>OW121786.1:27911516-29161516 GCA_933228815.1 Machimus atricapillus | reverse complement strand
GTAGAGCTGACGCCATTTAAGCACGATTGTTTCCCTGATGCGAGATGTGTTTTCTTTGAATTGTCTTCAGAAAGAGTCTTTACAGACTCGTAAACCTCGAATAACATCAACATCATATAATTATAGTTTCACTTACCTGTATATAGGTTTAATATCTTTGTTTGCAGTGTGCATACTTAATGTGTAGGTGAAACCACATACCATATTATGATCAATATTGCATTTTAAATTAAAAGCACATATTATTCTAGGATACTATAATTTTACTTAATTTTAATTTTTTGCAATTAATAAAAAGGTCAGTCATGCTTAGCACTAAATTAATTTTTTCTAGGAAACTTGTAGGCACGGCTATCGTGCATTACTGCACGTTTAAATATGTATTTGCATCAAGCAGATCAATAGGTATACATTTTTTTCAATTCCGTTTAATATTTTTTGAAAAATCTTATTTCTGATTTGAATAAACTAACCATGATTAAAGTACGAGTTCAGAGAATTAAATCGACAATGTTTTTTTTGAGTTCCGTAAAATCAATTTATATTATTTATATAAAACTTCTTCGACTTGTTCTTAAATTATGCAATATTCGCGTAACATCAAGCCGATTGATATTCTGATCAAATTTTAATGATTGCAGATTTATAGTATATAAAAAACGTACGCTGAAGAAATAACTTCATTACTATTTGGGTCACATTTGAATTTTATTAGCGGTTAGGTTTTCCTCCCGGAATTTGGTCGGTGATCTAATTAGTTTTACATTTTGCAAATCAATTTATAATCAACACTGGCATACTCGTAAATCGCCATAAATTAAACACACGCGTACGTAATAATAAGTACCATAATCAAATAAAAAGAAATGTACGTTGACTCTAGAGTAGTTAATTTGTTTATATGGAAAGTGAATGTTTTTGTAAATACAAATACATATGTTCACTCTTTATCATCATTCAAAATTTGTTTTAATCACCAACATGCCTCAACATTTGTGTTCATTAGCAATTCTTCCATAAAATATTTAAAGTCTGTTATAATTCATGAACGATTCAGATAAATGATTTTTGAATTTTAAGTACATATTTTGCTTTAACATTTTTAATTTTGCAAGGGTCAGAATGGGTCTTCACGGCAAAAAAATCACTCTTGCCTTTTAACCGTAAGTGCTACTTCAAGATGACCATGGCCTAAATATTGAAGTACCCACAACTCCAACATTTATGAAACACAATTTTTCGACCAATAGAAAAACGTCGTATCTGAGGTTTAAGAGGGTTACTTTACGACATAAAATAAGTCGAATCACTGCACAAAAGAAGAATACAACACTTCAGATATGTTCTTGTAAAAATGCTGAAATGAAGATTTGTGTATACATAGGTAGATAAAAGACCAAATAAAATACTACATATTTTATATTATTTTTTTTATTTATAAAAATTCTATCAAAAGGAGTAATAAACGTAATATTGTCAGTGAGCTGACTGTGATATTATTTAATTTACTCTGTGTAAATTTCATAGTTCAAGTTCTTACCAGTAATGAAGAAAACTAATGAGTCCAAGAAAACAATGATGAAGTTTTCGGTTTTTCACTAATTTTTATTAATGCTTTCTCCAATTTTCATTAGTGTTAATTAGTGTTGTAGTTATGCGTTATTTAAGCAATTTACGCTAATCTTCTTTTGTTTACATCTTCGCGTAATCTAGATATCTGAAAACTTTTTATCAAAAAAAGAAAAATAATCAAAACAACAAATAACTCAAATAAATTTTGAGAGGGTTTAATGTTACAAAGTAGTACGAAACGAATATCTAATTTCTACAGTCACAACAATTTTGATTATGTGGGACATTTCCGAGGTGTGCTCACTTTGCAGTATTTCCGCGTAGCTTGTATGAATTAAATCTAACGCCGACTTCTGTTAAGTGTAGACCTTAACAAAATTGTTAAATGCCCCACAACTGTTTGTCAGCAAGTGCATTAGCAGACGGCAACGTTCATTCCACCCACGTTCTGCGCACTTACTTTTTTTTACTTGGTCCCATTTCATAAACCATTTCTTGAGGGCTATTTTGTTTCAGCAAATTCTTTGCTTTTGCGGCATCTTTACGATCTCTGGCTCTTTCAGCGAATGCGCGGTTAAATTTTAAAGGTGGCGATCAATTGTTTCATTGCCTTTATGTTGGCACGTGGATGTTTTTGTACAGTTGTAGGAAAATAAAATTTTATTGTGATTTATGTCACCGCAATAAAAGAAATAAAATGTTTCATAATAAATATTTATGAAATCATTTATTTCACGCGGATTTTCTATGATTTCTGTTAGTTTAAAATTTTGGCAATGCGTTTTTATTTTACAGTTATTTAAGATATGTTTACCTATCGCCTTTTCTAAACTATTGTATATATGTAGATACATTTTTATAATATGACTTCAAAATTACAACGTCGTTTTTATCTAGTAGTTTCGGGTAAAAATTTCCTATTTTCTTTTGTTTTCTTGGTGAACAGTACTATTACCAACAAATGCATCCATAACCCATTTATCGATTTATCAACAAATGTAGGATGTTCTTTCATATTAACTTCTAGTCAAATCATTCATGATATTTTTGAAAGGAACATGAACCACACAAAAATTTATGAATTCCATAATAAATACTTCCGTTCCGACGCAATCAGACTCTAATATGCCGTCCGAACTCATACAAAATTTGGAAGTTCCTCACAAGTAAATAATTTATTGGTTTATTTCCAATATTATAAAAATTTAAAACAACCTAATTGCAAAACAAGTATTCAAAACACTTACCTTCTTGATACTTGCATTAATAAGATCTGGTCAATAAATTTTCTTTCGTGATATCATTTGACGATATTGATCCTGTTATCTTCCGCTAATCTAGTGCAATGCAGTACAAAGATTAGCTGCAATAGATTACTTATTGACGTCATTGCGAAATCCCTTCTAATCGTAATAATTTTATGGTTTGTTTAAATTTGATTTGAAGAAGGACGGTATTTTTTTATCAATTCACGTGACAAGTTTGGGAATTTTGCTTTCGTTATCAGAGTTAAATGGCTTGGCCTTGATTAATTTATTAACTGCATATGGTCCTGTTCGAAAATTGCATTTGTGATTGACACCCGTTGTACACCGGTTTAAAAAGAATCGAATACTTTCAACTAAAATTCATCAGGAAGAAAATAAAATGCAATATTGCTGCGTTCCATTGGGCCTGGCAAAGTACTCGCAAGTACTTCCAAGTGCCACGAACTACACATGCTCTTGGCTGGAGGTAGTTGAATAGAAATTTCACAAATAGTTACGCGATTTTTTTCCGCTAGGGGGTTTTCATATTTTCATAAAGCTGTGTTCCATTGAACATCTACTCGCAAGTACTTGCGAGTACTTGGCCAGGCCCAATGGAACCCAGCAATTGAAACAATTTTCGCAAGGAGTCTTATTACGGTTGCTTTTGAACACGTGAAAAGTTTTAAATTAAAGAGAAAGAGGTCAATTAAGTACTTTGTTCGATTATTTTGTTAGTTAATACAAATAGTACACAAATATTTATATGTAACATTTTCTCTAAAATTAAATTTTTTGTTTTATAATAATAGGATAATATTTCATGTGTACCTACCTATAACAAATCGTCTACCCCAAATTCAAAGCACTGCGTATAATATGTAATTGCGTTTTTTTCATACAATAAACGTTTCGGAATCATCAAGAAATAATCTTTAATTACAATTCTAGCACAATATGGCTTTATCGACCACTTTTTTAAAGATAATCTGTTGAGTTAATTAGTGAAATGGCACATGCCTTTCTTTATTGATTAAATCTTAATGCACGTGCATTTTCGATATTAAAGTTGCCAAAAATAAAAATAAATGAACTTTTTACCAGGTTATGTAATTATTGATATATTTCACATTAACACTTATGAAATTATTTTGTATTTTTGCCCCTCCAGTTTATATCTTTTAATACTTTAGCTATTTTGAATTTAAAAATAAGTCGTAAGGAATAAATTGTCCATGTCGTAATTGAAAAAAGGAATCCAGTTCATGAGCTTAATTCAGAATCGTTAAATGATAATTTATAAAAAATCTATAAACGATTCAAAAGCCTACAATCCAAATGTATTAGAAAAATAAAGGCTAAGTATCAACCCAGGTCCTTAACCGAAATTATGATTTAATCAATGTCATCAATGCAAAATATTCCTTGCTAAGGAGCAATTTAACATATTATTTTATAACGTATATATTTTCAGCCTTTATAATATAAATTGCCATGTTATACAAATATATACATACATGTATGATAATATTTTTATCGTTTCCTCCACTTTAAAATAAACCGCTCCGGAAATATGTACATACATATATCTACAAGATTTAACATTGCGTTTATTTATTTTGATCTATCCTTGTTTCGGTTTGATATCGGTCATTAAAAACAATAAGATTATGAAATATCTATGTTTAAATTAAAAAAAACATGTAGAAATTGCTGATTGAGCGTAAAGGAAAAAGACATTTGACCATTGTTCTACTATTGGAATTGGAAATCCCCATGTGAAGCTCGATAAACTTCCTTGACCAGCATCAATAAATAACTATAAACAATGAAATTGCATAAAAATGAAGTAAATACACTTTAAAATGTTGAATGAGTCTCATTTTCTCTTTCGATAAACCATTAAGCCACTTGTGAGAAAGCAAATTTAAGTGAATCTAATGTAAATATACATAAACAAGTAACTCTAAGAAATTGAAAGAAAACGCGGTCTCACCTGATAAATACCTATTAATTAAAATTTCCCCAGACACAATAATCCTAGTGCTACTATCACGATGTGCGCTGAGGCCAACAAGCAATAAAAGTTTTATAATCCATCTTATCAGCAGCCACAGCGTGTTTTCCAAGCACCTGCCAATGCAGTCCAATGTTTCATTATCATTTGACTACGCGGGGAAGTGGATAATTGTTATATGATATACGGGCACTTCAATTTTACGTTCGAAAGAACATTTCCGCAAAAATCTAGATAGCCGTATTTATGATCTATGTCGTATAAGAACATTTAGTATCCAACCATTTTGGAGTGTTTCGGTTAAACCCCAAACCACAAGTTGTACGATTAACGCGTGCCAGCTCCTTAATCTTTAGAGGTGATTAATTATAGGTTTACGTTTAAGATATGTAAGAATTTATTTTAATCCAGGATACTTTTGGTTGTTGTTGGTATTTGGTTTTGGTATTTTTGTTGCCGTTACTATGCTTTGTTCTATGTATTATTCCAATAATAAATTTTGATAAAAAAATAGTATCCTTTTACATTTGTAAAAGATTATTGACTGTACTCGTTCAATTTTTATTAAGTATTTAAAGAGATAAGTAAATTCAAACAAGTAAATGTAACAAACCCTGAAAGTGTGCCAGTTGAGCTGATAATTGGGTTTTCTCATACATATATAAGTCAATTAGATATAACATGTTAGATAACACTTTCTCCGTCCTTCAAATAAGCGAATCATAGAAAATATCGTAAATTTCGACAATTCAATCTTCTACTCTGCGGATTTCTGCCGTCATGTAATCACGTTTTTCTTCCATTTTCAGCCTTTTGAATTGCATTTACGGACGAAAATTATGAAACATCAAATAGCGCTGAAATGCTAATAAGACGAGACGCAAGTGCTATCTTCTGTTTGCTAAGACATGCGTTGAAAATATTTTTATCTCTTTCAAATCTGCGGTTGCAGGCATTGAATGTTTTTTATTTTTTATTTTTAATTATTATAATCTTTCTTTACTATCAGCAAAAACATTGTCAATGACTTGAAATTCAAAAAGGTTTCAATTAATTATTTGTAATGGGTTGCAAAGTGTTCCAACATATACCGTCCATGCTATGAAATGTTCTGATTATATTTAGTTTGATCTAGCAGCCACCCCTTTTTATCCTTTATGTCTTTTTTTTATTAATATATAATCATTCTTAAAATTAACATGAGATCAGAAAGCAGAAACCAAAATGTCGTAACAGAAAAATATAATTGAAAAACACATTACTAACATAATTAGGATCATGCTCTCGAAATTTATTCAATTTAAAGATAATCAGAGTTCTATATCTTTTCATAATTTGTTTTTAATTTAATATATAATCAAAGTGGAAATTCCCAGCTACTTAAAAATGTTAATCCAATAAGATAAGCACCGGAAATGTTTTTGATCAGTTCTGCATCGGAAAATATTGTGCTCGAGTAATAATAATCTTTAAGTAGCCCTTCTATAAAGGGAACTTATCTTCGGTTTTACAATAATCTCAAACTATTTTGAAGCTATGATGAAAAACATGAAATAGCATTACTCAGAGCGAATTAAACCTCTACCTTATCTACGCACGAATATTTTTTCAATTAGTTTTAATCATACGAGGCAGATCTTTAAGCTCTCGATTTTATCTAATAGCAGATATATAGCTCGCGACTTATAGTAGGTCATAATAAGAAAAAATATGTCTGGGACGTTTTTGTTTTTGCGCACTATTCAGTATAACTTATTTCATTTTTGTTACTTTTGAAAATACCAAATTTTTAAAGCAGTTTACATAGATGAAAATAAAACGCGATATGGAGACCCATTTTCACAAATTGATATTAGATACTTCGAAATATCCCTTATATGTACATACTGTTTTTATGAAACTCTTATAATGTTTAGAATTGAAGAGTCCGATATCTTTAAAACAACTCATACAATTAATAATACCATCTGTAATAGATCTGGAGAAAATGAGCGTTCAAAGAAGAATGAAAAATAATTTATTTTTCACAGCCAAGTTGATTTTTTTCTGAAGAATAAAGTTATCAGTCTATTTAAAAATCGGCCCTAAGATTAATATTTGGGCACGTTTTAAAAAAAATTGTTATACTAAGAACAAACACTTTTTAATTAAAAATCTTGATGAAAAATACAAAAATTATATTTATGGTTGTTCTAGGAATAAATAATTTCTGATTGTTTGAGGGGATTTCCTCGAATTTGTTGATGATATACCTATTTATCTAATTAAAATTTAAGAGGTTTTTAATTAAATAAAAATGTACTTTATTCTGACTTGTGATAATCTCATTTATTCTAATCTTCACTCTTCACCCGCCTTAAGATACGCACTCTCACTTTCAACTTCAAAATATTGGCGATGATAAATGTAAATTTTTCAAAATATTAAAGAGCACATTTTAACCAGTTAACTGCGGAATTTATTTCTCAAATTCTCTCACGGCACGTACGTAATTAACTGCTACGTTCCATTGGGCCTTGCAAAATACTCGCAAGTACTCGTACTTCAAAGTGCCACGAACTACACATGCTCTTGGCTGGAGGTAGTTGAGTAGAAATTTTATAAAAGTAGTTACGCGATTTTTTTCCGTTAGGGGGTTTTCATATTTTCATAAAGCTGTGTTCCATTGAACATCTACTCGCAAGTACCTTCGAGTACTTTGCCAGGCTCAATGGAACGCAGCAAACATCAAGCGATGATGACAGACACGTTGAACGCAATACAAATGATATCATGATAAAGTTAACAACAAAATCAGAGTAAAACGATAAGAATTATATTTTTACTAGCTGACCCAGTGAACTTCGTACCACCTAAAATTGAAATATATTCAGATTACAATGAAATCGAAACAAGCTTGCAAAACTACTTTTCTTTGGAATTGAAATTCTGTAATAAAACTCTTATCGTAAATTCATCGCAGTAAACCTTAACTTTAATTTTTTGCATTCAAAGTGTTTTAATCTAATCGAAGAGGTATTTTGATATTTTTCGAATTATTATTTAGGCTCTTTTTTGGGCTTTTGCTTTAGGTTTTTCCGCATTTTCCTATTTTTCCTAAACCACTAAAGTATTGAGACGTATGTAGGTACAAAACAAAAAAAGAATCATACAAATCGGTCGAGCCGTTGCTGAATTTTACTGTACTATAGTTATATAGGCAGCTGTTTTTCAATCTACGACTGGATTATATCTATGTACATATGTACATACATATGTACAGCTCTGTATCAAAATTAAAAACTGAAAGGTAATATTCAGATTTGATACTATAGCCTCATTAGCGAAACATTGAAAGCCTTTTAGATTACACAATCAAAACTTATGTGCTACTTAATTTGTTTTGTTTTATTAATTTGTATACGCATTTTGAAAAGACATTCCGAAGCTGTGTTGCCTCAAGTGTCATTTCTAATTGAGATATATTCTCATCTAATGACAACTGAATTACCTTGGCTACTGAATATTGATTTTCAGTTCAATTACAAAGTGTCTCAAATCATGGATTGCCATCTTATCATTAATTACACCAATACTTTGTTATTATTTTTTATACATACATATGTATAATAAAACGAAATATGCCAAGAATTTCAACTATGTATTTAGAAAAATTCACCTTACCGGTAATCCTGCAAGTGATGATGCCTTGAATGATCTCATAAAGTTAACAAGTCCAAAAAGCATCTCTGTTCAGAATTTTAACAGTTGGACTTATTAATGCAAACTTGTTTATTGCACTTTTTCTAATTGCTTTATCTGCCCTGATTAAGAGATTAGAGGTTTAGAAGTTGATTACTTTGAGGTATATTTGCAACGAGCTTTATTGGCGATGTTAGCGAAGATATAATTTTAGGAAATACTTAAAATAAAGTATTTATTTCAAGTGCTTAGATTTATTTTTCGCGTGAGTACAATCCTAACGCCAAGTTTAATAAGAGAATGAAAATTATGATATCTCTAAGTGATATCATTAATTTATAAAGAAAAGTTTTTAATGTTAAGCCGTTTAGTCACTTATAATGTAATATTTTGTATTATTTGAAAACTTTAACCCGTAACAGGCATCTGACTTAAAATTGTTTAAATTTTACTTTTGGAAAAGCTATACAAGAAGAAGAAAATGCTGCAACAAGGACATAGTCCGCTGCAACATTTCCCAACCATCTGTTTTGGTGTCATTGAAATTTATTTCATCACTAACAACTATGTCTATGTCTTCTTTAAATATAATCTTACAACATCTTACAGAAATTCATCGGAAATGTTCCTAGCCAAGCCACATAGTGTCATTGATCTAGATTACCATTCTCTGTTTCTTACAATCAAATAGAAGCTATGACTCAAAATAAGTAAGTTCATCTAACTTACAGTTTTTGACCATTATCATAACGATAAACCCGCGAGTCCAACTCGAACTTGACCGCTTTTCCTTCTTCTCTACGTTAGTGCAGGGCGCTATAAAAATGAAATCCCACAGAGCTGGAGGGTCAAAAAGCGCATCATTGACTGAATCAAAGTGTGTAAAAGGTTTTAATTTAACATTAATAAAATAGCGCATAAGTTTTACTTTTCATCGACATAATCCATTGCCCTCTCAGACGACCGCATTGCAAATATCGGCAGACAGTGTGCCGACATCCAGCTCAAAACAAGACTAATATTACAAACATTTGTGCGCCCACTGAGAAAATGAAAATCAAGTCTGACCGCATTCTACAAAGAAAGTTGAACAGTCCTTCTGGCAACCGTACCTTGGAATTTTACCGAGGAGATGAATAGTGTGCCGCCTTGGGAACTGGGACACCGCTCAGACGGCGGCTGGTTGATAACTCAGGTGGTCAGGTGATTTCAGTCGATTCGATGGTAATTGCCGGAAGGCTGCAGAGCCTGAAAATGGTATGATCATCAGAAACAGCCTATCAATGCTGTCAATTAGTCGCCGATCACAGAACATCTTCAAACACACTGATCGTGGAAACAGTGCTCATTGCTGGATTGAAGAAAAAATGCCTATGCTTCATTATTTGCAAGTTTACATAAAAAATGAAAGACCCATATTGCCCCAATTTTGTCGAAGCGCTCGCTTGTTTCGGGGACAGTCGTGAACTTCGATTACCAGGAGGGAATCTTATATCATTCGCATTCCCATTTCAAGGTTAAAAGTTGAATCTGAATCGCAGTTGACAAAGTAAACAACTTTTTGTTTACCGCCTACGCGACTCTAGAGCATGTATGATCGTCACTTTTTGTTGCGACCGATCGTCACGTTAAAGCCCTCCAGAAGAACAATATGCACGTGGCAGCTTCCATGGAAACCATTCCACTCAATGTCCGCAAAGTTTTATGTGTGAATAGATTGATGTCATCATTTAAAGTTGAATGCGAACCAATACTTCCGGCTAATACTTACCACATCATTTTCTAGGAAAGTTACACAAAATGTGATTTATTTTAGTTTACTCACTAGTAGTTGCTATGCATAGAAGCTGACCCTCAAATTAAGTAAAAGACCTCCAAAACCTCTGAGAAATTCAAGTATAAGGGCTAAAGACAGTAATTCAAAAATCTATTGATTTAATTTGGTTCGTTCGCGGCTTTTATTAGTTATACAAATTTTACTTTTATGTTATTTATTATGTAGGTAGTAAACATGAGCATTCATTTTATTTATTATTGCTCTGTTTTGATGAAATTTTGGGAATTTTCATTTTAATATTGATCTTTCATGGGACCTAAATAAATTTATAGTTTCATTGAATTCTTGATTGATTCTTGTTAGGGTTCCGTAACAACCTAAGGAACAGTTTCGCCATGACCGTCTCCTTTCAAGTCACAGTCATTTTATACAGAGGCTGATTTATGATCCGAAAAATACTCTCTAGGCTTTCAACTGAGTATTTATTCAGCCATGTTTATATATTTACTTACATTATTATGAGATTTTGACCTGTAGTTAAATTACATACAATTATCAAAGGAGCACTAAGAAATTTTCTTTACTTGAACTTTTCAGTTAACTAATGTTATGGAAAATAAGAAATAAAACCGGCTGTTTTTTCCTAATGTATTAGTGGACTTACATGCAATAGAAGTTCTTCTGCCTTCTTAAGTTACGCATTTTTAATAAATGAAATGCTGACTTCATTAAGTCAACTATCATCTCAGATTGTATCATCATTTATGAGGCGACATAATGCACGCACTTGAAGAAAACGCTGATTCGGTGAATCTAGCCAAGTCGAGATTTCGCCGTACTTCATTATTGCTGACACTATAGACGCTGACGCAGAAGAGTCAGACTCAGTGTAGCATTTACGATTCTTGTTTGCATTTGGATCGATTTTTCCGATCCTAATCCCAAAATTTGCATCAAAACACTTTGTGTTTGATTGGCGCAAAAGTACTCAAAGAGCTGCATAAAAACAGTGCACTTTGTATCTGCCAGACCGCTTATATGCATGTTATTTTTGATATTTTCCGTACGCTTGTATATTTAAATTCAGTTATTACTGCGTCGTGGGAAATTAATGATCCCACATCAGTGGAAACCAACTTATTGTTAGTTGTGGTAGCAAATAATTCAAACGTAGACTCGAATAAAAGCAACAAATTTTCATAATTGTCTCTTTGGGTCGGGATCTAATGAAATACGTACTAAATATACTCGATAGTCTCTACTTTTCAAAAGTTTATTTGATTACATAACTATTCTCTTTTTGTTTGGCAATAAAAATTTAGTAGGTTTTTAGTAGGCGCATATGTATAAATAGATAGATAATAAAATAGACGTCTAATTTCTTCGGAAATTCCCAAACAAATTTAACAGGAACCAATGGACTCCAAAATCGATTTTGACTAAAAGACGTTTAAACTTTTCCGGTCTAGCCTACATATATGTATTGTATATGTATATATTGTTAATGTAAACAATTTCTTCACTGACGATTAAAAACAAGTATAAAATGTATTCGAAAATTGAGTCGGTACTGATTACTCCAAAGATCTTTATTTCCTTAAGATGGTGTCGCTAAAAATGGGCTTAATATTCAGAAAAGAGTTGTCCTTCTCCATTTGTCACAGAATATATCCACCCAAATAGTTCGAAACGTTATGCGTATTTAAAATTTGTTTCTATTTAAAAATATAACCGGTTTTGGCCAAATTGATTGATTGATTGATTGATCTATACCTACTTACAATTATCAATTCTTTTTCGTTACTGAAAAATGTCTTAAGTATTGCTGATGTAATTTTTTGAATAATTGCAAATCATGGAATTCCCAACTCACTCAGTTTAACAATGTATTTATATTCCCTATTGATTATAAAGTGTTTGACAACATAAGTAGATAATATAATCTTCATGACCATCAAAATAACATTTGTTTTGATCAATACACCATAAGCTAAAAATGAACTAGGCCTTTTAATTAAGTTAATTTAATTAAAGCAATTTAAAATATAAAAATCGCGGAAACGGATTCAATACAAAAAAGGTATCGCCTTCGCACCACTTGTTAACTTTCAACTTGAATTATGGGGATACCTTTGTTTTTTTTTCAAGTTTCGTCACACTATTAGAAATAATGAGAATCTCGGTGTAAATAAATAAAAAATAAATGAAACAATGAAGAGAATATACGTAAGAAGTGTTTGACATCCCCAGAAGTTTTAATTATGCAACACGTACGCTGTGGTCTTATCGGAAATTACCTTCGCAGCATTTTTGAACGAGTGCTCTGAATGAATGGCTCGCCAGATACGCTCCGATCTCTAATTGCTACCGATAAACTACTCTTGAGTTATTCTCTAATTTTTTTTCATTTTCAAATTAGGAATTCCTAGCCCCATTCAGTTGAGGCATACGTCTCCGATTGGCACTTTACTTAATTTGTCGCACATAATCGCACGCGTTACTATCGAGCCGTGTGAACCTGCGATTAGGTCATGATAAAATAAGCTCTAAAAAGTTAACGGATTGTAATCACACTGAGCCCAATTTCAAGATAAAACGATCTTTAACAAATTGATACCAAATATTGCCTTCATATTTAGATGGCAAGGTGATTCGCAGCTTAAATCGTTTTTCAGTTTACTGGTGGCGGTTCACCCAACCGCACTAATATTTCACTTAGCTCCCTGGACAATTAATTCGGTCCGGGAAATTTTAATACAAATTGTGAATAATTCTACAATCGAACTTATTATAATCGTTTCGAATCGTGCCAAATAAAAAGTGTTTTTTAATAAAAGTGAGTGTAAATTTTTAAATTACTTACAAATATATTCTTCGAACAGTTTTTTCTTGTTGCCGACTACAAAGAGATTCTTATCTTATACTGTGTTTATGGAGAATTTGTTTTAAAATATTAATTCAACCTAAAGCGAATATCACAGTCTATATATGGATACATAAAGTTAAACTAAGCACTTCGGTGGAATTTAGTATAAACTGAAATTTACTAAATATTAAAGCAATCCTTAATTTTCTTCGAATAATAAGTATTTGATTTCGATTTTTCTTTGTACTATTTGGTGCTAATTAATTTTTTCGTTTCTTAAATTTTGTACTCATTTTCTAACTTTTAAAATGTGTTCTTTTGAGACTATCTGAATATGACCTTCCATACTTCTGCTTTTAGTGATGAAATAATTTCATAATTTAAAAATTTTTTTTTTCAAAAAAAAAAAAATAACATTTTTTCTTCCTTGAAGAAAAGATGACATATTTTGATTTTCCTAAAATGCTAGTAAAAAAGAAGTAGGTGCAGACGTACCGGCATATTATTACATAAATCACCAGCTATAGCCAATTAAACTTTATTTCTTCATTTAACGAATTTTCTTCAGTGAAATTTTCATTGCTGTGAGTTGAAGAGTTGTTTTTATTCATCTGGAGAAAAAAAGACACTGAAATGTTTTATTAGATTTGCAAAAGATAAAGATCATAAAACATTATCTGAATAATTAATGAACAATGACTGTTTATTTTGGACTTAGAGGCACATGAGTATATACCAAAGAGTGGATGTTGTGAAGTGCCTTTCTTCATGATACGTCAATTTAATAAAACTACGAAATCTTTTTATTGAAATGGTCGGAATAAGATATTGTGGTGCTTAAGCAAAAGATATATATCACACTTCTCGATTTGGCGCATTTATGTGTCATTGTATACTAATTATATTCAATCTTTGGAATTGGCCTCAATATTTGCATTGGCTGGAATATAATTTTAATAACAAATTTGTGTTAGTAACTGTGATAGTATTAATTGAGAATTACAAGAAATGATACCTTCAATGGTTTTTTCGGCAAAAATGGACAGACTACTTGAGTTTGTCTAATTATTTATGATCAAATCACTTGTAGTACTTCCTTTATACCAAAAGTTAAGGAAATACCACACCGTTTAGAGATGTTATCAAGAATTGCATAAAATATGTATGTACGTGCGAAGAAAGTTTACTCCATAATATGAAACTTTTAGAACCCAAAAATCCCTATAATTTATTTCCTGATATACGATTTATAAGTTTCTTTTTAGTTTAATCATTTTATGGTTAAATTAAATATAAACATATTTGCATTATCCATTTTATAACATTTTAACAATACTTTTATTTGAAAGGGTTTAAAATTTTGTTCTCAAAATATGTAGTTTCAATCACAGAAATTTAAATAATGCATCCGTGCGATGGCAGATTAGATTTAATAATTCCCAACAACCTTGGTATTTTAATATTTATCCTAATTTGTATTGTTTTATGAAACAATCCTTGTTTTTGGTTATGGCCAGATAATATTGTATTTATCAAATAAGACGCAAAGTTCTGCCCTTTGAACCGTAAGAAATTATAAATACCTATTTGTTTCTGATACATTTACTGCGTCAAATAGTGTAGAAACACTTAAGCGAAATTGTGTTTTAATTTATATTAAATAACCGCTTCAAACAAGGTTTCATCTTCAAATTTATCTAAATAGTGCCACTTTTACGTCACAACTTTTTTTGTAACAAGTGCGAAGCGAGGATTATTATATTCTCTAATGAGACTACTTGACTAGTCCTCAAAAGGGTTGTTTACTGCAAGTGCACCTACTTCACTTACAAAGTAATTAAAGCTATATCCTTAGATATATGTATTAGCTTCTACTAGCATAAAAAGAATCTCAAGAAATAAATATAGCGTTGACAAGAGGACATTTTATATTAATTATGATTTTAATCTTAATTTTAGATGACGGAAAAAAAGCGGCCATCGGAGAAGTCCAATAGCGTCTTTTCGCTGAATGACTTTAATTCCAGGTGAGTGGCTAAGCGCCGATAACAAAGTGTATCTCCACTCGTTAATTGCGCCAATAGATCAATAATTTCATTGACACATCATAATTATCATGTTAATTGGCACTAATAAATCGATGTTTTTTTTTCTGTTAATTTCTTATCAGGACCCAGTTGACCGAGAAGGAACAACTGGACGAATATTACAATCCCTTCGAGCATAGGTCCGAAGAAGGGGCATACTCAACATCGGGCGCGTTGGCGCATTTACTTAAAAGCTCTCTTGGCAGCGGAATTCTTTCGATGCCAATGGCCTTCCAACATGCTGGACTTCTGTTTGGTATGGTTGGAACAGTCATCGTTGGAATACTCTGTACGCATTGTGTACACATCTTGGTAAGTGATATGCTGTTATCAGTCAAGCATGAACTGCTCCAAATATTTCCACTTCGGCGCGCAATTTAATTATTAATTATAACAGAAGCGTGTCGGTAAAGTACCACTTTGCCATTTATCAGTACATAAGCGGACAAAGCCACTTTGGCTTGTTATACATCCGATAAAAAGTGACATGTTACGTGCATAGATATAAGTAAGTTCGGAATAACTCTAGATAAGAACTAACTAAACGATATTGTCTCAAAATGTGCATTTATTTACCCGACACACCTTTCAAAGAACGGAAATTTGATAAAGGGAATTTTTAATAGATCAGTTTAGATCAGATACTTAATTTTATCTTTTTCTTGAGCAAGAAGTAATTTATTACTACACCTAACTAGTAATAATAACACTGGTTTGCAAAAATCATCTGTTTTTCCTTTATTCTTTGTATGAGATATATTCTTTTTAATAGTTTAATGATACATATTTAACTATTCACTAACGTGAAATTCGTTTGTTTCTTTCAAGTTACATTTTTGATAAGATGAAATGAAAATCGTTTTCAAAAATACAATAATTTGGTTTTTTTACAAAGTCCACTACAGAAGGATAAATTCTTTAAAAAATATTGAAACTCTTTATCAACTTCTACCGTAATGCCCTAACGAACCTAACATATCTTTGCTAGGCGGCTGGCTGTTGCAATCATTCGAAGTTTTCATCGAAAATTAAGTTTACGACCAATAATTATTATTATATTATATTATATTTTTGATATAAAATAATATCAGCCTTCATGCAGCATCGCTAAATCGTGTAAAATCAATCAGTAAAGTTGCAAAACTAATGCAGATCGATTATGGTCTACTTTTGCTGATTGTTAATGATTTATTACATCACAGCAGCAAGCAGACGGATTGACGCATGCCACTTGGTACCCCGGCGGGTCAACACAACTGTCGGTCTGCGGTTTTTCAAGTTCACCTGTAATTTGCCATTCACAACATGCAGACGGTGGCAAATTTGTTTCGTTGGCGGCGGCTAACACTTAAACGGAATGATGATTTGTATGCCCAGCTGAATTGACATTGAATTTGATTGAAGTCATTGTGTTCTTGGAGAAATTTTGTATATACATATTTTTATAAATATGTCCAGAAGAACAAAACTACTTCCATTTTTACAAAAAAAAAATGTATGCACATCCTTATAGTACCTAATTGAATTTTTAATTTTACAATTTTTAAACTCAAGTAGCAAAATATTGTACAGAAATGAAATATTTATTTCAAAAAATTCGGTAATCCGAGCTTCGGTCCCTCTCCTTGAATTAAAAAAATAATTAGTATAGCAAAAGAATTCGGTTTCGAAATAAAGTGAATATTATAATATAATAAACTAATACATTTATCTTATATAAGTTTTAATATTATTATTCTTATATAAGTCTTAATATTTTTATTTCAGGTAAAAACTTCACATGAAATATGCAGAAAAACAAAAATACCGTGCTTAGGATTCGCCGAAACATGCGAAAGAGTATTTGAATATGGCCCGAAACGGATACGACCGTGGTCAAATTTTGCAAAGTAAGTATTACACAACTATCGAATATTCAAATGCTATTTTTAAGCTACAAGTGATTTAAATAGCTCTAATAGTAGGACATTTCAGCCAATTTGTAGGGATTATAATAGTGTAGAACAGGCGTTTTTGCACAGGTGTACCAAAGATGAAATTGACTCGATAATTAGTTTTGTATGTACATATGTGCGTTGAGTAAGACGACGTTCTCTCAAAATTTTAGTTAAGCTGTGTACTGATGATTCAATGTTTTTCTATGCATTTGAGCAATAAAATAAATTAATTTATAGACATTTTAAGGAGTTTTCACATACAAGTTTCCAATTAACGGAAACGCCCAATTAAAATCATTATAACGATAACCCAACAAAAATCATATCATTATTAATCGTTTGGAGGTTTTGAAGATAATATAAAATATTTTTATTGCACAATCAATCTAAACACTTAAGTGAAAAAGGTTTTTCCTGCATAAAATCAGATCTGCAAACAAAATGTTCCAATTTTCTCTATACAAACCAGTTCGTCGGGGCCAAATTTACAATAAAAGAAAAATCTGTGAAAAGCAACAACTGAACCTGATCAGTGATCGCGCTAATTAAATGTCTTCATATTCATTCATACTTTTCCCCATGTGGCCTTGCTCTCGTCCTCTGTAATTATCGAAAGGCATACAAACCTTTCAATTGCATTTTTTCCTGTTTATAATTTTGGCAGAGATTATGTGATAAATGATGACTCGTGAATTTCGATCAACTTAGAGCGCATGTGATTATCCCAAAGCATTGGAATGCAGTAATTACAGGTGACGAATGTTTAATTTCCGGCGGAACTACTTTTAGGTACATAAATTGATAGTACCGACATTTCAAGCGCTTCAAGTATGCGAATAATTGCTAATCACAATTCAATTCTTGCAATTTGTGGGCTATTTTTAGATGATTCTATGCAATTTTTTCACACAATGCATTTAACATTTATTTTTGATACCTTCAGGAAATATTCCAATTGTAAATGAATAAAGTAGAAATTATATGCTTGGTTCACATTAGGTAAGTCGTCTTTTCTAAATGCAACAGCCTTTCAAATTATGTGTAATTAAATTGTTAGAGAATTAATCGTTAATTACAGCAATGTTGAGCTTATTAACCACACAACAAATAATCTTGTACAAAAAAGTTGTTTAGTGTTTAGGTTTCATCCACTTAGTAATTGAAATTTGTATGAGAAAAAGAAACTTTACACAATGAATCGTTTAAATTTTTATTTTATCTTCATGAACATCAAAATAAAATTTGCATAAGAGAATTGGTGTTATTTTTACCAGAGAGAGATATTAGAATTCATTCAAATAGAACAACAGTATAATTTTAAAATGTATACATAGCTGATTAATAATTTTCTTTTTAAACACATTTATTTATTTTTATGAGAAATTATTAATCCAATAATTGTTTTCCAGTCAAATTATATGAAAAAAAAGTTATTCCTTTTAAAGGATACTGGAACGAAATACGAATTGCATTAAATAAATGACCGATTGACCGATTTTACCTTATCACAAAACCAACCTGAATGATACTGTAAATCGATTTGGTTGCAAAATAAAGTATTTCCTTGTTTTTAAGAGCACACCCTAAAGCAATGAATGTTTATGGCATGATTTCAAGCAGTAAATAAAAAACATGATAAAGAAGTTTCATATTACATATAGACCTAATTTCTCATAAGTCGCATCATATAGTGAATAGTCTATGTACTATGTACACATGTCTATCTTAAGATAGTAAAAACGCCAAAAATTAAATAACAAAACATTTTTGTTTCATTTTCAGACAATTTGTAGATGCCGCCCTTATGGCCACGTATTATGGAGCCAGTTGTGTGTACATTGTCTTCATATCTACGTCCGTGCATGACGTTGTTAACTATGATTTAGGCATCAACTGGGACATCAGGTTATACATAGCAATGACCATAATTCCAGTTCTCCTGATTGGTCAAATCCGGGATCTCAAATACCTGGTGCCCTTTTCAGCGATGGCCAATGTCTTTATTCTGGTCGTCTTCGGCATCGTGTTGTACTACATGTTCAGTGTTGAACTGGATTACGCCGACAAACCTTTGATGGCTGATGTTTCCAAAATCCCTATTTTCTTTAGTACTGTAATCTTTGCTATGGAGGGCATCGGTGTTGTTATGCCTGTTGAAAATTCTATGAGGAAACCACAACATTTTTTGGGTTGCCCCGGCGTACTTAACACTGCCATGGGAGTCGTAGTCGGCTCATATGCAATCATTGGATTCTTCGGATATGTGAGGTATGGAAACGAAGTAGAGGCTAGCATCACACTAAATCTTACCAAGGGAGAACCGTAAGTCTATCTAATTTTAAAGCAGACAGATTGAACTAAATATAAATTTTACAGACTTGCTGATGTTGCTAAACTTCTTATGGCTGTAGCAATCTTATTCACTTACGGACTTCAATTCTATGTACCAAACGACATTTTGTGGAGGAAAATTAAGCATAGGGTACCCGAAAACAGGCACAATGCATCACAGATTGCTCTTAGAACCGGAATTATTTTAATTAGTGCAGCCGTAGCTGCTTTGGTACCACAACTTAGGCCTTTCATTGGATTGGTTGGTGCTATCTTCTTCTCAGTTCTGGGTTAGTATAATTAATTTAGCAACTAATATTAGTTGACTTATATTTTGCATTCCTTAGGACTTTTGGTACCTTGTGTGGTAGAAACAATCTTCAACTGGCCACACAATCTCGGAACTCTAAAGTGGAAACTGTGGAAGAACATGGTTTTGGGCGTTATGGCAATTTTCGCCCTAGTTGCCGGATCAACTGTTAGCATAGGTGAAATCATCGACATGTACAATGGCAAGCCAATCAGTGGAGGCCACTGAATACCTCAGCTAATGGACAGCATGTGTACATATTTTATATACCTTACCCGCCTAGAGGTGCTTCTGAGAGGCAGGAGCTTTTTGCCGATCACAACAATGAGGAGCGCCGAATTTGGGATAACTCCTAATTTTCTGTGACTTTATTTTAACTCTAGATTTAGTTTTAAAGTAGCTTAGTGATTTTTTATATGTTAACAAAAATTTTAAATTTAAGAAGAGTAAATATTTCACAAATGAATATATTTTTTATAAAATTAAACATTATTTAAGGAGAAGAGAATTACGAAATGGATTCCATATCCTCAGTAATATTGCCTTGTTAATTGGATTACATAATTCATTTTTGTAGTCCACTATGTTTCCAAATTCCTGAGAAATATATTGAATTAGGACACCATTTCGGGCAACTAAATGAAAAACGGCGTACTTTAACAGGGGCTGTTTAAGATTGAAATTTCGCAGCAAAAATCAGTTATTCAATTTAATAATTATTTTATTATCATATAAAAGAAATGACAAAAGACATGCAGAAGTACATTTAAGAAACTTGCAAACAGCAAAGACGGGACACTCTTAACACTACTTCAGGGTCAAACGGATTTTTCTAACATTGCAGACTAAGCAGAAATAAGTCATTTATTACAAGTGGACTGATATTGTGGACTCTTAAAAAGACTTAATTTAGACTTAAAATCCTGCATATCGCTATGTACACCACAACTTAAAACTTAAAGCGGTCATTTGACCAACATTAGCACTTTCAACTGCTCAGTCTGTAATATTAGTTCAAAGTCTGAAGGAATCAACTAAATATTTAATAAAGCCCCCATCTTCTTGCCCTTACTTTCTTATTTCTTCTTCTTTTTGTTCTTGTCATTAGTCAAGACTTCAGATTTTCTCTTCTGTGCTGTCTTCGTCTGTCCTGAGTTTGTGAGTATTCCTTGGCCACCCTTAGCTGCCTTCTTTTTCTTTTCCTGGCGTTCCTTCTCCTCTAATTCTTGATTTTCACGTTCAATTAGGGTAATTAATGTATTACATCGGCGCTGCAGCTCCAAAGCTGTACGTGACTTCAAAAACCAATCGAAGCGGAATTGTGATGATGCTCTAATAAAGTCGTGTTTTTAAAAATGTAGAACTATTTTAGTCTTCACAAAAACGACTTACCTAATAGCAGCTCGAAGTTCTTCGTAAACATTTTCTTTATCAAATCCAAGCTTATGCAACATGCAAACTAAAAATCTATCTTCTACTTCGGTGTAATTTTTACCTTTATTGTTTCCATACTGTAATCTTAGTTGATGGAATGGTGCGCGATATCTGGCCATCTAATACATAATACAATTATTTTGTATATGAGAATCAATGGAAACTTAAAATTAGTCTGTTTTTATTAAAAACAGGAAACTTTTTCATATTATTGTATGTAGTTTCGTTTATAAAATTTGGAATGTGCATTTACCACTCAATCATTTCAAGAATTCAAATTACCTTTTGATCCAAAGCCTTTTTAATAGATTGCCTTCTTTGGATTTTGGTTTCACCCCGTTCAATTTGTGCCATTATCCTTTCAATATCTTGCAATTCATGACATCTCTCCCAAAATACTGTACTGTATTCAATGACTTCTTCAGGGGTTTTCCCCTCGACGTCTTTCGCGATATTTTCAATATCATCTCTTCCGTACTTTTCGTTAGCTTTTATAAACTGATTAAAATCTCGCTTTGTCCAACTAGTGAAACCTGCAGATATTAGATAGTTAACGATAGAAACAAAAAATCACATAATCATTACTGAGGAAAGTACCTTGTGTGAGTAGTGCTTCTTTTTCAGCAACTTCTTCCTCGCTTAAAGGTTCGGCCTCATCAATTTTCTTTTGTTCTTCACGTTGTGCCTTTGCGGCATCTGATCCCAACTCTGGATTTTTTGGTACTTTATAGTTGAGTGTTTTTCGATAAAAATAGATTTCCTGGTCAAGTAGTTCAAAGAGTCGCGGAGGGAAGAACTGGAAATCTTGAACTATTGGCTGTTTGGGTGGACGTGGAGCTTTTGGGGCTTTCGGTTCAGACACTCTCAAAGCCTCCCGGAAATAGGCGTCAACAGCATAATTGGCTTTTCGCTCTCTTTTAGGGGGTTCAATCCATGAACCTACAGCAACATTGTTCTTTCTCTTTTCCCTGTAGTCCTCGCCTTCGAATTGATATACTGACGTTTGCTCACTGCCATTGTCCAATGTGAAATTGCGCAAAGTACTTTCGCCGAGAGCATCAAACTTTGCTTTTTCTTCTTGAGTTTTTGCTGCTCCTCTTTCCAAAATCGTATCGATATCTTCTTCACTCAACTCAGAGTCCTTGGATGCGAACACATGATTCGCGCCAAAGCGGATAATATTTAGCATTTCATCTTTATTCAGCTGCGCAGATCTGTTATCAACGAGACGACCCTGCTGAATAACCAGTTTGTCCAATCGCAACTTGATTTCAGCTCTTTCAACTATTTTTTCTTCCACGGTGTTTTCTGTTATAAATCGGAATACGCGGACCTGCTTCTTTTGCCCAATTCGATGAGCTCTGTCCATTGCTTGTAAGTCCATTTGAGGATTCCAATCGGAGTCATAGATAATAACAACATCGGCGGTGGCCAGATTGATACCTAAACCTCCGGCACGAGTCGATAACATAAAGAGAAATTTGGGACTATTATCCGCGTTGAATTCTTGAATTTGGCGGTTTCGGTCTTCGTGTGGAGTATTACCATCAAGTCGACAATATTGATATGCTCGCCACAAGCAGTAATCCTCCAATATATCCAACATTCGTGTCATTTGGCAAAAAACAAGTACTCGCGAGCCCTGAACTTGTAATTTCGGCAAAAGTTTGTCTAGCACGGCCATTTTTCCAGAGTTATAGACCAAATGCTCGTCCGTTGTGTACGGTGGTCCCGGTTCTGCTCCATCAAACAAGTACGGATGGTTGGTGCATTTGCGTAGCTGCATGAGGATATTTTGTAAACGCATCTTTTCCACCTTTCCGGCCCCGTTCACAATGTCAATATCCTTCATTAAAACTTTCGTATACCATTCTCTTTGCATTTTCGATAATCCAATAAAAATTTTAATTTCTTTTTTAGGTTTGAGTCGCTTTTCGACTTCCGACTTTAACCGACGCAGCAAAAATGGTTTAAGAACGGCATGAAGCCGCTCAATTAGTGCATTATCGCCAAGACATGAATTAGTATTAAACCAGGAATCGAAGTCATCAGCGCTGTTGAAAACATCCGGCAGCAAAAAGTTTAAAAGAGCCCAAAGCTCATGCAAATTGTTCTGAAGAGGCGTACCAGTGATTAAAAGTCTATTGGCTGTCTTGAACTCCCGAAGAATTTCAGAGAGCTTTGATTTTTCATTTTTGATACGATGAGCCTCGTCAATCACAAGATACCGCCAGTTGAACTTTTTAAAAACTGATTTTTCACGAATGCACATCTCGTAAGACGTGACACAGACATCCCAATTTCCAGGCATTAAAATTTCGCGAATAAATTGGTTTCGGGTTTCTTGGTCTCCGATGAGACAAACAGCCCTCAAGGAAGGGCACCACTTATTGAACTCGTTAACCCAATTTTGCAATGTTGACTTAGGCACGACGACCATGTGTGGACCGGCATTGTTTCTATAATAGTCACCATTAATCATCACTCATGGAGAAATTAAAAACGATTAAAAATAAAAACATATTTCGTAGCTAATCTGTCAGAGTTTTGGACCTTAGGGTTATTAATGATTGATTGAACAATTTCATATTAAACTTAAGTTTTAAAATAATGGTGGCAGCCATAAAATACAGCATGCAGGAACCAGGAAGGGGACTATGTTATTGCTTAAAACTTTCATTTAAATATTATCGAAACATAATTAATGAAAGTCAATCTGTATCTGGTTTACTATCCCTCTCATCTTGAAGCCAATTAACCGAATTTAAATCTTTTTAATGATAATTTTTGGTAATCACAGTGGCTAAGTTTTTGTGTAGACATTTTTTGAAATTTTAACAATTACAATTTTTAAATTGTTTGAATGACTGAAAATGAACCAAAAAATAGCTATTGAAAATTTTTTAAGCGGGTATACCTTAGTTATTATATAACTTTCAAAAAATCTTTTTTAATGGCGTAAAAGGGTCCTTCTGAAGTAAAACGCAGCACATTGTAATGGTTCGAAATTCAAATCCAAGCGCACGCAATAATCCAGGATTATATATTTTCAGGACTTATAGTGCCAATTTCCCACAAGTCTATTTTTTGTTTTTAAATCAGTCGTCTGAAACTTTTTCAGACTTGGAAGCTCCGTTGTAAACATTTCAAATATATATGAATGTTTCTTTTTATTTGAAGTAAAATTTAAAAGATTTTTTAAAATGTTATGTGAAGACTATTTTTTATCATTTTAAAATAAATCGCAACCTAATTATGACTACAGTGTTTTGAAATTTTGCGAATGTTTTCAATCTGGATTTAACTTAGGTCAGATTGTATGCAATACACGAGTCTGGCTCACATTTGACTAAATTTTTTTTACAATACTAATGTAGGAAAGGACACTACAAAAGAAAAGGTTCCGAATGCGCAGTGATTTTCA
Source organism: Machimus atricapillus (assembly GCA_933228815.1). Lineage (NCBI taxonomy): Eukaryota > Metazoa > Arthropoda > Insecta > Diptera > Asilidae > Machimus > Machimus atricapillus. Next base: position 29,136,833 of record OW121786.1, on the reverse strand, counting down.
TATTTTTACATGAAAAAGTACATACCTGAAATGTTTCAAATAACCCAGCAGTGAAATGGTCTGCAATGTTTTTCCCAGGCCCATTTCGTCGGCTAGGATGCCGTTGATGCCATTCTCATAGAGTGAAATCATCCAGTTCAAACCGCGGATTTGGTAGTCCCGGAGCTCTCCGTTCTTTATGTACGTCGGCGACGACTCGAAACGAAAAACATCCCTGGCGGTAGTTTCTTCAGCCAGGAGCTCTTCATCTTCCTCCTGCTCGGTCTTCCGATGGCGGTGACTAAAAAACAGCATTAATTAAGATTTTAATTGGGTGGGACACTCGAAAAGTACTCACTCGGCTGCATTCACTGGTGTAATTATTATTTCTTTCGGCTTTTTGGGGCGACCGACCGTTTTCGCTTTGGGGCTCTTGGACGCACTGTTTGTCATGAAATGGGTGAAAATCTCCGTCTGCTTCAGAAGGTAGTCAAACCGCTTGCTTCGGTCCGACTCAATTTTAGTGTCGAACTCAACTTCCTTTTCGCGGGACGAAGTTGTGTCCGATGTCGATTCATTCTGCAATAAAATGCCATGAGAGCACTTGAATCAGAAAACATATTCAGGAAAACTGAGAAACACAAAGGCAGCAAATGTCCAGTGACAGCTGCTCAGCGTCCACGGCGCGCTGGTTCTCGGCAATTTTTGCGTCGGGAGAGCTTGTTTCTTACCGAATTTTCATTTGGATCCGCTACGTCTACAATTTCCTCCTCGTTTGACATCGTTGCTCTTCAATTTTGTCTTAACTTATTGGCGACTTTTATCTGATAAATGCTTATAAACCACAAAACTCACACAAACTAAAAGGCGGCAAAAGCAAAACCCCGACTTTCATTTATTCAAACTGTGTGAACTTGGCCGTGTGTCTCACGAAAAAGTAATAGATTTAGCGAGTTTTCATAGATTTCGACCACCGATGTAACATATATGGATCACGTCTACATCGCTTTTTCATGCGGTTTAACATTTCCGGCGGGCGGCGGGGAATAGATTTAAAAAATATCCGTTGCCTTGTTGGATTATGAAATTGGATTAAAAAATCAGTTTCCAAAATTTTGAAAATTTGAATCTAAAATTAATGTAGATATATACCTATTCAATTCATTTAATCCGACTGATGATGCTGAAAAAATTTAGTCCTGTCTAGATTTGAAAATGGTGCCTGAATCTTAATATTTTAATAATTAAACCTCATATTTCATTAAAAAAATTTTAAAATTAAAAAAAAACCCGTAGAACGTAAGCAAGTCCAATAACATTTATAAAACTGCAACTTTTTGCAATGTTTGGTATTTCAAAATTACTTCCTTATTTTATACTTAAGCTATTGTAGTCAGAGTTCTTATGGTTTATTGAGAATTTCAATAGTAATTTATATAATAAATGAATACTTTTTAACTTTTAGCGCTGCTAAATTGATCAAAGCATCAAACAAAACTGATGATTTTATATTTACACCGAGCATAAGCGTGATTGATATAATATATGTAACTTTGAGACTTTGTTACTTCTTACTTTAACACCTTTATTATTCAATAGAACAGGGTTTGCAGAAACCTTCTCCATCATGCCAATCTTTGTTGTATAAGCACCAAACAGAGCATAGCATGCATCTTGCGTGCTAGGTACTAGGTTTGATCGCAATCAACTAATTTCACTGCATTCGATAGTTTTATGTTTCAAGATGTTGCTAAGAGAACGGCTGAAACATTTATTAAGAGATTATTTCATCAATTAAATAGCTCGTGTGCACGTTTACTTAAGATGGTGCAAATTTACTTGAGACGTTATAATATTTTAATTATTACTTACTTACTTATTACTTAGGGCGGTAGCCGATTGAAAAAGGATTTATCTTGCTATTATTTTTCCAGAGGTTTTTTTTTAAGTAATGTGATTAAGTTTTCCTTATTTCAAAATTAAATTACCCATAAAATAGTTATGAATAAATAGCAGTCATTAGGCTATCAAAATGAATACTGATGTCATACCTACTACACATCCAAGTTTTTTCTCACATTTTAACTGAGTTTATGTATATTTCATTAAATGTTTTGAGATCCTTAATTACTAGTAATTCGGTTTCTGATTTGACTTTAAACATCTTGAAAATCTTATTAAACGAAAAATGCTTTTCGAGCTCTTGGTATTTTGAATTTATTGTTATAGTATCTGAATATAATAGCAGACATCTTCATGGTTTACACTGGTTTACACATAATAAGTGGAAAACCTTGCTCGGATTTTTATCATATTTCGCAATAAACGTAAGGTGAAATAAAATCATCTCTAGCCTTTTGCGTTTCGGTGGCATTGATCGGTTTTTCCATTAAATTGTCAATGTTATATCTTGTAACCGTTTGCTCATGCGTAACGTGAGGCGAAATTACAATCCTTATAGACTCGATTGCGCAGAACAATTGGTCAAATAGGGTCTTTTCAAATTATTTAACCAATGAGAAGGCTGCCTTGCCTTTATCGAAGAAAGCGAAATCGCTTCTGCTTTTATTAAAAAACTAAAAATTTTCCGGAACAACGGTGGAAATTTTCGCTGTCAAGGCTATTGTCGCTGATCTTTTTAATCGTGCATTGCACGACTTTTCATCAGTGACGCTGATTGCCGATCTTTTGCAATTCGAAGGTGAAAAAGCGGCGCGCGCCTACTTTGGTGTATGCAAGACGTCTTTGCATTGGTCTTTCCACCTGGCCGCAGACACGTGAAAAATTACAACGTGCTCAACGAACTGCAAAGACACAATTATTTTACCTAGGCGATCTAGGGGACAATTGGGATTCATTTGTAATTTGATCGCCGAGTAAGCAACACACGTTCGCTTTTCCACGGGCAGAGTCGTGCTATCCTTATTTTTAAATGTATTATTAAAAATTTAGTGAAATATTTACAAAAAGTGAATGTTCTAGGAAAAGTTCAATAAACCAAAAACCTGAAGTATTATTTAAGGTAAATTTTCTGGCTTTAACGATCTTTTATTATTGAAATTTTAATAGAAGTGAAAGCGAATTTAAGTGAGAAGAGGTTAATTAGTGAATATGCTAATAGAAGGATTTACACTCTTCAAAATATAATAATTATCTTTTTTTATGTCAAATATTGTGCGAACTGTTTCCTCTTATCGGATAAGTAATGAGTGCAATTAGCTCCTTAAATTTTAGTCTCAATTATTCTCTCATCGGTGTAACGATTCCTAGTTTTAAAAATTAACAATTATAAATTCCAAACAAATAAAAAATTAAAGATGCCGTTTTATATTTTTATAAAGCATTAGAGTTCAACAAATAGTAAATATAATGTTATATTTACGCAAAATCTTTGATTAAAAAATATTGAAAACGGGAGGAATTTACAAAAGAATAAGTGAAATTCACTGAAATAAAATAGGTAGATAATCTTTATATCCATAATGAGTTTATTCGTGATTATATCAGAGTTAGATTATGTATGTACGTACATATATACATAGGTAGATAGAAACAAACAAAATTCTAAATCTATCATTTGTGATGAAGTATTTTAAAATGTACTGTAGCCAATTATATGACTTTACAAATGTTCCTTTTTTTATAAATTACAAAGATGGCTTTGTATTTAAGATAACTTTCAAAACTTGTGAGGATACGCCGCGATCGCCTGGGCCTGCTACGATTTTGCACTAAGCAAAACTTCTTTTCAAATTTCACAAATAATGTCGATCAATGGAGAAAGGTCACTACATAACACGTGATTGCATAATCTTAGAAACCACAAGCCGTTAACCGCTCATAAATTTCCTCTGAAGTTCCCGCTTTCATCATAACTCCGATTGTGCTTAGTCTAAAATTCACATAATAGTGAAACATCTCTTTGCGAATTAGCGAAACGTGCGACTATTCTTACCACTTCTGCCATCGCAAGCGTGGTCTTTTCTTTGTTTTCGGCTGAAAAATTGACACCCCACCCTACCTACTTATGTCTACAATAAATTTTTGCAAACAAACTTGCTATGCAAATTTTGGTAAGCAATTACTATTTAAGTTGCGGATTATTGTTATTTTCCTTGTTAGAGATAAATGAAGTAACTCTTAATGGCAGTCGTAAAGTATCAATTTATTTTCAAAATATTTGGGGAACAGTTTTCCTTTTGAACTATCGAAAAAATAACATAATATTTTGAATATGATTATACATAAGAATTTTTATGCAACCCAAAATTTGTATCATCATATCAATTGTGATCAAACGCTATAAAACAAATTAAAGGCTGGACGTTTTAGTTTGAAGTTTAGCAAATTCTTAGCAGTTCTTTTAATTGGTTTATCTTAAACTGAAAATACATTTCAAAAGTCACTCTACTAAATTACGCAAATATAATTGAATTGCAAATCACTTTCAAACCTTCTTAGAGTTTCGAGTTCTTCTAAAAGTAGCTCCTAATTACATTGCAATTATCATCTTTTTAAACATGAATAAGTGCAATGCTTCGGTTTTTGCTATACATATTGCAATTAACAGGAATTCTAAAATGTAATATTGAGCAAAGTATTGTGAATGAAGTGAAATGTCACTTAAATATTTTTTTAGTCTTTTAATAGTTCAAGTGGGTTGTTGCAAAGAAAGATCGCGAAATTCCCGTAAGGAGATATAAAACGGCCTTAAAACGTTTTCATTCATGCAAGTAATCTAAGATCTTGCACAAAAGTCCACTACCTAGTAAAACAAGTTGCGTTAGTTTGATTCCACTAGGGCCTGCGCTGCCGTATAAGTCAAGTTAAACAATTTATGGGATTGCAATAGCGCACAAAATTACCATCGATTTAGTCTAGACATTTACGCTTTCTCGTAAAAGTGCAAAACTTTTTTCTAGGAAATATGCAACACATGCAATAACGCAAGATATTCTCATTGAGGCCAGGAATCCCATTCGCTATTGCTATGCTATTACATGAGTTTTCGTTACAAAGTGAACGCGCTGAGCATACAACTTTGTTTCATCAAACGCCTCGACGGCCATATAACTTATTTGGCTCTAATGAGTTACTAAAGTAATTACTAGAGCCCAAACAGGCTTCCTATGGCAAATATCCTACTCGAAATGGATTCCTAGATTTTCTTATCGTGTAGTACTTCATTCAAGTTAACAACTTTACTATTTTGCAATTCTCAGTAATTAGCTTTCAACCTTTCCTTCAAGTCAATTAATTTCATAATCATTCTTTTGATATTTAAGTGGGTACTTATAATAATTTTACTATAATTCCAAAATGGTCAATTGCTATATTAAATATTCGAATTGATTATCGTATAATTAACATATATATGATTGCGTTTATATTGGCATAAAAAATTCATATTAATCCAGTTTTCACATGAGGATTATTTCTAATTAGCTATATTAAAGTTAACATTTTTTAAAGCACCTTACCACTTTTGAGAACTGTTAGGTAGGACCTCTTCCAAAATAAATTTCTGGATCCGGCCTCGTTAAGACGTTAAGGTCATATGGAAGTATCATATGTTATTATTTTATGTACAAGTCAGCTTTTGATGAAATTAAATATACCTAAGTTTGGTTATAAGAATATCTGCTCAAGTTAAAACAGTATAAAATCAATCGTACATACCTTTTCTATTTTGTTGTTTTATTCTACTTTCCTTTCACAGTACCTACGTAAGCAAATAGAGTAAATTAATCAATAAATGAGAGACTTCCTTTCATCAGTTTAACAGAAAATTTTTCAAATTTCGTCAGTCTACTTCTGCAATAATGCTTAGCCAAAGTCAGTAATGCCACAAGATCTCGTCGGTTGATTTAATTGGAAAAAACCTACGGATATGTTTCACATAAAACTGAACAACTTGTTTGTGATAATTGACCAACTCGGATTGTAAAAACGAGCGAACTGCTCAACCGTGCGTAGCGTTGACACACGTTGAGTTCTTTTTATAATGCCTTAAAAGTAACTTCTTAGGAGTCTTTTTCTGGTTTGCATTTACTTTCATCGTTTATTCGTAATCTCTAGAAATGCAATTTGACCAATTGTCAATATTATTAACTGATCCAAAACGTTTATTATATTTTCAGATGGCGAACGTTAGTGAAGTTCCCAAACTATTGGAAAATCCTTATGACTTTTACTTATGGACACTAACTTTCTCAGGTTAAACACTTTAAGATAAAAATTAACCACACTATATGTACATTTATCACCTCTAATAATAATTCTTAACAGACAGAAGAACCCAAGGGTGGCTATTGGTAGATTCCCCTTTGCCAACAGTAATGTGCACATTAGTTTATTTATTTATCGTGTGGGCGGGTCCAAAGTTAATGAGGAGGTATTCATTCAAAAAACACTGAGGGAATTTAATATTAATATTAACAATTTTCAGACGAAAACCTTTCCAATTTCGTGCACTGCTGGTCATTTATAATTTTGCCATGGCTTTATTAAATGGTTATATTGTCGCTCAAGTATTTACTGCGTCGCTACGTCTTCGCTACAGTTACATTTGTGAGCCTTGTAGAGATAAAAATGATCCAGATGAATTACAGGTAAGAAATTGCTACTATTGATTTTAAAGATGATTATTGCAGTTTTCTTACACTATGATTTATATTAGTAAATTCTTCTATAAGACGGTTGAATATAGGCGAAAAGACCTTATGGTTATACATATATGTAACTTTAACAGCAATGTAACAAATTTTCGGAACTTTGGATGACCTTGAAAAGCATTTCCTTTCAATCATAAGAAATAATGAACTTGTATAAATATATAGAATTTCATAATTATATTTAGAACCGAGCGAAGCGAGACATCATTTTGACATTTTCAACTTTGAAACTTAAACGTCTTAGATCTTATATGGAAGGTCTTTAATGATGCAGATAATTTTTAGGGTTTTTATGAATTTTGATATGCATTTAAACTTTGAAAGATCTTGACTAAATTGTTGAATATAGATAAATTTATAGTGCACTTTATTTCGTGGTAATTCAGATCGATAACACAATTGACCAGTAAATTTGTTGTGTAATCTACGTTCATAAACAAAAGGTATATACATATATGTATATATTTTAGGTTGCCAATGCAGTGTGGTGGTTCTATTTTTCGAAACTCCTTGAATTCTGCGATACATTCTTCTTCATTCTCCGCAAAAAGGAAAATCAACTGACCTTTTTGCACGTTTATCATCACAGTACAATGTTCCCACTATGGTGGATCGGTATCAAATGGGTTCCCAGCGGATCAAGTATGACAGCCTATATTTTTGCAAATATTAAAATAACCAATCGAAATAATTTTCAATATAAGGTTTTCTACCAGCCATGGGCAACTCATTCATTCATGTCATGATGTACTCTTACTATGGACTTTCAGTTTTTGGTCCGAAAGTAGAGAGATACCTTTGGTGGAAGAAATACCTGACAATTTTACAGTTGGTAAGTACTTTGTATACTATTAAATTAGAATTTTCGTAATTTTGTATTTAATACCACAACAGCTACAGTTTACTATCGCTCTACTTCTTGGTATTAATGGCTTGCGGACGGGGTGCGAATTTCCGCTATGGATGCATTACACCTTGATATTTTATATGATCTCCTTCATTGTTCTCTTCGGAAACTTTTATATCCGTAAATATTTAGCCTACGATAGAGAAAGGAAGGGTAAAGCCAGTATTATGGAAAAACTAAGCTACATTTCTTCGTCTGCTGCTAAGGCTAAAAAGGCATAGATTCGTTAGTATGTATGTATATATTTGTAAAATGTTTATATAATAAACTTTCTGGGAAGTTAAGATATGTATTTTATTTAATGCCTTACCGCAGTGGATAATAAGAATGATCACCAAATGTAAAAATATAGTTTTATTATTAAATCAAAATGAACATATGTACGTACATATAATATAATATTTTGTTATGATTGAATCATCATGTGAATTTTTAGACTATATAAATTATTTATGTTTTAGAAAATATGTTTAGTGATTTATTTTATTTTACCTACTTAAACTTCATGGAGAAAAAAAATCCAAAAATCAATAATTTCTAATTCTATGTGAAATTTTCTTTTTATTTGAATCAAAATGATAGTACATTGGATTAAAGTTTTTAACCCGTTTTAGATGCCTAGATATTGTGAAAAGCGTGTAACATTTCAATTATAACATAAATAAATATACTGATTTTTCATACAGCAATATTTTAGTTGTTATTATTTGCCGTGCATCCGATTCCAATTGTACCTACACAAGACCGCTCCACATACGATCAACAATTTGTGTATGGAGTTATAGGTAGGGTACAGTTATACAAAATGCATTATTTTGCGAACAAATTTTTTTTGCGAAAGCTTTAGCGCAAAAAAATTGAAGCTTACTAGCTATTAAATAGCAGTAAAAGAGTCTCAGTCATTTATTTATTATGGAAACCATCGATTAATAGATTTCCCCAACCTTTAACAATATAAGTAATTTTCTGAAGAAGCTTATGTAGTTCTCAGGCCCTGTAAACTTTTGCAGATTCATTATCGCAATGTCTAAAAAGAGTTTGTTGTAAAAACTGGAAACTGGATTAGATAAGAATAATTATTAAGGAGGTATCCGCGTGTTAAGTAAATATTCAAGGACAGTTGCAATAAAATCGAAATCAGCCCTGGTCAGTGTCGCTTAATAATTCAGCCGATTGCACTATCGCGAAAGTGTCCTTCTTGCACCCCAAACGCCTTCGACTGGCCAAGGTCAATGTGTGGGGGTATCCCCCCGAGTCGGTTGAATTTACAACATTGTTTTTCCCAGATTAATTCCCTCCTTGCCACCCACGCGCGCCGCGAATAAGCGCCAAATTCCCCACTATGCTCCTGGGTGGCGTCTACCACTTGACGGGTGCACCAAATTGATAGCGATGTGCGGGTGGTGCACATAGCAAAACTTCTTGACAATGAGACAGTGGGGCCCGCGGGGTATGTTCGGCGCGACACGCGAGCAAGCAACGGTGCTGACGCGTAACTGCCGCTATAAAGCTCCCTATATCATTGGGGCAATTTAAAAGTGACCAATTTTTTTTTTTTGTGTTTTTCCAATATTTTGCGGAGCTGAAGCTTCGAGTTGCTAAGTTTTGTTATTTTCCGCGACTTTTTTCCGTGCTTTTAAACCGCCTGCACAGGAACTTTCTCATAGGCGCTGTGGCAACGGGCAACCAACCGTTTAAAACCACCACCCACCGCCCGCACTCCGTAAGCAAGTCAGTAAGTCGATATTTTAGGCTAGAGGACGTTTGGCTCACTTACTGGAGTTACCCTCAGTTCTTAAGCAACTCTTCGTCGCAGCGCCAACGCGGGTCGCGTGGTCTTCCCTCTAGCCGAGGATTCAAATTTCCATCCCTTGAAAGTGTAACCGAATCGAAGGGCGCCCCCGGGGAGTATAGTCGTCATCGTCAGAACGGAAGTGGTTCATAGGTGTCTTAGGTGATTGATTGTGCTATTGATTATATAGGCCACTTTTCGAAATTTTCAAGTTGTCGAGTTCCGGTGCGCGACCTTTTCCGCGCGGGGTGAGTGCATGTGCAAATTGTGTGGATATCGCCAGCCACCTCCGGGAATAATCCATTTAACGAGGCTAGAAATCCGCGGCATATGCTTCCTTCGGAAGGGTCAACAGGCGGAGCCGCGTGCAACACAACAACCGCTCGTTGTGACATCCCATGGGGAAACCCAGAATATTCGGAAAGACGATATGATGGAATGGCATGAAGTCATGCGTGCGTAATTATGCACATAATTTTCCCCCGAAGGCATCACAGGACTTTAAACTCAGGATGAGCAGTCTCCGAGCAAGAATCCTTCCTCCTTATTCCCACCGTCAGTCGCCTTGCTTAGCGTCTTTTAAAAAGTCTTATGCTTGGGATTGAAGGTGGACCGACGAGAGCGCGATATTTGAGCGTCTAATTAGTTCCGAGGAGTTTCGGTTTTATTTTTCCGCTGTCCGGCTCTACCCCTCCTGGGGGAGGGTATACCCTTTTGTCGCCGAACTGCTATGTTGACCGTGATAAATTGCTACTTTGCGTTTTATCCACGGTTTTGATGGACAGCTGACACTCTCTGATCGTTGCGTCTTAATTTGGTCCCGACATGTTCTGCTGCTGGTTAATTAGAAGCAACTCGGACCTGGCTCTATCTCCGTCGACGAAACGAAGAATGTGTGGCTCGATCGTACACCGCAAGACACACGGACACGGGTCTGTCGCATTTTGTTCTTTCGTCTGTATAGCCAATTAGGTACCCTCCTCTGGAAACGGATGATACAATCACTTTTATCAATCTATCTGACCTTCCTTAGTGACGAGCTCATCTTCTTATGCAGTGCAACGATTGGCTCCCTCGGCTTCCGTGTTTTAACCGCCCTTTTACCTATATTTTTAGAATTTTTATAAAAAAAAGTGTCTAGCGGCTTTGACTAATTTATCACACATACCTGTATGCTATATCGTGTACATATATTTTGTAAATTAGGTACAATATTAGAATTAAATCTGCTTTAGCAGAATATAAGATACTGAATCTTGGGCTTAAAAGTAATCCTGGGATTAAGCCATTTTAAAAACTTGGAAATTTCGAAAAAATCGTCCACATAAAATTATTCCTTATCGGTCTTAAAAATAAGGGACAATATATTCTATAATTCGGAGGACATTTTATATATAAATGTATTTAAGACAAATTAATTAACTCATGTTTGGCCATTAGCATTGCGTTCTAAAACTCTAAATGCATTTTTCTCGAAACAATATTTTTAAAATCGACCGGACCAATTTCTCGGTCAAAACTCAATCAATTGCCTTAATATTTAAATTTTATCAATGTATGTACATCCAAAATTATTTTCTTCATGGAAGCATGTACGTGGAGCTTTTTTTATAATGTTATTACTAATTTGTGGCGAATTTTGAAAAAAAATGTTTAAAGCTATGCCATTTTCCAAAGCGTAAAATGAGTTATAAGGCCTCTTTTATGTTTTATTACACTGTATATTGTATTTATTGAAAATTTTATCCACTAGATTCTTATATAGTCTTCCGATGTGAAGCATGTTCACATGTCCGTCCTTGTGTTCTCGTCGAATTTTATCTTTCCAAATTTTCCCCCAGAAAGCCTTTAGCACAGATAAGTCCGGATCATTTGAAATCAGGACTAAGACGGAGTATCATGTCCTTTCAAAACCAAGCTTTTTTATTTTTCGATAGAAAGCAAGATGCGTAATCTTTCTGTAAGATCTAAAGGGGAGAGGTGATTGTCATGCATGTTTTGATGGTAATAGATGAGTCTGCAGAATTTGTTGATGTTTGATGGAATTACAGTGCTGTCTAAAATTATAGGACCAAGCTGTAATTTTGCATATGTGGTCTATTCCCAAGCCCATAACTTGTTGGTAAGGAGAAGAGGGATGTGACAACTGGTATATATGAAATCGTTGTGTGTCCTTAATTATTTCATAAATTTTTTTTAAAATTCATGTACTAATTTTAACAAAAATCGTAAAAAACTCAATACAATAGTGTTTAAAATTATAGGACCAATTCTCTCAGCACTTAATATGATGTCTTTGGCCTTTATATACCGAGTGTTTTGCTAAGGTCTGAGCAGGGGTATGCCAATCGATTCTAAATGGTCTCCTGATCAACGTTTCTTCGGACACCCCACCTCCTTAAAATCGGTCCTTCCCCCCCAAAATCGCGATTGAAAATTTGGAGGGAGTCAACCTAGAAAATGCTTCATAAGTTCTTTCAGAGATATCCTAGAATACTGGTTGATAATGCATTAGAAAGATGAGCCTTCAAGCTTTCCAACGATACCACCCGCGACCCAATCAGTCAACAAACAAGCGGGGGAGACCCCGTCAAATTTCGAAAATGGCAATTTCAAAGCCCAAAATTTGACCTTGACCCTTCATTCTGTCGATTTTTTGTATGGGAAGATCAAAACTTTTCTTGAGAAAAAGCTCCCCTGTCATATGGCCTTTCTCGAGAAAAAAACCGCACTGGAATCCGATGGCGCGTTCCGAAGTTATTCGTGTTACAATAATTGATACAACAACAAAACCCACTATCCGCACTGAAGTCCAATTGGAAAGTGTCACATCGAGCATCTGCTCCGTAGGGCTGAACCATCGAAGACGAATAACTTCGGAACGCGCCATCGGATTCCAGTGCGGTTTTTGTCTTGAGAAAGGCCATATGACAGGGAAGCTTTTTCTCAAGAAAAGTTCTGATCTTCCCATACAAAAAATCGACAGAATGAAGGGTCAAGGTCAAATTTTGGGCTTTGAAATTGCCATTTTCGAAATTTGACGGGGTCTTCCCCGCTTGTTTGTTGACTGATTGGGTCGCGGGTGGTATCGTTGGAAAGCTTGAAGGCTCAGCTTTCTAATGCATTATCAACCAGTATTCTAGGATATCTCTGAAAGAACTTATGGAGCATTTTCTAGGTTGACCCCCTCCAAATTTTCAATCGCGATTTTGGGGGGGAAGGACCGATTTTAAGGGGGTGGGGTGTCCGAAGAAACTTTCATCAGGAGACCATTTAGAATCGATTGGCGTACCCCTGTTCAGACCTCAGCAAAACACCCTGTATATAAAGGCCAAAGACATCATATTAAGTGCTGAGAGAATTGGTCCTATAATTTTAAACACTATTGTATTGAGTTTTTTACGATTTTTGTTAAAATTAGTACATGAATTTTAAAAAAAATTTATGAAATAATTAAGGACACACAATGATTTCATATATACCAGTTGTCACCATCCCTCTTCTCCTTATTAACAAGTTATGGGCTTGGGAATAGACCATATATGCAAAATTAAAGCTTGGTCCTATAATTTCAGACAGCACTGTAATTGCACCGTCAATAAATTTCTGCTTTCCACCTCCACAGTATTTTTCGAACGAATCACTCGCTTTCTATAGACACCCATAAATGCCTCGAATCGTGACTAATCGATCCAAATAATTGTTCTCCATTGGTAACATAGAAGCTGAGCATTTCGTTATTATTGGGGCATTCAATCATAGCTCAAGATGTCCGTCAATGTGTGATTCGAAAATTTAGTCGTTGTTAGAAAACTGAATCATTTCAATTTTATTCAACACTAAAATTTTGGATCGATTTTTTTAAAACTGAATAACGTTATAGTTCAAAAACAAAAATCAAGTTGTTATTTAAAAATTAGAAACTAATTTGAAAGGAATGTTTAGTTGACAATAGGAAAATTCGTTTAAGGGCCAATTTTTCAATCAGCAGATACATTTTTTCGACGAATAAAATTTTTCCAATAATCAATTTGGCTACGACTTCAAATATGTATTTATCAGATGGAAAAAATTATTCGCTCCTTAATGCGGCAAATAGCACTTTTGTTCGTCAATTAATTTTTGATAAATATAGAGTGATTTATTACCCTTAATTAATTCTGGGAAAATATTTGGTAAAAGCTAAAAGTTATAACACTAAGTACCAGTATTTTATTTCTACCACACTTTCCTGATTATTGACCACTGTATCAATGAATTGCTAATCTTGCAGCGATTTTGTGAGTTTGTAAATAAAGCATTTCTAAAGTTGTATGTACATTAAAAATAAATTGATAAAATCATTTTCCACAACATTTGAAATTTATACAACTCTTTTTAATACATTCTCAAAAATGTATTTCTTGAATGACAGATCGATTGTATGATTTTAAATAAGTATGTAAGTACTACTTACAATATTTGTTCCTCGTTCAACACGCGAATTAAATCATCAGGCAGGGCTCTTCAAAAAACCATGAGCCATGTAATAAATACATTTTTAAGGAATGCTGAATAAATTTGGGAACGATACTAACATTCGGGTTTTAAGCATCAGCAACAATAATATTCATAACTTTTGGCCTTTCATAAAATGCACAATATACAACATTAACCATATAATATACAATTCAATACATGTATACTTATAAACTTACATAATTCAAATTTATCAATTTATTTAGTTAATAAGGATGTGTTTCAAAATATTCAACAATATACTTTATTATTATCTATCTAATATATTTCAATTAACATTTGCCTCAAGATACAATAGAATTTCTCAATTCCATAAAATTGTACAAAGAGTTCTAAAATTGGATCTAAACCAATAATCCAATAGCCGATATCGATCTGTAGCAATTCATCAGTTACATAAATAAATTGATGAAAACTCGTAGATCAGATGGCAGCGTCGAGATGTTTCAAGATCGTTCGCCATTCAAGATCATTATCACTCGAGGCAAGTGACTATCACGCTAACTAATGAGGAAGTTTTGTCTTCCCAGAGCGCTGCAGACACTTAAGCCCAGCAGGTCGAATTTCTCAAGTTTCATAAACGGATAAGGTCACATGTGAGCATAAAGTGTGCTAGACGAAAATTATTAAAAATTCAAATCTGCCGAAGGAACGCGGCTCGGTGCACCGCGGATTTCTAGCGCTCACCCATAATGCAAGTGCGGCGACCAGCCGGAGAAGTTCCCTCGTAAACGAGGGAGGCTGCGGCGCGCTGGACCGGCTAACCGGTGGCTCGCAGCGACCATTTCCGAATTAATCGAGCGTTCTAATCGCAAAATTATTAAAATGCGAAATTGTGCCTATCGCCCAGGGAACGAGTGAAATGATTGCCCCAGTGCAGTGGTACCCGGTAGCAACGTGCAGCACCCCGCGACCATTTCGGCAGTGCAACTAGCAACAAGTAACATGCAAAGAAGTACTCCGTGGTGCGAGACATTCGAACTTAACTCTAACTAAGTGCCTTAAGCGTTTCTGGGAGGAAATGCACCCGAGGAGTTCTACGTGCGCACAACGAGTTCATCCAGCTGATTCCTGCAAAATAGCTCGAGAGTGACGTGTTGTGCGAAATGATACTTTTGCAGAGGACATAATGCAGGATACACGAAACATCTTCATCACTATTGGACTAGGATTTGTTCTATTCTGGTAAGTGAGACCTGAGACCTGTAGACACACTCGCAAACCTTATAAAACATTCAATCGTGCAAATAATTTGAAACGACCAATTTACAATAGCCTACAATTTTTGTGATGGACATTTTAAATGCTCCATAGACCATAGTCCATACAAACATAGAGAAACTGGAACACTAATCGGAACACCTGATCACCCTTACACTTACTTCTTTCCTATTGTCTGTAACAGGAATAAATAAGCAGTCTTCTTTCTTAGCATTCAACAAATCAGAATTTGAAATTTTCAGTGATAAATATGACGCTTAAAGAGTAATTTTATCTCCTTAAGATAACCGGTCCAGTACGAGTTAAACTTACATATACTTATTATATAACTTCATAAAAAAATCTTTATCTTCTAATTATGCGGAAGTTACAGATAATTTTCGTTCAATTTAGGTCTCAGTGCCATACCTCTTCAAGAGATTTCAAGATACATTATTAAGAGGGTGTTTTTTTTTAAATTTTTCATTTAAGACATATTTTGATATACACAGGAAGAAAACACGGACAAGTGCGAGTAGAATTTGCGCCTTGTGGGTTCCGTACTGTTATATTGCTGTACTACTAAGCTGTAGTAGTTACTTTCTAATTATCTATAGGAATTAAATTTGAATCATAGGAAAAAAATAACTTCATCACGTAAAGATTACCTATTTTGATTTAAATAAAAAAACCTTAGTTAAAATCTCACCATTTTCCAGATATTGATTTTTTAATTTTGTTTTTTGGGAAATCGTGCCTTTTGTTCGATTTTTTTACAGTTTTTTTTGAGATTTCAGAAAAATACAGTACGGTCTAATTTGTTTTTAAAAAAAGTAATTATTGCTATTTTTATGCCAAAGAGGCTGATTTTAATTTTATCATTATACATATATGTATCTTGAAAATAATGAAACTTTTACTTGTCTGGTCACTCCTGAATCTATCTTCTCCTTAAGTTTGTCGGATACTAGAATATAGAACTTAGTATTTAATTAATAGCCGTTAGCCGTTTCTGAGAAAAAGGGCATTGACCCACAGACAAATGGACAACAAAGTGATCCTATAAAAAGCTTCCGTTTTTCCACTATGAGCTACGAGATTTCTATCTATCTTTTCCCTACTTTGTTTTTTCCATATACCCTTCATATGTAGGTATGTAGACCTACTCTAAATATCCCTTGCACATTAATAAGAGCTGATGACGTAGATAAGGGACCTGTTAAGAATTTAAAAAGACAAGCCGGCACGATTCATATTCATAAGTTTACCACCATCAGTGGAACTCCACTTGCGAAGCACCCCCCGAACAATAAACCCTTTCTGACCAGTGGTAGAGTTTATTCCCCTTGTTGTTGGGAAATTGTATAATTGCCATAAAATAGCTTCATTGTGAGAATGCCATGTCTGGAAATAGTACTAATTAGGATTCATGCTAGTAAGTGAAAGTATATTGCCTCGCCAGAAATAGCAAAGTGGGCCGCAGCAGACTTGAACCAGATGCAAAATGAGGTAAACCAAGCCTTAGACTATGCCATTTATAATAGCATGTTCGTGACAGAATGCATTCTAAAAATAAGAATGAAAAGGACTTTGGCTGTGATGGAGGGTATCTACCGATTTCCCCGCTTTGGTTCCCAAGCCCTCATTTTCAAAGTTAAAAACTTTTAAACCACTAAGGTATGCGGTTGAAAATATAAAGATAAAAAACAAAAAAAACATGGACAACGATAACAACATCCAAAACAGCAATAATTACGCGCGATCACGAGAGCACTTCCATAAATTTCTGCGGATTATTAAGTTCAATATTTTATTCGACCGGTTGCAACCACAACCCTATCTTCTGTTCTGTTTTATTTGAGTCGACAACACCTGTTTTAGTTGCGGTTGGAGTCTAACAACTTTGTTAAATTTCGTGCTTGAACCGAGATAAGCGGATAAGCCTAGCGTGGCTTAGTTGAAAATTATCCGAGATACGGTCGTAATATTAATAGAAAATTCAATGAACTATACCAACACTGAAAAACGAATATAAACTTCTAAATGTGTTGTTTACACATTTCAATACAAGTCGCTTTCGAAGAAAATCGAAAAATCGCGAATTACAGAATGCTTCCGAACAGAATTGGCTCCTTCCGGTTCCGTCACTATTTTAGAAATTTTCTATTGCTATGATGTTGTCCGCAACTTCGTCCGCGTGATCACAATAATAAAGTAGAAGATGTGTATTTTTACAAATGATTGCAATAATTATAATTTATCTTTATTATTGGAACTTCAATTTCGCACTATTAGTAAACAAAAAAATTTCTGCTCATCAAATTCCTTCTAGTGGATTTTGCATAATGCCCAGAAAAATAAGCAAGATTTGCCAACTACCAGTTTTAGATAATGTTGGTTATTAATAATGTTATTTTCTCAAGTTATTGAAATGAATTATAATTATAATTAATTCATTTATTGACGCCAATCGGCTTTATACAAAAGTAAGGTACATGAATCAGGAAAAAACTTATGGTGTAGAGTCACTCTCGCACTAATCATTATAAGCATATCTTATAAACGAATATTATACTTGGACTTACTTACTTACTTTCGTTTACATTTTTTTTAAATCCGTTAGGTAGATATTTTTGAAATTATGTATATAGACACATACATAAATAAATATATTTATATGTTGCTTGCTTTTCTTCATATAAATTTAAAATATTTACTAAAAATCCCTTATCTTCAAAGGTACAACAAGCAATTTCGAAAAAATTCTGAACTCTTCATTCTCTATAGTCTACATACCTATGGTGTAGATGGAATGCAAGCTAAAAAGACTGCGCTATAGTTGATAATTTATAGTGTATGTAAATATATAATTAAAAACAAAAATCGCAAGCAAACTTTGAAGAGGACGAATGTGAGATATGAGAGAGCGCAAGTCCGATAAGTGCACGTCGCGTCGTCGGCGGATTTTTTTTCAAGAACAGCAAATAAAAATTGTATAATAATTTTTATCAAAAAATGATCGAAGTTTTGTCTTCTAAGAAATACTATTTATTGTAAATATGATAACTTTTTGTTGATATTTCAAAAGCCGAAAATGTTTGCAGATGTGTCATAAAAGAAAAAAAAATTAAACATATTGAAAACAAAACGTTAATTTTGTAATTTAAAATTAGAGTCTAACTCTAAAAGGGTATTTCGTGTTAGTTGCAAAAGTGATAACAGCAGTGACATCTTCTACAGCCTTCAAGGAGACTGTTGAAATCTGGTTCTATTTTCAAAACGATTGAGATTTAATTTCGTTGAAATTACTACGGCCTCGGGAACCTTATTTAACTTACATAGGCTCAGAAGACCAAAGCATTGACGGCAAGGTCGTCGAAGTCGTTCGGATCTGCTATCCATATGCTATCAGTTGAAGGGGCGCCTCTATTTAAACGCCTAGGCCTAATGCTCCTCGCACATATTAAGCATACGTGGCGTTTTCAATGTATAAAATTAGAAACACCCGCACATTGAGCAAATCATCAATTCCTTGGGCAAACATTTCGGGGGTTTTCAACAGCCTGCGTCTGTGTGCTTGCACCAGATTTAATCGATTTGTTTACATAAAAGGGCAGGAGCAATCTGCCACGAGGGCTCTGATTTTGGTTCGGTATTGCGGCTACTTATAGGTTCATTAGGGAGGTGGGTGGCAATTTGGCCGCAAATCACGACATACTTGGAGGTCAATAAAATTTGCGTTATTAGGGAAGCCGTCGATAGCAACCTTGAAGTGCCGCGGTCACAATGCTTCGTGTTTGGACTAAGTAAACTTTCGATTCGATTGGGCTCCGGTATTATAAAGAAGTGGGACTATGAGCGATGGGGAAGGTTCAATCCTTTCGTGCTTCGACGGAAATTAAATGTGAAAGCAGGTAAATGGTTCAATTGCAATATAAAGATAGAAGGTTAAATCTATGTAGTTGACCTTCATTATTGAACTTGTGAATTGATCGTTAGTTTATTTATTGTCTTAAGGGAGTTAAACAATTTTCCTGTGCTGTAAACACTGAAATGCGAAAATTTTTGAATTATCAACTTTTCCTTTTCGTGTGGAAGAATATTTATGTATGTATGTAGATATGTATTTTAAAGTGTGTCATAAAAATACAAAATTAAAAAAAAAATACAAATGAAAGTAGTTGCGTTTTGAGTACTGCTCATATCAGCCCATATACTATACAATACATTAATAGTTTGCTGACGGAACTACTTTAATTTGATTAATTGCAAGAAAGCGGAAATATGCAAAGCAAAAATTTATCAGAACGATCTACATAATGCGCTCATTACTACTCCTACGAACGGTAGCAATTCAGACTTCCGCTTGCCTTGAGGTCTTCCTACTCATCAATTTTCGAAGTAATAATTCCCGTCGGTTAAACCTGAAAAGGGATTTCACCGGCACGTCGAGACGGCTTATTATTCATACCTTAAAACACTACTTATCTGCGGTAATTAGGCCCTCGCGGTGGGCGCTACAGGAGGCTCGCGGGAATCGGGAATCAGTCGGTGCCGTGCGCGGTGGGCGGGCTCCCGTCACGGGGGCTTAATCGTTGCGACAATTATTCACAGGACGGCTCCTAATGGGCTGTGGAACGGCGCGGCGGGGATAAGCAGAGCCCAAATCAGAACAGAGTATGAGCAATTGGCGCCTTAATTCGATCCTCGCACGCTATTCGGTGACATTGAGATCAGGGAATTCCCCGCGGTTATCGACGCAATCCCCGCAAGAACCGGAAATTAGTCGAGAGTAGGAAATAAGGAAATTTTTATTGGACTGTGGATGCCATTTCAACTCTATCCCCCCCGCATGCCGCACTAAATTTACCTATACGCAATTCATTGCACTTTACTAAATGCTAACGAAATATGTTTTGTTTTCTTGCAGGCTACCAAAGGAGACCGAAGCTCGCATGAATTACACAATAAAGCCAAGAGTGGTTCTTCCTGATAATTATGTCAAGGGTAAGTGATGCATTATGCTCTATACGTAGTGCTGCAACCCAGCAAGCCGTGGCACATAAACATGTCAGAGAGGGCATTACCTCTTTAGTGGGACGAATGTTGCGTGCCTTGGCTGGGCTCCCGCTTGACGTCATCAGATTTATACATGCAGTATCGGACCTAAAATGACCTACCTCACCACGCAGCACACCGACCGCACCGCCACTCATTTATAAATTCCCACAAATAAAATACATTTTTAGGGCACCAAGCCGGGGGTTGATAAATGTCTGAATCGATTCAAAAATTGCCAGCCGTGTCGGGCAAATCAATGGCGTAGAAAGTCGAGAATTTTTCGATACTTTTCCCTATATCTTGAAAGGGCTGGCTTCTTTTTATATGTAATTTTACGTTTATTTTTATACACCCCCCACCCCTCGTTACCGAAGTAGGCCTATGTTGCGCGACGTAGCGCACTTTGAGCGGCTAAATTCAAATAGGGCAATAAAACCCGCCATGCTTTTGTTATCAGAAGACTGCGGATTCCTTCCGACCCGGAAGTCCTGCTGCATTAATGGGAGCCGCTAAAGACGTGCACTGGCAGTTTATCGACATTCAAATTGGCACGTTTCGCAAAAGCCCTCCATTAAAATAAAGCTCCCATTTGAGGGCATACATAAACCACATAACTTCAATCTTACGCGAAAAACATTCAAATTAACTAACATTTCTCGTCTTCAAATTCAAAATATTTAAATATGTAATTATATTCAATATGTTTCAGTCAAATTCGCTCTCCAGTTTCATTATAAAAATTTTTTTTAATATACTTATGCATTTATGATATTAACATTTTATTTATTTTTGTTTTATACGCCTAAGAGGCCGGAAAATAAAATTAATAAAAAAGGCATGGCATATTTATAAATTTTCCTTGTCATAAGAATTAAGTATAATGTTTTTATATTTAGATGTTTCATATAGGGTCAATAAATTGATGAATGACAATGACAATGACAATGTAAAAATACATAAAAAACCAGACACACAATATTTGCGATAGTAGATCTGGAAGTCTTAATTTATAAAGTCACGTATTGACATGAAGTCTAATTTACTTGATGAGCTTTCCTCCCGGAAAAAATAAAATATTTACATTAATATCTGATTAAATTAAAAATTATCGATATCTTTTACATTCTTTCCTAAAACTTTATTCAATCAAAAGTTGGGAGTCTGGGTCCCTGAATGGTCTAAATGCGCCACCAATATGCTTTAAAAATTTGAATTTGAAAGCTGTCGCGCCTATGTATCGAACATTTAAGTCATATGGACTACTTATAACTGCATATAAAAACTAAGATCTTATTTTTTAACATTTTTCTGTCTGTTTGCTCACCTGATTATACATATTCGCATTTGATTTCAATTTGCGGTTTCCTCTAACGGCGAACTTAGATTCCTGGGATCAAATTCTAAACTATAGGTACTTCACTACATCTTCAAAAAGCAAAGTTGTAGAACAAAAATATTAGGTAGTAAGTTTGTACCTGAAAATTGTATATAAATGAGTTTAAATTTTGTTTTCCCATAAGTATGAGGGTCTCACCTTGGCTACGTCCATGCACCATCAGTATCACTACATCATTGATCGATTTATTGCTTTGTAATACTTTATATATGTAGTGTTATAATTACAAACGCAATTTATTGAATATCGGCATGGGTGTTTGGCAAAATCAATTCAAAACTTAAATTAGTTTTGGAAAAATTTACTGCATGCGTAGTTCGTAAATTGTTAAAACTTCATAAAATCTTCATTTTTAGACCTCTACCACTCTTACAGACTTTATTAACTTTTCCGAATATTTGTTCATTTATTATCATTAACTTTTTTACTTAATAAATAGTTTTATATTTACTCACTTTTCACTCAGAAAATAAGTTAACACAATATCTTTTATCTATTTACAGAGATCCGACCGCCTTCAAAAAAGGGTTCACCCGTGATAGTAGAATTTAGCGTATTTGTTGTAGATATAAATTCAATTAATGTAGAAGATATGGATTTTAGGTAAGATTTTAACCCTTTTTCCCTGTACAATTATACAAATTAGAACTCTTTCCAGAGTAGATATGTTCGTTCACCAGAGATGGGTCGAATCTAGATTAAAGCTTCCAGACGACATTTTTGAGGAAGGTGACGATTATGTAACTCTTCCGCCAGAATTTTTTGATAATCTTTGGCAACCAGATCCATATTTTTTAAACTCAAAAATTGCTGGTGAGTTTTAAGCGTAATTAGCGTATTTACTACTGAGAATTTTTGTATACCTACTTCATAGATTAATTGTATCGATATAGCATGTAAAATAGCTTGCAGCAATAGAAGGATTGATTATATTGTTTCGTAACTTAAATTAAAATATGTTCGTGAATGGCTTCTGACCTCTCCTTCTCCAGTCATTGAAATCTTTTTCGTTTTAATGTTTTTCAAGTACATATACCAAAATAACCACAATGCCAAGTTCTAACGAAATTCCCAGTCGGTTTCGGACACAAAAGTGATAGTAGCCTTGCTGGTGGTTTCGGTAGAAACCCTGGGTGATATGTCTGGCTTCTTGGACAGTCTCAGTCCAGGGTTGACAAATATTTCCTGCATTTGCATATCAGGACCCACGAACTATACTACTTTCTACTGTTGGATCATTTTTGAACCTTATACCTGCGGCTGGGGCGTTTAACCTTAAACTTGGGGCCGGCGGCTTTCACGCTAAGTAAACATACATAACTTGTTTAGCGAAACATAGACGTCGGATTTCGTGACCAGCATTTTGCAAATACACCTACACATAGGCCGGCACGAGGTTAAAGAGTTCCGATAAAATCTGAAATGTATGCGCTCAATGTCACTGGGGTTAAATTTTCTCGCTTTTTCTAACGAATGCATGTTTGGTTTGATTTATGAGGTCCTTTGAGCTTCCTCTTGGCCAGTGGACTCCCGCCTGCTTACTTAGGTACTTTATTTCTATTTCGGGTGGAAAACGAAAAAAAACCTGCGGCGAAAGGTTTTCCGCTATTTTGTTAGTTAAGAGCTTTTGTCATGTAATTGTAAGGACTCTTCACAATTATTCTTATTTTATGGCAATTTCCGAGCACAATTTAACTAGATTTTGCAAAGATTCAGACTGGGATCGTGTGATAAGATAATGGTTTATGGTCTCCTGAAGGAAGTAACCCAAAAACATAACTCATTTCTTTTTTTCGAAAACGCTCATAATTTTCAAATCAATTTAAGAGTTTAGTAAGGATATTATTAAACATTTAACCCACTTTTTACCTGACTATGCAAGGAAAAGAGGCTAATGCATAATATAACTTGTGTTTAACAATTTTATAATTTTCTAGTCTAATTTAATCCGTCGATAAAAGTTATTATGGTTTTATATCTATCAGATGTTATTAATTAATACCTAGAAGTTTTTATATAACGGCTTTTAAAATAGGCAAATCTATGTATTAAAACTTATCTGTATGATATGAGTCGAACATAAATAAACAATTCTTATACAGACTATTAAAACTGCACACTATGTTTGTATGTATGTATACTTAGTTAGTCGACCAAACCCAGCGATTTCGGTAAAATCTTGAAAAATTATGAGATATGTATTCTGTTATTAGAAAAGAAAATTGATAAAAGTTTCCGAAACATTATTGGAAGGAAAAAGTAAGAAATATTCAAAATATCAAATTTCTCCCAAAATGTTCAAAATTATATACCTAAGTATGTATGCACTAATTAACCCAAAGCTAATTTTAACGCCGCTTCTGCAGGAACATAAATGAAGTTGTCCACTACCCCTTAGGCTTAGACAATCGTTTAAACAAAAAGTCGGAATTGAGGACGCGTTTCAACGAATATTTTAGTCATACAATCCGATAATTGGATTTTGCTTATTTCACACCAGATATTATTTCTTACTTTCAAAAAAATGCATGACAATAGAGCATTATTATGTTAAGTCAAATTTAATGCAAAGTCATTTTTGATAAATAGCGATATGCACAAAATAATAATAACATATAAATAAACATATGCTGAAAACACCACATTGGGATGAAAATCTGATAAATCACTTTTTCAGTTTCATGAAATCTAAAGTAATAAAAGACAATTTTCAATATTATATTCATTGTTTTTTAGACAGATGACGAAATTTTCGTAAGTAAGCTATGTTAAAAAACACGCATACAAAACAAAGTTTATTGCAATGAATTCGCACCTTTTAAAATTATAAGGTACTGCAAATAAATAAATACCTATATGCTTAAATGTAAATAAAAAACCACTTACCACAGATTCTCCACAATCATTCCGATCACAACACAAAAACACTTTTCAATTCATATGTATAAAAGACGAAATTTACAAGATTATAATATTGTAATTGATCGTAACTCGTAATTTGTAAATATGTCCACACAAAGTCAAACAAAAGTATGTATATATTTATGTTTCCATGGATAATGACATACAAATTTGGTGTACCCCTATAAGAAAAAAATATGAAATATACATACTGATTTATTGATTGGAAAGAAATTTAGCATACTATTTATAGGATTAGGACCACGTTAATTGAATATGTGTGCCCTAAAATAAAGGTTAAAGTAACGAAAATGTGAATGTTTGTTCTGTTGTCCGAAAAGGAATTAACAACCTCTTAAAAATAGAAAACATATCATAAATTGAAAAAGACCCAACAAATTTAAAGGGACATTTTGAAAAAGGAGGTTAAAGTTCCGTGTCTACTAAAAATTGTCCTCATCTCCCACCGAATAAGTATATGTATTTTTCTGAGCACGGTTTGCTTTTGTATGGTTTATAATAATTAAAGCTTTTTAAGTTTTAGGAGTGTCCCCACTGAGGGTGAATTTCTATGCGCGTCTATATTTTTAAGTCAGATATTGTACTGAAAAGAAATGTTCATTTAGCACTCACATTTTCCTTTATGAGTACAAGAATAGTCCTTTTGGGCACGAAGTTAAGTATGTTCGTGTTGACATTGACCAAAAATTATTTGCTCATTCAATGTATACATATAATTTCTTTTGGGCACTTAAATATTTATGTTCAAATCGAAAATGAAATGAACATTCATTTCCGCAATGAATTATTGACACCGCTGATTTTCTTCTCTTTTAGAAATCGCCACTCTCACACACAAATTCACATCAGTTACCATTTACAAGAACAAAACAGTTAGATATGCAGCACGAATGCACGCTATCATAGCCTGCCAAATGGAGTTCCAGTTGTATCCCATGGACATCCAGGTGTGCCCCATCTACATAGAAAGTTGTGAGTAGACCTCTGAGCATAGACCCCCCAACAACAACATTTTCAATAAATAAACAATGAAATGTTGGACAGTTTCTTATAGCAATCAGAAGGTGAGATTAAAGTGGTCCGAGTCGGGGGTTAAGTTAAATCCCGAACTTAAGCTGCTCCAGTACAACCTAGGGCAGCCCCTGGAGCTGGAGGAGAGCGATGGATACATGCCCGAAAAGGCTGGCAACTTCTCCCGGCTGACCGTGTACTTTAGGTTCGAGCGACAAATCGGACACCATCTCATCCAAACATTTGCGCCATCCTCGCTCGTCGTCATGCTCTCATGGTTCAGCTTTTGGCTAGGTCTGGACGCGATTCCCGGACGCGTAACTCTCCTGGTAACCTGCATGCTTACGCTGGTGACAATGTTCACCGGACTGAGGGCGGACATACCCCCAGTGGCATACGTGAAGGTAAATATTTAAAAACGACAATAAGTCTTTTTATACCATTTTTATAAATTATAACTATTTATGTTGCGATTTTTCAGGCCCTAGATTTATGGATGGCTGGATGTATGGTGTTTGTTTTTGCCGCCTTAGGAGAATTTGTTGTTGTTAAGGTCCTAGATGTCCAATACCAGTACCAAGTAAATAGAATACCTAAAGTTATACCAATGGTACGTAAATTATAAAACTCACTTATTTATTAAGCTTAAACAACAAACTTTTATAAATACAATAAATTTTGAATGCTGGAAAAAATAATCAAAGTAATCCTATGCCTAAAACTAACTAACCATACAAATAGTGAGTTTGTTTTTCCGAAAATAGCAAAATGTATTCGGACCCAGCATTCGTAGAATATGCGAATCGATATATGTATGTATATGCATCATCTGCTATTAATTATGTTGATCAAACTAGGGCCTTGAAATTTTCTACTTCTGCTTGGTAAAAGATAACCTTAGAAATAGATTCAGTACACTTGAACACAGAGAAGGATATTTTTAAAAATTATAGCTACTACTACCTTTTTTAAAAATTACAGCTTGACGTAGCGGGGCAAACGACAAATTGTACCTTATACTTTACTTATAATTGACTGAAAGTTCCGTAAGGGTTCCATTTTCTACGGAACCCAAAAACTACATCAAGTAAAGATCCATTATCTGATCCTGAGTTTATTAGAAATCCCACATCTGATAATACTAAATTTATATTTTTCTGCTGACCTATTCGCCTTACTTAAATATTTGCAAAGTTGTTTAATTAGAATTCCAGTAGGAGATATTCGCGAGTATTTAATTGCTACTTTGATTAATACTCCTGGGAACACACATATGTATTTCATAAAAATTACTAATAATTACCACATAGTCCGAAAGCAGCACCTTAAAAAATCATTAAAAACTTTCTACTCGTCGTGCAGAGGATAAGTGCGATGGAAAAGGGTCAATGTCCCACGGTGGCCAATTGGGAGGGCGGAGCTGTGCGATCACGGAAGGCAACACAAACGCCAACCACCCCGGGCCAGGTAATTAACTGAAAAATTATGAATAAAACATGACCCTCAAGCAATTTAATAATCGCCGCGAATTCTACTAGACATCATTGCAGGGCAACGGTGGACCCCCGAAGCCGGCGCGACGACAAAGTTTACTGTCCGTTGCCTGGACGGACACCGACACCGGAGTGGAAAAAATCATGTGGCGGGAGATCGATAAAATGTCACGTGTCGTATTCCCAGTCCTATTCCTGGTATTTGTGATACTTTACTGGCCTATCCTGCTGATGAAGTCCACCTAACGAGTCGCCATCGGAGCCCTATCAGCCCCGTCTCTGGATGCAACGCAACTCGAGGAGGCGTCACCGTCAGCCCCGGCGGCAAGGGGGATGGCCGGATGCGCCCGAGTAATATCAAGAAAGCAGTACAATACTTCTAGCGAGTAAGTTTCCTGATAAGCTTTAGCATACTTTCTTTACTACTTAGAATAAGTTAGGCAACTAGCGTATATCTGAGATATTTTTCAACAATTTGCCTCGCTATGTGACACAATCCTTTACTAGGACTACTATAAGATTTGCAGCAACCGTTTTGCTTGCGGCCACTAGAAGGACGAGGATTTTTATAAACTTTCACCGTCAACGTCTTATTTGGGGACAATAAACTGGAGAAGGAGTTGTGGGAATTTGTTGTTGGCTTGATTCCAACATTTACACTTTTTATTGTTGACTTATTAGATTTAATTTTTTATGAGTCAGTGACAAGGGGCAGACTAAAGGTTAATTAAGTTTTCAAAACCCGCATATTTTTAGACTTGGCGTTATAAAAACCGGGCACGTGCATGTCTCCCGTTCTTCTAATTGTTTTATTGACAAATTTATACAGGATATGAGCATAATAAAGCAATTGAATTCAAGGTACTTTAATGTCTCTTAAAGCTATTGTATGCTTATAAAATTTACCAACATTGAACGGGACTGGTATTCATAAAGTTTAAGTTTTAATGCTAAACTCTGTCTCAACTCAACCATATCATGGAAATTTGGTTAATCCTTTAAGATCGAGCTTAAAGAAAATCTCAAAACTGAGAACGATCTTAAAACTTTAGGCTGTTTAAGGCTTTAAAGATTAATTTTGAGATTTTAAAAATCAATCTCAAATTAAAGTTTTCTAAGAAAACCACGTAAAACAAGCTTGGTGATAGTTTTCCATATTTAAAACACAACTTCCAAAATTTTATTTAATACCGAGACATTTCAATATTTTTGTAATTATTTTATATGTATGTATGTAGGTAGGAAGACTCCCTTACTATCACTAGATTAGTTTGAAATCAAACTTTAATCATTAATTCTATATAAAAATTATTATCGATGTGTAATCCCCGCTTTTAGCCCGCCCATTGTCAATATGATACGAAAACTTATGTAAAATTTGAACTAATTATCTTGTTAAAATTGCTTTTAAGTTTAGTTTTATACTTTAATTTGGTAAATTTATACAAATTTTAGATAAGCAAGAAAAAGAATAGTGTAACTAAAAATTTATTTATTATATAAATAAATTGGTGCTTCGGAAAGTCCGCTTTAAACTCACTCGTTACATTATTCACAGCACAGATTTATCTAGTTATACAATAACAAAAAACGTTAAGTGAGGCTTTTACATATATTTATTTTTACTGTTGTAAAATTTTCGTTATGCAAAAAGAAAACTATATTTAAATGTATATACAAGAAAGGAATTTGAAGAATTTTAAATAAAATAAGAAAAATCGTTTTTACGTCTTTTGGTGTTTTACTATATCATATATAATTCGTTTAAAAAACTGTTTAAAAAATAGTGCAGTGCAGTACAATCTTAAAATACGAGAAATTCTTTTATTATTTATCTGCAAACTGATTTAGTGCTGAAATTTTTGCGTTTCTTTATGTTCCTTATAAATATAATGTCTTTTTCTCAAATTCGGTCCCGATCAGATTAGTAAGGAACTTTTTTATTGAATGGTATTCTATAAGCCTTCCTAAATTACGCATTCTATTAATCCTTCCTTTAAATTACGCAATAAATTCATACATAAATTAATAAGCCTTCATTAACTCAAATTTGCGCCTTTATTACTTGGTAATTTGAAGTTGCAATTAACATACCTTACAATTTTTTATGATAACACTCCTTGAAAGTAAAATTTAATTTACGAATACTGACTTTAAAAATAATAATAATATGTAAATTTTAACGACGAATTACTTATAAAGGGGCTATAAGAGTAATTAAACATTAACTTTCTCAATTGTCTCATTATTCCATTCTTCTCATAATTTACCAAATTTTAGGAAAAAGGCACACAACAGTGGAATTTTTTATGTATAAATTCAAAAATGAAAAAACAAATTTTTATTTAAAAAAAAAATATATATATAAAAATTCATATTAGAGGTCATTTTCGCTTTCATCAGTAGAAATATCGTTGAAATCGGATGTTAACTCGATATTTTTCTGTTTTACTAAAATCATTTCTTCATCGCTATCAACAGGTTCGGGCTCCTTATTTTGTAAACTTAGTTCAATCGAAAGATTGATTAGAACCCTTAAGGTGAATTTATTGAAATCACATCTGTAAAATACAAAAACGTATTATCACGTGTCTAGATTACGCGTAGTTAACATTTCGAATGCATAAGGCCCAGCACAAAAAGGCTTCCGTTTTTATTTATGTCTAAATAGTATAAAACAAAGTTGCTATCTATCCGCGTCTGTCCTCATCATTTCTATTTGTCCGCTTACTTCTCCTAAACAACGCGACTGTTATTTAGAGAATTTTTTACGGAAGGTTAGTATGTAAATACATGCTAAGTAAGTTTTTGTATAGTAGAGAAAATTCAATGTTTTTTAATCAAGTCGACACATCAAAATAATGTACCTACTAAAGAATTGTAGTTGTTCAAAAGACCTAGAGAAAAGCGATGCCAACTTTGTAACTATTTTTTTAAACATAAATGACACCACATGTAAATTGCACCCGTGCGAAGTCGAGGCGGGTCGCTAGTTTTTCTTTAAAGTAAAGTTTAAAATCGAAATAAGTCAAAAACTCCTATAAAGTGATTATATTTTTCGAGTTACAGAACATACAGCTGCCCCTTATATGTACTCATCTGGGCTAGGCATTTATTGAAAAAACTACCCCAAAACCGTGTTTTTCAAAATGGTGTTCTCTATGGTTATTTTTATAAATTCATTTTAATTGTTGGATTTAACATACACGAAAATTTTTACTACGGCCACCTACGACTGTAAACTTTCAACTTTTTAGACATCATTTTCAAACATTTATTTTTCTTAGAATTTCAAGATTGAACGCTTTTACGACCTTGCTTTTATAAGAGTTTGGTTTTCTCCCTTATGATCTACTGATCAAATTTGAAGAATGTTTCCTTTGTCGATCAGATAAACTCTTAATAGGTTTTTGTTATAATGATTTCAATTTTTTTTACAGATTTCTCTTGTGTTTATAAATGAAAAGGTACTCACATTTTACTCAGCGTTTCATACTTCCGCGATATGACTTCATGCATTGCTAAAAGAGTTTGATGCTGGAAGACGCCGTCCTTATTTCCATGATTGCTTAAAAGGGAATTCGACCAATTTAAATAAAATTCAACGTGTGGCGTCCCTTCTAACAATTTCACAATGTGTTGCAGAGCCCGCTGAGCAAACTCATTCGGAAGGCTGGAGGAGACTAGCTCAACTGCAAAATGAAAAAAAGTTGTACACGTAAATCACTTATTAGTCAAATTGACTTAATCGATAAAGTTTAATTGAAAACTGCCCAACTTAAAAATGAAAAAAAAACCCTTATACATTAGCAATTGTGCATATTCACCCTGAAAGCCAAATTGCATTTTTATTGTTCGTTATCAAATAACAGCAGCTATTCAAACTAATTGCACTTCAGAAATCAGAACATGCGATCTCATAGGGAAAAAGAATGAAATGTTGAAGGTCAAGTAATAACATGTCAGCGTATAAGGCGAGGGTGGAGGTTCTATTTAAAAAAACTAAAAATATTCGGATAGACAGTAAACTGAAACTTTCGGGGAAATTTTTTCAGATTACGTTCAAGTTTTAGAACAGCAAGGAAAACTTAGAAAAACAGCTGCAAACTAATAAAATGTCGAGTCACTGTACCCGAACTTTATAGCTTTATTAGTTTATTCCTGGTACAAATTATGAATATCGATTCGATTCACCCACAATTCCGTCTACTATTGAACTTCAAAATTAGGCTACTTCAGAATCGTTAAGGAAAACGCTAGCCCAAGGCACCGTGTGTACTTCAAGGTCGCGCTGGCCAAACACTGTATCTAATGTGACCTTGCAATAACCAAGTTATGCAAGCTCGCATGCAATCGAGTTCGCCAAATTTTTACCGTACTCGTGACGCTACGTTCCTTCGTATCAGCGCCTTTAATTTATTACCCAATTCCTGGGAAAAGATAAACGAACGGAAGGATTTAACCGGTAGATGCGAAGAATTCATTAGATAGTTTATCTACGAATAATTCACTGCCAAGGTTAAGCAAGTCATCGGCATTAAAGGTTTTTGCACGTGTTAAAAAACGCAAATTTTCAGGAAAGGATGCTATCAGAATTTGGTCGACCATGGGACAAACATGAATTGCTGTAATCACGTAAGGAGCTTCAGTCAGAGCCTTAATTTAATAGCAATTACAGGTTTTTCACCACGATGATTTATGTTGTTAATGAAAGCACGAGGCGATCAATCATGTAGATTAAAACAGATGATTTAATTTCTATGTTTGAAAAATGTTTAATTTTGAAAAACGATTTACGAAATCTTATAAAGATTATAAATTACCTTTTCAACGATACCCCACTCAGTGGTGTATATAAAGATTTTTTTTCCTCCCCACTTTGTTAGCCTTAAATTTTTTTTCCCAAAAATCAATACATATCTTTGCAGCAAGTATAAATATCTATACGTGTACCACATTACATTATTGATGTATGTAATAATAATGAATCTTTTTTTGTTAAGGTTATTTAGGAAAGATTACATAACTAATATTTAACGTTACTTGTATAAATGAATGAGATCAGTAAGTATTTTATGGCACAAAGAATTTAATATAATAATACTCACTATCAATGTGTGGAATGCTTTCCAAAACTAATTGTACTAGTTCTGGTTCATTTAATTTTAAAGCCATTATCAAAGCATTAGAATACTCTTTGTTATTCACACATTCCCTTGCAGCCTTTGGAGTGACTTCCAATGACAAATTGAAAGGATCGAAAACTACGCCTAATAAATGAATACGATTAGAAAATTAGGACAAAAATAAACTGTTGCTGTTACCACACCTTTATCTAAGGAATATATCAGCAGACCTTCTGTAGAAGCAGCGGCCCACGCTTGCCCGGTGGGGGAAAATCTCACTGAAAATACTCGAACTTCAGGTTTAAAACTCCTTGCTGCCATATCACCCTTTTGAACACCCGGCAAACGCAGAGCAATGTTTCCACCCTCTGTCACTTCTCTTTGCTCCACCAAAGCCATATTACCAAATTCGGTAATATTGCGACGACTTATGAAGTCCTAACATGTAACGGTTGAAGTAATATTAATATTTTACTATATAACAATAAAGGAGCTTACATTCAACCCATCTAAACTGTGATTTTTTGTGATTTGAAATTTTTTAAGTAGAATGGCTTCTCTCACATGGTAAATGCAAACATTGTACGATCTACCTGCTGCTAGAATACATTCTCCATCCGCAGAATATTCAATCGTTGAGAAATACCTGAAGAAGATTTATTATAAATAATATTAAAATCGAAATTAAAACGTACTTACTTAGCTTGCAAATTCTTTTTGGCTGTAATTACATCTTCATCTGATACGCCACTGCCCAAATCGTTCCTGCCTTCAATAGAACCTATTTGGCTTACAGTTTTAAGGTCAAAGAATATAATAGTTCCACTTATAGTTGAGACTGCTATCTACTCAACAGACAATACAGAAACACCGAAAATAGTAACAAGAAAAAACACATTACCTCTTCACCATTCGGTTTAAAGGCGACACAGATAACGTCTGCTAACAAATCAACAGTTTCCCGATTGCCAGAACTTTCAATATATTTCCAAATTTTGATTGTTTTATCCCAAGACCCAGATACTAAAGTTGACGATGTTGGAATTGGTGAAAAACATATCGAAGATACGGGACCCTCATGAGCACTTAAAATGTCGAGTAATTTTCCCAATTTCATAGACCAAAGATAAATTTCAAAGACGTCTTGACCCCCAGCTGCTACCAGTTCACCAGAGTGATCTATAGCTACGCATGAAAATTGCACTGGCGTTGGCGATGTTAATGTGCGGAAATTTCGATATCTGATGAATTTTTTATAATTAATACAACAAAATAAGATGTTGACCGAATTACATACCTTATAATGTCAAATGCTCTCACAGTCCCATCTAGTGAACTACTGACTAAAAATTTCTTATTGCTACTAAATTGAACAGCTGTAACACTGCTCGTATGTTCGCTAAATGTAACAAAGCAGAACCCATTGCTTACATTCCAAAGTTTTACTTTCGAATCCTCTCCACCAGATGCTATATATTGGCCGTCTGGAGAGTACGAAACGCATGTCATCTCACTGGCATGTCCCTGTTGTTTCATAACATACTGTTCACCTATTAAATATTTCGATTAGAAAGCTAAATTTAGAAGTTCAAATTCTTACTCTGCCATTCCCAAACTAATAGCTGTCCTAACCCTGAAGACGCCAAACAAATCCAATCTCCAGTTGGATTAAAGCATGTACTGGTTATAGCGTATTCAGATATGCTCAAAGAATGAATCATATTAACATCCGGTAATTCATAAAGGTAAAATGCTCCTGTCGAGAAAGCTACTACAAGAATTTTTGTTTTTTTATGGTAATTCGCCGATGTAAGGTAAGCATTTCGATCCTCTTTTTTTGGTTCATTTGCGAGATAATGGCGACCTAATTTTTTATAAGTGAATGGATGTCCTTTAAACTCTGTTACAATTTCATCTGGTTCGTCTTGCTCAGAACTCTTTGACGCCTTTTGTTCATCCTCTTGTGTATTTTCAATGTCATCTTCCGATTCCGACGAATCCTCCTTCACTTTTTTGGAAGCAATGGGTTCCTCTTCGATTTCCGTTTTACACTTTTCAGTAATTTGAGACATTTCTAAGCTGCATTCCCACAAACACAGCTGAAAATAAAAGGATTTAAAATAAATATATTAATTTTCTCTTGAGTTTATTATTTCATTACTAGGGCGGGACTCGAAGATTCTCGGAATAATTTATTTTTTAGATTAAAAATACCGTTAAAAGGTTTTGTATAGAAAAAAGTCAAATTCTCTCAAAGGAGATAAACAAAACAAATCATACGTATAATTGTTATTTTCATATCTTTAGAATAAATACTTAAGTGACTTTAATCAAAATTACATTTATTGCTAAACGGGAATTATTTAATTTTACTCATACTCATAATTTAAACCATGATATCGCAGCGCACTCATTAAGCTACAAAAAAGAACTTTTCGATTCTAGAGAAGTTTTTCAAAATTTGATAAAATAAAATATGTAAGTATTTGAACAAAAAAATGTCCCAAATCGTAATCTACTGTTAATGATAAGTGATAATTACCTGGCCGTTTTTGCTTAAGGTGTTTATATCCAAACTACCGGCTTCGAAGAAACATGCCACAATAGAATCTGTATGACCACCCAGAATAAATGTGCGAAAATTATCGCAATATTTGATGGATGCTATTCTTGTGACACTCCCTTTAGATCCAATCGCCAAAAAGCGGGAATCCGTTGACCAGTCTATCCATACGATATCGTCGTGTGATCCGTAGAAGCTCCTTTCGAGGACAAATGGATTGTACTCGCCGGTAATCTCGCCGGGAGCTTTGAAGACTAGAACTAAAAAGGGATTCCAGTTACTGATGGTACAGCAAAATAATGCGTGGCAGGGCTTACCTATGTTGTCCATGCCGACAGCGAAGTACTTCCCATCTGGGCTGTAATTTAAGCAACTTACGCCCGTCTTGAATTTGTGTCTCTGGACAACGGTGCAGGACAGCATGCTTATCATTTGGGCTTCCCCGACTTCGTTGACCGCAAGGAGAGTGGTTCCATCGGGCGAGAGAGCTATCGTCGTGTAGTTATACCAGCTCTCCAGGGATAAAGTTTTGGCCTTGTTACTGAAAATTTATACTGTCATTATACTAACGAATATCAGTAATATAATTACTTGCGCTTTACTTTTTCAAATCAAACACGGTGAGCTTGTTTCCCACGGGACTGATGATAGAGTTTCCATCCGCAGAGAAGCAAATATTCCCTTTTCGATAAATAGTGCCCAGCAAATTTGAAAACTAAAATTGTGTATCACATATTAAGCACAGCCATTATCTTTAACGGAAATAATATTTACCTTGTAAGAGAACTTCATTTTAAAGCTTAATTTTAAAAGAAATGTGTCGCGACTTCTTCTGTGGAGACGAGTTCAAATTGTAAACAAAGTCGCACGTGTTTGTCAAATGTCAAAAGACTGAAAATTCACAATTACCACTTCAACAGAACTAAAATTATAAATTACATATCAGGGTTGAACAAAGCTACGTAATTTTAACAAAATTTACAACGCACTCCTATCTAACATATATTAACGTAAAAGGTCAACTTAAATAATTGTTAGTATAACCAACTAAACGTACTCATAGTGCTAATTTTTAGAAAGTGTTATAAATACACATAATAGTCGCCAGCATCTTTAAAAATCTAGAAGACCAAGCTTATAATTTTGATGATTATTATTATTATTATTAAATTTGTTCTATAAAGCCTATATGTATATTGATTAAATTACGACCTGCATATGGCAACCTCAAGAAGACTGTCTTATAGCTGGATTTCTTTTGTTCCGATTATGATAGTAAGTTTTCAGTTTAGAACAAAAAGTATTGCAGCATCAAATATCGTTTTTGTTAAACTTTATTTTTTTGAAGTTTACATAAGCTAAGCCAAGGCGTGACTGATATAATAGAAAATCAATTTGACGGGTTTGGTAAAACAAGGTATATATGTATGTACCTATAGTAAAACGTAGGCAGTTTAGATAAATTAAATGAGCCTAAATGCAATTGGAATGTGAGAGTGTAGCATATGCCATACATTTCCTGAAAAACAAAGAGTAAATACATACTTTCAAAAAGAGACGGAAAGTAACTGTTATTTGCGAAATTTAAAACGAAAAATCATCACACAAATTAAAAATTATGCTAGACTAAAACATTACTATAATTTGTATTAGACAATATTAAATATAAGTAAAATGAAAGAAACAATATTATAATTTTATAACGGATACCAGCCTATGGCTTTCTTCGAGAAACTCTGAAACAACGTCACTCAGGAATTAATAGAGATTTTTAAGGCCTGATGTGAATGTTTATTTGCATCTCATTTATCAGGTTCATATAAAATAAACAGAGCACAATTGTTTTCTTCCAATATTTATTCAACAAAATTTTTTTTCAGTAATATCAAAAATAAAGTTAAAAAAAAATTGTTTTCTTTAAAATCCAACACAAATACTCTCTTCTCCCGAATCCAGAGGGGTTTTACTTTGTGTACAAATAAATAGCTACGATAAGTCCATATAGTCCTAAGACTTCAGCGAAAATTAAAATCAAGATCACTCCAACAAATAACCGTTGTTGTTGGCCGATTCCTCTCACGCCAGCGTCACCAACAATACCGATCGCAAAGCCAGCAGCCAATCCAGACAAACCGACAGAAAGTCCGGCAGCCAAATGAATAAAGCCTCTAGAAAGAAATTACTAAACCTTTTTAATTGAAGTGAGTAATGGATTTTACTTGTATAGAGGATATTTTGTAGGTTCTTCAATTGCTCCAGCTATGAGAACTGACACAACAAGGCCGTAAATTGCTATAATACCTGCCATTACTACAGGAATTATTGATTTCATTATTAATTCTGGTCGCATAACTCCCAGTGCGGCAATACCCACACCTGATTTCGCCGTTCCATATGCAGCTCCAAACGCTACAAAATTTAGAAAGTGATTTAATTTAAAACAAAATAAAACCAGTAAAAGGAATATACGTTTGATTTAAATTCAAAATATCAAGAATTTTTATTAATGCCTTTGTTGTTGGTGCTTAGCCTCTTATAAAAATTAATTAACAAGATGACTTTGCATCTGGTGCTTTTTGTTACATCTTTACAATTTGTTTTATACGAAAAACCTCTTTAAGCCAGTTAGAAATAGACTATAGGATATAAAATTTGTCTTACTACAAACGTTGATCAAAATAGCCAAGGAAATGGTCGGCACATCCCCCATGTTGCTTTTTGGCTTTTTGTTATGAATAAATAATTGCAGTATATTTACTAAGAACATCGTAACACATTTTAGAAATTATTTTCATCAATAGAAATGATAGTGGGTCATTAACCTCCCTGTGAAAAACAATTCTTGTCTGTCAACACTCAACTGTTATTAAATTTATTTTATTTACTTACATATCCTAAGTGTAATTGGTGTAAATATTGATCAAAAGGGTGCTATTAACTGATTGTTGATTATTTTGTTGTTAATAATACTGGAATACAAATTAGCATAAAAGAAAAAAAACACCCGCAAATACAAATAGTGACGACTAAACGTTCGTAGCAGTTTTTATATTTTATTTATGGTGCAAATAGCCCCTTTTGTTCAGACACTCCTCATAAAATACTTTGTTAATGGGAGCAATGGAAATTATCGAAGCCTGATAGTCCCATAGACCTGAAAGTGCCCCAATATCATCCGAGTATGTATTAACAATAAGACGCACAACCAAATAGCTTACAAGTCATTTGGAGTGCCTCCCTTCGCTCAATACTCTCACTCACCTTCTATTTAATAAACCACTTCAAAACTTATGAAACAGTCAAGTAGGTAGACACTTCAGATTTTAAACATTATTCACTATAGTAAGACGATTTATCTATGTAAGTAGAACGTCACCAAGTTTTGACAGGAGAACCTATGAGGAAATTCAGGGTTTTAGCTAGTTGATGATTACAAAATTAATGAGGTAAGTTCTGATTATCAAGTTAATACCGCGGAACTGTATGAGGTCAATATTATGGCAAAGATAAATATTCAACTTTAATACAATGACAAAAAACATTAAGATGTACAGATCGGTATATTTTCAATCAGATTTTAGTCCTGCTCTTAAAACAGGAAGTGCGCATTTTAAATGATTCCGGCGTAACAAACACTCAAAAGTAAAATACGTCAAGAGTATGTTATGTTTTTTTCAGCGAAGCCAATTCTATTGCAAAAAGGTAAAATAAAAAAATAAACTTTGAAGAATTTGTAGATAACAACACTTAAACATCTACTCAATATAAAATTTTTTATTTTTCAAGCAGAATGGACTTTTACCCAAACTGACGATAATACTTTTAATTTCTTTTAACGCATTTATTAATTTTTACTGCATCCTTCCTCTATGATATTAGAATGTTATTTTTGAATTTGATACGAGTCCATTGTAAGTGAATTGCGTATTAAAACATGCATTTCAATAATTTACTCTCGCAGATGCTGACTAGCATTATGGAACAGAATTTGTTTATGAATCGGGCATTGAAATAATCTATATTTGGTTGGGCAAACAGTTTGTAATTTGTTAATAAAGGATACGCAAATAAATTTACATTTGGAATGTACAAATTGTTTTTATTTCAGATAATCAACCCGTGACAATCTTTACACGATTTGTATATGTTCTATTTACTGCTCTTGATGTTCTGTTTTTAAATTTCCTTATTTCTCTTATCCACTTTTTAAGTATATTTAAAACTCCTCAATGTACTACAGTATTATAATGGTATTGTAATTCCCTAGATTGTTTTCCTTCAACTTTTGCACCATCTTACTTTTTTGCCTTTTCCTTGCCTTATCCTAACATAACCATGCAGATTTACTTTCAATTTTCTTTTTCTTTTGTATAATAATAATTTTTCAAGTGTCACTTGGTTCCGCTAACATAACTAACAAAATTTAATAACTATACTCCTCAATACAAAATCAAAATAATGAATGATGGATTTTATCCAGACATATGAGCAATACAAAAGTTGTATGAAATTAAAAAAGAGGTATTTTATTTGTCGGTATAATAAAAAATCGAAAATTGTGGTGGTTGGGATCGGTATTTTAAAGATGTTTGTATGTATTTTAACTGTGATATTGTAAACCTTGGCATTACATGTATTTTCGTTTTTTTTTTTTTTTTAATATAATTTCTGTATTTACACCAACGAATAAAGTTCTGTTAAATCTCAATATTCCTTATATTATTATTTATATACCTTTTAATATGATAATATACTTTGTTTACTATTAATTACATTTTCACCATTTCATTACCATTATGTATAGGGAACAAGTTACACATGTAAGATAGTTGCAGAAGGAATAGAATTCAAAAATTTAAAAATTTTACAATTATGCAACCATGGTAAACAACAATATTCATTACAATAAGGAAGTTACGCTTAATACTTTTCATATTTGTTGTTTTCGTCATTTATAAACACGCATGCCTTTTTGGCCGACATAAAGCTATAAGGATTACAATCGCATACAAGCAAAGGGAGGTTATTTTTTGTTGGTTGTTGGTAATTCCCGAAATTTAACAGATGAACAAAAGAACTTCCATACTTGCGGGGAAAAGTTAGATACCATTAAATAACAAATACTACGCAGGCTCACAGGAAGCCTATCTGCCTTTTAGTCTGACTTGTCGGAAAAATGACTGCTTTGCTTTATCTTTCGGTTTTTCCTTTTATTTTCTTTCATCTAATTCCTAGAAATTCTGTACATATAATTATTGAATTAATTTATAATTATTTATATATAGTTCTTTCCTTACGCCTAAATAATCTATTGTTTCTTTAATTTAATAATTACATATATAATATGATAAAAATTAACAAATAGTGAACAAAATTAGATAATTTCGTCGTCGCAGAAAACACTATTGAAATTTTCTTTTCTTAGCTGAAACTTCCTTTTTAACTTTTGAACCTAACACTTCTACTACATATTAGAAAAACGGGGATAAAAAAAATACTTTGAACATAATAAAATTGGAAATACTTGTGAACACCGCCAGCAATGCAACCAGTACATACCAAACGGGCACTACATTCTAAGTGCAGTGGGAAGCATATGTATGTGCCGGAACTCTACTCATTAAATGCATCTCCTCCTCAGTTGTATCGCTAGCTAGGCACAAGTAGAGCATTAAAAAAACACGACAAAAGCGGATAAAGTGCTAAACAAAATCTGTCGATTGGAAA
The DNA here is from genome assembly GCA_933228815.1 of Machimus atricapillus. Taxonomy (NCBI): domain Eukaryota; kingdom Metazoa; phylum Arthropoda; class Insecta; order Diptera; family Asilidae; genus Machimus; species Machimus atricapillus. The sequence continues at coordinate 29,096,464 of OW121786.1, read as the reverse complement.
GAGATAATTAGAGAGATAACGTTAAACTAGCGATGCATACACAGGAAAAACAGGAATATTTAATAGTTTGGTCACAACTTCTTATCCAAACATAATTTTCTACGAAATGGAGCAATTTGAATGGAACGATTAAAACGACACAAATGTGTATTGTGCTATTTCTGTTTTTTCGATTTTATTTTGTAAAAACATGAACAGGCATGAATTATTAACCTTAAAGTGTTTTGCTTCTACCTTCAAATTATGTTAAGGACAGAATTGCACCATAAAAGAAAACAAGAAAAGTATCACCGTTGGCACGCAGCATCAAAGTGCTTCTGGGGGATACGTCCTCTCATTTTGCGTCGCTAAGTCTAATAAAAATTAAAAGTAGACAAGAAATAAAGACTCATCTATCACAATAAAGAGCATCAAGGGAGCTTTTGTTATAATTAGGTCGAGCCTTTAAAATTTACAAAAAGTCCCTTGATACCATAAAAAAGGAAAGCATCGGTTCACAGAATTTCAAGAAGAAATACAACTTAGGGTATTATGTATTATTTTCGGACAGTACAATAAATATGGCACACACTGGGCTTTCATGTAAAGATACTAAACACATGATATAAATTCCGAAATAAATTTTCATTACATTTGTCTTAATGTTTTGACCCTAAAAAAGCCAGAGTGCGACCTGGTGAAAAAGAAATTAAGAAACTTTAACAAAAATTACAACAGAAACAAAAATCCAAAAATAATACACAAACTAGCCTTAATTAAAAATAGGTAGTGAAGGTAAGAGTGGTGGATTTCCTATTTTAAACCTTTTTTGCTGTTTTGCATAATGATGATAACGATGAGTTCTGAATGAGTTTCTTTGTTGTATGTACTATGTCCTTGCGTACTGTATGAATTTTTGTAAATATATTTATGTTGGCTATTTATTTCGTGTAGAGGTAAATAGCAACGATAAGACCGTAGAGACCCAGGACTTCAGCGAAGATAAGGATCAAAATCATACCGACGAAAAGACGCGGCTGTTGAGCTGTACCCCTAACACCAGCATCACCAACAATGCCAATGGCAAAACCTGCAGCTAATCCTGAGAAGCCGACGGCTAATCCAGCCCCCAAATGAATGAAACCCCTGTGAAATTTACATTAGTTTCAGTGTCGCAAATATGGTTTTAATCCTCACTTGTATAGGGGATATTTCGTTGAATCATCTAAGGATCCTGCAATAAGTACTGCTACAACCAAACCGTAAATGGCGATGATACCCGCCATGACAACAGGAATGATGGATTTCATAATAAGTTCAGGTCTCATAACAGACATTGCAGCAATTCCAGTACCAGACTTTGCTGTTCCGTACGCAGCTCCCAGAGCTAAAAGAGATATAAGTTATAAGAAATGTTGACAAATTGTAATTTTATGTTTCTCATATTTAAAAATCACACATTTATTCATACTTACACGGTTGTTAGTTCTTCATGCACAATCAATCTTAGTCACATATCAACAAGACATTTAAAAGAAAAACTCATTCAAATATTTACACTACATTAAAAAGCGTTTTATGCTTAAAATGAACTTCAACCACATACATATGTACATTATGTGTAAGCATTTATGATTCTTTTTGTAAAATTGATGAAGATTTAAGAAGTTAGATGAAAGCTTTTCTTTGATTCATATTTTACAGCAAAACATAATGAGTTTTAAAAAATGTATGAATGCAATTAATGACAGTAAAAACAGTTGTAACTAAAATAAACATTCGGTGCAAGAAGCTAACAAATATTCGGTGCGGTAAAGAATATACATATTAAGAAAACGGATAACGAAAGTATATATTTCCATCTTTATTTTAAAACCATAAAAAAGTCTTCAAAACAATTGTTAAAGAAGAAAAAGACACATTCAGTATTAGAAAGTAATTTGAAACGTCAAAGTTAAAAATAATAAGGTTCTTCATTCCCATACTTAGATATAGATACAGTCATTCAATAATGCATTTAAAATAATTTCACAAGTTCAAATTTGTACATCTTCCACACAAGCATGCAATCTTAAAAAGTGAATCGATGATAAATAGACGGAGGTTTACTGTGTGTCGTCTAAATAATGCAAGTAATCAGGAGCAAATATTCCAGTTTGCTTAAAACGGTTTCTGGATTTCTTTTAACAGTAATTTCAAAATATTAAGTCTTGTCACTTCAATTGGCAACCGCATTCCCATTTGCTTCAGAATTAAGGTGTGATTAATTATGGTTGCTTACAATGCTTAGTTATCAATTAGAAAAATCAGAGCATTCATTTACGTAAAACATGTAATCAGCAGCTCCACATTTCGCTTCCAGAGAAATTAAGCTTTAACATCGGGAATTCAATTATCGAAACAATTTAGTTAGTTTTTAATGATAAGCATTAACGAAAAAAATTGCTCTAAAGGTTGTACAAAGCCATCTTAAACGATTATTCCTAGTCAATTGGTATCAAAGTCGCCATCTTCATTTTTTCACTTGTTCGTTTAAACCAATTCAATTACTGAAAAATTAATATTTCTAAAAATGGTTCGCACCAGGAAATTTAGGGGACCTGTATAAAAATTGTTAGAATAACTTTAGTCTACACGTACCACAATCTATTGAAAATCACGTTTATAAGCTAAACATTTGGACAAACGCAGCTGTAAACAAAATTTCGTCTATGAATAAATCATGTGGTTTTTTCGCGCCTCCCTCAAATAAATTTTAGTTTATATAGTTTTGAAGAAATGTTCATGAAGTCCTCATAAGATTGTCTTGAAATGTTGGGTAAATTTGAAAGCAGAATTTCAAATCTGAACTAAACATTTTGTAATAGGTCTGTTCCATGACAAAACCCAGGGCGCCCCAGGTCGCCCCAGGGTGCACTGAAAGCGTTCCATGAGAATTTTGACAGCAAACCTGGGGCGCCCCAGGGCGCCCTGGTTTTTTTGCTCGCTGTTCCATGACTATTTGACAGCAAACCCAGGGCGACCTGGGGCGCCCCAACTAGCCCTGGGTTTTATGCTGGGGCGAAAGAGAGCTGTTAAGTTTGAAATTGAACGAACAGACACAGCGGCAACTTTGCGAATCGACGACGAGCGGATGAAGCCTGATGTTAAAACACTTCACTAATTGCCACAAAAAACACTTTAATTTCTTTAAAAACACTGCACTTCGACTAAACTCTGCGCAAAGTCACAAACGCAACTGACAACCACTCTTGTTCTTCTTTTTCGCTCTGAAGTTGTTCCATGAGAAACTAAAATCCAGGGCGCCCTGGGTCGCCCTGGGTTTTTTTGACAGTAGGTCTGTTCCACGACAAAGTCGTTAAAAAAAACCTGGGGCGACCCAGGGCGACCCAGGGCGCACCAAGTACTGTCAAAAAAACCCAGGGCGACCCAGGGCGCCCTGGGTTTTAGTTTCTCATGGAACAGCTTCAGAGCGAAAAAGAAGAACAAGAGTGGTTGTCAGTTGCGTTTGTGACTTTGCGCAGAGTTTAGTCGAAGTGAAGTGTTTTTAAAGAAATTAAAGTGTTTTTTGTGGCAATTAGTGAAGTGTTTTAACATCAGGCTTCATCCGCTCGTCGTCGATTCGCAAAGTTGCCGCTGTGTCTGTTCGTTCAATTTCAAACTTAACAGCTCTCTTTCGCTCCAGCATAAAACCCAGGGCTAGTTGGGGCGCCCCAGGTCGCCCTGGGTTTGCTGTCAAATAGTCATGGAACAGCGAGCAAAAAACCCAGGGCGCCCTGGGGCGCCCCAGGTTTGCTGTCAAAATTCTCATGGAACGCTTTCAGTGCACCCTGGGGCGACCTGGGGCGCCCTGGGTCGCCCTGGGTTTTGTCATGGAACAGACCTAGTACTTGGTGCGCCCTGGGTCGCCCCAGGTTTTTTTTAACGACTTTCTCGTGGAACAGACCTAGTAATTGGGTCCATTTTTTCAACAACGTTCATCGGAACGATTGAATATTGAATTGCATTTAAACAATTGCAGTGAATTTCAATAGGAATATATTAGAAACGATTTTCATAAGGGACCTAATTTTAAATGTAAAATAGTAATGTTGTCTTCTTGATTTCGTTTGTGAATTAAATGGATTTTTGGAATTAAATGGATAAAATGTAAAATAATTGTTTAGACAGCGTTCATAAACAGGCAGATAGAACCACGCCCTATTATTGAACATATTGGGGAAAAAACCGATATAAAATTATTTCGACCTTAAAATTTAATTTGAGCCAGAGTAATGGAAAAACATTGAAAGAATGCTAATTTCACTTTCTAATGGAAAATTTGATTTTCTTAATTTTTTCTGTGTCAAATTTAAAATCGAATTGGATTTCATTCATGAAGTAGTTGTGTAACATAATTTAAAATTTATCAAAACTGAATCCACCCTAGCGATTCGGTTTACTTAATTTAGAAAAGAATTTTTGCACTAAATTTGTTCTGAATGAGTAAACATTGCAAATGTAATTACAAACGTAGTAAAGGTTTTAGTTTTAAGCCAAACACCAAAAAATCTAATGAAATTTCAAGCCCATTCAAGCGTTTGAGGCATGAGCATTGCAGCAGACATAGATAAAGGTCGTATCATGTGTTCTCAGATAATGCACGTAAAATTTTAAAAGTGAGAAGGTACCCGATAGCATCAGTTTGTGGTGAACATCATTACTTTTATAGAGAAAGTACGTAATCCAAAAGAGCTTTTTTAAACACACAGAAAAGAGCGTAATCTCAAGACTTCAAGACAATAAAAATCAAGCACCTGCTGCTCTCAGGTAAAGAACTGGCTTTACATAACCAGATCCCATCGGGCAATTGAACGAATTATCCAACCCAATTAGCACCGACCGATTTCGCTGCTGGTTAAGAGCCTATCATATGACACTCAAAAAATTTCGCTTTGCGACCATCGTTCCGCATGTAATTCATATTCACGCGTACGACTAAGAATCTGAAGGTTTTATCGCAAAGCGCAAGAGTGTTTATCATTTAATCATCTGGCGTACTATTGAGTTGTCACCTGACATCTTCTCTACTCATGTGATGTCGACTTGTAGTATTTTGCTTCGACTTAATTCCTGGAACTTAAATCCGTCTGTCCTTTCTGCAACTTCCAAGATTTTCTTGAGATAAAAGAAAACCTGTTGGGGAATGGGGAAAAACGATGGTAACGAGATTTGATTTGACACTTGCATTATCGTGCTTCACGTGACCTAGACATGGACTTGGCTGACTGAACCAGAATCTGCTGCTTTTTAAAGAATACAGATGGACAGTTGTCCTTTGCAGCCTTTATGGAGAAATAAAACTTTGCCAGTTTAATGTGGGCGTACTTAAAATGATAACAAAGCAACGATTCTCGGGATCCATCTTCGAAAGTACTTAAGGCCAGCTTGACTGGTAATGATTTTTTTTTTCTGTGCCAAGTGCAGCCTCCTAGCTGCTGATGCAAAAGTACCAAAAGTAGACTTCAGCATGCCCGAGGCAAATTTATTACAAATTGATGAATTTATAGAGCCCAGCCCAGCCTCAAGTGCTAGTTAATTCCTTTTCGATTAATGGAAATTCCCCTACCTTTGACAGTAATAAGTTAAGTGACACATCACTGTGAAATTTAACATTTTATCGCCGCTAAATCAGCGGCTCGGTGGCGCGCAACAGTCGCCCAGGGAATGGAAGAGGATTAATTTGACCAGCATGCAGGTCATCCCTTGCATCCAGTTCGAGCCAGATTTTATTTCCTTCCAAGTCCTTGGCCTCAAAATCGATATTTTGAACGAAGAGGACCAATCCCTCTTGGAAGAACAGTGTCACACATATCGCATACACCCACAGCACACCCACACATCAATCGCTAAAAACGTTCTCCTATGATAAAAAATACTACATTTTGACACAAAACGAGCATACAATTTAAAGCAAATCCGCGATAATATTAGTGATAAAAAAAAAAGAACGTTTTCTTGGCATCCACAAAATTTCGCTCTTTCTTACCGCTGAAAATGATTGCAGCTGCTGCTCCCATAACTCCAAAGAATGGCGAATAAATTGGGTTTTCTGTTGCCATTTTTGCTGATTTTTTGGTAGAGTTTCCTTTTTTTTGAAGAAATAGGAGTATTTACAGGTTATCTGCAAATAACTGAACTATATCCACACACTCACTTCACTAAACTAAGTATCCCACTGTCAAATATGGCTTACTGAACGGAGACTCCTTACCGTTGGGTCATATGACATGCGACTAAGCGATTCGCAATAAAACCCTCGCTCTTATTGGTAACTTGGTTAGTAATCTGCCAAACTTGACCAATCGGAATTGATTTTATAAAATTTTACTATGACGTTCCCAAAATGGCGAAAATTCACAATTGTTAGTACCACCAGCATCAAATAGATGCTTTTTCATTAAAAAAAATACTCCTTTAATAAATTTACGCAATAAAGATTAATTTTTTTCAATTCTAATATTTTATATGTCACGTCGCCTTCTCATCTAAAATGGTTCAAAAATTCTTTTGAACTAAAATCGCAAAGTGAATTTTAAGAACTACCTTTGAAGTTGGCCGCAATTATTTCACAATTATTTTAGAATATTTGTAATTTATTTGTAGAAATAGTAAAATCTTTATTTTTTAATTGTAAAGGAAATTAATTTTGTGACGTAAAACAAGCTTTTAGAACACAGACGCATGCAATGTTCGTTCGTTGATCTTTAGTATTTTACAAACGAGCCTTTACAACTTTATAATTTGAATTTAAAAAACACCCGCCCACTATTAAATTTGTAAATGTTACGCCAAATTGTAGATTAAATTCAAAACTATTTAATAAAAGATTTAATTTTTTCCGCTCAATAAAAATTAGAAACTGGATAATAACGACTGCAACGTAATTCTTATTATTCGATAACTTAAAACGATTATCAAGTAAAATTTACTTTTGGATTGCTCAAAATAAAAATCTGTGAAACAATAAAGTTGATAATACTGGGCTTTATCATGGAATCCGTTCTAATCGAATTGAAAGGAGCTTAGAAAAGCCTTTTTGGGCGAAAGTTCCTTAATAAAAGAATATAGCTACGATTTGGAATAACAGCCTTATCCAAACCTCAGTTGGTCCAAAAAAAACCTTAATCAGAAATTCAATAAGGCTTTGAGGCAAAATTATTTTTAGGATTTATTCTTTTAAGAAAAAATAGTTAAACTATGCAATAATTTGCCAAATTAATGGTTAGGACCATTTAATTTACCGAATTAATCCTTATGTATTTTAAATCATATATGTATACATATCTATAAAGATTTCTAAAACAACTCTTCAAATTCCGAATTATTATACAAAACCTCTATAAATGACTTCCAAAAAAAATTAATTAATATAACAAACCAAATAGCAAATATTATATCAAACCATCATTAGTGACATGTTACTTTTTTTTACTTTATTATTTTACTGAAACTTGAATTTGATACTCATTAGCAAATAACGATGAACATCACAGATTTAAAACAAAACATAAAATAAATTTTAGTGTTTCTCCAGTGCCTTAACCAATAAATCATTAATTGTTGTCAGCAAAGTTCTTGGATCGTCAGCTAGGCCAGCACCGACCATTGCGTTGGAGAATAGCTGAGTGGTCAAAAGTTCAGCTAATTCTGGGTCACTTGTCTTAAGTTTGTACAATTTCTTAATTATCGGGTGCCTAAGAAAAACCAGTAAAGCTAGAGATTATGTAAACTCCAAGGAAATTGAATTTCACTTACTTTGGATTGATTTCGAGCTGAGGTTGAAGTAGAGCAAATCTGTTTTCTTCAGGTAATTGATGACTTTGCGTTTTAATAAAGTGTCGAGCTGCGGCCATCTCCTCAACTGTTATAACACAAGGATGTGATTCAAGTTGATTGGTTATCTGGTTATACAAATTTTATCATCATTAGTAATCCATAATTTACGTTGAAGTAAATTAAATAGAGAAATAACCATTTTTCTGGTAAAAGACCCCAGAATTTTATCGTCGTATATAGTTGGTTTGTAATTTTTCTGAATTACGAAGATTAGCGTGTTAACATTACTCTTTAAACTTAAGAGTTTTTACGATCCTCACACTGGTAATGTAAATGACGCCCATTCAGCTACAAATAACTTCTAGCTAAATATCCATCACTGACGTCAACGCCTGAAATTTAAATAGTCTCCTAATAAAAATAATAATCTTACCTTTACATCAGCTATTTTGCCGCTGAGCTTTTCCCGAATCCATGGAATTATTTCATCTATTTGTGTTTTCTGTAGACTATCATCGCCTGGAAAAAAATAAATTGGACAAATATAATAGGTGAACATTTACTACATATATGCTGTTTTTTTTACCAAAATCACTTAAATTATCAGCAGATTTGTCCCTCCTCATTTCCTTCTCCACAGATATCAAATTTTTTCCTAAGAACATGCCTAACTGCATAAGTACCAATTCGTCATAAGGTTCATAGCAGAAAAGTACTTCAACATTTCGCCTTTTTAAGCCCTCATAGTATGGCGACGATTCCGCCAGAGTTCGATTCGGAGCCGCCAAATAATAGATTTCCTTTTGATCTAGCCCAACCTTATTGCAATATTCCGGGAGAGACATTCTTTGATCGCCTTTACAACTAGAGGAATCAAATCGCAAAAGTTTTGCAATTTCCTCTTTTTGGCGGTGATCATCAGATGTAACAATTCCCTCCTTAAGGAAAAGCGAATAATCTTTGTACCATTTTTCATATTCTACTGGTTCCTTTGTGGACCGCTCTTGCAAGAACCGAAGGACTCGGTTTGTTAACACGTTTCGGAGTTTTGTTATCAGTGAGCTATTCTGAAGTAATTCTCGACTTAAGTTTAACGGAATATCCTCAGAATCGACCACACCTAAATTTATTTCTTATATCCTTTCTCATTTTATATGAATATGCCATCAAAGATACCTTTAACAAATCTCAACCATTTTGGCAGCAAATTTTCCGTTTTAGACTGTATTAAGACCTTACGCGTGTAAAGAGCAACTCCGACATCAGAATCTCGTGACATCTCGAAGAGTCCGGGCTTTCCTTCGGGGAAGTATAGCAGAGCACGAATATTTAATGGCGCATCTGTCTACAAATGAAAACCCTAACAGAATTTATTCTATAAAAGTTATTAATGTTCTTACCTTGTAATGAAGCACAAATCTGGGCGTGTCGAAAGTATTTCCAATGAAGCGATAAAATTCATCATGTTGTTCAGATGAAACTTTTTTGGGTTCCATTAGCCACAATGGCTGGATTTGGTTAGCGCGTTCACCATTGAGAAATATTGGACTACCAACAAAGTTGCTATACTTTTTAATAACGTCTGAAAAAATAAAGTTTTTAAACTTTATGATACAGATTTTTCATCTCTATTTCTATTTGAAATACTCACTTCGAATACGTTCATCATCGGCGTATTCTCGGCACTCAGCTTTCAGATAAACAACAATTTTTGTGCCATGGGCTACACCATAAGCTTCCTGAATTTCATAGCTTCCTGAGCCGTCTGACGTCCACTTTAAGCCTGGAGAATTTGTTTTCGATGATTTGGTGTAGACTTCTACTTTTTCAGCTACCATAAAAGCTGAATAGAAACCAACGCCGAACTGGCCAATGATATTCGCAGAAGTTTTTTCAGCTTCTCCTTTGTACTTTACTTGTTCGAGAAACTTTTTGGAACCCGAGCTTGCGATGGTCCCTAAATTGCTTATTAGTTCGTCCCTCGTCAAACCTATGCCTGTGTCCTAAAACAACGCAGATTTTTATACATTTTGATATGGTTTGAAAAAAATTTGAATTGGGGGTTCTTTTTGTTTCTTTTTTTTAACAAAAAAGTGTTGTAACATGTTTTTCGTCTCGAATAAGAAATTATGTCATCGACTCTGGACCAATTCTATTGGACGCTGATAAAGTTAGCAAAGAAATTGAATGGGCATTATTTCTAACAAGAACAATGACTACTAGTTATGGGGATAACATAAAGTGAAATTGGATTCAATACCCATAATATCCTTGCCCTTCTCAGGTCAAATGACTTTAAAGAAATTTTTAGTTTGAATCTACCGCCTTGCCCTCTTAAAGTCTAATCTAAAAGGTTTGCGAATTTCATAAATGTAGTGTTTTTCTCCAGGACCTTAAGGAAACGCGTCAATAAGAGTTCTTATTACATAACTATAATTTAGTTGCAATTTATTAAACCAAATGACCGGCTTACCTGAATGGTTAGAATTCGCCGCTGCTTGTCGGTTGCAATATGAATTTCTAGGGGCCTGTCAGGCTTCTCAAAATCCTTTGAATTTTCGGCTGTAAGAACGGCGTACCTAAATTTCTCCAACGCATCGCTAGCATTGGAAATCAATTCGCGGACAAACACCGCATTTTCTGAGTAGAGGGACCGAGCGACAATATCAAGGAGCATCCGGGTCTCGGCCTGGAACTCATGCTTATTCGTTTCACCCACGGGCTTCTCAGTGTCCCTGATGATCGAATGAAATTTCTGTTCCGGCTTGGCAGAGCTCAGATATCGAGAGAAGTAATTCACTAAAAATATTTTATGTTATACATATATGTATTTAACATTTAATTTCAAATTTTATCATTCAAAAAAAATGGTACCTCCGCTCCTTGGTGATAACAATCTGCTTCTGTTGGAATGATTTAAAATAAGTCTGCCTGTGGAATTTAAAGCTGTTGCCTTCCTTATTGTACTGAATATTCGGATTGTCACAGACATTTTATATCAACTTTAAGAATTTTTCACAAAGCACAAAACTCGAACAAGATATCTCCGAACTATAACCTTAAAAAAATAAAAGAAAATCGGGATGCTTCTTCTTATTTAAAAAAAAAGTCGGCACAGACAAGTTATAAATTCCCTTGCATAGGCTTGCTTCCATTTGGTTATACCGGAAGTTGAAAAACTACATTTTTTTTGAATATGTTTTTGATAGAGATTTTACAGTTGCGCGACTTCAGCATTAATTAGTCTGAAATTAGTCTAATTATAAGAATAGGTTTTAGTTTGGGGCACAATTAATTATAAAGATTCATTTAAAGGTTAACACCAAACTCGCAGCCGAACAAATAGCAGACCATTTCTTATGGAATTTTTTTCGTAGGCTTTAGTTTTCAGGAAGTAAAGGAACAAAAAGTACAAGAGACCATATTCTTACCATTTATTAAAAAACATTAAAAAATAATGGATTGTTCTAGGAGCTAATTACATGACTTTAAGAAAGCTTGAACGTAAACTATCATATAAAAATTCAAAGGTTTTAAGTCTTGTGAAAATATTTGGTTAAATTGGTTTTTTTCATAAACTAAATTATTTCACACAGGCAAAAGGTGGATGAAAATCATATGTACTGTAACTGTATAAAAATATCTTAAATATTACCGATATTTCATATTTCTAGAGTAGCAGAAGTAGTTTAGGAACTGTTGGCAAGAACGTAATTTATCAAGAAAACCAAAGTTTGATCCTATAGTCTAAAGTCTAAACGAATATTTCTAATCTTTGAATACAATTAGAGGAATAATAAAAGTAGATAAAAGTGGGATTGTGGGAAAACTGATTAAATTGACAGAATTCCCCTTACCTCAACTATTTAATTTAAAATTATATTAGCCTGTTTGAAGCAATTTTGCATTTAAAGAAGGCATTTTTATTATTGATCTTAATACAATGATTTTTAAGATACTATTTGATTTTTTCTTAATTCTAGCCTAATTGAAAATGGTCAAATTTGTAAACAGATTTTCTCTATAGTATTCAGTTTAGACCTTGATTGAATGCAAAAACGCTTAGTAGACCTTTCCTAGTTTAGGTTTTTCCGGGTGCTATATAATTAAATAAAGTCACAGGGATTTTCAAGGGCATGGGTCGCATGTGACGCACGCACCGCGAAGCTAAGAAAAATCCAAACGCGCACATGTGAGCAGCGGTGCAGAAAAAGGAGCAGATAAGGCACCCACCAGTTCTCCTCTGAGTTTCATTGATGAAAAGCAACTTACGCGTACCTTAAAAGAGGCAACTGAAAATTGTCCGTAAATTGAATTTAGTGAGCTCTGAAGAATCGCTTTAGGAGCAGTAAATGATTTGCTGGAGGGTATGCGGCGACCGCGGGCACCCATTTCGGCCTGCTAGGGGAAAAATTGAATGAAATTGGTGCACATGTGCGATAAGAAAATTCAATCGGGATGTAACAGCTTCGTGGGAGTGAAATTGATTGCCTTCCAGAGTCCTGGAACCGTATATAAGCGAAGTCCTGAGCACTTGTTGGCACAGTCCGCTCTCAGCATCTTCCAGACTTTGAACGGCATAGGAAAGTATCATTGGCGTGAACTAAGCCTAAAGTCTTCTAAAAAATAACAAAGTGTGAAAATGTTACCAAGTTTTTGGCAAATTGCCTCAATTATAGTGTTCGCAACAGTTGGCTTCAGTGAGAATCTTTGTAATCAAAGTGGGCAAGATTGTCTAGCGTCTTCAGCTAGAGATCTTCTAAAGCGGGAGAGTGTTGCAAAGGATTGTTTTCGAACCCATAGAGTTTGGGTCAGGAATGCCTACGACCTAAGAGTAAGCGACACAAGAACAAACGCGGATCAACGAAGTATTTTTGCTGAAAAAGGTTTAGCCCGAGAACGTAAAGTAGATAATGATCAAAGTCGTGAAAGACAAGAACAAGGACGAAATCTTTCTAACATTCGAAAAAATCCCACAAAAACCTTGGAAACTGTAAGTGGACAAGACGACAATGAGCGGATTGCTTCTACAGTACAAATGAGTCGGGAAAATTACGGGAAATTTATTTTAAAAGAAAATTCTCAACGGTCACGTGACTTCCATGGCTCTTTGAATACTAGAAGAGAAATGAAGAGGAACTCTGCTGGCTGGAGAGATGTTGACATTCGAAGGCAAAATCGAGGTATTGTTGAAAAACGAGTATTCCAAGAACGTGATGACGAGCAACATAAAACTAGGAACACACGACTTGAACGTGAAGATCAACGAAGAGTGCGAGATTCCCGAAATGAAAGGCGTGAATCTGAGCGAATAATGGGTCTAGAACGCGAAAATGAACGAAGGGAACGAGCAACCAGAGTTGAAAAGCGTGATGCTAGGACCACACGACTTGAACGTGAAGATCAACGAAGAGTGCGAGATTCCCGAAATGAAAGGCGTGAATCTGAGCGAATTATGGGTCTAGAACGCGAAAATGAAGGAAGGGAACGAGCAACCAGAGTTGAAAAGCGTGATGCTAGGACCACACGACTTGAACGTGAAGATCAACGAAGAGTGCGAGATTCCCGGAATGAAAGGCGTGAATCTGAGCGAATTATGGGTCTAGAACGCGAAAATGAAAGAAGGGAACGAGCAACCAGAGTTGAAAAACGTGATGCTAGGACCGCACGACTTGAACGTGAAGATAAACGAAGAGTGCGAGATTCTTCTAACGAAAGACGTGAATCTGAGCGAATTATGGGTGTAGAACGCGAAAATGAACGAAGGGAACAAGCAACCAGAGTTGAAAAGCGTGATGCTAGGACCACACGACTTGAACGTGAAGATCAACGAAGACTGCGAGATTCCCGGAATGAAAGGCGTGAATCTGAGCGAATTATGGGTCTAGAACGCGAAAATGAACGAAGGGAACAAGCAACCAGAGTTGAAAAGCGTGATGCTAGGACCACACGACAGGAACGTGAAGATCAACGAAGAGTGCGAGATTCTTCTAACGAAAGACGTGAATCTGAGCGAATTATGGGTGTAGAACGCGAAAATGAACGAAGGGAACAAGCAACCAGAGTTGAAAAGCGTGATGCTAGGACCACACGACTTGAACGTGAAGATCAACGAAGAGTGCGAGATTCCCGGAATGAAAGGCGTGAATCTGAGCGAATTATGGGTCTAGAACGCGAAAATGAACGAAGGGAACAAGCAATCACAGTTGAAAAACGTGATGCTAGGACCGCACGACAGGAACGTGAAGATCAACGAAGAGTGCGAGATTCTTCTAACGAAAGACGTGAATCTGAGCGAATTATGGGTGTAGAACGCGAAAATGAACGAAGGGAACAAGCAACCAGAGTTGAAAAGCGTGATGCTAGGACCACACGACTTGAACGTGAAGATCAACGAAGAGTGCGGGATTCCCGGAATGAAAGGCGTGAATCTGAGCGAATTATGGGTCTAGAACGCGAAAATGAAAGAAGGGAACGAGCAACCAGAGTTGAAAAACGTGATGCTAGGACCGCACGACTTGAACGTGAAGATAAACGAAGAGTGCGAGATTCTTCTAACGAAAGACGTGAATCTGAGCGAATTATGGGTGTAGAACGCGAAAATGAAAGAAGGGAACAAACAACCAGAGTTGAAAAGCGTGATGCTAGGACCACACGACTTGAACGTGAAGATCAACGAAGAGTGCGAGATTCCCGGAATGAAAGGCGTGAATCTGAGCGAATTATGGGTGTAGAACGCGAAAATGAACGAAGGGAACAAGCAATTAGAGTTGAAAAGCGTGATGCTAGGACCACACGACTTGAACGTGAAGATCAACGAAGAGTGCGAGATTCCCGAAATGAAAGGCGTGAATCTGAGCGAATTATGGGTCTAGAACGCGAAAATGAACGAAGGGAACGAGCAACCAGAGTTGAGAAGCGTGATGCTAGGACCACACGACTTGAACGTGAAGATCAACGAAGACTGCGAGATTCCCGAAATGAAAGGCGTGAATCTGAGCGAATTATGGGTGTAGAACGCCAAAATGAACGAAGGGAACAAGCAACCAGAGTTGAAAAGCGTGATGCTAGGACCACACGACTTGAACGTGAAGATCAACGAAGAGTGCGAGATTCCCGAAATGAAAGGCGTGAATCTGAGCGAATTGTGGGTCTAGAACGCGAAAATGAACGAAGGGAACGAGCAACCAGAGTTGAGAAGCGTGATGCTAGGACCACACGACTTGAACGTGAAGATCAACGAAGAGTGCGAGATTCCCAAAATGAAAGGCGTGAATCTGAGCGAATTATGGGTGTAGAACGCCAAAATGAACGAAGGGAACAAGCAACCAGAGTTGAAAAGCGTGATGCTAGGACCACACGACTTGAACGTGAAGATCAACGAAGACTGCGAGATTCCCGAAATGAAAGGCGTGAATCTGAGCGAATTATGGGTGTAGAACGCCAAAATGAACGAAGGGAACAAGCAACCAGAGTTGAAAAGCGTGATGCTAGGACCACACGACTTGAACGTGAAGTTCAACGAAGAGTGCGAGATTCCCGAAATGAAAGGCGTGAATCTGAGCGAATTATGGGTGTAGAACGCGAAAATGAACGAAGGGAACAAGCAACCAGAATTGAAAAGCGTGATGCTAGGACCACACGACTTGAACGTGAAGATCAACGAAGAGTGCGAGATTCCCAAAATGAAAGGCGTGAATCTGAGCGAATTATGGGTCTAGAACGCGAAAATGAAAGAAGGGAACGAGCAACCAGAGTTGAAAAACGTGATGGTAGGACCGCACGACTTGAACGTGAAGATCAACGAAGAGTGCGAGATTCCCAAAATGAAAGGCGTGAATCTGAGCGAATTATGGGTGTAGAACGCGAAAATGAACGAAGGGAACAAGCAACCAGAGTTGAGAAGCGTGATGCTAGGACCACACGACTTGAACGTGAGGATCAACGAAGAGTGCGAGAGTCTTCTAACGAAAAACGTGACAGTGAGAGAATTGTGGGTCTAGAAAGCGAAGATGAACGAAGAGAACAAGCAAGTAGTAATCAATTTATTCGAAGCTTAAACCGACAAACTCAGCTTGATTCCCTTAAAAAATCAGAAAATTGGAATATTCAAATGCTTCAAGCTCTGTTAATTGGAATTGTGCTGTTAAAGGTTATTACCCAACAAAACGTAATCAATAAAAAGTAAATACTTTTGTTTAGAAATATTTTGTAGCAATTTATTTATAAAATATTTCTTTTAGGATAAACATCATGGCCGATTGGTATAAGAATATCGTTAGCGCCGGAGCACGGAAATTCATTTAAGATCAAAAGACGCTGATTTGGAACAACTTGACTGTGACAACATAGTGAAATAAAGTTCCCGTAAAATATTAATAAAATAATGCCATTACGATGACAACTGGCGAAATAAAATGAAGAAATTACCTGTAAATAAACATGTTAAAAAATGTAAAAAATTATTATAATCAGTATCAGTTCTATATTATGTAATGTATATATGTGTATATGTATGTATATGAAAAACAAAGAGCAAATAAATATTATTGATCTAAAAGCATACTAGAAAAGTTTTAATTAACATATAATGAAGTAACAAAAAAAGGACTTGAAGTATTCACTGATACTACGACGTACACCAGTCGAAAATTTAGGTAACCGAAAATTTATTTAAATCATAGTTTTTCTTTAAAATGTATGTTATTTGAAATTTGTTAATAGCATTTAGTGATTGAAGATTCGAATTTTCATATTTTCAGCTTTATGAAGTACTCCGAAAAATTAAATTATACTACAGATATAAAAAACACCGCTTATAATATAGAAAATCTATCGACACATCAATAACTGTGTTTTCTTGAAACTTTCTCTGTAACATTTAAAAGGAAACAAAAGGGAATTGAGTTAAAAGGCCATGGAAATAATGTTTGTGGTATATTTCGAATATATTATGTACTAATACAGGATTTCATATATATAAGCAGTACTTTCCATTAAAACGTTTTTATTTTCAAAATAAATCTTAATGACATAAATTAATGTACAATTATTCCTTACTACACTTTAACAAATTTACGGTTGTTATATGTGTATTTATATGTTTATAAAAATCGGTGGACATCCAAATAAAGTCATGAGAATTTAATGTAACACTAATGCAATAATATATACTTAAAAAAAGCTGTAAGTCTAACGTAGATAAGTGGTTATAAAAGAAGATACTTACGGAAGAAATAAACGTGAAAATTGCCTATTCAACTCAATCTGCTCCGTTTGTTCTTCGTCTTCTTTTTCTTCAAAGTATATATATATACATATATATATATTTTTTATTTTGTTTTTTTGTTTCCGCGATTAATTTACATCATAACATTCCCACGCACATTACACGCTGTAGAAATTAAAATCTATTCGATTGCTGCTTATTTAACTTTTAATAGTGTTCTTAATCAGTTACGGTTGCATTTAATTTTTTCGTGTTTTTATGAAAAACATAAATTACATTCATGAGGTAGTCTTTTTTTTCGAAAATTTCAATTATCTTAAAATAATGAAATTTCAATATTCTGCTTTGTTGTTGACGCTGAAATATTCGATTCATTTACATATCTCATCTTCAGAAATCGAATGCCCGGTTAGTGCTACTACTTTGGTGACAAACAGAAATGATCGAGTCTCGTATTTGCTTAAAAAACATTTACTAATAATTGCAATATAACTATTTTAAATTAATATTCAACGAAATAAGTTTGAATGACTATTTATCCGGATAAAGTTTGCTATTATGCGAACATTGTGAAAAGTAACAAACTGTCCTTTCTACTTGTTTCTACAGCTCAACCGAATGAATGTGAATAAAACTAGTAATAATCTAAAATGCGATTTTGTTTACAAGCAAATTAGTACAAATGGCGAATATAAGGAAAAAAAAACATAAGAAATATGGAAGGACTTATACCAATTTAGGGGGTATTTAAACCTAAAAAAAATCCTCTACGTTTATGGGGATAAATCAGTCTGTAATCACAATTAAACTTTAAATATCAGTGTTTATGCAAAATGAACAAATTTCGAAGTCTTTAAGTTTTTTTTTTAACTCATCTAATTCCTTAATTACACGATTTTGATTTAACATTTTTGGCTGGACTCTAGCCAATGGCAACATTTTAAAAATAAAAATGGGCAGCATTTGCAGCATTCACGCTAATGTTGAGTAATTTGTAGGTTTTTCTGAATGTACTAGACTCACTCTAAGCACTGAAACGTACTAAGGGAAAGGCTTAAATAAATGTGGCGATTAAATACAGAAACTTTTTTGGCGCTGGTCGGCAGGAAATTTTCCTCCGAACAAATTATCGGCAATTTTGAAGCTTTTGTTCGTTGATTAAGAATTCGAAAACGAAAATCCTTCTTTACATAAAGTTATTGTTATTTGTTTTGGAATTCCCAGCGTTGTTATAAACTTTACGGTACAGGTGCACTTTAATATAATTAACAGAAACAAATCGTTATTCATAAATATTTCTGTGCATGTGTGGGATTGAAAATTTTTCAGTTATACTTTCCTTGAAAAACATAGACGAGTTATTTGTTTATTATTTTTCATGCCGCTTTTTTGCTTTATGTTCGTTGCATAAAAATAAGTGCCTTAAAATTTAGAATTATTAATAGTAATTTAATAGGCAGGTTTTATGCATTACTTGTCCTCTAGGCCAGCTGAAGTTTAAATTTAGAAAATTTGAACAAAGCCTTTAATACAGCGAATTTCTTGTCTCCTCTGAAATGTTGTCACGACTTTTCTCTATGTACGGTTCGGCAATGTAGATATTTTTATTATTATTCAGAAAAATTTTGAGAATTGATGTGATTACCTTTAAGCGCAGGCAAACGGTTTTGGGCCTCAAAAAACGGCAGGGCTTATTTCGCACATTTCGCGCTTGGATCAATTTACAACTCCCATTATAAGTTCATGACATATGACATGTTGCACGACAGAGTGCATAGCAGAAAGATTTGAGTTATTATTTAATGACACATTTTAGAGGGTATAATTTGGAAATCGGGGAATCACAGTAGACCTAATTGGTCGCAGTGACCGCAAAATCACAGAGCTTCTGCCCCAAATCCAATCTAATCTAGTGTGAACTTGACCTCGAATTTAGAAACATTGAAGAAAATTGCTTAAGTTATAGTTTAATTTCATCATTTCATTCAAGCTAACAATGTGAAACTGACATAAATGTCTTAAAGTGGATGCCACAAATATTTAAAGAACAATTCAGCCGGTTTAAACGAAAATTTGCAGGAATATTCTACATCTAGTATAAAGATAATGAGGCGTTTCATTTTGATCCACCTTCCCCTTAAGTAGGAATGTCTTTTTCATCGACTTGAGTTTTAATAAATTATTGCCATTGTCGATGAAAATGAATAAATGTATAAAAAATACCCTCCACCAACCCCTGTGCTACAAATTTCTTGCACAGACTACCTTTTCTTAAAAAAAAAGCACAATCTATTGTATAAATGTTTCAAAAGCTAGGCGTTTTTTAAAATTTATATGCGTATAAGATTTGCGAATTATTCAAGTACATTCAGCTAAACATCTACAAGTATGAAACTTTAAACCGAAAGGAATTAATGATCGAGATCACTATCTCTGAATACACTGAACGATTTATTGGAAAGCAGAGTAATCATATATACAAGGCAAAATTAGATTTTGCTTAAACGTTTGATCCGAAGATCATTATGGGGAGGTGACAGAATTACGACTACTAATTTACTCGCACGTTCCTACAAAGGACAGAATTGAATTCATAGAACTTATTACATTTAAAGCACGACATTTGTTTTTTTATGAATATTTTAGAACTCTACAAATTGTAACGGTAAGTCTTAAAATTCTATTTTACAAGATTCCTTTGCAATTTGTTTTGATTTGACCTAGAAGATTTACAAAATATAAATGATGAAAACTTAAGTTAGATTCATAAACAGCACACCAGCTTCGGTTGCTCTGTGGTCGATTTTCGAAAATAAATTCTGTGTGTTATTTTTGAAACTATGACCAATGCAATGAGTACTTTACACGGCAGTGATCGAATTGCGAATAAAACAAATAATTTAACCAGATATTAGCGAAACTAAGTAACGTTCAAAAAAGTTAAGAGTTAGGAAGATTTTGTTTTTAATTTACGATCGATGTTTATTTTTAATCCTAAAAATTATTAACTATTTTAATGCTTTTTTTCTTATTTAATTTAACGTTATATTTTCCTACTATTTTAATTTAAACATCGTTTCTTAGTCGTCAAAGCAAATTTTCAGCGCTCTTTTCAGTCATTTTTTGGCAGTGATATATTTTTTCATTTTGTTTTCATTTAAAATTAGTTCGAAACGTGGTTTTTGCTTAATCCCGATTTTCATTTTAGTCTCTTTATGCACAGTTGAGCAGTTGAAATTTAAGCAGTTAAAATTTAGTAAATGCAATATCTTAAGGTGTTGTGGCATTAAAGTAAGAATTATATATAGAACATAAAAAGTGTGTTGCTTGTTGTTTGGTGTAGGATTAGTAACAGATCTTCGACCTTATTGTCATAGTTTCATCCTGAAACCTCAATCTGTCCTATATAAAAGATTTGAGTTTCAATGAATATATGGGTGCTACGCCGGATATATTTATTGCATAAATTTAATTTGATCAGCAGAATAACTAACACTTTGGAGACCTTCGAGGCTCTACTTATTAAGGAAGGACGAGTTGCAGAACTGTGGAAGTGGACGTAGTAGTAAATTTGTTTATTTGAGCCACGGTTTAAACCCATTACTCTCTAATGATTTGCATAAATAGTGGAAATGCAGATTTTAGGCTTTTTTAAATATATTTCTAGAAAATAAGAGCTAGTTGAGCATTTTCGTTTACGAATTCATAATCTACGGAAAAATTACAAAGAGATATTTTCTTATGTGATCAGATTTGTGCTCCAATTCTGTGATCGCTGAGTTATTTTCCGATAAAATTTTTTGTGGAAGCTACATACATAAATATATTCAGCATATCTATTCTACGCACTGTCATGCGCGATACATCATACATTGTGAAGAAACACGAACGTCTGTACCCAGCTTAAGAGGACAAACAATTTCAATTCTAGTATAATAAAATATTTTACAGACACTAAATCCACGACGAGCCTGACGAAAGTTGAATTAGGTCGCAGTGTTAAAATCTTTTTTTAATTCCTAGTAATCTACCAACATTAATAACGTTCAATCAAATGAAACGTTTCGGTTTCTCTATTGTAAATTGTAAAATTGAATAAAATTTCATGGTATTTATATTCCAATAGAATTGATAAAACAGAATCTACATATGTGTAATTGAACTAATTTTTCATTAAAACTCTCATGAATAAACTGTTATTTTTGAAAGTGGTATTATTCCGTACAGACAGACGGGCAGCGAAATTAAACCAGTTTTTGTACGGAAGAAGAGAAGAGAACAGATGCAAAACAAAGTTAAATTCCGGGGTTTTAATAATCATGAAACGAGAAATTTGGAATCAAACCTAAAACCTTAAATAATTGGACTGCTACCATATCTTTATAACCCCTTATATTGTTTTTATCCACAGAGTTGAATAGACCTAGACCTTCATAAGTGAATGTTTTGTGCGTGTAGAGACTGTAGACTATGCAGGCAATTTTAAAAAACCAAGTTATACCTTTATATGATCCATAAATAATGCCTACGATTTACCAAATATTAAAAATACTCAAACTGTACACGTAGAGAGTTAAACTAACTTAGAACAATTATTTTTGAATAAATTCGAAAGGAACAATAATAATCATCCGAGTACATTTTTTTCAATAACTTACAACAAATAAACATAAGCACATTCGTATTTTTTTTAATAAAAGGCCAAATTGAAGAACAACAAAAAACGAAGTACATTCCTTATTAGTTTCTACGATGTAAAAAAATTTTATAATCGAAAAGACTATTGGTTCCTTGTTGTTTTTAAATTACGTTTTTTGTTACGATAAAATGGTGTTCGTCCATTAGCTTATTATTTTAATTACAATTTTCGTTTACAACTATTGTTCTGGTTTTTGCCGTTTTGTAAAAATATAAAATCTCAAATTGTAATAAATTTTTTTCCTTTTTTTCATGCTTATTTCCTTGTATGTATAGTTTTTGTTTTTTTTTCTTTACCCTTTTCGCTATGATCATAGAAAATTTCTCCAAATATTTTTTTTCTTATATTTGTTGTTGTTATCATAGACCTGATTTTTCTGAAGTGTCCTCTTTTTTACAATATAAAATCCATTTTTCTTTCTCTAATCGATTTTGATACAAATTTACATTTTAATTAACAATTATTGTTTGCGCTGCTGTGATTACTAAGTAGCTAATTTTAGTCATATCTCTTTATATATGTTTTTTTCTCTTTGTTCTCCTGCTCTGTATATTTCGAAACATTACTTATTCGATTGTGTTTTCATTTTCATCATCGATCTATTTAGTTTATAATTTATACCTAATTCCTAAATTCCGATATTATTTTATACATTCTCTTGTTAAATTGCTTCTGAGAACTATGTTACACGTGTTTTTCTTTCTTTTTGTTTTGTTCTTCGCTATATTTCTACTTTAATTTCTCTCAACGAGAGAAGAATGAGATCAATGTGAAAGAAACAATAAGTTTACTTAAAATGAAATCATTTTGGTTCAATTACAATTATAAAAGAACTGAAAGTGTACAATTTAGATTAAGAATAAAGTAAAGAAATAAATTTTGTTCGTCAAAAAAACGGAGCGAAACATAAATTACACTGCACAAATGCTTTAATTCTTTACCGACTATTCGAATGATTGTAGTACTATTAATGAATTTATTGCGAAAGGTGCTCATTTTGATTTTTGGTTTTGTTATTTTTATTAAATTAAAGAAGGCATAAGCTTTTCCCTAAATTTTTTTTTTAATCCACTATGCTATTCCTAAATATTTTATGACGCTCTTCAAACGCTTTCGAAAGGTATGTATTAAAAATGTAGTGCAATAGAATAATTAACTAGTGTTACTTTGTAACACAATAATCCAGATTTTTAAGTAAATTGTACAATCTTGAAAAACTGAATTTTACATTGCCGAAATGTGGTTTGGTACAATAAAATATGTATGTGAAATGCCCATAAGATGATATTTTATAAATTTTCACGGTTAATAAAGAGAGAACAGTATAACTAAAAACATGCTAATCCCAACGTTATTCTAAAGCACTGCATTCTTAAACAAATCGCGATTTAAAAAAAATATATAATACCAGAAAAAAAGTAGTAGTACGGCGGCGGAAATTTAAAATTAAATCTCAACAGAAAGGTTGAAAGCATCAGCATGTATTTTCGCTGCGAAATTGGTAGCTCATGATAGGTCCGGAAAATTTAGTCGTTTTTACCATTTTAACATTTTTGGCTTGATTATGGCTCAAGTTTGGCGAGTTAACATACTTCACGTCGGCAGTTCATCAAATTATGTAAAATAAATAACAATATAACATCCAATATGAAAAAGTAGCCGTGTTATTTCGCTAGTGAATTTATACATGTCATTTAGAGTTACATCGTTCACAGCCATGTTTTCGAAAAGTATGCAACTATCGTAGCATAAAACTTTTGCATGTTTTTTTTTTAACTGACGTATTAAAGCTCTTTTGTTTGCTTACTAGGTTTAGTGCTGTTGTTGATATCCGCGCTATCGCCATATTCTCTCCCTACAGTAAAAAACGTCTTAGTGTCACCTTTACATTTTCCTTTGCATTACGACTATTGAAAGTGTACCTCTCTAAAATATACTTATTTTTATAGCTATTAATATCTCAATAACTTTTTTACCGGTTACTTTAAGTCCACACGTTTTGTACTCTATTGCCGCCTATTCAAACGCTATTTAAAATCCGAATTGATTCTTTTACCGTATCACTTATATGCGCTGCTGAAAAAATAAATCACAGATTTTAAAAGTTTTTGACAAATATGGGTTTGCATATCCCGAAATTCGTTACCTATCAAAATTTATCTAGATATCATCGAGTTAAGTTGGTTTTAAGTTCCTCGGCACTTCTTATCGTCTCCTGTTAACGCGTAATCATTGCTTATAAATTTCGAATTTTACTTTAATTTTTAAAAAAGAAAAGCTTGTCTAAGAAATGCTTTTACGATTGTTCATTTGGAGGTACTTTTGAATGCCAACATATATTTTTATGATATGAGTATATAAGCAAAAATTTCGAAATAAGTAAATTTTACGTTTATATTAATGCAAGCATTAGCACTTATAAATACGCTACGATTAAGGAGGTTGGAAAGGGTTTCGTAAAAGAAGGCCAGCTGAAAAATTGGGCATTCTTTTTTGCACAAAGTGTGTTCAATGTGTTCAAGTGTCCAATGACATTTTCGAAAGTGTGTAACTATCGATACTTTTAGATTCGATAGTCGAATAATTTTGTCTCTAGTATCGAGTATCACATTCTTCTTCAAGCGAAAAAACGCAAGATTATTCAAGATTTTTTCAGTTTATTGTTTAATGTCCTGCTAATGTCCTATCTAGCCCAAATATGCCGATATTTTCTACTCGATACTTTTTTAGATATTGATACTTTTTTAGAAAGTATTTTCGCCGTGAGTGCCTATTTACTGTTCCGCGTTCCTCAAATTATTATATGAACCTTATAATAAAGTTTCTTTGTGATTTGTCTACACCCCCCAAATACATATATTTAGGAATAGTTTTTCATGAAGTTAGATATATGTTTTTGCAATTTGCATAACATATGTAATGTGATTATTAAAAAAAAAAACTGCCCGTCTGTTTACAATGCCTCTTGCAAAATAATATAGTTCAATTTCAAACTACATAGAAATATTAATTTTATGATTCCTATTCGCATTCTCTAATCCAATACAATGATCTCATTGACCCCTTAAGTGTTCATGTCGAGTAATCTCGTCGTGAAAATCCCGTATTTTTTGCTTAATGTCGACTATACTCGTCCTGTAAAAGAAAAAACTTTGTAGCACTAGACTTACGGAACCCGTCATTTTGACGGGTTTTCGACTTAATACTTAAAAATTCTGAACATGCAAATATTATTCTTTTGATATTACGTATTTTTAGTTATATAATGCAGCGAATATATATTTCTACTCATTTTCTCTGGAACACCTTTATTTTATTATTTCTAGATGTTGTATACCTTTTTTTACGAAAATGAGATTTATATAGATCAATTATTGCGAAATAAACAAAACACTTAAGGGGCAAAAATGGATAAAAAAGGGTTCTATTTCTACGGTTTCGATTAAAAAAAAACTTACCGAACGTAGCTTTTCATTTCTAGAGCGTTTCGTGGAGTTTCACCGAAATAGACAAAATATAAATACAAAGCTTCTACTACTTCTTCCTTCGTAATAAATCGTGAAGTTTATGTTAAGGGGATTGGATAGAGAATTGTTGCGTGTTTCGGGTTTGAACATTTAAGAAGAAAAAGGGTTCTCGACTTTTAGGACCTGCCACGAAAATTATTATTTTCGGATCTTAAGAGTCTCAGATTGCAATTAACCCACGGTTTTTAATAATTAGAATAGAGAATTACTTACAAAACATGATTTGTATCTGTGAGCTCATTCACCAAAGGTTAAACTTTATAAATAGGATTTTTTTTCGAAATGGGATGACACTCTTCAGTTTATGCAAAATTTATTTTTCAGATGAATTTAAGTGATCGAAAAAAAAATTATTTTGATATGATTGCTCGAAATTTTGATAACTGCATAACCCTTTTTTCATTTTTTTAAATCTTACCATATATTCCAAAAGCAAAAAAAAACACTTTAATGTCCACTAATCCATAAAGCAATTAAGACTTGCATTAGCCTTTTACCTTTTTAGCAACCCTATTCTTTTTCAATTTCTAAGAATTACCAATTACCACACTTACCAATTAAAATTAACCTTTATTTGAATAACATATTATCGTTAATATCTTTCCAACATACACGTTATTATAATAAAAATTCGTACATGGAAGTTGAATTCATAATTTTTCTAATTATATTTTAACATTTAAAATTTCTGAGATCTACAAAGTGACCAATCAATAAATTACGGGTAAGGTAAGATACTTCTCCTTAATTCTTACATAATCAGAATGAGAAACTAAAACAAGTGATTCATTCTTAAACATTTATATTTATCGAAATAGGTAAAAAAAAATACAAAAAGTCATTCATGAGCTCTCTGAGTTGTAAAATTCCTAAATATTATAGTGAGGTGGCAGAAATAATTAAAGCACATATGCAGACATTTACTTCGCATAAATGTCATGTATTTATTTTACGAAATAAATAAACAAAAAATGACTTTACCTGGCAGTACCTCCAATTCTATTGCACCAAAAGTGAAATGAGCAGGAACTTAAAATTCTCAGTAAAATTCGGGAAGACTAGCGAAGAATACTAGCGATAAGTAATGCCCTGCTCTTAATCCACAAATTTTACTAGGGAATCACAACGACTGTGTTGGCAAACGTAAAATGCATTTCTTTAACATTTTGTTGTAATAAACGCCTATAATTTAATTTTTGTTTGATCCTAACGAATAAGAAGTGTTCTATCCCAAAACTAGGTGTTCATTTAATTGGAAGATAGGATGAAATCTTCTTGAAAATATTAATAATAAAAATACCAACATGTATCCAAAGCAAGGAAAGCACAATCGCAATTTCGACAAATATGTACAATAAATCATCCACAAATGTAAATGAAGAGGTCTAAACTAAGTATATTTTCCTAAATACGGCGTTTTTTTCGGCCTACGCCAGGAGAAAATAAAAATAATGGCAATGAAATATTATTTTGCATTTAAATCTTTTGTCGCTCCAATGATATAATCTCGCACTTCGACTAGTGCGAGGGGTTTCGCTTAAGCTTACACAGTCCGTCGATTCACACAATACAAGACGCAACTCAGGACTAAAACTTAAAATTAAATCGAAAATAACTAAAAAAGTAGTAATTGCGCCTAAAAAATTTACTATTCACATATCCTCGAGATAAAACGTAGTCAGAAATTTACAGCAGACGATAACTAGCTTGCATTTTGGCCTCGTGGCTCCTCAATCGCAGGGGCACAGAGTTACCCACTGTTTGTTTGTTTTTTTGTGTTTTCTGTTGTTTTTCTCTTTTTTTTTTATATAATTTTTTTTTTTAAATTTGTGGGTACTTATGGACTATATACTTAATTAATATTAACATCCGCTGAGGGTCACGAAGGCTGTATCCTCTTAGGTGGCTTGCGCGACTGCTTCCGATCGCTCGTCCGCAGTAGATTGCTTTTTGACGCCGTAATACTACTGGTTTGATTGAACATTGTACTTATATCACTATACAGATTAGCAGTTCTTAGCCGTCCCTGCAGGGCGACTCTCTCCTGGATACGCAAAGAATGGATTGCTACAGTTTTTGTTAGAGTGGCTTTTGTTTCGGGAACCCATTCGTCGGATATACTGAAAAAAATAAAATTATAATTAAAATCTTAATTATGATTGAGTGTATAAAATAATAATTATATTCTTCAATTATAACTTTGAAAAAATTATATATGAATGTTAAATGAAATTTCGAATTGGACAAACCGCCGCCCGTGCCGTTATCATCAAACATGTTGTTTTATTCAGCCTTTGGCGATTGAGGGCAGGAGCAGAATATTTTTATTTATGCTACGCTCTTTCTTCCTTTTCGAGTTACAAATTACAAATATCCTCAACTGCAAGTCTAGCTTTTTCAGAATGAGTCTCAAATGCCAGTGGTAGTTATGTTCTTAGTCGTAGCTTATTACTATTATTAGTCTTCTGATTATTAATTATGAACCATTTTTGGTTGTCTTAACGCAGATATATTTGAGCAACGTGAGGACTTTACATTCTCCTCTATGGAAGACGGGATTCTTTGTTTTAGCAAACAAATTGATCTGATCCAATCAGTAGCGAATTTACTCGTTTGACTTTTTATCACCGTCTACCGCTTTGTGCCTCACTACCTAGGCAGGCCGACTAAATTTAAAAATGATTTTATTGTACTATCAGATAGTTCCATGAAAATGCCTTCAATGCTGTTTGAATATCTGTTAATATACGCCTTAAATTTAAAAATGGTTTGAACTCTTTCTAAAGTTATAAAAATTCGTCAGTTAGAACTATTTTTCCCACCGCTGAAATATCATCCGTGTATTGTCCCTCTACATCCTTGCCGAGTTTTGATCTTGAAGAATTCATTAGAATTGAATTGAATTTCGAAGCAAAATGAATTAATTACTCTTATGATGCTTGCGGTTGTAATTTTAAGATGAGGCCCTTTTCATAGCACCTGTAATTTCTAAACAAGTGATCTCATCCGTCAACTTTATTTAGTACAGATGTTGCCTGATCCATTTTTGTTTCGACTACTATACAACTGCTCAGAGTGTCCATTGCATTATATTAACGCATTTTTTAAGGTTTTAATCGACCTTATTTCTCTTCTATTTCGTTCAAATGGGACTTGGAAGTACTATTTCATTTTTGTAGAAAATCCAATCATCGTGCCTTGATTTTCTGACAGCTTTAGCAAAGTTTTAATTGAGGCGAATATCGAGAATTCTATTCCTCTGCCAAAAATTGCTGTTTCTTCAATGCCTACAAGACTTTAAAAGCCAGTTTCTTTCTAGCGAATCGTCTATTAGGCTTGTATATTGAATACGGCTGATATAGTTGATTTGCCTTGTATCATTGTTTTGTTTAGCATCGTATTTCCGATGAGTTTGTCCTGAATCTTCTCCAGAGTTTTGCGTTGGATGCCTGTGTTGACCTCGCTTTTTCAATGTTGCATTAAAAATAGATAAAAGAAACCAGTAAACATATAAATATTTAAGAATTGAAAAACAACAGGCGTATTGGTTGGGGCAAATCTTTAGCCGTTTATTATTTCCAATATTCAAATTTCCAAATTTAAAACTTCCAAAATTCAATTTTGAATACATTTAAAAATTTAAAATGTTTTGTACCGCTTGTAATTCTTCCAAAATTTAGTCCCAATATTTATAATAAAAATAGTCAAGAGTCGAGCCGATTTGGCAGCTCTTACAGCATATTAACACATTCCGTGTCGGAGATTTCAAAAAAGTTTTCGTAAGACAGCTACATGTGAAAATGCAATTGACAAAAGAGACAACTTTTATTTGTACATCGTTTTTGGTACACACGACACGGAACGTGTTAAAGAAAAAATACTCCGATCTGGGGTTGCCCAGCCAGATTTGTTTATACCATTTTCAAGTAGGTATAATACCTTTCTAGAATGTTTCAACCGGTATAAAACACTTGTAATAAAACGTTCACCAGCTCTAAAACTATAACGATTTCGTTTTATTTTGTACCAACCAGAGTACGCAAAGTATCACTCACGTATGCAAAAAAATTTCATTCCGTCCTATGTGTTTTTTTATAATTCGGAGAATTTTATGCAATTACGCGAGCGAAATTTACGGACGAGAATTTTATTTTTTTTATTCTCTCTGAGAAGGAGTGTAACATGGCTCGGAAGAAGAACGAAATTTCATTCTCGAATTTATCATGAATGCAAAAGAATCATTCTTTCGAAAAGTGGCAAGCAATCGGAGTTAGGCCTGATCGTATGAATTTAATCACCACTATAAACATTTTAAGAACATTTCATCGGACCGGGATGGCGCTGACAATTAAATTTAATTAAAGCTATCTAAAATCAAATGACTACCATTTTATTAAAATGGAGAATTGTAGAAGTTATAGCTGGAATCGATATAAATACAACACTACAATCATTATTTAATTTTACTCTGCTTTCCAGCAAAAGCCAATTCCGATAATAATAATGCCGCTGGCATTTCCTTTCTTTACTTTTGTAATATTTTTCATATATGTAACATTTAGAAAGGCGTTTGTAAGATATCACTTCACGCTGGTTTCCGTTTACCTATGAAATTTTGAATCTTAAAAAGAGAACATAAACTAAGAAGATTGGATCTCAAGAATAGCATTTATTTTGATTGATCGTCATAGGCCGGAGTTATGCCGTGGCAGAAGGGATCCTCTCGAAACTCGGTTTTTGAAGATGGGATGAGTCTAGTTGATCCAGTGCTGTCCCTGCTGTTGCATTTTGCCGTGGCGGATAAGATGATTTAGAGTACATACATCTATTCAGATGGAAGTTTTCGCAAATGTAAAATTAACATTTGGCTGATTTTTAGGAGGATGTGCACTGCGGTGACTGCAAATATCCAATGCTTCCAGCAAAAGGGTTTCCAGAATAGATCCCAGTATTTTTGTGAAAACGATCGGAAGAAAATTGAAGCTCTCGATGTTTTTTGACTCAAAGCGAAAACGATAAACGATATGATCCCTCAGTCACTGTCATAAGTATGTTGTGAGCCTTTTAGAGTTACTTGAAGATACTTTCAAATTGTGAGCCGTTGCTAGCATTGAAGCATTTGAATGGTAAAAATAGTCCGTAGAATATTGTGCAGTGTTGCCACTCGAAAAACAAAGTAAGAAAGTTCGCCTTATAGGGAACGAATCCGTCTGGAGCTTTGAGCTACCAAAATTTAGCTGATAATGTTCCAAATATAAGAAAATGCGACATGTTAAAGAGAGTACCTGGTTTAAAAAGTCAAGAATTTAGATTTGTTTACTCTAATCGATAGTAATACTATCAATGAATACATTGTAAAGATTTTTATATCAAGTACTAAGTACTTTCGAGATTACACCCTTCAGAACGAGCGTTCAAAATTTGAAAATAAAAAACCCACTATTGAAAAACGCAATTTCTTTTAAGAAGTGATGTTTTTCAAAAAAATATCTCAATTTTTTTATTTTATTTACTTACAAGTATTAAAAAAAAAAAAGAGAAATTCTTCAGTGTTTTATTTCACTAAAAAATCAAAGGTTTTATAATTACCGGTAGTATACTACCTCAATGTCCGTGCCCAACATCAATGTGAAAATGCACGCATGTATATTAATTTGTTAATTAAAATTCAAAAACTTTTTGTTGTATGCTAAAGTTTTAAAAATATTCGAATTATTATTATTAACACAAACAATTCTTAGGAATCATCCATTTTTGATCTTCTTAACCAGGTTCGTCCCTTAAGGTAATGATCGCGACGCATAGTGTTCCCAATCGTTAAAAAGCTGGCCAAAATAAAAAAATTAAAAAATTAGTTTTAGAGCATGCTGATTTCAAAAATGTTATTTAAACTTTGGAATTTCAAATGGCGGATAAAACTAGGCTTTCCTTAAATCTTATGCAAATTTTAATTGAAATCCAGCAAAATTTCATTCATCAGAATTGAAATAAGTGTCTCTGTAAACCCTTTTCTATAAAAAGTTTGAAATCAGCAATTCTAAAAACCTTTATAAGTATAATCAGTTTCAACCATATACGACGGCATTTCGAAATTTGGCCTGTTTTTTAAAAATTTGAAACATTGTGCGACATTTGTTCAGGTACCATGTTTATATAGCTTTATACAAATTTATATGTCCTTTAAAGATAAAACAAATAATTCACTAATCAAAATCAAAAACAATAACTTCAACATTTAATATATTAATTCCAGGAGCTGAATATATTTCAAACCAAAACAATTTATGTTCAAATATGCAATTTAAAACGAGAGATGAGAAAGTATGAATTTGTATTATGTACATTATTAAATTTTGAAAAAATGCAAATAAGAAAAAAAATGTGAAATTTTATTTTTGAATGATTCTTAACTGATATTTATCGCGAATGAATTGAATTTTTTAATCTTTTAAATAACGACATTGTTTTTCCCGAATGAAATATACAATTCTCGAGAATGAAAAAATATAATTCAAGAATGAAAAAATAAATAAAAATAAAATTCTCGTGCGAATGATTCTCGAGAATACAAATGTAGTTTTAATTGTTCTTACCATGATACCTATTCGCTGAGTTAGGGGCAACGACTTTCGAACAGAACAGAATTACTTACATATCACTTGGACTCCAACTTATAAAAACCTCGGGTACTCCTTCAGATGTACAACGTCGAGCCATTACACGTCCTCGGAATGTAACTGATCCTTTAGGACCATTTGCTAAGGAACCTGTCACCATCAGACGATGCTGGAGTCCTTCCATTACGCCAGAATCGAAGAAATCGAACATGCGAGCTAGAAAAAAATTAACATCTATTAGAAAATTTTGTAAAAACATCAATCTCTGTATCCTTTGACACTTCTTTGGTAAATTGAAATTTTAACCTGAAAAGTATCCTCACTGCAAAACTCGATCTGTTGACTGTTCGTATTTATTTATATTTTGCTTTATTATTTTTTATAGCAGTGACGAGTATATTCATTAGTGACAGTTCTTTTTCTTGTTGATAATTACGACAATTTCTTTACAGTAAAATTTATTTTGATTTAACGCAAAAAACAAGTATTGAAAATGAAGAAAAGCAGAAAATTTTATCTCATTTTATGTTTGCAGAGTCTCGCAAACTAATTGAAGCAACATGTCTGCAGTATTTCAGCGTACATTAGAACCACCTAAGGTGTCTTGTTTCAATTTTGCTTTTCTTATAAGAAGTAACTCTCCACCAAAATTTAGGACACACGTATTTTTATTTTTGACAATATAAACGCTTCTAAGGATTAAAATCACCTCTTAAAGTTAGCATCCTTATAAAACAGGATTCGAATTTATTATAATTAAAATTGAGATTTTATTTTAGAATAAGACCAGTTGCAAAATAACGAGATGCGAATAATCCGAATTACATTTGACTTCACGTTAAACGAAAAGACCGGATAGTGCTTTAGTATGAAATTAAATGCATTTTTCAGTATTCAGCATGAGGAGTATTGTGCAATTGAACTCATTTAAAATTTTTCGTCGTAATAGTGTGAATTTCAAAGGATATGATCTTTAAAGGTAATTCAACTTTTAGAAACAGTTTTATACACTAAAAATATTAAATACGAGTCGCTTAAATTTCGACGAATAATATGTATATTAAAAGAAGAACCAAATCGGACGAGGACGCCTCAGATGATTTCCTTGTTAGTGAGACTAACTATACTGCAGAATGTCAGAAACTATTCAATGTTAATTTTAAATGGGAGAATGTCACGTATCCATAAAAATACTTTTGTTTACACACACATAAGGCAATTATAAATAAAAGGCCTTTCTGCTTAAAAAATCAGATAGTGTAAAACGACAATCAGAAAGAAATCAACATGTTTACAGTAATAACAACTAATTGTATAAGATCACAGTTCTTATACATTTTAAAGAGTAACTATAATCAACCAAGCAACAATTTTTAACTTTAATTACAAATTACGCTCGAACTAATTGCCGAGAAGACTCTGGATGATATTGTTTAAAACATAACTTCTGCGGATTTCTTAACAGTCATTAGTTGTAAGATAACGAGTCTCATCTTTTTGTGATCGATCAATTTTGTAAATACGCTAATGCCCAATTCAATACTCGACAATAAATTGATAGAAATACGAACGGATCCATAGCTGGATCAATACTGTTCAACCACAATCACAAAATGTACTTCTATCTTTTGACTCCCTATTAAAAAAATCCGTAGATGTTATGCGTTCAATTATACCGAAACCAGAGCTTCGCATGCATTAGTTTGAACTTCATTTAATATAAAAGTTGTAAATTTCCTGGCAGATACCCTCATTACAATATACAATGAAAAGTATAATATAATATTTTCTGGTTAACTATTGAAAATACAGATGGTATTCAACGATTTTAGGAATTTCAAAGAAAAATCACGATTTTAGATGATTTGATATGAATTTTAAAAAAGAGAAGTTACCACAACATTTTACTATATAGAGTAACTAACATTGTGAACTGAGATATACATATGTATTTCGATAATATTTATTAAAAGGGATATCAATTCATATTCGTTAACCATTCTATTTGTCCTAAGGTACGTAAATTACACATTAAAACGGTAGGAACTGACCGACGCTAAATAACTTGACACTGTTAATTCGATTATTTTACGGATATCTTCTTAATTTTGCATATTATATTTATATTCTACCAGTCATTCCATAAATAACTACATTTTTAGCCTATATAGTAAAATTTGAGGACTAAAAATAATAAATTTTTGCAAGAAAATGATATGAGTATTTTACAATTTTTTAGAATTTAAAACACTAGATTTACAAATCTTTGATTTATTAAAAATGGAAATATCGATCTTAGGATATTTCACTTTCGATTGAATTTATCTTCGTTTGAAAATAACAAGAGTATGAGAAGTGTTGTCTCTAATAAAAACCGATTTTTAGGATTAGCAAGCCCTATCTCTATCCTTACTTTGGAAAAGGATACAAATGATTAAAAAGAGATTGTTTTATAAGGCGGCGAAAAATTACCTTTACAACATACTTAAGGGATGAGTCGTTTTGTTCTTCATTAAAATTCGCGCAAGTATTGAATTAATGAATAAATCATAAGATTTAAATATCGGTTTTATCAATTCTTTATAATTAAACCTAAAACATATTTATGTGGATTTTTTTTGCGTTAAAAAACGATTCCTCCCTTCAACTGCCACGTTGATTTACCGGGATTTTTGTTTGTTGTTCGAGTTCATCATTGAAGACGTGGAAAATTTGAATGAATTTTGGAATTTTATGAAAATTGGTCATCCACATCGAAAACAACTCTAAAAAATTGAGTTCAATTTTTGAGGGAAACATCACACTTTCCTAGCAATTAGTCATTTGTTAATCAAGTGTATGAACCTGTGATGTAAACAGATCATTTCACTGATGTCATGTTCCACACGTAACTGCAAGGTTGAAATAAAATGTTTATCAAAATATATTATGTAAATATCTGATGTTTATTTCTTGTTAGAATAAGTTCAAAATAAAGTTGTAAAGTATATTTTTTGCCACCCCTTTTTTGCTCAAAAAAGCTGTTCTACTCGGAAGAACAATTACATATATGTATTATTTTAAGACTACGTACCTATATCAAAAAAATATATATATATAATATTCTTATCCTAAAATGAAGGGCCCTATTCAAAAAAAAAAGTACAATACATGTGGTTCTTTGCCCCCACGCGCTATGTAATTCCTGCGAACGTTTTGAAGAAAATAATAAAATAACAAGAGATTTGAAATGTTGATAACATTAAATTAAAGTTGACTTTTTCATTTTTGAAGATTCAGCTACAACAATTACATAAACACATATTGTACGTATATCATATTAAAAAAAATTTTTTTTCATAGGTATGTAGAGAAAGAAATACTTTTTAAATGCTTATATTTTTCTTTAATTATTTTTTCTATCAAAATGTTTGTATATTATAAATATTTCGCGGTACTTGTTTATTTTGATTTAAGAACAAAATAAAGTAATTCATATTTTCAAAAACATTTTTTTTTGAAAAAAAACTTAACTATAGACATATTTAAATATTATTATTCGACTATATCACAATTTATTTAGGAATTATGTAAAAGAATTAATGACAACAAATAATTGAACATTTTGCAGAAATTTATAGAATGACTTTGTACATAGCTGTACATATTGGAATCAATATAAAAAATTATCGATTGTGTATTTTAACAATTTCATTCCTATATCTAAACTCTTTCTTCATAACTAAAAATCTGGACATTTAAACAAATTATTTATCGCGACTCGAAGGTAACAATTTAAAAAGTAATTTAATCAGAATTATTAGTTGTGTTATTTGGTCAATTTTAATTGCAAGAGCGTAAGAGTTTTGACTATCTAAAGAAATCTCATCTGGAAGTAAAGACCATTAGGAAAACACTTATATCCAATTCTTTTTCTGTAAGTTACTATTTATAGCGAGAATGTACTCTAAATATTTTCTGCAAGTTATTTTACGTCAGCCTCTCAAGGTAAAATGTGTTTTTAACTATAGTTATTTCTGACTCTGAAGAAAGTATATCGAATTAAATGCAAAGGCGTTAAATAAATTTCACTGCGCTGTTTTCAAATAGCGTAAGATGTTTCCATACATATAAACATCGATTACAGTTGAGGCTGAAATAGACTTCAAAAAGGAGTGATTGCTTTAATTCGTGGTGTGTTTATGATTTTTGATTTTGATTGTTGTCTTAAAACAACAAATTGGAAAATATTTTGGCAAATTGAATAACTGTATAGTTTTTGAAGGTGCTAGGGCTCAAAAATCCCTTGCCGATAAGAAATCATGAACACAATTAAATTTATGAACAAGAGGCAAGGGATGCATGGGCTGTTTATAATAAATTCAATTAGTGCTGTAACCATTGCGAATAATGAAATTTGTAAGTGACAAAATTTGTAGAAATAAAGGCGTGTTACAAGTATTTCATCTTGTAGAAATGAATAATTCGGCTACGTAAGTATAATATAATAATAAATCATTGTATTTCAGTGAATATGAATAGATTGAGGGAATTTTTCGAAAATATCGGAAAAGCCAAGGTTTTTAAAGACGAGGCCAATCCGTGTTCGGTCGGCTCGCACACATCCTTTTTGTTTGTGTTATTTTTACAACAGTAGAAAAAGACAGTTTAATGCATTTTATTTAATAAGAATAATTCCCATCCAACTAGGAAATCAGCACAGAAAGAAATGTATATTTTGCAAAGATCGAGAAATATTTTTTGAAAGTCTTTAAGAAGTTTAAATTGGATAAATTGCTAAAGGAGACTATATTAAAAAACAAAAAATTCCTCGGACACTATCATCTCACACAACACAGCTTCCCATCAGAGATTAGGCAACCACAAGAATCATTTAAGATGCTGGAACAAAGGAAATCGACTACCTCAAATCTTCCTTATTCAATACATATGACTAGTACTAGTGCATTAAATAGGCAATTAGATGAAAGTCATATGTGGTCTTCTATTAATTCGAATCGAATGGGATCAATCGGTCATCTCTATGGAAAATTAAATTAAGCGAAAATTGCCTCGTTGAGATGTTTTTTGAAGGAGTTGGAGGAGGAAGTATGCAATTTTCAATATCTCCAGTGAAGCACAATATGCCTCTATTCAAAATCGTTTGATGTAGTAAACTACTAAACATTTAAAAATGAAAACATCCACTTTATATTGCAGAATTGTATCCTATAAGAAAAAAAATTCAATTATTGTCTCAAACGTTTTCCCTATGGGTTCAGGTGTCTTAGTGCCAATTTTAGATCTTTCAAAGTTTAACTGATATTATTTCTGAAAACAACAATTGTGTCAGTTGCTGAGCCTAGTGGCCTTGATTGCTTCTATGGTTCAACTTGTATTCATATTTTAGATTTTCCTTCCATATATGTAGGTACTCTTCCAATTATGAAATATTAAGAACATTTTTTCACTTTGTCAACCACACTCTTTTGTTTCTTAAAAAGTGAGTCCAAATAAGCTAGTGTCTTTTCGATCATATTCAATTCATTCCTAAGTATGTAAATTACTTAAGTTTAAAAAAATTTTAAATGTTTTTTTGGGTGCTGAATAAAAAATGTTTACATTGAGTATCATTGTTTGTAAAAGAATTATAAGAAAGAATATAAGCCGTCGCATATTTGTACATCTTTAGTACATAAAAACATATAAATAAACAAATATTAATTATTAAAATTTACAAGAATAACTTTGTCATGTAGAAAGTTTCATTATTGGCACGCAAGACGCTAATTCAAGAAATATCGAAGCACTTTCAGAAAAAATATGTCGAAAATATTTAAGCATTTTTAATTATTTCGTTCTTACTCAATTAATTTTTTTTTTTGGTGTTTGTTTTGCGTTAATGAAGTTTGCACGCTCGATTAAAGGAACCAAAAACTAAATATTCGTCGAAAGTACATTAATGTTTCTGATTCATCAATTTGTATGATATAATTTTTATGCTAGAGTTGCGATAGTGTTTACTATGAAAAATTGCAGGCTATTTCGAAAATAGTACATGAGAAAATACTAACACTTCAGCCGTACGTAATAGTAATCTGTAGCACACACCAGAATTAATGACAATTTCATATCGAATTTTCATTTCCTGGCCCCGTGTACTTGAGACATTCAAAAAGTTTGTTATAAAACTAATCCATTAACAAAATGTTCACCATTAGGTCTTAAAGTATTTGCAGATTTTTTTTTTAATTGTAATAAAGATTAACGCAAAATATTAGAACATATCCATTAGGAATATCACGCAATCAAATCAAAGCTATCAAAAGATGTTCTAGTTTAAAAATGTCCCCTCTCTATTTTCAAAAATATAGTTGGTTAGTATGTAAGTATGTAATTGTTTGGATTACAATGTATGAAATTAATTATTATAAATTAAAAAAAATTAAAATGATGTTTTAAAAATAGCTCTTTTGGCTTTTTAGACTATTTGGTGAGTAAGTGGTAGTAGTTTATATGTTTTGCTTTTAAAACAAGAGCTGACAACACAAAGACTTGAGCAGTGCATTCTGTGTAAAAAAACTTAAAAAGCCAAGGATTTCATTATCACAACTCTCAGAATGCCCCAAGTACTATCGAGGGCATTTATGGATTTGTTTTCATCATCAAATAACGTATAGGTAAAGTGAATTTTTCATACTGATAACAAGGATAACGCTGAAATTTTTAGCTACTATTACTATATAATAATGAAAATTGTTGTCCTTCATAACATAAATAAGCGTGTAAATAATTTAAAATGTGCATTCGAAAATATTTAATTATTGTATAGGAAGTTCATCTTACACGTTTTTATTATGATCAATGGTCATTTTTCTAAAGAAAACTAATATAAATAAATATAAACGAAAAGTATGCATTCTTTATCACACGTGTATGTTATTCAAAATTAAACAGTGAAAACAATCGTCACTCTTTGATTACCTAGAATGTGTTAACAGGTGCCTTGCAAAAACACGCGAAATTTTATGAACAGACCCCACTATGGTGTAGCTGGGGGGGTATTTAAAAAATAATTTTACTGACATATTTTTCTTATTCATATACCAGGTTTTAAAAAAGGAATATGTTCTCGCATGGGATACAGATATCGTAACAGCTGTTTACCAGAAAGTTATAAAGTTATCACGTATAACAAATGGTAGATTCCATAAATGAACGGTTAGCTCCTAGAATTTCATTGTGTGTAAAACAAACAAATAAATTTTTACATATTTTTCGGATTTAGTATACATAAGGTTTTAAAATGAAAAGACATCTACACCAGAATTCGTGTTCAACTTTGTTTTTAAAAAAGTTAAATAAATATTATTCATTTAATTTTCTTAAGGAAAGTGGGCTTAAACAAGTTTAATTTTTTAAATTTTCTTTTTCCTTCAAACAAGAAGCTAATTCGACAAATTTTTTAATTTGATTAGTGTGGAAAAAACTCAATTACGAAATTGTATGAAAGTTCTTTTTCCTAGATAAAATACAACGGCTCACAAGATCTAAATGAAGAGTTTGTAATCCAATTTATCAAATATCTAGTAGGAGCAATGTACCCCGCTTTCACGAGAAAAATTAAATTAATTATATAACTTTCTATAATTTATCATAATATCCTTGTAATTGCTGCTTTAAATTTTTTTTTTACTAAACTGGTGATTTTGCTAAGAATATGAGCTTCGTTCAAACAAGCTTTACAGACTTTTTTATAAAAGCCACAAGAAAAATCGAATGCCTAATTTTTAAAAGAGGGACTTGTTAAATCGGTGACTACGATTATTTTAAAACTACTGATCTTATTGATTTTTTTTTATAAAGAGAAAGAAACAGAATATTAATTATTAAGAAGTTTAACTCTCTTATGTACAAATTTTTAGAAGAGCTTTCTCAGAAAAAGTTTTTTTTCTCATTATAATGGGAATTTTACGCCGTTCCTGTAGACATTTTGTACTGCAGTGTTACAAGAACAACTTTTTTTTTCAGATATAGTTATAATTTGCGAAATGGCTATCTAGATTATTATATTACTTATTTATGTTGAAACAAAAATACGTAGATTATTTGTTATCCTTGTTATTCAGTAGAACCATTCACTTAGACTCTATACAACTTACGTTCTCAATAGTTTAAAAGCCAAGTAAAAACGAAAACGACCGTTACCTGAGAATGGTTGGCGTCGATATCGCAATTTCTTCCCATTTTTCCTCAGTAGCTTTGGGACTGGTGGATCAGATGCTCTCTTGCTTGGATTGTCCTTGTGTTCGGTTGCATTGAAATGTCCATTCACATGTTTTTGTAGCGCCAGCTGATAAACGAAAATTGTTATTAAAATATGAATTATAATGTTCGAAAATTTCAATTTACCTGTGACCCAAATCTAAGTCCACAACCATCCACAATGCATTTGAATGGTTTCGTACCACCATGGGAGAGGACATGTCGCTCCAGCCATCGTCTAGAGCAGGATTCCCTGCCATGGACTTTGCATCCTGACCAGAGGCAGGCGAAGGGTCCAGACTGAGTATTGACATGATGCGTCTGTAGATGATCCAGCAACTTGGAGCTAGTATCGTGCTTTTCGTTGCAATTATCCCAGTAGCAGACACCGTCGTGTCGCTTAGTTCCCTTTGGACCGAACCTGTATGCGGTTTCGCCCGATAAAGCGGGAAAACGTATAGTCTTTGGTTGTGATAAAATCGGGCTTATAGCACACTTTGGAAGGGTAGTTTCCTCGATTTCCGTATCGATGCTTGTCGACTTAAGATCATCTATTGGCGACGATCGCGTATCGACGCTATTGCTTGAAGAAGAAGTTTCCGTTTTTATACTTTCATCGGTGAACACATCTGGTGGCGTCTTTTGTTTAATTTGTTCCAGCACAAAGCTTTTTGGAGACGGAAGACATGGTTTCAGTTCCTCCTTAAAAACGTGAGGTTTTAGCTCCTGCTTAATAATTGGCTCCTCCTTAACCTTTTCAATTGGAAGATATGGCGGCTCATTCTTCAGTTTGTCGAATAACGAATTTATGTCTGTGGGATTCGACAATTGAGATTTCTCCTGTTTGATTTCGGAGTCAGGCAGGATTTTAGTCTCATATTTAAGAGCCTTGTTAATAATCCCATTTTCGATCTGTTTCTTGTCTTCAGCGAATAAATTTAATTGTTTATTTCTCGCCGATGTGACCGAAGTCAAAACAGTCTCATGGGTGCTTGCTAGGGTTACTAGAGGAGGAACTGGCGAACTGATGCTGGCTGCTATCGATGTGGCTGCGAGCAGCGCGGTACAGGAGCCCGACTTAGCAGTGGATGTTGACAGTGTCGTCGTTTGGGGAATGTTGGAGAGTATTGCGTCCGCCTGGCTAACGATAAACTGCGCCTGTGGCTGGACCATGCTACTTTGCGACGTCACGGCATTATGATGATGCGTTTGGAGGATTGTACTTAAACTAGGCAAAATGTTTGAGCTTTGCGTGGCAGCTGATTGAATTGGTTGCAAAGCGGGCATCGCCTGCGGAGGGAGACTGCCTGCAATTTTAGACGTGGTCGTCGCGATCACAGCTGGAAGGGTAGCGTTCAATAACAAGCCTGTCGTTGTCGCCATAAATACTGGTTGTGCTGAAATTCTCTGGCTATTTGTAAATGTTTGCCCGGTAATGCCGGGGCCGCACCCGTTTCCGGTAACCCCGTTTTGTGTAACGATTGGCGTCTGTTGCGATATTGGAAGTGTCGATTTCGTATTTGATGGTGTCGTTAAAGGCACTGCTTGTGCGATGGTAGGCGGTTTGACTAAGATATTCCCAGATAATCCAGATTCCATCGTTAATACACCGTTGTTGGTACTCACTCCATGCCCACTGCCTGGCGCAATTTGCTGGAGTTTAATCACAGTTCCATTAAGGAAGTATTGGGCACCGTTCCCTACCCGTGCGAGTTGTCCATTATTCATAACCAAATTTGTCCCGTTTGCGGTGGCCAAAAGGTTCGGAATTTGCACTAAATTTGGCATGACGGGAATTTGGAAAACAGACCCGACCTTCGCTGAGGAAGAGCCCGTTTTTGGCGATTGATGGGACTGTTGCGCCGAGGACTGCTGTCCACCTGTCTGGGGTATTCTAATGGCAGTTAGCAGGACTGTTGGCTGAGATATTTTCGATTGGTCAACTTGACCATTTGTCATAGTTTTTCGCATCGTTCCCGAAACAGTCGCCGCCGTCTTTTTTGACTCAGTCGTCCGAGGCGCAATCGCTACATGCTTCTTTGGTGATTTCGCTAGCTGCACTCCGGCAGACTTTCGTGATATGGGAGCAATTTGTGCCACTTTAGATGTTTTTCGTTCGATCTTTTTCAACGATGGCGGTATTGTTGTTAACGTTCGAACATCAACCTCCAGGCTTTTCGTTTTGTGCTCTTTATCATCCTTTACTTTTGCCAGGATGTTAAAATATTTATCCAGACCGCTTGACGGCTGAATATCGGTGGAACGTGCTACTAAATTGGTAAAGTCCTTTTTAAGGGCGCTTAGCGGTTTCATTTGTGATTTAAAATAACCCGTGATTTTTGTTTGCGACTCGTCCGCTGGGGCCGCTTTCAGTCTTTTAACGGCAGAAGGCACGACCGGTTGATTTTTGCTATCCACGCAGCTTGTTCGCGCCTTCTTGGCAGTTCCGCTATTATCACTTGAGTTTATCGTTAACCGTTTGTGCTTATTACTACTGGCAACACTGTTCACACTGTTCTTGTTGCTCGCGCTGAAATTGTTATTGTTGCTGCTGATGTTGTTGTTATTGTTATTGTTGACGGTGGCAGTTGTCGTGTTGCTCAGGGAGCTGCTGATCGCGTTCCATGGCCACTGGTGCTGTGTTGACTTCTGTTGCTGATTCTGCTGGGGCTGCTGGTGGGGTTGCGTCGCCAGGACATTCTGCGGGGGCATGTTCGCTTTTGTCGGCGGATGGACATCGTCTCCTAATGAAACCGGGCTGTACGGGGAGCCTGGGTCCGATGCATCGCTCGAGTGGGTGCTGGAGTCCGTGCAACTCAGCGTAGCGACACCACTGCAAAGAGAAAAACATAAAAAATGTAACGTTAGTCACTTGCCACATCTTCAAGATACTTAAAACACAAAAATTCACCTTAAAATTATCAGAATATGTTAAAAAAACTGATCATTTCAGCGCAGCAACGAATTTGATCAAAAAAGAAAAATGGCGACGACCACGAAAAATCCCTGGCCAAAATACAGGCGAACGAAAGTAACAAGAGGAGGCCAGCTGTCTCTACCCTCAATTTTCATTATTTTTTGACAGGTAGAAAATCTTCCCCGTCCGTCCGGTCGGCAATTTATTTCACCACCACAGCAAAATTTCAGGTTATACCGAAAGACTCCCTAGGCCCAGCAGATTAATGCTCAGCATAAACACTTTACATAAACGCGCACGCAAGCACAACAAAATTTCCTTGGGCATGATGCACACGGAAACCCTGCAGCAACAGCACTAGATTAGTCGAATCCGCAGGGAAGACGTCGGCCTAAAAGTGCTTCCCCTCAAAAATAGAACCAGGAGGAAGGGTCGGTTTCTATTGGATTCCTAGAGGATCGACACATGGAAGGACGATCTCTGGCTCCGTATTGATTTACTTTTCGCCCAATTCCCCAGTTATGTAAGTGCATTTGTGTGTTACACTGTCCCGTAGAAAAAAAACAGGGAATAGTGTGAAGATACGTTTGTTTATTCGGGAAACTTGAAATCCCAAAGGAGCACTACGACCTCCTTCCTGCTCCCGTCCCCGGATTATACGCCCTTTATGCTGTTTGTGTGCAACACATGAGAGCGCTAGTCGCAAGGCAAGGAGAAGAAGGGCTGAGGAATTGTCCTGTCCTGTCCCAATGTTTCCCGGGCTCATTTATCATTGAGATTTGATACGGGTCAGA
The DNA here is from genome assembly GCA_933228815.1 of Machimus atricapillus. Lineage (NCBI taxonomy): Eukaryota > Metazoa > Arthropoda > Insecta > Diptera > Asilidae > Machimus > Machimus atricapillus. The sequence continues at coordinate 29,052,640 of OW121786.1, read as the reverse complement.
TCAGTTGGAGATAAGAACGTTTGGTTTACCCGATAAAAAAAAGTGATTAAAGGAAATGCAGTAGTTTGTAATGTCTACATACATTATGTATCTCTAACCAAAATATTAAATTACAGCACATAATACTTTTTCTTTCATTTAACCATTTTCCTCTTCACTTTACACATTTTGGTCAAGCACAAATATTATGCTTTTCTAAACTGAATGATTTGATCTTTAGAGCTTAAGCCCTTTCAGGTAATACAAAACGTTTTTTCAAAGAAAATTTGAAATATTTCTGGACTATATTAGAACTTCATGAAATAATGAACGTAAATAAAATGATAGCTGCAACCTCAAATCGATCCGTTTTCTTTTAATGGCAGATAATAAGTTTCTCTAGGATGATTAAGGATTAATATGAGCAATTTACTAAAAATGTATTGGTTTAAAATGCTACAATTTGTTATTATAATTTAAAGTTCTTTAGACAGGCAGCTGTATATTTCACACACTAGTTTTAATTGCTTTTTATTTACTAGATACATACAATGTACGTTTTAGTAGCATTGTTCAGAAAATTTCGAGTTTTGCTTTTCTTGATAATAAACGCAATATTTTTATGTTGACTCTGGCACTATCTGGCGGGATATTGCTCTTTAATAATTGGAAATTGTGTAATCACACTTTGAACTGGAATGTTAAGTGTTTGCGAAATTTGAAATATGAATAGATATATACCTAAGTTGGGCTTATTACAGGATTAGCAAGTTAAAGTTAGACGTGTGTTACTCTACATTCTATGTGAAACCGTTGCAAGATCAAACAGACATACATATTAAGCACAACTGAAGCTCCAAGTAGAATAAACATGGAAAAACATTCTGCATTAGTTGGACTGGAGACTAAGCCAACAAAAGGTGCAGCGACAAAATCTTAAAAATCCAAAAATCATGGTCGACAGTCCAGAAATTTCAATTTATTTCTCGCTAAGGTTTTACATGAAGTTGAACTTTGTACGATTATCGAACATCGAATTACAAGATTCTGATCTAATTTATACAACCTTAGTTTTTTATAATTGTTATATTACTATTGTTATAATTAATTAATTTAAAATTTAGTTTACGCCCTCAGAAGGTTAAAGCTAAACGCTTCTCTGGAAGGCATAACAAACAAAAATAGGCGCGTTGAGCACCACCCACTCCTGGCGCGTTATCGGGCGGGAATAAGTAGGTACAACAAATGGAATGCATTCCACAATTATTTTTAATTAATTAATCCGCCGCGGTCGCCTTATCGCAATTGTTATTGTGTTTTTTTGTTTTTTGTTTTTATTTTCTACCGCGTAACTCGAAACAAAGCAGCGCGGCAGAAGCGATCAATGGCGATTTAAAAAAGTGGCCGCTGCGCTTGACTGATCGATCGATAAGTGACGGAGTGCACGAGACTCCCGAGACCGAGGCGGCGGAGTGAATCATGTGAGCGCGCGGCGCGGTCCGTCGCGGTGATATAACATAAACAAGGCACGTCGTATCTGTGAAGTAATAAAACATTTTCATGCATAATTTATGTCTTTCGTGCGTTGCACGAATGGGCCAGTGCCGGCGTGGCGCATCCACCCGATCAGGTGCATCAGTCGCGCGCCCCCGCGGCCTGTCCTCGACACTAAACCCGAACCCGACCAAAGCGGGGCCTCCACTGACTTCCAGGTCCACTGGTCCGGGCGATGTGGGGCCCCTACCCCACAGCCGATGGTCCCATATCCGTTCCCTGCCTCCCGGGCCGGCGAAAACAGTGCATGGGGCCCCAATTACCACAAATACCCAGCAGCAGCACCACCACCAGGAGGAGCTCCTCCGCGGAGCGAAGTGCACTGTTTCTGGCCGACGACGGGGCCCCCGATGGAGCCCCCGCACGCCAGTGGAGTGAACTCGGTGTTTATGCACTCGGCGAATGGCCCCATGAATATTGATGACGAAAAGAGACAACGCAACCGGAAATGCGTGGGGCCGCCGCCGCCGCGGCCGGGGCCGTTGTCTCTGCTCATTCGAGCGCCCTCTGCCCCGCCGTTGATAAGAGATGAGCCGCGCCGGGGGTAAGGAACCCGCGAAGAAATTATCATTACCTGTTCCTTGGTCACGCTCCGAGGAGCACTAGCTCACCCTCGTTTTTGTGGCTAATTGGCAGTGACTTGGACGCTTTTTGCGCGGCCGCCTCCCGTCCCCCGTCTTCCGCTTTTTGCGCTGACAAGTTATGTAATCTCGTGATTGAGCCAAGTGACATAATTTCTGATTTAGCTGATAACAGAAGACATGCGGACAGTGTCTGATTTGATTGCTATTTTGTGTCAGGTGCAGGGGCAGGAGCGCCCCACTACATCTGGTCGCGGTGCGGCGGCTCCCAGTTCTCACGTAGAGGAAGTTCCCGACTGGCTCCGGAAATTGTAATGCATTTTAAATTATCCCGCACGGGATGCATGGCAAGTTCTTGAGCCTAGTGCAGTCCGGGGAATGTTTCCTCAACAGGCGGGATCTATTCGGAGCTATGGTGGAAACTTGTTCTCGGACGAGACGTCGTAGACCATTAAGATTCTGGCCTTTAAATTTTATTAAATGGATGACTTGTTCTCGGCAATATATTCCTGCACTTCCAGCTAGAGGTAATTTATTTTTCCTCTGCAATTCTTGGAAGTTTTATTGCATAGTCAGGCGGAAACGGAAGAATGGGAAATATGTGCACGCCTGGAGTCGTCCCATAAATGTTAATAAGACTCTCATCAAATGTTTTATAAGATGAATTTCAAAAGAAAAACTATGAAACCAATCAGATTTATTTAGTCTCTAAAGTATGAAAAGTAGGTAGGTACCTACTACTCGGATCGCTTGCATTCAGTATTGATGAAAAACGATTTTGAGTTCGAGGCTACTCAACATTTTTAACGAGGATTGTTGGCTCGCATGGTTCCCAGACTACCTATTATTTGACTTAAATGTAATAATTTCTTTATAGATGGAGGCTAGTAATATGATAATTGACTTTTAATGATTTCTTGAAGGCGAAGATGAAGAACATGTGAAATTGTCATGAAAATCATCGTCGTAATCGTTCGTTTCCTTTAATTTTAGAAATATATGTATATGTACATGCTTTTAAATTTCTAGACTAAATCTAAAAATCGGTAACTTTAAAAATTTCCAATGCTCAATTTTAAACTATAAAAGTTAGTCAAAAAATACGTCAAAATATTCTGCCCTACTTTTGGTTTCTGTTAAGCCCTTCAACGTATAGCTTTTTTTAAAAAAAAAAAAAAAGTGTACCATTTCTATTTGAAGCAAAGAATGTTCAGAAACTTAATATGTTGGCTTTTTATATTTTTGAGTCAAAAATAACAACCTTTTGAAGCAGGGCTTTTACCCAGTGCTAGTAAAAAGTAAAAACCCTCATTGGCTTTTTCTTTTTTCAATCTGGAGTTACAATGATTCAAATTCCCACTCTTTTATAGAGTTGAAGTATAATACAAACTTCAAAATTTGTTATCTTTATCTTTACCAGAAAAAAAATGAAGTCATGGAGTCAAAAAGTATAACTGGTAATGTCTCAGCTGGCATGAACCTAATAATGCTAAGTAATCGCCAGGTAATGTTAAGTAATATCGAGTAACTCCATGTAATGGTATGAATTACCCGTTCCATTACTTTTAATGGTAATTCAATTTATTAAATACTAATACATACTGGAATTGGTATACTGATTATAATTCTAACCACTCCCATAAACCTAAATTAAAAACTTCCCGCTTCCAGCATGCATATGAAGGTGCGGCGACGGTATGTCTTAATTAACGGAATTACCACAGCCCTTGTGCCACAGGTGTCGAACCACACGTTGGTTAATAAAAAAAAATATATCCCGAAGGGAGCCGCAACTTTAACATCCTTTGTGTGCTCCGCCCCGATGCAGCTCCAACCACCTCCAACGAATTTGGACAGTGTTTAGTTGTCACTCGGAATCGGAGGATGCCATCATTTGCATTTTGCCTTTTTTGTGGCAAAAATAAAAAGGGAAAATGCACGACTCCGACGTAGGTCTATCCATCGGCGGCCGATTTTGGTCTGGTCAACGGATGCTTCACATTCCGCGAACTTTCAGTGCACTTCAGCGCAACCGCCACAGTAATGGAATTTTGTAATTTTGAAACGACGTTCGGCACCAACCGAGGTGCAGGTGATTATGCATCCCGCCCGCGAGCGCATGCCGCCCGCTCCGCCCGACTGATTTCGGACTTGCGACCGCCTTGGCACCGAGAGCGTGTTTGCAGCACAAATTACACCCCAGTGCGATGTCTGTTTGTTTGTTTGTTTGTTTGTCTGCTCGCTGTTTGCTGTTGGACCTGCCCCTAGTACAACAGGAACAGCAACAAAAACACGCTGTTCCCTGGTGCCGCCGCTGCACGAAATCTAGTTCTAGTACACGACCGCTGCGGCGGCGTTCTGTTTACATTCTTCGCTGATGCGAGCGAGCCCGGGATTTGCCCCGCGCGCCCACCACTGCGGCCCTGCCGGGTTCGTTGTCCTGCAGCACATGCAATCGCATCATTGCCAAGTCTGCCGGAGCCGTAATAACGCAGCCCGCCGTCGTAAATACCCGTGCGCCACATTCATCACAGTGGTGGAAAGGGGAACTTCTGATGTGAACAATTTTCGGGGAAATGCTTCAGTTTTTTTTTTATTTAATTATTTACTGGACCCGAGATTGGCTACCCGGTTTGTAGCTGTAATTAAGCTCGGGTCATTTATTTAATTAGTCTTCTCGGATTACACTTCTTGGTCCGAAACGATTTTGGCCGGAGGTGTTATTTGTGGGTATGAAATCGTTGGGTGAATTTAGCCTAAACAATCTTAGAACTTGTGATATTGTATATTAAATTACATACACCTAAAGGCTATTTTCATCCCTTCATTCTACATGGAGCTGGCGGTTTGCCTCGTCTTCTAATCTAAGCCCGACGTTGAGTTGTTCGGAAAACCTCACATGAAAATGAAAACCGATTTTCAATTCAAAGAATTTTGGAGAGACTGAAACAAGGTATAGAGTTAAACCAGGCGAATCTAAGTACCTGTTTGCAGCTTGTTGTTATAATGAAGCAGTCATCCTTTAACTTGCTATGCGTTTGCCTGAAATCTGCAGCACGGCTAAAATTACCCATATACTTACGGTAGGGTTTTTACGTATCAAAATATGTACCATCAAAATGTTGGACGAAACAACCCCTTTTGGACTACTCCTGGATCATCCTGGATTTAAAAATTTATAATGTAGATGACACAACGACCAAACGAAATATGTATTATGATGAGTAAAATGAACACCGTACTTTCTAATATATTACAAATGAAATGGATAGGTATACATATTTGATTGTTTTATAAATTTTATAAAATTCAAAATCAATACATATTAATAACCTATTACTATTACTTATTAATTTCTAATCCAGAGCATCATAGTCTTGCTTGATGTGAGTGATTATTTCCGGAATAATTTGATCGGAAGTAGTGAATCACATGTGAATCATCGCATTTATCATAATTGAGCGTGACCATCATTATTAATAACTCAAAAGAATTTATGCATACCTCTAGATATAACTCTTTTTAGATTTCTTTGACACGCCTCCAAAAACCTGTTCCTCAGCGAGTCTGAGTTTTACCCGAAATTATAGTAATTTTCCAGTTTAATCGTACCTTTTTGATGCAAACTACTTTCGGTTGATGATCGCTGCTTGAAAATGTGTCAATATTGCATGTAAACTTTTTGACTTAAGTGTCGGTTCGGTACCCAAAAATGAGACTTATGACGCTAATTAACAGCGAAGTTATTCCAACAAAAAGTACGTTTCAATTAATCCCCCGCGGCGCACGCGAGGTGCCTCGTTGACGGAGTAATTACAGACGAAATGTTGCAGCCGAACTTGTCCGCCATAACAAGTGCTAATTACCCCGCGTGGAACTAAAATTAGCGTCTTGTAATTCATTTAGCTTGGCACAAATATTTAGTTATAATATGTTCTAGTTGATTACTTTGACATCGCAACTAAGGGAGTAGATATTACAAAAAAATTATTGTCATCATTCAGTTTAGTTTTATACGACAAAAAATTCTTTTAAGTCTTTAAGTGCAATACCAGCTTCAAATTTTGCATATACGTATTGTATAATACTTCCAACTCTTTTCCAATCTGCTTATGAAGCTTGACGTGACTTATTGTGATAAGAAACATAAAATTGTAAATAAACAGTTACAATTCAGAGGGAAAATAAGAAAATTGATATGTCCCTGGGTTCGAGAGTTCAGTTTCTGTATCGATTTCAATTCAATGGAGCTTTTGCTTTTCTTAAGGGGTTACATGGGTTTCACGGTTTCAAAAAATCTATTTTTTTTTTATTGGCTTATTAAATTCTACAACATTTCTAGAATATTCTCCGAAAGTTTCAAGTCGATCCGAGTAATAGTTTCGGAGATACAGCCTTCAGAAGTTGCGCGCTCACAGCTAGCTGGGCTCAAACTCGAAACTTTAAACGCGTTTTTCTCGAAACTGTGTTTTCAAAGTCGGTTGTCACGATTTCTCGAGAACTACTGAACTGATCTTGATGAAAATTTACATAGGTCTTCGAGATACAATTCACAAGTACCTGAACGAAGCATTTTTGTTTTTTTTTCAATTACAACTATTTTTTAAAAAAAAAATGACGAGAAATTTTAAGCGAAATTTTAATTTTTTTATAAAAACGTCCGCCAAAAATCCAATTTTCATTTTTTTTTTTTTTTGCTTCGTTCAGGTACAAGTTTTTAGTCTTAACTAAAACACGTATTTTTTTTTTCACTTTGGATGATCCTGCTAGGAGTTCTGCTGACAACGCGGACACACCTTTTTTCCGAGGGCTCGCCGGAAATGACGTCGCAATGGCAGAGTTTTAACAATTTTTTCACAAAAATTTCAGAAATCTTTTATCTAATGTGTATCTTTAGAACAATGAAAAGTTTGAATGAAAAATCTAGTTTTTAATATGAAAAAAGAATTATTGAAAATATGCCGTTTTTTCCCGGAGGAAACCCATGTAACCCCTTAAGCTAAATTGGGTAGCAAAAATTGAATTTTCAAACTCAGGGGGTTTTTTTTGTCTGTTTGGTCTGGGGAGTCTCACACCTAGCTTTATTTTAAAGGTTAAGCACTTTATACTTATTTCCTATACTATGTTGTTTTCCAAGCTTGCGGATTGCTTCTCCAATTACCTACTGCAATTTTGCCAAATCAATTGAATAATGCAGTTATCGATTTATCTATTGAAAAGTCGAACAAGAAACTTGGAAGGAATTAATTAATGCTTTCGTCTGTAATCCTTTATTCCCGATTTTATCTTTGCAAATTCATGGACCCGTGGAGAAGCGATGATTTCCCAACTTTTTTAACGACTTAACATAATCGTTATTCATTTCCTATAATTTTATTATGGTTAATTAAAGGGCGATGTTTTGATTAAAGGGTGGAAAACTATTTTTATTTCTTTCCAAAGCACAGTTTTATAGCAAATATTTTTAGTTATAATAGTTTTCGTTGGAATTCTCAAAAAGATCATAGAATTATTTGCCTGTAAAACATGACTTGGCTGGGCTAATTGAATCGACCTGAAAGTCGACGAGTGACAATTTCGCCGATATGCTCCAAACTGCAATCCGCAGGCCCATCGCCGCGGACTGGAAACGACTGGGGCTCTTTTGCCGCCCATTTGGGGCTTTCTTTGCAGCGTGCATGCAGCATGCAACCTGAGAAGATGACCTTGGTGCCAGGTCCATTGACCGGGCGTCTGCGGCTCTGAAACTGAAGCAGCCGGGAGGCAAAATCGCTTGCCTTTTTGTACGTTTGTATTTTTTTCTTGCACTTTTATGCTTTTTATTGCCTTAAGTAACCTTTAACAATGGAGAATTGCCAAATGAGTGATGGATTGGCAGTTTGTGTTTTTCTTTAGCCCCAGGTAAAAAGGGAGCACTAAGTGGAGTCTTTGGGACTTTTCGGGCGAGCCGCGTATCGCTGTTTAACATCTTTCCGATTCGAGTCCTCCGGCGAATAAACGTTTATTTAGGGTGTAATCTTGTGAATATTGCAGACTTAATTGTGGTTTTTGAAGCTGTTAAGGGTGACTTTTAATTTTTATAGGGAGAAATATTTTATGTTACATTTCAATTAGGTGTTAATGAACATGAAACCTATAGATAGGTACTATATATGTATGTACTTGCTGAAAACCGACCAAGTGCGTACTGAAGGTTCCAACAGTAAAAATTAAGTGTTCTTATAAATGACTTCGAAAAAAAAAAATGTTCACCAACTAGGTAGGGGATTTTCAACTGTTTGGTAGACATAATTGGACTCATTTGTTTTCTTATAACATCGTGCATTAGATAAAAACGATCAGTGACCCGCCAAGCGCCAAGCTGCTAGGTTGTGTGTATGTGTCTCGATTTCAACCAAGTAAGTAAAAAAATCCGTTACGAAATTTTTGATTCCTGATGTCTATATTTTTTATATTCTCAAAATTTTTAACGTTGAACGTTCATAATATATCTACCTTTAATTTGCAATATTGTTTTTTTTTACTATCGATATCCATTAATGGTGACTTCAATTTATATTAAAAAACGTGCCATGGGGCAGGTAGTTACAATTTTTTGGGGTAAGTTGTTACATGTAATATGGCTGGGCCGGACTGGTTTAAAAGTTTTATGGATAGAAATCCACAGTAAACAAATGTATAAATTATTTAATAGCTTTTGTCATATTGAGAATTATCTAAAAATTGTAAAAACGTGTCCCCTAATATAAACTTTTATAATCATCTGTTAAAATATCACACAATGAAAAGAATTTGAAAATTAATATTTTAGGAATACGACATCAAAATAAAAACCTGTCTGATGCTGCGTACTAAAGATTTGTTGATACATACATATGACATATTTTGTATCATTTAAGAACACCTTTTCGTGATGACAATTATTTATACAATACTACAACTGCTATCTTTTTACGAGTATGCGATCGAACATCAATTTTCATAAAGTGTAACACTACTTACTATTATTAAAGACAAATTAAAATTATGTTGATCAGTTTCAGTTGTCTGGAATAGCTACGATGCCTTGCTCAGAAGATTTTAAAAAATTCATGGGGTTATCACGGCAACGAACGGTCGACGGCGCATAGGAGCAAAGCCCTCGAGGAGCATTGACTCCACATAAATAGTCCCGCTGCAGCGGAGCACTCGCGGGACTAATTCCCACGTAATAGCGATATTTCGTAAACACGCCGCTGAACGACCTCCAGGCCTTTCGCCCGAGGGCGAGGAATCGCCCCACGAGCGAGCGGCGCAAAAGGAAAAGTGGAGGAAAAAGCAGCGGCGGAAAGGGAAAATTGGAATAACTAAAAGAAGTCAACTGCACTCGTGGCTCGCGCTTCCTGTAAAAGACAAAACCAGAGGCTACGAGGGCCGGGGACGGCCACTCGCAATGAGGTGATATGCAAATTAGCTGCAATTTTTCATTAGACAAAGAGCACACAAAAGCTGCACACACTCGTCATCGATAAGCTTTTGCATTTCGTGTTCACCACAGAAACAGAAACAGCACAATAACGTTCACGGCTGGCCGCGCAAATCGGGAACTGACCTAGCGCAACTTTTATGTCATGCGCGGCGGCGGCGGCGCGGTAATCGCGCAAAAAATAAAAATAAATAACAAAACACACTAAAAATCGCGAATCGTGGAACACCGCGACGAGACTTGCGATTACCGCCCCCCTCCTCCTAGACGAGATCTGCTCAGTACACGACGGCTGGAGGAGCTCCAGACAGCAGATCCGCGAGATCCAGCGGACTCGCCAGGCGCCCGGAATGGACTTGAATCTATCTATCCCGCGCTTTTCCGCGGCTAATTTACTCGCGAAATCTCCGCTAATTTTATTTTTTCGGCCAGAAGACTCGCGATCGCGAGCGTGTCCGCGAATGTGGCCGTGGTGTGCAAATTTTTGCCCTTGCCAGCGGAGTTGCTGCGACGATCTGGAGAGGCTTTCTTCTCCTCTAGATCGTCAAACTCGGTTTGGAGTTTAGCAAGCTCTTTCGGCGATGATATGACTCAAGAATGCTAAAGAATCTGGAAGCAAGGCCAAAGACAGCCGCCTTGCGGGACCAACGCAAGGAGCTTTGGACGACTCGCAACCACCACAAGGTTTCCTGCAATCATTAGAAGCCACTCCACTCACATGCCCCCGGGGCCCCGAAAGTGGCCTCTGAATGGAAATTAGATTCATCCAGTAGATTGGCGCTATTTTTACAATTCGCCGACATGAAATCGAAAGTCGATTTATTCCGTGTGCGTCGCATTTGTGCCGAAACATGAACGTCTTTAGAATATTTGCAGTGCTGGTTTCAGGTACCTAAGTAGATGTGCCCAATCGAGATCACGATTTGGTATGACCTCCGATTTTAAGAATTTTTATCTTTACGAGTTTGACTGATGTTATCTTCATGTTATATCTTTTTTCTTCGTAAGATGTTTGAACATTCTGATGATTTATCCAGTTGAACTCTTGCTTGGATTTAAAAGGCTCAGTAAACTACAATAAATGATATTGCTAGTAATAGATGCAGATTGTTCAATTTAAATCGTTGAAGGAATTAATGGATTGAGAACAATCTAGTGAGAGAATTGAATTGTGAATTGAATCTCATTTTTTTTATATTTATTATTGTGTAAAAAATTCAGAGCAGGCCTGTATATACAACTTTAAATAAATTTGCATTGTTGTAAAACAAAGATGACTGTGTCACCAAAGATACACTATTGCAGCAAAAATACCTAATACCTACCTATCTAGATATTTAAAACTCTGTTGCTACAAGCATTAAACGTATTTTTCCAGATTCTAGTATTTATGGAAAGGGTTAACACTTTCATTACAAATTATACATTGCTACAATTTATAAGTACGTATCGTCTTGTTTGGTTCAAGTTTGTTAGAAATAACTTCAGTCTTCTATTAAATTTGCATTTGTAGAGTAATTGATGCATTTCGTAATTTATTAAGTGCTGATTTTCCGGGCACTACTAATTTTATATATATAGTAATGAATGTCTGTAATGCGACACTAAAACTCCTCCAAGACCCAAAGTAACCATGCGATCTGTATTCCAATTGAAATGAAATCGAAAAGAACTTGTAAAACTAATTTTTTTTTAATTGAAATTCCGTATTAAACTCCTATCGTAATATCATCTCTTTGACTTTAATTTTTTGCATACCTAATCAAATCGAAGTAGGTATTATGAAGGTTATTATGAGGAAAGGAAATTTCTTGATAGGAGTTTCTCATATGTACGTACACGACAGTAGACCTTGCAACACCTGCAACAGGTCAAATGGAAATCGACTTGACACTATTCAATATGATCATGTTCGACCCAACTTCAACGACGTTAAGAATCTTTAATAAGGAATTTTTCGAATGAATTATCATCTAGGAAGCACACTCAGTTTTAAAGGAAAAGAAATGAAGTGTAGTTGTTGGCTAACTGCAATTATCATCCAATTTATGGGAAGCTCATAATAATAGCGAATAAATTTCATTAAGGTCGCCGTATTTCATGCGATCTGCGAAATTACCAACCAACTTGTATACTGCGAGTAGTGAAGTAGCGAGTTGGTCGGCCGTATGAAATATTTAACAGGAGACCGATTTGCATATGAATCGCCAGGAAAGCTGCTTAGGCGGCTACAACAAACAAATCACTTGATAAGTCTCACCTGTGCCAGGTAAGGTCTGGCTCGTCCCGGACAAAGCCGGGTGCGTGTGAGCGCGATGACCGAACACGGCATTACACCGGTCGATGCGATGCATATTAGATCGCATACGCACCACATGCCGAAGATAACTCCACCGGATTGACGGAGGACCGGTCGTCCAGAATTCCAGAATGCAACCAGCGTTCCAATAACAGGGACATTAGCCCCGACGTAAATAACCCTCCGCAGCTCGTCTTTGATGCTAACGAATGGCGGCGATAATTCACCGGGACGGGAAGACGCTGGAGCGTCCCGGGACGGGATCGAAGTGGGCTAAATCGGACGCTGTAAAAATCAATTATGGGGATCACGCGGAGGTGCCTCGCGAGTTTGGGGCGGCCGACGCGATGCGACGCGACGCCTGCACTCGCGCTAACACGCCCCCGCCCGCTTCGTGCAACGCTTGAAGTTGCGGTCCCAGCGGAGCCCGAGACGGTGAGGAACATGAAAATCAGATTAGCCGGGGCTTAAGGGGGATTCTTATCGCGTGCTTTATTGCACCGGCTCAAAAATGTATTCAGAAGAAGAAGATTTGTTAGCTTTCTCGAAGGAATTTTATGGCTGTTTTCGACGTTTACAGCGAGGAGGCGTTTTTACGACTCTCCAGGAGGGAATATTATTTCTTAGGAAGCTTTCAGCGAAAGAACTGGTCATCTAATTAAATTTTCTAACATCTCGGCTTATCGCAAGAATTTAGATCTTCAAATAATTTGTCGGCTTTAGTTCAATTTATGTAAAATAGGAAACATTTTGGCCCCTTTTAAGAGCAGACAATAGAGGGAAATTTAATGAATAAAACATTTACCTGTTGATTTCAATTTGTGAAATTTCCTACAATTTAATATACCTACTACAATGATAGATTACACTATTGCCTATAACAATAGATTTTTTCTATTCCATCCTTTTTTATCGTTAAGTTATTTTACAAACGATAAGTGTTAAGAATGATATAAAACAAAAGTCATCATATGTATGTAAAAAAAGAGAATATGCAATGCATGGAATGAATCGATTTGTGTATTAAAAATCGATACTCGGGCCGGATGCTTGCTCAGTTGGAAACAATCTGCTTGTCAGTGTCACACTCCAGTTTTAATGTTTTACGACTACAGTTTTTTTATACTATTATTAGAACTATCAGCTTAGTTCAAGCAGCATTGCCGCATGTGCATGCGACTGTATCATCGTTTGGTTCTTTTGTTACTAAACAATAAACAGAACCACACAGATCATTCAACAACATGCTTAAGAGATAGAGACAAAGAAGCGACAACAAACACACAAAGTCCGCAAAGAAATAATAATCTACTATTCCACATAATATGTATGTATGTAAAGTAGATAAGTTGACTCACCTAATTTCACTTATAAGATTAGATTCCGTTATATGTATTGTATTAGATATAGAAGGTTCAATAACAGAAATTGAAATTGCACTAATTTATGTATCTAACAACTCAAATGCCGATTTTGTAACAACAAGTTCAGCAGACTGAAGATTTTAGCAAGATGCTCAGGGTTGTAGGTCATCTTACAGTATCCATACAAATTTACATTACAAAATGCCAGCTTATCAGTATATCTTAAATGTTAGTAAGAAAATCCCTTGCTATAAAGTAAAAATATTTATTCCTTAACATCATTATAGACGAAACACATCATCTAACAAAGAAAAAAAAAGAAGAAACAATAAATTAAATCAACAATTTACGATTCCAACAAAAAGATAAACGATAAAAAAAGAAATAAATAAAAATTCGATATGGTCGCGAGTTCAAAGACCCCCGTGCAAAAGATGCAGTGTAACCGTAGCAGATTGCATCGGATTAAATTCCAATTTAAGATTTCGACTGGTCCTCGGCATAGACAACCTTCGATAAGGTCAAAGCCACAAATTTTACGAACTCACAAAAGGTCCCAACATTGGAGCCCATTCAACTTTTCGATTGCCATGAATGCAGCCGCAGCAGCAAAAAAATTAATTATCTCCGGCATAAGGCTCCGCGGCCTCTGGGCGATATGTCGAAACGTCGAACCTTTAGCATAAATAAAGTTGAAAAAACATCAACTGGACTGGACGCAAATGGAGAAATGACGAAAAATCCAAAAAAAATAAAAATAAAAAAGTGAAACGCCGAAAAAGTGTCGAAAGGGTGGGTGACTCAGACACCGCGGAATTCGCGGTGGTGGCCGTGGCCGCAGCAGGTTTATTTACAACGACCGCCAAGTGTCCAGCGGCCAGTACTCAGGTCACGACGCCGGCCGCCGCCAATTCGCGCGAAATTCGCTGTTTAGCAACATTCGAGTCACTCACCTGGTGGATTTCGAAGAAAGTGAAGCTTCAACCGCGCTTCAGGTACCTTCTTAATCCTCGAGGCGCGGGATTAAAGCTCATCTGCGCGCTATTCCCACACTGTGGCCACATTGAGGTTTTTTTTTTTAAATTTTGTTATGCGAGCCACTTCCGATTCTATGGAATGTCCAATTCGTCACTGAGTGATCACGCCTCTTTTGGAAATATCCATTCACCTGATTCAACTTCCTTTGCGCTTTTTCCCTACGCGCTTAGTAACGTCAACCTCACGCTTGACTAGCTCCGGAATAATTAAACGCATGATTGGTGGTTAACTTCGGGGTAATTGGATGACGCGTTTTATCAAACCACTTAAAACGCTTGCAAGATTATTGGTTGCTGGCCATTAACCGTGGACAACTTTCAGCTTTTAGAACGGCCAATTTTGAAAGTAATAGCACCAATTATTCTACAATGTAAGCCAGACGCAAATTAAGTACTTTGGCAATAAGTATGATAAACTTAAGATATAAAACAACAAAAAGATTTAACAATCCGGAGCCCTAAACAGGCCTAGCCAAATACCCTACTTACATAAGGTTTTCAGAATTTGACTAATAAATAATTTCACACAATATAATATCAGTCACAATTTTACGAGACATTTCACATTTTTCAATACAGGGACTAGAATCAATTTTAATTTCAAGAATATAATATCAGTTTCTAATTCAATTATACGAATATAACTTACTTGAAAAAGACAAAAAAGTTGTCCAATTCAGTGACAAATCCACACAAAATTAAATTTATAGAATCATACTACTCAAAGCGCGTCATACAAAATTAAACTTAGTAAAGGGGTGGTTGTACCTAAAAGATAAGACTACAAAATAGGCCAGGATCCCAAATTATTTCATAGAAATGAAATAAAATGGAAAATTTAATATCCTTCTTGTTTTTGATTCTTTTCGTATATTATATGACTATTTTTGATGGTGGGTTTATCGAACCGAGAACGAGATTGGAGCATTGTCTTGACATTGAAAAAAATAAATAACTAACGACGTCAGTCTACTCGTATAGCTCTAGGCTATTATAGGTTTGACGATTTTGCGACTGATTTTATATTCATATATCAACTTTGAAATTAAATATCCAAGCAAAATATTCGTATTTCATCGTAGAGTTTTTAATAATTCAATTACTCTTAGCTACTTTGACGTATCTTGTGAATAATGAAACTAATAAAGGAAAATTTTCACAGAGGAATTAACTTACGCAATAGCTTTTATAAAGCACATTCTTTGCTTCTTTCTTCCTCATTGTTATTATATCTACATAGTAAGTAAATGTAAATACAACACTCCCCAGAATTAACTCGCCCGAACAAGTAAAATATGCAAAAATGTTACCTGTGTATAAATTGAGTAATTTCACCTTAGATGTTCGTTCCTTTGCGTTATTAAATTCCTTATAATTAAAATAATAATTAGACCTCTGTTTACCTGCAATAAAAAGAAAACAAGCGACGATTAGATTATGTGAACAAAACTATGTAAAATACATAGTTGACTGCCACTTGGACAGCGGATATGAATTCATAATTATTCATATAAAAATTAAATTACAGTTTATAAATAAAAAACATTGCATACTACTGTAGGTACTTATTCCTAATAAAGTTTTGATTTAATAAAAGTTATAAAGAATTATACGTTAGTTAACCTTTCGTGCGCATATACAATAGGATTCTTAAAATTTTTTATTGTGATTTTAATCTGATATATGATATGTAAGTAGGGGACGGTGAACCCTTGAATAGCATCATTAGCATCGAAAAGCACGGTTTTGAATAACACGAAACCAAATAAACTTCTAGCTTAGAAAGAATGCTATAAGATTGAAAGTACCTACATATAAGCATATTTTTATATTGAGTATAAAATTTTTTTCACACTTTCATGTTTTATTATTATTTTATTTTCAGATGGATGTTATTTTAATTGCCAGTTAATTTGCTTCAACTAGAAAATAATTCCACATTTGAATTCTACAATAAGACCCCAAGTTACAATAAAATTTAGACAAAAATAGGTAGATAAAACAATGAGGCCATGCATGACAAGTTGGTGTTATTCAATTAAAAGTTCAACTTTCTCGCGAACTTCCTGGCCTGACCTTTTTACGAATTAATTAAAATTGAGCCCTAAGAGAAGGGGACGAATGATGATAGTGATAAAATTCGATAAGCGTTAGTAGTAAATGCTTAATGATTTCGTGTCTCTGTCACAACGCCTACCGGAAACATAAAATAAAAGTTAATTGTCCATGGCGAACGCACGCATTCACAAATTTATGCTTGAGCTGGTCATTTATTAAACCGTGCGATGGTCACTCAGGGAACGACCGGAGCCACAGAAAGCAACAAAAACCGAGAAAACCGAAGACAAAGCGAGCAGCGAGTGGCTGCGCCAATTATGACATCAATAAACTTTTGCATTGAATAGTCACGAAACGAGAAGTGTGTCGTCATAGGTGCCAGCTTAGATAGAAGAAGCGTTTAAATGTACCACGACGATCTCAATTTTGCCATGGAATATGTAGCTTAATGTAAATATATAATTTTAACCCTTGGATACATTTCTCTTATTAACATTTATGGCGGACCATAAATTTGAAACGATTTGTATACGAAAACGATTTCATGAGGTGTTTTGGGTCGCTAATTAAATTACAATTTCGTCCTAGTATCAATAAAGCGGAATTGTAGAAAAACTAACCTGCTCAACTCATTACGAAATTTTGTACGCACTTAACAGTACTTGACTTCTACTAACAGGAAGTCCAACAAAACTATAATAGTTACCCTGAAAATTCCTATTTGATGATGACTCATTGTATTTTGAAACTACGAATCGCCAAAACCGATTCAAAAAAGTAAAATTGAAAGTAATTAATTATTGCCTTAGCTACCGAAGCGTCTTTTGCTGATCCCAAGTTGGTAGCGTTACTCAAATTTTCTTGAGGGTGGTGCCAGTAAGAGTGTGCTGTTTTGTAGTCCACTGTGGAGTCAATGCACATTCACCCCAACACTATCTGGCTTCGTTCGGGGTGCAACTGAACAACAATTCATCCTCATATTGACTGTGTAATTAGTGCGCAGAAAAGTCTCTCACCCTCGGGGCTTCCCTGACTACAAGAGCACCTCTGAATCCGGCTAGGCCAGGGGATTCCCCCATACGCCCCCTTGTGCAGCACTGAATTAATGTATAGGAGGATATCTTTTTGCTTTACTAAAAGAGCGGGAAAATGGGTAGTAAAGTAACACACATGTTTTGGGATGTATATGTGGGTCCACTGGCTCGGAAAGTAATCGCTGTTTTAGCACCCACCGTTCTGCATTTGCCATTCAAGGATATGTGCTTGTCATGAAAATGCCAAATTCAGGTGCAGTAGATTTATGACAATCCTTTGAGGCTTAATTTTAATCATTTGGGGTGGCTCTAATAGATTACTGAAATAATAATGACAAAAATTGTTTCAGTCAATTCAAAAATAAAGTGTGCTTTAGGGAATTGATTTAGATCTAGATAAAAAACACTTTACCACTTTTAGATGTCCAATACTAACTTATTATGGACCACTAATGGATGAAGTCAAAATCTCATTTCTAAAGATCATTTCAAAAGTGTAGAATCTAAATTCAAATATTTAGCTTCAAAGAATATCAAACTAATTTCCAAAATTTATAAATACATATGTATGTACCTACATTGTACATAATAAAGCAGAATTGACAAATTTTTTAGTTGCACACAATATTAAAATTCGGCAACCCCTCTTTTACTAAATATCCGAACATAATACAAACATTTATAAAAAGTTCACATTGCAGAGGTTGATGACTTATTATAGTGCCTCTGGTAAAGGAAACGTGCTCAAAAAGTTCTTGGAGTTGTGCAAACGAATACAAGTGTTCAACTTAGAGCTGGAAACTTGAAAGCAAGCAAAGGAGTCCTCAAAAGATTATAAGGAGAGTATTTCTTCTTTGACTCTAAGAATATTGTGCGTCAGAAAGCATAAAATCCTTTATAAATATAGTAATTAAAATCACTAGTGTCTCTTATATTTCTCTACGAAAATTATAGAAGGCGTATTGCATCAGCTTTATGTAAAACGCTTCTTAATCATTTATGCTTAATTTTATAAAAAATAGTTTCAATTTGAAACAGAAGATTAAAAAAAAGAATTAAAAATGTGCTTTCAAGACTTTAGATCAATGGGAAGGATAAATCAGTATGAAATTTACTGCATTGAGTTAGAAACTTGAATTTTTTACAGGACTATGAGACGACTGAGAAATTGTCTTGTCTTGACGGACAACAAAGTGATCTTATAAGGGTTTCTTTATTTTTTTCCGAGATACGGAGCCCTATACGTTTCTTTTAATCATCAACGTATCTAAAGTTTCAAGATTCCTTTAATTTTTTGAAAATTTTCAAGTAGGGTACTTTTAAATGGTAACATCCTTGCCAAATATTTCCTAGTTTGTTGTATTGATACGAAATTTTAACAAGTGTCCTCTTAATTTTGAGTATACTTTCGCAGTTGATATTATGAATCTTAATTGGTTCTCTTCTGCAGCATGTCAAAATTGATGAAGGGCCTCATAAAAGTGCTCTATAGAAGGAAAAACGATGGAAAAGCACAAAAATCAGAAAACCAAACGAATTGAACATGAAGCAGTGCGCCAATAGGTAATAAATCAACTCGAATATACTGTGCTGAAACATTGAGCCGTGTTGACACGTCTGCACAACACCCTGGGCAGGCGCTGGACTGGACATGGAGCAAGTTGGAAAGGATTACAAAGTGGTGCAAAAAACATTTAATTAAAACGTAACATCATAAAGCGCATAAATTCAACGCGCCAGAACCTGCTTATTTATGCGCCAGAACAGGCGACGGGCTCATGTTTATTGCCGCCAAATGACGAATACGGTGCAACGTTAAAATGTCGCTACACGTGTGGTGGCTCTCTGATTTTTAAGCCCTTTTTTACTGGAAATCGTGCCCAAGAAAGGTTGGTAAATTGCGTGACCGCAGCTCATTAACTCTTTAAATACCACAACATTTATTTCCGAAAATTCATGGCTACATCCTGTGGAAAGGGCAAGAAATAGAGTTTGTTCTAAAAAGAAAAAAAAAAAACAATGAGAAAGAGAAAAAAAATACACGGAAAAGTGTTGCTGCATCAAAGTTAGAAAATGTCGAGGTTGACGATCATGTCGACTCTCGAGCACGCTAGAGATTCATTTGTTGCTTGGTGTGCACCCTTCCGGCAAGGCGCTCCGTAGAGTGGCCCCGTCGACGGATCATTAATTAAACATAACTTCAAGCGCTAATTACATAATCGCACCACCGCATATGAGGAAGCGCTGAGGTCGCAGTGAACATACATCAATCCTGCATATTTCTAATTATTTATGTATTTGCTGCCACCGCTGTTATGATTCTTTCAATTACCTCAACAAGCATTTCAAGTGAGCCAAGTAAGCGGGGTGGGGGCGGCTCTAAATCAAACACATGTCGCTCTCCCACGACCGTTGCCACGGGGGAAGGAAATCTAAATCTAGGGCTGGAGTGAGAAGCGTGGCTAGAAATCGAGCAAATCTATGCTGCACTCCCCCTGGCCCGGTTTATTTGTTGAGAATTATCTCTGGCGTCGTGACTGAGCCCATGTTAGACGCCGAAATCTAATAACGCTGCCATGGCGGTCTCCGAACATCCCCCGGTGGACCAGAGCAGCCCTACGAACAGGAAGCATAATAAATGCATGCAGGGACTGGACCAGAGGGCAACCGTTTCGCAGCATATGGGCGGAGTGGACACGCCATCAATTTCCCTGCGCGTTCGAACTCTGAACATCGAACGCAGTGCGCTAGTCGTAGTCAATCACCCCGGCAAAAGCAAAGAAACGCTCCTCATGCTTTGTTTCATTAACAGTGGCTTGCGAAACGGACTTATGTGCACGTGCAAGTGCATCTCTTTCGGAACAATGCTTCGTTTCGTGCGGAAGAGTTTAAGTATCAATTTAAATGCAAATATGCCACTCTTGTTTCCAAGGGCCTCAAGAATAGGGGGTCATAAAACAAAATAAATTCCGTCAAATGTGAATTTGATTCCACGTGATCTGCCCTTAATAAAGCAATTTCTATGTTACATATATCATGTTTTAAGTAACTAAGGCCTAATATCGCCTTGTGATTTATTTTCACCTTTTTTTATTACCCTAAAAGATCCCTTAACTATCTAATAATTATATATAAAAAAAATGATTTTGGAAGCTTTGCAGATGGTCGAAAAATTAATTTTTCCGGGAGCGTTTTACGCCAAACCATGCTTTTCGAGCTTGGCGTACCTTTACATCATATTTTTAATAAGAATTCAATGCAAATATGATTCTATGTTAGTTAGGAACATAACATAATCTAATATTTAGATGTTCTAAAAGGCTGATTTATTTATATTTCAGAATTCAAATCCAATCAACATGATTTTCTTTTTCATATACAAATCGCATTAATATACTTAAAACCCTGAGCAAAATTAAATTTTTCAAAAACCTTTAAATTTTCTTCCTAAATAAATGTTTTTAAATGGCAATCTAATCCCAAGGTTTACTTAGACCTAAATATGTAAATTTATTTTTTGTGTGCTATCTTTAATTTCGTATTAATGTATCTGAAAAAAAGGATTTTTTGCATATCTCGTGCACTTGGAACATCAGCTTTAAGCTGAGGAGTCATCAACACATGGGTGTCTGCACAAATTGTCTAGAAAATAAAAAGAAACTACTCAAGTGAAAATGAGAATCTTCTTAGCGGGTAATTGAATTACCAAAGAAAAGGGATCAATGCGAGCTAACAACCCCTTCGAGCAATATCGAATTTCCTTTCGCTGGAGCGAAAAGCATAAAAACAAAGTAAAACTGAAGTGAAAAACAGTGAAAAGGCTACAGCTCTTCTGAGCGTTAATTTACCTAGCAAAAAGCAGCATAAGTCCTCATGATTGTAGTTTCCTTGATTAATTTTAAGATGATTTAATTCGTTCAGGCGAAGAATTTTTGGAGTAGCTACCTACGTAAATTTTCAAGAACTCTGAATCTATAAAACTTTTGAGTAACTGAATAAACAAAGTGGAGTCTTTTTTAGTCAATGTGAACCGAAGAGGGATTCCTTTATAAAGACGACTGGAAAGAATGCAAAAAGTAAGAAAAGAGAGACCGTTTGGGGGAGTAAAATTAAACTCTAGACGAAAGGAGAAACCCTTTTACCTTCTGAAATTCCAACAAAGTTTACCTCTGATAATCCTAAAATAAAAACGGCGGAATCGCACCAAAAAGACGACTTAAACCCACTGAAACTTGCATCTTTCGTTTTGCGAAGCACTTAATTATCGGACACATGCCGATCGCCACAGTCCTCCAATCGGGGGAACGTATAATTTAGAAAATTGCCAAACAATCCCGAACCTTTTTTCTGGACTTTTGACTTGTGTTGCGTGGAGGTGATCCCTCTCGCGACCGAGTCAAGTTCAGAAGTGCAAGAACTCCGGGAAATTTGCATGACGTGAGTCTATCACGACATCCAATCTTCGGCGCTGATGGCTCTTGGCGGTAAGTCCGCTGCATTTTTTTTAAAAAGTGGAAATGAGGAAAAGGAAGCAGACGACGAGGAAATTGTTTAGAGGAATTTTTCACATTCGAATGAGCTTCGTGTTTCATGGTGCTTTGCACCGACTGAATTTTAAAATCTGCGAATTATTTGATTAGGTTTTGAAAAGATATTTAAAATTCACAAAATTATCTTAATAATTGGAGGACCTAAAAGTTTCTTTTTATCAAAATAGGTGCTCAGGAAAAAAAAAAGAATTCAATACAAATATTGTGAATTACAATTAAAATGTTTCATTCATTATCATGTCTAGAAGCGTTTTTATACCCATAATTGCTTTCCATTTAGTGCACGGAAAAAACTAAGTCGTAAAGTAGCTTTTAAAAAAAAAGAACATTAAAATCTTTTACTATTATAGCTATGCGTTAAACCAGTTTTGAAAATTATACCTTTTTTATACCCTCATTACTCAATGAATTCCTATGAATGCTTCACATTTCTCGACGATTATAATCAAACTGAACGAAATGAGCAAACATTCTTTGTGATCTTTTTTAATTACATGTTTATCACAAATATTTTTGCGCCACCATGAATCAGTTGATTCAAATGTAGGATTCTTTTATATAAAGACTCTATACGTATGTTTACAAAGAAATAAATATTCATTCAAAAAACTTGCTAAAAGATGAAAATAAATTAACTTTTGTTGTTGGAATTATGACATAAAATATCCATAAATTATAAGAAAATATTGTGATATTTATGTAAATATTGCTGAATTGGTCCTCATAAACTGAGGAGGAGTTTTAATTGGATTTAATTGGATTTTTTTACTTTCTGTGGGGGGTTCTTACAAAACATAATTGCTTAGAACTAATACATTAGGTTAATTTCGGAATTTGTATGAGGATTTAGAATGTTAAGCAGCTCACAAGGGTACCTACACTCAATATTCAGATATCTAACCTAATTTGTATTAACAGCAATAAATAGTAGATTACAAATTTTTCGATTTTCCTTTTATTATAGCTTTATCCCTTCGCTTTTATATTGACATCATAAGTAATTAAACCGCGGAACCTTTAAAGGATAATTACTCTGTTGCCAGTCAAGTACCTTTTTCTCAGGAACGGCTAGATAACTAGTTGAAATTAATATCAAATACTAGGAATAGACTTGGTTTAGCCCAAAATATTAAACAGAAATGGTTAAGGGCAATGTAATGTAGGGTAAAATACTCGTAAATTTCTGCACAAAGTGGTATAATTCTACCCCAAAATGCTGCACATCCCCTGGACTGCATTTGCCATTATCGATGCAAAGATAAGAGCTGCTTAAGTGTCTAATTTATATCCACTTGTACAATTCAACTATAAATAACTATAAGATAATGCATTTTTGTGAAATAAATTATCTCCATCATAAAATTAATGGCCCTTAAATGTACTGCGTTAACACTTTTAGTAATAAAAGAAAATGTTTAGCACCTGAAAACCTCAAGGCCCTCTAAGAAACCGAAAAGGGGACGTTTTTGTTATCCTTGGGAAGAGATTGTGGAGCGCGATAATAGCAACAAGCTGTAAAATGCAGCTCCGAACACCTCTCCACGTACACGCAAAGAAGTAAAAAAGGCGACGAGCTGCATAAATTCGAAATTTCTCTTAAAAAAATAAATTTCAAAAGCGTGTCATGCATCACTCGTATCTCACACGACTGAGGGGCGCATGCACATGCCCGGTGCGGAGCGCTAGCCCTCACTTATCCAAAACTGGATTTTCATGGTTTTACACTTTATGCGACATGCCGCATCTGATGGACAAAGGGTTAGGGCCAGAGAGAAGGGAAGAGGCTATATTTTATTCGGCTGAATAAATTTATATTCAAACAAAGCTCTCTCAGCACCCCCTGTGACTCGCATACGCATCACACACGACACCCCGGGAGACGAGGGGATGAAGTGAGGTGAAGTGATTGTGATGGTGATCACGACAGCCGAGATATCATCACGGGATTGGTGTGCGGCAACTCCCGGGTGCCTGCGATTCCAGAATCCAGGGGTGGGGTGAGTCCGGCGGCAATAACCAGCCCGTGCGCCAAAATAACAACAAGATCGCCGCGCCGCTTGGCCAAGGAATAAATAATCCCCGAGTGCGGCTCATCTCAATTTCGGATTAATGACCACGACTTGCACGTGCCACGGCCTTTTTTTTCTGGAGCGACATGTGTGCAGCAGCCCCTCAGCAGGCTCCTGCCACTGGAGCGCCAGCCATCGGGAACGAGGTCGCGATTGGGTGCATTTGTAGGGCATAGGGCAGGGTGCAGGGTGTGGGCTGGACCACAAACATCACAAATGTCCGAGTGACTCATGTGAGGAGTGGCTGCCCTCGTCCCTTCTGCGCGCTCCCGTCATCCTCATCACTATCAACAGAAGCAGCATCCCGTGCATCCTGTCCGCGCTCCGCCTCTGTAGCGGGGCAGGGGCAGGAACAGGGCAGCATCCAGGGCCGAGGTCGCGTCGCGGCGGCCAGCTTCAACTTCAAAGGGCTTAATGTGCACAGTTCTCTGAATTAGAAGGAAACAGATTGCGCCGGCACACGGCGCTGCCGCCCCTCGAAGGGCAATAAAACCAGTTTCTGGAGGAAAGTCGTATTTGGTTAACAAAGAAGCAGGCGAAAAGATAAAAAGCAACAGAGGAAACGCTTTTATTGAGGAAATATGTTTACAAGACTCAGAAATTGTCAAAAAGAACGATGCTAAACCGACCATGAGAAGGAGAAATGGAAATTCTTAAAGTGGCTCCTTTCCTGCTACCACTAACCTTCCAGAAGATGAAATGGTATAAAAACAAACCTCAGATATTAAAAAAAAGACAAGTCGACGCCAATTAAATTTGCACATTGCTTCGTTCCGTAGTTGAACTTCATTAAGAAAGCATTAAGAAAACTATATATGCGCATATGTATAATAGTACAATAATTGTAATGCCCTACGCCTACATCAAAAAGTATCGGAAATTGATTAATAAAGCATATATTTTCAATTTTCATAGTAAACCTATTACACCACCCCCAAAATAAGGTTCGAGTCGATACACATGTTGTTATCAATTTTCTATACACTTCTCATAGACCATAGAAAGGGTGGCTCCTTCAGCAATTTTTTTTTAATGGATTCTGTGGACTGAAGACGCAGCCATTTTCGTCTTAGAAGTCACACGGCTTCATATCTTGAGAATATAATGCTTGGTCGATGATTCTGATAGAGTATTTGACCACAAATTACGCACAAGATGTGTTATTGGAACATCGAAACTTCAAACAGTTTTTTTCATCTGTAGTGAAGTGATTCACAATAATTATTTTTAATAAATAAATAACACTAATGAGTTCAAAATAGAAACAGTAGTTAGTTACAATTAGACCATCATTCGAATAAAAACCCAATTGCTTTTACGCGGAAGATTTAAAGGATATATGTAGCTACATATCCCATGATAATTTAAGTTGCATGCTACTGATAACTTCTGTACAATCAAGGCTTCACAGCATACTCCTTTACAAATGATGAAATGGAAAAATAGTGCGCCGAAATCTTAAAATTTTAATTTCACTATTTTCCGTAGAAAAAACATAACATCAATTTCCCGAACACCAAAGACTTAAAACATCCCTTAAAAAACAAAGAAGATCAAGACTTGACAATTGATGCTAAACATGTCAAAAATAAATAAATTATTGTATTTCTGCAAAGACCTCATCAAGACATTTCATTTGATACCAAACACAATAAATTTATTGCATTATACAGGTTTTGGAGATTATCAGTTTTTGGATAAGGGCCTGTGCTTACGTTTTCGTGAAAAATGTTGTTCAATACAATTTTTTCCTCAAATTTAACCTACATATGTATATAGGTTAAGTATAGTAATAGTATACTGAAGCTCTATAAATAGAGTAAAACTATTTTTACTTGAACTTGAGAAGTATATCATTTATCATGCCATAAGCAAGGCAAGAGAAGTTTTCTTAGTTACACCAAGAAGGAGAAATAAGTAAAGATTTGTTAATCATTGACAATAACTAAATTATGAAAACATCGTAAAAGCGAGTCTGATTCAAGCTACTTAAACAGTGAACTGAGGTTAACTTGAACCTTATTACGCTGTATACCCTATAAGGAAAAAATGTAGATATCACTAAAAGAATTATAAATAAAACATCCTCTTAAGAAATAGCTCCAAACAAAGCAAAACCATCTGAAATCTAGGGTTTTGGTCCCATGACAGGCATCCATCACAGACTTAATTCCTTTGTGCCCGGAGCCTAGGAGCGCAATGAGCACAATCCTGGAACCAGCTGGCGATAAGTGCCCATTATTACCTCACAAATTTTCCTTTATGCAGTTGCCCCTGAGGTGCTTCGGCGTAGGAAAATTGCTGAAAACCTCTTATTGCACCCTAAGCCGGTTAAAAGAAAAAATGTTGGCGTTTCTTTACTTTGTGTTCGTTTCCCAGAACCAACCGACACTGGCGGTCATATATGTAGGGCCCGAAAGCCGGAATTGGATGCACTCGATCAACATCCATCGGGGTTAGGGAGGTACATGGGCATGGGAAGGAGGTGCTGAGTGTGGAGCTGCAGTGGGTAGAGGGGATTTGGACGCATGTGAGATAAGAGGCATTCAGACAGGTAAAAAAGGTGAAACAAATTTCTTGATTACAACCAAACAGCTGTCTGCATGACATGTGCATCTGCACCAAGAGGCAGTCGATTCGAGCGATAGAGCGCCTGGAGGCAGCTTCATTTGATCCGTACAGCAAGAGAAAACCATTCCCAGGAGTATTAAAAAAAAATTACTTAATTATGACTAATTATTTTAAAGGTACCTAAATGATAAGTTGCTTTAATGAGAAGAGTATATCATGATGTTTCAAGAAACTTTACTATCCTACAATTGATTAAACATTTTGAAACTACATATATGGAATGGAAGAAGTATCGAAAATCTTTAATTCTATTTTCAAATATGCCCAAAGAAATCAACACAGTTATGAAAATTGAATATCAGTATAAAATATATTTAGCTTTCGCAAAACACAATATTAAATATTCTAGACAACCGCTTTACAGTCTTTGTTAATCATCTTAACACTTGTTATTCCAAAATTTGAACTGTTTTCCTGTTAAATCTCTATACTGTTATTTGTTCAATTAAAATTAGAATTTTAAAGAATGTTGCAATTTATAAGAAATAATAATAAAAATAACGACAGTGTTTTATTATTATGAGAAAGACTGAGTAATGCAAAGTAATGCCGCGTAAAGCCTTGTTATGCTAAGATAAATCTTCATGTACCTAATTACGGTTATGGTATTGTTTACTATACTAGTGCCAGTAACTGAAGTGGTATAGTTCTATTTTATGAATTATACCATTATTGCGAATGGTACTGGAAATCCATTTTAAAATGCAATACTTATAATGGTAATGTCTATATGTTAACGTATTCCAAAGTAATGCATTATTTTACAGCTGTGCAAAAAAAAAAACGTCTAAATTAATAATTAGTAAGTACCTACTTATTTGTAATTTATTTAAGCGGTTGAAAGAAAGGTAAATTGAAATTGAAAGACAGCCAAACGAGTATGCAAAGGTCGGAGGAAGTATAAAGAAACCGACGCACGACCTCCAGATCCATCGAAACTGTCATCGCGGAATACGCACCAAGTTAATTTGAAACGACGAGACGTGCGTTGAATTGATGGGGAATGCGTCTATTTACTATTTGCTATTTACCTAATGGCTCTGTGCACATACAATTGTTTAACGAATAATCGGCGGCGACATCGGCGGCAGCAGCGGCCAACCTGACGGCAAACACACCTGTCCGCATGGGGACAATCGAAACGAGTCTGTTCCTCTTAATCAGCCTCCGGTGCCTCTGGCCTCATCCAGTGGCGGCTGCTCCAGCGAATGTCCCTCGCTTTTATTACTCTTGGCTCGGGCGCCATATTGTTGACACAGTGAATGCTTTTCGCATCTGACGCAGCCGCAATTACTCACAGACTGCCGACTGCCGATTGCGCATGCGATCTGAACTTGGCGCTTCAAGTTCACTTGGCAGAAATTTTTGTTTATTGCCTCGCAATGAAAGCGGTTTTTTCATCCGGCATCGAAGAAAGTAAATATAACGGTTGAGTGTTTACTGAACCGGTGTTGTCTTACTCTATCGGTTTTTGGAGTGAATTGGCAAAGACGACAAGGTCACTGTCGGCATTTTAAGTTAATGGATTCATTAAACATCCAAAGGAAATAGACGACGGTCTTTCAATGGGGAGAATATGGGAAAATTACAAACTACACAAGATTAAAATGGAAGAACAAAATGAATGATTAAATTAATGATTCAATAGGAGGTACCGAGGTAAATGACATGTCGATTGGTGTCATGCATCTCTCAAGATCATCGTAAATGGCGATGAGCTGCATCCTGTCGAAGGTATCCGCACTAATAGTATAGTAATGCTAATTTTGTTTGTCTTGTCTTGTTCAAAAAGCAGACTTGCAGTGGTGACACCTTGTCTCATGGTTTTCGTATAGAGATAATAAGCGTTGATGCAGGCAAAGATGAAGTCTTTAAGATTGGATTGGAAAATAGACGTGTTGTTTTTATTGAATTTCAAGCCTGTCGTTGGGTATAACGATGAAGTTAACATCAATTTGATGTAAACGCGTTAAATATTTTTGGAATGTTTTGTTACTAGACATGTTATAACATAAGATCCTAAAATATTACTAAATGTTTATAAAGTCGAAGAAAAAATCAAACCCGCCGATAGCATACTCATAAAAACGGATCATTCAAATCCATTTTCCAGTTCCATTATTATGCCTAAACTAAACTAACAGGCAAGTGACCCCCGTGTTTGAAATTGAAGTTGGTTAAACAACGCCGAAGTCAACCGTTTCTATTACTGCCCAACAATCTCCTTGCTTTAGTCCATGACTACCTATCCAACTCTTTGATAGAGGAAGGCATAAAATAATAATAATAAACCCCAGCCCTATACACGTATGACTAACTAAATTAGGTAGATAAGTAGATTATTTCCCTTTCCCTTTGTCGGCCGGTCGAGCTTACAACGTTAATTAAAATTGGACCAAAGTTTGATAATCCTCACCGGGACTGAGACTGTGAGTGTTTGGCGGCCTAACCAAAAATTTTCTATAAGAAGATTGTTAAGTGTGAGAGAAATGTCGCTATTTATTCATATTTAATTTTCTTCATATAATTTTATACTTTTGTAATAAGCAGACATAAAAATATTAATAGCTGAAAGATGATTCTAACATTTACCAAAAGTGAAATTCATATCTGTGGAATTTAATGCATGTACATATGTAATACAAAGCGTGAGAAAATTACTGCCTTTATGCTGCATTTATCTGCAGTAAAGGCTTTTTTTTATTATTATCATTGGTTTATAAGGCCATTCAATTAAACTTATTCTCACAGTCTCATAACATAAAGTTTAAATCGAAAGACGTAGTCGACCTATAGGTGTGAACCCGCCCTCTAATTTAGATGACCTTGAAAAATTATACAATCATCTTATTTTTTTAGTCGAGAACAACTGATCCATGTTTCTTATCATCGGTAAATATATACATATAATAGGACTATTAATCGTAATTACCTGGCGAAAGTCAATGAACTTGGAAAATGAGTAATTTCGGAAATAGGAACACAAATAAAAGAAGTATGGTAGCACGATTGACCTTGACCTTGGAATGTGTTGCTGTTGAGATAAACGTTCAGGAATGGACACGTTTTATTAAATATATATGATATAATAAGTTAATAATTTGCAAATAGACAAATACCGCAGAAATACATACAAATTATATAATATGTAATAGTATAAAGTATGACCTCGTGTTTAGCATACATGTTACAATCATATCCTTACATTGGAATTTTATATGGTTGATTTAAAATTTATGGCTATTAATAGGACTATTCGTACCATATTAAATTTTTCCTGGAATTTCCCGAAAGAAATGTTAAACCGTCAGCCGCGTGCGTGTAAATTCGCTGTCTCATGAATGTGTTACGAATGAAGTTACATCAACCTCGGTAAGAATCGGCGAGTCGAGAACGGGGTGGGAATGCGAGGGGTTCTTTTCCAAGAAATCGAAATCCTCTCCGGCTACACGAAAGCACAACCACCCTGCAGACGAAAATATTTACGAAAACTTCACAACAAAACAACCCCCACCCACTGAATGTGAAGATATTTCGAGCTAGACATATTCCAGCCAATAATAGGGTGAGACCGATGTCAAGTTCAGGAACTTTTCGGAGCTTTCGGACGGAATTTCCTATGTACTTGCAATCGTGGGGCGCACATAGTCGCGCGTGGTGCGGTGCGAATATCGCCACTTGTAAATAAATAACCGGGGGCGACGGGGGCGGGGTGGGCCACTCCACCTCTACAAAGGCACGTCCAGTGCGAAATAAGGGCGCGGAAGGGACATGCGGGGGAGGCCCTGGCAAAATTCCGATATTTTCCCTTATCAAGAGCTTCGTAATTCGCATAAAGATAAACAATAGTAGTCGAGGAGACTCGTGGCCTAGATGCTCATGCGCCCCATTGGATCAATTCCCGACCACTCGGGCTCCGTCGGGAAGTATCCGGGGCCCCGGTTCTACGCATGTTCCGCGAAAGCTTCAAACTCCCAACGAATCCGAATTCTGGCTAGAAGCATGCCAATTTGAGGTTCTCAGTCCGATGAGAATCAGCATGAGTGCTGGTCGCTGACACTCACTCATATTTTTCAAAAATATTTGCTTACTTATAGAAGCCTATAAAAAGGCTTATAAATTTCATATCTCTAACTGCGAAATGGAGATTATCTACTATTTTCATTAAATTCTCATTATTTCAAAGCTTACAAAATAAATAGCATAAATGAAAGCCTCATAGATGAGACGTTGAATAAGCTAAGGCATGACCAGCTAGCGTAAAAATTAGGCCAAAACTTTTTTAAGAACATTCACAAAGGCACTCAATGGAAAACTTTTAGAATTTTGTTTTGGATATTCTCTAAAAGACTGAAAAAGGATTTTTACAAACTGTATGTATGGTTTTATCTACACGAATTTTTTATTTGCTATAGTTATAAAGCAAACCACAAAGCCCAATATGTAGAGAGATATCAACAATTGCTCAATAATACTTAACTCTTTCTTGGCTCCAACATGACGATCAAAATTAGTAGGCACTATAAATGTACTTTAGGGCAATTGATTTTGCCTCTAGGTACTATAAAAATTTGATAATTTAAAAGGGATTACATATATTAAAAATTTGTCCACAGATAATTCAGTGGGCATCTAATTTATAATCTGGTAAAACAAATTCAAAAGTTGGATATAATATGGAGCCCAAAACTTGTTGAATTGAAAATTCGTTGCTTTCGAATCTACTATCTAAATTTTGAAAATTAAAATGATAAGCCCAATAATAATGATCCAAATATTACTATTTACCATTTAAAGGATTTCCTTGAAAATTAAATTATGCGTTTTTTACGATCGCTGGCACCGTATTTGATATAAAAATTCGACAATAAAAAAAAAAAATTAATATTGATCATTTCAATGAAGTGTGCGACGAAATGTTTAAGTTGATGATTATAGTTTCGATTCGAACATGAATAGGCATTTAACATTTAAGGCTTTCAACTTTGATGTCCTTCTAAATTGCAAGGATATACCTACAATATTGCTTATTTAACGCTTAACAATAAAATACACAAGTAAGGAATAGAGGCACAAAAAAAATCCTATAAAGATGTGAACCGCGGCAGCAAAATAAGTTTTGTATAGTTCTACATCACATCTTTATATACTTTCTATGTCTCGAGTTTATTAGAGAAGGATATTGTAAATATTCATCCGGTGAGTAAAATGAGTTTGTTATTGAATAATTTTAAGATTAGTTTTTGTTCACATTTTGCATACACATACAAACACTGAAGTCTTACCATGAAGCTTTTGGTTTAGCAGTTTTGGTACGAAATCAAATCTTGTTGGATCTTGTTAATTTGTTAAAGTGAGTTTCGTAAGTACCTATTGATAATTAGGCAAATATGATCGAAGTTCAATCGTTTGGACAATACAATATTAAAAATTGAAAAACAAAATACCAATTCTTTCAACAGCTTCAGAACTACAGCTCTCAGACATATATTGGTTTTTAAAAATCAGACATTTTGTATATGGTATTGACATACCTTTCATTTGCGGCCTTTAATCAAAGTTCAAAGAGCCCCTTCGAACCCGCAAACAAAGGCTTCTTATAAAATGAATGAATAGAGTACAAACAACACGAAGAAAGTAAACAACCGTAGCAATATTCTTGGTCTTCTTGCCATGATTTCCACGTCACATACCTTCGAAGTGCTTAAAAAACGACCAGTTGCAGAAAACCCATTTCGGTTAAAATTTTGTGAAGTAAGGAGCCACTCTAAAAACCAAAGACCCTTCTTTTTCGAAGGTCGGCCAACTGAACCCATCCCGAGGGCGAGCAGCAACTAGACCAGCAGCCGACCAGACTCACTAATAAAAACACGAAAATGGAAAACAGTTTGCCAAGTTTGCGTTCCACCCTTACCGAAGTGTCCTTTGAACACCGCAAGTCCATTGAAATCAAAACATTTCGCCCATTTCGACGATAGTTTGATCACTTTACCCGAATGCAAATGGATTCCTCAAGTCAAACTTTGCCCGAGTCCTGCTCCTGCTTGACTCCCCGGACCCAAATGAATGCCGCCCGGGGCTCCGCTGGTAATGAACACTTTGGCACCTACAGCGTTCGGCTTAACTGGCAACATCGAGGCATAGGGTGAAAAAGCAGCCCCAGAGCCCAGAGCTGAAAGTCACGAGCGGCAGGGAAGCACCCGCCGAGGATTTCCAGTGGAGCCCCGGCACGACAGGCGGGGACGACCCCCAAAAGGCCTCGTTTCGACGGGATTGTAAACTGTATGAAGTTCCACCAGCCTAATGAAAATTTATTCGCATGCATTTGTATCTATTTTTGTCAATCTGTAGACGGAAATTAAAGTTCTATTGGATTTGGGGCTTTCAGCCCCGTCGTCGGTGGCAAATGGGGAGCCCCCCCTCGACGCCCCAACCCTGTTTAGTTGGTGTAATCGCACATTATTGATTTCTCCTTGTAGGGACCTTTTGGATGAGGCTGCTGAAACTGCTGACTCGGGAAATGGCGGGATACGAACGACAGCGGTGGGGGGCACAATGGGGATTCTATTTATAGTACAAACACCATGAAAAAAAAAGGAATTCTACTTTGGTTGGAGGAAAGTAATTTGTGTCAAGATAGAGTATATACAAGGAAAGTTTGCACAAAGGTAAGAAGTCCAGGACGTCGGTCAGGAGCTTTCTTTTAAAAGGGAATAAGAAAAAAATGCTTTCTGGATGATGTGACTTGACTTCATTCATTTTCCATTGATTAAAAGAGAACTAATTTAAATTGCATAAAAAACGTTTTACAGAATTTGTTTCTACTTTTTCAAGAGACATTATTCATAAAATGTTCACTTTATTAACTATTTAAAACCCTTTGCCCACCGAATTATATGTAATTTCTACTTTTATATAACATAAATTAATTACCAAGTTAAACCTATCATACCTTAAACCAAAAACTTAGTTTGTAGACTGTAGGTTTCAGAAAGAAGGAACGTACCTGAAAATAAAAGAAAGCAAGATATTAGATTTGGTCGTTAAATTGCGAATTTTCAAAACTAAAATAAATCATATTATCAGTGTAAAGAAGACAAGCAAATCGTCCGATTAACCTTCGAGAGTATTTTGCCCTCAGTTTGCTTTTAACTTTGACATGATGTACATAATAAGATATTTCTGTCTAACCTTTTTCAAATGCAATATCTTATTATTGAAAACTATTCAATAGATATTGAATAGAATATTAAAAAAACGATTGAAATCCTTAATTTCAACAATATATTTCTTATAAATTCCGAGGTGCAAAGCACCTGCCAAGGGCAATATAAAACTGACAAATTTATGACCCCATGCATCACGTGAATCAATACGAGAGTTCGTCTCGACCCAAACTGAATTCAAACAAGTAACTTCCCCTTGAAGCGAATGTGTATACAAATTGCACATTGTTTCGACACGTTGTCGGCATTTTGTAGTGCAAATATTAAATGAGCATATGCCGGGAGTTATGTGCTATAGAAATTACATTTAAGCGTTTTATTTACTTTAATTCAAAAACAAATTGAATTTGATCGGGGGGGGGGGGGGGGGGGGGTGATGTTAATATTTATGAGATGTACGTGCATAATTACTTTACAACGTGCCATTTCGTCAATCAAAGTTATTAGCGCCGTTTTTGTATTAACTAGCATTTAACTCAGTTTTCAAAGGGCATTGTTTTATGGATTATCCGACCTGATTTGAGTCTTATAATGAATCTTATACACAAATATTTTACAAAAGAAAAAAAAAACAAATTTATATTAGAAGCTCGACTTTTAGTAGGAGAATCTTTAATTTAGGCAAATAATAACCGAAAACACTTCTCGAGAGAACGAATTTTTGAATGAGTTAGAAAACTTGGTTGAGTTTAGTAGAAAAATTAATTCTCAGTTTATTAAAAAAGTTTAAATAAACATTAAAGATTTGTCAAAAGATACCAGGGCGGACAAAGAGAGGAAATAGGTCTATGCGACCTTCAGATTGGCACTACGACGCTTTAAAGTCTAACCGCTGAGTTATACTGGGTCATTCCAATAAGCCTGAGTACTGATAGGAAGTGCGATTGATCACACATATGTATTGTATGTATGTATGTATACATATATGTATATCCAGACAAACACGTTTAACATAATCCCGCAACAAGCATCTTAATCTCAATAAAAAAAAAAATGTGTAAGAAAAAGATACATGAGACGATTTAGTAGCCTCATCCACGTCCTTCAAAAACTCAAATAAAAAATTGAGCAAGTTCAAGGTAGGAATGATGTCACAACCGCACCATTCCAGCGCTTGCCAAAGCAATATTTCTTTGAAAACGTCTTACTTAACCAGTAACCGGCCTAAGGATTATCCCATCTGCTAGAGAGGCATAAAAAGGGTCGCCAGTAGCCAGCGGGTCACGCAACAACACCGGTCGGCCCTCCTTCCTAGAACAGCAACGCATTAACCGTCCGTCGGCCGTCTGCCGTATTATTTTTTTTTATATAAATTATGTAATTCGACACTGCGTAAGTCCCACCTCACATCCTTCGTCACTCCTTACCTTTTTCTTCTATTTATCTCAAGTGCAGGTTGCTATCAGCCGACACGCAGCCGCGACGTCTCCAGTTGTGCAAAATAAATAAAAAGGAGCAGCAAAGCAACACCATCACAACATATACATAACTTGCTTTTAATTTGATTTTTTTATCATTCATAATTGCTGCGGTTTGCTCATTTTGATTAGTGTTGGATTGAAAATATCAACTGTCGAATGCTCCAATCTGAGTTCTTTTTTTAATTTCTGGACTCAGACAACAATGAATGACGCAGCTAGACAATGCGCCAACCGTCGAAAGAATTTCATTAACAACGAAAGCCGACGCGACACTAATTATAGGGGATTGGATTTCTAAAAATTAGTTCTTATTTTTTTTAATTTACTTGATATACAATACTGTATGTCAACAAGACATCTGTAAATATACACTAAAATTTGTTAGTAAGCAACATGTGTTTTGCATATTAGTTTATCACATCTCGACTCCAAAGTTTAGGTAAACACAACAGTAGGATTTAACTATCAAACTGCAAATTCACCATCACTAAATTGTGGAAGCATAGCGCATTAACACTAAAAGTTTGTCAAGTATATCTTTGCTGTAGGTAATTCATGATTCATCTTTTGATTTGGATAATAAGAAAAGCGAGCTTACAATTCACAATAATTCTGAAAATATGTAGATGTGTGTTTGAAGTTTGGAATGTTGTTAGTTGTCAGACGTTGTTAAAAAGTAATAATCCACTATTTAAAATAAAATGAATTCTTTGTTTTGGATAAATTTTACTTTTTCTACTCTACATACATATGTATACTATTGAGAAAATAAAATTAAACCAACTCAACACCGCTTTTACTACAAAACAGCGATATACCTACATCATTTCTATTGGATTGCTTACGTAAATTGCGATATCATAAACGAAAATGTCCAATCACGTCACATTTTCGACAACCTACGTGAGAGCAGATGGAAAACTAAAAGTAAGTCAGTAAGTAAGTAAGTATATAACCTAATTAAGTTTATTAAAATATTATTACTTTCAAGAAAGTTAGTAAATTCTTGTTTTAAAGCAGTAATTGGATTCTCCAATCTTGAAGAGTTAAGTTAATATTCTGAAGTGAGATATAGAAAGACATTTTATTATTTTATATAACAGATAGACACCTTTTAATTAAATATTTGACGGACCACTTTCAAAATTACCTTCTAGCAAATTAACCACTTCCCTTTCATGCAAAAATTAATTACAGTCTGAGTGTTCCCGGTCGTAAATCTGTTACGCCCGCCACAGGAATAAGCCACAAAAAGAGGCCCTAAATCTCCGCCAATTCTAAACAAATTTGCATAGTGCTCGGAGGGAATTTTCAATAGTTCGAAGGCGTGCTAATGACTAAGGCCAAATGTTTACATAAAAATAAAAAAAAGAGTTTCCTGTGCGCTAAATTGCTTTTTAAAAAACGCGCTACTCTACCAAAAAACAAAAACTACCCAGCGGGAAATTTGGTCAGGCCTTCCTAGGAGATGAATGTGGAAGCAGTTTCTATTGCTTCCAAGTTAATCGCTTGTCCGCTTGGTGGAAGCAGTGCTATGCTTTCCGGGATTCTAGCTTTCCCCACCCTTGTTCTAACAACATGAGACTGGACGCTTACATCATTCTCGTTTGAGTTTTTATGCTGTAAAGATCGTGAAGTGCAGCAGTTTTTTAAAGCGTCAATTAATATCTCTTTATGTTTATTGAGAATCATGCAAATATTAAAAAAACATTTTTTTCAGTGCCATTTTTATCCCTTTGAAGCTATTTTAAATTTATTTTCCCTAATTTCAATTTCTTCAATTGCTTCCTGTGTCCAATGAAGAGGCATGCATCCCGCGTTGCTTCCCAGGAATCTAGGAGGGAGCACACCAAAAAGCTTTAACTGCTTCCTCCCAAGGACATGCACACGTAAATGTCCTATGAAGTGTCTAATTAAGAGGAATGCATCCATACCTTCCAGGGAATCGGTACAGCATGCATCATGGTATGCTTCCATTTCCCGCTGGGTAGGGCTCCATGGGTCTGGCAGAGTAAAACCGGAAAAGTGTTGCAGAAACTTTTCCCTTGTTTATTCTGCCGATTATTTTTTTTTAATAGTTTTACATTTTTTTGCTTTTTTTTTTTTTTGCTTTTCTCACAAAATAAACAAAAGCAAACCAAGTCCAGTTGAGTGTGTAGTAAACACTCGCGAGGCGAAAAATATGTTCCCAGCGTGCGGTGCTAATTACATTCATAGAAGCAAGCGAGACTACGAACGAATTTACACATTTTCCGCATTAACCGCGCACTGATCGCGGCCGCCCGCGTCTCTTTTAAGGTGGAAAGACATAAGAATTCCTGCGGATAGCCGACAAATCGGAGAAGAAAAAATAAATGCAATAAAAATTGAAATAATTAAAAAAATTACCACGAACCATTTTAATTCGTCTGAAATTTATGGGTGCAGAGGAAGCGATATTAATATGAAAATTTTAACGACACCTTGTCGAGCCGCGAGGATCGATTAAATCAATTCGGGCATCGGGCTGTGTCGGTGCGACATGAGATTAAGCTTTAATTAGCGTAACTCTGCGGTCTGACGGAGGGCGGCAGCGGCGGTGGCGGAGGCGGCGAGGGAGGAGAATCTCAGGTGGAAGGTGCCAAAAGGTGAGGCAGCTCGCGATGATCGCCGCCGTCTTTGCCGTGCCGTGCTCCAGCGAGTTCACCCCGCCACACGGCCACGGCCCGGTTACCTCAGCCGCGTTGCGTAATTTAAAGTCAGCGAGTGACATTGATTAAGTTCCCATCGAAGTGCGGTGCGGTAATGTGGAGCACTTGGCTGCCTGCTTACCTGCCGCGGAACCGCCCACCTACGCCGCCACAGACCGTGACGAGGTGCAATCTCCGCCGCGCGGAAAAGTGCGCGGGGAAAACTCGCAGCACGCTCGCTGAAAAATCACGGCCCAGGAAGAAACGGTGGAGCCCAGGTGAAGTCAGCTGCACCCGACGGGCCGGGCCCCAAACCAGGGAACCGCATCATTCGAGCTGGAGGCGGAGGACGGAAATATTTTTCCCAGAGTGAGATTTTTATATTTATAGCGTCTGATGCAGTGCACCGTGCAGCATTCCATGCGTCGGGGGAGCGCTCTGCATCCCTAATTATGCTCCTCCTACTGGAGGAGGGAAAGGAGGCCACCGCGGCCAGGGGACGCCGCCGCATCGCACCGTAACAAGATTGAGGATTTTCTCAGGCATAAAATGGTCCAGTAATGGAGTTAAAATCTCATTCTGATGTTCGGGTGTCTAACTCGCCTCTTCGGGCCCCACTAAGTGGGTTGCCTCGGGAGTCGTCGGTTAGGTGGATGCTGGATGCTGGTCTTGCTCTGCAGACCTGCTCCCTGGTCCCCGGGTGTCGTCCGTTGCGGCGGCTGTCTAAATATTGGCGATGCCTCACAGCCCCAGGAGTGTAGTTTTTCCACCGCGTTTTACCTGGCGTTCCTAATTAAACATGCTTAATTTTCATTTACGGTTGCTGTAATTGCTATATGCCTTTTTTTTAACAATTACTTTATGGTTATTTCAGAGACGAAATCTACTGTACCAAACCAAAAAATATGATATATAAATAACAATAAGGAATAGGTACTTTTAGCTTTTCTATTACAGCCCTTGTAATACATATCTTGGTAAAAGATTGCCGCGTTTTTCTATTGGAAATTACTCAGTTATATACAATATACATAATATACGTATATCGTTCAAACTCAAAATCTATTAACTAATTTACTGACTGCATTTGTTATGTGAAATTTTACAAGGGTGTATTCATATTTTGCTACATGGCGCTCACTCTTCGCTGTATAAGCAAGAACTACAAATTTGCTGATTTAAATAAAAATACACAGAAGTGTGAATATACTGCTAATTTAAGTAGGTATGTATAAAAAAAAAAGAATCACTTAAATTCTTCTTCTTATAATTTTACGGAGAGTTAAATTTAAAAATATTAAATTATTTTGCGTCTATACTCTATATTGACTATTAGTTTCATCCGGCGTGAAATTCGGTTTTATATGCAAAACAAATAATGGACAGATAAGATAATAAACAGTCCCCTGACTTGATTTTTCACAAAACCGACTATAGATTCCAAAAATAGGTATACTAAATTATTTTTAAAGTCTTTTAATTATAATCTTATCTAAATCTTACTATTTATCATTCGATTCATATATTTATTTTGTTATCTATACGAATTTTTTACAGAAACTTAAAATATAATATTTTTCTTTTTCAAACAGTTTATCATGTATAAACTAAACCACCAAATTTAATTTTTTAGAGTGGAGAAGAAATCAAAGCAACAAATTATTTTTCCTTGAACCAAATTTTAACTCTTTCTTATGTCTAATTCCAATTTAGACGATAACGACTAAACTTATACCTACATATTATAGTAAAGATTAGTTTTTCTGTTTGAAACGAACTATACGAGGAGTAGGTACCTATACCATGGGTGTCGATTAGGAAAACCAGCTTTTCATCAATAAACGCCTGCATTGCGTTTCAGAAGATCAACCGTAAATTAATAAAATGAAATGAATTTATGAGATTAAAGTCAAAGTGCCCATCCAATAATTAATTTATACTGCACCCTGCCTTACCTAACCTTTCCGAGTCTTGGTGGGCCGCGTCTTAGAAAACATAACGAGGTAGAAAAACAGAAATTTAAATTGAAAGTGCAATTACTAATTTACGTTTTAAATGTGTGTCTCTCTCCATGAAAAGTGGATAAAGCAACTTTTGATTTTTGCATGATTTGGTTCCCAGATAAACATGAACCCGAAGCACCTAGCTGCCTACGTGAATCTTCTGAGCAGCAGATAAATTCTTCGTTCGCTGGCTCCTCCGCGTTCTTTGGCGCGGGGTGAAGCGGAGAACAGCTGAAATTCATCTTAGGATGCATAATTACCTCGAAATGTAATAAAAACCGCTGTAGCTGCGGAGTGGCCTCCACAAAGGGGCCTCATCTGGCGAATAAATCGCGCAGTTTGACTCCGTGAATCAGCTAGCTGCAGCCAGGTGGAAGCTGGCTGCATCTAACCCATTTGGATCTGGAAGTGACGCAAGTATGCAGCTCTCGGCCGATCCGACCGAACCGACCAAAATCGGCGGGTCTCGGCGGAGCGGTTGATTTATTTTGCGAAACTTTTACAGAATGACTTTGTGCCACATTTCAGTCCCCGCGGCTCGGCCGCTAACTCGCGGCCTAAGCATCCGCTGCCTCCTGAGCAGGCGCAAAGGAGGAAAAATCATGTCCGCGGAGTGGATATGGCGCGATTAGTTACCCGCCGAAGGTCAAATTTGAAAGTAATTCGCTAAAATGCATTCACAACTGCACACTACCTAGTTACATGCATTCATTATGCTTGAGAGGATTGCGAAATGTTTTGATTGCATAAATTCGCCAAGCGGCGATTGCCGCACATGGGGCCTGCCTGCGCCTGCGCACCTATCTCAAAAGCCAATTGCTATGTAGCCCCATCTATCAGGCTTCGCCAGAAGCGCCCCAGGCGCATGCGCGGCGACAAAAGTTTGTCGTAAGAACACGTCCGTCGTCCGTTGCACGCTGAGTCATTCCGAACCCGCTCTATTGATTTGGGATCGCATTGCGGCCAGTGAGAATTGAATTTTAAGCGGAGATTACACGGCCTGACCGCGGTGATTCATTAGCGCTCGGAAGCCAGTCTCCATGCTTTCACTAGCTGATTCCACCCATTTGAGCCTCTAGTTGCTGTAGGTCGGTTGCAAATTGTTTGCAACTCTTTTACAAATCCTTTGTTGAAACTTTTGTAATGCCTCATAAATAACGATGTCGGCGAAACTTTAAATCTATAAACAGAGAGATCCATGACGATGGCACAGAAATCTGTTTCACAGAATTTCTACACTTTAGGACATAATATGGTCCTAACATCGACCAGGTGGCCAAGATTAATCAAGATTGTAAAAAATTATATGTTCTGTGCGAATGCCATAGTCTAAAATGGAACCAATTTTTTTAGATTCAGATTTTAGGAGTAAGGTTTCGTTATTCGTATTTAAAAAACGAATTTGTTTTTTAAATTATTGATGATGATGCTGTAAAGTTTGAAAATCGCGTCTTATATTAGGAATTAAAATAAGAATTGTTAGATATTATTTTGAAATAATTTCTTTTTTCTTACAAACTTTTTCCCTTTCCACTCTATTACTTTTATATAAAAGGATTTTGGGAATTAAGAACGTTACATTTTACGTTTATGATATATAAATAATTAATATATATTTGTAAATATGTCAACGTTACATGATCTCCTATGACTAACGTGTCCCAAACGAACAAAAAATGTTCGTGGAATGGAGTGGCGCTGCAATAAATAATAATTAGATTGCCTATTTCTTTCGAATGAATTTAATGTAACTTTAAAATAAGAAGATTTGCCTTTAGAAATTCGATTATGCAAAACACCTTAATACTTCCAGTATTTTCTTCTTTATTGCAGCAGTGTGCGGTGTGATATTTCTGTAGCTGCCTTCAAAGCCTTTTCCAAGTGAATCCTTTTTGCTTTGCAGTTATTCGTTTTCCTTCTGGTTTCTCCCTTTGCGCATTAATTTTATATTTCCCTTTCAATTAAATGATATTAAGGCCGCTGTTGGCAAAGTGCTTAAACTAAAGATAATTACATAAGTGGGCTCCTCCAGCGAAAATGAACGAGGCCAGACGAACTGAGTCGCGCAACCAAAAATTTAATAAGAGATAGCAAAGCATTCGGGAAAGGCTTCTTCAGAAACAAATCTGAAGCACCTAGCTAATAAAAACTCAGCAAAAGTTACTTTTAAAGAAATGGACGAAATTAGAACATCCATCAAGCCATCGTCGCAGAGGAGGCCATAACGAGCGCTTCCCTCGGCACGTTCTCATGTTTACGTTCAGTTTTTTCTCGGGCTTCGCCGCCTGTGGCTCGAAGCACGCAAACTCGGCGGCCCGGCACACACCCAGTCCCTGCGTCCCTATTTCAGACGGGGGCAGGCTGCAGGGGAGTCACCCTAGCTGCCGCTCAGCCCTGCTTAATTCGAGCCCCTCCGCCCCGAAATGTCCTTTTCCTCCTTCGCTTTAAGGATCTTAAAGCAGCGAGGCAGAGGCCCTTTGTTCGGTGCCACCCTGTGCTTCATAGTCCCGGAACCCACACAGCCCTGCACCGGGGCAAGGCGGCGCGCGACGGGGCGCGCAAACACTTCAAGAATGAAATACGACGAGATAAATCCTTTTTCGAATATGCTCCCAAATATGAAAATGGTGAAAATGGGGCTCATCGCTTTCAGCTCGCTCGTTATGGGCTATCTGCAATAAAAGGACGTGCCGTCTCGTCCCGGTCGCTTCCTCGGGGGTTTATCATGCGAAAAATGTGAATTCGCCAACAAAAATAAAAAAAAGAACAACAACAACAAATAAAACAATTCCGTACACAACGCCGCCGAAGAGAGGGATGGGCAGGATAAAATAAAACCATTATCATTCCATAGGAAACTAAGAAAACAATTAAAGCTGTCCACGATGTCCGGCACGCACGCCGCGCGCCACTGTGGCCCGTTCCTCAGATTGGTCCGTGAAAGGATGCGAGTATAATTAATTGGAGACAGGAGTCACACAGCATTAGAGCTCGGCGGGGTGGAAGTGTTTTTGCCACAATTTAACAAGGGTGCGACATGTTTGACAGGGAGACGCTCCAAATGGGACAGCCGACTCCATAAAGTGGGTCGCTTTGGCGCCTAACAATTAACAATTTTCGAGATTTTACACTCAGTCGAGTGTGATCAAAAATGTACACGGGACACGATGAATATTTAATAATTCGCCCCGAGAACCTCTTTGACTGGATGCCTTTTTTAAAGAGATTGCGCTCTTGCGCACCTGCACCCGAAAATCGAA
This sequence comes from Machimus atricapillus, assembly GCA_933228815.1. Taxonomy (NCBI): domain Eukaryota; kingdom Metazoa; phylum Arthropoda; class Insecta; order Diptera; family Asilidae; genus Machimus; species Machimus atricapillus. The sequence continues at coordinate 29,009,440 of OW121786.1, read as the reverse complement.
AGAAGAATGGCAAGAAACCAAGGAAACTAAATAGACAGTCCACACTTTCAGTAAAATTAACCTGGGCGATATGCATGAACTATGCCCTAGCTAATTATCTACTTCTCTCTTCCGGATTAATAGAGAAAGCCTGAATTTGTACACATCCCTCCCATTGAGCTAAACCAAATTTAGTTTTAAAAGCATAAAATCTGGAAAAAATTTGAATTCCACAAGGGTAATCTCTAACTCTATTCTTCACGTCCGAATTCGGCTCATAAAAGTACAAATACTTTATACTAGTCTCTCCCACTTCTTAATTCTAGGTGTAAACGTAAACTCGAGGTTGCCTACAATTACTGCGCAAGATATGCCTTTCGATTGCGTAGATACGACCACATAAAATAGTATACAATTATTATAATAATAATACTATGGCATACCCGCCTATTTCAGTGAACTCAGTGACTTACCTCAACCTAGATGTCGACATGTTGTATTAAATAAATAGTTCCTATTTTGCCCAAATCATTCGAATTTGGAATAACACTAAAATATAAAGTAGAAAATCGAAAACCTCTTTTAGGTGGCTACTTAATGGTCATTTAACCTGACTTGTTTCCCATTAATCTTCGTCGCATCGCGCATGCACTGGGCAATTCTAATTTTTAACTTTATTTCTCTTTCCTTTTCCTACTGTTGGTACTTAAATCTCTTTTCTTCATTCCAACGTTCTTTTTATGCTTTAACTTTCCGTTAACTTAATAGTATTATTTAAAAGCCGTATATGGTTGAAAATTCGACAAAGTCTATTAAGTACAATAACACAGAGAAAAAAGTTTTAGACACAAGTACAAGGTAATTTTAATCCTCTACAGTCTACAAAAAGAAAATGTGTCAAGAATTTCTAAATGCCCTCAAAATTCTCTAAAACTGAAATAACTTAGTTATTAATTAATTAACACAAAACTTAACGTAAATCTCTTTAAGTATAGCTACGAACTGATGAAAGAAAACCGCATGAAAATACGACCAATAAATCTTAAGTTATAATAAGGTAAAGGAAAGAATTGCGTCCTATATAGAATAAACTTAATTCAATCTTTACAACAATAAAATATTTTCGGAAGAAAGCCTACAAGATGAAAAAAGTATGGATTATTATTGCGAATAAATGTGTTCCGCATATTATGGGATTTTGTAGACTTACCGGTAGAAAAATAATGTCCCCATTTTGCTTTGATATTTTTCTTAGAAAAGTACAAAACGGATGAATTTTCTTGGGTACTTGATTTTTATGAAGTACTACCCTCATTCAGATTCACTTGATGCGGTTCGGTGAGCGTCTTAATCCTTGCTGTTGAACGTTAGACCTCCGCAGTACTCGCCGCTCACTCATGCAAATCACTCTCAATTCTTGATCGAATCAATCATCAATTCCCGTGGAGTGGATTCGTTTCGAAATCCGCAAGAGGCTCTCCGAAATTCCCATCAATAAAAGGGAACCGAAAAGCTACAGAGTCGGTTGAAATGCAAAAGGGAAAAGATAACAAGAAAATCACATTAGGGGTACGGTTGGGCTCTGAGACCGGAGCCCACGCAGCGCTTCATGGCCCCCGCGGCAGCGGCTGGAGGAAGATTAATTTTGTTCGATTTGAATCGCCGCCGGCCGGATGCTGGAAGTTGCACAGTTTTCCAGATTAACGGAGGGCCCACACGATGACACAAATGCATCTAATTAAGGCCCCAATCAGTGGCAAGCGACGATGTGTCAAGTGGGTCCGTCCTGCCCTGCCTCGCCTAAAACTGCGGTCGCCATTTGCATCGACTACTAAAAGCCTGCGGGAAGACGACAAAATGCCGCTTCCTTGCACAGCAAGAACATTTTGAATGCGGCAGAAGAGCTATTAACCTTTTTACGCAAAGTGCACATCGGGCTCCGTGGGGCGGTGGCGGTTAAACACAAAATAAACATTGGGGCCTATTTTTAGAACGGGTCCGTAATGACCACCGGAGCCCGTCTTGTTAGCCCCCGCGTCCGAACAGATGTCACCAGCTGCTGCATAAAGAGCGCAGGCGCAGTGCACTCGCGCCGTTTACGCCACTTACGCATATGCGCACTGCGGCCGCCAATTGCGACGCGCCAACTGAATTTCAGAGCGCACGCACACCGCATATTCGCGCCTGCGGGCTGCTGACATCTTCACGATCTGCCTTCGGCCTGTTTCCGGTTTTCTTGAAATCGAAACGACACGCGGATCGGCCTTCAGGGCAGCAGGCACATCGGCAACGATCCACAAACGAAGTGGATATTTTTGAAAAACTGAGGAAAACTGGTGTCGCGATCTTCACCTGTCGCAATGCATTTAAGTCGCGAGAAAAGGCTTAATTTGTCGCCGTGTTTTTTTACGGTGCAGCCGCATTTCGCCTTCTCTTCTTTTATTTATTGCACTCTTTTTTACAACTTTCTCGGATAATATAAGACAAGATCGCGCGATCGCTTCACTCAGCTTTCATGGGAATAAAACGTAAATGGGAAAAACGTGTTTTTTACCGATAAATGCAAGTGGGATTTTTGCATTTCACAAAAATTATTGAGGCGACCTTGAATTGTTTTTTTTATCCCATTATCATTCAAAACAGTACAAAGTCAAGGTACTTTGGAATATAACAACTAAATTAACCTTTTTACGCCATTGAAAAACAATGTATTAAGCACTCATGTATTTATTTAGCTTGGTATTACCCCTGTCAGAGGAAAAAACACTGCGAAAAACATAAAAAAGTTACCTTTCGGTAAACTTTCTAGAAATTTTTGTTTTGTAATACATAGCCAAATCAAATGTTTGTAAGGCTATTTTCTTACAAAATAAATATCTATCATATCTATCTATCTAATTCTGATTTCCTAGTATTGAAGACAAAAAAATATTAAAAATAAATCTGTGTTGTCATTGGCATATAAAAGATTTAAAAATGCTATCGCTGTTCACATATTGTATCCGATGGATTGAAAATTACAAAACCGATTGAATTTATAATTTGTACTCAGAATAAGTAACCTAGACACCACGTGTCTTTCAGGTTATATTTACTATTTATGTGAGCCCCCTTGAAGGTGATTTTTAGAAGGGATTTCCTATAACAATTTTCAAAATATAAAAACATCGAAATTGCCAGTGGCGGCTCGTGGAAGTTTTCTTTGGTGGGGCTAACTAATGAAAAGGACGTAAGGTTATTTAATGAACTCATGAAGGTTTCCCATGTACCCAAGAGGTACCACAATCAGAGCGTTGAAGTGTTCGGTTTCCCTAAAAGGAATTTTACATTTCACGGGAAAGTGTTAAAATTAGAAAATACGGAATCTCTTATAGTATACTATAGGAATTTTATTTATTTGTAAAGTTCCTTTTAGGCCTATTTCACTTATAAAAACAAAATACTTTTTCATTTATAATAAATAAATAATAAATAAATTATTATATAATTACTATTTAAGAAAAAAAAGAGACAAACAAACAACAAAACAAAGTGTTATAATAACACATATAAATACGAAAACGGGCGAATTTTTTTCCTCACGCTGTTAAAAATGTGGGAACTCAACTCCCACCTACGATATCAAACTCAAAGACACACTCCGGTTCCATATGCAGAGTTGAAATATTTTACACTGTTTTTCCTTCGGGGCTACACTCATGTTAGCCCCATTCCAATCATCCACTCATTCATTCCATTCATTTTCCTTCGGGGCTACACTCATGTTAGCTCCATTCCACTCATTCATTCCACCCCTCATTTACCTTCGGCTTCGGGGCTACACTCATGTTAGCCCGATTCCACTCATCCACTCCATTCATTTTCGTTCGGGGCTACACTCATGTTAGCCCCAAACTGAGTATTTCACAGCGATCTGTGCACGCAAAATCGGTAATAATGTGTTAGAGGATAGCAGCACACATATTTAAAACCTCTCATTTCGCGGGGCTAGAAAATTTTAGCCCCTCGCGCTTAACACATTGAGCTAGAAGAGAAATAAAACCAAGAGCGAAGCATTTGGCTGTCATCATCACCCCACCGGGCTCAGTGCAGATGAGTGGCACACAACTGAAACCTTCGCACAGCAGGGCTGATTTAGTTTGAGCCCCGCACGCAAGGAAATGCAACGGAAAAGAAGAGAAAGATATCAGAGAAAAAGACCAAGCAGCTTTGTTCTCGCTTATTTATTATTCCCTTAACCCTCGACAATTTGTTGGCTTGGGGCTGGATCTCTTTAGCCCTTTCTTATTGTACCTGCATGGAATATACGATGTTCTCTTAATAGCATAGTACAAACTAGCTAAATACAAGAGTTGCTGGCTTCTGTAGCGGAGAAGAAATATTTCTGACTTGAAAATGACTCGATTACAGTCGAGGAAAAAAAAGTCGCTCATTTGAGAAGCAAAATGCATCAACTTTCAATTTGAATTTTCAAGACTAGTTCGTTTGAGAAATTTATGGTGGGGCTAAGCCCCACTAGCCCCTAAGGTAGAGCCGCCCCTGGAAATTGCTGATATTTTCAGTTATTGTTTTCAGAATAAGTATAATAAATTTCTACGCATTAGTTAATTATATTAAAAAATAAAAAATGAACACGATTATATGTATGTATATATGTAGATAAAACTAAATAAAATAAATATGTATCACTAAAAAACAATTCGCAGTTAACATCAAAGGTGTCGGAAAAATCTTTTGCGAAATTACAGTTAATTTGAAAATTGATTTGGTAGGTAGTGGGTAGTAACAAATGCTTATTTCTAACTATTACATTATTATAGAAACAATATGGAATTACGATTTCAACAGGAAATATAACTAACTTATCATACAAACTATCGAGGTTTGATTTTCAGAATTTAATAACCGTAATTGAGCCGCTAGATTAGAGCAGGAAGCTCTTATAATAAAAATGTATGGCAATCAAATGGGTTTGTTTTTCCAAGAATCGAGAACAAGGGCGGAGTAGGTACTATTAGCTTAGCAGTTATCCAAAAAATATTTTCCCATTTGATAGCGCCATAGTGCCCTACTGATAACTGCTGATAACCATCAATGCGACAAAGAATATGGCTTAAAATCACAAAACGCCATGAAATCAAGTGCTTTTGGCAAATAGAGGCAAACTCCACTCCTCGTTTTTCGTGATAGCCCCACTCCGAAGGGAAAAGAGAGCACAACTCCAAATATTTACGTCGCCCGAGAAGTGTGCCATTCATTTGCCGATTAAGTTCTTGTTCAGAACGAAAAACAAACAACTAGTGCGCTTTTAAATTCCCCCTGCAGGCAAACGAGCCCCGAAAGCAGAACGCGCCACCCCAATAATAAAATCAAAGTGGATCACCCCATATTTTTTTTCCCAGAGACGATACTATTCAATACCGGCAGCAACATTTCGAATACACCCCAAGTCGGGACGGGAACCCCTAGTGGTCCTAAACAGCCCGCCGAGTGGCAGAACCAATTTTTGCTAACTTTTCAAAAATATTCAAGTGCTTTCCGGTCATTGAAGTCGTCCATTGGGACAGGCAGCAGCCCGCCTCACTCTCGAGTACCTTCCGCGTCCATGAAATTTTTACGCGCGCAGTAACGCGCATGAACAGTTCATTTAGGTGGCGCGGAAAGCATAATTTGAATTTTTCCCCGAGCGGCCCATAATTGCATGATGACCATATGCGCGTGATGCGGGCCCCCGTAATGCGCCTGATCCTCATGTGCATGACCATGAGGACCAGCCGGGAGTGGTGTAATCGCCGGGCGGATGGACGCGTTTTACCATCGGAGTTGTTTGCTACTACAAGCGCAAACTGAGGAAAACGAAAAGAGCTCTCTTATATTGGAGGAAGTTAAGTAAAGAAGCAGCGACGAAGACGACATTTATTCACGTTATTATAGGGGAGGTAAATTAAATTTGAAGTCAGACCAGCGGGGCTGCCATTAGTGTTTTCGTCGACGACCTCATTAGAAGGGTCCGACGTCTATTGTACGAAGTATTTCTACAATTCCTCCTCTATTTATCGCGATATTTCACTCTTCTTCATTAGCTCTCAAATGTTTTCTTAATTAAACGAAAGAGACTGTCGCTTTGGTTACTTTGTAATATGACTAGTAACATGCATGCTGGTTATTCGAAATCTGAAGCACTTTAAAAGTGTTAGTAGACATCGAATTCTTTCATACATGCATTAAAAACAAACAAGTTTTAATCTCTTAGGGTAAATTTTCTTCTAATGTTATTTGCTATTTATAAGAAAACACTTAAAAACCCATTAATTTATCCCATACACTAATTGTTATCAAACTCTCTACTCGTTTTAAACCCATAATCCAATTTTCGATCCAATTAGATAGACACTCTGCGAGATTCTATTCTTTTCGAAAAATATAGAAGATTTCGAACAAAGTCTTCATTCCAAAATGGCTACAAATGATTTTTCATAAAAATAAATGGTCAAAACTTGAACGTTTGATCGTTATCGAATACTAACCCTAGACACAAAATGAAAATTTTTTCGAGAAATTTCACATTTAGTGAAAATAAATTGAAATTATGGGTCATAACTACATTGCTCAGAAAAATTGTGTGAACGCATTTTGTTAGCGAAGAGTGAGGCATTATGAACCTGGACCTGAATGAAATAAATGGAATTCAACAATTAAAAATTTTCAGCAAATCTCTTAATCACTCGAGTTGCCCATATCCATATATCATAATGATTATGGTGGGTAATTAATTTATTTGGTTTCTTACTTTTATTTTTCCTCTATTTTCGGTTGCTTTAATTGTATTTTCGCCTGAAACTCTCAGATTTCAGTTCCCATGCGTCTCAAACTCGTGCACCGCTGCAATGCAATCCCGATCGTAGCGACGTAATCAAATCGCGTCTTGTTATCTGCCGTTTGCAGGAGAATGCACAAAATTGCATAATTCCAGCAATTTGAACTCAATGCCAGGCGAGTAGTAAGATACCTACTCTGGCGGTGCGCGGCACTGCCGATCCAGTCGAGGGCATTCGCGTGTTTCGCTCGACTGTTTCGCGTTTCTTGCTGCCGGCATTTTTCCCCCCGATTCGTTTTCTTTCTTCCTTTTCTTCTTCTTCAGTCCGCGGTTGAATCTTAAGAAGATCGTCTTTTGTTTATGCATTGCAGCAGCCGAATTGTACGAATTTGTTTGCAACCTGCCGCTGCTGCTGCTTCTGACACCAACTTTTGAACGTGCCTTTGATGCGGTGCTGCCCTCTTTTTTATGCGATGCAAACTACTCGCATCTGGGCAGTATCAATTTCATGCAGAGTGGACTGTTTATGAAATAATCTCCCTTTTCCCCCCGATTATCAGTTCAGAAATCCGCAGAACGCTGCTCTTCCTTTGTTCGTTGATTGCTGAAGCAGTGGCGTAGAGCGGCGACAAGAGTGCTCCGAGAAAACTTTCTCTCTCGTTAACAGCTGAGCTTCTCGCATAAATCAACAGCTGACTATGCAAATTCGCGCATTGCAGAAGTCCGCCTGCCGCTTTTGTTTATAGCCGAGCATAGATCGCTATATTGCGGTTCTATCGCGGCCTGAACTAGTGCAACAAGATTCTATTTTCATGTTCGCTTTCGTGTGGCGATTTATCTTTTTTTATTTTCATTTTCTACAACTATGTATGTAAGTTCTAATGCTGCCTTTCGTTCATTCGTTCGCTCGGCCGTTGGTCGGCTCACTCAAGGTTTGGGTGATCGCTTTAATCGTCCGCGAATGGACGCGATCGGACGAACGAACGCAAGGGCGGGGGGACGAGCGGTAGAAGCGAAACGACAAAAACTGCAATTACGATTTCAATGCAATATCGCAGTCCCTTCCGTCCCCGGCATGCAGCCCCGGGGCTAGGGAGGCGGTTATGTATGTGCCGCGAATGCAATATCCAATTGCATAACGCGGCAATCAACCGCACAGACCAAATGCTAGCCGCTGCATCTAGCTGCGGCTGTCGTCGCGTCGGTCGCCGTCACCGAAGCCGCCGCCGTTTCTTCGCATGGCCCGAACTGCTGCAGTAGTTCAAGATTTTATAATTTTTCCCCTTTACTTTTTGAAATTTATTTATTTATTTTTTCGCCAGCGGCTGCCGTATAGCTGCAGCCTATAGCAGCTAGAAGCGGGTTTTCTTCCAGCTTCAGCCCAAACGTTCTCGAATTGTTTCGCAATAGAAAGAGGCAAAAAGCGACAAAAACCTTTTCGTGTCTGCCGAGGTTGCCTGCCTCCTCAATAGGCCAAGAAAACGAAAACGAATGCGGCCGCCGCCGCTGCCTGCCGCTCCGACTCCATTCAGGTAACCTTTACTCGTTAGAGAGAGGAAACCGCCGAGGCGGAGATATCGATTAAATTCTTACAGATATTGAGTAACCGACGGTTGAATAATTTTATTGCACTGCATCCGGATAAACGACTGCATACGGGAAACTTTGCGAATCGAATGTGAATGGGGTGCGGGGATTTGTTATCCGATCCATTGGTGGCTTTTCGAATATTTACGATTAATTATCGCCGCTTCGACAACTGCTTTTGAGGCTTCGTAATTAGGTATCTTTTTTTGTTTAATAAAAGGAGACAAGCAGCGTGAATCATACAGATAGACTTACTTACAATTAGTAGCAAAAGTAATAATTGCTTCCGCTATAACTAGACCCGTTCTAGGTTGTTGTTGATATTATATTATCAATGTTGTGTTACTTTCTCACGATAATTTGTATTAACTGAGAAATTTAAATATATGTATACCTACATAAACTGGGTAAAACGGTTTCATCATTAACGTAAATATAGTGCAAATGACAACAGCACTTCCGATATGTCATTTGAATATAACCTTACTTTTTCACCCACAATCTCACTCATTCCAAATGAGATATCTTCTATACTAATATGTATAATAAAGCTAAAGAGTTTGTTTTTTTGTTTGAACGCGCTAATCTTTAGAACCCTATACAGATTTATAACCCCATACATATTCCTAACCCTCATACTTACAGATAGTCCAATAAATTTGTGATTGTGAATTTGTAGGTAAGAAAATGTTTATAAGACTTAAAACGAAAAACGTGGGGCGCATGCAATAGATAATTGATGCATGAATAGTTCACCTACTGACAATTTTATTACATTGCAAATGATTTCTCCACCGAGCTACTCTAAGTTGCCTTATAGATCAGGTTGCGGCGAAAACCAGTAGGTATATTACTAATACCACACAAAAATATGACTAAAAATATTGTTATCACTAACCTCTAATTTACTGTTTACAGTCAAAATTGGTGAAAAATAGTTTTCGAGTAAAACTAGCCCGACCAAAAAACAACCTATACAAATTCCTTAGTTTTTATACTCTTTCAACATATTTAAAACCAAATTATACAAATGCATAGATAGGTAAAGGTCTACTAAAAACCCATATTTTAAAAATGCTTCAAAGAAATACAGTATTGTCCAAATTGTTGTTCTCAAAAGGTTGAAAGAATTTTGTTTGTTTTTTATTCGATTAGAAAGATCTTGAATTGCTCCTTTTTTAGAAAGCTATTTTTACACGAATTCGTAAATATTCCCTTTAAAAATGGATTGTCTCTCTCTTTAATTCGGGAAATTAGAGATTAAAAATACTTCTTCAAGAGACTGGAAGGGCTTCTTTAATTCTAATTTGAGAGCTATTCAATAACTGTCTCTTTTGGTTTATTTTTTCTATTAAAATAAATCCTGATAAAAAGTACCCTTCGGACAAGGCCTAATTAATTCTCGGCCGATAACCGAAGCCCTATTTGTTGACCCGACTGAATATGTCTATAAGAATAAAATGAAATAAAATCGGGTATTTCATCCAAATCAACTGCTATGATGTTTGATTTGTTATAAAACACTATACATAAAACACTTCCCCAATCCGTCCGTGTTTCCCTCTGCTGTCGACTGGCTGATTGAGCCGGCCATCTGTACTAACCCGGAAAACAAGCAGTTGGCTTTCAGAGATATCGATTTCCATTTAACCCTCCACAAGTTCGCCATGAAAACTTGTGTAAAGCGAGAAGGGTTTTCGGGCTTCGCATTTAATTTATTCCCCATCCACCTAGACCGTCCATCTCGCTCCTGTATGCTGACAGAATTTATAGACCCTCTCTGGGTGTGCTTCCCCACTTTTGTCCACATATTTTTTTGTTCCTTGAAGCTGATGTTCGATTATCTCAATCTGATAACAGTCATACAATCCGGCGACTTCACTGAACTGCGGTGGACTCTGATGGCATCATAAGTTTTTTAACAATGACGACAAAATTGACAGCAATGTCGAGATGTGGGAACCGATTTTTATACACAGTTGAATTCGACAGGGATCGAGTGATTCAAATAAATGATTATCGTCACTGAAGCTGGGGGCACCCTCATTGAATGATTAATGGAATTAAGAATAAAAATGCTAATAAAACAGAAAAGGAAATTTTTTTTCCCCGTCGCGTCGTTCAAAAAGCCATTCATCCTTAACTTTGCGAGGCCATTGTATAGAGCAGCATTTAATTTTTTAATGCAGTTCTCTTCTATCTGAAAACCATATTTGGGTTTATGAGATGTAGATCAACAGTAACAAAACTAGTGGAACTATTACGACTTAGCTTTCTCAATCAACTTGTTTATGACTTAAAATCATAACTAACTGATTGTTCTTTTAAAGTTAAAATTACATCAACCTCATCTAATCCTGCAGCATTAAATTAAATTAAATTAATATACCTACGTAGGTATATCATAAGTAGATCTAAACGTGGTTCATAAAAAAATACTTCGTTACTATAATATTAATATTTTCAAATTGGAAAATTAATCAAAAGCTGCAGCTCATCCGTTGGAATTGTGCTTTCAACCGCTACCACATGCGAATGTTGTTTACTTAAATAACAATAATCAAAAACACAACCTCTCACCACACGTGCGGTAAAGTTATTGTTTTCGTTTTACCACTGCTTTCTGCTTCCATAATTAGTATGAGATAATTTTAATCCACCATCGATTCTATCAAACTACTTTTTATTAACTTTTAGGCGGATCGACTAATTTGCGTGATATTTAACACGGGCATATTATAAAACGTAATTAAGCTGTAAATGTCTAATAATTACCAATACGACTGTTTTAATTTTAACACGTAAATATCGTGCTGCTAAAATATAATGCTTTACAGATGTGTTTTAATTCAACTTACAATTCGCGTGTCATTAAAAGTTACACATTTTCCATGAATTGAAATAACACACTCTATTTAGCAGTATTTTCCTTATTATGGCGGGTCTAGACGACTAGACAGTAGACTGTTACAAGTGAAACCTTTAAATCGCATGACTTTTATTTGTTCATTTCCTTAGTTCCAAATGAGCCAAATATCTGACATGACCCATTTTCCAGACAGCCACAGATAGTCCGAATGAGGAGCCCGTTAAAGTATAAGACCCTGCATCTTACATCTGATGCATATACAAAAAATTGAGGCTCATTAAATAGTTATTCCTGTTTTTGATGAGACCAGCGCAACGCACACGATCTTCGCCGGGGCTAGTTGGCCAGCCTGCCAGCAAGAACGAGCAAACTCTCTAGTTGGCTGGTTCGCTACCACTCGAAGAAAATTTTCCTTGCGATCGTTATTATCTTGTCATTGACCTCTCGCGCGCATCTTCCCTTTTGTGTGCGCGCGCGCTTTGTGTGCTTTGTATTCCGACTGCAACTCCTCTTCTGTCGCAGCAGTACACAAAAGTATAAAATTAAACGTCGGCTGATCGGACTAGGGAGGGGCGAAAGCAATAAAGTTAACAACATTCTTTCGCTTACGAGAAGAAAGTCCAGAAATAGAAAAAAAAAAAAACATAAACATATATGGGCAAAATCGAAATGGGCTCCACCGTGATGGGCAGAGTATGACTGATAAGCTGGCGGCCTCAGACGTATCCATCAGTTATGGAAGATTTTTTGCCCGCCACCGCATCGTAGAAGAACACAATTTACCTGCTTAAAGACTTAAAGAGTGCGGCCGATGCGTCTGTCCATTGAAGAAGAAAAATAAGAAGAAGAAGGAAGCAGGCGCCATTATGTGGCAGTAGTGTGTAATGGGCAAAAAACCGTCACTTACAAGATTGTAACAATATCTACAATAATCGCAGCTGATAAGCGTAACGCGGCTGACCCGTTACATATGGAGGAGATATATTTTTTCTTGGCATTGTCGTGGCGCTGTTGCTCTTGGTGGTGGCACAAAACCCCGCTTATCAACTCATGATAACGACCCCATACCCGCCGTCGTACCTTCCGAGCACGCAACCATCTCACGCTGTCAGAGATAAATTGCTGAGAAAAATATTGGACGTCGGACTACGCGCCGGTCACTGTAATCGATGCCGTGGCACCCGATAAAATTAATAACAAACCGCTGGGGAGCTCGAGTCAAGGAAACGGTCCCCGGTCACTCTACTGGCGGAACACCTTCCCATGAATGGCAAATGGATGCATACCTGAAAATAGAGAAATTAGCATTAGTGCATGCAATTAACTCATAACGAACGCGAGCACGGAAAGAACGGAATTCGTGCATATTTAGTGGCTGCAAATTGGACACACAGAGCCCCTCGGACACAAAATTACCGAGTAGAATATACGCAATACAGACATAGAAAAAGATTGGACAAAAGCTGTGATATTGATCTAGAAGCGGGCTGCGATATTACGGACCAGAGTGCACTCGCGCGGGTCCCACAACCAGATCAGTTGTGGATCGCACATTATCTTCTGTGGTGGATCTAACCATGTAAACCGCTAAAAATGGCATTTTGTCGGACGGTTCCCCCCCTAAGATCTCAGAGTGAGCCCCAACGATCATTTGTCGGCGGCGGCGGTGGCAGTGGCTCTTTTCTTAGCGTTGCAATCTCAGCAGGCGCTCGAGTGGCTTCGCTGCGTGCAAACAATGGCTGACACTTTCCAAAAGAGCAATGCAATCGGATACGTGCGACTATAAAAGTAAACCACAATCCCTGGTGTGGCGTTGTGTAAATTAACGAAAAACAACCATCGAAAAACAGACTTTTTGGGGGACTAAATGCCCATGAGAGCGTTCATATTTGAAAAAAAAAAGTAATATATAATGGCCTTACGTGGTAAGATTCTCAAGATCTTCAATTTGATTAACTCTTACAAGCTTTGTGGTATACAAGTGAAGTACCACATTTGTTTTATCTTATTCGGCACAGTGGTATTCAAATTTTACCGCCAAAAACAAATATCTCCGATGTTGCATGCGTGTCGGTTGGGTTAAAAAATAAGGAGGACACACGTATACACTTCTTTTTTGCAACCAAATCATATGACAAACTGTTGCAGCTGTATCTCGAGAGATATTCAGGCATATAAAAATATAAATAAGGAACCGGCTATAAAAGCGATCTAATTACACAACTTTAAATGTTGCAGGAGGAGCAAAACCCTGAATGACGTACTTTTAAAGTTTTTTTTTTTTTTATATAGTCTTTGTGATTCTATTTGACAAATATTAATTAAATACAGATTCCTATCTGTAACAAAGCGCAAGATATGTAAATTTAAACTGTTATACTTTTCAATTGCAACTTTATTGCATTTAAGGTGTCAAATCTACCTCAATGCATCGAAACTGAGTTTTTTTTTAAGATACTTAAAATATCATAAAAAGAAGACAGTCGACTGTAATGTTGCCTCACTAAAAACAGCATATAAATCAATCGTTAGGTATACTATAAAGCAATCAAAAAATACGGCCATTTGATACCCGCCAATAAATCAAAACCTCTTGGGTACATCCCGTTGACCTAGAATCGTGAAATTTGACAAGAAGAAACGTCTCACAGGTTACGAAACCCTCAGTGCGAGAGCCAGACTCGCACTTGTCCGGTATTTTTTATGCATAAATCATATCTTAAAAATGTGCAAGCTCAAAGGCTCAAATCATAGTAAATTTAAAAAAAAAGAAATTTTATATCTACCAAAATATCAGTTCAAGGAGAACTGAACTCATACTTTCTACTGAAATGATCCGATAGGCATATTAACCAGCATTTCGGAGACGTCTTTTTAACTATAACAATTAGAAAGTGATGCCGTGCATTTCTAACACATTATTTTATGTACCGTTTTAACTTGAATGGTTTTGTTGTTTTTTCAATTTAAATACAACAATAAATAAATGTATTTGACGTATTTTTCATAATTTTCTTCTCTTACTTTATTATATGCAGAGAAACAATAAGGTGCCAAACATTACGTCATTTTGGCTCGTCACTTGTATGTAGACATAAGTAAATTTACTTGTTACTTCACGGATCATCCTTAAAGTATTTACTCTGTATCTATTATACTTATTCTTAAGAAGAAAACGGGTAAATTTTTTTTAAATTTAACAAGACAAAGACCCCACAGACATTGCCTGCATTCATTTCGCTATCCAGCGAAAACTCATAATTCTCGCTTAAGTTCCAGCAATTTTACAGCCTCGTAACCCGCAGCCGTGGCGGCGTGAAGAACGCAGAAAGCGTTAGCCAGACTCTCAATTCCTCCCCTGGAATGAATTCCTGCATAGTTTCTGAGATCCTAATCAGCTAGAAAAACAATTTGAAATGTTTCTGAGAAGGATGTGCTTTTGCATGCGGGCGAGGCCATGTCTGCTGCATAAAACTAAAAAAAAATGATGACCGAGGAAGAAAAAATGCCCTAAACTAATTTCACTCGCGAAACATAAGAAGAATTGAGAACAGGTTTCGATCGGGTCCATTCCGGGCTCGGCGGCCACTTGACCGCACCCGCTTCCCTGTGGCGAGCACCGGGCTCTCGTCCTGTTTTTGGTGGTGATCTGGGAAGATTTTGAGCTTGAAGGAGTTCCTATATCCATCAGAGGGGGAATTAGCCACTGCCCAGTGCCCGAAGGAGTCTCAAATGTTGTGGTTTTGTTAGTTTTCGTCTGCCTGCGGATAAATTTCGTCCGGCTCAGCGTCCATGCGGAGTGACACTAATTTGGGCATGGACGGGATACAAGCGATGCATTTTGAGTTCGACTGCGGCGCTTTTTGCACCGAGCCGCCGACTGTACAAATTTAGTCGCACCGCGGTAGCAAAAGTAATAAGATGCACGCGGGACTAGAATTGGAAAATAATCGCCGATGAGATTACACTTTGGAACGAATGCAATAAAAACGAAGAGCCCCCGTGGGCTGGGATGGGAGCAGTCAGAGAGCTTTTGGTCATTGACCTGGCCTCTGATGGGTTGGTTGCGTGTATACGAAATGCACTGAGCCCCACGAGAGCCCAGGCGCAGGCCGGAGCACCCAGTGCCGGGGGAATCAGAACCAGCCCATTCATACGTGTGCACCGCCGAGGGGACAGAGGGGGAACCCCCGGCCCTGCTGTGGTGCACCAACATACACTTGTCCATCTCATTACATTAGGTCAGCGTTCGGGCTGCGCTCATCCGCCCCGCGGGACCCCTGGTAGAAAAATCAAGAAAAAATTTTAAAAATGTTTAGAGCTCCACAGACTGTCCGCGGAGCCACCGCACCAAAGATCGGCCAGAGGGGGGGGCACAAAGAAGACATGAACACGATTTCGAAGTCTGAAGTTCCACCGTTGCGAAGAGTGCCAGTGGAAAAATCTCGGGGTCCGGTAGAGCGTCCGGGGCCGGAGCCCCGTCCCGTCAACGCCCCACTTCTATGCCGAGAGAATCCACCAAAGTCAACGGGGCGAACACACCACACCAAGACGAAGTCGACGACGACGACAACAGCGAACTTGGTAAAATGTAGTTGGAATTTCATCGGGCTAGAGATGCACAAAAAACTTGATTAGTCGGACGTCTCCCTTTATCGGGATCCTTCATCCCTGGAGCGCAGCCAGGTTCATTTGTAATCGCGATCGCAGCCCGTTTCGGATCTCAGCGGACCAAATGGACCTCCACTATGCTCGTCCCCGAGAGAGTCTCCGACTGAATAATTTTCGGTCCCTGAACGCGCCCCAAAAATAGATCTGCTCGGGAGCGATCACATCCATGGTGCGCGTAGACATAGACTTTCTCCCGATTCGACTATTTCTGGACGCACTTTTTTCATTATTGACATTTTATCGCAACCGTTGTCGTCGACGTCGTCGTTCGTTTTCGACGGCCCGCTCCCGCCGATGGCCTCACGCCGAGAAAACCCGTTCCCCTGCCCCTTCGATTGATGCTAAACAAGCGTCGGCCTCTGATTTATAAATGATAGCGAGTTCTGGTTTACGTTTCTGGCTCGATAGTGGATCTTTTATAAAAAAAAAGAATTTACGAGGAACCTATCCCCCCGCTGCCGCGCACCGTTCCCCTGGACATGTTAACCACACTCGTGGAGTGTGGTTTTCATGCTCCACACCGTAAATTGTATAATTCGATCGGTTTAATGCCCTAAACCTTCGTGGGCGGGTGCGCATAATGAGTATTCGGCAGCTGCTTCTCCACGAAAGGCAGAAGCCGCTAGCGAACTTAACAGGGTGCCACCAAAACTGGCTAATTTCTATTTACTGTTATTTTATTCACTGAAAAGAAACTTACAAAAGTTATTTACATTCTAATGCATCATCCCAGAAACTTCAAAATCAATGTTAATTCATTTATCAATAACAACAATAATATTTCATATTATACATATGTAGTAGATTACTCATTTAGCACAAATTATTTATTAATAAAGTGCTGACACCCAATCATTTATTCATTTATTATTAATCAACTATCAGCTGTCAATTGTAAAATTACCTGACGAATTGAAGCAATTAAATTGGCGTTAACCAATTTTATTACAGTATATATAGAAATGTTATTATTTCCTTCATATTTTGCTATGAATGTATTAACGGCACTGTGATTACTCAAATGAGTCTATACAATATAATCGCACAGTAGGAGAAGACATAAAAATGTTTTCAGCATAAATAGTTCGCGTCCAATAAAACAAATGAGGATGAGTAAGGTCTTTGAAAATATACTATAATATTTTAACCCATATTTTATTGTGCCAAAATGCGAGACAAGCTTGTAAATTATCTCTCTTCTTATGCTACTGGTTATTAAGCACCCTGTAGCATTCGCTCAAGCCCATTTCTACTATTCTAAAGAACTGAAAGTATCTTTTTTTTTATCGAAGAAAATTTGTAGGCAGTAATATTTTACGCATAGCAAAGAGGAAAACTTATTTTCAGGTGGTTTCAAGTTAAACAGGTTCCGCCGGGGGCCAACTATCTTCCATATCCACCAGGTGCACGAACGGGTTATGAGGCAATGCCTAGTAAATGTTTTCTGATAAAATGTGTGCTCGGTTGCGCGAAAATTGATCGATAGCGGCAGCAAACTAATGGAATGTTTCCTCTGGGTACCGGTCCCATATTTCAAGTAATATTACCCTGATAGCATTTTTATCGAAAAATCCCTACTGCCAATAAACCGCAGAATGTGCATGAGTGCAGTTGTGAATGATTTTAAACATTAAAAAAAATGCAACCCTATGTTGATGTATTCAGTATTATAGGTATACATACCATGAACAGTCGTGCAGATTATGTTGCGGAAAATATTTAGAACGAATTGGAAATTTTTCAGCAAATAACTAGTTTTTTCTAATAAATACACACGCACGGTGCTAGTGCTTGTTTGCTCGCTTGGATATGTTCGCAGCATATTTTGTTGCTGCATATGGCAACAATATTGCACTTTATGTTGAACACCGACATGCCTAGAAGGGTTATTTCATTAGGCAGCCTATTTAGGACGCTCGTGAGGTGAGTTATATAACCGCATTTTTAGATACACTACATACATATATGTAGATTACATATTTTCAATCCCAATTTCATTATTTTTATGGAAAGTGCCTAAAAGCGTACGTGACGGTACTTTATACATAATTCAATTGTGGAAATCTGATAGGAAAATGAAAAGTACACATATCTTAAAAAAAACAAGTTCGATCATAAACTTAATAAAGCGGTCGTCCTACAACTAACCCAACTTTTTCAAATCCCTGTTATATATGTAGATAGTCTAGTCGTATAAGTTCTCTTGAAAATATTAACTATGCGGGTTAATACCTAAAGTGAAATGAAAGTATATCCATATCACCACCGTATTGAAATGAGTCCAACTTCTATACAAAGATTTATCTTTCTGAAATTCTTTTTGGCATTTAAGTTATAAAATAGTTAGTAAAGTTGAAGGTGCGCTTACAACTGACATAGTTGGTACATTTGGTGAAAATTGGAGCTCTATTTGTCAAGGAACTAGGTGCTCACCGTCCACTAATGCGTTCTACTTTCAATTTCCATTCTAGCCCTGCCAGCCAGTCGCACAGTCACTCGTATATTCGGAATTCTCCTGTGAGTCGCTCACGTACCCTCATAAATCAGAAGTCATGTTCCATTCTCGAATTTCCTTCCTCAATTATTTCAATAAATCTACTGTGGCACGAACTAGACAGTCACCACCGCAGCCAGCAATTGCAATCCGAAAAATCCGACAAATCCATTAGGCTCGGCAAAGATTGCATAGGAGCAAAGCTGCCCATGATCAGAACCCTCGGCGATTCAGCCTGCCTTCTTCTAGTTCTAGCCATCTACGGCCGCGATCTGTCTCTCCTAGTGGTCTGCGCACGCGCACGCCTGTTGCGCCCGCCCCTTTGGCCAGAGCACGAGGAGCGCACAATTGCATTTTCTGCAATTGCGTGCGCGCACCAACTGCGCGCAATTTTTATTCTTACCTCGTCAATGCGCGCCTCATTACTGCCTCCTTTTCCGCTTTTGCTCCTTTTTTGGCTCTCAGCTGAAGCGTTTTAGTCGCTTTTTTAGCAGCACACTGCAACTTAAACCGCAGCAGACATTCACCTCTTCGGAAACGTCGTAAAATTCGCTCGTTTTATTCATTTTTTGGGGGGCTGCGGCCGCAGAGAATCCGCACAAATGTGCCCGAGGCGGGGGCGGGCAGGGGGGACGAACGCGACGCGGTTCACACACAGCCTTCGTTTCGTCGACGTCTGGTGCAAGCGCGCAAGAGCCCCAAAGTTGCACGCTTTTGAGTCTCCACCGTCGCGTCGTCTCCCTCTCTCTTGCCAAGTGCTTTGGCACCTTTTCGTTTATTATTTTGCATTTTCGCAAAATTGCCCGCTTGTTGTCGTCGTCGTCGTCGACTTGCATCGGGATCGGGAGCGGTACTTGTTTTGTTCCGCCCCGCTCTAGCCGGTCACTAGCTCCGCTGACGCACCGCATCGGCTATTGAACCAAATTTGAATGAACTTTCGATTTTAGCTCGATGACTGCGGGTTGTCGCAAATATTTCCTTCTTTTTTTTTCATTTTATTTCACTTTATCAATTCCCATGTCTAGCTTTTTTTGGACCACAGAAATATTTTGGTACCATAGCATTCACGAATTTCTGTCCAATGAATCATATCTAGATGTTGGAATTCATTAATGCTTTCAAGGAGTCCTATCCCCAACTTCAGTTCTAATTTATCTTCGAAGTGAAAAGTAAATAAATAATTTGCAGGAGATCGACGACACTCGAAAGACTGTAGGAGGTCGTCAACAAATTATTATTATTTAGGGCCTGTCCGAATCCAAGTCTATGTCTATGTCTTCGTCTAGTTATAACAATTCGTGACGTCAGCGAACAAGCTGAGCTATTATAACAATTAAGACGAAGGCAAAGCTAACCTGTCCGAATTGGTTTGCTTAGCTTGAAATTTGACGTTGGAAGTTAACCTAACGTAAGTTATTTGTCTGTGCCTAAGAGGAGGACAAAAGTGTAGCGTTCAAAATATAAATTAATAATGGAAGGAAGAGTACAAGAAAATATGAATGCAAACATTATTAATTTTAATACATTTTCTTTAGTCCCTGCAATAAAAACATTGTTCTTCAGAACATGTCTATAACCATTGCAATTCATTTTACTTACATTTTGTACCTGACATTTTTAATTTTTCTTAAAAAAGTCCTATTTCACAACCAATTGCACGTTGTCTACTTCACGAAGTCAACGCGAGCCTTGACTCGCTCATCAAGCTAAGCAATTGAATTAACTGTTATACTACGTAGCTAAGCTCACAGCCATAGACATGAATTCGGACAGAGCTTAGCTCGCTGTGACGTCACGAAATGTTATAACGAGACGAAGACATAGACATAGACTTGGATTCGGACAGGCCCTTAGATACCTTAGCGAGAGCAACAACAGAGCGAGAGAGAGAATGAATACATACTTACTTCACGAAAAGGCGAGTATAGTCCTATTCGAGAAAATACAATAAGTACGACAGTTGATCTGATGATAGCATCCCTTACAAATATTATAATAAATATGTATTTTCGTCGAACTTTATGTCATTTTTCCAACGCAATAATTGAAATTTCTTTGAATCTTTTTCAAGCAGCAGCTTTTCAGAATTAACTTTTGAGTGGGTCCTTTTATAATATAAACTCTAGCATAGACCACGACTTAGCGACAATAGTTAATATTTCTGGAAAATTCGAATTTAAAATAAACAAAAAGACCTTTACGTTAGTCTTTTTAATAGCTTTTCTTTAGCTCACTTCATTACACGTCTTCTTGGAATCAAGTCAATTTTGAACCATTTCCTGTTATCCAAACAGGCTCAAAATTTGTACACGTATAAATCCCGTAACAATGCAATATATTATCTATACGTCTGCTTTTAAATACCAGCTTTTCTTAGAAAATAGTTTTATTTTCTGCACATATTATGTTTTATTTCTCAAGTGATCTTTTAAGTATTTTTTGTATAAGACCAAAAACCATAGTATGAAAAGTAGACCGAGTACAAAAATCAATATTTTATACAAATACTGGATGTGAGCGTTACAAATCAATTGGCATTATCGCTTATAATATTATTTAATGAATCAGACTTATTTTGGATTCTACACTATTGTCAATCGTATACATACACTTGTTAATAAACATTATTTTTATAGATGTACTAGTTTTATATGAATTTCTACAGCTGTAGTCTCTTGGCGGAGACAGAAACATTATAAAAGCATACAAAATATAACACCCAAAAGCATTAGGTGCCTCTGCGCAGTCGAGTAAAATAATGAATAAATCATCTAAGTAATGCTTTTCTCAAAATAACTTCCTTCTGGTTGCTAGCGCCGATACGGTTTGCTACTGCGCGGCAATTTATAATAGATACAAAAGACTGTCCGCCCACACCCTCCCGGGCATTGTCTTGGGAGATTGCTGCGAGAAATGCAATCTCCAAAATGCATTTACAAGCGCGCAACGCTACCATAAATCAGTCGGATGTCGCTAATCGCCAAATCCCATAAAATTATTTACTATGTCGGGTCGGGAGTATGCCAAGCGAAAATTCTACCAAAAAATCTTTGCACGCGTCTAAAGGAGGAATGCTAGATGGCAATTTTCGATGAAATTGTCTTATCCGCCGCCAACTTTTGCTGCTTCACGAAGGGGTAGTCTGCAGTGTGATGGCTGGTTTGTGGAAGAAAGCAAAATCAGCAAGAATGGGCAAAAGTAGCGGCGCATGCAATTTTCGCATAATAAATTGTTTGGCAGCATGCGTCTGGTTGCATTAATATATAATGTGCCGTGCTCAGATCGGTTGTCGTCTCGGCCTCCCAGGCACACTTCTTTTGCTTTCTCGCATAAGAGCGAAGAAACAGGTACAGGTACACAACACACGTGCAGGTTTCGAGTTGCACCGCGGCTTTTTAGAGGTGAGGCGTTTTGTAATTACCATTTCGAGGAGTTGTGTGAAAACATCGGGAGTTGGGCGACTGAGAAGATGCTGATGATGCGCTAACGCGGACCGCGAACAGGCGTGCAAAAGAAAAAAAAAAGTGAAATAAACCACGTTTATGCGGCGGCGGTGGATTGGCTTCGCGGACAAAATAAAAGCAGAAAAATAAAAAATAAAACAGCTGATGGATACATCTCCGGTGTGGAGCTTTATATTCCTTTTGTTCGGTTCGATCGATTCCATTCATGAAAATGCCTGGAAAATTCTCGACCGGGCTGTGGGAGCGCAATGAGGATCAATCAATCAATCAATCAACAGATGTCTGACTCAATATTATTGCGTAATTACAGCTCAGAGGCTTGACGGCGGCGGTGAGGATTATTACAAATGCGAGCCTTCGACTTCAGGAATCGCGAGTCCTCTCTGAGGTGATTGCCCATCAGCGACACTGTAATGATTACAAAAATTGTTGCAAGCCGTACGAATGGAAGTGCCCCACGGAACAAAAAAAAACAAACGAAACAAATTTTAAAAAAGGTGGACAAGTAAAATGCCTTCGCTCTTCCAGGTAACAGCACGATCCAGACACGAGAAAAAAAAAAAGCCATTCTAGTCCCTTCTTACCTTAGAAACCGTACGACCCAACCGGTTTTCGTACACAAAAAGCACAAGGTGTGCTCCGTCCTCTTTGCTGGCATATGTGAAGATACCACCGCGATACCAAGAAAATAGAAAAGCATACACGCGGCCCGCCGGGGAGGGGCGGGGATGGAGGCGCGCACCTTGAAGAAGAAGAAGAAGAAAGAAAAAAAGTACTTTTCTTTGAATTCTTTTGCCCTCTTCTTCTTCGAGAGTGTTCTTTTCGCTTCTTCACTTATTTTTTTCCTGCTTATACTTCTTTTCATCTATTTGTGTTTCCAGCCGAATACACCCAAACGTAGGCCTAGGAGCTGAAACTGCATTATCTGATCAGATGGGTATAGGAAAATGTGGGCAAATCAAGCAGGTGGAGGCCTCTTTTTATTTGATTTAGGCCCAATGAAAGACATCCACTTCAAGGGGATTTATAAAACGTTCTAATCCGATGCCCGTTGACTATACATATATACCTACTTAATAAAAGTAAATACAAACGAGTGTGTTTGTAAATAATATTAAAATAACCTCAAATACCATCGCTTTTTCCTCCACTTCCGTAAGGTGGAGCAACGTACGCAACGGCGGAGTTGGTAGTGCAATTATTTTACGCAACGATCTAACGGGAAATGAATGAATCTATAATAATTATTGAAACGGCTTAAGCTTACACCCCATACAATGAATACAATCCTAACGGCATACAGGGTGTTCAATTCGTAGAGAGAACGTAAAAGATTTAGGGTAATTTTCTATTAATTACCCTGTAATTACTTATTTGCTCAATCTCAAACTCTGAATACATTGATTCCCTCAATTTCAACAAATTTGAATGATGTTTAAACTGAACTCATAGACACCCTGTATAGCAAACCTTCCCCTTGGAACAAATTTGGTTTAAGTAGGTACTATATTATTTATCAATTCCTCAGGAGTCGACGATTTTAGATTTTGTTATTATTATTTGCGTTTGCGTGTGACGAAAATATATCGTATTGTTATGGGTTCGGCATATTTTGAACGAATATCAACCAGAATGGCGACCTGAATTGGTAACGCATATTCAACATCAGGCTATAATCCAAGATATGTTTTAATAGAAAGCTATTTTTGCAACTGTATAAATTTTAATATGCTCCAGCCCTTCACGTGCTATTGGGAGTTATGGTAATTATTAGCTATTTTTTCACTCCATCAACTAAACCTGGTGGCATATTACATATGAAACATGATTACACGATAACATACCTATAAATGCCTAGTTGCTGACACTAATTTTCTGTTAATTGTACACTCAAATTCTATAGAAAAGTGCGCATCATTCTTTATGTACGTTAACTGCATAGTTTAAATGCCTACTCATCTACTACTCTAAGGCCTTGTTCTTAATTGTAAAAATAAACAGAAATACATTCAAAACAACCCTTTCTTTCATATTCATCCGTCATAAAAGGTGTATATTTATTACACATTAATATCACCTTCATTGCTTTATTTTGGTGGTTTTGCATTTATGTCGAATGTGCTATGAGCTTATTATATATTTACACTTTGATGAACTTAAGCTTTGATAAATTTATTGATGAAAAACCGAAACCACCAGAATTCAAAAATATTTATCTTCTCTTCTCCTTTAAATAACCCTTATCTTTAGTATTAAAAAAGTATTTAATGTAATAAACTATGAAAAGACAACTGATTGCGAGCATGACCTTTTTTAAATATCAAAAATTAATTCTTTAGTTGTAAAAACTTAGTGATAATTATGCTTATGGAAGCCACCGGTATACTTCATGAAAATTGGTATCACACTTAAGTCTCCTATTTATACATATTTTGCATCATTACATTTTAGTGCTACTAATGCATATTTTATTCTAAGGGAGCATTTTTTTACTTCGAATTGATGTGTTTGTGTTTGGTTAGCAATAAAACCCATTCGTGTTCGACCGAAGGTTATTTTCCTTCATAATTGAATTCCAACTTATTTTTAATTGCTTTAGACGAATCGGAAACAGCTTCTCAAACGCAAAGGAAGAGAATACTATCTCCAAGGAGACTATGCCCTAAAACTTCAGGCCTTAATTTCTGTTTGAAAGAATCCATTAACAAACTAGCTGCCTAAATGATCGTCGGTTCCTAGAACGAAGGTATAAAATTTGGCGTAAGATGCGACTTAGGTGTAATTAGCCAACCAACGAAGTCGGAGGGCCACATGTTGTTCAGGACGGTGATGACCAAAGTAAATGGGCTTTCCGGCAATTCTTGATGGAAGGAAACAAGAAATATTTACGAATACAAAAAATAAGAACTGAATGGTAGTTATAAAGCAATAAAAATTAAAACAACAATAAACTCGTCCACCAGTCCTTCCGGGAATACCAAAAAGACACAGCCCTTCCTGCTGGCCTCGACTCTCGAGGGAGCGTAGACAATTTCTGGATTGGATAAATTCTATAGTTAGGCATTCGAGGAGATGATTTTCGATTATTTTTATTGCTGTAATACGCCCGATAAATTTAGCTACATTCCACCTCCCGCTGCTGAGGCGACAGTCTCATGGCTAACATTCTATTCTATCTCGTGAGGCATGTTGAAAGCGTCGATCTGCTGGTCCAGCCGAGATGCTGCACGAAATGATATGCCCCCAACTTGTTTGGGCATGACCCCCAGGACAACATATCAATTCCACATCGTAAATGCTCCCCGAGACGCCCCTCGATTGCCGAAATGAAGCGACAGACACACTACCGCGTCTCTGGACGTCTTTTTGGAATCTTTTATTACTTTTATTTTTATTTTTAGGTTCGTACGTGGCAAAGAAATTTATCACTTTGGCTGGAGTTCCTCCTCCAAAAACGTCCTCCGCGCCAAGAAGGCACATTAGGTGCACATATTTCGGAATCAGAAAAAAAAGCTCCCCAACTGAGGTGGAATTCCTCTTTGCCCTTTATGTTCTTGTTCATCCATATTTTTGGTATATATATTATGTACAATCTGGGCTCCACGGACCGCTGAAAAAGCTCCCCCAGAATGTGGAGCAGAGCACGTCAATGTTCGTCTCGTTTCCCCCCAAAAATTCTTCACGAATCTGCAGGGTGCTCCGAAAGGCACAGAAAGACGGATCGCTGACTGTTTTGCCCGTCCCTGACTCTGCTCAATTTCCTTTAAATTCTTCTGAGAATTTTACGGGATGATCCTACTTTAAATTGAGCCACGAAAAGTCCCAAAATGAAATGTTATTTATATGGGTTTTGGGAAGGGGATAGGTAGGGAAAAGGGCGCTGGCTGCTGCTTTTTTAGGCACCTACTGCGTTCCTGTCATGCTCAAATTATGCGCGCGTAGGGCAACCCAAGCTAAAGACCGAAAAGGCAGACAACGGCTCCATTTTGGGAGACCTTCTCCTCCTCATCCCAGGGATTTTGTCTTTTTCTTATTCTTTTCCGACGAGGGATACTGTCACCGTCTGACCTCTTTCAGCAAGGGAAACAGACTCGCTCTAAGCGTGATAATCTCATTAAAGACGTTCTTTTTTCCATTTTGACCATCGTTTTTCTATTTTTTCCGTTCTATTTTTGTTTATTTTCCCGCTTTTTGTTTTCTTTTATTGCCGCATATGACTTAAGTGTCTCCACTGGAGGTGAATCCAACGATAAGTGGGTCTTTTATTGAATATTACGAGAAGAATGTGGTTAAGGAAATGTTCCTGTGTTTTTCAAAAGAATTTTCTCCATTTGGCTTTATTGGAAATTTTATGCCTTCTGGCTGCCATAAAGCTTTTCTTGAGTCCAGGGAAGTTGTCTGATTGGAATTTAGGTCTCAGCAATGCTGTGGGTCAATCAAACGTGGGCACAGAACACTACAGCTATAAAAGCATTTTTAGAACTAGACCAGAGCAATTCGTTGTGAATGACAAAGCACTGCACGCTTGTAAGCAGCATTCCTTCACTTCCTTGTAAAATATTGGCATTAAGACCAATTTTTTGTGGCATGCAGTCGTATGAACACGGTATTTGCTCGCCTTATTGCTATAATGTTGAGGCAAATTAGACTTCGTACACCTCAACAGTCTATTAAGAAACTTTATTCTGTTGATTCTTTGCACACCTTCAATGTTTTAAATTTAAACACTGTATCAGTTTTTATTTTGGCAATTAATAATAATTTTACACTGGAAATCACTATTTTTTCCAGGATTTCCATGCTCATTCTCTGAGAATGAAGTTTTCGGAACGTCGTTGACGAGAACAAGAATGTAGTTACAAACGTTCATTCAAACTTCATTATTGGTGACCGACGACACGGCAATGATCATTCTTCGAGAACCGTGCCCGTCTGTCTAGACTCTAGGGTATAAGTATATCTTCGAAATAATCGAGACCGTTAAAAGTACTATTACATGATTTGTCTTCGCTTACAATTCACACTTGGTAGGTATTGCAGAAAATGCGATACGGGGATTGGCATTCAATCCATAAGATCGTATGTCTGTGGCAGGGGCCTCAAGTCGTAGCCGCACTTGGTGTCCTGATTCGAAACGCCTACCAGTTTTTGAATTCTTCTAACTCAGTGAATAAAGTATTTATGATCGGGAAAAAGTTATCCTTATCAACTCTATGCACAAGGTATAAGTGGTTAGAAAAACATCAGGACTGGAGTAACGCAGAAGTTACATATTATCTTCATCGATTATGTTGAAGCAAATTTTTTGGAATGTTTCAAAGTATTCGGATCAACCTATTTTAAATGTTTACATTTTATTTCAGTTTGAATTTGACTAAGGCAAAAGAAAAGTGACGATTGCCTGTCTATCATTGAGTTGTCACTTTCAATTAACATTTCAGGTGATTGTCACGTTACGAAAGGTTGATTTTAGATAAATAATGACAACCACTTAGCAGCTTGTGAAACTCGATCCCATATGAACTTCGAAAATAATCAGTAAAAACCCATCAAATCACAACTTCAAAAAATAAAAATAAATCACCGGCATTGGATTCTTATCAGTGAAAAATTGAAATCCTTATTGAATTACTCATCACTCCGAAGTATACATATGTATGTATATATTATGATTTACAATCAGTAGGAAGAAAAATAGCGCAAAAAGCAGACAAAGCGAAAAACGTGGAACAGGGGCGAGCAGATGTGACAACCAGCATTCGGTGGCATTCACTCTCATTGTTTTTGCGGAGAGAACATGACAACATGCCCGCGTACGGGAGAAAAAAGCGATCAACAAAAAACCCCGGAGCAGCGAGTAGCACAGCACAGCATAAAAAAAAGAAAAACGCGAAAAAACAGTTATCACGTAACAACAGTCGACATTAAAGCTTGACGGCATTCGCCAGTCAAAGCAGAAGCCGCGCCCCGCGCCCGTGCCGCTGAACACCTCAGCCGCTTGCTTTGTCGCTGGTGCGGCTGCTGCTGCCGTGCCGTCGTTGTTGGAAGCCGGACCGCACCGTACCGCACCGCACCGCCGCCGTAACCTTGTCCCGCCACCGACGCGACGCTGACGAGCGCGCGGTGTGCAGCGCAGCGTCATTCCTCATTATGGCAGCGTCGGATCGAGTTGACCGATTGCGCTACGCCATGCCGTCATTAAATCCATTTCTCTTCAATGCCATTGCCAAAAATACGCGAAATCAACCTCGCGCGGGGGGAATTTTTTCGCGCTCGCGAATCATCTTTTGTTTGCCCAAAGAGCGCAAAAGCTGCTGCTTGGGCCCGTCATCGCATTAACCCGGGCCGTTGGCCGCTCCGCCGCCGCGCCGGTTGAACTCTGCTCGCGTCGTAAACACTTCGACGTAGAGGCCCCTCCTCCTCCCAATTAGTCGAAATCAGTTCCAAAAAAAAAAACATAATAAATAATAAAAACCTTGTGTCTCACCGATCAGTAGCACTGTGGCGCACACCTCGTAAAAAGTTTAATTTCATCTGGAGCGCGGTGGTAATCACTCCCCAGCCGCCGCCGCCACCGTGCCGCAATTAGCGCGTTGAATAGAACAACTCCGGTCCCAACTCCCAGCCCGCAGCCTCCGCTCGGCCCAGCTGTACAAAGTATGTGCTATTGCATAATTAAGCATAGAAAAGCTCGCGAAATGAAAGTGAAAAGTTCGCGGAAATTAGCTCCTCTCTCCGCTCGCATAGCGCTCCTAGGCCGGCACCTGCGACACCGCACCGCACCGCACCGCACCGAACCAAACCACCGGCTAGGTGAGCACGACGTCGGTGAGAGACGACTATTTTTATTCGCAGTTACGTCAATTTTTTTTTTTTTTTCACTCCTCGGCGGTTGAGTAATTCGCCAATTTACGAACTATGGCCAGGCCATTGATACCGCGATGATTTTCGTTTTTCAAACAATCCCGCTGTTTACCTCTAGCGGAGTCTGTCTAGCCGAGTGCACGGACCACGCCGGGGCAGAGGTCATCAAAACGGCCACGGGTGGGCGTTTGGGCGTTCCACATAAATTTTGAAGCTGCACTGCAGCAGCCGTTGCACAGTGGTCCAGGATCACAATTCAGATGGACGAACCCTTCCATCTGTTCTATACTTATATTTAATTTATTATATGAAAATGAGTAGGCAATCAAATAAAAATACCCTTGCTTTGAAAATGTGAACAAAGATACGGTCCATTTCCGAAAATCATCCACAACAGCAAGATTGAAATGGTTTTATATCCTATGCATCCCCCTTCTTCACATCTGTTCTTCACTCCATAAATAAAAAAAAAATGAAAAATGATATCCCCTTATTTTCACCCCTTCAACTCTTACTATCCCAGATATCAACTAAAAAAACGTTAAAATTGTTAATCTTATTAAAAAAATATATTATTGTAACTAAAATTTAGTCACTGCAATTTACTATACCCTCGACATTTAGGGTACGAAGGCGAACGTCTTTCCTTTTGACAATTGTAAAATGCAAACATTCAAAGCAGAGGTTCTAGAACAATTGTGCGTTTTTTAATAGAAAAAATCGTTCTAAACTTGTTACGAAAGAAACAAAATTACTTCTGGTTGGTTACAACATTTTCAAGGTTAAATATCTAAAATATCTAGGAAAGTATGTTATCGACAAAAAATGCTTGCAGATTCCTTCATTGGGACCTCAAAAATGTTCATCAAAAGCCTGGTGGTTACCGGATTCTTGATTCGTTTCCTATACAATTTACCCAATTGAATCATCGATTTGCATAAATTTAACAACCTGGAAGCGTAGCGCTAATGATTTATATAATGTATTTTATTTAAATCATTATAAATTTGAAATTTTAATGTTCATCGTAGCCGTTTAACGCGCGTTCGCAATTTACCTAGAGAGCGTGAAACTCGCACAAAGTCGGGCTCCCACGCCGCTTAAGCCATGATAACAAACGCATACCACATCCGCCTCCGTCTCCCGCCAGTCGTTATCTCGGTGGTGCTGGGCGTGTTACGTAATCTTGCTGCAAACGCTTTAATGACTTCAATTAGTGGGAGACCTAAATGCGGACTCACTCGATTCGCAGCAGCTAATTGTGCAGACCCGCACAAAACGGATGCTTTGGTATATCGAATCGCCAGAACGGTGGAGGAAGGGCTTTTGCATTGTTGCAAACCTTTAAAAGGCACACACCTACTTTAAAATTTCTTAGTTTATCCAA
Source organism: Machimus atricapillus (assembly GCA_933228815.1). Classification (NCBI taxonomy): domain Eukaryota; kingdom Metazoa; phylum Arthropoda; class Insecta; order Diptera; family Asilidae; genus Machimus; species Machimus atricapillus. The sequence goes on along the minus strand of OW121786.1, from coordinate 28,979,308 downwards.
AAATTTCTTTAATCCCTTACAGAAGACAAGTTTATTTTTTTTAGGAAACTGATAATAATTTATTAGTTTGATAGTTGAAATTGTCGACAACAAATTATACGCCGTTTTTATTTTTACTTATTTTTTTTTAAGAAGTTCCTCTTTTTCTTCTAAGCTAGTGATTTTGTTTACCCTTGATCACATTTAAACAAATTGATATGCCGAGATATGTACGAATATCAAATAAATATTCGTTAAGGTTTCAGCAAAATTGGTAAGATCTTAAACTAATTTAACTTCATAAGACAAGGCCAATGTTTTCTTCTACTATATTTTATTCCTATAACTAACCTTTCAACTCAGGAAACCTAATTGAGGCGACGGAGTTTTTTTAATGATCACTAAGATCGCTATTTTTATACGATCTTATATCCCCAATTATTTCTTTATTGCTAACTGATAGTGCAAGTTCATGATCATTACACAAAAGGAGTAACACGTCTCGAAACAGTTAATAATAATATCTTTTTTAATTTTCGAGATATACCTACATAATTAATTGCGTCTTAAGAAGAAAGTGAGCATTCTTTGTAAAGGGATTTTTCATCTTTGTAAATACGTAAATTGCAAATTCAGAAAGCTCTTCCAAACTTACCGTGCCTTTAGGGTCTATACTCCAATTCTCTAGCAGTTGCTGCAAATTGAATTCTGCTTTCTGTTTTCTGACAAAGAAACACTCCTTTCCCCATAAAAAATCTCAGAACTTTCCAAACAAGGAGGAAAACTTTCAACTTCGCAACACCTCCTTCACAACGAGGGAGGCAGAGCCTTTGAGGAATCCATCACCTGGCCAGCGAACTGCATTACCCGTCGCATCGCAGCTAGAGAAGTGGAGGATGTCAGTCGCGCATCGCCTTCGGTCTTTCATTTTGTATTTTTTCCCTCGCTTTTCCAAGTTTGTTCTTGTTCTCATTTTTGACAAAGGATTTTTACATCCATCGTTAAGTCGGAGCCTATCCCATTCGTGGATTCCCGGGAGCACCGCCGCCGCGCGACCGCAGCCGAAGGAGTTCAACAGCTCTGCACACTCCTCGCATGCCGTTGCCATCTTCGTCGTCGTCGTCGTCGTCGTCGTATCGGGCCCAGGAATCGGAGGAGGTTTCTTCTTGTTTTGCTCCCTTTTATGTTCCTGCAATTTCTTTTGAACTTTTTGCCTCGCCCCAATCTTTCGTTTTAGAAGCTCCAAGAAAACCGGAATTTGTCAGATTCTTCGATTTTTGTTTTCTTTCCATGCCTCAGACATCGCCGCCACCAAGTTGCACTCCATCCACCGAACTTCCAGACAGTTATGCAGCGACAGATGCACACAGAATCCCGATCGGAGCGCTACCTCGCGATCTAATTCAAACCTGAAGCTTCTTCCAAGGGAAGTTATTTAAAAAGAAGTCTCAAAACAGGCGACGTGGAGCTGTGCAAAGTTTCAAAACCCACCTCCACCACCTGCGGTAAATTGGAATCGAAGCACTCAAGTGCCAGCCTCCATAGACCTGGAGCTCAAAATCATATGTGAGCCATCGCGACGTGGCCAGGCGACTTCCCGACCGGACGGGCTTCAGCAGCCCTACCCCCTCGGGCTCCGCAGGCTGTTCATACCGGCCGCGACGCTGCCTTCGTGGTGGAATGCGAGAACTCGCTGGTATGAGTGAAAGTTAAAATAGCGATTGGGCGCAGCAGCAGCGCAGGTTTCCTCACTTTCTTGTTTTCCGTGATTTAATAGAATTAAAACTTTAGCCGAGCCAAGCCGTCGAGATTACTGCACCGAGTCGTTTCACAAAAGTTCTCGTGGGAAAATAATGTGGCCGCTCGTATCAATGGAAAAACGCTTGCGGGCAGTGGCGCGCCAGAGGAAGTCGCATTTTGCTGGGACCCCAGAGTTTCTAACGGTTCTAGTGTCTTATCTGCTCAAGTTAGAACCTTAATTACAAAATTATATCACCCGACATGACCGCAATTCTTCCCTTATGAAGTTGTAAATATGGGCAGGTGCGGAGGGATTGACACAACGATTGTGAGTCACTATCAATCTTGGAGCACTTTACGTCACCGCGTGATAAACGCTGTGTGATTTACTAACTTGCATAATAAACGGACGTAACAAGTGCTGAAGTGCCAGCGGTGACTTCAACAGAGTTTCTGAAGAACCATTTGTATTATGCGTCATATAATTCCCACACGGCATTTCCCTTATGCAACTAGTTATGGTATTATAGCACTTAAAAATCTACGCAAATTATAGTGCACTCTTCAACATTTAAAAAAAAAGGATATCGAATTCATTCCTTCCTAATAACATTTAAAATCCCTTCCTGGCAAAATATCATTTGTTTTTATGAAAGTTTCATATTTATGACTCTTGCCTTATCTTAATTTAAAACGAAAAAATACTTTTACAACTTATCCCATATGTTGGAAAACCATTTTCAAAAAATTCCTCTCATTTGAGATATTTACCTATCAATGGTGCAACATTTTTCAGTTTTTCTATCTAACCAAGTGTTATTATCTATAATAATACACCTTCTAAGTCTGTAACAAAGAAATTCGCCTGTTCGTCAACCAGAAAAATAGCAATATTGTGACACTCATTACATTGTTTGTAGACATTATTTATGTCCCATAAAATAAACCAAGAACATATAAAATTAAATAAACAAGAACTTAACTGTCATTTTCTATAAGTAAATTATTAATTTAATTATATGTGTGAAAAATAATTAAATCAAGTAATAAATGCCATATAGTTAATAGGCGAAATAATGTTTTAATTTTTAATGAGAAAGCCACATTAAACATGCAACGCCTTAGCTAAATCATGGAGAAAAATTTTTACGACATAATAATATTAACTGTTTTTACAAATCAAAGTATATACATATAAATTAGTTTAACTTTCATATCTTATATTGTTGGGGCGACTATTTCGAATAAAACTAAGTAATTGAATATGGAATTTAAAAAACTGAAAACTAACTACATATATAAAATTGGAGAAATCTAATTTTAGGCTAAGAAAACACAAAAGCAAAACAGAACCCAAACAGCAGAGAATTGTTAAAATCTTAAAACCGATGGCGAACTGATTCTTTGTTTTACATAAAAAATCAGTTCTTTTCTGATCGAAAAGTGATTCTTTTGTATGAAGCATGTTCTGATTGGTTGCGATTCCAGCCAATGAAACTAATCCAGGAATCAGAAGAAAATAAGTAACTATTCTTTGATTCCTCCGTTTGAAAACATGTAGTCCGTAAGACAGACTTAGGCCATTTTTGAAAACTGGGGTAGATATTGCCTTTTAACCAGGGTGTCTGGTTGGAATCGTATGCGAAAACCTTAGGGCCCAACCATCTGAGTTATGGTGACCCCCATGAACCATGAACCCAAAGTGAAGAAAAACTGATTCCAATTTCTATCTAGGAACTTTCTAAGATTCAGTTTATCCTAAATTAAAAAACATAACAATAACCTGTTTAATGTTCGTAACTATAGTTACTTATTTGAATACAAATTACATCTCGTCTAGTTGCTATAAATTCATATAAGATATGTATATAAATAAAAATAATACACTTTTAAAGACAGAAACTATTTCCTACTCCTAAACAACGGAGAATATAAATTTAAAAGTCTCACAAGCACTAAATTACCGTGAAATCATTCTAAATTTAACCGGCATTTTCAAAAAGACATTTCCTGAGTAGACAGACAGAAGCATCACTCATGCTGTTTCGAATCAACTTCTAGTCCCCTCAAAATAATCCAGGCAAATCCTGAAAAATCGGAAATATCTCTATTTTCTAGCAGAAAATGACGGGTAAGGGAACAGATCCAGACAAAATAACCATTTTCCCTCCCGAGTCCCCGAGCTGAGCTAGGAGCGTCCGGAGAATACGTGGAGTGGAGTAATCAAACCTCAGACCTCGAGCACGAAAACCGACGAGTTTCCACGTTCCCGCATCTTTTTTCTTTCCACTCGCCTGGTTGGGTTTTATTTATACAAACTATCGAGTTTCTTCAAGGCGCTCTTCAGTTGGAGGAACGGAAAAAAACGCCAAATTTTCGGGTACACCCGGCCCAGGGCAGGCCAGCAGGGAGCCCCTTGAACGACGACGTTCTGATTTCTGAAGTCGCAGCCCGCCGCCGAGGGAACGATTTATATTTTTTCCAATTCTTTCGGTTGGAATGAGATTTTAGGGAACTTTAAAAGCAAATTCCTCAACTCTGGTTTTTCCTCTAAATGCCAATAAGCTGCCAAAAACGTAAACGACCGTAGAGCAGTTGTAAGTGGGAGACGCGCGCTAATTTATTGTGACAAAAAGTGGGCATTTCTCAACTCAAAGAATGTTAAAATGCCGTCGGCAATTCGATCGATTTAATTTCCCGCAGATTGAACAGACCCGAGCTTATGAAGCTCGTGGGCCGGCAGTTTTCACTTCGATTTCGAATTGCTCGCTTGTTGAACTGCTGCACATTTGCATGTGAAGTGGACGCAATGCACGGGGCAGTGTCATAAATAGCACAAAATGCATGTAATCGATGGGAAATGAAATAAACTTGACGATTTATCACCGCCAATGGAGGTCTGGGTCTCGAGAAAAGCGTGACACTGCTTTGCGCCAGTAGACGTTTCCTTTTAACCCAGAAGCCATAAAATCTATTTTATTGCTTACAAACCACAATTTAAAGGAAATATCAAAACTCGATCAAGTTGAAATGTCTACCTATTTAATAAACGAATAACTGGACCAAGACTTTTGGCCCGAACAAGCAACAAATGAATTAAATAATAAATTTCTTTGTGTTAGTTTATTATAGTTAAAAATGAATGCGTTCTGGTCTGCACGGAAAATATTGTAGAACCACGCATTCTAAATGCCGACATATTTACTGACTTTTTCTTTTCCTTTACAAAAGTTATAGAACTACTTAATTCAACATTTCTAACGGACCGATTCTGATTTAGTTATTTAGATACTCACGAGTCTTTCCGCCCATTTATTCATTAATTGGAGTTTCACGCAGAAGATTACTCTTGACTAGTAAATAATATAATAAATTTGTAATATCTCCTAATTCTAGTGCTTATGTAAAGTAAAAACTTTTAATCATAGGTTAACCGAACAACACCATTTTTCAAGAATAAAACTGGCAATATGTATTTTCTCAGTTAAAATAAAACTTTTACGTTTTTGAAAAAATGTTAAAACTAGTTGTTTTAAAAGAAGATGATTGTTTACATTTCTAAGAATGATCTGTTGTGATTTACATAATAGTGTTGTATAGTGTTGATTTGTAAAATTTTGTTTATTATTTTATGTGTCTACATTTGTAACTTAGACAGAGAATTAAGTAAAAATATTTTAGATTGCAAGTAGTTCGCCTCTTTTAAGACATAAGGTTGGTTTCTTATTTCTTTCTTCTTGTCTGATCTTTAATTTACTATTTTGCGACATAATTTGTTATTCAGGTACGAGCATAATTTAAGAATAATTGAATTGAAGAACACTTTTAAAACGAAAGATCTTGGAAGCTTGAAAACCTTCTCGAACATGACTTTTATTTCTTCAATAAGACGAATAAGGTATTTTAAGGACTTTTCCTGTGAGGAAAATACAGTTTTATGTAAAATTACAACCCAAAAATTACATTTTTTGGAAGTATGACTGAGTTATGAGTTACCGACGAACCTTTTTTACATATTCAGCACTCCAGACTCCAAATAGACGTTTTTAGAATGTTTCGTTAAGATTTCGATTATTATTAACTGGGCATGAGAACTTGTAATATCCAGACTAATGGTTGAGAGAGAACCTTATGAAAGGAAAAGCTCGTTAATGAAAACTTGAGTTTTCGAGTGCGATGAAAACATGGGTGTAAGGCAAAATGCTTCAGAAACCAGTTTCAATTCAAATCTAACCAATTAAAATGCAACACTTCCATTTATATTGCGGAGAAAATTTAATCAAACAGGCTGACTTAGATTGTGGGAAAAAAATGTAAAAAGAAAACATTTCGCGTTTTCTGTGGCTATATCCGAAGAAAGGCCAAAAGACAACCACAGACCAGAGGGAAGATAAACACTTGGCTTTTCGGACCAGGGACTGTCTATCTATAATCTCAGCAGAGCAGGTCTCGGATTCATTCCTGGTTGTTCCAAAGCAGCAAAATTAAATCCACCAACTCAATAAAGCAACCTTTTTTCTTTTCAGGGAAACAGGATTTTTTTTCGTTTGGTTTGCTCACATAGGCGAGCACCAAAATGAGAACGAGAACGTCGAGAACCGACCCTTTTTGCAGCAGCACCGCAGCACGAGGGGTGTACCCCACAGGAAGACTTGGCAACGTTGCTCCCGGCAAGAGGAGTAGAGTAGAATTGGTCTGGCATACACCGAAGTGGGTGGAACACATTAACTTCGTGTTTGCGCCTTTTTTCTTCGTTTTACTTATTTTTTTCTTTTTTTTTCGGGAAGAGGAGAGTCCTCGTTCGAGGCTCGGCTCGCCTGCAGAAAAAGGTCCCAAGGGAGGCATTAAGGTGTCTGTATACAAATTATGCCGCCGATTACAATACAACTCCCGTCGAAGCAAGCGACAATAATCCAACCGAACTCGGCGCTCTTCCAGCCGAGCTGTGGCACTAAGGCAACTCCACCGAAAGGGGCCCAGGAAGTCGAAGGCAACGAAAACTAATTAACGCAAGCGATAAATTTTCGCCTATTCCAAAAACACTGCAAAAAGAAGTTTTTATTGCAGTTGCGGGCTGTTACCAAACTGGACAATAGGACTATACTTAGATACTAAAGCAATTTTAAACTTCCTCCATTGGCGCCTTTTTTTTTATAAGTAAAATTATTAAACAAGCTGAGTGCACTGAACTTTTTTTACACTATTTGCATTGAGTTTAATTTCTCTGAGTTCAAAGGACAAAGTGAAGGCATTTTAGTTTTACTAACAGAGTTATGAAAGTGCTTGAAACGGAGGTTAAATTTGGAAGAAAAGTAATAAATATGCAATTGAATTCTAGACTTGAGATTTTTTAATATTTGGTAGGGCTTAGCGGAGTTTTATTTCAACTATTTAAAATATTTTTTTGATTTGAATAAAGGCGGATTGTTGCTCAATTTGCAGCCACGATATAGGCAGTATATTGTTAAAAAATAGAAAAGTTCCCCTCACCTGTCAGACGATTCAGAGGAATCGTATCGATCGGAGCATCTCTTCTTCTTGGTCCGACTGTCATCCGCTTCCTGGCCTGGCTGAGGTTTGCTAGTGTCGGGGCCCTTGGTTAAATCCACATCGGGGCCTCCTCCTAATCCTGGGCTACCGCAGCCGCCCTTTTCAGGGACAATTGACGATGATTTGCCGCCGCTGGCATTCTTCCTTAGCACCACACTCGCACCAGATGAAACATTTTTTTTATCATTTACAACAATTAATTCACCACCGATAAGAGAATTAGCGTTATTTTTGTTGTTTCCGTCACCGTCGCTGTCGCTATCACCGTCATCACTCATTTTACAAACATCTGACAACTCTGGATCGACTTTGTGTTGCACTTGATTTGCACCCGTCGTCATGTTATGATCCCGTTTTACTCCCGTTTTCTGAGTTTCAGACATTTTAAATTTACGATTACCACACGCCACACTATCGGCACTTATTGATTTTCCCCGAACAACAAGATCTTCACCATTTTCTGTTGAATTTTCATTGATTAAACTTGAAACTGTTTTGCCATCTGAGCACAAACCGTCTGCCATCTTGTTGTCGTCCGCATATCACACGGGCCAACAGGGGAACACAATAAATAAATATAAAAATAATATAAAAGAAAAAAAAACAACAACACAACAAATTTTTGAAAATTTATGTACGCGCACTTATGTATGCATTATGGGTCTTGTATATACATACAGCGGAGGCCTAGCGCCTTATGTGCACATAAGTTACTATATATTTTCACAGCAAATTTATGTGCCCGACTGCACATGTGAGCGCGCCCCAAACCCGAACTTCAAACTTCAGCTGCGGGACGGTGCGCCGGGGAGGACGGGAACAGCGGACAAAACGTCGACGACGGGATCCGCGCCGTGGAGCGGCCGTACATAAAATATAAAAATTTTCTGGCGACGAGCCGAAGGTGCTTGTGGTCCTTTTATTATTTTTATTTTATTTATTTTCCTAGTATTCTGCCCGTTCGCCTGGCGTCGTTCTTTCGATCCTCGGGGGACAAAGCAGCAGCTCGATTCTGGATGCACGACGGCGCTCGGAGGACGCCGCGCTCACAATTGACACGATTGACGGGACGCACGAAATGGAAACTGATTCGAACATAAAACCGAAGAAAACTCAGGCAACCGCACCACTCACGAGACGAGACGACGCACTGCTTGTGCTCTCCGGCGTGTTTCCTTCCACAGTGAGGAGCGCCGCAGCCGGAGCCAGTCGCGATCTCGGCGGCGCACTCGCACATCGCCTCGCGGCGCACCACGCACACTCGGCTACTTCCTATATGCTGCGGTGTATGCGGCTATTTACTGCACTTCGGTGAGCATGTGTTAAGCAGAGCGGCCTTGCCAGCCCCCGGACGGCTATAGAATGGAGTAATGTCAAAAATAAATTCCATACACTCTCTGTGGAACTTCTTGCAAAGCTATGCGCAGAGGAAAGCGTTCTGCATCTCGCCAAAAACCACAACGGGGTGGCGCTGGTCGCGGTTTGTATTTTCTCAGTCAAATCGAATGAAAAAGTGACGAATGAATTTCCGGTTTTTTCTGAAGGTGAAGTTTCCTGAAAGGCCGTTAAGCTGTAAATATTTTCCTATTCCCGAATAAAACTTTAAGCAAAATCGGCATGGTTACTGAATTACGGATCACATTTGTTTTAATTCTATTCAAGTCATTTAAATAATTACTTGAGTTTAGAAAGTTAACTTTACGTCTGGAAGAAAAGCGTTTCTAGCTCCGCCCGCTAAAGATGGAATAATTTTATGACTATTTAATTACAAAAGGAACAATGCTGTAATTGTGACCTACAATTTAAGCAGATTTAATAATTTGGAAAGAGCCGCGAATCTGTTTGGAGAAACATTTGAAAAAACAGCTTTTAAAATAAAGAAGTCCGCGCTAATGATGACGTAACGAACTGCGTTCGATTTTTTGATTTGATCAGATGAAACCAAAAATTTTTACTTATATTGGTCAGATTATATAAAATTTACCTGGAAAAAAACGGGCAAAATACAAAAGAACTTTGATTTTGACCAAACAGAGCTAGCATTCTCTAGTACGAGTCTAATATAGACCTAAATAAAAATTGTAGAAAGAAGAGGTTGATTGGTAGAAAAGAAGAAAAATAGCTTCTACGAAAAACTCTTATTGTATTAGCAAAATCTGTTTTATTGAAAAGTTGTCAAATGTTTAAAAAAAAGAATAAATATAATATAAATGAGTCAGCTATTTGTGTGTGTCAATACTGCAAAGAAAGGCTGCATATTACAAAAAATCTGTCTCTAAAAAAAGGAAATGTTCGCCCAAAAGATATGAGTAGCTTTAATACTTGCATAGATACCGATTTCTGAATAAAAGTTTCATCGTCAGACAGAGAATGGATAAAAATTACAATTACACACATATTTGCAACATTATTAAACGAAAACAATAGACGAACTTTGTACAAATATTATAAAATACTGTTATGTCCACAGAGACGTAGGCATGAGGCCTTCTTTACTTGCACCTGGAGGAGTTAAAGTCTCTTGACACAGGAAATCCAGCGGTAAATGCACCAAAGAGCCCTAAAATGGAAGTAAATATTTTGAATAATAATAAATTATTATACATATTATTTTTTTAGTACAAACCTGAATATTTTTGATTCTTTCTGTGGCTAGTTCTGGGTCTACTTTGCACAATGGTTCCTCTTGATATTTTCGGAGGGCACTGAATGTTTGAACATTATTTGAAGGAATACATTTAAATACTTCGTCAAAAATTTCTGTATTTCGATTAGAAGTACGCTTCCAAACACCATTCCAAAATCCATCTATAACAGGATCAACAACATCTACAGGGATTCGATTTGGATCCGGTTCTAGTAAGCCTAAAAAAAATAAAATAAAATAATTACAAAAAAATGCCAGAAACTAAAATTTGGTTCTAACAACTAGTTCTTATTTTATATAGTTTTACCTAAATGCTCCTTGAAAAGATATTTGCGCATTCTTCCAGCAAAAATGCCACTTGGAAAAGTTTCACCATTCATTCGACCATCTTCAAATTCTTCGTCCTACAAGCGAAAGATTTTCGTTAAAAATATTTAATATTCTACCATTGTTCTCTTTACCGTAATGATGGTGGCCACCTCCGAGTCCCGTTTCCCAATAAGAGATCGATCATTTATGTTAGCAGATCCGCAGATAACGACGCGATCATCTGCGATCAGCAACTTTGAGTGGACGTAGATAAGCTCAGTGATTGGAGTGTTGTTGAGCAGGTCATACGTCCGCAAACTGTGGAAGGAAATGTACTCGCTAGGGTCTTCTATGCCAACTTCTTTAAGCCGTGAGAGAATAGACGCCTTTCCTCTAATTCAAAAGTTAAATGGATTTATTACGGATGCCTAAAAAGTCTAAAGAACATTTATACCTTGAGATTGAAGCATAATTCCAGTGAGTAATAGCTCTTAAAGCATTTCCAGTAGTACCGCCGACGTCACCTTCAAAGCCTGGCAAAAGCGGCATTATTACGTAAACCCTAAACACCTTTTTTTCCCTTATATAAAAAATAATTATCAAATTATTCCTTCAGTTCAATTTACTCGTTTTATAGTAATAATATAGGAAAACGTAACATTTTAATTCACTCACTTGTGAGCTCTTACAATCCGCTTGAATAGAGTTTCTCCAATTTGATTCCTTACACTGTTGCTACCGTAGTTGCCAAATTGCAGAGTAATAAAAAACTGATTCTCAATGTAAATATAATGCTGAGCTTTAGTTATCGTCTGGATATAGGCGTCATGAATGCTTTGCTCTACTAAGTCCTGTTCTATAAATCCACAACTCCAGCTGGACACACTCCGAAGTATCTTTTAAATATGAAAATTAGTAAAGTTTCAATGAAATAAGATTTTTTATTCAATTTACCTGACATGTTACTCGATTTAGTGGCACCTTTAGAAATTTATCTACGATGTGAATATCAACATAACTTTTTGGCATTAAGTATGGATAAGACTGAAAAAATGCAATAACTTTTTTTAAAATAATGTAACTCTTCAAGAAATCTAAAGATATTAAAGTTTAGAATAATTTTAATTTAAAGCGTCTCTAATGTTAAAAACTAATTAAAACCAAGCGTAGTATAAAATTATCAAATAAAATCCTTACTTGGTTATCCCGAGTTTTCTCTAATTTCATTGTGTTCCATCGTTGAATGAAATGCCGTGCTAAATCTCTGGCTGCAGCACCCAAAACGACGGCTCCCACATCGTGCCAAGGCATTCTAGGTGTTGTAGTTCTGTCCACGAGATCTTTTCAAATAATAAAGTTTTAAGTATGTAACGTAAGATTGATTTTTCAAGGAAAGCATACCAACATAAGGAGCGTCCAAATTTACAAAATCCTTCATAATAAAATTGACATAATCTTTTCCAAACCAAAACTTTGCTTGACCACTCAAGTCTGTTAATATTTTTGTTTGAAAAGGGGTTGGATCTTCATACCCTCCTTTTCTTCCTTCCTCCAACTCTCCCGAAGAGAAGAACAAGGTTTTTTCCTTAATCGCTTGTTTATCGTTTGGACTCTTCTCATCGCCACTTCCATCCGTAGAAGTTAAACGCTGCATTAAATCTTTCCCCTTTCGCATATTTTCTTTAATTTTATCAAGAACCCTCCTCCGTTCGATCTCAGGGGTATTTTGCTTAGTGTGTTCTGAAATAGTATCACTGTCGGTGTAATTGGGCATGAGCAGTTTGTCCCCAGGTTCTAAAGTAGGAATTCCACCTTCGGCCTTTTGAAGGTCCAAATTAATATTAGGTGCTGATCTTTGTGACCCTAGAGCAGAGTCATCGTCATAAACAAATGCTGACCTAATATTAAGCGGTTAAATATAATTATATTTTAATTTTAATTTTTATTAAACCTTCGTTTCTTATCCCCTGAAATACCACCAGTAGTAATGCTGCCTAAATCAGTTAAACGGTGCCTAAAATCATCCCATCGCCCGTAGCAAAGATCTATTCCGCCCAAAAAGGCATATGTTTGATCTACTACCACAATTTTTTCATGGTGAGCCCAAAAAAATACCCCCACTTTAGCATGATCGGGGTGGCGCATCACCTAAAAATAAATTTTCTTTAATTATTCTTTATAGCAAAATAAATAAATAATCATTTCAAACCTTTATGTTTTCATGAGTATTAACTAGCCTCTGTTTGCTGTAGTAACTATTAATACCAAGAGCCATTTGAACTTCTTTGTACAAGAGCACGTATACCCTAACACCTTGAGACTGCAGTAAAATAAAAATTCAACGATAGATTTAAGGAGTCAAATTTCTTTAGTTATACACTTACGGCTTTTCGGTGCAGAATTTTGTCTAGTCTCCAATAATCACCGTCAATTGCTGGACGTTTCATGTAAATTTCGGGACTCAGCCACCAGTCCGCGATGTAGATCTCTTCTTTGGCTCCTTCTAAGGCATCGGCAACTGCGCTCATGTAACTTGACCCGTCGACAAACCAACTGGCTTGAATAGAGGATCTTACGGGAGCGAAGGACATGTGTGGATTGGGGCACGTAAAGTCTCTCGCTGAAAAATAGAGATAGAGTAATCAAGGCCATATACGAAAATTAAACTGCAAAATTTACTATAAAGATATTCAGCAATCAACTTAATGCTTGTATGTGTGTGTTTGTTTTATAGCATGGGTGATAAAAACTCTTCCAGATTTAACATTTGGCTTAGGATGTTTTGGCAGGCAAGGACTTGTACTTTATTCGGAATTCAGCCAATGTAGCTTCATAAATGGGTAAACCAAATTTTCATTACAGTAAACAGAAATGAGGATCAGAGTTTACAAAAGAGGAAATGAAATTTATTTACACTTGAGATAAATATTCATTAAATACCTAAATTAAGATATAACTTACCCTGACTATTGGCTATCGCTTTCAAGTAATTCATCCATTCTTTGCACTTCCTTTTAGTCCAGCATTTCAAGATAATATGTCGATTATTAGTGATCAACTGTAAACCATTTCTCATACCAGTACTGTAGATTCCAGTCGAAACATCAAAGCCCTGATCAAACAGAATCACACTCCTGATCAATAAAAAGACATGTATAAACTTTCACATTTATGTGCTTTCCTAACCTGATTTCTCCATCACTGGGTCTCATGTAACCGAAAAAAGTTTCCTTAATAAAGAACCAGCGGCTCCTCCATTTTCCACACAAAACATCCGAACAAAAGTAGTTGCATCGCACACAACATTTCTGGTGGCAACATCCGAAACAATTGCAACCAGCTTGTCCCGGCCTCGTGGACCCAGTTCTTTTTAATATTGGACCTTCTTTGCCTTTGTCCCCCAATCCTCCGACGAACGAGAGATTTGAAACCTCCAAGAAGTTTATCTGCAAAACAATAGTAGTGAAAAAATCTATGATTTTATTATTTCTAAGTGTACAAACTGTTTCGTGGTGATTTCGGTAGAGACTGATAGTCAAAAGATTATAGAGATAGTCTTCTAACTGCTTGATTCTGATTGGCAAGCCTTCTACAGTTATTAATGTTTCGGGTCTATTTGGAAACCTTGGCAAGGACGATTTCTTCTTTTTCTTACTGGTTTCGTCGCCTGTTTTCTTATACATTTCATAGGCGTTGCGGTAACTAGCCCGTCTCTCTTTATGGCTCCGAGTTGGAAAAGGAAAATTCAGAGATGCTCTGAAAACCCTGAGTTGCTGGTGAAGGGCATTAAAGTGCTTATACCTTTTCTTAATTGTCCAATTAAAACGTCCGTGAGTGAGTTCAATTGTGTATCTGTAAACCAATCGAACTATAATTTTTTATTAAAGCATAAGTCTGAAAACATTCATACAAATTCGGGTTAAGTAGATGAGTTGTAATGCTTCGTTCATTTTCAATTATTTGTACATTTATATCTGCTCCAGGTATGAAGATTTTTCTGTGAAATGATGTGAACTTAATCGGTGCATTATAAATTGTAGTAAATGGAATGTCTTCATTTTGTGTAACACTGTCTCTTTCATCATCGTCATTGTTGCGCTCAACCAGCACGGGATTTTCTCCACCAACTGAAAGAATTGTTACCGAGTCGGGAAATGCAAGTGTTTCATCATATTCGGATTCAACTGAAAAAGGGCCTTCGGAAAAACATCGCGATGCATCTATTGATTCAGTTTCGCTGTCCTTTGATGTTTCTGCATTGATGCCGGTTGCAGTATCGTCATATACTATGGCGGGATTTGAAGTTCCCACATCGGATACCGACATCTCATCTAAAGTAAAATTAGATTAAATCGTACTCAAGAGGAGTTAAATTAAACTACACAAAACATTATCAAAATCTAGTTCAGTACACACTAATAATGACCTTGCAAAATCTACATGTAATTTTGTCGTTTTATTTTTTGATTAACTATTTATTTAAGGAATATCTCCGAAAATGTATTCAGCACTTCTGGACAGATATCGTGTTCATCATGGGTTATATGATCCAGTTGCTGAATACGTGTCTGAAAAATATGGCAGTCAAACGTTTAAACCATTCGCTGCCGAGAACATATTCAGCCATATATTCAGCTATTGGTTTCACAATAGCTGAATATTTGGCTGAATATGCTTTTAAAACTGAAAAGCAAATTACTGCATATTTAACGGTGTTGGTTTTCATTTCCATGTACTCCGGTCTTTTAACTTTCCACAGACAAGGATTATTTCTATAAATTCCAATAACCTTAAGAAAGAAATCGCGACTCCACGATCTAGTGTCAGAGCGATTCATCTTGACAGTTGGTAAACAAAGCAAAACCACGAAAAAATCAAATGTGAGAAATATTTGGGATGGTTTCGGGACGATTTTAAGTTTGTACGCCAAGTTGCCCATACAAAAGATCAATCAAATGTTTGTACGCGTGCTTGTGCGCCAAAAACTGTGACGTGTGTGGCCTGCTAATATTTCAATTAGTTAGTGCTATCTTTCCATTCCATTTCCAGTAATATAAATATTTTACAATTGTGTACTTAACAATTGAAAAGAACGATATCGCATATCCGCATTTGATAACGAAACGTACCCCGCAAAGGAGATATCGGTTTAAAAGAAATTAACTATAGCATTAAATATCTATCAACTTTTACAACTTTTCAAAGTAAAGTCTTTATAAAAGTATTTTAATTTTCAGCGTGTCATCCAAATTGCAACAACCGGCATTAAGTCTTTCGTAAAATTGTTGGCGGTTACATTTGGGTGTGTTGAAACGGTCGAATTATTAAAATATTTCATACATTTTGATGTTGCTTATGTACATATTTAACACTATGAGGCTTCTCGGATAATGCTCAACATCTCAGCGGCGCGCGTTTAGTGACTTTGCTCAGCAAGATTTAGGCGCCACGAAATGCAAATACAAGTAGTGCGCTATCAATATATGACAAGTTGCCAAGTAAATGACTCACACAATCCCAAGTAGGTTATAAAGGAAAGCTTTATCCATATGAAGATTAATAAAATCCATGATTTGTAGCAATAAAATATTTTTTTGTTGAACACAAATTTAATTCAACATACAGCACAATTTTGAACAAAGGCATTTTATTTTTGTTGAAAACTACTTCACTACACATAATGACGATCGTTATTGGGGTACGTGGTTTGGTCGGCACACAAGGAGGATCTTACTGAGGAATCTATCTTTTGTAATTTTACCCGTGTGCCCTATTAGCTGAGAAATGCTTCTGCGATGACGAGCCACATTTTGCAGAGATTCCATTGCTTATTATAATTTCACTGTGGACATTCCACGATAATCGTACACAAAAAAAAAATATGTGAAATCCCCCAAAAACCCGCGAGACTTTTTTTTTTCTTTTTGCTAGCACATAACTAGAAGCGAAAAGTGGACTGCACGTCTCAGCGAATATCACTGAATCGCGCTTATCACAGCGCCTTTCACTTTTTAATCAGAACACAGTGACAATTATCACAAGATAACAAACACAATATTTACCTAAGCAATTAGTGCTCGTACGGTGCTATTAAAACACTTCACAGACCCGATGATATCATCCAGAGACACTTTTTTCGCCCTTCACCATGCAGAAGACTTACTTCAGCATACTCCGCACTTAGTGAGCTAAGCAAACTGAAAGTTTTATAAGAAGAACACAAGTTTCTAGCAATCCCTCTCTCAGATCCATCCCGCCACAACAGTTCGAAAAAAAAAAATGTATTTATAAATTAATGTTGCATTGCGGCTTCTAGCCGCGCACTTGCCTTCCTTAAGCATGCAAAGAAATTTCCCCTGACCCAGATCATCGGCCTCCTGGCTGACGTTTCTTACAATTGGACGTCATTTCGAGTCCAAAGCAAAACAAATACCTCGTCACACTCAGGCTCATCCAGTTGTTAGCAGCAGGCTCAGAAATGCCGGATATTACACTGCTCTCTTTTCTACTGATCAATATGGCCTCCGATGCCGAAACCAAATAATAAAATCTATCTTAAGGTAGTAAAGGAAAAAAAATATATAACAACAACAAGTCTCAAGAATTATTCAAACATCTTCAGACACACGCCGCGCCGTGCCGAGCAATAATTTTAGAAAGCTTTCTAGCTCTATACAAAGCTTCAGGGGGTGCAATTTGAAATTCCGATATAAAATTCACATAACAATTAATTTACATAAAACCACAATTATTCTCCTGCAAATAGGGAATAGTTATGTAATACTATCTGAGTAATTCATGTTGGCTTGTTGCATCTTAAGCACATATTTATGTAGTTAAAGACTTCTGAAGTTTGGTGTACTTTAATTTATTTCACTTTAAGAGTGTTATCAAAATCATTTTGCTACCACGATCCACAACTGAAAGATTATTTTACCTCTTCTTTACTTATAATTTCTCGTTGTAGAAATTATCGTCTACCTAAACAAACGCCTGTACAATATGTTTCACACTATTCCAATATACATATGTATGTTTGTATTACCTTTATTTTATTTTATTATAATTAAATTCGTGAATAGCTCCCGTAAAATTCCCGTAATAGAAATTTTCATTCAAATGAAATGAATTTGCAAAAATTTTAGTCTTCATTTTTGATCCGCAATCTTGATTTATAAATTACGGAAGCGCAATTGCAATCAGGATTCGTAAAAACCTTGAAATACCAAATTTCGTGGCAATGCCTTTATTTTTTCGGTGTGCCAAAATCCCTGATATAAAAAACATCTTTGGCTTGTTTTTTATAACAGCGATAAACAAAAATAATATATTTCCTTGTTTGTATACATATTAGCAGTTGAGGGAAATTTAAAGTGTTTTTAATATCATAACCTCAATGTTGTTTAGATTTGGCAAGGACAACACGGCAAAGATCTTTTACTTACTTTACCGATGTCTCACCAAAATTCAAATGTTTGAACCAGACTAGAGCAAATTGAAATGGTCCTGCAAAAGAACCTAATATTCTGAAGCCCAAAAAAGTTATATTTAACAGGCTTAAAAACTACCGCAGGTAATTACAAGCCCAAAAGCCTGTTTCACATTCGATTTTCCAGCGTGGGGCGTTGCCAAAGCTCTCTCGCTCAAATTTCAATTTACTTTTAGGTTAGGGTTAACCACAAGGGTTTAGTGCTTGTGCTCCAGTGATGCGCTGTCTGCGAAAGACAGAAGTTTTTTTGATAGTGCGTGAAAACTTTCCGGGCTAACTGTAAACATCTAAATTAAATTAGAATTTCAGAATTATCCTGTTGCGAATCCAATTTAAAAGGTAAACAAAATAATTAAACAATTCAATATTGCGCAAGCTTCAATCCACAAGAAAAGAAATGTGAAATAAAACCTTCATCAGCGTTTTTTTCACCGTCCGGTGCAAGTTGCATTTCGGACTTTCTTCCCTTTGCAAGATCCTAAAAATACAGTTAAAATGGTTGAACTAAAAAACAGAAAATAAATTCGGATAAATTTCCCATTCGAGAAGGGAAATTTACTAAAATGAATTTCCCACTCCTTTTGGATTTTATGCGGCCATATTCACTTATTTGACACACCTCTCAGATCCGAGGTTCTCAGCTGCTGAAGTTGGATCTTCGATGATTTAATTCGCAGAGTACTTCTTAAATTATGTTTAAAGTGCAGTGCCGAGCGCGTGGTTTTTTAGTTTTTCATAAATCTCGTTTCTTAAACTGATAAAAACAATTGAACGGAGTCAGTTGAGGAAGCAGAAGCAAAGCTTTTATTCGCAGCACCAACGCTTCTTTGTTTGGGCTACCTGACACTCCATGGAAATTGCTGAAGCACATGGAATTTCGTTGTTGTCCTTCCGCCATTTTAATTCTCATAGCGGCCATCTTGTAAGGTAAGAGTGGTCATATTTTCAGAATTTTGAAAAATTGTACGTGGATATGTGCGTTCAATTTTAAAACTTTTTGCTTCTTTACTTAATCATAAGAAAGCTCTTGGTACATGCAAATCGGTAGGGGTGCGTTCTGTTATGAGTTGTAAACTTTGCTTACAGCGGTAATCCACCTCTTGTCTTCTTTTGGTAGAGAATTTTGTTACCTTTATACATACATACATATATAAAAATGTTTTTTGAACTACGTATTCACGTATCGTCTCAAACAGAACTAAAATACGAAAAGTGATGTGATTTTTTATAAGCCTGAAATTCATTCTATTTATAATGAAAGTTCGGCATGAATTAAGTTGGAGGTCTGCTCACGGATTTGGATGAAACTTTGTTGGAATGTTAATTTAGGATCAAAAGTGACGCATATGCAAACAAATAATCGGTCGCTTATATTTTCTGACATATTTAACTTTTAAATTCGAAAAGCCACCGCCACTATTTCTCCTTGCTCCCACAATTTTTTGGTGAAAATTATTAGACCCCTGTAAGAAATTGTTCACGAATTCTGAAAATAAGAAAAATTTTACTTTACTTTTATTTTTCACGTGCTCGACACCGTCGTTATGTGATAAAAATATATTTATCTTTAATACGTTAATGGATTGAAGACTTGAATTAAAGTTTTAATTGACGTATCGGTTTTATGTTTCTTTGTTTAAGTGCTTGACTTCAATTAGATTTGATATTTCGCATAGGCAAAGTACTAAATTCTTCATAACCTCACTTTAAAAATAAAAATAAAGAAGGGATCATTTTATAATCCAAAATTAATTAATAACTCGATCTGCTGTCTAAACGAACAATAGCACACCTTGTATAAGTTTATTATCTCTTAATAATAATCTCTGGATTCTGACCGTTAATTATATGTAATTTTACCCTTATTTTAATGTAAAGCGTTGAAATGCTAGTATAGCTGCACATTAAGTTTGCGTTCTGTTCCGTCGAAGCAGCATTTTTATGATGTTTTAGTAGCTTCGTAAACGAGGAACTTTAAAAATTATTAAAAAGGGCTATTTTAGTTCGCTTTTTTTGCTTTTCTCTATTTACTCAATGAATCCTAACTAAAAAGTGTAAAATAAAATAAGTAAATTTAAAAAATCAAAAACCCGACTACGTAAAAAGTGAACTTTAAATATAAACTGAAAAGAAGAAATCAAGTCCTGTAGTCTAGAATTTTTTTAAGTAATATTGAATAGCTACACAATTGAATTAGTTTCATGATCGATACACACATAGCAACTTTAACAGTCCGGACCCATTATTGGGAAGATTTGAGCCGGTCTCGATTTTTAATCAGTTTTTCGCCTAAAAAAAATACTAAAAATTAAAATTTTGATTTAGTTCTAGTATGCGCTGGAGCTATTACTGTGTAGAATATGTGGTCAAAATTTCATGAAGATCGGTTCAGTGGTTCAAGAGAAATCACCGCGTTTAAAGTTTTTTTTAGCACGCACAAGTAGAAGGAAGAAGCAACGTAAAGATCGCAAAGTATGTAATATAAAAATTCAATTTTTTTAAAGTGATATCAAGTATAGCTAGTATATAAATGAATTTCATTTCATACAAGTTTACTTGCCTCCGAATTTTCATTCGTATATTTAAACAAATATTTGTGCTGCGTCGTTTTGCATTAAAGTTTCTGTCGGCTTTTGCAATTTGAAGAAGTAGCCTTTAAGTTTTCCGCCAGAAAGATCTCCTAAAAGCAAGCAAAGTGTAAATATTTATAAATCAGTAGACGCGACTCGCATCTCACGTGTACACCTCCAGCTCCAAGACCCAGCCACTGATATCCCTGAATTGTAACTGCGCAGTGAACGGTCCGCTCCGCTGACAGTGACCCGAAAATTGTTCGCAGTTTTGTCGACCTGACGCGCTAAAACCAGATTTCATTTCTTGAACTCTTCTTAACTGCGGGTAGTAAATGCGTTTTTTTTTTTTTTTTTCAAAAGAAAGCTTCCCCGAGATCCCAGGCTA
This sequence comes from Machimus atricapillus, assembly GCA_933228815.1. NCBI lineage: Eukaryota > Metazoa > Arthropoda > Insecta > Diptera > Asilidae > Machimus > Machimus atricapillus. The sequence continues at coordinate 28,958,636 of OW121786.1, read as the reverse complement.
GATTTAGCCGATCTTCAATGATAAGCTGTCATTTTTTCGATTGATTTTATGCCCACCATTGCCCTTATCTTCCAGGAAAGCTGTTTGCGGCAGAAACAGCTGCAAGGGGCTCTGCTTCCAAAGAGCCCCTGACTACGAGACAAACCCAAGCCGCGCAGCACGTGAGAGAAAAATTATCGCGGCATTTCGAGCTCCGGTGCTCGCCGCTGCTGCTGAAAGTAGGAAACGAAATGAAATGAAATGAATGGCACCAACAACCAGCAACATGAAGGCGCTTTCTGCGCCGGCGCACCATTTTCCACGTGCGGTTAACTCAGAGTATTGAAGCAACAAAATATTTCAGCTTCGAAGACCTAATTCTTATTCTTACTGAACTTGTAAAATTCAATTAATTTAAATGACCAAAATTCAAAAATACTTCCCTAAAAGACGGAACAGACAGATGAAAAGAATTCAAATATTTTTGAAATAACTCTCCTCTTCTAAATAAATTTCCCTCAGAAATAGCCCACTGAATTCCTGTTGAGCATCTGCACGGCAGCCATGATGATGTGCTCGTGACACTTCTAAGATTACTTTTTTCCATGGCGTTGGCCAAACACGCGGCCGGTTTACTGCTAGTATTTGGTGGTTATTTTGTTTTTGGAGTTGTTTTTAAACTTGGAAAATGTGTTGTTAAACGAGTGAGTTGCTGGTTGTCTTTTTAATCTGATTGAAACTGAAATTGAAAAGAGTTTAAAAGGTGAAAACTTCCATCGCATTACTGTATATTATATCTAGATATTTTTGACAGGCACGCCATTTTATAGGGTAACCACCATTTTGTTTACCATTGATGACGTGTTATTGTTATAACTGTTAAAATGTTTATGTAAAAGAAGAAGTACTTAAATTAGTTTTAGCTAAAAATTTAATGTTAGTTACAAAGAGAAAAGGAAAAATTCATTCGTGCTCCTTTCAATTGTGCACTTGCAGGTGTGTTGGCATAGCAAAGTTTGCTGAATTATCAAGAAAGCGGCTAGACGGGGCAGGGAGAGGTTAGTTTTTTTTCGGCGGCAGCCCTTACGGTTTCCGCCATGCGCTGCCCGTACTTGAAAATCTTAGTGCAGAGCAGCCTTTTGTGAGTTGTGGTTCCGCTATTGCTTGGTAATTTTTTCGATAAAATAAATATTTCCTTAAGAGTCATTCGGGCTGAAAAGAGCTTTAAGACCTGTAGCATCTTAAGAGCAAGCTTTTTGATACTCTGTGAAAGACGCGTCGCGATGGTGGAGATAAAAAATTAGACCGGGAAATAAATTCGCTGGTTGAGTTGAAATTTGTGTTCACTGTTGCAAGTTCAGTGGGCGGGGAGTGTGATTGCGAATTTTTCGTTGATGCATTTGTGGAATAAAAATACACTGAATAATTCGTTTTAAAGATAACTTCTATCTAGTGCTATAAATTTTAACTGAACTTTAATGACCTTTAGTTTTCTTGTTTCACATTTCGGTTATTTTTAGTTATACAGGTGTCGATCTTATTCCAATTATTTCACTCTAGTTGGATAACAACTGATTTTTTTAATAATACAATTTTGAAAGAAATTTTCTTATGCGTATGCAGAAATTTTAAAAAACGAAATGTTTTTAAAAAAGTAAAATAAACTTTCGAGGGTTTTTTAGAGATAAAAAGTTTTTGTTGTAGTCTTTAAGACTATTATATCATTAAAATTTCAATACTTATACACAAATGAGACTCATTCCTTAATTAAATTTATATGCATTCAATGAATGGAAAACGAAGTAACGTACATGAAATAAATATTTAATTATATATACATATGTACTATATTGTTACATACATATATTGCAATTACTGTGCTAATTCTAGAACATAAACCTCACGGAACTTGACGGCTAAGGGAGAAAATAGTCATTTAGAAATATAAGAGTCTTAATTAAAACGAGAGATCAACTAACGATCTGATAATTATTTAATCAATAAAAATTACAGTATTTAATCAAATTAATATTTCTTGGCGGTCAGCTATACTTTGCCAAATATTTAACTTTTATTAACATTAAAGGTTACCACTTTCGTCTTAAAATTTCTTCACGCTTGCACTATTTCAAGAAATCTCTTACCTGCATGCCATCCATCTAATTTTTGTACGCAGAGAAGCACGCATTTATGTAATACAATTAAAAAATTCATTCAGGTTTTACATCTTTCTTGCCTAACTGCAATGAACTAATTAATTACGTGATAAACTAACTTATTAGTAAAAATTGCCAATTCTAGTCTAGGACAAAAAAGTATTTTAAATAATAACTATAACTAACATACAATTTGCAATTTTATTTCTTGAACTGGCAATTTATGCCACTGCTTCCCTCTTTCAAAATAAAGGTTGCATTTACTTCACTGTACCTAAATTCCATCGCGCGTGGCAGTTTTTCTTATGGATTTAAATACTAAAAAATTTAAAACTGTGTTTGCAATTTAAAAAAAAGTATATACTAATGTGTGCAATAAATTTTCATTTTGCAGATTTCGTTGGACACTGAAAGGATAGAATGAATATCGGAAAAAACAATGTTAAAAAAATTAAGCGCATTTTTCAAAAATATAAAGTTTCATTTGAGTTTGTTCTCCTCAATTTTTCAAAGGTGATTCAGTTGTATAAATATGTAACTGGCCGTCATATTGTTATTAAAAGAAAATTAGTCAAAAAGAAGAATAAAGTTGTAATAAAATACAACACGCTTAGAAAAAGTTTATTTTCGTTAGAAAATAAAAAGAAGCGTCGAAATAGTTTACCATGGAGCACAAGAGTGGTGCAATTCATAAAAAAACAGAGGGCTTTCAGAAAGAACCAGGATGAGATCGAAAACGTTGTTGGAATCCAAAGTGACACTTTGTCCCCGGAAGAAATCCAAAAGAAACTTAAAGAGCAATTAGAGCTACTTAAAAGCGGTAAAAAGACTGTTCCGCTTATTGGCGGTAAAGATGATGAATTTACTAAGACTGCTAGGATTGCTGTCAGGAATATAAATTCGGTGAGAAACACCAATTTAAATGAAGCTTTCGATGAAACTCATCGAGGAAATGCCGAACACGAATGTAATGATGAATTAGAGGACATAATTTATTTACAACATATAAAAGATAGTAATGAGAGGCTCTTGCCTGATTATGATGAAGAAAGCAATGGAATTCAATCGAGTCCTGATGAAGACCCTCTAGATACAGACAAATCGACTAAAATGTCGTTTACGAAAAGTACGAAATTTTTAGATTTATTAATAAATAAAATGCAAATAGTCGACAGTAAAAAAAAATCCAAGGTTATAAATGTTACAAATGCAACTATTCAACAAATTGATAAAACGTCTCTGAATTGTCAGAATTTACCAAACAGTAATGAATTTAAAAATCAATTGAATAGTGTTGTTGAATCTTCAAATAATATTGAAAGTATGGATTTTTCGAACTATGAGGAAGGCGAAAATATTCTTTCTATAGAAATTAACAATATTCCTACAACGATAACTAAGGATAATGAAATCCCAGCAACAGCCACGACAGCTGGTGAAGAGACGTCTTCGAGCTCGTCTGAGTTTTTAGGCTTTACCGATTATGAAATAGTTCCTTCCACTGTACCGGGAATGCTTCCTACTCCTGTAGTGGCTAATTCAAAAAAGGACTCACAAAAATCGGCCTTTATAAGTGAAGATCTCGACAATTTTCTGCGCGAGAACTCTCTACACGGAGTTGTTACTTCTACTCGGGTGGAAGCACCAAAACGATATAAGAGTCATGAAGAAGGCTTAATGTGTGACGGAGCAACACCTCCCAAAATGATAATGCTGGTGATTCCAGAAGAACTAACAAAGCCCAGGACAGTCGCCGAAAAAAGATATATCCTACAGAGGAAGCAGAGCATAAAATATTATATGATTGAAAATGAGAACACCATTTACAGAGAGTTAAAAAAACGTACTAAGTATGGAAAAGCAAACACCGCTGTTGTTCGTTGCATCCAGAATTTAGAAGTACCTTGCACCAGAGATTGCTGGAAGGCAAGCGCATGGTTGTGCACCGAAAACGGTCGATTCTATTTTCAAATGCTGAAAGTGGATGATGTTATTGTAAAGCTGGTAGGCGGTTCAGGTAATCATATAACGAAGTACAAGCCTCCACAACTAAGCAGACCACCTAAAAGACTTCTTCCGAAGATTTGTTCACCAGGTTGCAGGCAAAATGTAGATTTTAGAAATATCGTTATTAACTTGTCCGACGATCAGACAGAATTTGAAAATAAGGAAAAAATAGAACACGATTTTAAACTACAAATAGGTCCAGTTGATGAAAAGTCTGCTATAAAGCCAGGACCATTGTCGTCAAAATGTATTTCCTCTCCATTCAAACCGAACATGGGAGAATTGCAGGTCTACGAAATGCCTAAAGTTAAACTGGAAGTATTTCCGGAAGTGGACAAACCGTTGGATGATGCTGTTAAACCATATTTAAAATATATTCTACCATCAAATTGCATTACAAGAGAATGGGCGGAATTTGCTGTTTCTACAGTTATATTAAAAGCAGACCTAACTGAAAAAGACCATCCAAAATCGTTCACGTTCACAATTCCATATTTAAATAATCAGAATAATATTCTTGTTCGAAAAATGTACAACAGAAAAGAAAAAATGGAAAAATTTTCCACAAAGGATTTCGAGTTTCGAAAAGAAGTCCAAGTAGATGACGAAATTGCCAGCGAATGTGCTGATATCCTGTCGGAAATGATTAATAGTGTGGCAATTGGATTAAGTGAGGATTCCTTACTTAAAGATGACCCCGATATTGATTACTCGAATAATACAAAAGTTAATGAAGAAACAGTAAGAAGGGATTCCAGCGAGGAGAAAGTCTCTGAGGTATCGGAGAAAAGAGCTACTAGAACGAAAAAACATAAGCTTGTGTAAGTATTAATTATATTTCCTGCTTCTTTTGTACATTGGTATATTTTTTTTTTATTTAGGATGGAATTAAAAAAGCTTAATGCAACTATTATAGATGCTGAAAGCCTCTGCTCAGTGGGTAAGTTTGAGATATTCAGTACCTACACATACATAGACCGGGTGTTTTTCTGAGGTCTTAATAGAGTTATGCTAATCGATTCTATATAGTCTCCTGATCAACAATATTAGGATTCATATTAAGCATTAAGTTCCAATCTCTCTTTAGACACAATTCCAATAGATTTTCCATTAATATATTTAGGAGTAAAATGTCCATGGACAGCTTATAAAATATGAATATAATAAAACTATTATATGTATTATTATATTCAGATTTAAAAGGAACGGAAAAACAATTTTTTTAAATTAATTTTATAAAAAGGTGGGCTGATCTAAGTTGACTAAAATAAAGCCACAATTTCTCAGTTGATCTCGGCATAGTTGTGGACAGACAATTAAGATTTCTTTTAATAAGGGGTAACTTTTATATAAAAAAAAAGTAATTACGTAGATTCTGTGTTTCCTCGTTAAAACATTACATTTTGTGAATCGTTTACTAATATGTATTAACATAATAATATTGAAAAGGTGTCGAATATGTAAAATATGAATAATTCTTTTAGAAAACAAGCGATGCAAAATTCCACACTGCAGATTTGGTTGCGTTTGCCAAAGTATATCAGAGAAGCCGATTCAAAGAAAATATTGTAAAAAGACCGAGTGCATGTTATTGTCAGGTACATGCAAGCATATGACATCCACTGATATTGGCGATCTAATGGTAATTAGCGATAAATTTAATTTATTTAATCCCATTATATACTTATTAATAACTTTTAGAATTCATCATTAACAACGGAAAACGCCATTTTAATAAGGCGAAAGGCTACTGAAAAATTGGCAAAAGTAGAGAAGGAATTTTGTTCTACTGTTGTATTAACCGACAAGGAAACATTTGTTTTAAATGAACCAACCAAAGAGAGAAAACGATCAAAAAGAATTCCAAAACGTTTTGATGACTATGACACTACAGAAGGTAAAGAAAATAATGCGGGTAATGACGATGAAGAATCTATAACATCTATACCAAAATTGTATCCGTTTGATGATGAACCACCGCCAAAAAAGTTTAAGCATTGTACTGTGGATTTGTATAAACTGAAAGGTTTGGAGCATATAGAACCCTGGTGTATGATACACTGCTTGTATAAATGCTTCTGTAAGGGCGAAAGTACTACCGGAGTACCCTTTGAAATTAAAAAGGAAGAAACCATTGTGTCCGAAGAAATTGCATATCCTAGAAGGCCAATTTATTCATTCGATAAAGAAACTACTCCAATTAAAAATAATTCGAATTCAGAGCAGAGTTTGTTGAAACGGCGAAATGACTCAGTTGATACTAGTGATAGATATGATTCCCCTACCAAAATACAGAAAATTGATGTTGATATAAGTACTTGCAGAAGAATTATGCCAGTTCCAGTTGAAATGTATCAAACGCAAAATCGCCGAAGAGCAACACAAATTCGAAGGACTATAAGAACGTCTGAAAATGAAAGTAAGAAACTTATGCTTTCACATATAATGCAAAAGAGTTATCAGTATCCTAAAATCCTTCCGAATAATCGATCTCTACTTAAAACGAATCAGAATTATAAGAGATTTAGACAGGATTCAGACGAAAATGCAAAGGAAACAGGGGAATCGAATAAAAATGAAGCTAAATTCCCTATTATATCATCTGTGTGCTCTCTAAGTGACGTTCCTGAACTAAACTTAAAGTTACACAGCCAAAGTAGCATGCATCCCAGCGAAACGTCGTCCAATTCTTCTGGAGATATTTCTCAATTTTTGAAGTCTGGAGACAAAAATACTGGTACTAGTGGCGAATATTTAACAAACGCACCAGAAACATCCAGTTTTATAAAACAATTTCCCCCTAATACTACAAAAGTAAGTGCTCAGCTTCATAATGAAGTAATTAGTAAACTTAATTCGGCAGTAACGCGATCAATGCACAGCGTTTGTACAATTCAATTAAGAAACACGAAAAGAATACCAGATCCCGTTCCAAGTACATTAAGTTGTCATCAATGGAATTTATTTTTGCAAGCATACGTTGATGGCACAATTTATGTTTGGGAAGTAAGAGTTAATAACGGCTCATTTTTGGCAGCTACAGTTAGAAATCTTATGCCAATGATTCCCAAAGCACTTAGTGTGATTAATATTAAGGCAATTCCTAAGCACAAATTGCCACTAGTTGGGAAGATGCTAAATGCTAGATTCATTAATGATAAAACGAAAACCGTTTCAGTGCTATTGACAGGGGATCATAGTTATTGGCGTATTATTGGACTCATTCATTGTACCTATGACTATCTCAAAAAAGGTGGATGTTTTAAACCCACGCCACAAAGTCATCCTTGTCTTTCTAAAAAGATTAATTTGCTCTACAATATAATGATATTGCGACAACTTCATAGTACTAATATATCAACTGGTCAAAAGGCTACTGCAACAGTAACTTCGCAACAATTTGCTGCCGAAACTGAACGAGGGAACAGTGAGGAAAATACTCAGCATAGCGAAAGTCGGGCTGAATCGTCCGCAACAAAAATGTCGCCAAATATTAATACACCGGAATTATATACTACTGCATCTTTGGTACCATCCACTGCAGTTCCCGGAACTTGTGCGGAAGAATCAGTAACTCAGTTAAATATTTCGGAAAACAGAACGACAACAGAACCGTGTGCTAGTACATCTAGGGACATAGGTTCTCCGCTCCCACCTATTGCAGTTTCAGAAAATTGTGCACAAGTACCAGAAAGCGACAAAAGTTCCGAAAATAATGCATTTAAATTGGACATTGCAACTGTTGGACTTCCTATTACGCCCAAATGCAATTTAGAAATAAAGCGAGTCTCTTATAAAACCATAGAGGGCATTGTTATCCCAATAGCAATTCCTGGAGACCATCGTTGGCTGGTATTAGATATAGTTGGTGATTTCTCTCACATTTACATACCTGATTGGAAAAGTTTCTTGAGCTATGATAAAATTAAAAAGGCAATTATGCTAACACAGCGCACTAAAAAAATTGTTCGAATTGGTCAAGATGAGAGTTCTATTGATGTTTTCGCTACTCCAGACATTCAAGATAGGATTTATTTAGGACCTTATCCTATTGGAGCAGCAGAAGATATTGTGCTTTATCAAAATATCGACGGAAGAATGATGCTGCGGGAAGATTTTGAAATAAGTCACAATATTTCAAGAGAGTACAGAACTTGTGGATTTTGGTTATATAAAAAGTTTGGAAAGCTAATATTTGATATGGACCTTAAATCTCTACACATTACCAAAGCTTCCTTAGATGATGATTGCATTATTGTGGACGATAAAGGAGATGCTGATAATGTGTATGCGATAATAGAAGACAAATCTACCCAAAAATTAGACGTTGCAAAACAGCCAGTTAAACCAGACCTACCGCTTCATATAGATTTAGATTCCGTTAGAACATTAGAAGACTCTGATGGCGAAAAAGATAAGAAATCGGAAGTTCCAAAAGCTAGCACGTTATTAACACCTTGGAATGTTACTACAATGCAAGTTGCTAAAATATCTACAAAACGTGGTATAGGCAATTTTAAAATAATTAAAAATATTGGAGCACTTTCGGTTCCTGAAAAAAACACATCCAGCGATACATTGGAAACCGAAATTAGTGAAGCAGCTAATGAACCTTTAGTTCCTACAACAGATTTAATAATGGATCAATCCCATCCGGTTGTCTCAAAACCAAAAGATCTACAAGTTAGGGATGTTTCGAAAGAAAAGGAAAAATTCCGCCGGATTGCCCCAAAACCAAAATATCCAGATAGTGATGTTTCGATTTCGGAAGATAAAGATCAATCCCAACCAATTGACCCAAAACAAAAAGATCTGCAACGTTCTAATGTTTCCATATCACCAATAAAACAACATTCTTCAGATATAAAATGTTATGGTCCTACGACTGCATCACAAGGTAGTGAGGCAGAAAGCGCAACCGGAAAATTTAGAGGTACTTCAGTATCTTCAATTTCAAAACAATCGCCAGGTTCAAAGTGTTATGGTCCGATCGGTCCGGGATCGAAAGAAGGTGAGCAAGAAAACCAAACGCGTAGAGGCAGTTTAAGCTCTCCGGAGTCGTTATTAATTCAAGCGATGAAACCACCCGTTATAATAACTAAAAAAGCAGGTTCATCGTTAATTCAGAAAATTCAATCGAAACCTGAGTTAGTCACTAAAATAGTTTCTGCGAGTTCTACGCAAATCACCACAACTACGTCTAACAGCAATTTGATTAGTTCTCAACGACCAAACAATTCAGTTAGTCATATTATAACAAAAGCAAAAAGTTCAGTTCAATCGAATTTTTCGGTTCCAAAACCTGGATCTTCAACTAATCCGCTAAGTCCTGCTAATGCTCAAACAGCAAGTACCAAAATACAGACGATGCCAAAAACAATTTTCTTAAGCAGCCCAAAGGCGGATGCTCAGATTGCATCAACCTCAAATTTTGACGGTCTAAAGACGGTAAAGGTTACGAATGAGAGTGATAAAAACAAAATGCTGGAGGCAGACGAAAAACCCATGTGTGGGTATATTGTATGCGACGATCCAAAATTCGGATCATTTCCTGTTAAGAGGCTAGGTGATTTCTACTTCTTAAAATGGCCGGGAACGAAAGGCGTCTACCGGTTGAAAGGAATAGATATGGTGAACAAGTATCTGAATTGGTAAGTAGGAACATTATTATTATGTATTATAATTAATCACGTACAGGCGAACACTTAAGTGAGCTCATACATCTTACACCTAGGATTTTTAAAACCAATATTCTTGGTCGCTATTTCGTCTGTTCACTGAGCTCGAGATCAGATCAGATTCAAGTAGATAAACTTATATCAGTTGTCAGATCAGACTAGATAAAAGAAGATGAGTAGTCTCAATGAAAGCAGATCCATTTTTGTATATCCTCATTATATTTTCAGTACTTTGGAAAATGTGCAGAAAAATAACTTTTCTGGTTAAATAATGGTTCGCCTGAATCGTTTTCTACTATTTTGTACTTTCGTGTCTTTTAGAATTATTTGTAAATCTTTATTTATTTATATTATCGCAAAATTGGTCGCATTGGTCAACATGTTTATTTTAAACGATATTGTTATGTGCAAATCTTACACAGTTAAATGTGTAAATAACTTAAGTTACTCAATTCTTTTAAACATTGCTTCTTGTTTTAAGCGTTTAAAGTTTTTTTTTCATGCAGTATACAACAAAATTATGTTTTGAAGAAGGGTAGTGTTTAATACTTTACGTATCGTTAGCGATCGAGACGATCTGGCGCATTTACGAACTGAATCTAGATTTGACCTTAACCTGTGTTGTTCCAAATTTCGTGTTTATTCGTTAAAAATGCGCCAGCTTGAGCTGTAGAACAAATGTTTTGATTCCAAATATCGATAACAATTTACAAATCAGCGATTCTTAAAACACGTATGAAATCATTTTCTGAAAATAGAGTTTAAACTCAGCATAGCGCATATCGGATTCTAATTAATCCTTGTCACTAAGCATGTAGATATATGAAATTTATTTATTATTAGTGTTAGTTTTTAGTGATTTGTTATCCTAAGCGTATTTATTTTATAGCCATACAAAAAAGGTATCGGACTCAGCGAGAAATATGTGCTGGAGATTTGTTTCTTCTAAAGAGGTTAAATGCGGAAATATGACAGTCTTAAAAACCGACCAAGGGATTTTTAATGGCAGCTCTAAAAAATCAGAAGTAACATCAACAATAACATCTACAACTCAGAAACAAAGGTTTTCGCGGAATTGTGTTTTGACTTTGCCTAAAAATACAAATGTAAGTTATAAATTCCTCATATTTATTTTTAAAATTGATTAAGAATAATTCAGGTTTTACATCAAACCGCCGCATCAGATTCGCTTCCTCTTGAGACGGAATCAAAGTTACAAAAATTAAAGAATTTCACGGTAAAGAAAACTGCCATTTTAAAGTATCCCAAATGTAATATCCTTACAAAGGAAAAATTGATGGCATTGAAAAAGACGCCGATTGAAACAGCAACAACTATGAGCCCGAATTCTTTGTTGCGGAAGGTTCTATGTCTACCTGCAAAATTACCGCCGGTCCCTCCACCGGAAAAAACAGCAACATTGCTGACACCGCCAACAGTTAAAACTCCTCCAATCGTAACTTTTAGATCTTCGCTGCTGGCAAATTCTAAAACTCCGCCCCCCAAAAATGTTAAAACGCCACCGTCAACAATTGTTAAAACTTCGCTGTCAGCAACTGTTACAACTTCACTTCCAGTAGCTGCTACAACTCCTTTGCCGGCACCTGTTAAAACTCCTCCAGTACCAACTGTACCATTAAAATTGTCACGACCACTTTTACCAATTTCTATAAAACCAGTGAAGCCAGCATGTGATGAAGTTATTTTGATTGACGACGATGATTAGATTCCATCGTACAAGGGGTTATTAAGGGCCTGTCCGAATCCAAGTCTATTTAATTATTATGTCTACGCCTTCGTCTCGTTATGACAGTTTATGATGTCAGTGAACAAGCTGAGCTATTATAACAATTAAGACGAAGGCAAAGCTGATCTCTCCGAATTGGTTTGCTTAGCTTGAAATTTAACGTTTGAAGTTAACCTAACCTAACTTATTTGTCTGTACCTAAGAGGGGCACAAAAATGTAGCGTTCAAAATATAAATTAATAATGGAAGGAAGAGTACAAGAAAAGATGAATGCAAACATTATTAATTTTAATACGTTTTCTTTAGTCCCTGCAATAAAGACATTGTTCTTCAGAACATGTCTATAACAATTGCAATTCATTTTACTTACATTTTGTACCTGACATTTTTAATTTTTCTTAAAAAAGTCCTATTTCACAACCAATTACACGTTGTCTACTTCACGAAGTCAACACGAGTTTTGACTCGCTCATCAAGCTAAGCAATTGACTTAACTGTTATACTACGTAGCTAAGCTCACCGCTATAGACATGAATTCGGACAGAGCTTAGCTCGGTGTGACGTCACGAACTGTTATAACGAGACGAAGATAGACATAGACTTGGATTCGGACAGGCCCTAAATATTTTTCTTATAAAACTGTGATGTGATGAAGAATTTGTTAGATCGAAAATTGTTTTCGTTAAGACTATGAATCGTATTTTTTATTTAGAAGCTTACGGTAGAATAAGTTTTATTTTTAATTATGTATATGATATTATATATATTATTTTAATTATATGATATTCTCTACACAAAATAAATGCACATTTTTAGAGCCTTGTGATTTTTATAAAAGTTAGGAATTAAAGTGGTAGATCAAATTATTACGATTTAGCATTACGAATAGCGAGTCGCGAACATTTGGGCCCTATCACGAATATCGTCATTTCTGCGACTAAGATTCGATCGAACGAATCGAAAAGAGCTTAAAAAAGCCCTTTTTCGGTAAAAATTCCTTGATGTTTCAAAATTCTCATAAATTCATTTCAGTAACCTTTGATTTCAATTAATTTTTTTTTCAAAGTGGTTAAAATAAGCCGAACGAAAGTCAAAATATGTAATTCGATTGGATTTTTCTAATCGAGTCATTTTAACACCTTGCAAGGACAAATTAATTGAAATCAAAGGTTACTGAAATGAATTTATGAGAATTTTGAAACTTTATCAAGGAATTTTTACCAAAAAAGGGCTTTTTTAAGCTCTTTTCGATTCGTTCGATCGAATCTTAGTCGCAGAACTGACGATATTCGTAATAGGGCCCTTTGATTCGCCTCAAAAGTCGAAACAAAATGGCCCTTATTCCGGTTGTCACCTCATGTGCCATGTGACGTGAGTCTACGGATTCGGTACTCTCGTTGTCACCCTACTCTAAGTGACTTCTATGGGATGTGTCACTTCATTTGCTCCTCACGTCACGCGACAACGAGAATACCTAATGCAAAGTGAGGTGACACGACTTTGAGATTTGTCGCGAAAATTTTGATTTTTGGATTTAAACAGAGGAGCCTATTGCTATTACCATTGGCGCTAAAATATTCCTTAGGGTAATGCGAGACTAGGCGGACTTCAGCGCTGAATGAGTGCACTCCCGCATTTGATGCGAGACTAGGCATGCTTACGCGAGTACGGAATTCAATAAAGATACAAGATACATATTTGTTAGTGATTGACAGTTATATTACATTTGGAGTAGTGCGTTCTGCGGAAAAATAGACCGGTGAAGTGCGCATCCCTCCACAAAGCGTCACTTCCCCCTCACCATCAAACTCGTTCCGCACCCGACGTAAGCATATGCGTAGTCTCGCATACCCCTTATACCAGACGAATAAAAATTTTCAGTGACTCGCAATTCATAATAGAGGTGTACACTTGAAAATATTATTATTATTATATTTTTGTTTCAATTATGTTAATAGTGAAGGTGTCAAAAATAAAAAACCCTCCCTCACCCTATAATACTCCCATGCCCAGTCACAGTTACTTTTGAGAAATTTGAGCATAACTACAGCACTACGTTATTCTCAATTTTTTCTAGCGTTTTTCATGTAAATGTTGAAAAATACTTTTGTAAAAATTTTCCTATTAAAGGGCGTATACAAGGGAAAGAAAAGAAAAACATAAAAAGTGTAGTTTTAATGAGTATATTCAGTGAATTACAAAAAACATAATTTCTCATGGTTGCTCTTTGTACGCCAAATAAAGGTACACTTAGATAAGGAAATGTATCACTCTAAATTTTAGCAGTGAAGAAAGCGGTAAGTACATAAACTTGGAGTAGACTTAAACAACAATGTCAAAAGCTTCCATATATCGCTCCAGATTCTCCTCGGGCTAGAAGGAGGACCTTTTAAAATATCTACGGCATAACGACAACTGAATTTTCTTACGTGATCGAAGAGGAAGCCAATTTTCAAGATGTGGGAGGAGACTGGCACCATATTTACATTTCTTTATTTAGATAAAAATTTGGATGTACTAAAAAACTGAAAGCTGATAACCTAAGGATGAAGAAGTCGTATGCAAAAATTAAATAATTGGCAGAACATTTGCTTTAGTTTCTCAATTTTTAGAATTCCGTAGCCAACTAGAAACCTTTGCGGTTTCGTTCGGGTCGGTCTATGTCACAACCTAATTCTCGTCATACTTATATACCTATTAAGATGAAATTTAGTATAGGGACATAAATTGATTATCGAAAAACAGAAATGATGGGATTTTCGAAAACTAACATTTGAAACCTCTTCGCATAGAGTGAAAAGCGTACAAGAAACTTGTTCACTTCATTGAGTGCGGTGTCTTTAGATTTGTAGGACTTCTAACTCTAAAATGTCGCAGTAAAAGTACTTATTCTCTTATGTTTTTTAAATTACTGAATTTTAAGAATAAATTTTGTTGCATAAAAATCCTCTTTCACAGAAATCCATTTGTAGACCAGCATATCGGAATCATTGAAATTAGAACGTGTTAATGGAGTCTTTGAATATTGAATTCTTTTCGTGGAAACTCTGGTCTTTATTTATTTGAAAATGACTAAATAATATTAATAATACGTGTGTTACTATATGGAAATGGTTAAGGGAATCTGTTGGGATCCATGTTTCCTATTAGAATTCCGTTTTCTTTTATAAAAACACTTTCGACGCTAGATTTTGAATAAGAATACTTGAAATTCAAACTTTGAGCATGCGATGCTTTGTACACAGCGAATTACCGAAAAACAAGTGCCTAAACCCTAAACAAACAATTCGTTGGATCTGGCAAAATAAAATGCATAAATTAAATAATTTTACCATTTAGGGAGCAAGTCAGGATTTTCTTGTTTTGTCTAGTGTTTTAATTGCATTTGGAAAATACAATTTCTCCATTATTATGAAAAGATGTAAGTATTTTAAACATTACAACCATAAATAATTTCCATATTAGTTAAGGATTGTATGCCAAGTGTAGATAAGGAATTCGGGTTATGTGTGAGTGTCTTACTATACAACGAAAATTTATGTACACAGTTTTCTATTGAATAGTGTTGGCATTTTATTTTCGCCAGAAATCCGGATCTAATTGCTTGTAGGTGCTTATTAAAAGGAGTTGCATATTTCGTTAGTTATAGATGATTTTGAATCTCTGTACCATGGGCGCATAAGATTAGTAATTGGAACAATATAATAATAATACTGTTGATTTATGGGCAGGGCATTACCTGGGCATGTGAAAAACGTGGATAATTTTTCTAGATTTTACTTTATAAATTACCTTATAAATTTCCCTCAGAAATTACCCACCGAATTCCTGTAGAGTGTAGAGCATCTACACGGCAGCCATGATGGTGTGCGCGTGACACATCTGCGATTACTTTTTTCAATCGCAGCCAGTTTACTGCCAGAATTTGGCGGAATTTTGTTTTTGGAGTCATTTTTAAACTTGGAAAATGTGTTGAACAAGTGAGTGGTTAATTGTCTTTTTAATCTGAATAAAACTGAAATTGAAAAGAGTTTAAAAGGTGAAAACTTCCATCGCATTAGTGTATATTACACCTGGATATTTTCCTCATAAAAAAAAAACAAAAAAAACAAACAAAAAAACAAATAAAAACAAAAAACAAATAAAAACAAAAAAGATATTTCTGTCAGGTATGACATTTTATAGGATAACCGCTGTTTTGTTTACCGTTGATGACGTGTTATTGTTATAACTGTTAAAATGTGTATGTGAAAGAAGAAGTACTTAAATCAGTTTTAAATAAAAATTGTATAGATTTTTTACAAAGCGAAAAGGAAAAATTCAGTAGTGCTCCTTTCAATTGTGCAGCTGCAGGTGTGTTGATATAGCAAAGTTTGCAGATTAATTATCAAGAAAGTTGCGTGACGGGACAGGGAGGTTATTTATTTTTTTTCGGTGGTAACCCGTACTTGAAAATCTGGCTTAAGTGAGTTATAGTCCCCTCTCCGATTTGGAGATTTGGATGAAAGTTTGCAGGACCTTCCGGATGAAAGAATCTGCAAGAATTTTGTGGCGATCGGCTCTAGTTTCCGAAATATTCAAATTTTAATTTCACATTTTCCTTTTACAAAATGTTTCCCAATTTACAATATACAGCAGAATTCGGTTATTACGACGACTACAATTTCGTCGCTATATACGGAAGTCGCTATATAGAAAGAAAGAAAGAAAGAAATGTATAATACTATACACATTTTATACAGGGGGATTTTTAAAAAAACACCTGTAATATTATCTACATTTGTTTCAGTTTAGATTTCTGTGCTAGCGTACGATGTAAGGTGTATTCCATTTTCATACAATAACTCCTTCGATATCTTTTCCTTCACCAAATAAACAATATCTCTTTAGTGTGCGGACTCGGTCGCTACATTTGCATGGGATTTCTAGGAACTTGTTACAAATGATTCATTAAAACTAGTCGCTATACCCGAAATCGGCGTTACATCCGAAGTCGCTATAGCCAAATTGTTTTCCTTTAAAAGTATGCTTTAAATTCAAGGGAATTAGGTGTTACGTCGTATAACCAAAAAGTTACAACCGAGGTTGTTATAATCGAAATCTACTGTATTATAAAGTTTATGCGATTTGCATCAAACTTGCTATTTGGGGGTTTTCAGGGTCGCTGATTTCAGCCCGATTGTCAGAATTCAGGAATTCAATAAATTAATAGTAAAAAAACATTTTTAAAAACAATCTTTTATTTAAATGCTCTAAAAAGAAGAAAATAAAAATTAAATTGAATCAAACCCATCAATTTATTACATTACACAATTTATATGATATAAAAGCTTGTCGCGAGATTTACTTATGTAGTAGATGTAGATCCTTTAGACTTACAACCCTTCAATTATTGTATTATTGCTTTTATATCATATAAATTGTGTAATGTAATAAATTGATGGGTTTGATTCAATTTAATTTTTACTTTCTTCTTTTTAGAGCATTTAAATAAAAGATTGTTTTTAAAAATGTTTTTTTTACTATTAATTTATTTTTGAGACTAAAAAACGATGTCTTTATTAGTAAAAGAACGTCAAATTGAAATTTCAAAAAGGCGTTAGCATGACGCTGAGTAAGTAGTGCGTGGTACCGTTTGAAGCTGAATCGTGCATTAGCATCTTGAAACTCTTCTTTTGAACTTATGCGTTATTATATTAGACATCCGCCATATTGGATTTAGAATGACGTCACCTCACTTATTGTGTTTCGCTCATCAAGCCTTTTCAATTGATATCCATATCATAGGAGTAACTATGGATATTATAAATCGCCACTTTGTGACGTCCGCCATATTGGATTTAGAATAACGTCGCATTGCTTATTGTATTTCGCTTATCAAGCCCTTTCATTTGATACCCATATCATAGGGGTTACTATGAAAATTATAAATCGCCATTTTGTGACGTCCGCCATATTGGATTTAGAAATGGCGTTATACCATGTTTCCATCTCCCCGAAATCTCGGGATTTTGTGAGATTTCGCGAAATCCATATGAAAATCTATTGGATTTCCCATACAAGTAGCCGATTTTGAAATCTTGAGATTTCGAGAGAATCTCAATCAAAACCTACTAAATTCGTTGTGGCATCCCCAAAAAGTTATTCACCACTATTCAACAGGCGTCAAAACTTGACAAATTTATGACTGTCATTTCTTCTACTTTTATTACACACAAATTAAAATTTATTCACTATGTCCAAATGTTGGCTAACAAGAGTTTGTTGATATTCAATCATTTTAACGTTCACTTTTTATGCAAAAAAACTTTTTAAAAATAATTTAAATATGACACTTGACATATCAAACATCAAATGAAATCATGCTACTAGATGGAAACACTTTTAATGCCATGTTTCCATCTCCCCAAAATCTCGAGATTTTGAATGAGAGATTTAAAAGTGCTTCCATCTAGTAACGTGATTTCATTTGACATTTGATATGTCAAGTGTCATGTTTTCATTATTTCCAAAAAGTTTTTGTGCTAAAGAAGTGAATGTTAAAGTGATTAAATATCAACAAACTCTTGTTAGCCAACATTTGGACATAGTGAATAAATTTTAATTTGTGTGTAATAAAAGTAGAAGAAATCGACAGTCATAAATTTGTCAATTTTGACGCCTGTTGCATAGTGGTGAATAACTAACTTTTTGGGGATGCCACAACGAATTTAGTAGATTTTGATTGAGATTCTCTCGAAATCTCAAGATTTCAAAATCGGCTACTTGTATGGGAAATCCAATAGATTTTCATATGGATTTCGCGAAATCTCGCAAAATCCCGAGATTTTAGGGAGATGGAAACATGGCATTACTCATTTTATCGTTTCCTATTCTTCAAGCTCTTTCATTAGATACCTATATTAAGGAACAAACATACATACATTGCAAGTTAAATAAAAGCTTGTAAAATTACGGACTGTCAAATTCTAAAGTTTATATGATTTCCACCAAACTTGCCACTTGCTGGATTGTCAAATATTAAAGTTTAAGTGATTTGCTCGAAACTAGTGACAATACAATATGAAATATTGAATATTGTAATAATTTCAAAACGGCCGCCGCCACAGAATGGCGGCCCATGTAGTTTTTTGTCAACAACCTTAATGTGGGTATCAAGTGAAGGAGCGTAAAGAGTAGGAATAGATAAAATGAGTTACGCCATTTCAAAATGGCCGCCGCCACAATATGCGGATGATGTGTTTTTGTCTACCCCCTTAATATGGGTATCAAATAAAAGAGCTAGAAGAGTAGGAAACGATAAAATGAGTGACGTATCAGTACTAAATTCAAAATGACTGCCGCCCCAAGATGGCGGATTACATTTTCTTTTAAATCCCCTTAATCTGGCCTTGTCATTGGAGAGCTAAATAGCTCAAAATTAACAGGGAAAAAGGTTTTTTTTCAAAAAAGCTTGCCTTTAAAAAGTTTTTTTTAAAGTTTTACTTGATTTCATTCCATTATGGACGAAAAAAAAAATTTGACTAAAAAAATATTACACTAAAAAGAATGAAATAAAAAAAACTTAAAAAAAAAATTAGAACCGACTCCAAAAAATCCCAAACCCTAAAAAGTATTAAATAATTATATTAAAAGTCCTCTGCTACTACTTTCAACATTAAATACCAAAACTTTCCTAGACTTTTGAAGTCGGTGAGAAAACCTTACTGATATTAATCCGATACTAAATAATTAAGGCAATCAGTTTGTCTGGATTGGCAATTTATGCCACGGCTTCCCACTTTCATAATAAAGGTTACACTAACTTCACTGTACCTAAATTCCATCGCGCGTGGCAGTTTTTGTTATGGATTTAAATACTACAAAATTTAAAAATTTGTTTGCAATTAAAACAAAAAGTATTATTATATAAGTACTAATATGTATGTATAACAAATTTTCATTTTGCAGATTTCGTTGGACACTGAAAAGATAGAATGGATATTGGAAAAAACAATATTAAAAAAATTAAGCGCAAAGCTGATAACCTTACTAAGACTGCTAAGATTGCTGTCAGGAATATAATTCAATCGAGTCCTGATGAAGACCCTCTAGATACAGACAAATCGACTAAAATGCCGTTTACGAAAAGTACGAAGTTTTTAATAAATAAAATGCAAATAGTCGACAGTAACAAAAAATCTAAGGATATGAATGTTACAAATGCAACTAATCAACAAATGGATAAAACGTCTCTGAATTGTCGGAAGTTACTAAACAGTAATGAATTTAAAAATCAATTGAATAGTGTTGTTGAATCTTCAAATGATATTGAAAGTACGGATTTTTCGAACTATGAGGAAGGCGAAAATATTCTTTCTATAGAAATTAACAATATTCCTTCAACGATAACTAAGGATAATGAAATCCCAGCAATAGCCACGACAGCCGGTGAAGAGACGTCTTCGATCTCGTCTGAGTTAGGCTTTACAGATTATGAAATAGTTCCTTCCACTGCAGTCGCCGAAAAAAGACATATCCTGCAGAGGAAGCAGAGCATAAAATATTATATGAAGGAAAATGAAAACACCATCTACGGAGAGTTAAAAAAGCGTAATAAGCATGGAAAAGTAAACACCGCTGTTCTTCGTTGCATCCAGAATTCAGAAGTGCCTTGCACCAGAGATTGCTGGAAGGCAAGCGCATGTTTGTGCACCGAAAACGGTCGATTCTATTTTCAAATGCTGAAAGTGGATGATGTTATTGTAAAGCTGGTAGGCGGTTCAGGTAATCATATAACGAAGTACAAGCCTCCACAACTAAGCAGACCACCTAAAAGACTTCTTCCGAAGATTTGTTCACCAGGTTGCAGGCAAAATGTAGATTTTAGAAATAACGTTATTAACTTGTCCGACGATGAGGCAGAGTTTGAAAATAAGGAAAAAATAGAACACAAAAGAAAGGAAAAAATGGAAAAATTTTCCACAAAGAATTTTGAGTTTCGAAAAGAAGTCCAAGTAGATGACGAAATTTCCAGCGAATGTGCTGATATCCTGTCGGAAATGATTAATAGTGTGGCAATTGGATTAAGTGAGGATTCCTTACTTAAAGATGACACCGATATTGATTACTCGAATAATACAAAAGTTAATAAAGAAACAGTAAGAAGGGATTCCAGCGGGGAGAAAGTCTCTGAGGTATCTGAGAAAAGAGCGAAAACGAAAAAACATAAGCTTGTGTAAGTATTAATGTTATTTCCTGCTTCTTTTGTACATTGATATCTTTTTTTTTATTTAGGATGGAACTAAAAAAACTTAATGCAACTATTATAGATGCTGAAAGCCTCTGCTCAGTGGGTAAGTTCGAGATATTCAGTACCAACACATACATAGACCGGGTGTTTTTCTGAGGTCTTAATAGAGTTATGCTAATCGATTTTATATAGTCTCCTGATCAACAATATTAGGATTCATATTAAGCATTAAGTTCCAATCTTTCTTTAGACACAATTCCAATAGATTTTCCATTAATATATTTAGGAGTAAAATGTCCATGGACAGCTTATAAAATATGAATATAATAAAACTATTATATGTATTATTATATTCAGATTTAAAAGGAACGGAAAAACAATTTTTTTAAATTAATTTTATAAAAAGGTGGGCTGATCTAAGTTGACTAAAATAAAGCCACAATTTCTCAGTTGATCTCGGCATAGTTGTGGACAGACAATTAAGATTTCTTTTAATAAGGGGTAACTTTTATATAAAAAAAAAAGTAATTACGTAGATTCTGTGTTTCGTCGTTAAAACATTACATTTTGTGAATCGTTTACTAATATGTATTAACATAATAATAAATTGAAAAGGTGTCGAATATGTAAAATATAAATAATTCTTTTAGAAAACAAGCGATGCAAAATTCCACACTGCAGATATGGTTGCGTTTGCCAAAGTATGTCAGAGAAGCCGATTCAAAGAAAATATTGTAAAAAGACCGAGTGCATGTTATTGTCAGGTTCATGCAAGCATATGACATCCACTGATATTGGCGATCTAATGGTAATTAGCGATAAATTTAATTTATTTAATCCCATTATACTTATTAATAACTTTTAGAATTCACCATTAACAACGGAAAACGCCATTTTAATAAGGCGAAAGGCTACTGAAAAATTGGCAAAAGTAGAGAAGGAATTTTGTTCTACTGTTGTATTAACCGACAAGGAAGCATTTGTTTTAAATGAATCAACCAAAAGGAGAAAACGATCAAAAAGAATTCCAAAACGTTTTGATGACTATGACACTAAAAAAGGTAAAAAAAATAATGCGGGTAATGACGATGAAGAATCTATAACATCTATGCCAAAATTGTATCCGTTTGATGATGAACCACCGCCAAAAAAGTTTAAGCATTGTACTGTGGATTTGTATAAACTGAAAGGTTTGGAGCATATAGAACCCTGGTGTATGATACACTGCTTGTATAAATGCTTCTGTAAGGGCGAAAGTACTACAGGAGTACCCTTTGAAATTAAAAAGGAAGAAACCATTGTCTCCGAAGAAATTGCATATCCTAGAAAGCCAATTTATTCATTCGATAAAAGAACTACTCCAATTAAAAATAATTCGAGTTCAGAGCAGAGTTTGTTGAAACGGAGAAATGACTCAGTTGATACTAGTGATAGATATGATTCGTCTTCCAAAATACAGAAAATTGATGTTGATAGCAGTTTGCAGTTTCCTGTAATCCTTCCGAATAATCGATCTCTAATTAAAACGAATCAGAGTTATAAGAGATTTAGAGAGGATTCAGACGAAAATACAAAGGAAACAGGGGAATCGAATAAAAATAAAGCTAAATTCCCTATTATATCATCTGTGTGCTGCTCCCTAAGTGACGTTCCTGAACTAAACCAAAGTAGCATTCATCCCAACGAAACGTCGTCCAATTCTTCTGCAGATATTTCTCAAGTTTTGAAGTCTCGAGACAAAAATACTGGTACTAGTGGCGAGTATTTAACAAACATAACACAATTATCCCCTAATGCTAGAAAAATAATTTCTCAGTTTCATACACAAGTAATTAGTAAACTTAATTCTGCAATTACTCGATCAATGCTCAGCATTTGTGCAATTCAATTAAGAAATACGAAAAAAATACCAGATCCCGTTCCAAGTACATTTAGTTGTCATCAATGGAATTTATTTTTGCAAGCATACGTTGAAGGCACAATTTATGTTTGGGAAGTAAGAGATAATAACGGCTCATTTTTGGCAGCTACAGTAAGAAATCTTATGCCAATGATTCCCAAAGCACTTAGTGTGATTAATATTAAGACAATTCCTAAGCGCAAATTGCCACTGGTTGGGAAGATGCTAAATGATAGACTCATTAATGATAAAACGAAAATTCTTTCACTGTTAATGATAGGGTATCATGATTATTGGCGTATTATTGGACTCATTCATAGTACCAATGACTATCTCAAAAAAGGTGGATGTTTTAAACCCACGCCACAAAGTCATCCTTGTCTTTCTAAAAATATTAATTTGCTCTACAATATGATATTGCGAAAAATTCATAGTACTAATATGTCAATTGGTCAAAAGGCTACTGCGACAATAACTTCGCAACAACTTGCTGCCGAAACTGAACGAGAGAACAGTGAGGAAAATACTCAGCATAGCGAAAGTCGGGCTGAATCGTCCGCAACAAAAATGTCGCAAAATATTAATACACCGGAATTATATACTACTACATCTTTGGTACCATCCACTGCAGTTCCCGGAACTTGTGCGGAAGAATCAGTAACTCAGTTAAATATTTCGGAAAACAGAACGATAACAGAACCGTGTGCTAGTACATCTAGGGACATAGGTTCTCCGATCCCACCTATTGCAGTTTCAGAAAATTGTGCACAAGTACCAGAAAGCGGCAAAAGTTCCGAAAATAATGCATTTAAATTGGAAATAGCAACTGTTGGACTTCCTATTACGCCCAAATGCAATTTAGAAATAAAGCGAGTCTCTTATAAAACCATAGAGGGCATTGTTATCCCAATAGCAATTCCTGGAGACCATCGTTGGCTGGTATTAGATATAGTTGGTGATTTCTCTCACATTTACATACCTGATTGGAAAAATTTCTTGACCTATGACGAAATTAAAAAGGCAATTATGCTAACAAAGCACACTAGAAAAATTGTTCGAATTGGTCAAAATGAGAGTTCTATTGAAGTTTTCGCTACTCCAAACATTCAAGATAGGATTTATTTAGGACCTTATCCTATTGGAGCAGCACAAGATATTGTGCTTTATCAAAATATCGACGAAAGAATGATGCTGCGGGAAGATTTTGAAATAAGTTACAATATTTCAAGAAAGCAAAGAACTTGCGGATTTTGGGTATATAAAAAGTTTGGAAAGCTAATATTTAATATGGACCCTAACTCTCTACACATTAGCAAAGCTCCCTTAGATGATGATTGTTTTATTGTGGACGATAAAGGAGATGCTGATAATGTGTATGCGATAATAGAAGAGGAATCTACCCAAAAATTCGACGTTGCAAAACAGCCAGTTAAACCAGACCTACCGCTTCATATAGATTTAGATTCCGTTAGAACATTAGAAGACTCTGATGGCGAAAAAGATAAGAAATCGGAAGTGCCAAAAGCTAACCCGTTATTAACACCTTGGAATGTTACTACAATGCAAGTTGCTGAAATATCTACAAAACGTGGTATAGGCAATCTTAAAATAATTAAAAATATTGAAGCACCTTCGGTTCCAGATAAGACCACATCCAGCGATACATTGGAAACCGAAATTAGTGAAGCAGCTAATGAACCTTTAGTTCCTAAAACAGATTTAATAATGGATCAATCCCATCCGGTTGTCTCAAAACCAAAAGATCTACAAGTTAGGGATGTTTCGAAAGAAAAGGAAAAATTCCGCCGGATTGCCCCAAAACCAAAATATCCAGATAGTGATGTTTCGATTTCGGAAGATAAAGATCAATCCGAACCAATTGACCCAAAACAAAAAGATCTGCAACGTTCTAATGTTTCCATATCACCAATAAAACAACATTCTTCAGATATAAAATGTTATGGTCCTACGACTGCATCACAAGGTAGTGAGGCAGAAAGCGCAACCGGAAAATTTAGAGGTACTTCAGTATCTTCAATTTCAAAACAATCGCCAGGTTCAAAGTGTTATGGTCCGATCGGTCCGGGATCGAAAGAAGGTGAGCAAGAAAACCAAACGCGTAGAGGCAGTTTAAGCTCTCCGGAGTCGTTATTAATTCAAGCGATGAAACCACCCGTTATAATAACTAAAAAAGCAGGTTCATCGTTAATTCAGAAAATTCAATCGAAACCTGAGTTAGTCACTAAAATAGTTTCTGCGAGTTCTACGCAAATCACCACAACTACGTCTAACAGCAATTTGATTAGTTCTCAACGACCAAACAATTCAGTTACTAATATTATAACAAAAGCAAAAAGTTCAGCTCAATCGAATTTTTCGGTTCTAAAACCTGGATCTTCAACTAATCCGCTAAGTCCTGCTAATGCTCAAACAGCAAGTTCCAAAATCCAGACGTTGGCAAAAACAATTTTCTTAAGCAGCCCAAAGGCGCAGATTGCATCAACCTCAAATTTTGACGGTCTAAAGACGGTAAAGGTTACGAATGAGAGTGATAAAAACAAAATGCTGGAGGCAGACGAAAAACCCATGTGTGGGTATATTGTATGCGACGATCCAAAATTCGGATCATTTCCTGTTAAGAGGCTAGGTGATTTCTACTTCTTAAAATGGCCGGGAACGAAAGGCGTCTACCGGTTGAAAGGAATAGATATGGTGAACAAGTATCTGAATTGGTAAGTAGGAACATTATTATTATGTATTATAATTAATCACGTACAGGCGAACACTTAAGTGAGCTCATACATCTTACACCTAGGATTTTTAAAACCAATATTCTTGGTCGCTATTTCGTCTGTTCACTGAGCTCGAGATCAGATCAGATTCAAGTAGATAAACTTATATCAGTTGTCAGATCAGACTAGATAAAAGAAGATGAGTAGTCTCAATGAAAGCAGATCCATTTTTGTATATCCTCATTATATTTTCAGTACTTTGGAGAATGTGCAGAAAAATAACTTTTCTGGTTAAATAATGATTCGCCTGAATCGTTTTCTACTATTTTGTACTTTCGTGTCTTTTAGAATTATTTGTAAATCTTTATTTATTTATATTATCGCAAAATTTGTCGCATAGGTCAACATGTTTATTTTAAGGTAAACGATATTGTTATGTGCAAATCTTACACAGTTAAATGTGTAAATAACTTAAGTTACTCAATTCTTTTAAACATTGCTTCTTGTTTTAAGCGTTTAAAGTTTTTTTTTCATGCAGTACATATACAACAAAATTATGTTTTGAAGAAGGGTAGTGTTTAATACTTTACGTATCGTTAGCGATCGACACGATCTGGCGCATTTACGAACTCAGTCTAGATTTGACCTTAACCTGTGTTGTTCCAAGTTTCGTCTTTATTCGTTAAAAATGCGCCAGCTCAAGCTGTAGAAAAAATGTTTTCATTCCAAATATCGATAACAATTTACAAATCAGTGATTCTTAGAACACGTATGAAATCATTTTCATTAACCGGCTTCAAAAAAAAGGAGGAGGTTCTCAATTCATCGGAATATTTTTGAAAATAGAGTTTAAACTCAGCATAGCGCATATCGGATTCTAATTAATCCTTGTCACTAAGCATGTAGATATATGAAATTTATTTATTATTAGTGTTAGTTTTTAGTGATTTGTTATCCTAAGCGTATTTATTTTATAGCCATACAAAAAAGGTATCGGACTCAGCGAGAAATATGTGCTGGAGATTTGTTTCTTCTAAAGAGGTTAAATGCGGAAATATGACAGTCTTAAAAACCGACCAAGGGATTTTTAATGGCAGCTCTAAAAAATCAGATGTAACATCAACAATAACATCTACAACTCAGCAAGAAAGCCTCTCGCGGAATTGTCTTTTGACTTTGGCTAAAAATACAAATGTAAGTTATATTTTCCTCATATTTATTTTTAAATTTTATTGAGAATAATTCAGGTTTTACATCAAACAAATTCTAAAACTCCGCCCCCCAAAAATGTTAAAACGCCACCGTCAACAATTGTTAAAACTTCGCTGTCAGCAACTGTTACAACTTCACTTCCAGTAGCTGCTACAACTCCTTTG
Organism: Machimus atricapillus; assembly: GCA_933228815.1. NCBI lineage: Eukaryota > Metazoa > Arthropoda > Insecta > Diptera > Asilidae > Machimus > Machimus atricapillus. The sequence continues at coordinate 28,931,829 of OW121786.1, read as the reverse complement.
CCGGCACCTGTTAAAACTCCTCCAGTACCAACTGTACCATTAAAATTGTCACGACCACTTTTACCAATTTCTATAAAACCAGTGAAGCCAGCATGTGATGAAGTTATTTTGATTGACGACGATGATTAGATTCCATCGTACAAGGGGTTTTTTAATATATTTTTTTTTTTTAAATTTGATGAAGAATTTATTAGACCGAAAATTGTTTTCATTAGGACTTTGAATCATTTTATTTTATTTAGAAGCTTAAGTTAGAATAAGTTTTTGAAAAATTAAATTCATGGGGGTCTATTTTAAAATTCATTCCGTGCAAATCGGTTGGCTGAGCACGAAGTTAAAGTGTGTTTTGGAATTTGTTCGCATGGAAAAGGGTATAGGGGGCTACACATTCCGATGTCGCTGAAGCGTTATACATTTTTTCAGTTCACTACTCGATTCCCGCGCCATTTGTAAGAAGTTACACTTGAAAATGTTTTTATTTTTTATTTTTTCAATTATGTTAATAGTGAAGGTGCCAAAAATAAATAACCCTCACCCTATAACATTCCCGAGCCCGGTCACAGTTGCTTTTGAGAAATTTGAGCATAACTATAGCACTACGTTATTCCCAATTTTTTCTAGCGTTTTTCTTGTAAATTTTGAAAAATACTTTTGTAAAAATTTTCCTAGGAAAGGGCGTATAGAAGGGAAAGAAAGTAAAAACAAAAAATGTACATTAAAAATATGTTTTAAGGAATATATTCAATGAATTACAAAAAACATAGTTTCTCATGGTTGCTCTTTGTACGCCAAATAAGGTGCACTTAGATAAAGAAATGAATCACTGTAAATCTTAGCAGTGAAGAAAGCGGTAAGTACATAAACTTGGAGTAGACTTAAACATTACTTTGCGCAATCAAAGCGAATATGGCTCTGGGCACATTCATGGTTTGGTCGTCGATCAGAACAATGTCAAAAGCTTCCATATATCGCTCCAGATTCTCCTCGGGCTAGAAGGAGGACCTTTTAAAATATCTACGGCATAAACGGCAAGTGAATTTTCTTACGTGATCGAAGAGGAAGCCAATTTTCAAGATGTAGGAGGAGACTGGCACACCGTCCGCCATTCCAGCGTCACCGATTGAATCCCCTAGGAGAATGGCATGGTCTCTGTCGTGGACTTGATCGTAGTATTCCGTGCCCTTGAGAGCAGTTTCGTTTTTGTTGAAAGTGTGTATCAGTCGGTCTTGCAACCCGTTCAGCAATCCATCTTTGTACTGCAGAAAGTTGGAAATAACTTTCACATTTGGGAACAGAACGTTCGCTTGCCTTAGAACAGATACTACGCAGTCGCCTAGACCAGCTGAAAATACTAAAACGGGCACTTGCAGCCTGTTCAAGTCTTGGAAGAAGTCATGTGTTCCGTCTCTGAGTGAATCTTTATATCTTCCTGCTACTTCATCAATTTCACTTTGGTCGAGTGAAAATCCTCTGAAATTGCAATAATATATATTTACACTTTATTATTTAGATAACAATTTGGATGTGTCAAATAGCTGATAACTTAAGGATGAAAACGTCGTACAAAAAGGTAAATTATGTTTTTTCTTTTAAACGGTATGCACATGAAGGATCTAAGTTATTTTTCAGAAAATTAATTAATTGTCAGGACTTTTGCTTTAGTTTTGCTTAGCAACTTTTAGAATTTCGTTCGGCCTGTCTGTTTATGCCACAACCTAACTCTCGTACTCTCGTCCTACTTGTATACCTATTAAAATGAAATTTAGTATAGGAATGTAAATTGATTATCCAAAAACAGAAATGATGGGATTTTTGAAAAACTAAGATTTGAATCTTCTTTGCATAGAGTGAAAAGCGTACAAGAAATTTGTTCACTTATTGAGTGCGGTGTCTTTAAATTTGTAGGACTCCTAAAAGACAGCAACAAATATTTAAGAATCTTCTGATTTTAGCCCTTCAGTCATGAGATACCTATTTGCTTTCAAAATCAGTCCCTGCGACTCTAACCTCCAACTCTAAAATATCGCAGTAAAAGTACTTACTCTCTTATGTTTTTTAAATTGCTGGCTTTTAAGAATAAATAAATTTATTGCATAAAAATCCTTTTTCACAGAAATCCATTTGTAGACCAGCATATCGTTGTAGGTGCTTATTAAAAGGAGTTGCATATTTCGTTAGTTATACTTAGAAGTTTTTGAATCTCTATACCATGGGCGCATAAGATTAGTAATTGGAACAATATACTAACAATACTGCTGAGTTATAGGCAGGGCATTACCTAGGCACCTTAAAATCGTCGATACTTTTTCTAGATATTACTTACACTAAGAGTTTCCCGGACTTTGTCCACCACTCGATCATGCTTTGTATTTTCTCTTCCAAAGGCACATTCGGATCGATCTCGATGGGCCGGTACTTCTGGCGCAGCCTGTCGGACTCCTGGATGTACTCCTTCGGCAGGGACTTGCAGGCGTTGAAGATCCCGAAGCTGGAGAGCACCGGCTGCCCGTTCTCCTGCCGCTGTTTTGTGATCGTATAGTCGAAGTCCGAGACGATCTGCAGCTTTTGCACCCCGCCGTCGACGAGGGAATTGAGGATACGCTCCACCTTTTGCCTGTCCTTGATTTTACAGTGGGGCTCACACAGGGCGGGAACATCTTCGATCTGGAGGCCGTTCCCAGTGCTTGCCATTTTCAGGAGCCGCAGCACACTCTGCAAAACGCCCGTGTGGAACAATTTGGCCTCGGGGCGCGAGTGAAATTTGCAGCTACTTCACAATCGTTCGCTCCACACTCAAGCGACTGCGTAATTATTTTTAAATATGATTTGCATCTTAATTTAAAAAAATTGTTGCCTTTCGCGGATTGCTAAAAATATACGAATTCAGATGAGTGCTGCTGGCGGAGTTTCTCATTTTAGTCACCTTTCAGAACGTCGGATTCTTGCAGTCTCAATGGTTTTCTAAAGAATACAATTTCCGTGCTTTTTAAGAAAGCAATTTTCTCCCGGAAAGAAATCCCAATGTGAACTCCACTCCACTGAAACGAAATGTCAGACGAGATGTTGGTAATGCAGGGTTACCGGCACACACACATACATCGATAAAGCCGTTGAAACCGTATTTTTGTAATTTTAAATGAAGAAATTTGAACCTGGAACTTGTAAGTCAAACTTTTTTCGAAATAATAAACATTACAAAAACAAAAAAACTGAAAATTTTAATTGAAAAACCAAAGATAATATTAAAATCTTTTATTAAATATTCATAATTATATTACCCTCCCCATTAAATTATTCTTAAAAATGTCTAGTGTTCTATCAAAAAATAAACAAAGTAAATTGCTGATAAATTCTTTCACCGAATAAATTTTTGTAACAATAATTTGGTCGTGAATTTGAATTATTTTCTTATATAAATATCTTGGCATTTCTGCTAAAAATTTGACTAGAAAAGAGATCACAGCCGAGTTGATTTCTACAATAATTTTACGAGTACACTTATTGTAGTCGCAAATTTACTTTTAATTTGTTTATTTTCTGGATCTTTACAAAATTATTTACAGCAGAAAAATTGAGATATGCTTAATTAATTTAACACTTTAATAATTACTGATCATTTTTAATTTTTGGTTTTCTTTGCCGAAATATTTTTTTTAGATGGATGAACTGAACATATGTAAATAGAGACTAGTTTTCAATTGGCATGAGCAGAAAAGAGATTTTTTGTTTCCGACCAGAAATGTGGCTGTAATTTTTGATCCCTGGCGTGTCATGTAGATGTTAATCGATGTTATCAGAGTACATAAAAGAATAAAGCACAAGTAAATTTCCTCATCTGCTACTTATTACATATGTTATTTTGTTTCACTAAAATCGATCTTACTTCTAGCATACTCTTGACCATTGCACCAAGCCATAAATATAGTAGTTCCATATTACACCTTTGTCAATTTTAATGGCTTACAAATGGTGAGATTTATTAGTTTAATATAAGTGCCTCAGACTGTATCGCGAAGAGCGTGTTCTCAAGTCCGTAACTGGCTTTTTTAAAGTAAAATTCCAGTAATCACTAGCACTTTCAAGTTACGTTAGTAGTTTAATGTAGGACCTAATATTTAACTACTGACATTTTTCCTTATTTAAGGTAGGTATCAATAAGATTTAATAAACTTAAATTCATTTAATAACGTTTAAAGACTTTGAAATAATCAATAAATTCTTCTTTTTAAAGAACTAAGCCTACTTGGTGCCCAAAAGGACCAGCGGGGGGCAATTTGTTTCCATCGTTTGCAACATAATGTATTTCAGGTAAGTTAATAAAATTAGGTCAATTATTTCGCCAAGTGGGCATGATATTGGTGTTGTGTTCAATTCCCACATGAAAAAACCCTGGTTAGGAACCCCAAACAAGAAGCAAACTTCATTGAATTTAAAAAAAAAAAATCATCTTTTTTATTTTGAGACAAATCACTGTTAAAACTTAAACCTAATTGAGCAACCTCTGCTCGGCATGAAAACAGCTGTTTTGCTTTTATTTCCCTTAAGCGCCATAACTGCCCAATTATTTCACTGTATGGCTGAATGCACTTCCACTCTTCCCAGTAAGAGGTCGCTTTAAGCGCACTCGTTGCGCAGAGTTTTGAAATACTTGTCGATCGCAAATATTTGCAGGTCCAATTTTAAACCATAACGATGGTCTTCGATATCGAAGCACCGTAGTCCTGGCATTTTCATGTGGGAATTTCTAACCCCGCACAGTTATGTGTGTTGTCTTGTCGTCGGAATTTAAATACTACTCCGGTCTTCCAGTTTAGATTCATTTCGAATGGGAATTTATTTACTTGTTCCTCATCCATTAATTTTAGTATTCTTATGTGGCTAGTATAAGGCTTTGGTTCTTCCTCTTTCTTTGCTTCCTCCTCATTTTTAAACGAATAGACGCACCTCTCAAGAAATATACATTTCCTTGTTTTCTTTCGTCTAAAATGTTCTGTAGTGCAAAGATGTTTCTGAAGTTCATGTTCTGTTAAGAAATATAATTTACAAATGTCACAGGGATGGGGGTCCGTTTCTTTATGATCGTCGAAATGATTTTTAAGATCCGTTTCGTTATCATATTGCGCTTCGCAAAGGCAACACACCCAACGACCATAAGATTGAAGCTTAAGGTGATGTTCATAATAAAATCTAAAATGAAAAAGAAATTTGAAGTGAAAGTTACTAGACAGTAAATATTTGCTAATGTTATAATCCTTAAAACGAATTGAGGCCTGCTTTCATACTCATCTCTTAAATAAACCTTTTTTTCAGTAAAGTAAAATTTAAAAAGTGTGCTCACTTAAATGTTTACAAATTCTTACAATAATTACAAAGAATTAACACGGTAAAAATTCGTGTTTTGGGCCTCAAATTTATTCTACAAATTTATTACAACTGAAGCTGATAAAATAAAAAAGAACAGAATACTAAACATTTTAATGATGAGGAAATTGAATTGAATTTATTGGTCCCTAAATTATGTTTAATGGATATTTCCAATTTTTTACCAGACAGCAAACGTACAATTTAGTTTTGCTTCTAAAATAGCGGCGCGCGCCGATTAAATATCTAGTAGCTTACGTTTGAATCAATCCTCCAATAAAATTAAAGATTCATTAAAAATATATTACGCTATTTGAACTTACAGCTACTAAATTGGAAAGGGCTCGAATGTAACTGGTTGTTAACTCCTTTAGTAATTACGCAATTAATTTCTATTTGATTATTGAAGTTGGACTTACCTTCTCACAAATCGACCTCTACACTTTTTACAGTAAAACAACGGCAAGGGATCATGACATTCAATATCATGCGCCATAAGTGAATTTAAGGACCCATCCATATAGCCGCAATCTTCTTCAGGACATATCCACTTTTTAAATTTCTCGTTTATAACTGAAAAATAATTTGTATAATTTATGCTCAAAAAAGCATGTATATATTTTCTTACCTTTTCTTCTCCTCGATCGTTTTTCACTCCATGAGGAGTCTTTATCCGACGATTTTTTCCGTTTACCAGAAGATGTTACACCAGATGAAGTATCCTCAGTTCCTGTTTCAGTGCAGGTCGACGACGCTCGTGAAGAAAACCTTGTAAAGGAGGTACAGTGCGAGATGGGGCCAGAATTTATAGAGTCAGCGTCAGTTTCTATTTCTCCTATCCATTTTGTCAGATTATTCATACGAATGCTATGCATCGAGTCGATATCTGTGCTGTCTTCCTCCGTTTCGGAATCCGAATGCACAGGTTTTTTCGATCTCGTATTGTAAGTTTTCCGACTTGCATTACCATTAGTTTCTATTGCTTCTTTTTTACCAAGGCAAATGGCTTCATGTAAGTCACGCTTAGAGCGTATTAAAAACTCTTCGTTGCAGTAAGGACACTTGAATCGATGTTTATGAATCATTTCGTGTTTCCTGAGTACAGCAAGAGATTCAAACGAGACATTGCATTCTTCGCAAATGAAGCCAATCTTATGTTTCGGCTTTTGCACGGCTGGAGGTGTATGCTTCTTTTCGTGTCTCTTCAAAAAGGTTTGCCTAGTAAACGTTCTCGGACAGTGTTTACAGCTAAATGTATTTGATTTATTTGCATTTCTTATGTTCACTTTTCCTCCAGATTCGGTGGCCAGAACCGATTCGCAACGTTCGTACAGTACATCGAGCAACTTATTTGGGGAACTATCGGGGTGATCGTCTTGGGTTGAGTCATCCATACTATCAACGTCATGATTGTCTCCGTTTGTAATTACTTCCGTGTTTATCGATCTTACGTCTGTTATCTTTAAAGGCGATGGATTAGTGAAATTGGCAAAAAAATAATTATTCCCTCCGGTTTTCGTTTGAGCGAGGAATTTTGCGCACATTTTCTTATTGCCACATCTTATGAAGTAGTTCGCGCGGTTTTTCAAAATATTCCTTTGCAACATTCGCCTTTGTTCCGCTATGACGAAGATTGTTTTAATGCAATCGAAGCACCCATAATCCACCACAGAATCTAAGGGATAGTACTGGAAAGTGGAAAAAATAAATTTATAAAATCACAAGTTTTTGATTGATCTTTGAGATAGTGCATAGTCTTAACTTCACTTTTTGCAATTTTGACTGTTTTTTTTATATAGTTAACACTACTTGGGGTGCCCGTCTTCATTCGCGTTTCAGAAAAAAAATAATTATCAATAAAAAAATTTGCAGATGATTCTTTTCAGACACTTGAAAAGTTTTATTATAAAAGGTACAGTGAACAACAATTTAGATAGGTTTCATAATCAACATAAAGATTAAGCTCAAATATCTCATATGTAGATAAAAATATTGAAACTAAAGGGGTCTGAAGTCCAACATTGAGCGACACCAGCATACGTAAAAGAGAAACAGGACTACATTAGAGATGGAAAAGATACATAGCTTATATTCACACACTTAGCTAACTTAAAGTTAAAATTAACTTGATAACGAGTTTACGGAATAGCCACAATTCGAAAAATCGAGCATCTTTACCACTATGTCACCTTTAATTTAAACCTTGAAGTTACGAATTCTCCATCGTTTGTCTTCCTATTGGATGCGTCCTCTTGAATTTCTAAATTTAAAATTTGTGAGTCGAATTTAGCGAACCTGAGAAGTTCTACGTATATATTTTCATAGAAATCGAATTTCACTTTGACATAATAAATTTTATTTTTAAAATTTTGAGTTTTTTATGAAAGTCGATTTTATTTAATATGTACTTTCACGCCGACGCTGAAATTTGTGTTTCTCACCACTGGGTGGCTGCATTGAAGGCGCACTGCTTTATCGGATTGCGTCGAACTAAAGTGCGATATGAAATGTAATGGAAACAGTAATCTCTTCGGTTTAATTATTGTAGTAAAGATCAAAAATAGAACGGAAAGATGGTTGATATTAGCAAACAGAGTATAAAAGAGTTCCTGAATCATCGGTAGTATGTGCCCATCGTCCAATCCAGCATTCAAGTGTGAGCCACCGGTGGTACACACCGGCGTGAACGTGTTAAGAGAGGACCTGGTTAGAAACCGAAAGATTATACTTTTAATTATATGAATAGTGCCTTTAGATGAATGCATAGTGATTTAAACAAAATGCCGACCATTTTAAGCAATTGTAGTAAACCTTGTAATGTAGTAATGTTTCAAAATTTTCATGATTTTTGTGCGTCCAAGAAGTTTTACGAACCTGCTGTAAACGAGCTTAAGATAAAATTGGGAGAGCGAATGGAAAATTCAATTTCCTTTTTCTGAAATAGGGGAAAAATAAATATGTATTTAGCATTACCCTTTGAAGAAGATTTATGTTTGTTTTTATGACTGTTTCATTTTCAAGTTCTAAAGATGGATTGAGTCTTCATAAAATCTCCCTAGTCGTTTCTTTTAATGAACTGAAAAGCCAGTTTATTAGAACAACGCATCTTTATACATATTACTTAATTAGCGGACGTCAAAGATGCTGGGAATATGGAATAAGATTTGTATAGCTAAATAGTGGATGCAACTGAATATAAAAAAGGCATTGCGCAAAGCTTTTCTAAATCTTTGGAAACTTAATTCGAGAAGTACAAATGTTTATTGGCCTGCAAGTGGAAAAGTTGTGCTTGTCTCAAATATCTTCTTTATTATCAGTGGTAACTGGTAAACAAATAAGCAAAATGCAACGCCCCAAGAATTCGGTGGGTAAATCACCTATATTTATATATTTATTTTGTCAGTATACTAAACAAAACACACAAATTGATCAGGAGGGCTCTCTAATTCAATTTACTTCTTGTTAAAAGAAGCAGGGTCGTCAGAGGCAGACAATTTCCAGGTTAAAAAAAACAAAGCGGGAAAATGGTAGAGCGGTTTTAGCATCTGCTGCATCTGGCATTTTACTGTAACCGCACGGCAACACAGAGGAATCTACGAGGATGTAAAAAAAAAATATTGTAAACTCACTTCTAAACAAATAGATCGCATTGCTGCCTTTAAATGGTCGTTTTGATTTACGCTGCACTTATTACCGACTGTCTTTTTACAAAATAAGCAATAAATTCCGCTATTTGCTGTTGTAATGGAGTTTACACAATTGCCACTGCCACTTTTGTTCTGGCCCACAAGGCTCGCCGTTATTTTGTCTGGGTTAACCATTTTCTCCAAAAGTTTCATTTAAAACGAATCTAACACTTTTTTCCGCCCGGGCAAAGTTTAATCCCGGATTTTTGTAATGAAGCGTTCCTGAAATTCCGCCAAGGAAGTGTGAATTAAAAAAATACCAACTACAGACATGGCGACCTCGTTTTGACAAGCCCGTGACATTCGAATTTCGAATTCGTAGAAAGTGGTGTGTGTAAGTTCTTCTTATCTCACACTCTCTAGAAGTGATTAGGTATCTGCAGAACAAAAATATAACGTATTTTAGTGTTTTAAAATTTAAAATTTAAGTAATTTCTTTTTCAGTACTTCTTAGAATTTATTTGGTAACTTAATCCTTTATATTTCCTTTAGTTTTTTTTAGAATTCATTTCCTAACTTAATCCCATACACATATTTATATTTATTTATTTTTTTACTTGTAATCGAGTTCTCGGAAACGGTTTTAACGAATTCTATGAAATTTACAATAGTGATCAACTTTATAAAATCAGAAACAATTTTCAAAGTCAAAAAATAAGGAAATTGGAATTTTTTTTATAATATTTCGACTTATTTTTTCCTTTTGACAATTGATTTCTTCTTCCTTCCTCGCAGCCTAAATAAATCTAGAATTCACCAAAATAATAAATCTAGAATTCACCAAAGTTCACTGTATTTGGAAAAGTCTCCACCAATTTTCTTCTTTGGTTGGATTGTGTCTCGGATATTTCAATTTCTTTTTCTCCGCTCAGCTGTTCGAGTTGTGGTGATGAAATGAAAACAGAAACAGCTCAAAACAAGCAGGTAGACGTCGAAGCGGGCGGAGCTGAATTTTGTCGTTTATTAACCGGACCAAGGGTTCAAAGTTCGTCGCGCCAATGACCAGATAGTGGCGTTTGGTCAGTGCTGATTTTAATTTCATTGTCGTTTTCGTCAACCAACCGAGTGACTTTCAGATGTTGAGACGGGGCCGCTTCCGGCTAAGCAGAGCGTTCACCCAGCCCAGGACCAAGCAGGTTCCTCCCAACCGCCTTTTTTCCTGTGGATCCTCCCAGTCGGTAAGCAGCACCTAGCGACCCAAATTTTTCCACAATTTCCTATATAATTTATTGTAATTTTAGAAAGCTGCCGCTGTGATCGTCACCTCCACCTCGTTTGCGTTATTTTCTTTCGCAAAGGTTTCAGCGAAGAGCAGAGCCTCCGCAATGTCCGACGAGACTTCGCTAGAAAGCACCCTGCAAAATGCTGACCAGCTCTTCGACGAGAATCACTTCCAAGAGGTCTGCGACGTTTTGAACAAATTTCAGGTGAGGGCTTCTGTTTTCTTCTTAGATTATAAAATTTATTATTTCTATTACCCAAATACGACATGAAAACCCTTGTTTAAAACAAAAAAAACTTGCATAGAATGCACCATATGGGCGCGGAAAAAAGTAGGGCGAGAATTCTCGTTTAAAGTCTTAAAAATTTTAAAACATCCGTTTTCAAGGTCGCAGATTTCATTGTCTATTTCATATTTGTTTTGGCTGAAAATACACTTAAAAGTTTATCTCGTAATGGAGCAATTTTTGAATGAGATATTCGAAAAAATTCAACTACCAAACAACTTTAGCCTCTTCAGGTTTTTAAAGATGGATTAACTGTAGTATTTGATTCCTTCTTTATTTATTTTTTACCGATAGCTACTCAGTAAGTAAGAGACAATTAGTATAAAGTTTACAAATTAAAAAAAAAAAGGGTTGTGTCATATTCTTTTTACAGCTTTTATAAACAATTCTCTATTTTTATTGTTGAAATTATTTTCTTTAAAAAAAAATATTATCATTTATTTTCTGGCTCACGTTTTGGAGATTTGGTGTCGTTATTTTGGACTACTTGGGCAAAAAGAGAATTAGCTTAAAACCCATCGGAAGCACAAATAATTAATAATATAATAAATAAAATAAATAATTATATGTAAATGTTGTACATGACTACTTTATTAATATCGTTAACACTATCCACGAAAGAGGAAAATAAAACGCATTTCACCGGCAGGATTGCAGTCTAGCTGAAATCAAGTGGCGCAAGGCGAGAGCCCTTTACTCGCAGTCCAAAACGATAAAAAACAATGAGGAAAAATCCAAAATTATTCGCGAATCCTACCAGCTGATCTCCGAAGCCCTGGAAGCGAATGCGAACGACTACTGCATCCACAAATGGATGGCGATCATCCTGGACGCCAACGCCGAGTTGGACGGCATCAAGAGCAGGGTCAGCCATCTGGAGACCGTCAAGAAGCACATGATTCGGGCTGTGGAGCTGAACCCCATGGACCCCACGAGCTGGTACCTGCTCGGCCAATTCGAGTACAGCCTCGCGGACATGCCCTGGATCCAGAGGAAAATTGTAAGTACTATTTTCGCTACGCCGCCCACAGGGACCTACGACAGAGCTCTGGAGTACTTTGAAAAGGCCGAGGGCATCAAGGAGGGCTTCTACAGCATGAACTGGCTGATGCTTGGGAAGTGTTACCTTGTGCTCCAAGACAAGGAGAGCGCTAAGACGTTTCTGGAGAAAGCAGCAAACTGTCATACATTGTAAATAAGTTTTGTTTTCTTAATTTGGGCGATTTTTAATTACCCACTTTATATTACAGAAACGAAGATGACAAGATATGCAAAGAAGAGGCAACCAAGCTGTTAAAAAAACTATAATAAAAACTCATCTCGAACGAATATTTCTATTATTATGGTTTTAAATCTAAACCAATTGCATTTTTTAATAAATATAGTTCTTCTCTCAGAGTATTTTAGACTTTAATTTCCATTATATGTATATACATATGTATGTTGTCGTAAATTGTTCTTTAATACTAGTGACACATATTAACGAAATTTAGAATTTCAAACGTATTCACATTTTAACTGACAATTAAATTTCATGCACGCGGCCTCAACAGACGTTCTGAATATAGCTTGCCATTCACGCGGCCAAGTGTGCACTATGAAATTTTTTCAATTTCGAATCACGTGGCATTCTACATGTTCCCAAGTGCATATTATAACAAAACGTCGCTTTCAAATAGAAATGGGCAGTAAATAAAATCCTTCATTCACTGATTACTATGTCATTATTTACCCAATTGAATCAATTTTAAAGATTACATTTATCACCAATTCTACCATAATAAGCTTTTTAGTTAAAAATTAACCGCTTTTTTATTATACTACACAATACTTATAACCAATCCTCTTTGGAGATAATTCGCCAGTCTTGATAATCACACAGAAACTTGTTAATGTAAATAAATAAACAAAAGTAATTCCAGCTAGGCTAGTTAACTATTGTTTTATTTACATAACAACCCGTAAAACCTCAATTAGCCCTATCTTTGTGTAATTCTTCGTACCAAACGTTTATATTTAAATTGTGAAGCGCAATATAAAACCCCACATGATGTAAAGAAATAACGAAATAAAAGTAATGAAGATAAGACACTGCGTTTACGCACTTTTGCAAGTTAATTTCTAAAACATAGTTTATTATCTTGAGCAGCTATGAGCTATCCCAATTCGCGAAGTAGTTAATTATAGAAATATAAGCAATCAATATTTGTAAATTGCGTAAACGATGGTAAATAAAAATCGATAAGATTCATTCATGCCACCGAGCAAATTTAGCCATAGAAGCCACCGTCGTCCAGTCCCAGCTGGTCCGTGTGGGAATTAACATCGAAATTAAAAGAAAGTCAATGAGAGTCGTTTATCATATCATACTAAAATTTTCTCGGAGCTTTTTTAGAATCCCGTATTTATAAAAGAAGACTGGTGGAAATTGAATCCACTTTAAAGAATTCATTCAGTGTAGAAACAGCTAAAGGATGTTTTTTCGTGAAAATATCGTGAAACTTAACTACATGGTTTCGTACCAAGTTTACTTGCTTGGTAAACATATTCAAAGTAATAATTTTAATCTTTTGTTAATTTTAATGGAATCTAATTAATCACCTCTTGAATTTTAGACAAGCGAACAGCACATGCAAATTACTTTCGAAATAAGTTCGTGAGTGCTGCATCCAATGCTAAAATTTATTGCAATCGACAAATTAAAGAAAGAAATTTGAAGGGTCTTTTAGAAAAATCTGACAATTTGTACGAAAATGGACATTATGATCAATCGCTTACAGTGTTAAACCAATCAAAAGTGAGTGATAATTTTTTTAGTGATTATATTACATAATAAATAATTTCAAGAAGTTTTTGTTCACGATAGAGTAAAAATTATGCAAACTTCTCCATATTAACTTTTCCGTTATCGATTTTTACTTGAAATTTTCAAAGTGATTGGGGCTTGCTCGAAATATATATAAAGGTTTTCACATTAAATTAATATGATATGTAAATTTAAAATGCAAGTCAACAAAGAGGCTACATTTAAACTATTTGCAGTGTGATAAAAAGCTATAGCCTTTTCCCCCACATAGAAATTGTAGTAATACGAGTTCGCGCTATTTTCGAGTTTTTTGTTAAATTTTGAAATTCAAAAAAGAATAAAATGAAAAGAAAGTAAACATAAAATGCAATACTTTACTCCCATTTATTTATATAATTAGCTTAATTAAAAACTACTAATCTTATTATCCAGGCTACAAATAATTCGCAAATATTATGGCGCCAAAGTCGCATCCTCTACAGACATGCGATTACAACAGAAAACACAAAACATCGACAAAACATTATTTCAAAAGGCCTGCAGCAGTTGAAAAGCGCTCTGGAACACGAAAAGGGGAACCACATTATTCATATTTGGCTAAGTGTATTTTTCTGCAAGAATGCACAGGAGTGCAACATGTCCCCAAAAGCGTTAACTTTCTTGAACAAGGGCCACATTCACATGCTCCGAGCAGTCGAACTAGGGCCCGAAGATCCGCTCACCTGGTTCACACTAGCAAATTTTGAATATAACATAGCAATTTTATCTTGGATCCAGAAGAAACTCGTCGTCGCCGCAACGACGAATTCCGTCAGTGGAACTTATGAGCGAGCGCTCGAATTATTTGAGAAGGCTGAAAAGCTTAAGCCCGGCTTCAGTAAATTAAATTGGTTAATGATTGCAAAATGCTATTTAGCGTTAAATAAATATGCAGAAGCTAAGGTGTATTTACTTAAACTTGTTAACACTAGCGATATTCGGTAAGCTTTTCATGTTTTGTTTCTTTTTACATAATTACTATAATACCTCTGCTTTATTTCAGAAATGATGATGATAAAGAAAGCCAAAAAGAAGCTTTTGAAATCCTCCAAACCAATTATAAAAATTCCGAAAAACAAACTAATGTAACTTTGATAAAATTAGATAATGTTTAGGTAACTTTTGGTATGTTGTGAATTAATATGTAATTTATTTTAATGATAAGCTGTGATATTTACAATTTGAATAAAAACTTGATATTTTTTTAAGTCGTGTGTTTTGATGCGAAATTTTTACATTAACCTGTCGAAAATTTAATATTACCTATGTACTTAATTTTAAATTATTTTCCCTGAAAGAGTCGAATAAACTTTTTAGTATAAATAAAATGATGACGGTAACAAATATCTTACACAATAAAATGTTTGTGCAATCGAATCACTTAAAAAATATCAGCGAATAAATAATTTCTTATTAACGCAATTCAATTCAATTCATCACTTTATCGCGTTCGAAAGGTCATTTAAAATTCCGCAGATAATGAATTGCTGGAATAAATAAAAATATATTTAAATATGCTAACAATTATTTTGATTTGTCTGGCTGTATTATATAACAAGGCATAATCTATTGCGGATAAGATGTAAATGAATTGGCCACTCGGTTAAGACGTTCTTAAAGTTAAAAATGTCTAAAAATCCGATGCCTCTTTTTGACTTTCTCTCCTTAGGAAATCGCCAGCCAAACATTTTCATATGTTACTTTGTTTTAAAATCGGTAAAATTAAAATATCCATGCCCATTTTTCACCCTCCTCACCACGTTACAAAACTCTTTCACAAATATAATCTTTATGACCTAATTGATAATGGATAAAGAATAGATGCATACGCAACCGGTATTCTTGAATTATATTTATTTTACTACTTAGTTGATTCATAACAAAATTGTGAAATATCCGGTAAAGTATTTGAAGCCCGAAACAAAAGTCGTCAAATCTTTTGCTACGTTATTTAATCACAATTATCGATTAATTATCAAATATATTAAGTTATCGCCGACATATATATATTTGAAACAATCAACCAGAAAAAGACAAAGACCACTTTTAGAGTAATATTTATTACAATGTTTACATATAATTTAACTTAATGTTATGCAAACGTATAGAAAAAAATTATACGACTACATAAACTTATTCAATTTTACGAGGCTTGCTCAAGCAAACTTCGATTAGTATCAAAACTCAACTACTTTAGTTATAAAGTATTTTTGGCTTATTGCTTTGTGTTCTTGTGACAGATTTGAGGAAAATTCTCTGCGTTTTTAAGTACTTTTTATGAATATCACTAATTTCTACATTTCGTAAAAAAGGAGCAAAATAAATATCCTTATGATATAATATTAATATTTTTTCGCACAGTTAGCGCTTAATAACTCTCCTGAAGGAAGCCCTCAAATATGGTCACCAAATTTTCAATACCGAATAAATAATTTGTATCAATGGAATTATCATCAGATAGAAAGGCATGAGCAAAGTCTATCATCTTAACGCGCACCCAGGAGTTTGTATCATCATTTTCCTCATTATTATCCTGAATGTAAACATAGTTGTCATGCATCTTCCGCAATTCCTAGAAAAGAAAACAGTAGAAGAAAATTGTTAAAGTTAGTTGATCTCAGATTTCCGTTGTGCTTAAATCTAGAGCTGAAAACTATTTATTATCTAATCAACTCACAATGATTGGACTCTCGATAAAAGGTAAGAGATTGAACAAATTTGGATTATTTGAATTCCAATGGCTATCAAGTTTAGATCAATTTACATTGATATGAAACAAATGTCGACAAAGTGCCTCCTTGACTCGTTTTATCTGTTATGATTTTCGCGTATAGTTTCCAAGGAATGTTTCGCATTCATAATAAATCAAATAAATATTATCTTTAAGCTCTGGATTACGAACCTCATCATTCCATTTTGACAACGTATTTTCACTGGACGGAGAGCTCTCTGCATGATGAGGTATGCATCCATTTGAACTGAAAAACAAAAACAAACAAATAAATTTTACTATACAAAAAACTCCACAAAATCTCTTACTTCTCAGAATGTTGTTCGTTTATATTTAAATATCTTCTCAGTCTTTCTGCATCATAAATGAGTAAAATAGAGCTTGCATATAATTTTACTGTAGTTTGAGTTCGTGCCCATTTCTGAATAGCCCAAAGTTGCGAAAGGATTTGCAATACCAATTGCTTGCACATGATAACGTCTGCGTTCAAAAACAATTTCAGGGCATCCTTAAACGTGGTTTCATTTAAACCTTTTCCATAGTCTCTTCCGAATTGTTGAACCTTTCCAGTTTTTAATCTGTACACTTGAAAACCTGGAATGCACATTCCCAGGTTCTGTTTGCAGGCAGCATACTTTCCTTCCTCCGCAACTCGTTTTTGAGGAGTCGCTAAAGGATCCCACGTTCGTTTTCCAACTTTTAAATCCATTATACAGGGCTGGCGAATACCGTGGGTCAAATCTCTCAGCTTGATAAACTCTACCTAAAAAATTTCAAATATGTCACACAATTTAAACACCTTAATTAGAGTACCTCTCGTCCATATACTGCCATTTTAACTACCCCATAGTAGTCAGGAATTAGTTTTTTGAGTGCTACGAGGTCAGAGTCTGTGGCTTCCTTGACAGTTTCATACAATTGTACTTCTCTTATGCCACACTGAGGTTTTCCCAACGGCTTGAAAACAATTTTATCCTTAGCATTTTTCAACAAGCCGACTGAATTAGTTTCCGGGTTAAAGATGTGACCCGCCACCTGGCTTTCCATAGGTACGGCACCATTTGCAAAAATTTGCTGTGGCACTTGTGGCGTTTTTGTAGTCATTTTAAATTATAAGAATTGATCAAAATAAAATCGGAAGGTCGCAGCTAATTATCGGTTAGGGTAGCATCTTCCTGAAATTAATTTTTAAAACTTTAAAATGTTGCAAAATATTTGTGATACTTCACTTTTAAAAATTTAAATATTTGTTATGATCAAAAATAATCAATGTGGCAAGTTTAAAAATCCATTGTTTAGTTTTTTACATAAAAAAGTTTAGCAAACTAAACTAACAAAATATTTAGTGCAGCATGGTAAAACTCATAACATTTTCCCAAACTCCTTTTCTTAAAAATAAAGATAATAGTAAACTCAAAACTAGAAGTACACTTCGGAAGTTTAAGAATTCTTATTAAATAACTCGAATACTCCTAAATTTATCGATTCACAAGTCACTAATTTCTATTATTTGCAATTTTAAAACAACAAACAATTTAAACTCTTTTAAAGTTGAACCTATTTCATACGCATTTCAGCATGTACATATAGTATAAAAACAAATTTGAAAAAAAAACTAAATTTGGACATTGTCAAAAACAAAAACATACATAATATTGACCCCAAAGTGCCTATAACAATTTGTTTCCTGGTTCAAAGCAAATAAATCTCCCGAAATCCTATTAAGTAAGTTTAGCCCATAAATAAAAATTTACTATCAAGTATTAAAAGATGTAAAGATTAATGTCCAATTCGTGAACAGATAAACCCCCGAAGCCCCAATAAACAATACGTATTTCAAGGTTGCAACGTATCTGAGTACATCGAATATTGATAGCCTAATATTAATAAGAACAAAGATCTCATGATCAACTCAGAAAGAGAGAAATCACAAATCAATGAAGGATTTCTCTTTTTTTAGAATTTATTATCAGCCAGAAAATAAAAATCCTATTCACAATAAAACAAAAAATCTATGATCGTAAGTACAAGTGTCCGTGCTTAAGTACTCGACCGAGTTCAATTGCACCGATCTAATAAGCAAAAGTCAAGCTGGTATCACTATGAATAGAATTTATAATCAAAATGCGAAATATTTTCTTTCTGTAGCACTTCTTGCGATTGATTCATTGCACTCAACAAAAAGATAACAAAACATGTTACTCCTCAGTTTAATCAAAATGGAACTTTGATGTTATGTATACAAGTACATATTTATAAATTAGTGTGCGGCGATAAAGTGCGATAAAGAAATTACCCCCTGCGTATTCCTGAAGAACGCGATAATTCTTCTAAGTGTTTTTTTGTAAACAAACATTTTTATTATCGCAAATTTCGAATCTTTAAAACTTTCGACGCACGTTATTATGCCTATTCACCTTTTAGGTACAAAGAATATATTATTAATTATTTAAACTAAATTCTTGCGATTTCGTTTTAAAAATAATAATAAATATTAATACAAAAATACTATAAAACCAATTCACTGATGCAGTACTGTTTCATTAAAACACAACGTAAAAAATCCATCATTTTTTGTTATAAATCAAACCAGATTAATCTAACTTTGGCTAACATGAATTCGCTCAATCTTATTTATAAATTAAATAATCTGAAAATCAAGTCAATGTCAGAAAAACCTTGTATGACTTCCGATTATATCATAAGTAACACGCAACTTTATCTATAGCAATACTATAAAGAGGAAAATTTGTTTATCTAAATTACTTATTCCGAAAAATATATTTTTATATTCGTTATAAACTCAAAAACTGCCAATTCGTTTTCAAATCTTTCTTCACTATAAAATGGCTTATCCAACCGGATACATAAAGATAAAACGTAAGATTATAGTTAAGATTTCTACGACAATTGTTACCAAAGCGGAAACGCATCAAAAACATTTCAACTTGATATCGACTGAATTGAGTCGGAGAAAAAAAAATCACTTTGTGACTACCAGACGCACAAACATTTTGTTATATGTTACCGTTACGTTATCGGGACAAAAAGTAGAACATATTTTTCTTTACTTTTGTTTTTAAAACTTCTTGTTGCTTTATTAAAGGAATATGAATTATACATTAAAATTTTAAGAATCTCTTTCAAAGTACTCATCTTGATTATTTACGCAGAAACTATGTTTATCGCAGAAAAGTTAATTTTACGGCATTCCTAAGATAAAGTGTAACTTTTCCAATCTTTCATCATAACCTTAAATGAGAAAAAAACTTCCTTCTTGAAAACGGAAACGACTTCGATAAGAATTTAATTACGTATAGTTTAGGAATAAGAAAAAATTACAGTCTCTTAATTATCTGCACAATATCTACGAATAGCAAGTTTTGTTAAACCACAGACTGTATAACTATCAGACTATTCATGTGGCTGAAATCGAGAAAAATTTTCAAGTCCCAAAGATGCAAACATTGGGTTGTGCTTTCCAATGAGACTTCCACGCACAAGCAATCGGCGAACAGCGCGCTGCAGTCGCAGAGCCTGTGCTATGGAATTGGAATTTGGAAAGGTTCCTTTTCCTTTCCCTTTTATCCCTTGCACTGGGTTGGGGCTTATGGGGTTGCGCTGAGGTGAAACGTGAGGGGGATTCATTTGAATTTTTCTAGGAATCCTCTGAGTTGCGTGCTCTGCTCAACTCAATGAATGAAATCTTCAATGGATTTTGGTGGCTAGGTGTTTTTGACTAATTATAAACAATTATTTAAAAAAAAAAAAAACTTTTAGGAATCGTTTTGGATGTAAGTTTGCAAAGGGTTTAATTTTTATTGGATTGAAAGAATTAATTCAATTAATATAGGTTTTTATCAGCTTAAAGAATATATATAGATATGTTTAAAATTATATCTACAAAAATTCGTGCATTGTGGTGAAACATATTTTTATACAAAGGAATAAAATAAGTTAAACTTCTAAAGGGAGTCTGAAAACCTTAAATTATATTTAAAGTCGTCGTAGAATGTTTATGTGAGAATGTGTAGAATGTTTATGTGAGTTCAATCGGAAATATCTTTTAATTTTAACTTTTATTGCTTAAGAATACAATATTTAGAATTTGCGGAGTTCACAGATTTACTTTTGGCCAACCACGTGCAGTTTTTCCTTAAAAGAACTAAGATTATAAAGTTCAATATCTGTATTTTATGTTGATACCAAGCATCGTGTTCCTGAAACCACTCGAGGAAATCTTTTTTAGTCCTTTATGCATTTGTCAATAACTGTTTTTTTTATATTTGAGATATGTAAATATTTATCAAAAATTTGTTCATATATGTATGTACATTGAAAAACCGTTTACCTACATATATCAAAAAAATAATCTGTGGGTGGCTGAAGTGCACAAGTAAGAGTTTTACTTCCATAATCTTTACTTATAATCATGAATTCTGAAGGTAATTCAAGTTTTTCTGAAGAATGCTTCACCATCTTTTGCTTACAAACTTCACAATTTAATTTTTTTGATGTTTTGAAAATAGCATAACCTAAAAAGTATAGCTTCGTTGCATCGGAAACTAAATTTTTGTTGTAAATATCTATCCAGATTTGCCTCAATAATTTTCTCTACTATAATGACCTTCTCATTTTTTCATTTAGAGGTATTATTTCAAAATGTCCAATTTCACTGACTAGATCATTTTCGATTGAACACACAACATTTGTTTGTATTCACATCTAAGAAGACTTGAAGTGGAAATAAACGTTAACGAAGAATCCTCTTTGAAAATGGTTTCAGATAAAAGTATGCAAAACGATTCCTAAAAGTTTTTTTTTTTAAATAATTGTTTAAAATTAGTCAAAAGCACCTAGCCACCAAAAATCCCTTGAAGATTTCATTCATTGAGTTGAGCAGAGCACGCAACTCAGAGGATTCCTAGACAAATTCAAATGAATCCCCCTCACGTTTCACCTCAGCGCAACCCCACAAGCCCCAACCCAGTGCAAGGGATAAAAGGGAAAGGAAAAGGAACTTTTCCAAATTCCAATTCCACAGCACAGGCTCTGCGACTGCAGCGCGCTGTTCGCCGATTGCTTGTGCGTGGAAGTCTCATTGGAAAGCACAACCCAATGTTTGCATCTTTGGGACTTGAAAATTTTTCTCGATTTCAGCCACATGAATAGTCTGATAGTTATACAGTCTGTGGTTAAACTTAAAAATCAAAAACGTGTTTTACAATGATTTATCAAAATTTATTTACTTTTAATGTGTGTACAATTGTATCAATTCATGCAAATATGATCTTGAAAAATATAGTCTGGATTAACTTTTTACTTATTGTTGTATTTGTAGAATCCTTCGCCAGATTTAACACCCAATTTCTTTTCTGAAACTAACTGATTTAATTTCTGAATGGGGTTAAAAAGTGGATTCTCAGGGAATTTCTCGTGCCAACCCTTCAGAATACTTTGAGTAGTATCAAGCCCAACATAATCAGCTAGCTCGATTGGCCCCATGGGATGTCCTGCTCCCAATTTCATTGCTGTGTCAATGTCCCGATGTGACGCATCTCCTCTCTCTAGCATGCGTACTGCTTCGGCTAGATATGGCACCAATAATCGGTTTACAACAAATCCTGGAGTATCTTTGCATGTAATACATGTTTTTCCCATAGCCTCGCCAACAGCAACTACTTTTTTGTATGTTTCATCCGAGGTATCGGGAATCCGAATAATTTCCAACAGCTTCATGATTGGTACTGGATTAAAAAAATGCATTCCAGCGAAACGATCCTTTCGCTTTGTAGCTGCAGCAATTTCCGTGATTGGCAGTGAGGAAGTATTGCTAGCCAGGATTGTATGGCTTGAAGCCACCTGAAAAATAATAATAATTATTATGCCAATGTGGTGCAAATAAAATATAGACTTTCCCTTACCTGATCAATTGTTGAAAATATTTCATGCTTGATTTTCATATTTTCTACTATAGCTTCAATGACGAGATCTGTTTCCTTAACACAATCTTTCAAATCAGCTGTGCCCTTTACACGGGACATTGTTTTTGAAATGAATTTCGCCTGAGCATCTTCATTCTCCTTGAATTGCTTACGAGCAACACGGACCAGATTCTTTTTTATATTCTCTATAGCTTTTTCAACGACTTTTGGATTAACTTCAACAAGTGAAACATCATATCCTGCGGTGGCGGCAACCTGCAGAAGTAATATTTTATAAAAATGTCCAAAACAAAAAAGTTTATTATGAAAATATAATAAAAAAAAAAAATTCTAATTCAAAACATTTAGATAATTGCATAGCACATTGCAAATTTGAGACAAATAGCAAAGCAAATTAAAAGGGACAACTTCACTAAGAATTATATTCAATAAAAAAAATATAAAATAAAGAGCATTTCATTACAAATATATGTAGATTTAACTATATTAGAGGTCTAAGCCGTTTCTGAGATGAAAAAAGATATTTTATAAATCATTTTAAGGTTCATTTTATTCTTCTAACAGACAATAGTCTAACACAAAATTATAACTTTTCTTTAATCTCTTTTGCTACTTTATTTCCGTGTACCCCGCCTAATTCACATCTTGAGGACAAGGTAGTTAGTAAGTTTTTAAGCCAATCTACATTAATAATTGAGACAATTTCACTGAATATCATTTTAAAAGCTGTATAGTTATATTTGCTGTTGGATTAATAATTAAAATGCTGAATTGCGATCAATATGTGATACCTGTTAACAATTCCTATTCAAGAATCTTAAATTATCATTCCCAATATAACATGTGGAAATTTCCTTCATACATACAAACGATCATTTGTTTTTAGATAAAAAGTGTACAATGTTTTCATTAGAATGAATATCTGTTTCGTTTAAAAACTCATTTATCACATACGATTGTTTTTTATTTACCAATGGAAAAACAATGCAAAAACAACTTGAGCGTTTTATTGAAATAAGAGCAAATGGTCGGAATTATTAAACATGTTAAGCTGCTTATTTTTTGCAAATTTCAGAGTTCCTGCAATACTCATTTCGCAGATGATCTGGGACCTCACCCTGGAAGACGAAACTAGAAACCAACATTTGTGCTGAATAAATAAGACATGAGTAATATCTCTTTGTTCTCATGTTCTACATATAAAATTTTATTTTTTGTCCGTATTGGTTTTTAGGTAGATCTCATATGAAATACTATATATACTATATACCTGAACTTTCAAGAGTAAAAAATATGATGAAAGCAGTCAAGAGGGAATCGAATCAGACATTTCTAACTAACCAACCAACCACATATTACATTTTTTTGTTTTCGAGTTATGGTCATTTTTATCCTTAAAAATCCTACTAAGCATGCTACAAACAAAATAAACATTTGCGGAATCATCGCGAGAGCATTTTGGATTGCAGCCAATGTAGTTGGAGCGAATATTTGTTTTTGCAACAAATTTTTGCCATCATATTATTTTTGCTGCCTCGACCTTTATTATCATCTATTTATGCTACAGTAATAGATACGTAATCTGCATACATTAAATATTACATAACGATCAAGCACCGCATTGCAATTTTTCATGATAAATGTTTGAAATGCCTGCTTTTATCCGAGTTCGTAAAAATAAAATCAATAACAAAGAAATATCGCTTAAATGGTATCTAAGATATTTGTTTTGGAAATTTTTTGTCCTTGAGCTAGACAAACATTTTTCATTCTAGATTTCTAAAAATAGCAAACATTTCAATTTTCTCACTCTCCATGGACTGGCACGACAAAAATAAATGATCTTAAGACGCCAAGATCACTCGAATCCGAATGGATGTTCACCCCAAAAAATGAGTTTGTTTGTACTACAGCTTGCGCCCGGCTTAATGAGTAAAATTTGGTGATAAGGAGGCGGTCAGCGATATCATGTGAGGTGTAATCCGAAATCACGTACACCTCCTATTCAAAAGCAGATTAATTCACATTAAATTGTGAACTGAACGTGCGTTCAAGCTTCTTAATTGTCGCAAATATTTGCTCAAAGTGTTTGATCTCTAAATGGCAGCCCCAGCGACGAAAGGTCATTTCTTAGTTCGCGGGGAGTGCGATATGAGGAAGATATTTTTGTGTAATATGTATTATAAAAGAACTCGCATAACATCGCATTTCTATGCGGCGTGTACTTTGACCATTGCAATGATCGATGATCCCTAGATTGATTTGATAAGGCAAGATACCGGCGCGCCTGTCGAACTACCAATTAACGATGGAAGGGGTTTAAAAAGCAACAAAACACACAACATAACAAGCTTATTATCTTGCAATTAATAATTTACCTGAGCGATTCCAGATCCCATGAGTCCACCTCCCACAACAGTAATGTGCCTGATTTCCTGGCCGGAGGACATTTTTCGAACGAAGGTTCGGAGCGCTGAAGCCATATTAATCTCGGTTGATTTATACTCTGACTTTTAGTTGAGGTTACTCAAAGAAAAACAAAGCACTTTTACAAAAAAACGAAAGCCGAAACGAAAAAATCTACCGCACTTCCACTTGTGCTGGGACCTACTGTGGATGAGTGACGGACGTTGGGCATTGCCGCGACTTCGCGTAGATCGGTTCCACAATCCACACTGTCAGAAAAACGGAAAGTAGCCAGTCCCGTTCCACTCACAAAACCACTGGGCGGGGGAGTGCTCCGCGCCCAGAAGCAAAGAAAAGCGAGATGGGCAGCGGAAAAGTAACGTTTCCTTGCCCCACAGTGACACACACTTGTTATTCACGCCACGGATTTGCCAAAGACCAATTACTCATCTAAATTAATTAATGCTAATTTTTATTGGGCGTCGCAGTTTCCCATGTTTTACAGTGAAAACCCCAGCTGCACCGCTGTATCAAAATTACTCAAGAAAAACCTGCAAGCTGCAGCTGGGACCAATGCATTTCATTTTTTCCGTAAAAAATTATTAAATAAAGTCTATATTGCGGAAATCCTTAAATAATCATCGCCGTGTCCTGCACAAATAATTTATTCTTCTCAACGTTTTTGAGTTTGGTTAGAGATGCTTCCACACTTAGATCTCGAATGTCAGCGATTTTTTTAATGAAACATAGTCAAAAAAATGTACTTACTGCTTCATAGCATCGAAGAATATATTGCACAATTCTTAATAACAAGAACTCACAAAATTATGAAATGTTTTCCACAAATTATCGGCAAATTACCCTGCATGGGGGGACGCAAAACACTTTGACATTTCTCCCTTCTCTAATGACAGAAAAGCCAAACAAGAAGGAATGTAATAGAATTTAATGCAAAAATGGAATAATTATTTAGCAGCTTCTTTACAATATTTTATTGAATTTATTGTTTAAAACTATTAGTTTTAAGAATCAAATTTATATTACAATTACTGAATTATTCCTTATAAAGATAAATGAAAGCAAAACACTTTTCTATAAGATTTAAAAAAGTCAATTGCTGCGTGCATGTCCATTCAAATTACAAGCAACTTCATACCATAATGGCTGACAATTTAATCTTCTTTCTCTATTTCCGCTCTTTTGTACTGAAGAATTGGACAAGATGGTACGTCAATAATTTTTGTGAATTTTAAGTTGTAAAATCACCCCAAAAACCTGTACAATTGCGATTTACACTCAATTAAATCAAATAAGAAGCAGTTTTGTGTCAAAATAATGATAGAATTCAATAATACCCAGCCGAATTTCGCTTGTTTCCTGTTACCACGTTTTCAAGCCGCAATGACAGGCCATTGCGAGCCCCGGTTTTAGTTTTGTGCAGGTTTCTTATTTTAATTACAATAGAAATTATGTTTGTGTGAAATTTGACTTTATTTTAAACATATTTTTCTACTTTTTTAGACTAAGAAACGCCGTAATGGAGGACGCTGCAAGCATAACCGCGGACATGTAAAGCCTGTTCGCTGCACAAATTGTGCTCGGTGTGTGCCGAAGGACAAAGCTATCAAAAAGTTTGTCATCAGGAACATCGTCGAAGCAGCGGCTGTGCGAGATATCACAGAGGCTTCAATGTACACTGGTAAGTTCTTTTAAAATTGATGGGGCTCCATTGGAAACTCTGGTCTTATGAGATTCGAATTGTCTCGATAAATTCGTTTAGTAGCGGGCGTTTATTTGTGGAAGGATTCAGCTAAATCTTTAATCAGTGCGTAAACAGTCATGCTTATACTTGTGCACTTCATTTTCCCCAATTTAAATTATAACAGCTGAGTTCCACATTTAATGTCCTAATTAGATCTTTCAAAATATTCAAACAAATTAAAAAGGAAATGTGATGAAAATTACAAATCCACCAATTTTGTTGCGAATGAAGCAGATGTATATGATTACATTATTTGCTATCTGAAATTTGTCCCTATATATATATAAATTCGTATCATAAAAAATATTTCTAACGTCCGAATTTTTTTGTTTTTCAGAATATGTGCTCCCAAAACTGTATGCTAAGCTTCACTACTGCGTTTCGTGCGCTATTCACTCCAAGGTCGTGAGGAACAGGTCAAAGGAAGCCCGAAGAATTCGCACACCTCCAGTAAGGACTTTCCCCAAGGACATGGCTAGACAAAACAATCCAGCCAGGAAGTAAATGCAGTTTTAAAATCATTAAAAATATAATTTTAAAAGGGAAACTTTGTTTTTTATTGGTAAAAATTCCCTGGCCTCCGTGTTGTAATTTCTGCTTTTTAAGATTGCTATTCTTTCTTACGACAAATCCCTGAATTTGATCGAAAGTTAATAATTTATGAGACTTTCAAACTTAATTGAACATAAGCTATGCGGATACTTGTAAAATTAAAGCTATTATATAATTGTGTTTCGTAGAGTTAAACTTTTATAGGAAATTACATAACATTCGTCCGTATGAAAAGAAGACCTAAGGGCTTTACGTTTTGTGGTATATTTCTGTAAGTGAGAATTACATTTCTATTTAAAATAAAAACACATAAACTGAAAGCACAAATTGATCGAATCAACGTAGCTTTTATTCAATAGAGTACATATTAATCCAAGTCGAACAGAAGACGTAGCGTGGAGAAATGCACGAGCACTAAGTGGTTATCTAAAAGAACTAACTTATGAATTGCAAAAGTTCAACAACCTAATCCATAGCGGCTTCCCTTAAGCTCTTCTCGAAGAGTTTCTTCGAGTCAATGAATCCCTGCTTGGTTTTCCCGAACGAATTGGGCCCCGATGATGTTGGCGTGTCCCTTCCAATGTTTCGCATCCTCATCTTGCACTCTGGGGGCATCTCCTCGACCTCCTCATCGCTGTCGTTGTTGAATGCACTGGCCACTGTGATTTTCTTGGTTGTCTCAGTTTTTTGCTTGACTGGTGCCAGCTTCATGTGGATGCCAGGCTGAAAAGAAACAGATTCAGAGATTGCAATCGGCTCTGGGAATGCACCGAAAACAAAATTACCCTTGCGACAGTTCCCGGCTTACCAAACTGTATCGCCGTCTTGGAAATTCTGGGTGGCGGTGGCGCCTTTGGAATGTCTTCGTCAGCTCGTCCCGATTTTCCTGCTTTGCTATATTTGTCTTGAACGCAAAATGATGGTAATTTCAGTTAATATATCACATCTTCAAGTAGAAATCCCACCACTCCTACTACTGTCTTGTGAACGGTCACTGGGTGAGTCCTCTCGCTGCTGTAACCTGTCCTCGTGTTTTCTGTACTCCTGTCTTCCTGTCCATCGTCTATGCGCCTCCTTGCCATGCCTTCGAATTGGGGATCTCGATCGAGACCGTGACCGTGAGCGTGACCGGGAGCGAGACCGGGTACGTGAACGCGACCGCGAACTGGACGATCTCGAGCTTGACCTATTCCGCCCACGGGATGAAGACAATGAACTATTCGATGAAGACGACGGTGAAAAGCCTGGCAATGTTAATTACTGGCGAAATTAAAGTCTGGTTTAAAAGCGAAACTGGTAAAATAAAAAATCAAAATTAGCAAATTTTGTATCGATGACTAGTCTTGCATTTTTCATCCATTATTTTTATTTGTTAAAAGCTATTGAAAACGGAAACCATTTAATTCGAGGTGCTGAAAACTGCTTTAATTTTCATCCCTCAAATAAAAACAACGAAGATTTTATTTTGTAAATAAATTTACATTGACAATTACGGTTCGTTTTTTCTGTCAGTTGACAGCTTTGACTGTCACATCGGTACGCCACATTTGGGAGTCTGCTAAAAATCTTTGCTCCGCAGAGGGAATCTTTGGGGAGTTATTCATCGGGGGACCTGCTCACCTTTCTTCTCGTCTTCTGTAGTGCCGCGGTAACTCATTTTCGATAACCAAAGAGGTATAAAATCTCAGTAAATAACCGAGAAATAAATTCGGCCAGCCGACTTATCGCCTTTTATAACACTTTCAGTGCAGCCAACTTGATCACTAAAAATTAGCACACTCTGAGCTCAGTACTGCCAAGCGATGAGAACTGCCCTCCAGAAGTCCTGCAGTCAGTTCAATTTTCCTGCACTCAAAAGGTTTGTGAGTGGTAACTCAAAATCGTTGGCGCCCTTTGCGAAGGAGAAGGAAACGAGGCCACGGACGATTTTGCCGGAAGGACCGGGCTTGAAGGAATTCCTCGTTGTTGGTAAGAACTTACCAATTGAACGGGATGTGAATATTCCCTACCTTAAGCCAAATTCCTACTCCGGCAACGGAAGGAAAGTGTTTTTTGAGGTCTATGGCTGCCAGATGAACGTTAACGACACCGAAGTCGTTTGGGCAATTTTGAATAAAAACGACTATCAGCAATGCACCGACATCAAAGAAGCAGACGTGGTGCTGGTTATTACTTGCGCGATTCGAGAGGGTGCGGAGACGAAGATCTGGAATCGTCTGAAGCACTTAAGCTCTATGAAAAAGAACCGATCGACGAAAAGAGGACCATTTCAGGTAGGAGTCCTGGGTTGCATGGCCGAGCGACTGAAGAGCCAATTGCTCGAGAAGGAGAAGTGGGTTGACCTTGTGGCTGGGCCCGATAGCTACAAGGACCTTCCTCGCTTGCTGGCACTCACTCAAAACGGAGCTTCTGCTGTAAACGTCCTTCTGTCCTTGGACGAAACTTACGCCGATGTTATGCCCGTCCGGCTAAACAAGGATTTGGTAACTGCTTACGTTTCAATTATGAGAGGCTGCGATAACATGTGCACCTACTGCATAGTGCCTTTCACTCGGGGTAGGGAACGGTCCAGGCCACTCACTTCTATAGAAAACGAGGTCAAAGCTTTGGCTGAGCAAGGAATTCGAGAAATCACCCTACTGGGTCAAAATGTTAATAGCTATCGCGATTTATCCTCGGATCCCCAAAAATCACAAGCAAACCTAGCTCCCGGCTTTAAAACCGTGTACAAGCCGAAAGTGGGTGGAGTTCGATTTGCCGAACTCTTGGAACGTGTTGCTGAAGCAGCACCTGAAATCCGGTTTAGGTTCACATCACCGCACCCGAAGGATTTCCCTGATGAAGTTATTGAAGCCATCAGGAAATACCCCAATATCTGCAAGAGCCTTCACATGCCGGCTCAGTCTGGGAATTCAGCCGTTCTGGAGCGCATGCGGCGGGGATACTCCCGGGAAGCCTATATCCAGCTCGTTGACCACATCCGCGAAAAAATTCCAGGAGTCTCGCTCTCCAGCGACTTCATTTGCGGGTTCTGCGGCGAGACAGACTCCGAATTCGAGGACACTATCAGCTTGATTCGACAGGTGAGGTACAACATAGCGTTCCTGTTCGCGTATAGCATGCGGGAGAAGACCACAGCCCATAGAAGGTTCCAGGACGATGTGCCGCATCCTGTTAAAATTCAGAGGCTCCAGGAAATGGTCAAGGCGTTCAGGGAAGGCGCTGAGCAACTGCAGGCGGAGTTTGTAGGCCGAGAGGAATTGATTTTGATCGAGGGGAAGAGCAAGCGATCGGATGAGGAGATCTATGGACGGAACGATGCTAATATTAAAGTTATTGTGCCCCGCATCGCAATCCCCGCTAGCGAGAATTCAACAGAATTAAGAGATGTAAAATCTGGCGATTTTGTAGCCGTTAAAGTAACGTCTTCTAATTCGCAAGTCCTAAAGGGAGCTCCTTTGTATCATAGCAGCATAAGGCAATTTTATGGGAAAGGTGTAGAATAGATTGATCAAGTTAAAAGTTACACTTAATAAATTAAATGCATAATAGAAGTTTAACTCTCAATACTCTATTCAAATTTTAGCAAATTTTAAAGTATATATGAAATAGTCTTTAGGTATTTAAAATAATTAATAACTTTTTAAAGTATCCAATTCCCGTATTTACCATTTACTGATCCGAACAGGAAAGGGGTTATCATTTCGTATGCACGAGCACGAGGGATTTCTTAAAACATTATATATACTGCCCAGTAATGAGACTTAAGCATCCTGCTGGTTGTTCAATAATATACAGAAAAACAAAACTTTAAAAAATTAGAAATGATTTTGATTTGTACAAGAGCGACGAGAATACATGAATAATGAATGTCCCTAAAATTACATAAATAACTCGCTTAAAGCGCTAGGAGGTATTAACAAAATCTATAGTTTACATTTTAGTTCGATCAACAATAAGTAGAAAACACTTAGACTAAACTGGAAGCTCCAACATTTCCTATGAAGTAGGTAACGGTGTTAGTATCAACTTTATCCTTCTGGACATCAGAACCCGTGTTCCCTCCTGGTCCACCGAAGTCAGTGTTCCCGGATAGACTTGGACTGGGTCCGTGAGAACTGCCGCAAATTTTCGTACTATAGCCCGAATCATTATTATTATCCCTGTCGATCTGAGCCTGTTCTGGCGTCATAGGGGCGATTTGCTGGACAGGAGGGGGTAGGTGCTGGTGCTGATGTATGTAATTAGCCCTAGAAAGTTCGTAGTCCACGGTGCTCGGAAAACCGAATTTTCGGTGCGACAGGAGCTTCTCCCGATGGGGCACTTGCAGAGGATGGGGAACGTGGAGCGGCATAGGAGAGTTCCTCATCTCCAAAGGGCCATTGCAGACGTTCGTTGAAATTGGCACTTCGTATTCACTGAGGTATGGAAGTGGATTTCGGGTCCTAGCCACCATCGATTGCGGGCTCTGGTACTGATCAGCAAAATTGATCATTTGCTTTTCAGGTAGTTTATCTGTAATTGGTCTCATACGATTCTTGTTAGGCAACTCATGAAAATAAGCGTCTTTGGGGATAAGATCTCGAGTGTCGAGTGACCTTGTTTTACTAGGTGCTCCTTTTTGGGGAGGATCCAAACTAGGGCCTTCACAACTCTGGTTATATGTCACGGCCACTTGTGGTTGTGCTCGGTTTTGATAATAGTACGAACTATTTGGGTCATTTGTGTAATGATCGTGCTTATGCAAATAAGAATAGTATGTGGAGTCCTCTTGATCTTCCTCACTGCTTTCAGAATTCGCGGACGAGTGCTTACCAAAATCTTGAGAGTTTCCTTGAATGTTAGCCACCAATTGTTGCACTTTGCTTCGTTTTAGGATTCCAGCATTTGGAGCTTTAAGTGTCTTAATTTCACTGTTTTTAATTTCAAATTTTTGTACTATTCCATTCACACTTTTATTATCCTGCTCTTCCTTATTCTGCATTTGTTGGCTTTTCTTCAGTACGATGCTTTTCCAGTTGGTTCCATTAAGTATTCTATTTTTTAATTCATTAATTTCACTAACATTGGCCATATCGGAGAGTTCTATAGTATCTTCAGGATCAGGAACTAGGTTATACTCTGATGCTTGAAACAATTCAGACTTTGTCGAGTTAGAAGGTTCTTCAAAATATGAATTTTGGTAAGTTCTGTCTGCATCATTTTGTATAGTAGTCGCATCTGGTGCATCTTCAGACCCAATAAATTCGGTGTGACCGTAGTAATGGTGGAAATTGTGGGGTAAGTCACTTTCCTGCAAATTCGACCGATTAATAATTTCATCCTGTATTGCATGTTTAGTAGATTGATAATCTCGCCTAAGGGCAGTTAATAAATTTTTAAATTTCCTCTTAGCTTCGTCTTCTTGGGCTTCGGGGATATTTTGATATTCTGGAGTTAATTGCGTCGTATTTCGGTGATCTGAGTTTCGTTCATTACCCATCAGTCTATCGGGAATTCCTTCAGATAAAGACATTTTTTTACTACTCCGTTTAGGGGTAGTATCTTGAATATTACCACTTCCCCCGGAACTTAAATTTTTCTGGGAACTTCCACTTACAATGCTAGACTTTTCATGCTCCTGATCACATTTCCGTTCAAACTCCTTTTGACTTGCAAAATCTTTAGCAATTTCTGGAGATAGAGGAGGTATATCTCTGCTTGTATTACCTCCAATCGGTGAAATCTTTGCTAACGAATTTGCTATTTTGTCCATTTCCTGTGAAATATACTGAGTCCCGTTTATATTTTTAGAAGGGAATTTGTCTGAAGAATGTGAAACATTTTTAAACTGTTCCATAAGATTTTCCATATATGCGAGGTGTCCTTCAGAGTTCACCCAGTACTTAACTTTTTCAGTATCGCCAGGCTTATGTTTTATTGCTAAAGAGTCTTTATGGCGATGCCTAGCCACCTTCTCCATCTCTAGAATTTCATTTGTTTTAATAAGGAGTTCTTCAAGTCGCTCCGATACCAACTGACTATCTCTGTCATCTCGTCCACTACTTTTACTTCTTCCCGAAGTCCGACAAGTCCTTCGATCTGAATCTAAGGAAGAAGGCAACTTACGATCGCTAGATCGCTCCGTAGTTCGGTGCGTCATAGCATCAGCCTCATCTAGCATATCGAAACTTTTTGAATTTTGAATTTTCTTGCTATTTAAAGAATCTTCTTCATCTAGCAGCTCCAAGCTGCGACACCGCGTAAGAGTATTCGTGTTATCAAGATTCTTTTTTAATTTTGAGTGATTTCCGACCGTTGCTCGTGTATGATCTCCTCGACGCAGCCACTGTTCTAAGTGTAATCGTCGTCCTTCGCACCGAATCCTTTCAGCCATCATTGACCTCGTAAGTTGTTCAATTTGGTCATCAGTGCGTAACGCCAAGGCTTGAACTTTGTTGTCTAAGCGTTCAGTTGCTTTGTGAACGTATTTTCGGAGACTCTTTCGATTTCGACTGATCCGCTCCTCAATATGTCGAAAAAATGGACCACAATAGCAAGTATTTCCAACTCCAATAGGCCCCTTTCTTATGTTACCTGCTAAATCCAAGAAGTACTGCTCCCCTTTTCCCAACGGCTCTTTTGGTAAAGTTTCAAGTTTAGGAGATGGAAATGAACGAGGATCAGGAAAATAATGACACCCGTAAGGTGACCAATTCACAGGATTTGCGACGTAATCAGCACCTTTGCCAGGGCTTTTCGATTTCTGTCCATCTGCTTTATCAGCACTTTTACTATTACTATTACTTCGGTCTCTATCCTTTGCTGGTTTCACTGGCACTGGATTATCGAGGATCTCCAGTATTTCTGGTAAGTTCTTTCTAAGGGCTATATCACGTGGAGTTTCCCCTTGAGCATTTTTTATGTCGGAGCTACTACCCGCTTCTAACAAAATTCTGGTTAACTTTCGTCGGCCCATAGCACATGATATGTGCAACGAACTGTCGCCATTGAGATTCGTTCTATTTGGATCACATTTGGCCGAAATTAAAATTCTAGTAGCACCCGCATGACCATAACGGCAGGCTGTGTGCAAAGGTGTGTCACCATACTGAAAATATAAATTTAGTAAATTAGTACATATTATCAAAAAAATAAGTGACCTTAGGCTATAGACAAATACTTGTCTTAAAATAATCTTAGGGATAACTTACATTGTTCTGTACATCTGGATCTGCTCCTGCTAAAAGTATTTCCCTACAACTTTGATTGTGCCCATTTTGGGCAGCTAAATGTAAAGCTGAAAATCCCCCTCCATTTCTGGCACCCAAAAGTGCACTATGCAGAGCTCCTCGGGTTTCTTGCAGAACATCTTTTATTTTGGGTTCTTTCACATCCTTGCTAACTTTAGGTTGGGGCAAAGCGCAAAGTAATTTAACGCATCTGCTAAAGCCCCTCCAGGCTGCCTCATGCAAAGGAGTGTTTCCATGCTGAAAAATGAAAAATAAAAATAAAAACGTTATTCAAATTTTAATAGCTTTTTAGTAAACGCACTTTAATGTCTTTTGAGTTGCGATCCGCCCCAGCTGCTAGCAAAGCTTGAAGAGTTTTTTCATCACCAATCGACGCGGCTTCATGAAGCGCAGAACGTCGAGCATCATCCTGAAAAAAAAGATATTATTGTTAACTAAATACTATCGGACATTGTATGATTATATTCTGAAATTTATAAATGCGTACATACATATTTCTGAATTCTAGATAGAAGTATTTATGAATAAATTTTCTTGTATTAATATACTTAATAATATAAAATGTCGGGCAAAATTGAGCCATTGATACTATGATAACGTAAATTAAATTAGTATTAGAATTATCTGAATAAACTGAAGAATAGATAGGAAATTTTATTTTTCAGTTACTTGAAGGAATTGAAAGAAGAAAGCAAAGAGACGAAGAAAAAAATTGTTGTAAAAATAATCTGATATTCCGATATATGGTATGTGAGGGCCCTTTCCTAGTGCCATTTTCATAATCTCAATTAACTTTCTACATCAAAGTTTTATGTTTTTTTAATTAATAATTTATTTTTTTACACTCGTTCGCTCCAAAGCAAAATTTTAAACACAAGCAATTGCAAGCCAACCGCAGAAATGGACAACCAAACCACATTCGACGTGAATAGTTAATCGTCAAACAAGTAAAAGGTATGATTTTACAGCATGGCTACGGGGGATATGTTTCCATTAAAATGAATATACGATTACACCACTGCCGAGGTCTCAGCCTTTTTATTCGATAGACAAAGTGTTAAGAAACTTCTTCGGTATTTATATTGATTTTAGTTAAGTAGCAAAATCGCTGTCGCCTTGAGGTAACACAAGATTACGTACTGAGATAAATCTGTTTGTAACAAGGTATGCAAATCCAGATTAATTGAACGATACTTAAGTTCAGGGGTTAAAATAAATTAAACATCCATGAAGTAACTTTAAGCAAAAACTGTTTAAGTAAAATTTTCTCATTTGCCAAGGAGCTCAAAACGACCAGAACCTGATTAATGTGCTTTTAATCTGCGGCTCATAATTCTCATTCAATTAAACTCTGCCAGAAGGCAAAGTGGATGCATGAATTATTTCCATTGGCTCAAGTTTAAATAGCGCCTGGCACTTTTTTATACAGACAGTGTGACTCGTATGCTCAACGAAACAAGGAATGCATTATGCAGATTAATAAACGCGAATACTAATGAGAAAATTAATTTATATTCATGATTCGGTTTATTTCTAAATGAAGCCGGTGAATGTTTGCATTTTGGACAATTTGAAGAATATATTTCATTGTTTAAAAAATCGTTTGCATATTGTTTTTGGCTTGTAAGTTGAAGTTGACTGTATTATAAAATTTATATATTAAATAGTTCTCTAGGCTGTAGTATTTGCGACAAGAATTGCTTGATAAGGTAGTTATTATTTTTTTAAATTTTTGGTCATATTCTTTAAGGAATATGCTTTGTAATAAAACATATACCTAAAACAAATAGTTTTTATTTCAATTCGAGAAATAGAATGGTCTCTTATTTAAGGCTAAATTTCCTTAACAAAATAGGCATGCATTATAATAAATGGCATAGTCTAATTATGAGAAGGTTGTCTGGTAGAAACCCTTAAAGAAAAATCTAAATGGAAATAAGAGTTATGAAATCGTATTGTGTAAAAGCGATAAAACACAACTGTGGGTGTAACCACATTTGGTCATGCATTAAAATCACTGTCAAACTGCCGAGAGCAGTCCGGACCAGTTTAAAAGGTCTTTGTTTTATTTTGTTGCTTTCATCATAATCCATCCGAATGCGGACTTCCTTCATTGGCTGTGGAAATGGGGCTCATGTCGAGAGGCCCCTTTGGCGAGGGTCAAGAAGAGTGTTATCGTAGCAGAAAGTATTAGCAAAACATAGGCTGAAACCAGTTTATGGCAGCTATCTTTCATTGAAACTTCGCGTGGAAAAGCATTCATTGGCTTTTCTGTTGTTCTGCTTTATGCTGCACGTTGTCTGCGGTTATATTATGCTTCCAAGAAGTCTTTAATGACCTTCTCATGTTGGTTCGATAGGTAAAGGACTGGTGAATAAGACTTACTTACTTACATGCATATATTGGGTATAGCATAA
This sequence comes from Machimus atricapillus, assembly GCA_933228815.1. Lineage (NCBI taxonomy): Eukaryota > Metazoa > Arthropoda > Insecta > Diptera > Asilidae > Machimus > Machimus atricapillus. The sequence continues at coordinate 28,895,384 of OW121786.1, read as the reverse complement.
GAATGTGCAAAACTTTTTGTTTCACGTATATGTATGTATTTGGAAATTTAAAAAATTTTACGTCCAGGGGCAAAATAAAGCAGCTGCAATGCATCTAAATCTAATATAGGGAATGAACATCATTATTTTAGTTCTCAATTATCTTTCTGTATCTATCGAGGCAATTAAGAAATTTTTTGAAAATTTACTTTATAGTTATGGTCGATATAAAATTAGCCATACCTATCAAGGTATGGTAGCAAATTAATTATCCTGAAAATAGTTTAGGGGTGGAACCAACTAAGAGGTGTTAACGTTAAGAACATAGCACTGAAATTTCGTATTAATACCTGCTAAGGGGAAGAAGCTGAAGCTACTTTCATTACACAGTAATGTTGAGGTTGTAAACCTTAGTAGACAGAGGATGGGATATCCAACCTAAAAGTTAGAGGCTTGGCATTTATATCATAAAACATAAAAAGCGGGAGAGAATTTTTTGAAATTTTTATAGCATCCTCATTTTCTATTATGTGAATAAAAACTACACGTTTTGTAAAATATAATTACAGTTAAAGATGCAAATGATTGTATTTCGTGTGCTTACCTGCGGGTTAAATTAACTTGACTTTCTATAGTACAGTTAAACATATTTTTCCTTAAAATATTCTAGCTGTGGAGTCGACTTACATATAAAACCAATGAGATATAAACAGAAACAGCCTCCACAATTCAGTAAAGTTATTAATCAAAATGACCACACGTTATAATAAATTATAGAGCAAGTAAACAAACGATACAAATTCAAAATTAGATACGAATCACTTTTTAGCGGAAATTGGCGATCAATACTGAAATTCTATTTATTGCCCTCAGAAATTTTTTTATTTCCGGAAATGAGGGTATTTTGTAATAAATACCAATTCTTTGCACATGGACGTTTTCATGCTCTTCCCATAAGGAAGGAAACGCAGTTCTGGTTGCTCACCTTAGAACAGCATGAACCTTGAGTTCTGAAATTTATTATTACTCGCAACTTTGTTATTATAAACCCTTCACATTTTTTCCTTTTCTTTCTTCTCTTGAAGTCTTATCGTTAACTGACTTGCATGGAAAAACGTGTTTCACCGATCACGATTAGAATTCGATATCATCGTGAATGGCAAGAGATGTTGCAGAATTTCTTTGGGTACAGCGCCACTCGGACTAGAATTATATCTCCGTAGATACTCGTACATGTGAACAATAAAGGAACACAAAATGGAATAAAACAATTATGAGTTCATCAAAAACATGTTACTTCGTTACAAATCGACTTGGAAATTGTATTAATTCGTGAATGATGCCATTGTACTGTATGAGGTGTTAGGTAATCAAGAACTGATAATCTTCGATACGAGTTCAAGTTAAAATACTGTATGTGCATGTACATATAAGTATGTACAATAATAAAGTGCACCAAGAAGTTTCATTTAAATTTTTTTAACAAAACACAGAATTTCGCTAAATAGGTCCTGTTTGATAAATGAAAAAAAGGAGTTGATTTATAGAAACAATACTTATTATCAAAAGAATTCCTTATTTCACAAATATCTTATAGTACTTACTCTAAACTGCGTTACAAATTATTGATTTACACGCAGTTTGTTTAACTCACATACATATGTACGTGAGCATCTAGAACAAATGTACTTTCTTATATACATACATATATTATAAGAGCCGTATTCATGCTACGGTTTTTTCCAGGCAGGTCAAATCTTAGATCATGACTCAAGAAATAAATTGAAATAATATGCTCTTTAAAGTAGAAGAATTATAAAGAAATCTACAGCACAATCGCAGTAATTTCAAGCTATTTTCATTTCAATTTGCATTCCCCTTAGTTTCAACCATTCATTTATTAACCTTTTTGTTGCACTCTATAATTTTAAAAAACCATATTATTCTTAACTGGTACTTTTAACTTGCATTACAAAACTTCCGAAGTAATGCATATGTTTTAAGATGATAATTTTTATAAGGGTTTTAATTGAATTGCAGAAATTGGTAGATGTTGAATCAAAACTAATTTCATCATTTCAAAATTAAGAATTATCTTTAACGCTTCGAAATTTAATTTAAAATAATACCAATATGGGAGGACGTACTTTTATTTTAAATACAGGCAACAAATAAACAATTTTGAAATTAGGTAAATTTATAATATAGTAAGAGCAAGTTTTGAAGATATTAACCTATTTGTATTCCATTATGAAATACTTGTAAAATAAGTGTTACATCGTGTGTAATTATTTTCTTACCTGAATTGCATTGGGAAGGGTATCTTCCCGAGGCCCCCGTAAAGACCCATTCTGCATATCTGCAAGAAAAAAAGCAAAAACATTAATAAAAAATAGTTATGACATACAAGTAAAATATTATGTTAGTCTACACGACTCCAATAATGCGGCAATATCGACGTTCTAATAAAACTAAAATGTTCACGTGCTTAATCACCGGCGGTAGTCTGTCTAAGCGCAACAGATTGCTCTTATTTGAATATCGCGTGCATTTAAGCGCATAAATAATCGCTGTTTGATAGCATCAATACATAAAGCGCCCCGCGATTAGACAAAAATCCTGTATGTGACATTATTGCTTCAGTTGCAAATGACTTATGTTCCGTCAAGTCGGTGGGTCATTCATAAATCATATTGCTTGTTTTCGAGCAAAAATAAAATAAAATTTAAATACATTTTCGCAACGATCCGTCTTCGAATTGTTATAAAATTTTAAAATAATCTTGCTTGACAACTTTCCAAAGTACAGCTGCGAGAAGGTAGCCGAAAAGGCATTTTTCCCATATCCAATTAATCTTCTAGAAATTTTGTTTTGATATAAATGTTAGAAATACAAAATAAAAGTCGAGAACAGGTCAGTCGAATGAGAGCTGGCAATTAATCAATGACATTCTCTATTAGGGGCATATCCATGTGTTCCAGGGAATTAGCACTAATTATCAATCTTAATGATTGAGCTGCCCAGTAGCCATTTAAGGAAATTTTTCAGAAAATAACAGTAGGCAGTTAATTGCAACAGTTATTAAGTGTTGACTGACTTTTTTTGCTTCTCTATTGCAAAATTGTCACCAATCTAACTCATTTCGCTAGGAGGTACACTAGTTTATTTTCTTTTACTATCTTACCTTCTAGTATGTCACGTATGATTACTGATTAAGGACCATTTCAAACGAGTTATTTCTGTTGCAGGAATGAGCATTAGAAAGCAGATGTAATTTAATGCGACAAGTGTTTTCTAGTTAACGAGAAACGGAGGAAATTTACAAAATATGCTAGTCGAAGAAGTGAAGAGATTTCAATATGCCTTATTTGATTATTTACTCGCGCGGAAAAATATTAAGGTGAAGCAAGAAACCGCCTGAGTGCTTTAGTCCGGATCGATTGTGTCTGAATACTTCAGAGGAACTCTGATCGCCGGAAAGGAATCAATTATTCGTGAGGTCTCCTCGCACGATTGTCGTATTAAAATTATACAACAGTTGAATTTTAATTAGAACATGAAAATTGAATCACGCGATTCGAAATTCCTTTATTTAAAGGAGAGGTTTTGTTCACATTAATAATTCGAACAAAACGAAGAACTAACTACAAATTAAGAAGACGACATTTTTAAAATTAATTGTATAGAGCTTCAATTACAAAAGACAATAGCATTGCCTTCCTAAGAGAAGATATAAATGTAATATTATTTTGTTTGAGATTATACAGGTGACTGGCTAGAAAAGAAAAGAAAGGTAAATTAAAAGTAATTTATTAAAAGACAATATTTTATTCTAATTGTAAGATTACTTAGATGTAGGATTGAAGGCAGAATAGTATCGCTTAACAAGATTCTCGCCGCCTGCCGAAGAAAATTTTATTCCTAAATGAGACCCCAACCATCGCATTCGTCTACGAAATGTGAAAATAACGAATCTTTTATTAGATAAGAAAATTTAACAGGGCAAACAAGTAAGTGACACATCTTGAATTGCCAATAAAAAGGACTCTAAAACAAAAGTGCTCTGAATTATTGGGTTTGATTGAGTAAAAACGTCTATCTTGACTTCCATTCCAGAACAACCGGTTTTCACATTGCATTAATTCCAGAATCCCTTGCTAATTTATGTTTATTTGTTATTGTAGATTTTTCCTTCATGGTACTCCATTTCACTGCTACCATAAAGAATGCTAAATGTGCGACATGTACCTGATGATTCACTTACACGACATGACCAAACAACTATAGCTATATTTTCTTGACTCATTTATACCTTTTAATTTATGGTGGATGATAGAAAGTATCAGTTCGCAAAGAACAGATGCGCAATTATTTAGCAACAGAGTACATATCAACGGAAGCCGATTAGAAAAGTTTTAATACTTTTTGGTGAGTGAAGCAAGCTAATTAGTTCGCCTACCTTTGGTTGCTTCATTATTTATACCGTCATTAAAAACCAGGTATGTGCCAGGTCTGGTATTAGATCCCATTCCTCAGAGAGCTCCGCAAAATGCTAGTTTTCTATTTACAATTTACATAGCTCGCCAAAAGTGGCTATAAGGCAAGTGAACTATTTCCCAACTCATCAAAAATTGCAAGTACGTTACCTTTTATGTTAACATAGTTACCGAATAAGGCTTATGTAGCTCCTACCTGCATACCTGTAAGTTAGATTAGATAAGATTGTGTCAACGACATCAAATTAATGTATTTCTCTTTAACAGCAATTTCGTCTAACATATTCTTGTTAAAGTTTTAAAATTTATTTTAAACTTTTTTATGCGGAAATAGTTTTCCTTTAATGGGTAGCATACGCAGGCTTTGTAGTGAGCCGGGATTTTCTGTTGTTCGGTTTTATCTCCCAAAGCTTTTCAATTTTATTTTATTTATACTTGAACTTCCTCCGATATTAAATAGTAACTGACTTATTTAGGTGTTCCTTTTAATGTACTAATTTTCACTTGATATTTTGATTTTCGATATACTTCATTTGACTATACCGAAATCAGCTAAAAAGCAAACTCACATTGATTGGCTGAGTTTATGTATTATATCTAAAAGTGAGCCGAACATTCAGCTTTTTAGATTAATGGTGTAAACGAAATTAAAATGTTGTTAGACCAAAAAAATCGCTAGTAGTGCTTCGTTTTTTCAAATCATATTTGTGTAAAACTCTCTAAGTAGAACAAGACTGCATTTTAATTTCTTTTTATAAGTAAATAGGTACAAGTGAAAAATAAACTAAACAAACTTATAAGTTTACAATAAAATATAAATAACAATATATATTAATAATTGTTAATTTACCACTTTACTAAAGATTTATAAATATAAATAGTAAATTCCGGTTTGCATTTGTTCACAAAAAAAATTTTAGGTGCAACTTCTGTTGACCTAGTCGCATACAAGCTTTAAAACAGGTTGTCATTAATAACAATAATTAATACATTTTATCAAGCAAAATGAAGTAATTGTAGGTATGCTTAAGTGGACTCGATTAATTTGCACTTGCAAATATTTATAAGACAGTGCAGAACTCGCAACCACTCCTCTCAGCTGAAGGGAGATAAAAAAAAGATCGTACAAAAGAAAAGACCTGTTGAGTTTTGGGTGAGCACAATTCCCGAGAGTTTTTGCAGTTTCCCCCTGTAATTAGCTGAATTTATCTAACACTTGTTACAGACCAACAATACGCTCCAGTAGACACGGCTACGAGACATTTCCAGTAACACCTATTTTTCTGGCTTGTAGAACGCTTTTACGTGCACCTACTCACGAACCCGACTAATCGCCAATTGGAAAATTTTCAATTTACTTCGCGTGCTCAGTCCAAGTTAATTACTGTCCAAGCATATTCCAGCGTTTACAGCCACTGGTTTGGATGGTTCAGCTTGAAATATCTTAAGCTGAAAAATTAATTTTATAAACAGAAAAATGAGATTTTACGTCACTGACATATAGCTCCCTGGACTGCTTAATCGGTGGAAAAAAGTGAGTGGAGATGCAAACCCTTGTGATAAAAACATATTAAATTCTTTACAATATTATATTAAAATGAAGAAAATAAATAAATAGAAGTTGTCACAAAACAGCTCCTTTCATTTGCCCTACATTTTGAGTATTTATCAAAAATACTTCCGACATTGAGCAGCCCGTGGCCGGAAGAAAGAAAGAGTCAGATATAAAAAAACATGTCCTACTTTGTCTAACATATGCATTTGCATGGGGGTATGAATAAATATCTCGTTCTTTCTTCATTCCCCCATTTCGAACCAAATTTGATCTCACTTTTAAAATGAGTTTTTGTACGGCACCAGCAGTTCAGTACTTATATGTCAGTGGTTTACGTTAATATTCAAATCCATCCCTTTTGAAGTACAGAATCCGACTATAACCTGCCCCAGTCAGGGGTTAAGTTGGCTCCCCTTTGCTTTTTTTTTTTGCACCACCGCCAGTGTTCGACGCCATTTTCTCTCAGGACATCGACGTGATCGGTTGCAATTTACTGAAAACCTGCTGTTTATAAATATTTGTTGTTATTAATACAATATCCTTGAAAATGTCAATCCCTAATTTTTCTGAAGCGGAAGATAAGGTAAGTACCCTCATATCAGAATTTCACTGATTCGGGTGGAATTGCAAAATTCCATTTCACATTAAAAAGGGCATTTTCAATTCAATTTGGAAAAATTTCAGGATGAAGAGCCCATCGCAACATTCGCTTACATGAAAAAGTTAAATAACGCTCTGCAGGTGTACGAACTCGAGGAGACAAATGAATTCCTTAACAACGTTGTGAAGCAATTTAAAGCCAAAACTGAAAGATCTCGTGAAGTGGACAAAATCACCCGAGGGATTTGCAAGTGGAAGGAAAGTGAAGTTCGGTAAGACGACAATTTTAATTTTCTTTTTTCAAAGAATTTGCAAATCATTCAGTAGGTTTTTTCCCGTAAATTATATTACATGAAATTCATTATAGTCAAACTATGCCGGGTCATTTACTTTCCTCGGAAATGGGAGTTTAACTATAAAGGGTTTTCCAAAATGAATTAGTAATCTACGGAAAAAATCATATAGAAATCACGAAGTAAACAGTAAACTTTAGTGCATAGACGAGGATAAAATATAAAAGTAAAATAATTATTTTCGAGTATTACGTATTCGAAGGCGTCTAATTACTTACTACATTTCTCATTTGTGATTGATTTTTTCACAGCAGGGTAGACTTTGGCTTATCTTTAAATAAAAGGTAACAAAAATATTTCGTTTTTTTTCACGCTCATATCTAAATATGGTCTCGAAATAGTTTGTTAGATGAAGCTTCGTAGTTATACACAATAAGCATTCATTGAAATATGTATATCTTCGTAAAGAACGAATACCTTCAATTCATTAAAATAATAATTCGTTGATGATTTTCATCCACTTCATTTCCAAATTACCAAATGACGAATCTTTGTGGTGAAATCTGTAATGTTACTAATAAGTAGACGTCAAAGAAACGGAACATACCTCGTATTCCTATACCGTGGTTCTTTATTGAATTGAGTTAGAAGCATCGAATATTCTAAAGTTTTTTCAAGACTATGAGGCTCCAGATATTAGCTTTAATTTCTTATGTTTGTTGTGTTTTATTTATTTATTGGATACACGCCCCATGGGCAGTTTTACATAGTTACACGGGTATAGTTTTACATAGTTACACAGTGCAAGTGATTTATTTCTGTAGCTCTTAATTAATAATCTTTATTGTAAGAAATATTATTCGAATAACTATTTAAAATACATTTCCTTCTTAGAGGTAATCAAAACTGTTGAAACAATGATCGATTACACGTAATTACTTTTTCTTTTAGTAAAATGAATGGAATTAAAGCTGAATTGATTTCTAAAATAAATTATTTGCGCAATCGTTATAATGAAGATTACTCTAAATATAACGGATCGGACGATCGCCTCAAAACTTTAAACGAAGGTGTTAAGACACACTTAAGGACATTATATAATAAATTAAAAACTGCAATCAAAACAGGTAAAAAATTGATATTAATGTAAGATTTTTAATTATGAATCTATACTCGCAGAAAAAGGGATAAGAGAAGAATGTAATAAATTAAGAGAGAAAGAGGTACTTACAAAAATCTGCTTCGAAGTATTCCGAGTGAAATTAAAGCTCCTTTTGAATTGAAATTCAGTATAAAATTTCTATTGTCATAAAGTCATCATTAATTTTTTTTTCGTTCAAAGTGATAGAACAAAAATCTACTCGACATAATATTATGAAAGTTATGAAAAACGAATTGAAATCAAAGGTAACAGAAATGAATTTCTTATAATTGTAAGAATTTTGTTAAGGAATTTCAATTTAAAAGGAGTTTTGCAAGCTGTTTTCGATTTCATTTCACTCGGAATACAAAACGGGGGTTCAAGTCTATTTTTTACAGGAAACTTATAAGGCCCGTGAACAGGAATTGAATAACGCAGTTCGCAAAACTGAGGAGACTAAAGAAATGGTACGTAATAGCATCAAAAAATATCGTAAAACCACTTTTAATAATAAATATTTTTATTGTAACAGTTCGATAAAATTGCGAAAAATTTAAATATAAAACATTTGAGTGATTTTGCGCCATCCAAATATGATTTATATAGGAAAGACTCATCTTCTAAAATCGCCTCTGATGGCTCGTCTTCTGTATTGGATTGCATCAAGGCCAATCAGGTAATAACAAAGTTAGTTTGAAAGTTAATTCAACGACTTTTTTTTTTAGGTGAAACAAAAAACATTTAAATACCGTGGACAACAATCAACATATAATATAGAAAAGGTATTTTAAACTTTGGAAATCTTTTCTACTACTAATATAAATGCTATGAATTCTCATATAATTCAAACCTTATGTTATGAGTAACACCTTTATCTTATTTCAGGGATCAACTTATCGAAATTTAAAAAGAACAAGGACTTCGATAACATTTACTGTAAAGGTTTTATTTAAAAAAAATGGACATTTTAAATATTACTCTATTTTTCATTTATAGGATTCGATTAGTGTCACAGATGATAAACGCAAAAAGAACATGGCATAATGAGATACAATCTTGGTTCGTAATTTTAATATGTAAATTTTAAGGATGTCTATGATCATTTATACAAACGCGTTACAAGTTTCTTACGTTTTACTCAAAACAGTCAGGAATACTGAATTTTTTTATTGCAATCATTTAAATAAACCTGTTCAATGTATTTTAACATTTCGTTGTTAATTTTTTGTAGCCCTAGTAAAGAAAATATTTTATTTTCAATGTTTTCCAAAATACCTACTTGGCAGAGAATTATCTGTTTCATGTTGTCAATCTAGATATAAAATTCGTAGAATTAATGGTAATAATTTGGATTTAATAAATGAAAAATATAAGAAAATATTCCTGACTATCTTCACAAATTTGACGAAATCCTCACGGTTCAGCAAAGCACTCTTCATTGATTCAATATCGGTTCATTTGGCTTTAAGTTCACGTCAAGATTTTCAAGTTCTCTTGTAGCTATTCTAAGAAAAAATTCAATCTCATTTAAACCTCTTTGAAGGTTATTTATCATAGCGTTGATTAAATTGACCTGAAAAGGAAAGTTTTATTTTTTAAAAGCGATGACAAACTACATCTATTTGTATTATCATTCTACGTATAGCATAATTTTCCTTCAATTATGAAAGCACAAACTAAGATCTTTTACAATGCTATTTTCAAATTTTTTTGGGCTTCTAAGGATTCAAAATATAGTTTTTTAAACTCTTTGATCAACTAAATTAACAGCACATTGCTTTTTCATAGTCATGTACAATTTTTTATATCTTTTTGTATTCATTTAAATGGTTAAAATCAAACAGAATTTATTTTATTTTTTTTATACTTGTTTCGTACACTTGTTATTGTTGCCTTGCTTCCGATTTTAATTAAAATCGGTTTCTAGGGAAACCATTTCTTCGTATAATGCTTTAATATCTCCCTCCAAATCCACATTGAAGTCGCATATACAATTCGGGCTGCGATTTGATTTCTTTGCGGGTTTATTCAAAATGACACCGATAAATGCTTAAGTGGACTCGATTAATTTGCACTTGCCAATATTTATAAGACAGTGCAGAACTCGCAACCACTCCTCTCAGCTGAAGGGAGATAAAAAAAAGATCGTACAAAAGAAAAGACATGTTGAGTTTTGGGGAAGCACAATTCCCGAGAGTTTTTGCAGTTTCCCCCTGTAATTAGCTGAATTTATCTAACACTTGTTACAGACCAACAATACGCTCCAGTAGACACGGCTACGAGACATTTCCAGTAACACCTATTTTTCTGGCTTGTAGAACGCTTTTACGTGCACCTACTCACGAACCCGACTAATCGCCAATTTTCAATTTACTTCGCGTGCTCAGTCCAAGTTAATTACTGCCTCGATTAATTAAAAGCCATCAGTGCACTTTCATTCAGTGTTCTGCGAACTAGACCAAATCTATTTTTTTTTCTAGGGGAGAACTAGTCCTGCGCCAAGCGACCACTGGCTTGGTTTTAGTTCGTGTAAATTAATTATATACCAGCCGATGTCGAATTAATGATTTCTCGCAAAAAGGCTACCGAATCAATGCTATAAATAGCCACACGGAATATCCCTGGCGGATGTATTTCAGATTCAGTTCAATTTTGTAACGACGATTTGTTACTCGCAAGTAGGCTCGCACGAATGTTGGCCAAAGATTGGCTGAAATGACAAATTAACTGCGATCGGGGTGTGGGCACTACTTTGAATATTTGTTATTTTGCTACATGCTCTTTTCTTTTGCAAAAAGGCTCAAAATGACCTTAAAAATCTTCCCACACGAAGTTTTCTTGCTCTCTTCCTCTGTGGTAGAGCATTTACTGTGAGACAGTATCGAATCACCATAAAATTTGAATATGTAGTAATCAATCTGTGATTTGTGTTCTTGTGGCTTTTATCTGATCCACGTTGGTGGTCCATGCAGCACTTTTTTGGTTGCGGAAAAAACTACACCGGAGCGACTAACCCACAAAAGTCAACTCCGTTGAAATGGTTTAATTTTGACTCCTGCACAACGTCAGTCTTCGTTTAATTTAAACTTTCTTTTCCATACAGCCACCGTATAGAGTCTTACAAGAAAGAAGGAAATCTCCAGCCCAAACGGTGTTTTAGTACAATTTGCGAAAATTACTTTACATTCCGTTACACTGTAACAAAACAACACCGAAGACCTCGTGCTCCGCAGCAACTGCAAGGCGCTTTCCCAGCAGCTCTGCATCTTTTTACCTTTTTACCTGTGCAGAATCCGCCGAACGGATGCCGTTCTCCCCAGATATCGCCTGTGCACACAAGCTAAATTACTCGCGGAGCAGTTTCAAGAAAGCGGTAATCAAAACCTCTTAGATTGCTGGTTAGCTAAGTTTTACTCTGCTCGGTGGCGTTAGGGCCACAAGCTGGAACAAAAAGAATAATTGGAATTTTCGCAGATGGCTCGGCGATAAGTTTTTAATTGCACTTAACTTCAGCCAAGGCATTCACTTAGTGAAAACAACTGAATAATTTATATCGATTTTAACACAAATCGCGCAGAAAATGTTTCAGTAAAAATTCTATGGCCTCGGAAAATTATTCGGTCAGTAAGTAAGCATCAAGAAAACTATAAAACGTACAATTTCATTAAAGACCATTTGAATCAATTATCCACACGTTAGTTAGTATGTTATTATAACCGTTCTTGATATACTAATTCGGGGAGCTAACTTTTTAAGGGACTATAAACAAGAAAATCATTTAGTATGCGAAAAGTGGAAAACAAAATCGATAAAAAGTAAAAAATAAGTATAAATTCTATCTGCCTACTATACCAAATTTAATAAAAGGACACTACAAGCTACAGATTCTTAATTTAAATATTGATATAAATAATAACTGTGAACGAATAAAGTTAAAATTAGGAATGAAAATGTGTCTAATAAATAAAATGTGCATTAATATTCTATTATATAATCACATATTTAATTATATCAAATTAGGTAGTAGGTGCATCAGGGTATTTTTCTAAGAGTAAGAGAAATCTGGTAAATAATGACACTACATCCATACGCCTATGCGCGGTAATTATAAACGTAACAACAACGTAAATGCTTAATTCTGACAAGCTTACTATTAATTATCTATGTTTTAATGGAGATATCTCTTTTCAGCTCCTATATAGATTAGAAACTCCGAACGTGATCACGCATTAAATTAATTGATTCAGTATAAATCATAGCATCCTACACATTGTCAATTTTATCCACCTAAGTTAGCAAATAACGCAAGATTGACTAAATGAAATATCGTCAAACCACTTTCATGTTGGCGCGTATTATAATATTTGTTTACTATCATTAATGGAAATTAATTAATAGCTTTAGGTGTTGTTTATGTACTAAGGTCCATGGATGTGTTTACATATTTCGAAGTAACGTATACTTAAATATTTTCCTACATAACTTTCGTAACAAGATCCATATCTGATATTTATTAGTCAATTTTGGCTATTAAAAATCCAGCTTTCACCTACACAAATCCTGTATTTGTCTTATTTTTCAGAAAGTAGGGTATTTCTTTAATTTTGGAATTAAGCTCCTCATGTTTAAATAATACATTTTAGAAGCAATTAAATCGGTTAGTTTATCGTGTTGCATTGTTACATTTTTATACAGTATGCATTACAAATTCGTGGGGAAAGTTAACAAAAGCTAATTTTCAAGAATGTCTAATCAGAAATAAGAAAATCTTTCGGGTTCAAGTTCTCTTTAAGAAAAGGCACGGCATTTCAAAAATTGTCTGGAACTTTAAAGCATAAAGATGAAGAGAAAGTAGTACTTTCCCGCTGCGTAGCAGCTTCATATCTTGAACTGACCTTAACTTGGATAAGATGAAATAAATTAATGGTTTTGCCTTGAATGGGGAGAATTAAACCATTTCGGGACGCGTGAGATCGAGACCACACCTACTTGAAATGCGAGCTAATGTGAAATAATGTGAGAGCAGTAGATACACGAAACTTTAAATAAATTAGTATTATACAACTTTTGCGACGGTAGATTATAAAAGGGCATAGCGAATGCTGTGAATATCGTCTACCTGAGGTTGAACGGAGCATAGATGGAAAACGCAAATAAAGCGCGCCTGGCCAAGAGACACTCCACGATTTTTTTAATGTGGTCTGGGAGTTCAATGACACGACAGTTACCGATGTAAATGCTGTCGTTTGTCATAAAGCATGTCTACATGTCACATATAATTTATATGTATATATATATTTTTCGGTCCATCTGCATGACTAAGGTACGCTAGAGATCAACCGCTAGTGTTGAGCCCATAGTCCAAGACCTCAAGATTTTTGCAGAACAAAAGGGGCCCATCATGGGCAGCAGGAAACACTTCTCCAGAAAGTCCGACGGGGACATAAATGCGCGCGCATATTTCATCATATTCTCAAGGTGTACCTCATGACGTTACTTCCCGATTTGCATATAATGCAGGCTATCGCGATTTTCCTTTTGGCGACATCTCCTCTTGCTGGGTGGATAATAATGTTCCTGCGCACTGCAATTACCGGGGCTCCACGACATATACAAAGGGGTCTCATTTAATGAACTCGCGAAACGCCATCAAATACAACACAGCGATAATTGAATTTGTGATTTTTAAATTCTTAAATTCTTTGTAGCATTCCACGATGTCTGTCTGAGACACCACGGACACTGCTGACAAATGAAGTGCTTGGCCTTTACAGCCATTATGCATTCTTCTATTCTTGAAGCATGATGTAGTTGAAAATTTTTAAAATTATTGCAGACACAATGTTGTTTGCTTAATTGAACTATTTAATTAGTTCTATAAATTGTTGTGAATGAAGAATCCACATTTTGCACCATTTTACGTCTATTTGAAAGATTATAGGACAAGTACCTAATTAACATCAATTTCAAAATTTTAATAAATGACCAAAAGGAATTTCTTTTTTGTTTTACCTCGATTTCGTCCTGTAACATTAAGGGCGTGTGCCAACTCAGCTATTCAAAAGTAAATTTGTATGGGAGATTGCTTTTCAGCTTACTAATTGATTTTCGAAGGTTTGGGTCTTAGGAAAAAACAGCTCTGAAATTCGCTTTTCGTTGACAATTACTTACTTTTCATTTGAATTTCAAATATAGAATTTATGAAATTAAATGGAAACGAACAATGAGCAATAAAAGGCTGTTTTTTTTCAATTTTAAATATAACCGAAAAATGTTCGAAAAGGAAAAGTATTCGAAAAGTTGAATTGGCACACGCCCTAAGGGGCGTGAAAATCAATCTCCCATACAAATTTACTTTTGAATAGCTGAGTTGGCACACGCCCTAAATAATATTTAGAATTTCGAAAAATTAAATATTTGTACATGTATGTATATCAAATACGAAATATAATATCCATTTTTTATGTTTAGTAAAAGAAGGATAAACAAACAATCAACAAAATTGCAATTACGATATCAACAATTAAAACATTTTTCGTATAATTTTTAAGAGTCTTCATTATCTATAAAAAAAAAAAAAGATAATGGATATTTCGCTGATAAAAGAACTTAAATTAATATTCAGTAAAAGCGTAAATAGGTACCCATTAAGAATTGATATGCTCTTTTAACTTTAATTTCAAATGTAAGTAGATAAGTAAGTAGAGCATTTTTTAGCAAAATGTAAAATCACTCATGACATTTTCGAGTCGAAAAGCATTTATACTTTTTAATATACGGAGGTTTTAGTTGTAACCGCAGTTAGTTATGTAAAGACGTTCTAAACCCCTAAAACATAAAAATTTGTAAATCTAAATCAGAATATGTTAAGATAATGAAAAAAAGGAGTTAATGAGTTATTGAGTATTATCACTTTTTCAGTATGGAAATAAAAACCGGATATTTATTTCAGAATTTTATTTAGACACGTTTATTTGCACTTGTACATAGCTCTCAATTTCCTAATATCGCTGGCACTAAGACCCTCCCTTTGTCCAATCTTCGCAGTTTTATCAATAGGAACAATAGTTGCTTTACCATTTTTAGAGAATGCCATTCCACTGTAATGCATAATGCTGCCGTAATCGTATGAAACTCCAAAGTCAGTGACAACAGAGGGAGGATGTTTAGCAAAGTTGTGACTTTTTCCGTCCTTAATATTTTCCCAAATAATTGAAACATAATTGTCACGATTTGAAGCACTTTGTTGATGATAGAAACCAAGAGCGTGGATAAATTCATGCATAATTGTTCCAAGTTTGAAGCAACCACTTCCAGGTTTACTAGGCATCAAGTTAAGCCTTTGTCTTCCATTCTGATGTCCTACAGCACTATGGCAACCAGAATTTTCTCCCTGTTGATTTTATTGGGTAATTTTACGATCGTAAGCTTATTTGTTACATATTATATATTTACTTACCGTTAGATAAATATAGGCTTTGGTGGATGAAGTACGGGGTTTAAATTTTACGCAGACGTGCTTTTCAAGTTCTCTCAGGGCCGTTTCAATTTGAGCCTTCTGTGCATCATCTGCAATTATTTATAGAAAAGGCTTAAATACAAAACATATACAAAACATTAAATAAATGACTTACCGAAAGCGGTTCCGATGTCATAAAAGACAATATTTTTGGGCCATCGGTAATGATCCTGGAGCCTACCGTTCCTCTTGTCCGGATAAAGTAAGGAGCTCATTTGCTCTTCATTGAGCTCCATATCTCCTTCGAAAAAGTCGCCTGATTCTTCAGGATTCACTTCACCATTTTCATTGTTAACTTCTTGCAGCGGAAGCGCAAACAAGACGTTAAATAGCACAGCGAATAAAGCAACAAACAAAGTGTATTTCATTTTGCCGAATGAGTGTATCGCAATTGATCACAATCGATAAACTCGACTGCTTTTATATTTTTGCTGCACATTTTTAAGAGCATACATATCTTTCGAAGTAGTTTTGCACAAAGATATAAATTCAATTCACTTAATTGATAATGTAACTTATATGTGTCAAATGCTCTATAAGTGCAATATCACTATCAATTGAGATCTACGTTTTTTATAATATATTCATCGTTTCATCTATATACAATATCATTGATAAGAAATGCGTGTAAGAAACAAAGTTATAGTATTTAAAAAAATCATAACTTGTAAATTAAACTGATTATATATCATATCTGATATTCATGAGGAAAGGGTTAATAGATAAATAATCCATCAACTTTGAAATAAAAGATTTTTTAACAAGGTTGATATAGCAATAAGCAAATATAAGTTTTTATTCCATTTTTAAAAGCATTTATACATACATACATATGTATATCAGTAGGGATTACAAACCAATAGCTAGAATGTGTTGAAAAAGAGCTGAGTGAACCAACTAAGAGTATGTATACCTAAAGTTGCTTTGTTTAACCTGAAATCACTACCATATCTATTTATCTACATATCTATTATTTTGCTTAATTAAAAATGTGTAAACTATTCGCAAAATAAAATTCTCTTATTGATAGCCGCCAACGGCCACTTATCCTCTTCGAATTTAATATAGATATATAGGCCATCGATTACTGTTCGAATATCGTCAAAAATGAAACCTTTTTACCAAAGGGGAGTTTCCGTAAAATGCGATGTTTTCAACAAGTTGTTAAAAGTACGATTTTATAACCATGGCAAAATAAAAACCAGGGGTTTGAATGAAATGGGATAAAGAACGCAGAAGTACATAATATTTAAAACGCATTTTAGTTCCACTTTATGCTTTATTGTACTCAGGGAACCAGACTATTTTATCTCTTCGCGCCAACTGGAAGTATCCTCCCAAAGGACAGGTGGTGAGTTAAGAGTGCAAAAAATTACCTGAAAAACGAGCTCTCAGAAATTGCGTGTTTTGCTCAAAAGAAACCTTTAAATTTGGAATTACCATGGATGGTAATTGCCTCAGGTTCTCATTAAAATCGGTTTCAGTATACCTTTTTTAAAGTCATTAACAAATCGTAAGTATTTGCATTGATTTATTAAATAAATCTGCTGATTAGCTGCGTGACACTGTCGACTGGGCTCGCGAGTAATAAAGAAATTAAAATATTTCCAAACGAGTTTTCAATTTTGCAATTTCAAAATTAAAGTCCGAAAGGATGCTATTAAAAGATTCACTTTTACCTGATTGAATATTTCATTCCCCTACCTATAAACTAAAATAAATTTATGGCAGCCGCAATTTATGACAATCGAATGAGTTAAGGCGGCGTTACATGATCGTCTTGAAAATAAAAACAACCTTTCTGGAGTTTGCTTGCGCACAGCTCCCGCATGCACTTTAATTACTTGTGCGCATTTAATAGGTGTTTTGTATAAATTAAAACCTTTTATTTGTTAACTGTTGGTTGCACCCAATCAAGACCTCCTGGTGCTTCGGACACGCTATGGGTGTGCAGAAAGTACCCTTCGGAGGTTGGAGCTCTGAACTGCATTGAAGCAAATGTCCAAACGAACCGATTTATTACCCAGACCAAAGTTGTAAAAAAGGAAACCAGATGTACTAACTATAATTTAGATGGAAGATTGATTTATTTTTCAAAAACGCAAGTAATTGACGATGCTCAAATTTTCTGTAGTTATAAACAGATTCAACTCTCAAAATACTCGTAATGATAATGAAATGAATTAATATTTACAACCCTTCATAAATTGCTTTACTAATTTAAAAATATTTACGAGTGACCTGACATTCATTAACAAAATGATTTACGATAAAATCTTTAGATATCAACAATATTTGACTTATATGTGCTTATATACAGATTTTTGAGTATGACTCTTTTAGGCAAGCGCTGCTCTGTCGCAGCGCAAATTTTAATACTAAGTAAGTTTAAGTAAGTCCGAATTAAAGAATTCGAAATCTGTACTTATTCTTGACCTCATTCTCTACCCTTGCATATTTAAAATTGAAACAAACTTTAATAAATTCTGTTTTCATACTGCTTATTCATCAGAAGAATTTTTAGCTCATGTCAAATTCGAATAGAATCATTTTAAAGGTACATTAATGTTATATTTAATCTGAGTAGGAAGATAAAGTGCCTTACAGTTCAATTGTTATATCATTTGCACTTATTTTTCAGCAATCTTTATAACATTTGGTTCAAAACTTTGACTAACATGTGTATAGTACCTAATTTCATATTTTAACTTTTAAAATTCAATAATCTCAGCAGCAAGCCCACTGGAGGTGATGAATTTGTTAGGCAACAAGTCACTATGCAATCATTCTTTAAACTTTAATTAATTTTGCTTAGGTGGACAGATGGCGGGTCTCGAAACTCGCTTTAAATGCCACCTTCTTGGCATGTCGGCAGTGCCGAAGCAACAAATCAATTGACGGGCTAGCAAGGCAAACAACTGCTCAAGAAACATGTGCATAAACATAGATAGTAGTTTAAAAACAAAATCGACATCGAATTGCTGGGAATTAAGTCCTGCTGAACCAGTGACACACAAAGATACGTAGAGAGCAGCTATTGAACTTGCTATTTGCTGGAGACAGTCAATTACTAAATAAGCATGACTTGAAAAATGTCACACCATAGATAATTGCTTGTAAGTCATTTATTAGAAAAAGTAGAGTAACTTTTTCGCTCCGAATATTTGCCGGCTGTGTGAAGTGAGACGAATCTTAGGTAGAAAACAATTTTGTTATCTTAACGTCGTTCGTTGCCTTCTCAAGTCGCCGGCACCAACATAAAATGATACTTTAAGAAGAGAGAAATTCCAAAGTTATGCAGGACGTTTCAGTATTTATTAATGTAGATACGAGCTCTTAATCGTGGTCTTAAAATTTATTTTCCAGATATCGCGAAACTAAGTACAAATAATTATAGTGCAAAACTTGTCCTATTAGCTAGGTGACTTCTACGAAATAATTATTTTATTCAGAGGCGGCGAACGTATATAATAAAGCATGTGCCACAGATATGAATTGAGCCGTTAATTATTGGCGAAGTAGGTTCACACTTTATCAACTGGATTAAATTCTCTACACAAGTGCTAATATTAAAATTTTTCTATACATCTTTCTTTTAATCCTTCCTACAAAATTTATTTGATCTGCATCTCATGGGATTTTTTTAATTCAACTCCTTTACTTTGTATAAAAACAAAAAATTCTTTTTGCACTTTTTGATCCAATGTAATATCCATATACATATGTATGTAGACTATAATATATATTTTTTTTTTCTTTTTTGGTCCTATAATTCCCATTTATAAATTTTGTCGGTATTTTCAATCAGAGACTCCTCACTATCGTAGAAGGTAAAGATAGTGAAGTTGGAGAAAATTTGTGCTATTTTTAGGCTAAAGTAGGAGCTAATTTGTATTTAATTTACAACTTTACTGCCTTTACATACATGTATACATACTTCCTACAAAAGCGAAGAATTCGTGAATTAATTTTGGACTTAAATTTCTATTCGGGTTCATATTTTTGAAATTTTGAAAAACTTTGTCAAAAGTTTGTAAGACAGTACAAAATCTTTTCCCATAAGGAAGTTAGAAAGTAAGTAACTTTGAGCCGGTTTTCAAATATAGCTTACAACTTGGTAGTTTAGAAATGATAGCATAGCGTGTTTTCTTCTAAAAATAGTTAACTTCTATAAAAATTCCCAGGTACTCCAATATAGGATAATTATACTTTAAAAGATGCCTCAGCAAGAATGTTATCTCACATCATAGTTTATGGAATACGTAGTGTCCATCAAGGTAATTCTAAACTACCAATAACAACTTCCTTGTTTACCCACTTTAGTGCTCATAATGAATCTAATCTCCTCTCGTTTATACCTTAAGAATAACTTACCTGTATTCTACATATTCAAGTACCGCATTCCAGGAAAATGTCTTGTAAATCCTTTAAATCATCAGAACTAGTACACCCATAAGCGTCGCTTTAGAAGCGCTCTGGATGTATACAAACATTAGCAAAACCCAAGCACTCCAAGCTCAATTCACAATTTGCTTTGCACTATTAAAAGAACACTGACTGCAGCAAAATAGCACTTTTAATACACGCGTATCACTTTCACCTGTCCACAACAATATTGGTAAATAAAATTTCATTCCAGCCTAATGAACACATCAAATATTATTTAAATTAAGGGCAATCACACATATTGGGGTGAACTTTAAAACGCCAAGAAATGATCCGCCGCGGCCATGTTTGTTTTATTTCACCTTCACTCACATTTCAATCGAATGGTTCGTGCTCGTTTTTGCCCGTATGAACAGCGCTTGTACGAATATATGACTTTAACTGATCTTATTTTTCTAGAAGACACTGAAGCGATCGGCTAGAAGCACGCCATCCACCAAACTCACTTGCTTAAAATCCTGCACTAGACTGAAGAAGAACGGTGCGCTCAAAACTCAGCAGGTAGATCAGGAAACGCTCACACCTGGTGGAAGAGAATGATTATGGAATCATGATCAAGCATAATTTTCTCTTTGGTGTGTCCAGGGATTATTTCTACCATGCTTCCAGTGTCTTGGCTAACACCTCCGACTCAAGCTCTGGTTAAGATCACCAGCGAAGGTTTTACCTAAAGAACTCAGAGATGGAGTTTTGTAACCGAATAAAATAACGATTATAGCGCTGAACATTATTTTTGATCCAAGTAATACTCATAAATAATTATAAATAATATTACGTTATTGTATATAAAAGTATTTACTTACTGAAATGAATGCTTAAAGTATGTATAGAAGCCAAAATAAGAAAGACGACTTAATTTTTAGGTTGCAAATTCCTGTGGTGGTGCTATAGTTTTTAATTCATAGTAATCTTGATAATATTTTCAAGAAATGTTCATCAAATGTGTAACGAATCAGTAAACATTATGTAATAGTACAAAACATAACCAAAACTCTTCTCGAAGTGATATATTTCAAAATTACACGGTCCATAGTATGAAAGCAAAAGGTCGTCTCGTCATTATTCCCCTACCAAGCCCACATTTTTTAAAAATACTTGTTTATTGTAAAGAACTTAATGTTGTTTGGTCGAACCTTTTTATTAATGTTATGTAAATGGCACAAAACTAACAAATATTTTTTAACCAATAGCAATTTAGTATTAAAATAAGTCCTAGTGAATAATTCTTCATATTACAGTGTTATTTGTACATTTTTTTCATGCTTTATAGAAAGATCATCTTTTGTACTACAAAAAACGGGTTGTAATTGCATTACAAAAACGATGTGCAAAACAATTACATACTGACAAAAACTTAGAAACAATAATTCATTTTTGCGATATTTCATCTAAATTTGTCCCGAGAAGTGAAAACGCCCAACAAAAATAGTTCATTTTAAAAATATAACATTTATTTATCAATATCATTATAAATCTGTTTCAACTAACATCGGATCCACTCTAAAACAAACTTTCGCAAACTTAGCAATCCTAAGATAGAAGTATTTTCCAAACTTAAATTTTTGAGTCGCCTAACATAAGCTGCATCACTTTCCGCTCCATCTACTCCATTACTCCTCAAATTCTCTATGTACCAAATGTGTTCTTCAAAATGCCGCTTAGCACAATTTATGATTCTTTCTAAATTTTCCTCGTCCATTGCTTTATGATTTTTTTGAGCTGTTTTTGATAGAATATTCAGGAACCTTACGAAATTATTCAACGAAATGCGGCCCGACATCTTTGAAGACAACTTCACGAGCAGGTAGAAAATATTCATCTCAATATGTTGGAAATTATAAAATTCTGATTTCATGGCCACAACGGAGTACCACAGGTTACTTATGATGCTAATTACAGCTTCAACAGTATCGAAGTGGAAGAATTCCATTTTCTCAATAACCATATTAACCCATGGTAAGACTCCAATATGCTCAATTAGTAATTTTGAAGACGCTGGAATTTTGCAGCATGTGCTCATGACGGAAAGAATGAGAAAATTTGAATCATTATTGGACATTGTGCTTCCGTAGAAGCCCAACAAGGCCTTAAAAGTGTTCGTGGTGACCAGTAAAAATAAGTCAGAACTGCATTTTATTCCATCCCGGATAACTTCTACAATAAAATTTCTGAAAGTCTGATGATCAACTTCAGAGCTGTGGAAGAGAACGTTGAATTCTGGAACACAGAGGAAATTGAAAACGTCTTTCAATCGAATATACATGGACAAAGTTTTGTACATCTGATCGTTTGGATCTATCAGAACATTGATCGATTTTATCAAAAATAGGCCTGAAATATATGGTACTCGAGGTATTCCAGATTTTTTGTGCTTTGCCCAATCCATACTCAAATTATGGAGTCCATTCTGTATGTTGTCGTAAGCTTGTGACCAAACCGGCTTATCGTAAAAGCGTGTGTTTTCGAAGTGTTGACGATATCTTAATTGTACACATCCAGCTGCTAGTCGCATTTCTTTATCTTGACTGGAAAGACCGGCAAACACTACACCCAATAGTCCATTCTGGACTGGTCGAACTGGCTGAGAATATACTTCCGGTGCAAATGCCATACACATAAGAGGTATAATAAATGCTGGATCGTAGCATTTATCGTATATTTCATCTCGTTTGGGACATAGACGAAGAAAGGATTCTTCTACCTTAAGTGTTCCCGCCTCAATATCTCTCTCAAGTTTATTGGAGCCGAATGATACATCGTAAGAAGTTGGATCGTCAAACTTAACTTCTGGAAGTTGGTTCAGAGTATTAAGTTTCCTCCAAATTGGGAAGTTTTCCACAGTAAAATCACTGATATGTCGGTCAATGATGGACATCACTTGCAAGACGGAGGGCTCCTGTTGTTGCAAATTATTCTTTTCTTCTGTATTTCTTAACGAGTAGTGTTCAATTGCAGAATAGCCCCAAATAAATGGACGATACTCATGCATACTTATTCCACTTTTCTCGTAAAACTGCAGTAGGGCTAAAACGTAGCGATCGCAACTGGAAAGTTTTGCCTGGTAGGCGCCCAAAAATATTGGAATATGTTTGCTTTCTAGCATAGTTTTATTTTTATTTACTAAAACATAGAGCAAATGCATAAGCTCAGTTTTAACCTCTGATGGCTTTTGAGTAAACATAATATCCAAAAATTTTGAGTGCCAAAAAATCATTTCAAAAATCTGCTGAATTGTTGGATCATTTGAGGAATCCTCATAAAGAATATCTGTGAACAAAGCCAGGGTTTTGAGAAGAAGGGCATCTGTGCTATCATTTTTGGCTCCATCTGTTTCCTCTTCCTGTTCGGCGTTTTGCATTCCAAGTTTAAGGCAATTTTTGTAGAATTGACTCCAAGACTGTCCGCTTAAAATTTTCGAAAAATCGTGATGGCCTTCTATTCTGTGTGTTTGTTGCCAATTATACGCCATGAACGACATCAGCTTCAATTTTGCAATATCTGTATAATCTCTTCGAAATATAACGAGATACAGTTGGATAAGTGTATTTATAAAATAAGCAAAAATTGATGTTGAGTCTGATTTCAATTCGGTACTTTCAATCGCTTTTTTATAAATCTTCTCAATTACTTTCAATTGAAACATTTCTACTGAGTCTGCTTTTAAATTTTTCTTACAAAAATCCTGGCATTCGCTTATGGGCATGCATTTCTCAATCAGATAAAGGGACATGTCAACATTTTCTTTATAAATCACACCAGCTTTAAGTGGCTTTTCGACTGTTTTCAAAAATCCATTTTTATATTCTTGATAAATTGAGCCCAATAGTTTCTCTTCAATATCGATCTCTTTTGAAAGGAAAACGTTTAAAAGTGGATAAACGAGCTCTTTCTTACTAACATATTTGGCTAATTGTTCAAGAAATATTTCGTTCAAATCACTGCGTCTTTCCAGTAAAATTGATGCAAAATTAACAGTACTTTTCGTTATTTTTTTAGCTTCAAATATAATAGTAAATACTTCAATCGGTAAATGTGGAATAAACTGATGTGCAATGAAAAAAAAATTGTTGAAGGCTTCCTCCAGCTTATCCAAATTAATTTCTTTCGATGATTTTACCAAGTCAACGTAAATTTGCGCAGTATTAGTAACGACCTTTTTATTGAGTTTGAAAGTTCTTAGCTCTGCGAACCTATTCAATACATAAATAAGAACGTCGAAGTAGAAAGATTTTGTTGAAGCTGATGTATAAAATTTGTCGGAAGATAATTTTGTAAGTATAGCCAAAATATCCGCGCAATTGGTAGCACTCATCTGAAATACTTCGAATGCCTTCATTGTTGAATAATCAGCTTCTTTGTTATCGTTATTCTTTAAATTTACAGCAAGTTGATTTATTATTTTCGACCGGTAATGTACGGTGAAATCCTCCAAATTTGACAAATTTAAACTATTTATAGAATTTGTTAGTTCGCAAATTAATTTTAAGAAATTTTTTTCGGAGTCTGATGTAGCGAATACATTAAATCCTTGTAGAAGCTCCACATTGTTACAGTAGATATATTTTAATACCAGCTCTAAATAAGATAGTGATTTTTCTTGTTCGTGGGAGTTTCCTATTTCTTCGGTAATTTCCCGATCTTCTTGTAAACGCGCTAAAATCTTTATGAAATGTAAAAGATAGTGAAGACATGCTCTAGTCCGGGCACCATCAAGTCCAGAATTTTTAATCAATTGTGTGACGACAAAAATAATAAGATGGATATAAATCAATACTAATCGCTCACTTTGCAGTAATTCGTTTAGATAAATTTCCTTCCCGTCTAACATAAATAACATAGCATTGAAATCGCCCTTAGGACATGCAAACAGTTCTTGAAAATTTTCTTCTCCAGATAAAATTGATTGATAAAGCTCCGAATATTTTGGAATACTTTTCAAAGATAGGGTTCCAGGCTTATGCTTTTTCACCCAAGACAACATGTATTTGCTGTGTGTCTCGAAGTTTTCACTGTAAACCTGCTGAATCGTTTTTGGTGAAGGTAAATAGTGGAAGAGTAGCAAAGACACAATCTCTAGATATTCTGATATATCCAACTTTTCCTGCACTTCTTCATTTTTATTATCTTCGTTTTCATCTTTGTACTGTAAGCTTATCAACATCAATTCACTCAGACATATCTTTTCTACCGAGCCCTGGATTATATTCCCGTTTTCAATATTTTCAAATATGTTGTCATTAACAATATCTGCATTGGATTCTTTTATTATAAGTGTATTCTTTTTGCCCGTTGAATTTTGCCAAAAACGAATGATTTTCGGAAAAATCTGTTTTAAATTTTCCAAACATTTTGGACTTATAAATGTTATTGCTTCCACCCAAATATCAACCTCAAGATGAGTATCCTTGAATAATTTTTGGTTTACAAGTATCTCTCTTAGAAGAGCTCCAGCTTCCTTCCGATTGCTTCCACTTCCATGGACCAGAGCATTTATAAAACTTTGAATGATATGTGAAAAATGCATATCATTTTTATTGTGTGTTTTCAAAGCACTGGGAATAAGCAACAAAATTGTTTTAACCGCCTTCAGTTCCAAACGGACTTTGTACTCTTCAGAGGCTTCTGATTGGTATAGAGGACGTAGGATCTCAATGTAGTCTACTACAGCGGAGGTTTTATCAACAAAACTTCTACAATTTTTAGCAGCGAGCAAAACTATATCTAACGTTGACTCAAGTTGTTGGAAGACATTAATATAATTATCCTCACCCTCCTGCGATTTGATTGATTTATACAATGACATTAAAATATTATGAATCGCAGGAAAGTGAACAAAAATATGATTTAGAACATCAAACTTAAACTTCCTCATATCGTTCCCCCTAGCCTTTTCTCTCTTTAAAATAATGTTTACATAGTTAAAAAATTGCTTAAACATAGCTAAAAGTAGTTTAGTAGTAGCAACTCTTACTTTGAAATCCTCGCTCTTTAGTGCGAATGATCCTTTTAAATTAATAAGTGCTTCTGGGCACATGCAAATGTCCTTAATCATAAAAAAGAATTCAGTTTGAGTAATATTGTCCAACGCACCTCGCATTACAGAAGGATGCAATTCCGTAATTAACTTTTCCATAAAACTGAACAAGGCTTCCCAGCTGCTCATCTTTGTTGGATTAAGACACATAGAATATCTTCTGATGCAGCTTCTCGCTAACTCTGGGCATGCCTTCAATATTTTGATAACCAAATCCGATTTCAGTTCTTCCAGCCAAGGTTTTTGTATGTAACGCAAAATTTGTTTTTGAAGCGAATTGTACTTCTGCTTAAAATTAGCCATGACATCAAAGGCAACTCCATACTTCCGGGAGGTCAGAAGAACCTCGAGAAATCTGTGAGCTACTTCAGCAACAGCTTCCTGCTCCTGAGGGTTCACTAAATTTTCTAAATTTCCTCTTTTCATAACTTTGTCCATACTTCCGGCATAATATCGGGGTCCTTTCCAATGATACAATTTTATCAAATGCTTTACATTTTCTATATCAAATACGTGAACTTTTTTAGTTTTAGAAATATCCAAAGACTCTAGCACATATTTTTTGAACGTATTCAAAACAACGCAGACTGTGACATGATCATCGAAGACAAGTCTAGATAGCAAAGCATTGATCAGATTGTATTTATCCAGAAGATTTCGGATTAAAAGAATATTGCCATCAATTAAGTAGGAAAGAATGAAAGCTATATAGCACTTTCGAACGGTATCAGCGGAATCCTTTTCTGCCTTGGAGTGAGAAAGCAGTTCTTCCATTGTTTTTGTATTAGTTAAAAAATCAAAACTGGTTAAGATTTGCCGGCCCAACCTAGGCTCCAAACATACGATAGCGGTCAGCAACTTAATTATACTTCTCCGATGTGCAGAAGTTGGTGAAAGGAGCAATTTCTCAACAAGACTCCTATGATTTCTAAGAAAATAACGAGAAGCATTCACTGCGCTTTCGGTTTGACTCTGCTGGTTTGTGATGATTTCCATTAAAACAAGTTGAAGCGCGTCACATGCATATGAAATGTGAAAAAGTTGAGATGCGTCGATCCTATCAAAAGCTTCAGCAAGTTCCAGCGGATTACCCTTTTTTTGAATGAATTGCGCAATGAAGCCTGGCTTGGATTTAGCGGTGTTGACGAAATAACGAAGCTCTGCAGAAGAAGATCAAAATGTTATATTATATTAATTACTTGGGGAAACTGCATCTTACTATATGACAACATAAGATTTTAATAATATTTTAAGTAATAGAGGTAATATTAGTAACAGTCATTTATTAGTATGTGTATAATATTGTACGAGTATAAGGAGAAGTTATTGGATTTACCGGAAGAATTATGGGCCTACTTAAATTAAGATCGAATTTTGCAATTATGCGAAATACATTACTTTAGCAAAGTAAACCTAAAATTAACACTAAATTAGTAACGATAAGCAGAACTATCGGGAAAAATCACATAACATTTATCGAAATAATGAAGACTTTATAATAAAATAAAATACCTATTACAGCACCCTAAGCTCTTTTATCTAAAAAAAAAAACAAATCAGTTTTTCCAAATACATTAGAACCTCAATAATGTGAACTAATTAAAGCCATTATAAGTAAAGTTTTGGAGCAATTTAAAGTACAAGACTAAAATCTGTTATGGATGGAAATTGAAGGACGTAACTCTTCACTGCAATGGTAAAAAACGTATAGTTAGAAACGGAAATGCGTTTACGCACCTAGGTGGCCGAAGCCACCTGCGCCTGGCTCCCTGGCTACAGAAGATATAAAATTAGCGACCTAGGTAGACCTTATTACAACTAGTGTTCGCCCTTTTATGCTATAGATTTACCTGGAATAAATTCAGTTTCCTTCAGCTTCTTCCTAAAACCTCGCATCTTAAAGCCTTTGGGTAACTTCAGATCAGCCTCTTGCTCATCTTGAGAATTACCAGCGACAATCTCCGTCTCAGATGAGCTGCTGTCGTCGTCCTCCGAATTAGCATTATGCCCAGGTTCCACTTTAATCACTTTTCTTATCTTTTCCGGCACTTTTTCTTCATCTTTAACATCTTCACGTTTGTGTTTACCGTGCACTCCCATTTTTAAGCCGCAATTGCACGTGGTATGAACTTGAATGCTTGACAATTGTCCCGAAATTTAAAGGTTATGTCGCTTTGTTTACATCTCAAAATGTGGAAAGCTTGGAAATATTTCCCCTCTTTCCTCTTCAAAAACACAGCTAGCGACATCTATTGTAATCGATTTAAACGATTTTCGAATCATCATAACAAGTAGGAAAAACGTTTTCACAAAATTAGCGGATTAGGTAATTGCAAAAATATATTAACCCTATTAAGACCAATAATACCTCATTTCCGTACGCAATAGAAAAAGTTGGTAGCACATATTTGGAGACCAGACTACCTACCATGAAATTCGATACTTCTGGTTTTCTATTTTCATGAAGTTGGCCAAAAATAAATTAAAATGAAGATATAATTTTTCCTAGAGGCTCTATTGCGCACGCCATATCCAGTCATAAAAACAAGTCTTTTATAGTAGCTCTATAAAACGAAAAAGAACATTTTTCCACCGTCCCTTTAAGATTAGATCTCACTTGAGGAAATCAGGCCGATAGAGTAAAATATATTGAACAAAAAACCGCTCTTTCAATTAAACAAAACGATTAGTAGAATTCCAATATGGTTAAAAGCATCGTATAATTCAAATTTAAGTAGGTAGGATGATAACGTAAAACCAGCGTAATGGAACATATGTCCTGACTGGTTAAATTTTTACACGTATATTTCAAAGTGATGGCAGAACAGAAACGGTCCATTCAGAGGCAGCAAATTGTGATTGAATAAAACACCAAGGATCTCATTAACTCGAATTATTTTTGAGTATTTCAAATAGAGGATTGAACATAGAATTAATAGAAAAATACGAAAGTTAAAAACACAGTTAAACGAAAAAATTTTCTTTAAAAAAATATTCAAAACAGAAAGGTACAATATGTTGTCAGGCTAAAAGCACAAAAAATTTTTTAAATAAATTCCGTAAGAATATGGCTCGCTGGACACACACAAATGGCCGATAACTGCTCATGCCAGGAATTACTCGCTACCTTAAAAATAACATAAAAAGATCAGTCATTGTTACTTTTCTTGGTATTTGCGTTATACAATTCTTTCACTGTTAAAGTCGAAAGCCTACACGTAATTTATCCAAAAAAATATCACTGGAGAACAGAGGGAGATCTTAGTTCACAGACTTAGTTTACTTCATGGACCAGAGGTTGCAGACGGAAATGGAGCCCTCCGTTGGCCAGCAATGGTAGTGAAACAATAGTCGCTCGTGAAAATTAATCATAACAATAAATAAAAGTAATAAAATTAAAATTTATGTTGATATTGTTGTTGCTGTTGCAGCGGCAAACGACAGGGTTGCAGGTGTGGGTTATGGAGAGAATGCCGGCCGTTTTTAGCGCGATTCGGATGGTAAACGTACTGGTTACAGCCTCACACATGCCTCCTCTTGTGTCAGGCCTCCGTCCCGCCGACCATCGAAGAGTTTTTTGGGGTGTACGCAGTCGCATTCGGATCCAAATTTGACGAGGTCTGAGACACTACATTATTCGGTGTTCCTGTGCCAACAGACGACGGTGTCGTGACACTGGGCATTCCGGATGTCGAAGATACGGGAACTACCGACGGACCGCGCGAGTTAAGTTGATGGGCTGCCATGATTTGCTGATGTGTTGCCCCCAAAGACATCATAGGACTTGATGGACCCTGTAGAGGCGGAGTGTCATTCATTCTTAGCATTGAGCTTCCAGTAGAGCAGGGAGGCAAAAGAGAATCTGTCGGCATTACGGCGAGCAGTTGTGCGATTTTTGCCTTCAAATCAAGAACTTCCTCATCCTTGCTGCGGAGCAGACCTAGTAAAGAAATTTTTTTTTTTAGTAAGAGACACTCGCTAAAATTTGCTGCAAACATTCTGCAGATTGAGGTCTTACTAACTCTCTTGAATGAATTACAAATTATCGTTCACCTCATCAGGTAAACAAGAGAACTTGTTTCTGAATACACATTCGAGACCGCATATTTTAATTTTATTGTGTTTAAAAATTCTCTAAGAGATTTTACCCTCAATTCAGCTACAAGACAGATCGGATTCGTACTCACATTCAAAAATAAAGCCTCAAGACCAAATTATTCTTAAATTCTCAATATGGTGAATAAATTTATTGTACTTACTATCTTTAATTTCTAACTGCCGCTTTGCTTCTCCTAGAGCCGAGAACAAGTCCAGCTTGACTCTCGTCTCAGCGGAGAGATTTTTCTCCAATGTGCTGTTCTTGTCTTGCATCGCCGCCAGAGCAGACATCAAAACTTCTGTTCCTTGCTGTGCTTCACGTGTTCTAACCTCAGCTTCAAACATCCGCAACTATAAAAAAGTAAGGAATTAAAATCTGCGAATTATTAATAATAATAAACTTGCTCTTACTTCCTGTTCGCATTTTCTCCCTTGTTGCTCAGCAGCCTGTTTTGCTTCTTCAACAGCTTTAAGTTCGCGCCGTAATTGCTTAACTTCGGTTTCGATTTGCTGCTTTCTCTGCTTGCAGGCTTCACTGCATTCTGGACGTGTTGCTTTATCCTCAGCCACTTTCCGGGCTTTCTTCTCATTATTTAACTGAGCTTCAAGGGACTGTTTCTGCCGCCTTTCCTCACCCAGACGCCGTTCAACATTCTGCAGATTCATCAAATCCACTTGTCTTTGATTTGTGAGGTCGTGAACTCGTTTTTCAAAATCGTCACATTCTCGCTGTTTGGCCTGCAAACAGGATCTCGTCGTCGCATTCGATTCAACCTTCTGTCTTAACTCATTTTCAATCTGTTTCATATGATTGACTTCTGCTCGGTACTTCTTGACCTCCGCTTCTAGTCGAAGACATGTTTCACAAATCTTACTAACAATTTGCGAGGCAATATTGGAAATGTTTGTCGACGATGATGATGAAGAAACACTCGAGGAATCGGAATTCGCATTCGAGTCCTTTTGATGATTGCTGTGATGAGTGTGCTGGTTGCTTACTTGCTGGTGAGATAGGTTATTGTTGTTCTGATGATTGTCCTTGGAAGAAGAGTTGTCCTTTTTGGAACGATTCCGTCGACCTGAAAATTTAATTTCTTAATATCTGTTTAGGACCGGTTTAAAAGTAAATCCACTAGTGAAAGTGGTAAAATTAATAATTTATAAAAATGGAAAGAATGTTTTTATTAGTACAAATACTATTTAGAAAAAAGTTATTGAAAATCATGTATGATAAAATATAGAAATATGAGAACAGTTCATCATTTCTGTAGAGATTTATAAATGCCTTTAAAGGGAAGGGAGTAAGAGCTCTACGCGCATCGGCGAATTCAATTTGATTAAACTTATTTTTCACGGCTGAATAGAAATTTATTTTTTCCAAATAACATTTACAGGTTATTCAGCTATAAGAAAGACGATACGATGTGAATTCACCGATAAAGGCTTTATTTGTTTTGTCCCTTCATACCTACCTTTTTCTTTGCGTTCAGTTACTTCGGTCGTTTCCTCGGTATCAAACTGCAGCACATTTCCATTAGAATGAGATTTTTTATCTCCCGAATGACTGCAGTTCCCATTGTGCACGTCAAAGTTACCTGAATTCGCCGCAGATTTATTATTATCCTTACCGAAGTTGCTGGATGTAGAAGATTGAAACGATCCGTTGCCGTCCCAATTATCCTTATCCTTTTGCGTATTGCTAGAGAGCTGATTAAACTGATTACCAAAAGAAGCTGATAACTTCGAGTTGTTCGATACAGCGTTTGAATTAGCAAACATATCGGTTCCACTGGATGCATTCGTTGAACGACTACCGCCAGACATTCCGCTCAAACCACCTGATTGACTCGAATCATTTTTGTCTTTGTCCATACTACGACGATGGCCCTTGTGGGATGGTAAACCATTCGAATTCCCACTGATGTGACCATTAGCGGTAGTGTTCCCTGACGCATTACTTACGTTATTCAATTTGCTATTTGTTTGAGCGTTTCTACTAGAGCTAGAACTACTACTATTATTTAAATTAAGATGCTGATTATTTGATGTCTGCTGCGATATTGCTGTCTGACTTGTTTGGCTGGTTAATATTTGGCCAACTATTTGAACACTCTTTTCATCGGCATGATGCGCTGATGAGGGATGATGCTGGTCGGCTGCGAGTGAATTTGTTTGAAGATTTTGTGCTACTGGTACTGTCCCTGAATTAGTTAGACTACCATTTGGGGTGTTTTGTATCTCATCAGCGTTCTCCTCTTGCGGTAGTGCCTGATGCAGCAATTGCATGTAAAATTCATTTTCTTTAGCAACCTCCCGCTGCTTACGCTGTCGCATTCGATACCCCACGTAACTCTTAAAGCCAAAGCCTAGGGTTACTACTGGATAGCCGATACTGAAACGATCAAAGAATGTCGGTCAGCACATCTGACGCTCAAATAACCTGCATACCAATGGGCTGCGAACGGCCGACACAAGTCAAGATGCGGCATATGCCGGCTGTCTTTCCACCGAATGCCCGCTTCTAAGTATACAAAAAGCATCCATAAAATAATAGTTGGCAGGCATATACCTTTGTCTGAAAAGAAACACATGTGTTGTGTAACAAATAATTAATGTGTAAATGGGCGAATTACCTGTATGCCAAACATATTGCACCCAAACGTATGTACTGGCTGCAAAAAGGAGCCAGTGCACTGGGATAAAAAATAAACAAACTAAGTCTGATGTAATGGCTATACATACAAACAACACAGAAAATGCCTGAAAGTAAATAAATCAGTACGTATTCGTGAAATATTAAATTATTGCTGTCTTACCAATCCCTTATACTTAAATGAATCGTGAACGGAACGGAGAAGAAGCCAAAAAGGCCATAAAAACTCAAAGCGGAACATGAACATGAAATCAGCTGTTATCACAATGGCCCAGAGAATCAAAAATTTCAAATACAGAATTGTGGTACTGAAATAAATTTTGTAATAATTAAAGGTTAGATATTTTAATGTTTTTAGCCAGCTATGCCAAATGCGGACTTTTTAATTTGATCACGGATAGGCGACTGAATTACATGTTTCAATTAAACAGGTTATAGATATAAGCTATCATCTATAAAATTTATCTTCACATTCAACGTAATCTAAAATGTTATTGTCACAAAATTGTTTCATTTCCTTTCTTTGAACTTTTGGGATCTAAACTAAATTATAAAACAGGAAAATGAATCGAAAATTCGAAAATTTAAAGGTTAATCCACTCCAAAACTATGTAAGTATCTTTTTCTCTCTTTTGTTTAAATATTAGGAAGTTTTTTCTATATTGCATTATTAATAGTGTTTTTAAATTTTTATGAAAGCAAATTTACACTATTAAAAATGCGTGTTAGAGGAGTCATTAGCTAAAAATTATCTTCTAAAAAATCTTAAAGACGATGGGGTGGTGAAAAGGAAGTCCTTTAGATGTTATGTTTAGATTGAAAATTAAAAAATGAGAAACGCTCGTTATTTGAATAATTAGCATTTAACTTATTGTCCTGAAAAGCGCGGGTGGAGAATATTGAAACATGGCACGGAGTTTCAACGTCGCGTCGATAAGAATGGGCGCTCTTTCGTACCGAGGCCCCCCTGCCAGCGAGGTCGCCCTATTAATAGCATAAGTAAAATACATATCAATTATTCCCGAAGAGGCCCCCTTCGCCGATTAGCGATTAACATAAAACCAGAGTGGATATTTGTGTCAGGGAAGCGAGGAGCGTGTCATTTCCGCGGAGCGGGAATTACAAGTGGCTCCAGGGGTCAGAGACCACCACATGCTGCACCGCGGTCGGGCTGAAACAGATGTTCCTGCGGAGGATGACATGGCAACACATCGCCGCGGGGCGGCAGGCAGGGAGCGCGATGCTCATTAACATGAAGCTTTTCGTGTCCTTTTCCATCAGTCGCCATTTTGGGCTCACTTCCGTCCTTGCATTGCCAGGAAGTGGGATATTCGCCTGTGCGCCTTTTCGGGAGTGCGACCGAGAGGACGGGAGGAAGGACAGCGATGATTTTATCCCTCGCTCTCCCCCAAATCAAGTGGCGCCTGATGAATCACGAACCTCTCACTCCTGCCACCGTGATGGGAACATGGTCACGTCAAGGAGCCCCCGACATTATGCTTTTATTTTTTATGGCCGAGATGTTTACAGAATGAATGGAGCGGGTGCTCCACTGTCACAACGCGGAATATCCGTGGGGCCGCACTCGGCATAACTACTAGAGGGACTAAGGATTAGCTAAATTACCTTCCGTACATTCCTTCCGTAATTTTATTACGTTTTATCGGTCGCCGTATTTTGCCACAATCGGCATTTCGTCTCTTCATTATTAATACCTGCGTAAAGGAGTAAGCGCCACTCTTCGTAGATATTCAGTTTGTTTTTCCTAATCGGAGGGGGAGAAAATTTATTATTAGCCACTTCGCCACTCACTCACTCGGATGTCATTTGTCACCGATTCTAAACACTTTTGCTAAACAAAACGCGAACCGATAATTTGCCAAAAATCCTTTGAATTGGAGAGATTCACGGGCTCGGGAGCGCGACCCGAAGAGCGAGAGAAACGTATCGGATCAGGTTAGTTGCAAGAGGGATAGATACACCAATCGCGGCCAACAAAACAAATCGCATAATTTCAAATGCATTAAATTCTTTGGATTTTGGAAACGTTATCCCGGAACTATCGACTTTGCAATCACGTCCACCGTATTTTCTCTTGCTCCTGGGGCAATTGAATCAAATCGGTTTTGTGTTCAAAAACAAGTTTTCTCGTGTTTCTTGTCGTTACGACTTTATGCCTTTCGTCCGAGGGCATTTGGAATGCGAAATTTTACACCGTAACTCCGCCGAGCGAGGCAGATTTATGATAATTCAATGCGCGATAAATACCAATATGTTTTTCTCACTTCCTAATCACAATTTAAATGCAATTTACTTTTTCCTGCTGAACTTTTCCGATGAGAAAAGAACTCAATCCTCTTTTCGCGCAACCTGCAAAATGTCTTGTGTGTTTGTGTGAGGAGGAGGATCCAGTGGGATATTTTTCACTCTTCTGTTGGCTAGCCCGAGTGTCAGACACCTTTCTAATTCGAAAACCGCGTAAACGAAAATTGGGAACGCCATATAAATATTTTATTAAAAAATAGGAAATTTTAAAACAAACTGACTTTTGAATTAAGAAAATAGTTTTAAAAAATTAAAAAATCACTCGAAAGTGACTTTCAAATCTGCTCTTTTCGTGTTAATCCTCGAAAACTCATATATAACAGAAATTATTAATACACATATCCAATTCAAAAATTTGATTAGTTCGAAACTCGAAGGTCAGCGAAACTTCTTTCTTTCCGGTTGTCAACCTCTTGCGAGTGCACCACATTTCTATAGCGGCTACGGGGATAATTCGCAAATCGTAAAATATGTCTTTTGGCGATGTAAAAACACCGAAGGGTCTTCAGGAGCTGGACAGCTTCCTTGCCGAACACAGTTACATAAGCGGGTAGGTACGATTTTTGTTAAAATTTATCTTTTTGAGGTTATGTGCAATGTAGCCCCTATACACGTAGCAGCCAAATTCTAAACGGAAGTATCTCTGCAGGTACACTCCCTCAAAGGCAGATATTTCTGTTTTTGATACCCTAGGAAAGGCCCCAGCGGGAGATGTCACCCACGCACAGCGCTGGTACCGCCACATCGCTTCCTTCAGCGCCCAAGAGAAAGCGAGTTGGGGAGGACAACCCGTGCCGCAAGCCGCTGGTGGAAAGCCCACCGTCCAGGAACAGAAAGAGGATGACGGTATTATACTTTTAATTAATTTATGACTTAGAAATTTTAATTAACTTACGCGTTCACTCCAGACGATGTCGATCTCTTCGGTTCCGATGAGGAAGAGGACGCGGAAGCAGAACGTATCCGTGAGGAGCGAGTGGCAGCTTATACAGCCAAGAAATCGAAGAAACCAGCCCTTATTGCAAAATCTTCAGTTCTCCTTGATGTTAAGCCATGGGACGACGAGACCGACATGAAGCAAATGGAACAACACGTCCGCACCATTGAGATGGACGGCCTTCTTTGGGGCGCCTCGAAGCTGGTCCCCGTTGGATACGGCATCAACAAGTTGCAGATTATGTGCGTAATTGAGGATGAAAAGGTCTCCATTGACTTGTTGACTGAGAAAATCCAGGAATTTGAGGACTTCGTCCAATCTGTTGACATTGCTGCCTTCAACAAAATTTAAAACAATGCCAGATCCTACTGTTTTCTATTGTGTAAGTTAATGTCACTACTCTTTTTCCTATTTTGGAATAAACGGAATTTGTAAAACGGTTATTCTATTGCATAATGGGTGGGGAGTTTCCATTTTATTTCTTTTCTTATTGAGTATTTTAGACAGCAAAAGTCAAGGACTTAATTATTATTTTTCAGAAGGAACTCAGAAATGAAGGTGCCACTAATTAATTATTTCTGATAGATTTTTGCAAAAATGAGTCCTAACTTCCATCATCGTCAATTGGTGCGCAGTCCTTGCAGTTTTCAAAACCTCTTTATTTCTTATAGCTATAGGAAATATAGCCGAAGACAAAAGTAACACAAGCATTTGCCTATTCAGTGCAAAACTGGCTAGCAAAGTTATCATTTCTCATAAAGGTTATTTTTGTCTCCATATAAAAGTGTTAATTATGGGCTTTACGTTAACTATGTAAAATCTGTAAATCTATTTTGGTACTCAACCGCCACCGGCTCGGAAAAAGTCAGAGCATCTTACAAAACAACATCATTTTGCACTTACGCTCCTTCCAGTAACTTGAATGGATCATATTCATCTCTTAATTGATCTCTTTCTCTACTCTGAATGGAGCGACGTATCACAATAATTTTCAAAATGTTTAACGAGAATAATGCTGATTGCGCATGTGTATGTATGTACATATAGTCCGCATTAAGCATGGTGTGCATTTTACTGTCATTTTTGTCTCCAAACCTTTATTAAATTATTGCTATATTTTCTGTTGAATTGGATTCCTAAAATTAATATAACTGGTCTATTATAAACAAAAATAAAACCATTACTCAATGAATGTGAGTTTTAAAATATTTTAAAAATAAATTTTCTTCTTTTTCAACATTATTAGACGACGTTTTGTTACTCTCCCATATGGTCTAGTGGCTAGGATACCTGGCTTTCACCCAGGAGGCCCGGGTTCGATTCCCGGTATGGGAATAATTTTTTTTTTCTCATAATGCTTTCGCAATGTCATTACAAAAGTACATATAAAAATAAAAAATGCCATTCAAATTATTGTTTCAAACTAACGCTTTCCCGTCTAATCAATGGTCTGATTTCCATTAACTGGCTATTGTTAAACTTTAATAATATGCATGAAACTGGGGTATTCTCATCAAACAGTAATCTAATTGCTAATTTCCCCCATTTGTTTAGCAAATAATCATCCCACATGCTTCGATCCAAACTATCTTTATCACTTTACAACTAGATATAAGTGATGATTTGTTGTACACCCCGCAGAGAAAAATGAAGTACTTTATTTACTAATGTAGGTACTGAATATTTTAACTCTTTTAAGCACACTCACAATCAGCAGATTTAATTGTTGAAACTGAAACGAATTGCGAAAAGAATTAATACGTATTTATGTGTCTATTTTATGTCCAATAAAAACACGTTGGAGGTTGTTCTAATTTGACTCACTTGAAATTACGAACAACACAGTTATTTAATATATTTTACATATATTTTTTTAACGAATAGTTAGTTGCTCAGCGATTAGACTTTACAATTGGAAGAAATCAGCTCCATTTCCCTTCTGCACTATCATTTAAACTTATGTTTATATTTAAGAAAACACTTTTTTAAACTAACACCATTTTTTCCTTTGTTAAAGAATTGTAGAGGTCTTTTTAAAGTAGAAAAATAAATGAAATTTAAATTAACCTATACGACTTCAGAAGATTTTGTGCATACTTAGGTATATTAGTCTTGACAAATTATTTATGTACAACAACGCTTAACTACAACAGTTTCGTTCATTTTGTACATTATATGCCATCTCCTAATAATAACAGGGTGGCCCGTTTATTATCTATTCAACTCTTTCGAAATATGATGTGACTTGAAATTAAATGAATATTTCTTAGTCTGCTATAAAGAATCTTATACTGTGAAGCAAATAAAGATGCCCACATGGAGATGTAAAAATGCGATTATTTAACTACCTTTGAGGGAATTTTGTCATAAATTGAAAATTGCAAATTCTTGTAGTCAAGAAGAACGTTTTGCATTAAATATTCACAATTTTAATAAATAAAAAAAAACACGAAAGGGAACAGGAAAGAAAGTCTCTGCATCGGAAATTAAAGCTTCTACTTCTCATTTTGACCTCTCTTCCTCCTACCCTTCTACCTTTCTCTAAATTGACTCAGCAAACTTTCGTATAAAGAACAGAATCTTTAGTATATTTACCATCTGGCTTGATAATGTTTTTAACGTTGGATGTAGTTACCGCTATATTTTATGTATTAGAGTATAAAAAGAAACAACTCGAAATACATAAGATCAACGGAAGATTTGCATTAAATGTTGCTAAAATTCCAATTATTCAGGTGAATGCACTAAAGACGTTGTTTCTTATTTTCAGCGTTGATGACCAATAAAATGCCCCACCAACAAAGATATGTTCTTTATAATATAATAATAATAATCAGCGAAATTAAGAGAGACAAGAAAAGAAATTAGATTCGTTCTAGAAGAACACAATGATTTCAACTTAAATACCAGAATTCCCCGGATAAAATCTATATCCGGTTCTGCTTTACTAAACGTGCAGCGAGCTGCCCACAGATTTTAGGAGATATAAATTTACGGAAAATCCGGACTTAGAGAATGTCCGCTCGCGGGTGTTTTGAAGTCTGAAGGATTCTTGATAAGGCGCTATTTAGTCTATAAAGTAGAATTCTTAGTAGTTAGATCGAAGATGATGACGACACACCGTCGAGGAGTCTTTGAAAGCGGTGGGAGTTTGGGGAAGTGGTTCTCCCTACCGTCGTCTGGTTTTCTTTATCAGTAACTTGTTTGTGCTGAAGGTGTTAAAAGCCTTAACGTGAGACGTATTTTGCTAGTCAGAAGATATTTAACGTAAGGCGCAGATCGGGGTTCCGGGAGGATTTTTACAGTGTTCGATTTGTT
Organism: Machimus atricapillus; assembly: GCA_933228815.1. Lineage (NCBI taxonomy): Eukaryota > Metazoa > Arthropoda > Insecta > Diptera > Asilidae > Machimus > Machimus atricapillus. Next base: position 28,855,990 of record OW121786.1, on the reverse strand, counting down.
ATTGTTGTTGTGCAAAAAGTGTAGAAGAAAATGAGTTTCAAAATTGCGACTATTCTTGGGGTCTCAGCAGTGGTGTTGATGAGCTGCATTCTCTTTTCCAGCGCTGATGTTTCACACCTTCCCCTAGGTTCGTATAGAATTAATTGATTTCAAATCGCAGTGGCGGTAATTGAAAGTGGCAATTAAACACTTTACATGAATAAATTTCCGCTGATCTTGAAGGTTCCGCGTGCATGAGTGATGGACGGCCTATGCTACCGGATTCACGGATATTAGTTTAGACAGATCGCTCTTTTGAACCAAGGCTAAATCAAGTGATCTTACGTGAACTTTTATGACTTTGCTATAGAAGCTTGTCGTTTTTTTGGTTTACTTGCTTTGAATTGATTTGAAATATATAAATGAGTTCTAACATTACATATCAGCAAAATCGATTGAATTCTTATCAAATTTATTGTAATTGAAGGTTTTCCGCTTGTTGCGATTTATTATTAGAAATTGTATGATAATGCAAAGCTGAGCGAAATTGTTAGCTACTTAAATTGAAATCGGTCTTTGTTTGATATGTACATAGACTTGAATGGAACTAAATTCCCCAATTATTATATTTTATTCTCATACTTAGTCACCCTTTTTTCTGCTTAGCAACCAAATTTGGCTTTTAGCTAAATATTAATAATATTTTTTCGCAAATATGCCTATAAAAGTGAGATATTTAAGGCAAACTTTGAAGTCATTTGTTAGCACCTGCCAGTTTCTGAATAATCATATTAATATTCAGCACCATTATGTCTCATTATGCTAATAGTCGACTTGTTAGTTTCTTTTAATTATAGCATCGAAACAAGTTTTCGGACCAGTCCGTAAGAAAACTTCTGAGAACAAAATAAAGTCATTGATCTAAGTTATGTATGAGGCTAATCTTACAAGTCACGTAACATTTATTGTTGTGTAAAAAAGATACTCGATGTGTTTTCGTTCGACAATTATACCATTAGCTTAAAACTGTTAGCTACATTGATGAACTTAATTTTAAATATTTTAAAAGTGAGAAACAGAAAGTGAAAATATTTTAAATATAATTTACCCTGTATATAACATCCTCAAATATTAGCTCTTGTTTCTTAAAGTGGTACAAAACAAATCCATTTTTTAACATTTTGAAATATTTTTCCACCTTAGTGAGTTCTTCTTAAAATTAATTGCTCATATATGTATGTATGTACGTACATATGTACATAGTTTTATTTATATTCTCTGTAACCGTTGCCTCAAAACTGCTCAGGCAATATTATCAAAAATTACACTATTACTCATAGGCCATGGCATTGACATTTTAGCAACGACGTCACTTCTTGATCGGTATTTTGCTTTTGTTGATACATACTTAGCCCAGACTCAAAGTCAGTTACTGCGCACGAATTAAGTCACCGGTACAACCCAAAGCTCTATTATAATTAATTCCTTTTAAATTAACAACTGGTTTTGATGGCGCTAACACGATAATCCGTTTATGTTTTAATACATAGTTCTGAGAAGTATTTTGTTCATAAGATGAAAAAATATCTATTTATCGAAGTCTAGGTATAACACTTCTGCATCAGATGTGATTTGAAATTTAGAAACACGTGTAATAAATTCTATTAAATTCTTTTTAAAATTGTGGTTGTTAGTAAAAAACCCTCAATTAGTTTCAATGAAAATGGATAATATAATACAAGCTTCAAATTAATATTTGTTTTACACACAGATATATTATAGAGTGTACTATGTTCTTTAGGAAAAAGTAGTTATGTTCGTAGAATTCGAATGAAATAAAAAATTGGGTTTTCTATTGATTTGTACAGAACATAATCATTTCTCAAAATCAGATGAATTTCATAGAAATATTGAGTGAAGTACTTTTTTTAATGTTGCTTTTTAGGCTCTAATTTTATTAAAAATTCCAGATCACAACTACTTAGTGTGATGATTAAGGAGTTTTCCCAACTTTGAAAAAATTATATCTATTAAGTATATACACATGTATATCTAATAATAAGTATGTTACAATTTAAAAATTTTGTATAAGATATTCAATGATGTAGGGTTTTGTTCAGATTCAATATTTTGGGAAATTGGAAAATTATTTAGTAAAAATATAATTACATATATTGTCTAGCCTCGTTCGTATGGAGAAATTAGAAATATGTCACCAAAAATTCTTTCAGTAAATCAAAGCAGTAAAATCTGCATAAGGTGCTGTAAACAGAAAATCTGTGAATCAAAGACACAAGGTCGGATTCTTACATTTAAAGAATTTCTCATATTTGGATAGTGAAATAAATTAAGCTGCTTTGAAGCAACAAAACATTTAATGAGAAACAACTAAAAATAGCCAATGATTCTTTCTACATTATACTACTGCGCCTTTTGCAGCATCTTCACTAGCAAAAATTTTGAGATAAAATCACAAATGAAATATTTCTTGGTATGTCGAAGCACGAGGTTATCAGAAGTAGAATGGTTGTTTACTTATAATTCAATAGCACTAATTGCAATGAATTTTTAGTAAATAGAAAACGTGATCCTTATCACTTTAATATATAAATTTTTATTGCTTAAAAAAAATCCAGTATCTGCTGATATGCATCGTATGCGATCTGCCGTGCTAGACAATTCGAATAATGAGGTTCTGCAACGATTTAGAGAACTGGAAAATCCACTTTGTAGTTGATGTCGATGGAGAATTGAACTTGGTGTAATGACATTGAACTTGTTTTAATTTGCAAAGGCTCCCCCAAGGCGTTTAATGCGGTTCCACTCATAATAATTTATGAACTTAATTTTGAGATGATACTCAAGGTTCTCGCAACTGCGGTTTACGGCCTTACAGACCGCTCCGGCTCTGGCCCCTGAGGTGTCGATTTATTCTGTAAAAATAAAATACCCAAAATTCGTAACTTGCAAAGAAGGCAAGGAATCATAGTCATGAAAATAATGATCGTCAGCTTTTTACATAAACCGAATAAGGCATTGGGAGGAGCTTCACTTCGTGATTTTAAATTCCAGTCCAACCACACTGTCGTAGTACGTGGGTGTAATTTTAATAAAGCGTGATACTTGATTTTATGTTTGTTTTCTGTTAGAGAGAAACAGATTCAGCACTATTTTCAATAGATGGGCAATAATCCAAGAGTATTACATGCATTTGTTTCTTAAAATCATTTTTCTTTTCATCAGCCGCCCATTGATGTGATTTTGATGCACTTTATGCATTTTATGTAAGTAAAGAATGAAGTTTGCATCTTAAAACACTGAAGAGACTATGTAGGAATTAGCAAAGCACGGAAGGTGACCGATTTGTATGTAAATCGAATGCTAAAACTAGCTCTAGGTGAAATCACACGTAAATAGATTGGTTGAATCACGATGATCGACTTTTTGCACCAGCCAAAGCGGTTGTGGCATTCAAATATTTATAATTTATAACCGATTCCCTTAAATTTCTCAAACAACTTATTCGAAATATTACAATTAATTTTGTTTAGAAACAAGATCAATATCACTGCTGAAGATCATTAAAATACATATGTTCTTATGCCAATATAATTTATAAAGTATGACTCATATGCTAAAAAAATGAGCAAAGCTTCAGTCCTAATTTTTACATAAAAAATTTGAGTTCGATCTCAACCGCGTTTTACACAAATTAAATAAAAAGACTCTGTTTGCAAGTTTGTTTCTCAACTCTTTTGTACCCAAATGGTGACGAAGCGGGAAGATTCACTGTCACAGCTTCTTGATGATTGTGAGCTAAATCTAAATCGATATTTAACGTTCTTAGTTCTTATATACACGTTAGTTTACAAACTTTAAAATTAATACTGACTAAATTAAATAATGATTGTTTAACAATATAAATGAAACATATATGTATGTATGTGTTTCCAAAACCAATTTATACATACTATAATTTGTGTAAATATTTACTCACTTGTTATAATCCCACAACAAGTACTCCCGTGTGGTCTAGTGGCTAGGATACCTGGCTCTCACCCAGGAGGCCCGGGTTCGATTCCCGGCACGGGAAGTGATTTTTTCGTTTTAGGGAGGTTAAAAATTATTTATCAATCGTGATAAATCATGATTATTGTGTTTAGCATTTTTTGTTATTTCATTACGACCCGTTTGTAGTAATTGGCAACATAATTATTACTTATATTCAATTCAACACACACATCTGTATGTAATAGATATAATAATCTTTTCAAAATTTGGAATATTTGTGATAAATCTTATTTTGTAACAATGTAACATCCTGTTTTTTTTTAAAATGTGCAGTTGAATCCCTCTATCACGAACTTTTTTACATAACGACAACATTTTTACTATTTGCTTCATCATATAAATACTTTCGATAAAAGTATTTTGATTATGGTTCTTAAGCAAAACATGTACTTACAAAAAATATTCCAGTTTTCTAATGTGTGTGTGAGATAATTTCATCTATGGTCAAAACGTTTAATTGTTTTCCGACTCCTCGGGAGAAAAGTAAATAAATTCTTACCAACAATAAAACTGTAGCTTGGTTTCAATAACTTTTTGTACGCCTACTGGGAACTATTTGTCAAATGATATACATATGTAATGTAAATAGAAAATATGTAGGGTTACTTGGTTCAATCTTAAATCAGACTTAAGCATTCAAAATTGTGAATCTAATGCAACCGATAAATCACAAATATTTTTAAGTCATATAGAATGTAAGCTATTTAAAAATAATGCCCCAAATGGAGATTTCAGGCTTTATTTTTCTTTACAGCTGATAATGCAAATCTGTCGCCGCCAGTAACCGAAATTTGTCTTGGATGCATTTGCGAAGCCATAAGTGGATGCAACAGGACAGAAACTTGCACAGGGGATGTTTGCGGGCTCTTTAGAATAACCTGGGCTTACTGGGCAGATGCTGGCAAACCCACCTTAAATGGGGAAGAAGAAAAATTACCAACAGGTAGGGTGAAAAAATTTGCCTATGAGTAAATAATAGATATAAATGCAAAAAAAACTTACCCTTTTATAGCTCTTTTAAATACTGGAAAAATGTTTCATTCTTTAACTTAATTTCCTTGCAGCCTACTCCAATTGCGCTAACGATCCTTACTGTGCTGCTCGTGCTGTGCAGAACTACATGGCCAAATTCGGGCAAGATTGCAACGGAGATGGAGTGATCGACTGCTACGATCATGCTGCTATTCATAAATTGGGAGGATATGGATGTTCCGGCGATATAGGTCTAGCTTATGGCACTAAACTGCAGCAGTGTTTGGCCACAATTCAGCAGCTACAAGGCTAAACTGAACACATTCCAACAGAACTGAAATATTTACATACATATCGCAATTAATGCTTCTATTACGTCTAGCAATCTGACTGTATTTTAATTTTAAACAATCCAAAAAATAAAATACGAAGAAAAAGATTATTACTTGGTTTTTACCTTACAAAAAGTGGAGGAGTTAGACGTCTTCTAGACATTGTAACTTTACATTGTACTACTGCATATGTATGCATGAACGCGTTCCTCTTTTCAAAATTAGATACTTGATGGTAACTCACAATCAGTCCTAAATATTCTCTGCAGAGCGATGATTTCAAACATTCGAGAAATACAATAACTAATTTAACCATGATGAAAACATAAAATATCAAAATTTTTTGAGTTTTAAAATCAAAATGGTGTTAGGTCAATAGAAGTTTTAAACTTTTCTTAAGTATGTAACTGAGAGATAAGATTTATTTTGAAAAAAAGGAATATTGTTTTGAAAATGATTCCATAAAATGAATCAAAAAAACCGTTCCACAAGTTATTTCTGCTGAAACGGCTGTAGGTGTATTTTCCAATGTAGCGCAATTTTGGGTACATATATTCTAATTTCAATTAGCTAAATTCCTAATCGTCAAGATATAACTAAGGTGAGATAATAAAACCACAAAAACCTTGTTTACTCGCTTTTTATAACCTTTTTTTCAATAAATATATAATTTGTTTTTCGTCTATTTTCTAACGTAATTGAAATAACTCTTTTTTCACTATATTATTCTGTAACGTTAAACAACTCTGATCTATACACTGTAGTAAACAATTTTTCACTGTAACATGTTTCCAGTCTCTAAATTTTAATATGTATAAGGGACTTTACATAAAATGTTTGCTTATTACTTGTGTTTCACAACGTTCCAGCTGTTTGGATTGGAAACTTATAGCTAAAATTATGTCCATTTATAAATAAAAGCATATTCAGAGGGCGATGTGTTTTATCGAGTACAGCTGGAAATTGCACAGCACTGCTTCATTTTTCTCTTCTTTTTAACAAACGCACTATCAACAATTTTCACAATTTTTAACGTACAATTATTTACATGAAGTCTAGTACATAAGCTACTAACTGGATTACAAACTAATTGCAGTACTTCTAGTCAAATTGTCATATAAAAATCGTTTAACAAAATCGTTTTTGGGGAATAGTTTCGATGATATATGTAAAGACGGTTGTGTAGTTTAAATGTAGCTAATTGTAAGTATTTTAATTGACAAATTATTGTTTATCGTTCAATGGTAATTTAAAATGATAGGTATTTGATCTTGAATGAATTACACAAAAAACCCATTCGATTTTCTATATTTTTAGATTTTTTGTGAACTAAAGATGATGTAACCATCGAAAGGATTTTATAGAAGACGAGCGACTACGTAATCGATTAATTCAATCAAGAAAGAAATCGTAATGATCAGATACAAAGTCTATCGAGCGTAAATCAACGAAGTCAGACAATGCGCAGATTAGCGAAATTTAGCGATCACAAGCTAAAAGAGAGAACTGCAACAGTTGTGAGTCAGCTGTCGTCATTATTGTGATTTAAGTGAAAGAAAATGGTAATCTAATAAATATATAAATTTGTAATGTTTGTAATAATAGCATTATTTTTGTTTTTCGAATTCTCAAATTACTTAAATAAGTTGCAAAAACTAGTAGTATATGGTATATTGCAAATAAATGTAATGACGTAAGTTCTTTATTTTTATTATTTTAAGATATTTTTCCACACTACTTCCTGATTTAATGTTTATGTTACCATCATTCCAAATGATCACTTTTAAAAAACGATAGTTTTGAAAATGTCTTTAATAGTACGAATCGCCTTAGAAGTAAACAGCGCTGAGGTGGAATTTTAAGACAATTAAATATGTTTCACTTTTGAGACATGCTTTTCTGTTTTCTTAATTATGATATACATACAAAATTATAATATCTCAGAAATTTAAAGCGGCACCTATCTGCAGATGGTTTAAAGGTTGATATAGCAAAATAAACTTATTTTTTTTCCAATAAAATTTCAAGCAATTCGCATATTACTTGAAAGCCTTGTTACGTGATCTCAAACGGCTTTATTTTGATTTCGTTTGAAGATATGTATTTTAAAAAATGTAGCACTATTTTCTAGCTAGACAATACGATTTACAATCTGGTATTAAGATTACTGTAAAAACATAATTTAAAAATTGTTTCCAGTAGATATATACATGTAATGTACATTCTAATGCTTACAAAAATCATAAAAAATGCTAAAAATCCTTAAATTATAGAATGTAAAATTCCGAATTCATATAATATGTTTATTTTCTACAAAACTTTCTGAATAAATAAATACCTAATTGATAATTTGGAGAACTATCATCAATGTCTGGTTAAATCCTTCTAAATGGATAATTAAATCGGAAAATTGAAAATTGTATTGTGTACTGCAATGACTAGAATGGAGCGAGGAATGCAGAATTCCTACATGATATTATTAATCCTTCCAAAAAGAAGCAGGAATGAAAAAGGATAAGTAGATAAAGATATATGTTGAATGTTGTACCTGTCCCCTTTGCTAACTTCACTTTACCATACACTACTATAGAATAAATATGGGTCTATATACATATTTAGAAACCTGAAAAAGAACCTGAATATACCTGATATATTTCTTTTTCCTTATTCTAATAGCGAAAGTTTACAGTTAGCGCTATTAAGTAGCAAGTTAGCGCTATTAAGTAAACCATATTTTTTTTAATGACGACACCTATGTCTATGTAGTTCTCAAGTAACAGCGTAAAAAATTAGCAGCGTTCAGTGAGAGTATTAGAAACTGATAGGATAAAACTTACTTGATAATTATTGCTAAAATTACTTAAATTGAACAGTAAAGTAACTCTAGCTATACGGAAATATCACCTAACATTAAATTGCTTTGAAGGAATGAAATCATTCGAAAAGGAAGTTAGACGAGGCTAATTGCTTTAGTGAATACCTATTTTGTTAGAACAGCTTAACGGTTTTATATGTATTTTGTCCTAGTTAACTTTATATTTAGAACGAACTGAGTAAAATGCTTAAAAGTATTCGCTAAAAACTCTAAATGTCCTAAATATTGCTATCTGAGGTTGTCTCGTGAACGGGAAACAAGTGTAGTTATGGTAAAAACGCCAAGGAGAGGAAAACTTAAAAACTCTTAGAAAGTACGGCTATCTTACTATTTACTTAATTTACTTAAAAGTAATCACAATCATGGGAATCCCTACTTGGAACACAGTTTAAAAAAATTACAAAATGAGGCCAAAGATGACGATCCGCGAATATGAAAATATCTCTATCGAAGTTATAAAAAATTGGCATTCTGAGATTTTGCTTTGTTCGTCTAACACAGTGTTGCTCGTCTTGGCTACGCATTCCTACTTTTTATTACCGTCATTAGCCAAAAGTAGCTCCTTAGCCTCTCGCTTCCCTTTCTTCTTTTCTTCCTTTGCTAGTATCTTGGCTAGGCGCTCCTCTTCCTTGGCGATGCGTTTTTCTTCCTGAAAAAATACACTATCAGCCTAAACAAAAAATGGAACTATTTGAGTGCTAAATTAACCTTGCGTGCCTCCTTTTCAGCCTTCAGTTTAAGTTTCTCCTCCTTCTTTTTCTTTTCCATCGTCTCATTTTTTTTATTGTCAGCCTTTTCATCCTGGTGAATATTGCGGGAAGTCGAATTGCTGGTGCTAATGCTACTACTAATAAATTTAGTACTAATTAATGGGAAGGTCTTGGAAGAACTTGGATGACTTAAGTCTGATTTAGAGCTCGGGGAAGTCAATCCATTTCTCTGGATTGGCATTTTTGCGGCAATCGGACTGACCTTTGCTGTAAGGCCAAGTTTTGATGATTGTTTTGTAGATGTTATCGAATTCGGTTGTGAGCCCCTCGAAGGTGATGGATCTTTAAGGAGTGGTACTGTTTCATGAGGGCTTGGTGATTTTGTGTACGAAGCATAACTGAAAGTAAAATCCATTTAAAAAAACTTTAACGTTAATAATATAGTCATAAAATCAGCAAATAACGGACATGAAAAAGGCAAGCTGAAGTAATTTTGAGTTAAAAAAAACGGCGGATATTCTAGGCTGACCTTGTATTCAATTTCACTTATAATTCTAAACGGATACTTGATAATAATAATAAAATATTCGTACTAGTTCCGCCCTGAATATTATTGATACCTACATGATATAATTATTAAATTTTATTCTAGGGGATGCGTAAAAGGCGTCAAAAACATTTCAAATAACTTTAAAACGTTTATATCGGATAGCCTGTCTAAAATAAAGTATGTTAGCCTCTGTAATTAATGCTATATATCTTTTCGTAGAAAGGAGGAGGAGAAAGGTGGACTGCCATTCAGCTGCTAAAATTGTGGGAACGAGGAACTACATATGTCGAACATTAATGGAGATATGTAGGTAGTAATTATCGCGAACAGACTCCTCTCTGTTTGTATTTCATAATTTTTTCTCGAAACACTCTAGTTCTCTAACCACTGTTGGAAAAATTGTGAACCAAATTAAAACTATAAAAGTTATAATTGGTCGGATTAAAACTGTATACATACATAAGTTCATTAAAAGCCATGTTGACGCACGGGCATACATACTTTACTTGAGTTAATATTTTTCTGGCGTGAATGTTAAATTTTAAGTCTATTATGGAAATGTGTCTTGAGATATTTCAGTTCCGTGACCAAGGGGATGTGAACGCCCCGAATTTTTAGAGAAGCTCATAGTCACCGTAATATTGAAAATTTGTGTTTTGTTAAAATAGTGGTGAAAAAGGTATACAACTCCAATTTTTTAAATTCACAACCTTAACAAATTATTTACTTTCCTTTAAATTATAAATTTCCGATTTTATTTTATTTCAAACTTATCTATTATAAACAAATTACAGTTAATTTCATTTTAGAATGTTTTACGTATGATAAAATAGAATTTAAATTTCAGAAATGAGAAAAATCACTATGCATCTGTGTAGATTAGAAAGTATGAGTGGTTCTTAATAAGGCGGGCTTTAAATTTGTTTTTGATTTAAATAAATTAATTAATTTAAACTCTGAGAAGCTATTACAGTATTTGCACTATCCCAGTAAAATTAATCAAATAATTGTTAATTTATGTAATAAACGCCATTCATCCAAATTACGAATTCGAAAACCAAAATATTCAATCACTTCTTGTTACAAGTTGATTTACATAGCTGAGTTATAAGATGAACAAAGTTGAGAAACGAATTAAAATAGCCTAAAGTTAGGCTTGAGCTAAGTTTGAACCAACTTAAGAAAAGATTAATCCATAAGATCAAATTAGGTTTACTATCAGCAAAGTTTGAGATAGACTAAAGTTAATACTTGAGCTACGTGAGTAACCGGTTTAGTTTAAACTAGTTAAAGAAACTTCTATCACTATCCTAATTAAGCTTGGCTTTTTGGACCCTTTTTAGCAAAACGATGCTTTGTTTTTCATGTGGTGAAGATGCAAAATGAATACAAAATAGAGTTATTTTAGATTTGTGCGATGATTACATTCCTACCTTTTGTTTTGTGGAAATCAAAAATGATATTGGAGTTATGCAGTTTCACTTACCGAAATCGTGGATTACTGATATGAGCAGGAGATGGAGTCGGCACTTTGGCCGGGCTCTTGAACTCCTTAATTGGGGGCAGTCTGTTCTGCAAGTCGGCTATCCTGCCTTTGTTGTACCTGCGTCCTGGATACGTGTTGGTTGCAGTGCTTAAGTTGCTGGGTTTTCGAGGTATGGCGCCCAGGCACCCGCTGGGGCACGTTGGGTGGTGGTGATGGTGCTGCTGCGACTTGCTCGTCAAAAGATGGTGCGGGTGGTGGACCGAGCCGTTCGTTGATGACCCAGAGGAGGACTCACCCCCGCTCGACGTCGAGGAGGTGGTGGAGTAGCTCGTGGTGTTCGACGCACTCGACAGGGAGGAAGTCCCGGAGCTCATCGAGTAGAGGCTGGCCGACTGGGAGACTCTGCCGTGCCCGTGGTGGTGGTGGTGCGCGTGGTCCCCCACGGAGTACGAACTTGCGGACTGGGGAACCCCCGCGGACGCCCAGCTCTTGCCGCCGACGGAGTAGCTGCTCGCGGACTCCTGCAGTCGCCAGCTGCCTGAAGTCGAAGTCAGCCGATTCACCCGCGCCCGGCAGATGACGCAGCGCAGCGGCAGAAGGCGTTGCGCCACCGCGCTTTGAATCGTTTTGACGAAGCACCGGCGGCACACCACGCGATGCCCGCACGGCGACGTTTGCATCGTCGCACGGGCGTTTATGCAAATGACGCACTCATCCTCCTGAGACGTCGGCGGCTCCGGCTCACTCTCCTCGAGCTTGCTCAGCAACTTATCCTATAAAAAAGATAACCAAATTTGTTTAATTCGCCTGTAAGTATGTAGGTGCTAGCTTGATTTACTCATCCCAAAGAAGAGAATTAATTCATAAATGAAGAGAGCAAAGTTTTCTTTGAAATAAATTCAACTTTGTTTCTAAACATATTTTCCCGTTGCCAGCGACTAAACTTCTAAAGAAATCGAACGAATGGCGAATGTAGACACATGTAGCAACTTAACTTCATTTTGAAAATTTGTATAAAATAAAAGCTTTTTTACATATCTAACTGTTAGAATTTTATGGTTATCAGTTTGAATCGATTAATGTAAGGTAATTATAACTCTTGTACATAACTTTGAAATGGATATAAATACTTTACACTTCGAATTGCTATAGTAAATATTAAAACGAAAATTTTTAGTCGATAGTTGACCATGTTTCCCTAATACATATGGAACCCAGCAATTATGTAGACATAAAAATCATATCTGACACGTGAAAATCTTGTACCTACGCCAAAATGCTTAAAAATTTTTATTAGGTACATGAGTATTTCATATTTTTAGTTAGCATAGAAGCTTCATTTAATTTACATTTAAAGATCCTATTATAGTCCATGTTATTGTCTATTCCTCCAATACCCACTCTTTTCACCAACTCTCCCCTATTTACGAACTTAGCTTAAATATGCTTCGACAAATGTAGGTATAACAAAACTGTTATAGAAATCAAATAAAAAAATGATTTAGTTGGCGTATCCACAAGATCCCTTTTCTTGATATTGACTACTTAATAATATTAGGCAAATAATTCTACACTAAACAAACGTAGGCAATATTCATTTTTCCAAGTTTTATAATGCGTTCTCAATATTTCATTTAAAAAGTTATTACATAATAAGTAGAATTAATAATATTTTTTGTTCTTTTCAATTCCTTGTAGACATTATGAAAAATAAAAAAACATTGCGAGCTACTACTTTTATAATGGTATTTTTATTAATAACTTGTAGGAAATGCAAAAGAATAAAATACGAATGTTTTCAACCGTTACGCTAAGTAACTCCTTAATTGTTCTCATCTTATTATGTTTATAATGCTCTATTGTAAATTATAATTTTATACACTGAGGTAAAATGTTTTTTGCTTGAAAAACCAGTCTTGTTTAATTTAGCTTAATTTGAACGCCTTTTACACGCTCCGCAATGACCATAAACTTTAAATAAGTTGTCACAATCAGAGATATTACAAAAAAACAATGGTCGGCCTTCTTTGGTCAAAACCAAATGCAAGGTCTGTTGTTATGTTAAGTACGGAAACTTTGAGAAGTTTTAAATTTCTTAACACCAGAAGATAGTTTGACGATGTGGCAATGCAGACTAGCAATCTAAAAGATTCCATTTCATTTTATTTCGCATCATTCAGAACGCTGATAAGTTGCACAAGCGCCAAAACATTTGCCTTTGAAATATTCTAAGCTGAAGGATATTTACTTCGTTAGAGACACGATTTTGTTAATTGAAATAGTTGCTGATCAATGCTGGTTAACTCAACTGCCACTGAATGTTAATCAATTCGCAATAATCAACCTATGCTTCATTAATATGGCGTGAAGCACAGTAATCCGAAATCCGATATGCCAGTTGTGAATATTTAGCGGCTGATCTTTAATTTTCACTTTACTTCCTCGACTTACTATTCTGTTTTTGTTTTTTTGTTGTATTCACGTAGATCAGCCGGTAAAATTGAGTAATAACCTTCAGACAGAATTCATTGCGCTATCGCTAAATTTTATGTGATTTTATTGAAAACGCGCTATAGTCTTTAGTTCCAGGAAAGAACTACAATATGAAATTAATGACCATAATTATGTTATCCGTTTTTATTTGAACATATTTGTTTAACATTAAATGCCCACCTAGGCTACAGTTCTTTTTTCGATGTTAAAACAAACTTTAAAAAATCGTTAGATTCAGTTTGAACTTTAGGCTTGATTTGAGATGATATGGATTTGTTTGTATTGTTTAATTTTGAATCAGAGTTGAACTCAAAAACTTTGTTATGCTATCAAAAAACAGAAAGACATTATATGTAGTTGTATAGTCTGTATAGTTGAAATCGAAAGTAAAACTGACAATATAAATAAATTAAATTAAAATTGTCATTTAACTCTTCAAGCTCTTTGTCTCATAAATAACTATAGAGCCTTACGGTGTTCACAACCTGAATAATAAATAAATCAGCGTATAAAGAAAGATATTAATGTATACCGCAGCACGTGAGAAATGTTTCAGGTAATTTTGATTTCAAGCCTTAAAAATCGGCAGTGAATCAGTCTAGCGTTTTACAACAGCCGACAACTTCCTCAGACGGCCTTGCCGGAGCTTCGTAAGCCGGATCGGAAGCTCCCAAGCCAAGTATAAGACGCGAGAAAAATTTTAAGTTAGTCTCGTCCAAGCTTACTTATATCAGATGGATTCTGCAAAATGTTACTTGGTTGCGAACAGTTTGGTGCAAAACGTGCTTGAAGTTGGTTCGGATCGTATTTACGTTTCGGTCTAATGCTGTAAAATATAAACGGTGTGCGATCAAAAGTGTTGCGTGACCTAAAGACGTTTTATGGTACATTTTGCTACTGAAAGTGAAGATTGCGTTCCAGCAGTGCTATAAAAATCAGAGGAAGTTGCATCCGAATCGCAATGTGATTGCTGAAGCATTAGATATTGCTTAAGTGCTTGCAGTGTTTATTGAGAGTGTTTGATGTGATTTTCTGGATAATTTATAGTTAAACAAGGAAAGCATAATGGCCTTATCACCAACTTCAGCTCTTTGCAGTATCTTTACTCTTTATTTTGGTGAGTTACTGGATCAAGAGTTTATTCAAAGGTGTTTTTATTCATTTTACAACTATACCTACTAATGTTATGTACATATGGTGCAATTTAAGCTCAATTGAGTATGAAACACAAATTCACTGCTTTCTTGAGACGATACTTGTTTTTTTTACCTCTTTCTTTTATTTGTTAACAATTATATAAATCATTTTATTTTTTGAATTAAGTGCAGCTCAGTTATTATTAATAGTTAAAATTTTCACAATTTTCAATTAATTTAGACCATATCCTTTCTCAATACTATTCAAGCTTTCCTTCCAAGATAAGAATAATTCTATAAACAAATTTTCGAATTTTTTAAGATTTTCTTACAATGTTACGAAGTTACAGGTTAAGCTGATTTTTGGCAACCATGTAAATATGTGCCTTCGTTTTAATTTTGTTTATTTTAATTTACATATATAAAAATATACAATTTTTATATTGCCCATAATAGGTAAATTTTAAAACCCAGATTTTTTAAAAAAAAATTTATGATATACATACCTACATTACATTATTTAAAAATTTGAAGTGCTGTTTAAAAACTGCTAATGTGTCTAGAATTGAGTTATACTGTTAATTGGGGCATTGGGCATGTATTTTGAATTGAATAATAAGAAAAATGTTCACTTTTGTTATTGACAACTTCCCGCAGAAAAATGAACTTTTTCGGTGCATTGATTGATTGATTTATGAAGCAAAAGTTCCCCATTGATTGCACTAAGCACAAGTTGTCCGAATTTATGAACTAAAGAGCTTTGCAAGTTGCTCTGGATTCTGAAGGTGATTCAATTTAATTAAGTTGAAGGAGTTCTGAAAACTTTACGGCTTTACGAAAATTGAATATTTTTGTGGCGGACAGAAACATGAGAGAAAATTATAAGTCCTAGACAAGGACATTTTCTTCAGTTAAGCAGTGAGTTTGTTAATAAGGAAACATTTTTAAAGTTTAAAATAAACAATGCAGAATTAATAAATATAAAAAGTAAGCCTTCTACCTGGTAGAATAAAAGCTTAGATGCATTATCCTAATTAAATTCTATAAAAAAACTTTTTAGAGAATTTATAATTTCAATAAGTAAATAAAAATTTAAAGAGGTGCAATAAAAAATTAAAATTCCTAAATGCGATTTAAGCAACGGTTACATTCCCTTTTCTTTAAACTTAAATGAAAAAAAACCATTGTCCTCAGGTTGCAGAAAAGGGAAAGTATTGAAAATTGAACAACACCGCGAAGTTAAAAGGTTTTGCAGTTTTAAGTGAATGGGAAAAAACAGAGATCGTTACATAAACCTTATCAATCAATTTCAATGTAGTGATAAAGAAATCAATATGTTTCCACAATCGTAAACTTCATTTTTATTTAGAGGGTTTTTAAATTTTTTAACAGCAAGTTTTTTTTCTAAATTTAGACCAAATTAAATAGTACCTAACATGAAATATCAGCTTGCTTGCAGTTGGCATTAAGATGCGTATGCGACCTTCTCATAGATATCCAACCAAACACCATGAATATTTACTGATTTGCACTCTTTTAACGGCTTTGGTGTAATGTCGGCCAGTCGGAGCCAAATAAGGCCAATTTCAACCGGCATAGTTTCGTTGCGTAAGTTTCACGGTCAATGACAGACGCGAGCTGACGATCGTTATGTAAAGTCAAGTGAAAACATAAAACTCAAATCAAGTGATTTATTTTACTCATTTAGAAAGTAATCCGCTCAACTCGGTGTACTGATTTTGGATGAACTTATTTATTTAGATATATCAAATAAAGTGAAAAAATGCTTTTTCACAGAACTGGTTTAAAGAAGTCTAAAATCTTTTAGAATTTTTCAATGAGTAGGAAAAGAAATCCGTTCAATTCTAATAAAAATTTTACAAAAGCAAAAAATTCATTCAAAATTGGTATCAAACTTTTTAAAAAATGATACTACTTAAATGCCTAAAAATGACCCACAAATAAGTTGAAGTTTTATAAAAACTCAAATATTCGTAAGATTTTCTTTAGTTTAAAATTTGTAATCTACTCTTATCCCACTACCCTGCTTTAGTTAGTTAGCTTCAAAAACGCAAGTTTTAATTGAACATTTAACAAAACCCAATTTTGCAATACCATCTATGCTTCGTTGCTGTGCATTGTGTTACATGTCTTACAAACTTTGAATAAGAGACGCATTTGTTTCAGGGAAATTATTAATAACAACTTGCATGTCTTTTGTCCCTAATGAAATGAGCATACACAGGGTAATTATTTATTTATCCGATTGAGAACGACAACTTGGCTGCAAATTATAGCTATTTGTAAAAAGTGGTTCGAAGCATTCGCTTTTAGAGTTTTCAAGGTAGGTATAGTCACAACTTGAATGATAGTGACTATCTCTTAGCTCTCACGATATATTTTTGCGGATAAGTGGCCTTAAGCTGGCATTAGAGTCTCATTTCAATGTCTCCTTAAATTGCACACCAATGTACAATAAGTTAGATGCAGTAGAGACATTTATTTAATTCGCGATTTAGCAAAAGCCCAAATTCAACCGATTTTCTTGCAGCCGGTTCGCCGCTGGTGTTCAGTCCAGCGCCGCGAGGAACGTGCTCGAACTGCTGTCCGATTCGGGAAGCCATCGACGTGAAGTTCCTCCTCTACACAAGGTGAGCCCCTGGGCCCCTGGCCGTGATCCTCACCTCGGCGCTCACCGGCGTTCTATTTTTTATTAGAGATAATCCGACGAAGCCCGATAAGCTCTACCTGGCGGACCTGAAGGGCCTCAGGAGCAGCCACTTTAACGTCTCTGAGCGGCTTGTCCTCTACATGCACGGGTTTTCCGAACATGCACCCGGCGGGAAGGGCCAAAGCAGCCAGGAAATACGCGACGGTAAGCGAGCGATTGCAGCCTCTGCACAGCTGCAATTCCCTGCAGTATAATTTAAATTTAAACGGGAACGTGGCTCGCTAGCTCAATTTTCCCGCTTGCCAAAGACCGTAATTTTCCAACATTTCAAACTGTTAAATGTTCAATGAAACCGCTTTGCAGCGTTCATTGCGGCCGGAAGCTACAACGTTATCTTGGTTGACTGGAGTCCTCTAACCGCGCTGCCATGGTATTCAAACACCGTGCAGAACATGCCCATCGTGTCAAGGTACGTTGCAAGATTTGTCCGATTTCTCATTAATGCAGGCTACCCCCGCGAGCTGGTGCACTTGATCGGATTCAGTCTGGGCGCTGAAACCATTGGTTTCGCTGGCCAAATACTGCAGCAGTGGGGCATCAAACTTCCCAGAATCACAGGTGAGTCGCTCTTCTCAACAATAGCAAAACCATTATATTTCAGGGGTATTGAAACAAAGGTGACAATTTTCACTTTTTTCGCAAGCTTAACAATGCTATTTAATAGTAGGGTACTTCTCCACTTAAGTGGTTAAATTTTAGGTTAAACGTGCCTTGTGGTATTTTTCTTCTAATTATCAAGGACGACACAGATATAAAAGGTAGATTATAAATTATATTTAATATGAGCTGTTATTTTTGAAAATGAAGTCCACTTTTTTATCGTATTTATTTTAAAAAACCTACATACAAATTACACATACATATATGCTAAAGAAGCTCGGATCTTTTTATGAATTATAGACGCTTTTCTTAATAATAGCAACCTGGCAGTGTTTTACATGAATGATAACAATACAATGTTATAACAATTTATTATGAAATTCAAATAGTTGCTCACTTCAAGGCCTATCAGTATCAGTTATCAGAACAGTGAAAATCACTTGGAAAAAATCTGTTGTTTCTGTTGCTTTCAATACCAAATAAAAATGGAAAATATTTTAAATGTACGAATTCAATGAGACTTGTATCCTTGTATACAAAGCCGCTACTAATAACTGATTTCAAATCCGGTGTTCAAAATTTAAAATTGCTTTTGCATCTACTTCTATTTTTTAAACTAATAAGGAAAAAGATCGAAAGCGATTGCTCTAAAATCTATTAAATGAAAGTATGTATGTACGCATTATGAAACCGCTAACTCTAAAGACGTGAGCTAGTCGAATTCAGAAGGCTTTATAGAAGAAGTTACAAAACGTTGCTATTCGTAGAAGCGTAAAATAACGACGTGGGGTTCATTTCGCTATGCTTTAAATAGAAGTAATTTATTGATACTCTTGCAATCAGATGCTTTAAACCACGATTGATTTGGTTTCGGTCTTCAATTAAATTGTAAGCCAAATTTACCGGAAAGAATTTTACGAAATGTGCGTTGATGGATTTGTAAATTTGGTAAGTTCCCCATATGTATGTATGTTTGATGATTTTTGGTCTGATCGTAAATTAAACTTACTAATATAAAAGTTTCAAAGATCTGAATATCAAAAGAAAATATTTGAATTTTGTTAATTGGTCGTAATTTACGAAATTGTAATTGAGTAGGACATTTCGACACGAAGTTTTGTTCACTTTAGAATAAATTTTATGAATGTACAATATTTGATAGTTTTCTTTCTTTCAGTTTAAAATGATGTTTGTATTTTTTTTTTAAATAAAAATATTATACATATGTATGTATGTAAGTACTACATACAAAAAATTGAAGTAATGCTTTGTTTTGTAGTCCTATTCAATTCGATAAAAAAGAAATTTCAATACTCGGATTCTCAGAAGTTTAAATATTGCAGACAGGACACAAGTAAGGGCGATGGGCAAGAGTTGATCAAATATGAACTTTGTGATCGACAGGGTTTATTTTTACTATAGTTTTAGGTATGTATGTATATGCTCATCATGTTGTGATAAGATCATAAAGATAGTCCAAGCATTTTAAGAGTAGTTTGGAGAATTTTACATGCGCAATAGTATAATTTGCATGATTTTTTACTCTTAATTCCAAGTTTCAGGGGGAGGGGCCAGCTGTACGTCCATGTACTTGAATTCAATTAAATATCTACATATGCATACAATGCACAACTGCTCGTTGCTCAATTGTTAGCTGAAAAAAGGAAAAACAGCCAAAAACTAATAAAACTTCTCTTCTACCAGGATTGGATCCCGCCTTTCCACTGTTTGATGAAACAAGCTCCCACCACCGCTTAAGTCCACTTGATGCTGATTTCGTAGACGTCATCCACACTGATGGCGGTCTGTTCGGCAATCCTTACCCACTGGGACATGCCGACTTTTATCCGAACGGGGGGATTCCACTGCAGCCGGGATGTGCCCGACAGGAAATTGCAAATAATCGTTGGTTGGGAGTGATAAGTAAATGTCTTTCTATATTTGGAGCTCCGAGTTCGCTCGTAGGTGCAGATGAATCTAGCTATAGCGTTCTGTTTCAGTCGGATGCAGTCATCAAAGAGCATGGCAGTACTTTATTGAGTCATTAAAATCGCCTAAAGCCTTCCGGTCGGAAAGATGTGAGGAGTCTGAGCAATTTAAGGGGAACCAATCCTGCCGAGTGAATGCTAAAGCTTATATGGGTATAGCTGCTGATTTTAGGTAAGCTTCAATTGACCTTTTCAAATTTTCTAACTTAGGGCAAATGTTTTATTAAGTATTGAATTTAATCCATATATGTATGCGTAGGAAGGAATTCATAAAAATACTAGAGTGTCTTTTAAAAGTTACGGATACGGGCTTAATTAGAGTTCTGCATTCCACCCTTTAGGAAAAAAAAATTGCCTCTTCGATAGGTTGCCATAATTTAAAGTAAATTATTTAATTTTCCACAAGTTGTTGAGTAGTAGTAAAGATAAACAATTTTATTTTTTGCGGTAGTAGAACGTGTTCAACAATCAGTTTCAGCATATAACTGAACAATTCAGCAATTGCTCTTGTTTAGCTGACTTATAGAACCTGAGTCCCTAATCGCAATATGCAATTTCAATTGTTTTATATACTGCCACTATTTGGCTAAACACAATTTATAAAAACAAAAAAAAAAAAAAACCATTTAATTGAGGTACATATGCCAAATATGGATTCCGAATTTTTGCACGTTCCAAAAGTCCCCACAACTTGTAATCGATCGGTTTGTAACTTGGATAAGTAGCAAGGGCTCACGCTCGCAGAGAAACGATCGCCTTAAAATTTCAACTTCGTAATAGACCTTCACGCTTTAGGTAACTAAAACCTGTTTAAAAATGCAATTATTGCTATAACGATGCTAAATATTTGCAATAAATATTTGTTGTTTGTTAAGGGCGTTCATTGTTAAGGGTAATTTTAATTTAATTATTAACATTTTTTTATATGGTATTAAATTTTATTGCCTATTTAATATCGGCTACACCGCGAGCACTGCTGGTGTAGTGGTATCATGCAAGATTCCCATTCTTGCGACCCGGGTTCGATTCCCGGGCAGTGCACGGATATATCTTTTTGATGTTTTCCTTAATCATTTAACGTTACTAGAATTTATTAATTACTTTATACAATTTACTTTGTCTAACTAAAATTATTAAAATATATTTAGCAGCTCAGCTGTGCAATAAATAAAGTTCAAACTTCTTGTTGTCGTTTCAGATTACGTGGGAAATTTTACTTGGAAACAAACGAGGATTCTCCATTTGGAAAAAACTTCCTGCCAGCTACTACATGAAAAACCTCGCCTATAGTCGGGTAGCGTGAAGTCTCATTCCAGGCTCATCCCTGACCCTGTGCCTTTGTAAATAGATTTATTCATAGCGCTTCTTTCTAAAGGGGAGTGCACACTGTAACAAGGCTGAATAGTGGTACTTAATAAAGAATAGTGTAAAGAATGCAGAATCGCATTAGGGAGTCTTATTAATGTCGAAACGCTCGGGGCTATTCATGTGGCCGGGCAAATTGGCGGGGGCTAAAATACCCACGTCCACTGCGGACTCATAATTCGCACCTTCATTACCATATGCTCATTTTACACGGGTATTAGCATTTCTAACGCGATGTACACATCCCAAAGAGGCGAGCATTCCGAAGCCCACGTACTTTCATGGATTACTTTACGAGCTTCGGGCAGCACTTTGTGTAGATCTACATATCCTGGAGCTGGCAGTGAATGAAAGGAATAATCTGCTAACAGTTTTCTTGCCATAAAACTCCATCTATTCTGGGATTTTCAAGAACCTTCAGTGTGGGTTCGTTTTATACATTTTTCGTGCCCCCAAAATGGAAGCACAGAAAATTGCCTTCCCTTTACTGGCTTTTTGGGCGCCCCTCGTATACGGACATGTTCTGTTATGACTCCGCAATTGACCTATTATTTTCGATGTTTTATCTTTACTGTGCAAAAATACCATTAAACCCTAAATTGAGAGAATTCTGTGCATCTAACCCTTCCTGCATCCCGAAAGCTACCTCATCCTTACAACAACGGGAGTTCCTGTGCAAATAGTGCACTTTCAGATTTTTTTGGCAAAAGTACTCGGTTACCGAATCGTTTTAAGGAACAAAACTTTATTCATAAAAAAAACAGCACATCCAGCGTATTTCCTGTCTGCTCAAAATCGCGTACTAAACCCAGAAAACCAGAAAAAAATATGTCTGTCTGTCTGGTCCGGTAGTATGTCCCTATGCAGGGCTTGCGCTGCCACATAGCCTTTGTGCTTATTTAGATGTTTGATTCAATAAAGGACCTTATTCGGAACGAATGTGGGAATCTGCTCGCTTTAATAGAAATTCATATCGACTATACGCCTCTGATGCTATCTTGTAAATTCTGCAGCTGTGCCAAACACCCAAAGATAAATTCCACTTAACTATCTAAAAGCAAAATTTCTAAAATTATTCTGGTTGTTGGTCTTCTGTGGTATTTTTCCACACTACTACTTCACCAACACACTTCGACGGAATGGAAAATTTGTTTTGTGTTGTAAGGGAATTGACAAGCAAGCAGGCATATTTTTTAAATAGACGCATGGAAATAGGGAGCTTTATCGGGAAGCAACGAAGGATGAGTTTGAAATGTGGGACACATTTTTTCAACACTCTAGAATTGATTTTCTAGGTTTTTACAGACTTATTACGGTGTAGGGAAAAGTGAACTTCTTTGAAATTCTAAGTTTCCTACTTAAGATACAAGTGGTACCATGATCTACATTATCGCAAAGTCCATAAAAGTTTTTCAAGTTTCGATCCTGTAATATGTATCAAAGGTTCATCCAATATTCATAATTTGTTGCGTGAAATACAAAATCTTGCCTCATATGATGTATCCTGTACAGCTCTTATATAAAAAGTTATTAAATTTAATTCCCTTGATTAAAATCGTTGTGAAAAAGAAGAGCGCACACATAACATAAAAAATATAATTATAATCTTAATTTTAACTCTTTCAAAGGATAAAATGTTTAAGAGGTTTGTGAAGCGAAAACCAATTAATTCTTAAAATAATATTAATTAATTAAATTAGAAGCAAATCTATACATGTACGGCGGGATACATGTATAACAACTTAATATGTATTTACTTATACTGTATCCATTATTTAAAAAAGGAATTTAGTTATATTATATGATATTATTAAGTATCTCCAGGATTGTTTCGTTTGCTTTCTTGCCAACATATATCTATGTACATAGGTACATATGAAAATTGTAATATTCTCATTTTCTTGTTAATATAGATTATTGCCTTGAAACCACAGTTTTTCGTAATAAAATCGATAAATAAACGGAGTTCAAAATTTTCCAAAAGAATAAATTTTGGTTTTGCAATCGTTAACATTTGTCATTTTATGAAATTAAACAAATGATAAGGAATTTTTTTTCTGATGTAGTATATGGGTATAAATTAAGTAGTTCCTTAGTCCGAATTTCACTTTGAAAGTAAAACTACTATCATATTTTTAACAGAAAAGTAAGAGTTAAAAGATCAAAACTTTAACATTAACATTTGTTCAGTACAGCAAGCTAGAACTGCTCCTTTAAACTAATATTGGCCTATAAACTTACATAAGTTCTTCAATTCCTTTTAAGAATAAAAAGTATCATAGCTAATAATAGTGTCGAATGGAGAGCTATAAAGTTGTCTTATATGTAGATACATATTGTATATACTCTTATATATTGAAATTGTTAATTCTACCATGAATGCTAACTAAGCAGTTGCGTTCATTCTTCTCCTATCAATGTCATAAAATTTATAAAGGAACTGTGGTATTCATTATGCGGGATATGGATAGAATTTCTCAATTTTGGTACAGTCTATTAATAGTTCCGTTGAGATTTATTCAACCAATTTATTGATTCAGCTGATCAAATTTCGACTACACAGAGAAATTTTACTCCGGTGCACACAAACCATTACTCCTTTGGCTAAAACAATAGCCCCCTTCCCAGAACCTTATATCCAACTAATAGACCCAGTTGTCGGCTACGATGTTGAGGACCGTAAACACCATTTCATGCGAAGTATACTCTTCATTTGGTAGTAATTAGATTTTAACACTCGCAAGGGTACCAACAATAATTGCATAATCGAATTATGAGTTTCATTAGTCGACATCGTTCAGAGACAATGACTCCTTCGCCACCTTTCTGAGTACGTTCACATTCAAGGGGGTAAAGGTGAGTTGACACCGACAGACACCTACCCCTTCACCCCTACCGAAAAGTTATTAAGCTAGGTCGCTCACCCCCGCACTGTTTGTTCCATGCACATTTTGTCGTTTCGACTTAATGCATATAAACTACCGATTATTGGGGCTCCGTGTTTGACCTCCTGCCTACTTCCGCATTTATGCGGCCCCAGGGAGTTCCAACATATTGTAAAACCATCTCCTTTCCTTGCGTGCCTCGAGTCAGCACGTAAGATTCTCCAGGAAGTGTCGTTAGAGTTATTAATGGTATTACATTAAAGTTTTATTGTATACCTTTGATGCGGCCCATCAAGTTTGTTTTTAGATAGTAATAGGATTCGTTCCATTTTTAATGCGAATAAAGAAAAATACGATTGAAACTTTAAATTAGTTTTTTGAAAATGTGTAAAACTATAAAAGTTACTTATAATTTGATTTATTCATAAATTAAGTTTTATAAATAAATTGACTACCTTTTTTCTTTAAATTTTCTTTGATTGTTTTCTACTTTACTTGACTGGGTCAAAATAAAATTACTTTTTTCATTGAAAATGAAATAAAAAAAAAATACACACAATATAATTGCTTAAAGTTTAATATCTGGAAGTTTCTTAGAATGCTGATTCAATTAGAATGGATAGAATATAACTAAAGAATACGAAATATTCAAATATGTATGTAAAAATAGTTAGTTATCATAAATAACATAATGTATTCTTTGAAAGCTGCCTCAGGCATTAATTTTGACTCAATTTTTAATGCAATGCACTTTATCCCAAAAATTTTGCAAAGGAAAATTCGTAATTATCTCTAAATTATTTATTCTTGCCGTTCAACGTACATATGTATTTATGTAATTTTAAACGAGTGAAAACGCCCAACAGGTAGTTCCCTTGTTAATCAGACAATACCAATGAAAGGCCGTTCTGTGGAGTGTGGACATCACTAATTAATTGTAAAACACGCGCCGAAATGCATTTATCCATAAAATGCACCTCCATTTATCGATTGTAAGATAAAGCAAAGAATGAAATTTGTTTCCAGGTGGAATCCCATAAACCGAGGGCATTATGTTACACAACATACAGACACCATTTATAAGCCAAATGTAACGTTTCCCTAAATACGTATTTTGGGGAGTAAATACACAAGACCGATTCTCTTGTACCTTGTTAACAAATAAAAAAATTTGTGGCAATCATGAACAAGCACTTAGGAGTAACTAATTTAGCAATTTCCACATTAACTTCGGTGGCAACTTTTAGACAAATAGTGCACACGGGGGGCTGAGAACTGAGCTTTAAGCCCATTTGGGTATTTGAATTTGAGTGTCCAAAGTGATATCATTGTGATAGCTCCGTAAATTTTTTTGTCCTGGCCTTCGCCAGCTGAGCCCTCGCTGCTCAGGCAAATAAGGGTTCGGAAAGGCTTAGTCCAATAATGTACTTAAGCACTTTGCGGCAGGAGCTTAATAAAGTACCCCACTGAGTGTGTAGGAGTGAATTAATTTGTGTTTACCCCATTTTCCGACAGAGATAAATTTTATTTAAATCAAGTGTTTGCTGGTTGTCAAAATACATAACATAAGGAACTCGGAAACTTTCATTGCATTTGGAAATGAAAAGTGGATAAAACTTTAAACTTTATTTTATCCTTCTCAGTACACTAACCAAAATAGTCTTAAGTAAAAATAAAGTATTTTACTGTGACCAAAACGATGGCAAAAAATCTCTAAACCAGGGAAGGCAGAATACACAGACAAGACGAATATAGGGTATTTTGTTTTTTCAACAACGTATACCAAAGGCTTTTATTTACTTTGAAGAACTAAAAAATATGACTACCTTCTCGCTTGCATTTTTAGATTTAGATTTATGAGTCATGAAATATAGATAGATACTCGTGTCAAAGAAAAATTACTAGTAGTTCTAAAAAAATATTACTGCATAGAATTAAATAACGTATCATTATTTATATTAATTAAAACTTAAAAATATGTACTTATAAGTTTGACAAATGTTCTAAGTCCAAAAAATATTTTAAGCGCACATATGCGCACATATGAATAAATACATATATGGCGAAGATTCTTCAAGGAGATGGGGCTGTATACGTCTCTATAAATAGCACAATTTCCGCATTTCTTAATCAATTCCGTCGAAACTTTTCCTAGGTCTGGTCGGTATTAATAGATTTTAATTGAATTGTTAGACAATTCCCTTGCGAATTGAGATTATGGGCTTGGACATAATATCTCCGTATTTCGTAAACACATCTAATTTTAAATTGGGAGAAACGATGGATGGCGATTGTGCTTATTTATATTAATTTGATTTTGTTGCCTCGATATCTCCATTATTCTTCAATAATTTCAATCACAGTTTGCCTTTCATGAGCTCAACATTTCGTGACGCAATTCTTCCTATATCAATGCTGAATGTTTTAACTATAATTAAATGTTTTTTTCATAATCAAAATTTATGCTTTTAAATCTTTTTTTACTATTTGGGCTTTCAGAAATGTTCATCATAATGTCCGTTTTTGAGTGAAAGAGTCAAAGGAATGTTTTCCAAAAACAAGCAAGCAAAATAACAACTTTTGTCTAATTTGTACAATAGAATTCTTTGTAGTACATCTCCAAATAAAAAACAGCATGCATAATGAGCATGCTTTTCTAATTAAGCAGGAAATTTTCATTTCCTACTCACTATTCTCCAAGCGAGGTGAGGCTTATTAATTTATGTAATTGTCTGCTGTGTTCCATGTTCTGTTTTTTTTTAAGTTTGGGTAATAATATAGTTGACAATCAAAGGTTGCGACAGGGTCATCTTAGTTTGTATTGATCTCTGTCCAACCTTCACCTTATTTGGGGAACTCCTACAGGCAAAAATCGAGTTATTTGCGGGTATTTGGGTTGTATTTAACCAATGAAGTCTCGCACGCAAACAAATCAACAAAAGACAATTTTACTTATATTTAAGATTTTTATCTACATAGTAGAAATTTCACTTTGAATCGAAGTATCCAAACATCGCATTAAGAGCTATCGAATTTGAAGTGCTTATTATGCTAACAATGGGCGAAGCTTATCAGAAGTGCCTACTGCCCTGTCCTGGCCTTCCTCCGCAAGAAACATGACTTAGTTTCACATCAAAAAACTACTTAGCATTCAATTGCTGAAGAGGAGAGAACCAGAAGCACCCTTGATTGGGGTTTAGGGCCTTGTGGCGCTGGTTAAACACATCGAGCGACGTGAACCCCGATAAACGAAAGGGTTAAACTCTGAATAAGCGTAATGATTTCAGGTACTGTTGCACGGCACCTGGTTGCGTGTCTAGCACCAATTAATTGCTAAAACCCTTGAAAAATCTTAGACTTGCATAGTAAGGATGATTTTCGTAAATCAAATATTCTTATAGAGTATAGACGCTTTGCGGTATGGTGCTGTTTTTCTTTCGCTGCAAGTTAATATTTTTTGCAAAAATTTTATACTATAGGTATGTACATATGGTACGTGAACTGGAAAACTGACGGTAGTATAGGATGTGAATAAAATTTATTCGGCGTGAAAAAGACATGTATGCATAAAATATTGGAAATATGTGAACATGTTCCTCCCACTTTGATATTAAATTATTTTTCCCTTCGGAAAACGAAGCACGGCTAAAAGCAACAACTCACTCAGATTCTAAGTGAGTGGGTATCAAGTGTCCGAAATATTTAGAAATGTTGCTGCTTCGATAACGCCCGCCTGAAATATATATGTATGTTTAAGATATGGAACGCTGAACATCCGCGAAAACATGTGTACCTACTTTCGTATAAGAATTTTCAAGGAATTTAGTAAATTTCTCGCAAACACCCCGACATCTGCGGAAAAATGCAAGAGGAATGGTCGTTATAGAGCCAGGAAATTGTCATCGATTTTTTAATTTCACTGAATTTAATTGAACAGTGAGTGAGCGGTTTTAAATAATGGCCAAGCCCCGACTCATGTACCTGAAATAGCTCCGAATTTGTCGGGGCCATTCGAAAGGGCAATTTAGCAAGGATATTGCGGTGAGGCAATCAATAATTCCCACTTTATCCACACTATCAGTAAAAACAAAGAAATATTGTGTAAGTCCTTGCGAAAATTGCGAATCAATAGCTAGAAAGAGCCGGTGGCGACGGCGACGATGACGACTATGTGGAAGGAGCCACTCGTCCCGAAAAAAAGACGCAGAGGCTAATTCGAAAGGTCTATATTTATGCAAATTTATTAACGCTAGTTTAGTCTGGCCATAAAAACTGCTCGATTGAAATCCGATATGCTGCCTGGCGGAAATGGTGTCTTATATGTACAACTAAATTCGGCTCCCTACTTTTTGACGGCGGGATTCCGATTTAACTGAGGCGTTTTCACCAAATAAATTTCGTTAGCGTGACTGAAATTATGAGGATTTTCTGCAAGAAAAACAGCTTTTGTAGTAAGGGCTATAAATCGTGGTGAGTGGGCTCCACGTCCATTTTTCGTCAGCGACCACCTCTGGACATTTTGTTCAATAGAAGGAAGAAATTATAAGTGACCTCTGGCCTCCAGACCCCTACCATTGCGATTACGAGGTACAGGAGCTAATATACCAACTGTGATTTATGAGCCATTGCTTAGATACCAAACTAAGGGCACATCAAGGACGTACTTATTGCTGAAAGCCTTGTTATTTTCGTACTTCCTTTGCCTACAGTGATGTCATGGTGAGAGCATTTATATTTGTCGCAAGTATCGATAAGAGTAATTCGTTGATTGATTTATCAAGAAAGGCCCTTATTACCCTGCGGTAGGGTGGAGAGATCTTAATTATAATTCACAAATGTCAAGGGTTCTCGAATCAATCAGCATCAAGGCAAGCCCTTGGGTTACATAGTATCGACTTGAACTTGCATGCACCTAATGCGAAGATTAGTATGGTAATTTTCCAGAATATTTAGTAAATATTTTCGGATAGATTGCAATCTTTCTCATAGAGTTAATTAATATCGTCAATCTAACTTTTACCAACCTCCTGCGCATAAATTGAACCTAGCAACTTTTTTTTTTATAAATACATAGTATACAAGTTAAGTTGTCGAAAAATGAGCAGCTGAACTCATTAAAACATTTACTTTTTTTTTTGCCGCTTTCAACTTATTTTGCACGTTTTATGTTACTAACTAGATTCTAAACCTTCTCAATCCAACTGAACTCAAGTCGAAAACTATTGAATACCACAGAGCTCATTCTTTATTTAGTTTCTTCTTTAAAATTCAATGCATTTTCTTAATATTAATAAAATATTAATTAGAGGTATATGTAAATATGTTCAATTTGATTTTAAAATTATTATAAAAACCATTTTAAGGTAGGCATGTCATTTCAACTGAAACAAAATATTTGAAAAATTTAATTTGATTTCTCGTTAAAGAAATTTTTAATAGATATTTATTTCCATATATTTATAAGTAAGTTCCGAAAAAAGTCATCATAGTATAATTAACATTTATTGTTAAAATTATGAGCGGCCAGGAAATGTTCGCTAAACAAATACCATAGAAATCTTAAAATGGATCTGGTGGACCTACTACGAACTGTTGTTCGAAATGAACAGGAACAGCTAAAGAAGTGCTCTACGACAAAAATTGTTTGTTCTACAAACAAAATTTAAAGAATCTGTTTTGTATAAGGAAATTTTAAAACATTTGTATAATTTTTGTATTCACTTCCAATAACATCCGAGCACTAGAAGGCAAGATTTTTGCGATAATCCGATTTCATAATCTTTGATCTTAAATATCTCACAATCCTTGTACTACAGTCTATGTCTACTTTTAGATATTAAAATCTAGCTCAAAGTGACTTTGTTAGAGGATTTAGATTTAGAATTATGTTTATACCTATTTCCTAACACATTTAAATTTATTACGTCATTAAAAGATATAATTTTATTATGATGTAATTCAAAGAGAAAGCCCAATGATGTAAGTGTATAAATAAAATATGTTATTGCAGACCAGGACCAAACGACCCAACATAAATTGATTTTTTTACATACATATTTAGAGCATATGATATGTTACATCTACATCGCATAGGGAACAAAAGAAACCTCTCAAAGTGCAAACCAACACAAAAGCTCCCCACTTGGCTATAAAAAGACTTCTTTCATTTCTTCCAATTTTAGGCAAGTTTCCCGTGAAGGGGGGTCTCATAAATATTAAATAATACTTGTTTCTTTTTTTTAAAGAAAGAAACAATTTCAACATATGCACACCTCCCGCATGTAGCTAGCAGTCCCAGACACATGTCGTGAAAATCTTTGATTTTTTAAGGAGCTACTTGTTGCAATTTTCCTGCCCCTTAAGGGATTTCAAAAACAACGACCAGCACAAGAACTGCAGCAATCGGTGCAGGATAAGAGCCCAGGACAAAACTTATGGTGTATGTTAAACATTTTTTAAATTAAAAAAAGAAAAAAATTCAAGTTGCTTAACTTACGATTTTATGGTGCAGCGCTGAAAGTTCCCGCTCCGTCACTCTCCGGCTGGCGGCCTCCCGTCTCCGCTGCCGAAATTGACTGTACTTGTAGGCGAGGATGACTCCGGGGAGGGCGAGGGCCTCGAGAGGGGATTTTCGTCCAAAAGGCATCTTCCTGCTGTTCTCCTGGGCAAATTCCTCAGTTGGTACAATGGGAAATGTTTGCACAATTTTTTAATTTTACTTCACACACATTTGCTTATCTTTTTCCTCTTTCTCATATTTTAAAGTATTCGGACTTTAGAACTGTGTCACCAAAATCGTTTCAGGGGACTGCCCGACGGGCATTTTTCTATTGTTGGAAAGTAACCGGGCGGCGTCACATGCTTCACCTTAAAGCTGCAGCTTAATCGGCAGCTTAAAACATTTTGTGGTCGAATTACAAGTTACACTCATTTATTTATTTCTGAAACACTAAATTTCAGCACTAAAGAGTGGAAGTTTTTGATATCGCCAATTAACCAATTCAGGTCCTAAAAGAATAACGAATAATTTTTGATTATATTATCATTTTTATGCAAAAATTCCAGATACTATGTATGTACATACTATGAATTTTAAATTTTTACACTATTGTTAAAATTATTTATCAAACTATTTATTCTAAATATAGTATTATAATAATGAAAAATTTGGTTTGTGGGTAGTTTTTTTAACGTTAAAACTGCTTTTACAAAGAAAACATTTTGTTGTTCTTCTTTGGTTTTTCATTTTTTATTTACGTAGTTTAGTTTACGTGTTTAGTTTGTAAATTAAAATGATTAATTAATAAATATAATTTAAATTTACATATTGTATTTCATGTAAAAATAAAATAAGTAATTAGTAAATGATAAAATACAGATATGTATATTGAAACAATGATTCGTTTTCGATATTTAAATCAATACACCTTAAATGGCTATCACAGTGTGGCAAAAATTAACCTTTTTGGACG
The DNA here is from genome assembly GCA_933228815.1 of Machimus atricapillus. NCBI lineage: Eukaryota > Metazoa > Arthropoda > Insecta > Diptera > Asilidae > Machimus > Machimus atricapillus. The sequence goes on along the minus strand of OW121786.1, from coordinate 28,824,345 downwards.
TAGGTTATTATTCGTGATGTTTGAAAATAAAGTTTGAACTTTTTAGCCTGATAAAGCTCTGAGTCTTTTTCGAAGAAATTTCTTCTTTCATACACAAAAGTCACAAAATCTAGGTTTCCTTAGTATTTTGCATATAAAAATACTTACATATATCTAAATAGTACATTTTAAGAAATCACATTGTCCGGGGCTACGTTACCCGATCTTTCTACGTATTTACTTAGAAAGTTGAAACCTTAGACGCGTTTCCTTTTAAGTTCCATTTAGAAAGGTTAAAAGAGCTTATGTAATATTTGAATTTGATTAAACAATTGAGAAATAAATATGGAACTGGAACGATTGAAAAGTTATTTCATACTTTCAAAATATTTGGTAATTTATTTTTCCAATAAAATTAACATTTTTATCAGGAGTTGCGTTTAAATGTTTTTTATTATAGTTATTTTAGTTCCTTTCTGAATTCGAGTGTAGGCTTTAGCACCAAAAACCCAAATATATTTATATTTGGCTAAACTTTAACTGTAATACCTACACCCTGTTTTTTTGGGTTAAAAAACTTCAATGCGATTCTCAAGGGAATTGATTCGATTTAAAGAAAATCGGGGAGAAAAATGATTACCTGTCCCCCGATTCCTGTAATTTATTATGTTGTACCAAAGACAAACTACATATGTATCTAGTTTGTTTATGGTTGTGCCATACCTGCACACAATGGCAAATACGAAGTAAACATACTTAAGTAGGCTTAATTTAATACTTCCTTAATATTCCAGTTCAAGTTCAATTTTAACATTATTATAATATCACACATCAGGTCGTGCTAACAAAAAATTCCATGTGATATTAAAATAAAATGAATAATATGAATAAAACACTTTTGTGTAAGATGGCTCTACAAAACTGGAAAAATTTCAAAAACTTATGATGAAAATGTGGCAATAACTCCAGCTAAAAAGGATAGAGAGCGAATTGTACGTGCTTAACTTTGAGAAAAACTTTGTCTTATTATAGAGGCAAAACTTATAACTAACTTTATGATTTATGCTACTACTTGAATGCCCCTGGGACCGGGATAATTTGAAAACAGCATAGCCGCTACTTTTAAAATTCTTGTTCAATCCCCTTATGTTGCCATAGAGACATGATTTAAAATTTTTAAAAATTTAAAAGGACTATTTTCGTAAATTATTGCACATGCCATGACATTAAAATATTACCTATTATATTTAGAATTTAAAGTGTATAACTGGCAAACGGCATATTACTTTTAAGGACGATTTTAACTTTTATGAAATAATGATTGAAGAAAACGTAAACGAAGATTAGGTTATAAAAATAGGAAAGAAATTTATTACTTTTTCTTTTAAATTAATTATTTTATTCCCTTGCTCCTGGGAATACATATACATATACATTTATCAAACGAAATAAGTTAAAATACATTCAAACACCGGTATTAAAAGGCAGCCAAAAGGAATGAACTCTATCAGGAAAGGAATTTAGTCACAAGAGACCAACGAATTTTAAATGAATTTGAAATATGAATACCTAATTTTGGTTGTTTAATAAAAGAACGCTGAAGAAAGAATTATTGAATGTATTAAAATATTCCCATTTATTAAAATTTCACCACATTTAGTTTTTTCTTCTATTTCCTCTAAAATGCATAACAGTATTATGTAGACCAAAATAAAAATATGAGTTATAGCAATTCTAGTTTTCAAACCATGTAGAATATCTTATAATAAAGAGGCTATTTTCTTATATTTTTCAATTCAAATGATAGTAAAAACATTCTGCAATATTTAACTAACATTTTTGCAAATATATTCATTTATCCAATATACTGTAAACGTGTAAACAAATTTGAATAGAATGACATTGTTTAAATTTTTAATGTGTTTTGCATATTACAATTTCAAATGTACCGCATGCATTTCATTAATTTATTGACCGATATTTAAGCACTAAACTTAGTTTCGTGACAGTATCCAGAAAATTTAATTCAAATTCGCAATAAAAAGTGCTCCGTACTCCAAATGCCAAGGTAGAGAATGTTTGACCGCAATTTCCATTTTATTGGGAAATTAAGTCGTACTCAGCAAATTCAATCTAAAGTTTGTATAATCGTGGTATAATTTAATGAAAGTGCTTTTGAGCTTTCAGCAATGCGATTAACGATTAAGTTGGTTCGGCAGAATCATCAACCCCGAGCCCTTCTGCCTCCAGCCTCATCGCCTAGGCCTTAGGCCCTAGGGTCTAACTAAAGGGCGCCTTTTGTTCACTGGGTGCTAAGCACGCCAATGTGAACGCAGCCGATACATGTTAACATCCATGCCCTATGCAAAATCCAAGGATGCTGCAGATATGCTGCATTTAATTAAATTGGCCACAGGGTTTCATCGCATAATGAGTATTGTGCTCGATGAAAGCCCATTGTTTACTTGCAAAAGTCGGTAAGTGGAGCTGATAGTGGTCATAAAATTATATCGTGACACTTATATCATGCAGAGAATTTCCAGTAACGCAAGTTGCATTAATTTAAATTGGCCTTTGTTATAGAGAATAAAGGTCATCTCAATTTAGAATCTCAAAAATATTAATTTTCTATTCATGAAACACATTCGACTAGCAAATTACAGATATTAAAATTATTTTCAATCTTTTATCGCATATTAAAACTGGAAATCGCATATCACTTATTAATCACACGTGAACACTTGTCCTCAAGGTACATCACATCACTTAAGAAGCGATAATGTTCTTCTCTGCCCGCAGATCGGACAAACATTAAGTTACTAACTTTAGCATATACCGGGAAATGCTCACTGTGATTTTCGCCCTCTTACGAATTTTTATGCTATGAAATTGTGCAACGAGGGCGAATGGGAACAAAACCGTAACTACTTCCGTTTTTCCTCAGGTAAAAATGGTATAATCATAGTGTTCTCGGACCTTGTTTTGGTTTCCTAATGAACTAAAACTGAGCACATCAGATATTGCAAAATAAACTCGGGATCGAACCTCCTCCCAAAGACCTTCTGTTCCTGACTGGAAGGATACGGGCAATTTTACGAGGGCCAACGAAATCCTTGTTCTTCATCTGCAAACTTTTTCCCCTACTTTTGGAGCTAAATGAGCTCTGTAGTAGATTTTAGGCAGTTGAAGTAATATATTTGCATATACCTGAAGAAGTTCGTCATTATTTCAATCAGATTTTAACCCTGTGCAATTTATAATAACATAAAATATTGTTTTCCTATCATTTCTTCTTCACATTTCTTTTTAATGTTCTACTCTAGTTGTAAGGATATGAACATAGTAAACGTATCTACATATGAGAAGGTTTATTTTGTTTATTTAATTTCTTTCAAACACAGAGATTTAAAGTTTTGATTACACAACTTTTAATTCTCAATTATAGTGATAATTTCATAAATATTTTAAGTTAATACCAGTCAGTGGTGAAAATTCAATTCGAGTATTTGATGATATGTAAATATTTCACAAAATGGGAGCAGTCTAATATTATTGCAGCCTATGATACAAAATTTGAAATCCGGCACTAGTAGATATCACATGCGCTATGTACCTACATATGTATATATTTATAATAGGTTTTTCATAATATAAATTCACGTGGGATTGCAATAGCCTTTCCTTTTAATTAAATTAAACAATTGTTTCATAACTGAAAATGACTAATTTGAGTATGAAGCTTATTAGCATTAGTTTAAAATTAAGTTTACACAAAATGCCAAATGTATTTCGTATTCTGAATACTAAGAGAATGTTAAAAACTAAGAACTAGTCCTCAAAAAGAACTTGTTTTAGTACTACCTACCTTGCGATTATATGCAAACATAAACTTCCACTGTAATCAATAAATTATTACTGCGCATATGCACCGCTGGAACCTCATCCTGTTGTTTGTATCACCGCTGACATTCATTCCCTCCTTTGTCCTGGCATCCTCCTCCAGCGTGTGACGTCAATGGCTTTTTTGCACATAATGCAACCTGGAATAACGCATCTCATCGTCATCTGAAATCGCATCTTCATCTAGTGCACTTTAATGCATATTGCACGCAGGTCCATCCTATGTAAATGTTTTCCGGTTTTTGGATCAAGTAAACGTAACTTGTACTTTGCACGTGCCAACATTTGGACAAATAAACCAGAACACTTGTTTTCAGTATTTTCGCAACTACAAATTATAGTAAAGGTATACTGTGGCATGTGTGGGAAAAAAATATTGGCACAATGCCCAAATGGGGCAATAAATAAAATCTGTTGGTTTTATCCTTGATAGTGCAAACATTTGCTTATCGTAGTGTCGATTTTCTACCGAATCAGTTCTTGTTGTGCTGGAAAAGAGCGAACATTTTAAAATTTTAACATAAGTAATTATTATTTTGAAGTACCTACATATTTATTTCGGAAAAATATGAAACAATAGTATAATCAATTTATGGTACATCAAAAATATTCAACCCAACTAACTTATCCTTTCAAATAAACTCTACCTTCCTTTTCAAAAAATATGACTCAATCTTCCATATTCAATTTAATAATTCATATAGACATAAGCGTTACTATTTACGAAAAAAATAGAATCCTTCCTTTTCTTTAATTTATATTATTTCCGTATTTCCCTATTTAGAAGATGTGTTCCTAAAGTGCAATTGAGCCCTCTGAATGGATTGCAAAGTATCTTTTATCTAAAACGAAGCTTTGCAGCCACCCCCTTCGTTTGAGAGCACTTTGCACGTGCAATTTCTGGAATGTTGGAAAGCCAATTGACGTCATACGTTCCAATGTGCTTGTGACATCATTTCCCCATTCAAGTATGTGAGGGTTCATGTGTTTCTAGTTCAGTTCAAAGCCATTCACTTAAGCTTAAGGAATGGAATATGACCTACTGCAGAATTTACACAAGTTATTAGTATTATGTATTTATCTTAAGAAAATATTAAAACTTAAAAGAGCATTGATGTTTAATGTTGTACATACTTACATTATGTTTCAGTGTGGTTTCAGTTAGCAAAGCCTCATGTCTGCAATAAAACAGTTTACAGGTATTTTCTTTAATTTATATACTTCTTTAGGGTTACCCAGCGAGCCAAACCCTCTAAAAATAAAAGATAATAAAGTATTGGAAATCCAATTTAAGGACCATTATCAAATAAACATATTTAAAATATTGCCTTTTTTTATATCTGTTCTTACTTAGTTTACATCCCCTGAATCCAGTAGTATCTCCAAGTTTTCGTTATTATGCCTCACATTTTTGATAGAAATAGGGGTTAGAAGTAGCTAGATACATACATACATCAAATAAAATTCTGATCACTTTTGTAAAAGAGCTCGTAAAATATTAGGTACGTGAAATAAAAGCGTGAATCTTTGTTTGCAGTTTGTACTCTATAGTTTTTAAATTGAGGATTCATGAATTTTTTATAATCCCTTAACGTGCCGTGAGGGTGGAAGCTGGAATTAAAAACTAGGAAGTACAATAAAGATTGTGATTTTTGGAGCTCTTGATGGGAATTTCTCCTATGGGATTAAACATTAACATCAATATAAACTATAAAGATTTCAATTTTTGAATTATTATGGAGAAATGCCAAGGTCAATTTAAAATGCTCTGGAATATTTCATTTTGCGAGTTGAAATTTTTCATTTGTGCAATATTCATGCCATTCTTATTGAAAAGAAAAGAGCCTACCATGTATGTAGCATTATCATAATAACTATAATATTCTTATCCAGATTTAATTTATACGATTTTTATTTACAAATGGGTGTACATTATTTTAGTTAATTAAGTCCATATGTACGTATTATCTGTTTTACCTATACATATGTTTATATATTCTTTTAGCGAGATTTGAATATTTTGTATTTTTAGCAAAGATAAATTCGGTCGAAATTCAGCACGAGGCCAATAATATTCTTTAAGAGTGTCAAGAACTACCTCCCCTAATGAATCATCGGGCATGATTTATTAGTCCTAAATGAATGAATCAACGACGAGCTTCATTCACGTGACTGAGTTGAGTTGAGTTTAGTAGGTATTCCGACAAGTTTCCACACGACAGGATGTGTCTTGAAGAGTGTCACACCCCAAAATCCGTTCCTGAGTGCTTTCAGAATTACTCACTGTCCGGTTAGCTTGATGCGATGACAAAATCCGCGCAGAACAACGCAAAAGAGAGGGAAAAGGCAATTTTACAGGAAATTAAGTTCCATTACCTTTTGTCACGGAATACGGGTCCAACCAACAATTAAGTTAGCAAATCGTGAATTCCCCAAGGAAGTTCGTTATTTAATTAACTATTTGCCTGAGGAGACCACCAACTTAGTTATGGGCAATAAAATAGGTTTTACGCGGAATTTGTTTTTTGAACTATTACAGGACAAATAAAAGAGTAATTCGGAACATATTTGAGCTGCAGGTAAAAAAAAAAACAAATAGAAAAATTAAGACAAAATATTTAGTACATACGTACCTATCTTTGTGCAAGAAATTCAAATAACTCTAAATTTATTCTTAAGATATTTTATGAAAATAAGCTTTTCTGAATTTCCGATTTGACAATATTCATCGTATGTAAATATTATTTTGGTTCTACACAAGTCGATAATTTTTAATATACATATGTATACATTATGTTCAATATATGAATCAACAAAACAAAACTACTAGAAGCGATTTTTTTAAACTTTAGAGTATTAAGAGTATGTATTATGTAAAAAGATTTACACAAAAACTCCAAATATTTTAATTTCTACAGAGAGTAAGACTCGTTACTCTATTCATTATTCAAAACGATTTGATGGCACTTTATAGCGCTGTGACTTCCATCCATTATTTACTACTACTATCTTTAGACAAAATTTTGTATGAAAAAACGATTCTCAGAAAAATAAATTTTACACCCTCACAGATCACAGAACAACAACTAGTTATCATCAGAAAAACCACAATGTATTCAATAATGAAACGTTGATAAAATCAAAAGAATTAATTGTCTAGGTATTGAGATGGACAGGTACATATGAGGCATAATTTTAAATTTTTATTGTGACCAATTTAACAATAATTGCTAAAGTCTCTTTTGTTCTATGAGCTGCCGACAGCACTCACTCTCATACATACAATATACGTAATGTAATAGAGTGTACATATGTATTTAAACATAGGAAAGTGATGGTATTTAATTTAAAAATAAAACTAAAATCGGTTTTGTAAAAGCCATTGTAATCAATAAAATTTTCAACTAATATTACTCACCATCTCAAACATGTTGCGAAAAAGATGCGATTAAAATTTTAACATGATATTTCAAATCCAATTAACATTCTTTCGTCAATTCTCTCAAACTGCATATAATTATAAATAACTTTTACAAATAAGTAAATGAAATGATCCAAATTCCTAGGTAAGTACACATGTGGGTAAAAAAGATGAACCCATCAACCCATTAAAGCATTACCCCCCTAATTTCTTGAAAAATTTCTACGCATGGAACTTCATCAGCTGCGGTGTCCGAGTGGTTAAGGAGATGGACTTGAAATCCATTGGGTTCTACCCGCACAGGTTCGAATCCTGTCCGCAGCGGGAGTTGGTGTGGCTAAGTTGAAGCACCTTTTTGATGAAATGACGATTGTCGCACACCGAAATTTTATTTTTAAAAAATTTTAAAGTTATCAAATCTCTTAATTTTAAACTTTCTACGAGTCAGATCGAATGTCATAATTATTCGCATCAAATCAAAATTAAACAAACATCAAAAATGTAACTCCTTCGAGCCGGATTTGAACCAGCGACCTATGGATTTCAGCTTCAATTCACAATCTACAGTCCACCGCTCTACCAACTGAGCTATCGAAGGCTTGGTGGTCGGGGTTGCAGAAACAAATTTTATTTATTGTACTTGTATTCTACTACAAAAGCAAGATTTATTTGTGGATTCATTATTGAATAGCTGAATTGCATCCAAAATTGAATTTTACCTTATTCAGCTAAAACAATCAGACTGCATTCAAAACAACAGCTTCTGGATTCAACTGTACAATTAATTGATAGTTAGTTGATAGAAGTCAATAAATTTAATTTTATATTATATCGGTTTGCCCTGGATTAATGCACCGTGTCGTAACTTTGAAACAACTTGATTCATGAATGATTTTTTACTTGAATCAAAATCTCTTGTATATCACATAATTCAATCAACCGAAACGATGGTTCTGACCGTCCTGACAAATAATAATGATAGTATTTAGTAATTAAAAACACGAATTTCTAGAAAGCTAACAATGAAGGAATAAAAGTTGTCTTCAGCAGCTTTCAGAATTTTAGTTTTATCTCTACGTATTTCATATTTAGAGTTTCACAAAACATTAATTTTAACATCAGTAGTACCACACCACCATTTGCTATTTACACTAAAATTGCTGAAAGTTACCACCCTATCAGTAGGTGGACTTTTTGTTGACCACTTTCTCGATTTCAATGAAAATCAAATTGCATGGAATGTAAGAAATTGTTAAACCAAAGAAACATCCCAGTAAACAATTTGAGAAGAAATCGAAACGAAACGAAGAACAAAATTAGAGAATGGTGAAGATAAAGTTCACTTATGATTTATATTCGGTTTGCCTTATTTTCTCGCTTCGAGAAGGTAAATCGAATTTTCTTCTATTTCTCTTACTTCTCTTGTTTCGAGAAGATGAATTGAAATTATGTATTTCAATTTCTCTTAGTGTTTGCAATATTCTTTCACGTTCTATAAAAGTCTTTATTTTGTCGATTTCGCTGTTCAAATTTGCAATTAATTTTGAGTACTAAATGAAAATCTTCCAAAAATTCTTAACGTCGCAACAAGTCCGTCATGCTAATAAATTTAATATTCTCTGATAAAATGATCGAAGGGCAATTTAACATAAAAGTTCCCTTGGACAAGGTAAGAAAAGTAACAATAAACATTTTCGTTTCAGGATTTGTAATGTAACGAAAATCCAATGACTTATAATTAATACAAATTTTGTTGCGTTTTAGGGTATTTTTAAATTTGTCGGTTGCATATCAATTTAATTAATTCAGCAAAATTCAATTGTATGTTTATTTTGTCGGCCTTTGGCATTGTTTAAAGTTTGTTTGCATTCAGATCGCAAATAAAAACTGTGCATGTAAGGTTTCATTAGAGACAAAGCGAGTACTCTATATAAATTGAAAAATAAAAGTTGAAAAGTGGAGCAATTTTTCATTACAAAGCATTTACAGCAAGACAAAAATAAATAAGGTCAAATTTAAAAGGTTATATAGGTTTTATACAAGTATTAATTAAATTTGTTAATGTATTTTACTGATAAAATCCCATTTAAAAAGAAAGCAGGGGAAATAATTTATTTAAAAAAAGTCATACATTTAACAATATTCTCTACAACCTTTCAATAAATTAACGATTAATGGTAATAGATATAGGACAGTACAAAAATTGAGCTCTAACTAAGGTAAGAGTAAACGTTTATAAAAGTGGAAAATTTTTTTCTGGAAAATCATTGTCTTTTGTTGGAAAAATAATTTTATTTTAAAGTTAACAACATTCTACAAAGACTTTCAATAAAAAACGTGCGTTTGGCAATATTTGCTTATCAACAGTTAACTTCAATGGTTACAATTATATAAAAAAAAAACTTTTAGAGTCTTACAGACAGTCAACAAAGGAACTATCTTGCCTAGCTATCTAGCATAGGATCGCTAGTCCGCTCCAATTCATCTAAAGTGTCTTCTGAACCGGATGCGGTGAGGTCAGATAGTTCGTCTAGGCACTTTTGCCTTTTCCGCACGTTCCAATGCAGGCACTCAGCGAGGGAGTCGAACCAGTCGGAAATTTGATCCTGAGCACATATACTTGGTACGGGGTATTTGGATGTTGTTACTCTTAAACTATCACCGTGGAATAGCTCCTGCCGATTTCGTCCATCAAACGATACCCATGATGTATTTCGGCTATCTGGAGATATAGAAATCTGGGGAAAAAAACAATTAAACTAAAATAGCTCTTCGGGTTACAATGACGCAACAAATCACCTTCAATTCCACACCGGCTGGAACAACGATAGGCCGAAAACTGAGTGAATGTGGACATATAGGAGTCACCATTATTGCCGGAACTGATGGATGGATCATTGAAGCACCTGCAGCGACTGCGTAGGCAGTACTTCCTGTTGGCGTGGAAACAATAAGTCCGTCACCTTGCACCGAGGTTATATGCTTCCCATCTAGGAACAAATCTATATTGCTTAAGTACGGTGAGGGACCTCTATCGATGACAACCTCATTAAGAACCTATAAAAACAAACATATACTTCTTCTCTATTTAAAACTAAGAAAAATAGGATATACCAAAATATTGGTGGACGCCTTAGTAACGAGTGATTGTGGACGCTCAGCGCCATTGCTTGCTTCCGAAATTTCACTACTATTATTATCTCTTGTTCGATCGCTTTTTCTTACAATAATACACCGTAGGCGGCTGCGAAGTGTTAGAGCTGCATGCCCCTCTAACACATTTGTAACTTGCTCTTGAAAGTTATCAAATTGGAATGGTGTCAAAAAACCCAAAGACCCTAAATGAAACGCCATAACAGGCGGAACTGATTGTTGAAAAAGTAGTGAAGCATACAATAGCGTTCCATCACCACCTAAACATACTATAAAGTCAATCCTATCCGTTAGGTCATCCCTGCCATCCCTGTAATTAAGATATTATTAGTTTAGTACATATAGTGAAAAGAAATGAGAAGTAAACTTACTTAAATGTTACTAATTTGTCTTTGATGCTCTGAAAATTCTTGTCCTCCTGCAGTAAAGGATCGTCCAGGACAGCTCCTTCTACCCAAACGACCATATGCTTTTCCTGAACCAACCACTCAACCAATTGCACAAACGGAGCCAGCACTGTTGAATCGCGAACCTTTTTTATTACGAGCACAGTTAATGGAGGTTTGTACCATGTTAACCTTTGGCTGGCCGGATCTTGTATTTGCCTACAAAGAAAAGTAAGCCAATTAAGCAAAATTCAAAATTTCTATTTTTCAGAATACAATTAGAAGCCATAATTAATATGTATGTAATCTCAAAATTTAACAGACCATTGACTTGAATTTTTAATTGTAACATACGAACTAGAATAATATTTTCAAATTTTGACTTTAGCAGAATATGTAAACACATTCACTTTTTTTAACGTGAAAGTAATGAGTTCCGACTTTTTGAATTTGAAAATACACTTTTTGCAAACTTGGGCTTCAAGCTGCGGTGTCCGAGTGGTTAAGGAGATGGACTTGAAATCCATTGGGTTCTGCCCGCACAGGTTCGAATCCTGTCCGCAGCGAATATATTTTAAAACTTCTAAAATACTTTTTGTAATTCTTTAAGAAGGAATCTCTTGTTAACAATATTTACTGAAGCTCCTAGAACTAGAAGACCAAAAATATTTTAATACGATGTCCTATTCCTGGCTTTTATATTTATTTTCACCAATAACAGAAAAATTATAAATTGCAATTGTGATAAAAATAAAACGGTCTTTTAAATTCACTTTAAAGCCTTATTAATTCTTCTAAAATAAAAAAATTACTGAAAGTATTATACTTACATTACCATAGCAGGATTTTTCATTATTCGCCCGCATGGTCCAAATTGTTGGATTGGTGATGGTGCGTTTAAACTTCTGGTCCGCCTGTAATGTAAAAGAAAATTATATCAATACTCCAACATTGGGCAAGAAAATTGTAAGCTAAAAAATAATAGCCCTACTTTGTATTTTTTCGCTTCTCATTCTCTTCATTCACTTCAGGCTGAGAATGAGATGATTCAAGAACGATCATCTTAAAAGTTAAATTAAATAGACGATGTTTTGAAAAGTATAACCACGTATAACTATATGTCAAATATCTCTTAACATAAAATTTTATCAATGACAAAAAAAGCAGAGGCAGTACTGTTTACTGATAAATTTTACAAAAAAAAGCTTTCAATGCCATTGGGAAAAATAAACTGACCGTTCCAATTTATTCTTTTTTATAAGCTAAGCTTTATTATTTAGCAATGGTCATTGCACCAATAACTAAAAAATTGTTATGTTATCAACCGGGCATTCCCCTTTATTAATTGTCTCAGCAGCATGATTTGAAGAAACTACTATAATTTGTGGTTCTAATAATTATTACAACTGCAAGTTTGCCGACTATTTTTATAAATATGATACACACTGGATACTTGGAAGTGAAGCCTATTCTTGATTGTATGTGACTGGATTGGATTCAGATGTAAAATGTTGTGTTCTTGATTAAAATTAACATTAATTGAATTAATCACAGCTCCCTTCAAAATATAGCATTGCTTCGTAAGTTCCTGAAGCATCTTGTACAAAGTTTGAATCTCGTTACAATAACCAAATCAGCTGGTATACAGAATTTTTTAACTTTTATATGTAGCTCGATGGATATACCAATAAGAAATTTTATTAGTAAAAGTAAATTTATTTTTTGCTTTTAATTTTTTTCTATTCCGGGCTCGGTTATGTCAAAATATAGGCACAACCGTGACCGACGCTGAAACTGTACGATATTTATGACCGAAATGCCCCTGATATAGTAATATTATATAACTTTAAATTAATCTATTTTCTACTATAAAGTATAACTAAATAAACTACATTTCTGTTGCATATTAAAACTGAACATATCTTATTTATTCGAGGTTTTAACTAGATTAAAAATGTTAATATCATCAGCGTAAAAAAACGCAAACAGCATATGAACAAAAATTAAGGTTTCATTCACGGAATTAATAAATTATTTAGCATAAAAACCTTTTAGCCTTCAGCTCTTACTCGTACCATAGAAAATAAGCAAAATTGCAGGTCGAACCATGAAGAAACATAGAACGTGTGTTATCATCTCCCATATGGTCTAGTGGCTAGGATACCTGGCTTTCACCCAGGAGGCCCGGGTTCGATTCCCGGTATGGGAAGACTTTTTTTTCTCCCCCACAGTTTATTATAATCTTCAGACTTATTCACAGATTGATTAAATTACTATATTATGCAGTTTGCGTAATAAACATAATAATCACTGAATATGCACTTGTTCCAATTGTACATTATAAAGCTCAAAAAGCAGGCAATTATAGACCCTAATCACAAAAATGGAAACACGTGTGATGCTCCACAAAGCTTTGAAACCGGACTTTAGAATTGACACTGGGGACAGTAAGCTGCTCGACTGAACTAATTATGATAAATTATTCAATCGTTTTTCGTTAGTTTTCAAGAGTAGGTACTTAAACCGAAAAATAAATTGTTATGTCTTATTGTTAGCACAAAATTAGTACTTATGACACACCAAATAGCAGGACGTTTTAATAGTGCAATAGTAGTAAGTATGAACAAATTTTGTCTGTAGAACTCGTTCTTATTCTACTAATAAAATACTGAAGTTCCTCAAATTCAAAATATATACACATATTTTACTCACAAAAACACTGAACAAATGAAATTAATTTGAAAACATTGGGTTAATTTTAAATTAAAAGGCGTTCAGATTTCATTGTCGACATTAGTAAAATCTATTAAATATTAATTTAAATATATTAAATTCTAATTACTAGTGACCTCAAAACTTTTTGTGATACATCGGTACTATCTTGCAGAATATAATTTTCCTGATTCCTGTAACCGTTTTCATTCTGAACACTAGAATAGTCAAATAGCGAATCATTTGCATAATTTCCCGCCAAACTGTTCGAAGCACTTGAAGTTGTATCCTCTTGAAGAGAAAATTCGCGGCGATAGAGTAAATTTCGGTTAACCATATCAGCTGCAGTCGTGATAGCGTTATATTTGATTAATTAATACTTTATCAGACTACGTCCGCAGGTTTATGTGTAGCACAACTTGTTGATAGATTGAAGTCTTCCGTCAAACTAAAACAATTACTTCTCAAGGCGGACCAGAAAAAGTCTTCAGGTATGCGGTTCGTCTTAGCCTCTTCACATGTCTGAGTTATTCTCGATCATTATTAGCATCTTAAGACGGACACCGACTCTTAACAATAAAAAGTCAAGGAAATTCCCCCTCAAATTATCTTTCGCATTCAACATTAGCTAATGTAATCCTTCGTCAAGGTAGGCGAAGTGATCCTAAGAAAAACATAAACTAATTACCCACTCGCAGCTCTGAACTCTTGGGTTTCGCGATCGCGCGACGATCGTCGCTGCTGATCGCACTGGCTAAGTCACAGACAGTTGGAACAGGTCTTGAGAACGCATACCACAGCAATCTCTCAAAGAGTAGTCTTAATTGCAGACATAAATTGAGGTGAGGTATGTCTCGAAATCTTGAGGTGCTTCAACCTACGGTAGCCGCAATAGGGACGGCCACTGCGACTGCACTAATTGGAAAAAGTACAAATTACTTTAATCAGCATTTTCGTTTTTCGGAATGCAGTTTCATTTGGAGTTTTTCTCAGTACCAGGTTGCAATTTTTGAGTAGAAATTTCGGTAATGTTTACAGCTGCATATACCTGGGTCAGAGTGGCAAGAATTTGGAGATCGTGCAGAAGCAAAAAACGTGCACATGCTATTGATTGAAACGATTATTTCTGGTGGATATCATATTCAAGGTGGCCGAATAAAATTCGAATTCTGCGCATATATATGAACATCTTTTTTTATGGGTTTCCGCGCAAAGAATTTATTTTGCTTCATGAACAAGTACCAATTAGTAATGCAAAAATTTTTTTAAAACAAGCTTCCTCAACGGTAACTTAATACCTGGTTACCGTCTGACTTTATACAGGTATTTAGTACTGCACAACCCAAATTAAGAAACAATTAAAATGTCTGTAAGTCTTTTTTTCTACACAATACAAAAATACCTTTCACATTACAAGCATTTTGTCTACAAATTCCAGGTCTCGTAAAACCGTCAAACTTACGCTAAGTTTGCTCTTGTTTAAAAAACAAACCAAAAGTTACAAGACAGATTAATTAATTTAAGTGTTCTACACTGTTGATCCGGTTTTTTTTGTCAAATATCTAACTATGCAATTTCTTTTGCAAGACACAGCCCGATGAATACAAACTAACTTCACAATAGGTAACGACAAAATGAAGAAAACCATTTAGTTAGAACTTTCAGTCGTCAAAGGAGAAAGAATTTGCATTTTCCAATTCGATTTGCATTATTAACGCCAATACGACAAAAACTTTAATGACAATGACGTCGTAAAAAAGTTCTTTTGAAAAGTCACGCTAAATTACGCAGAAAGTAAATTATTTTCGTTGTCATTGATTGCAATTTAGAAGAATATTTTCTTAAGACATATTTTTATAAATTTATCTTTACAAAAGTGGCATCTTTAGATGATTTCCCAGCGAGCAAAACTTTTAGGTACGTAGTTTACAGAACCTAAATATAAAAATGGTTATTGAATTAAAGGTAATAAATTAATTTATATTTTATCGAGCAATATAATTCGTTGCAATAAAATTAAAAAGTTGTTATTTCCTTGTCCACCTTGGCCTCTCCTCTACAGAGATACAGAAGGAAAACGAAGACAAGTTTTAAAAGGCATTTAAAGAACATATAATTCCATTTAAGCATTTAGAGAACATTAATTTCCACCAAGAACAATTTTCAGGATCGATTCTTTCAAAAATCTCCCAACGAGACTATTTCAGAATATGAATTTACAAATATAACGACACTTATTTCTTAATAATATAAAAAGCTATTTAAAGAAATTTTAATTGGTAAAAACAAATAAAGCTCATACTCCTATTATAGCTCCCCGAACATTACGAAAAAATGTACCCAGAGAATTAAAAAAAAAATTATATTTAAACTTACGGCCATGTCCCGGATCTCCTTCTTCTAGTTGTACTGGAGAAACAATTGTTATTATTCAATCCACAGTCATCTCTTACAAACTCTTCCTCCTTCTGAAGAGTTAATTGTTGTATATTTTCACTAAGTTCTTCACAGTTAAAATTCTGACTAACGTGATTGCCCAGTACTTTCGTTGTATTGTCCAAATTATGTTGAACATATTTTTTTGCGATGTCATTAAGTGCGAAACAATTGTCTAGATTGCGTTTCAGAGTCCACGACGATAGCTTATACCGGACACGTTCCTCCAGGCGCGTTTTGTGCAGAGTCGCAAGATCAATATCCGATAAGCATGCCATAATTACAGCAATTTATGCGATAGCATACTGAAACGATTGTCGTAATATTATTGAAACGATTTAATGGCAAAACGTTTCAATAAATTTAAGACCATCCTATATTAATAGGTCTCCTAGCGATCCACTGTGCGTCCTTGCGCCACTACTGAGTTTCGAGTATTGTTCCTAAAAGCTGTGGCCTTGGGTTTCAGCAGGACACCTTTTTAGCTCTAATTTACGTCTTTACAATGCACTTATGCACCTTTGCAAAAAAAGGAAACATAAATGGTACCTGTTCCGCAAAGAGGTGCATAAGGAGCGTAGAGAATGCAATGAATGCATCATGCCGCCAAACGTAAAGGCAGTCGAGTGGCATGCACTTTGACGACTCGTTTAAAGTGCAAGTGGGTCGAAAGTTATTACGCTACGTTTAAAGTAAAATTCACATGGAAACTATTGATTATTCCACCATTTGAAACTTTTATTACTGTCGCAACTACACTACTAAGATTTGTATACCGCATGATTATTATCTCTATTTTCAAAATAAAAAGACAAATGATAGCTTAAAATTATTGACAAAAAAAAGCTCTTAGTCAGCAGAATATGAACTCATCAGGATGAATCGCATTTTTGTATTTTCTTTTCTCAAGTCATATCATTTCAGATTTTAGAATTGTCAAGTTTTTATTAAGGAAATGAAAAACATTCTTATCTCAAAAAAATTTCATGGTTTTTTTCATGCACGTAAGCAACCGTTGATTCTGATTTCCTCTTTCAATGCTCACATGTTCTGTTCTGACCATGAAAGAAAAACACGAAACTGCACCGTGCAATAAATACACTTCCATAAATTGACAAGAAATGATATCTATAAAATCTATAAAGCATCGAAAATTGTTAAAACCCCAATAGCAAAAATAATCACTATTGTATCGTAACTCATTGATAAGTTTTTCAATTAAATTTTAATGTATTCACCTTATCAACAATCTAATGAAGGTCGTTAAAAATGAATAAATAAAGAGAAAATTGTTAAAAACGTCATTAAAAACTTTTAAACGTTTAATAGTTATTAAACCTAACATACTTATCATTGAGGAAAATACAATACAATTATATAATTATGGATCATGCAATACCGTAATACTTTAACGATTCTTTATAGGTTTCTCAAGATTTCCAGCAACCCTCAAAAAAAAATAGGTCAAACATATTAAAAAAGTGGGCATCTTACACAACAAAATTTTTATATATGTACCTATAATTAACAAATAAAGTACTCGTAACATTTTAATCCGTTTTCTTTTATCGGCCTCAGTTACATGTATTATATCGAACTCACTCAGTATATCCGTAGATCGCTGGAGTTTTTTTTTAAATATATTCATCATTTATAAAACTTGTTGTGATATTGTTAATTATTTAAAATTCTAATAGACATATAGTTACCAGGAGAATAATTATTTTGTTAAGTGATTATTAAATACGTAATTAGAGTTAAAGATTGACAAACTGCTTACACAACCCTTTATATGAAACTTAACTTCCGAGAATGATTTAAAAAATTCCATAAAACCCAAAGCTGGAATATTTCCTTTGATGTTCCTTAATCATTCATTAAACTGTAAGTAGTTCATATGGAACAGTAGTTGAAAAAAAAAACTCAATCAATATGCGGCTGATAAGGAAGACAATAAACATTTCGAGTTATTTCCGAAGGGCAAGCGAGTGGGAATTAACAAACCAAATGGTGGGACCCGTCGCAGTCGCATCATGAATAAAAGATTCTTCATGTTGTGTAATTAAAGCTATATCACTCACTATATACCTCCAAGTCGTGTGCTATACACATCGAACTGGTTTATGACGGCATTTTACTGAAAGTGATAATTATTTCACGCTCATTGCACGCTCCACCTTTGCATGCAGCCGCTGTATGCACTATGAGCCACCACTAAGGTCACCTATTACTTTTTATTTACTTTGTGGGCAAAATGATGCACAAAACTTGTAATATCGCGAATTTATGTATATATGTATATGCAATGTTGGATGGCGTGATCGACTCGACAATTTTCCCATTATCAACTACAATTTGAAAATGATTTGCAGTTTACACGACAAACACTGCAAATGCATTAAACGTTAAACTGAGCACGTTGGAAGATCAACTCACTAATTGAACCTTCGACTGTAGCTGCAAATCCAACGTATAATGTTAAAATAGCTATAATAATAAGAACCTTTACATATATGCCAAGGGACTTTACTATAAACCAAATCATAAATTAAAGGTACTTTGCTCCTTTTAAACTATCATACTAAAAAAAATCAGTTTTAGTCGAATGAGTCAAAATATTTTTCAAGTATTGTTATTGTTGATATTACCTGATATTTTACATAAGTTCCGATCATATGCCAATGTAATAAAATATTTTATACACTATAAATTAATATAGTACAAAAAAAATCTTATTCAAAAAACTAAATTACTAAGGAAGAAAATCTCACCAATAAGTGGATCTTTTAACACACATTTAGTTTCTTAGTAAATTTTATTTTTGTCACGCTTTACACTTTCACTTTTTGAGGAATGTTTGCTTTTTAAGAAAATTGAAAAGCAGCTCAGCACTGTTGGTTTCGTTATGAAAATATGTAGGTACTTTATTTATCTTTGCTTACTAGATAAACAGTCTGAGGGCTTATGGCTTAAGTGAGAAGAGATAATATTTTAATATTACAAACTTGATATCAAAAACCGGTACTCAGTTATTTTAATTTTAGTGCGCCAGAGAATATTTAAAAAATCAATACGTTTCGAAGTGCTAACTTTTAACGTACTTTTCCCTTGAGAAATGTCCATCAGTAAACAAAAGTGTATTTTAAAGCTTAAAGGTCGCAAAAATAGCCTTAAGCAATGATACGACCATGTTACATTAAATTATAACATTCATATAAAAGTTTAACCACAAAAACTACAGAAAAAAAATTGAGACAAGTCATTTTTGACCAATCCTAAAATCTTTCTCAAGGAGGAAACGAAACGTATCAAAAACAAAAACAAAATTACCACATATTTTAGTAAATCATAGTTATTTGACTTATTAATAAACATTTGTAAATTGACATTGGAACGATTTTGTTGTCGTAAACATTCAAGCGCATTCTGATATGAGTTCAGGGGTTTAAAACTTTAAAGTTTTATATAAAAGTGATAAAGATAAAAGCTACTAAATATGTTTATATCCATTTCAATATTGTTTAAATATTATGAGACTGTGCATAAGTAAGGGACACAGTTTCAACAACTGATAACAAAGTTCTTATTTACTTTTTACGAATGGCGACAGAATTTCAAATAATTCTTTTTCGCTACGGGATATTAAAAAAGCTGCAAAAAATTGCGTTTAAATTTACGTATGAAATAACGAGCTGCAGTTTAACTAAATAAATAAGTACGTGTGCTGATAATGCTCGCTGCAATACTGAGACCAGTAGAAGAGTGCATAAAATGCATGTTCGAGTAAACAGCCACTAAATTCACTTCCGGTTATTTTGTTTATCAAGCAGTTCGATTTTTGTTGATAAAAGCACTTCAACACATGTATGAATATTTTGCAGTTGAAAAATATCCGCAAATAAAGTTTATTCAACTGTTTTCATCTTTTGGGCAGTTTTTGTATTTAGCAGATATTCGTAATGAGATGCATGTTGTAAAGAAGACGTTAAAGAGGAATTCCGTCGGTGCCAGGTACGGCTGGTGTCCGAGAGAACGACTTGTTTAATAGAATAAAAATATACAAATAAAAAAAAAAAATGTTACCTAATCGTATTTTTGAACATTTAAGCTCCGCGTAGATTTTAGTTTACGTCATAACACTTTAAGGGGACGAGTTTGTATAATACCATTATTAGGCCATTAAAATAATTCAATAAATATTCCTAGAATGTTCCATTAATGCGTCTACGATGGTTAATCAGCATATAAAGGTAAGCAAGTCGAATGGTTGGAAACAATGGGTCGAAGTGCTCATTCCATAATTTTGGTCATTAACCCCACACCGTCCCAACGGGCTAACCTATTTAGTGTCCGACTCTGAAAGCACTTCCAGCAATCGACACGAACGAGTTGTCCAAAAAACTTGTGGAAGGTCGTAGGCGTCCGAAACGTGCAATGTTCGAAAAATACCGCGAAAAGCTTAATAACAAAAATTTCACTTGTCTGTATAAGTATGTCAAGTTGATTGTTATATAAACACAGAAAATAAAAAGAAAGCTTGAACCCTTCACCATCAACTAGCTTTTAAACGGGGCACAACACTATTGACCGTAGTTGGCTCACAATAAAAAAAAAATTTCAAAATTTTAAATATCCCAGTCCGAAGCACGATAATTTAGGGTACCTATCGGGATGTAATGTCACGAATTAATTACCGAATTTAAATATCCGCTGCAGGCGATGTGTGCATACACCACTCAGGTGAACCAAGAAGCAACTTTAAAAATTAAAAACAACGCTCATTCGCAAAACGTTTTTACTTGTTAAACGGCCGCTTCGAACTGATTTGCTTAGTGGACTCGGCGGGCAACTCAACTGGAGTCTAGCTCCACCGCCTGGCATCATGTCTCGCGGAATGGTGCGACGTCGCGTTATGAATATCTTAACACTTCGTCGCGGAATAGTCCGCCTTTCGAGGAGCTCCGAAGAGTTCGAGAGACCTAGGCCGCAACTCTATTCCTTATCTTTTTTCGGAGGCGCAGCAGTGTCAACCTGTCCGGTGCCACATAATTACAAGTAATGAGCGTGTTAACACACGCGTCAGTATCTCAAATCCACGCGGCTTGGCATGTTGCGCACTTGCCCCACAGTAACACTGAAAGATTTAAAGAGCCTAATCCCAATTTTAAGATTTTCATTTTTCTCCGCCACACTGATAAGCGGCGCTTAAAATGAAAGCAACAATGATAAAACTCTGTTTTTCTTCTCTTCAACCTACATAATGTATATGAAAAAATGAAAACTGAAAATTGAAATCATTATCGCACCGCGTTTCGAGAACACATGTTATACTTTCACATTTGTTTTCCTTTCGACCGCGAGGTTGGCTCGCATTAGTGCGAATGTAATATTAGTGTCCGCATATATGTATGTATTACTTAATAGCCAGCTGCACTGTGCGATCACGCGAGTATCACAACAGCCCATTTTTACTCAATAATAACATTTTCACAAGTTCACGAATAACCTTCAAGCTTGATAAGCAGCTATATTTTTATTATGGTAAAAGTGCGAAGTAATGGGACTCCAATGTTTGAAATTCGCTGATATCTAGGCGATTGATAGGCTTCGTATTCTGTTGAAATGAATTCGGCTTTTCCCCTTTTTATTCATCTATATTATATAATAAAATACAATTTCTTTGACCTTATCTATTTTGAACATTAACAAATGGGTGGACTATCATTATGTTATGTTTTGAGCATTTTACAATCATTTGTTTGAATCTCTATCAAAATTTCTTCGAGGCCCCCTTTCAGGATATATACGAGAACATTTTATACAAAGTATTCTAGTGGTTAAATAGGTGAATTATTATGTCTATGAGCAGTATTGATAAGTCCCAACCGCCTTTCTTGTCCCATAGAAGTTCTAAGATAATTTTTAATTTATTTTAATTTTGAAAAGCTTCTTTAAGCTGCTGTGATTGTAAGCGAGCATACTGTAATAACCTCTAGAACTCTGAAGTGAAAATTAATATTTCGTGAATCGTGGATTATTTAACTTAAAGAGCTTGCTCAAAAATTTAATTTTCTTCGCCTAATTGTGTAGTCACAATTTACTTGTTTCGATAAATAAAGCGAATGTTTTTTAGTCACACAATGACTACAATTTGATTGTTGGTTTGTCCCCGCCTGCGATATGTACCTTTAAAAGTTAAAATTATATTTATATATGTACATATATTATATTTTTTATGTAGGTATCGAACAAGAAATATTTCATGGCGCATTCGACATTACTCAAACAGAATTTTAGATTTATAGCTTGTTTTTCTCTTTTCTTTTATATGTGCAGATGAGTTTTCTTTTTTTAATAATTTACTTTATTTCAAACATTTTAATTGTTTTGTAAGTATTCACCTTGACACCTCCCCCTTTCTTTTAAGAATAAGAATAATAAGTATTCTAAGATAAGTAAATGAGCTTGTACAGTGAGGTAAGTTAAACAGAATAGGGGTTTTAAAGGACAAGGAATTGATCTATAACTAGATTTCATTTTTAGAAGTTTCGTTTTGTCAAGGTTAAGATCGATCAATTAGGTAATTCAATACATCAGTTTGTAGAGTTAAAATCGTACAAATCTCGAGATCCTTTGAAACAAAATTTCCAAACGAAAAGTTTTTGTTTTGAAAAATTTATCTTACCAGAGTTTCTATACATTTTTAATATTAAAATTTGCGGAAAAATCAGTACCTATGTCAAATAAGGAATTTTTTAACTTTTCTTTACTCCCACGGAATAATAAAGATTGGTTAAAAAACTTAACTTTTAGTTCATCTACCCGTTTAAAGCTTCAAATTTTGTATAATTTTATATAATTTACATTTAAATAGGAATGTAAAATTAGCCTAAACGTAGGCAGTTCGAATTCAGCTGAAAATTATACTACTTTTAATTAATTAATTGTATGCAAAATTTCTTATATTGCACGCAATTCAGCAACAACAAACAAATGAGCGGATTCGAAATAAAGCCATGCTTAATGCTCAAAAGTGCAGGGATTTTATAAAATTAGTTTCTTCTTTCGTCATATATCAATAAAAGTATGAAATAATTTCATTAAAAGCCAAGTTTTTTATTATAATCGAAAAAAAATCCATTATTTTATAGTGATGTTTATAAAGTGCTGCAATTCTTGCTCATTGAAATTTTCAATGTAATTTCATTTTATTAAAAATATTAATCCAGGTAAAGCCCAAAAAATATTTAGTAATTAAAATACACAATATGGAAAAAAGGGTCGTGGGCGTCCAATAAGTGAATCGCCCTTTGACAATTACTTGATTTCCTCTAGTAAAACCAACAAAGGGCGAAGCACTGCTGGTGTAGTGGTATCATGCAAGATTCCCATTCTTGAGAACCGGGTTCGATTCCCGGGCAGTGCAAATTTTATTTTCCCATTCTTCCTGCCACTTTAAAACTTTTTTTAAGCGCCTTTGTTTTGCGCGGTTACTAATCTTACCAAAACTCTCTCATGGCTTCAACTTCGTTCGGATCATCTTGATGCGGATGGCGACCTGTGCTTGAACTTGTGCCATTTAAAACCTGTTTCGACATAATGTCTCCACAAAAACACAAAACGAATTAAATACCTCGGATGGTGTTTTACCCAAAAATTGGGCGGTTATTAGCAAACACGGCACGGCACGCACTTTATAATAAACGAACGAATTTCACGCGGAAATAGCGCTCCAGTAAACAAAGTAATCCTCGTCGAAGTCGGTTGGATTCGGAGCGTTGATCTCTGCGTTCGCCAGTAGCAGCGACACTTAAAACTCAGAAAATAAACAAAAGGCGCCTCTTTGTCTTGCAGCGAACACCTCTCGGGCTTGCGAACCAGACAGACATGTGAACAATTCTCAAAAAGAGAAATTTATTCATATATCGTTTTCTAGCCCCAAACATTCACTCATCTTTTGACATTCCGCAGTCCGCACACGTCGAGGCCGTACACCTTGCAAACCGAAACCACCTTCGTGTGCACAGGAGAAATGTCAAGCTTGGCTTGACCTGCCGGCACTGCAGTTCCTCTTGTCTTGCCTAGAGTCTAGATGGCGCGATTTCAGTGTGTTTCTCGGCTAGACTCGTTCTAACTACGAAAAATTGCTCGGGGCTTCAAACCGGAGAGTTGGATTTTTAAACTAAATTTTCACTTCCGGGAAAATTGGGAAGTTTCAACGTTTTGGAAAATTAGTAAAAAGGCAACATTAATTAATTCCATTTTTCCATTTTCACTTCCAATAAACGGGGTACAAATCGAAGTTTTCCACACTTGTCCTAAATTTCCAATTTAAATTTTCCCCACCCTAACAATTTTGAATTGAGAAATCATTTTTTCAAAAAAACTGAGGGAATTTGAAAATTCGGTGAGAATTCTCATACCCATATAACATAAAATCCGGCCCGAATAACTTCAGAATTTATTTATTATTTTAAAGCAAGATAGTAACAAAAAACAGTAAATTCATAATTTAAAATTCTTGTCGACCAAGTTTATTCGATTGTTAAAGCACGGATAAATAACTATTATTTCTTTGGTTTAACAAAGCTTGAAGTTATTATGCTCTTTAAAATTTCCATTATTTTATTTAAATACAAAATTTACATAAACTAATAATTTGTATACAGGAGACCGTTATTTCAAAATCGTTTATTTTTCATTTAACCCTAACATGGCCATTGAGTGGATCCTACAGTCCTACATTACGTTCAAGTAAAATCATTTAATAAATTGTAATCTGATCTCTTTTTAAATTTTCAGATATGCAATAAATAATGATAATTGTGCACATATAATTAGTATGCAAATAAATTTAACCAAATCCAGGCGGCGAACTTTAAAAGGCACCGGATAAAGAAAGAAGCTTGACATGATTGCTGCTGCCTTCAAGTTGCATTCTGACCATTCTGATCAGAAATGAAAGCATTTGGGTTTTTTTAAACGACATTTATTGACCGTATTTTTAAAAATTAAGTGGATTTAAAACTGGGTTAAGTAACTTTGGTTGTAGCAGTAGGATATAAAAATGAGTTTACAAAGCATTTAGTTTTTATATTAATTTAGACAACAATCAAGTACGCCTTCGATAGCTCAGTTGGTAGAGCGGTGGACTGTAGATCGTAATTAGAAGCTGAAATCCATAGGTCGCTGGTTCAAATCCGGCTCGAAGGAGAACTTTTTTTTTCTAGTTTTTCCTCAACGCATAAAGCGTTTAAAAAAAATTTGTTCAATAGAGAATATTTATATAATATGATAGAAATTTTTAAATAGGTATGAAGTACTGACAGAAAATGAAATAAAATAACTTATAATGGCTCTAGCAGTTAGAATTGGTGAGATAAAAAGCAAACGAATTCATTCCTCTTTAAAACGTTACCAAGTCTGTTTTGTTACATATCAGTAATGTTTTATTTCAAAAACCTTTATGAGATTCCTTTTAAAAATTATTTATATATTTTCGTATATGATTTTAAAAAAATTCTTTTAAAACGGTTAGCAGAACGTTAACACACAGAATATATTCGCGCACAATTTCTTCAAATCATAGACATAATAATTTACCTAATGACGTTGCTATTGATAAAAAACGATTGCACGCTTCAATCAATGCCTCTTCAGCCAGACTGGGTGAGTTATTAAAGACTTGTTTAAGCATTTTGCGTAAGCTTTTTTTCTACTCTCAATCTATAAACTATTGACCTTGCTTCTGTATACACTTTTATTATTTATTTATTTATTCAACCATTTACGCCAATATTTAAGACAGATAAAGAAAGATTTACGAATTTTATTTACTGATATTTTAATTAAATTAATTAATTAATTAATTTTATAATGTAAAAGGGAGAAAGTGCTTCAGAATCGTTAGATAAAAAAAAATGGAGGTGTTTTACTTTCTGATTTTAGACAAAAAAACTTTCTAAGAGTTCATTAATACTACACAATTAAGAGACAGTGTTTTCAACCGTTTCCGATCAAAATGAAAAAGAAGAAATCAAAAGTTATATTGATCACCCATAATTAAAAAATGTCAATTTGCATCAAAGTCTTCCTCGCAGTTATTAAATTATTAAATAACAATATCAATCGCAATATGTGACGCAATGCCTCTCATGACTAGATAAGTTTGGATATGAAAGCAACAAACACACAAAAATAATTCTACTTATTTTCTAACTAGTTTTCCTTCGTCGTTTTTTATATCATGTTATGGCGCATGACTTTTCATGAACAACACCTGCGAAGGTGACATAGGCTTTGTCCGGCTCCAATTAAATTCACTCTGAATTGATAATTCAAAGTTGTCCAGAAAACCTTTATCGGTTAACTTCCCGAATTTTGCCATCCAATGATTATTTCATATTATAATGCTTTGTGCCCAAGAAGTAAGGTAGTTTACCTAAGTTAACTAAACTGTATAAAAATAAATATTCTTCAATGATAGAAGCGAGTGAATAAACGCGACCAGATAAGGTAAAAAAATTCCTAAAATAACACCTTAACAGCGCGCACGAATTTTATTTTTACGTTTTTTCGAATAGGTGGAAGCTTTAAATACTTACCGAAATTGTCCAGTCTTATCTTGCAGTTGAGACACACGAGTTTTTCGTAACGGCGCCGGGGAACCCCCTGGCGACTCCGATTCTGCGACGAGGGCTCGCGCCATAACGAGATCTTCCTCCTTCATATTGGGGCCTATGGAAGTGGCACAACTTTCATGAAACACAACAAGAACCCAGCGCACTTTACACCGTAGCTGAACACCCCCGCTGGTATTCTAATATTTAAATACGTAGAAGACCACTGGCCACTTAGGACTTAAAATTCCAATACAAAATTATCTAAATTTAGAATACACTGAATGCCAGCTAGCAGTAGTTCTTCCCGGGAAATTTGAAGGATATAGAAAAAGATAAATCGCTGTTAAGACACCTTTAGGGCTCTATCAATGAAAACATACGCCTCTTATCTTAGCCCTTACTTAGTCGATCAAAAAATCCTCACATGAGTCAATGATTTACTTGGACAGCGTTCAAGTAAATATTGAGAAGCGAACCGATCGCGATCGCTTACAAAAATAAACTGAGAATGGAGATGGAGCGCCCAACAATGAATCGGAGTCAAGATGAAAGGTGGGAAAAAAGAGCAGAATGTGCGCACGGGGTTCTGTGCCATTCTGCGGAACACCTTAACATACATAACATGGAATAATATTTTGAATAACCAAGTCTTTCTCCTCCATATTTCCGATCTGGACTCCATATTTTCTTAAAGACGTTAAATGCTTTTAATGAAGACAGGAGAGGTTGATTTTTAGTAATTGCGAACTTCTTCAAGTCACAAAGAGCTTTTACCATTAGCCGTCATCAGTCATGCTGATCTTACACCAAAAAAACAATGATCCCCAAATTATATACGACAACCTACACTTAATTTTAGGTAATCAATCAATTGTTGGTCAATGACTAGTAAAATTACAAGTTTTTTATCTCCCTTCCCTACTGTTATATAATTATGATTTATGAATATTTTAAAAAACACTATAAAATCATTAAGTGAAATTAGATGATAGATAGATGGTAAAAATCTGATAGATAAAGATACCTAGATAAAGTAGGCTAATAATGAAGATTTTTTGTAATATAAAAGATACAAATTTTATATTTAATTTTTTTTAACCTTAAATCATGCTGAACTTTTTACCAAAGGTGTTATTAAAAAAAAAAATACCAAATGGCTTTAAAAATAGATTTTAGGTTTTTAATTAATAAATTTTAACTAACGTAAAACCATCTTATAACCAAATATTAAAATTGTGAAATGATCGTGTCTAGTGACACTGAAATGGACAAGCATCTTAAGTGCAGCAATTGAAGAACCACGGTGTTACTTTCAATCGAGCAATCTCAGCAAAGTCTTTGAAGAGAATACTTTAGAAGGCAGCACAAGGTTAACCAGAACAATGTCTTCAAGTCATTTTGTTTCCATTTCAGCGTAAAACTGAACACTTAGGTGAAAAGTTAGGCGAATGGGGCTCAGCACTTTAAGGTGATATTAATCTTTAGATGGGCTAAATGAGTCTGGGCTCGTTTTAATACCTTCCTAAATTTTTTTTGTTCCTATTTTACTAGGCTTAGGCATAGCATTTAGTGACGTTGCGACAATGAACTTAATCCAAGGTTCTACATGTTATACTTTATTAAACTTGGTTAGTTTCAAAGCTTATCCCATGAGCAACAATTTTTAACTGTGGGAGTTCCCAATTTTTAATGATTTTATCTTTCAGCGACCCAATTCAGTGCGTCACCTTGATTTATAATTGCTAAATTGCTATTTTATGCAAAGTCAATAAATTAATTTCCAATTTATTACGATAAATATATGGTTTACTTTTAAGTTAGAGACAGTAACAATCATTTCCACACAACAACATTCAAAATTTGCCTCCTTGGAACGATAATTGGTTATCTCACTAGGTAAATCAAAATTACTTTTATTATATGTACTTGTAGTGATAATACTAAGAAATTACCCTGAGACAACGTTAAGTTTTCAGCATTGATTTATATATTTTTATGTCTACTGACGAATTCAAACCAGTAAAAGACAAGAGTAAAAAATACACGAGTGATTTTATTAAATAATTTACAATTTAGTATCAATATGTACAATCCATATCAATGGACTTTGCTTAAAAAAAAAAAGTGAACAATTTCCTTTTAAAAACTGCAGCAACTTCAAAACATGAGGATTGTACAATTTGAATGCTTAGTCCCATGCAGGAGAGCGTTCAACATGTCTACAAAGACCGAAGAAAACTTAACCCAACTCAAAACTTTTTTTATAAGGTGGTTTCATTTTCATTGAAATTTATTTAAAGAGATAGTTAACATATTTTCAATCGTTTGGCCTTTGCACTGAGAGTAATTATGAGGATGCAAAGAATTCCAGGCCGGGTCAAAAAAGCTCAAATTCAACTTCTACTGTGTCCGATTCGGATGTCCAGGAACCATTATCACCACTATCATTATCTTCGTTATCCCCGCCTTCGTCATTGTCACCATCGTTTTCTCCGTCGTCATTGCCACTGCTGGAAGATGTGTTCATAACTTCCCATTCACCATCACTAGCACTGAACTCGTCATTGCTGCCGTTTTCCTCATCGTCCTCGTTGTTTCTGCGCCTATTGCGACGTCTTCTTCGCCTCTCCCCGTTATCCAATCGAAACACTGGAATAGGAGGATATGTTTCGCGAAACATATTCTTATGCAATTACTGAGGACAATTTTACGCGATTTAAGATAAAGCAGAAGCAATAGACAGTAATAAATTGGATCTTAAGATATAGGTAGGGGAAATTAGTAAACAGAATGCTATTAATAGCAACTAATAATGGTGAAGCAATCGGATGAAATTAAATGGTAAAAATACTTACTGTTACTAGAATCGCTTTCACTACCAGAGTTTTCTTCCGTTTCAAGCTCCTCGTCTTCCTCCTTAGAAAAGGAAAAAAAAAAACATAAAACATTTCGAAACTAACGCAAAATTTCTAAAATCTTTACCTCTTCCTGTTCATCGTTTTTTCGAACTCCTACAGAATAAATCCGAATAAAGCTCTCTTGAAGTGAATCGTACGCAACTTGATTCTCGACTAATGCTATATGACTACCATACTTATTGATGCTTATATCATAAATGTTTCTTTTCACGTCTATCGTGGATATGCTCGAATAATCGAAGCTATCCAAAACTTTAAAACTTGTATCGTAGCTGTTGGGTGGTTCAAAATCTGCACGAGCATCTAAATCTAAATTGATTCCATAGATCACATTAAGAGGCGAAAATTTTATCAGACATTGATCAAGAACAGGAACTGTTTGTAGAAGGTGAAAAGTTCTAAGGTCCCAAACTTCTGTATTCGATAAAATCTAGACAATAAAAATAAATTACTTTTAATAGAGGACGTGTTTCGATCCACCGTGCTAACTTACCTCTAATCCATTTGGGTGGAAGACACCTGATAAAGTTTGATTCAATTTATCAAATTTATGAATTTCAGTCATCGAACGCACGTCCCACAGAACTCCATCTAGGTAATTGCAATAAATGTAGGAAACAATTAACAACAATCCATGCACAAAAAAGTTTTTGTTAAATTTGGGAACAACCAATATATTTATTCGTTTTTTTTTTCGTCAAGTTAACTTGTTCAAGCTCAAAAGCCTAAATAAATGTACGGAAATAGTCCAACTGGCATTGTTTTGTAATAGTGTTTCAGAAATGTTATTATAGAACAGTAATGCAATTTTTAAAATTTAATAATTCACCCCATTTTTTTTTATTTAATACTGATCCAGACCCATACCGGGATGAAGAACACTGTTATTAATTGCGTTTTGTTCATGTCTTTTAAGAAGGAAACAAACTTAAAATATTTGCCTACACCACCAACAAAAGATTATCCTGCTTCGATAATTTAGACTTACCTGATAAAATAAGTTCATCCGTTGGACAAAAAGTGGCTCTGTTCTTGGTGTACTGGTTTGATATTGTAGGTACAAACGATGAAACTTTCTGTCCTGTATGGAGATCGTAGATTGTTGCAGCCTGCAGTAAATAAGTACATTTAGTATATTAGAAAAACTTCAAAAAGAAAACCACTCACATCAGTTTTGGTTCCTAAAATTTTATCCTGTGTTAAATTGCTAAACTCGCAATGAAAATCGTCATCAAATTGAATTTTGCTTACGAATTCCTTATTGCTAATAGACCACAGAACAGAAAGCGGCGATCGCCACGAACATGAAGTCAGTACCAAATCACCTTTACGATTGCACTTAACATTATCTAAAAATGAGCTGTGGCAGGAAGCGGAAAATTCTTCGGAACCTTCACTTATATTGTATACTTTAGCTTCACCGTGATACGTTCCCACAATAACTAAATTATTACAAGGCAGGAGATCACAACAAGTAAACTGAAGCTCTGAATAATCAGACGGTCTTATTGTTCTTGTAGGACAAAACTGAGTATGAACGAACCGCCGGTCTAGCCTCATTGTATTATAACCCGCTTGGGCCTTAAATAATCGAGCCGTTAAATTTTGTTCCAAACCCATCACCCTGCTAGGTTTAGGGTCGGGACATTTGTGCGGCTTAAAAAGATCAAATTGGGGACATGTGGACATTGGATTATTGCAAAGTGCATGCTGATTAGTTAAATACTCTGTTACAATAGTCGTTAACGTTACATTGCTGTTGGAGTTTGAGCTATTGCGTTGATTGTTGGAACCAGCATAAACTTCTGTTGACGATATTTGTTTCTGCAGTGACCTCTGTGTTGAATTCGGAGCGGAACCAGATGTATTTAAGGAGTGTGAAATGCTTGGTCTTTTAATAAGTTTAATAGGTGTAATAGATTGATTATGTGATTGTAGGTCCTCGGGAGATCCAGTAGTTTGTCCTGTTGATGAGTAATTATTATCAAGAACCACTGAATGAATAGCTGAATTAAGTTCTTGTGCTCTTGCTCGAATCCTTGATCTGGCGATCGGATTTGAAGGCAATACCCTGCTAAAATAAAAGTTACTTATCTGTTAAAACTTAAATTCTCAATACATACTTAAAATCGAGAGGTGAATGATGAAATGATTTTGTTGGAGGTGGTACGTTAAGACCAGCTTCTTTTTGTAGCAACGCTGCTGATCCATGCATTCCCTTCGCTTCCAAATGGTCGTGGATTAACTGGAACAACTGTTGCTCATTAAACTGAATTCTAGTTTGGGCCACTACATTTGCTTTATGAATTGTAGACAAAGAGGCATCGAACTGATTGTTAACCGGCTTCGTCTTCCCTGAAATTCGCTCCAGTAGCTCTAAAGCGTATTTTTGGAACAAAACGTGCTCTGCACGTTTTTCTTGTAATATGGGATCTCGCATTAAGTGCTGAATTTGGCCGCTAGCAAATAGAGGTAATTTTCCAACAATCTGCCTAACTCTTTCAGATCGTGCTAAGCCAGCTAAGGCACGGCAGGCCATACCACGAATGCAGTCTGCATCAGTAATCGGCGACTTCACTTGCATTAATTGCAATAGAACAATAATGCCGTTGTTCGAGCATACGCTCTCCCATACCTTTTCCACCAGCTCTTCTGAAAATTTTTGTGGAGGGCCTTTCTTCTTTGCAGATCCATATCTGTTAAGCATAATTGGCTGAAATATTTAAGATATCGTTTTGATTATGGTAAAAGGGTAGAAGAGAATAGCAAAATCTTACTCGAATTATTGGGGCACACACACAGTGGACAAGAACAGCTAAGGCGGATTTTTGTACTTCAGCATCCGTAACAATTTCTCCAACTGCTGCCCCCAAAATAGCATTAATGCCAGCCGACGAACCCGGTAAATAACCATCAGGCAATTCCATTCTTTCACAAAACGCTTGATAAACCCGCGGTATAACGCAGCAAATAGAGAGGACATCAAGAGCAGAACGTACAGTTTCGGCGCTGTTAAATTATTAATTAAATTAATTATTTAAGTTCTCAATAACTATTATAATAAAAATTACCGGCCGCTACTGTTCCATTCATAAGAAAAGGCAATTATCCGCAAAAGTAAGCTAACTCCTCCAAGCTTAAGGAGCTGATCAACAGGTGCCCAATGCATTTTAACAGGCAAATTTTCTTGCAGTGTACGAATCTGTTCGCTTATTTGCTCTAAAGTTAATTTAGCCGCCTTGTAAGCCGGCTGAGATATTTCACTAGACGGGCATTGCTGCCTCATAAAATGTTGGTATTTGTAAAATAGATGACTCTCTGTGTACTTTTTTAAAGCAACGCATACATGTTTTACTAGCGTACGAGCAGCAGTTTCTTCATCGTCGTTCATTTGCACAACATCTTCCACAGAAAGTATAGGTAGAATTGAAATCTAGAAAAATAAATAAATATACATGAATAAGTTTGTGTACTTCCCAAGACAGCCATTAGCGAATAAAGAAACTCGATTTATTCAGCTATTTATAGCTGCAATTTGTCTTTAATGCAAGTTCCCTACCCTAGAATCTAATATTATGTGGTTTTGAATTCAAAACTTAAGATGCTACTTACCACATTGTATAGCTTTCTGAGACCATCTTGGGCATCAAATTCGTCGAGGATAATTTTGAACTGAAAACTCAAGCCGAAAAACATAGTGGCGTGGCATTTTCCAGAATCATGAGACCTTCCAAGTAACCAAAGGGCATATTTCACCAGTTCGGTTATTATTTTCTTTGGCATCGCACAAATTCGTTCCATTGCATCTTCACAATAGGCTAAATAGTAGAATGTTATAGAAACGCCCGTTGATGCTATACTCGGACGGGGAACTTTCAACAAAAGCTGAAAAATAAATATTTACGCTTTCAATAATAAAATAAATGCTGTCAATAAATAAAAAAAAACTTTAAAATTTTTTTTTTATTACTCACATTAAGACCTCCGCGAGATATAAATTCCAGAGCAAACTTCTTATGACAAAGTAATGACGCCAGATATTTTAAAGCTTCAAAAGCCAAACAAGTGTCACGCGAATCTATGTTTTCAATATATCCAAAAATAAGTTGCATTGCTCCTTGTTCGAACACTTGTCCTAAAAACTGAAAAATTCATTTGATAAATGATTTCTTTTTATCTCAAATATACACTCACCTCTTGGTACTCTCCCATGGATGTGAGATATCGTAAAATGAGCATTTGGCTTGTAGCGGTCGTGGCAGGATGAATAGGTATTAGATATTTTTTAATAATTTTCTGTTGTATTGCATCCATACTGTTCTCGTTCTCCAGCAAAGTTGAAAGATTCGACGTACTGGGAAATTTAGTAAGACCGTTGTGTGTTGTAGTTTCTTCAATTTTGGCTGGGCTACTTGGCTCAGAGCCCCCCATCCAAGATGGAAAGCCTTTGTCATTGTTACTTCCTACACTATTATCAGGAATATCATTCCCTTTGGCTTCGGGTGATTCTTTTTCCCTACTTTTATATATTGCTTGCAGCATTTGTAATCGTTTCAGCATTTTAGGCACAAGTCGGGTGTTCAATTCTCGGAAAGTAACTGCGATATCTGTTATCTCCATTGCAGCACCGAGCAGTCCTGTTGCGTAACTCTGAAGGGGCTCAATGCTGTCCTCTGCCCATCCATATATGCGATTAATTAAGTTATCGTACTCGTTCTGAAATTTTAGTATTATTGATAGAGTTAAATTGATTTACGTGCATCTCTCGTGATGCTCCGTGGCGAACTAACAGCTATTACCTGAAAGACCGCTGAAGTTTCCAGACCGGGCATGATAACAAGAATTAAACGGCAAGCAGCGATGTTCAATTCCAACGAACTTTTCTGTATGCTTTGACGTGTAAAAAAGTTATCCCGCAAATAATCGTTAACCAACTAAAAAGAAAATGCGTTAAATTTGTAATACTTCATTTTAAAAAATAATCGTATGAACAAGTTTAAAATGACTGAGTACGTTTTGTCGTTCGTAATATTTTAAAACAAGTGTTGGTGATCCAGAGCGAAGAAAGAAAAATTTAATATTTATTCAAATAATCGAAAACTTACTCTAAATATCATTACTATACGATTTTTTTTTTTTTAGTCAGCTATAAAAAACGGTAATGTTTCCCCGGTCTTGCTCAAAACTATTGCAGCATTAAATTAGTAGAGCAACATCTCAGTAATTCTGTGCTCTAGCAGAAAATTAAGTTTACTTTTAGTTTAACAAATGTACATTAGTAGAATATCACCAATTATTATCCTTAATATTGTGAAAAAATCATGCAAAAATTCAGAAACATTACAAATTACACCAGAGTATTTTTGTTCCAGTTTCACGGCTAGTGTTGCTACCGATTAACATGAAATTTAGGACATACACAGCTTGTACTACAAAGGACATAGCGCTATATTTATGGTATTCCGATACATATATGTATGTATACATCACTTTACATCTACACGTACTCTAGATTACCCGCTCTTTGAGTCGTCTGCGATATTTATTATTTGAACTAAATATTCTCGAGTGTCAACTAATGTTGGAGAACGAACTATCGTTTTTCCATGAAATAATGTTTAGCAATTTTTGTCAATTTCATAACACGCATTTAGAATATTGTTGGGATACTTCAGAACACTTATATTTAAATAAAATAATAGTTAGCCTGGAAACAAATAATACTTAGCTTAATTAAATTAATAGCTAGCCGGGAGCTGACAAGCTAGTGTAGAATAAATAGCATCGAACCGTTTAGCTTAAAACATTAAAAATTTGCCTACATTTTCCCGAATTAATACAAATATTCATAACCCCTTCAAACAATTAAGAAACATATTTTAAAACCCAAACGGGTTCGAAACATTTTTGCATGACTGCGTCATGTCCTTACTTTTGTCATGAAATGATCCTTCCGAAAAAGCAGCTTAAGTGATCGTCCCAACTCACAATCTGGATCGGTCCGGGACGGGTGTCTATCATCGAATGGATCTGGGTCTTTTCGCATATAAGCCTCAGTTTCCTCTTCAAAAATTTCCGATAATCTAAAAATGAAAAACTAGTCAATTTGGAAAATTCTAACCGAATTATATTTCGCCAGATTGCTACGACCGCCACAAGCGCCGCAAGGGTGCTATGCCTTGAGCCACTGTCGGTCGTGCGACGGGGAAACAACAAGCGCCACATTTGTCAAAATCAGCGCTTTCTTTGACGTTTAGGAAAATTACCTCCTGAGTATCGGGACTGGATCGTATCCGGGCTGGGTATGCTTCTCCTCCCAAAGCTTGAATATTGCCGGCAAATCCTTCCCTTGCAGGACTTCCTCTGGATCCGCAGGTGATGACATTTTAACTGTAAATCACCTTTGCTTTATATTCCTCACTATAACCTCACTTTTGTCAGCAGAATTTAAAGAACTATCTGCTAAATCCACAACTGAAAACTAGTCCTAGCCGTGGACGTTATCAAATAAAACGTGAAACTCCATGTGACGTATCCAAAATAGAAATATTTTCCCACGAGCTGCGCCAAATGAAAAAAATTGAATGACTTTACTGCACGACTCCCTCAACTCGCTAGATGCTTCGTTTCTGAAGTATTCCTCCGTATAATCGAAAAACGCACGCGCCGCTTCTACTTTTCGAGTTGCCAGATGAGCGGCTGTCATTTAATAATTTTACGAAATTAACATTTGTTTTAAATTATACACTTTTGCATAAGAAAAAGCAATATTAAAAATGTTTAAATAGTAAATTTCTACAATTATATGTTATGTTTAGCTTAAAAGGATCGCTAAACTCATGCTAGGTATATTTTATTCAACGAATAAACCGCTGTATTTGTAATTTTTCCAAATTTTCGAACATAGGTGACGTTGAAGGATTTGACATATTTGACTGTTTTAGTACGTAAACATAACCTCTAAAACAGCAATAAATTGCAATAGAATGAAATAGAACAAAATAAAAATGTCTCTTTTATATTTTCTAAGTTACATTTCTGTTGTGATACAGATATGTTTCGTGACGGTTGCTATAGGTACGTTGTTTCCTTACTTAATTTGTTCGAGAGTGGCTCAAATTCTCTTTATAAATTTCAGCCGCCGGGCTTTACTATCTCGCAGAACTGGTCGAGGAGTACACAGTCGCTGCGAAGAAAGTGATCCTGTGGATGATAGCAGTCACGACAGCCATCTACGTGCTATTCATATTCTTCGATGAGTTCCCGTGGAGCATGGTTTTGTGCGGGTTAATTGCTCAGCTCTTCCACATCTTAATTATGAAGAACTTCCCCTACGTTCAGTTCATGTCACCGTCATTTCTTCTAGCCGTAGTCTTGCTCATTGTCAATCACGTTCTGGCATTCCAGTTCTTCTCGGGCATATACTACCCATTTACAGAGGTAAATAAATAATTATACATCATCCATTTAGAAGGCTCTGTCCAACCTAGACCTACAGTTTCAGAATACAGAATAGACTAAGAATTCTGGATACACCAGAGATTTTATGGAACCATGCAATCATTTTTCGGGAGTGTTATATTCGTCGTTTCTATTAGCAAATTGGGTTTTTCAGCGGACAGATTATCTAGTTGATTAAGAAACATCTTTTTAATTTATCATATAAATCCCTCCATAGCTAGAATGTTGCAATGAAGATGCTAATCAGGGTTAATGCGATACTATTTCAAGATAGTTTTCATTTAGGACTCCAAAGGGGATGGATTCAGTTTAAGAATTTCCACAAACGAATCCATCGCCACTCACAAATAAGCAAACGTTATTTTGAAAAACCGTGAAAACAAGCCTCCAAGTCACTCCATTAATTTAATTTAATTAACTTACAATTAAGGCTTTCAGTCGGTTTACTTTATTTATCATACAATTTTATTAGGGCTATAAATCTACTGATGGAGGAATATAATTCATTTTTCTATATTTTCCAGGTGATGGCCTATTTCACCCTATGCCTCTGGCTGGTGCCTTTTGCGTTATTTGTATCACTAAGTGCTAACGACAACGTTTTACCTACAGTTAATGAAAAATCGCCCTTATTGTCGAGTAAGTATACAATTAACTGAAAAGAGCGAAACATTGAATTTGGCAATTTAATAATTCATTTTAAAATTTCCAGATAATCCGGACGTAGTAACGAATTACTTCTCGCGAAAAGGAAATAAACAGGGACTGTTGTCGCTTTTCAACTATATGAAAGACACGGCCCTGCCAGGCAGAAGCAAGAAATCGTTTTAATAAATTCTATTTATATTTGATATTGAAAGAAAAAATTCAGATTTGGATGAACAATTTGAAAAAAAAAATTTTTTTCGCCAGTAGACTGCTCAGACATAAGTTAAGAGAAAGTAAGAATAAAGCTTACTGGATATTTATTTCGTACAAACTTTTTTCTTACTCACAAAGTAAAATACCATTTCGATTACACTTCCTGTTCCTTAACATTTCCATCTTTCATTCCAAAGTACGCCTTTTGAGCCATTTTAACAAAGAGTCCGGTCTCGACGACTCCAGGGATTTGCAAAAGGTCACGGTTTACAGTCTCCCAGTTGTAATTTTTGGTCTGATCGAAATGCCAATCTAAAATAAAATTCCCATTATCTGTGACGCAAGGTCCAGCCTTCGCCACGGCCATGCGAAGTTGGGCCTTTCCCCCAAAGAGCTTCTCCACTTTATATCGGATGGGGACGTACGCCAGGGGAACCACTTCAATGGGAATCCCTTTTTTGTACTGCTCCCCGAGGTGCTGTGAATTCTTTGTATAGTCAGCAATTACAATCATTCGGTCCGCGCAAGAGGCGACAATTTTCTCCTGGAGCAAGCAGCCTCCTCCGCCTTTTATCAGGTTTAAGTCCGCGTCGACCTCGTCGGCTCCATCGATGGCGCAGTCCAAGTGGGGGCTGGTGTCGAGGTCTCCGAGCGGGAGCTTGTGCTCGACAATCAGTTGTCTGGCCTGAAAACTCGTTGGTACGCAGATAACCTTAAGACCTTCTTTTAACACACGTTCCGCGAGCCGTTCGACGGCAAAAACAACCGTTGAGCCGCTGCCAATTCCCACAGCGGTGTTGTTTTTCACCCATTCGTCGACCGCTTTGTAGGCCGCTATTCTCTTCGCTTCGTTTAGGGACATTGTAGACACCTTTCTAAAAGATTTGCAATGCGCGGAGCAAGAACCACCGACCGCAATTCGAAACAAACTAACAACAAGTGGCATGAGGATACGCCCGATGGGGGAGAATCAGCCGGAATACCGGTTGGCTGCCTGGCGAGAAAGAAGCTTTTAAAATCGACATCTAGGTGTCGCGCATTCATTTTTCACTTTTCGAACTGACCTTCGGTACTGCATTTGGAGATTTGAATTTATTTATTTTTCGGACTTTAACAGTCAAAAGCAAATTGCAGAATAGTTTTTCTTTCTTTTTAAATAATTGCGCACACTTAAAATATTGAAAACACTTCGTTTTAGGTAGAATAGATGATTTATGAATATTTAACCATTTGTTATTTTGTATCATTGTTTAAATATAAGATAGGTACATATATACAGAGCAGAAATTTAATCCGACTACTTATAAAAGAGCTACATAACTGATATAAATATCAGACATATTATTAGGTGTATGCGATTTGGATTTGAATTGTCTCGCCTTACTTAGAAAATTTAAAATTAGCTTGCTAATCTACAATATAAAATTTTTATTTTTATTTTTTCACTCATGAAGCTACGTCCCGACAGTCTCTCCTGGTTTCTTTTCGCCGCTCATAATTGCTTTAATGTCTTCGGCATCCAAAGTTTCGTATTTAAGTAATGCTTCTGCTAATGCTTTGTGTTCCTTAGCATGCGCCTTAAGAATTGATTTAGCTCTATCATAACTGTCTGATAGTATTTTTTTGATTTCTGAATCTACAAGTTCTATTGTATTCGGTCCCAAGCTCTCACTAGGAGATAATCCCTTCGGTCCTTCTATTGTGCGGAGACCAACTCTTTCCGACATCCCCCAATCCTTGACCATATGAGAGGCAATTGATGTTGCTTGCTTTAAATCACTACTCGCGCCTGAAATACGATACAACTTGAGAATTTCAAATGAATGGCAGTTAAGGTCATAATACCTGAAGTTATTTTGTCAGGTCCAAATATTAACTCTTCTGCGGCTCGACCACCCATCATAGTATCCATCATAGCGAGCAGTTGAGCTTTAGTTACATGATACCGTTCCTTTTCTGGGATGTATGCAGTGTGACCAAGTGAGGGTCCTCTTGGCATTATTGTTACTTTATGGAGGGGATGCGATTCCTAAGTATGAAGGTTTATGAATTTAAGTAAAAGTTAAATTCGACCACTAGACAAACCTTAGTGTAATAAGCGACTATTGCGTGGCCTCCCTCGTGGTAAGCTGTAATTTTATTAGCTTCCTCATCCGGCAACCGAGCTTTTCTTTCAGGCCCCATTAGAACTTTATCTCTAGCCGTTTCTAAGTGTTTCATTGTCACGGTTTCTGCTCCATCGATGGCAGCCCTGTGAAAAGTTCAAAATATTAATATAATTCTTCAATATACATTAGCACGAAAACTAATACCGTAAAGCAGCTTGGTTAACCATATTTTCTAAATCAGCTCCAGTAAAGCCAGTTGTACCTCTGGCTAACATGTCGATGTCAATATCATCGTGCAGAACTTTACTTAAGTACAGTAAAAGAATTTCTTTACGACCACAAAAGTCAGGTGTGGGGACCACGACCTAATAAAGACAATTATTTGAACCGTTTTTTTTTTTGTAGTTATGCATGAACAATGTTTTTCGTTTCGGTTTAGTTTGGTTAAAAAAACTTACTTCTACGTCGAAACGACCAGGTCGAAGTAAAGCCTGATCAAGATCATCACGACGATTTGTTGCTCCTAAAACGATAACTCCTTCGTTTTGATGGAAACCATCCATTTCAGATAGAAGCTGATTTATTGTTTGATTAGCATAAGGATGCAAGACGGAATTCGTTCTTTTAGCCCCAACAGAATCAATTTCGTCAATAAAAATAACACATGGTGCTCTTTCTTTTGCCGCTTCTAAAATTTAAATTTAAAAAAAAAACGTTCCAAATTTTATTAAATGAATTACTGAATAAATCTCGTACTCTTCTAGCCCCCTGCCCAACGAGTACTTCATCAAATTCAGGACCAGCGGCATGGAAGAAAGGAACCGCTGCCTCACCGGCAACCGCTCTAGCTAACAACGTTTTACCAGTTCCAGGCGGTCCGACTAAAAGTACACCTTTTGGAAGCTTGCCGCCTAAATTTGAAAATTTCTCAGGACTTTTGAGAAATTCGACAACCTCCTTCAATTCTTGTTTAGCTTCGTCACAGCCCTTTACGTCATCAAATGTTACACTAATCTCCTCCGGATCCACCTCAACTTGGTTGCCGAGTTGGATCCTAAAAGATTTACTATTTGATTGGTAAAAATCATCAGATTTACCCAAAGTTATTACCTGAACACTGATCCACTTGAAGACGAGAACAAACTTACAAATATGCCCAAGAACACAACGATAACTAAAAGTTGTTGGAAGACCTGGAATCAAGCGATATTAAAATCAATTCATTAAGTAACCGGTGAATTGAAGGTACCTTTAAATACTTCATAGCTTTGCCAGGCTTTTGACCTCCTTCGTTATTCGCGGCAGCCATATAACCTTCTGCGAATGCTATCTTTAATTTTTCCTTCTGTAAATGGAAAATTTGCAGCCTACCATATATTTACTGAAACAAATACTTACACTGTTCTGTGGTGAATCATCGTCGTTTGCTTGTAGCAGTAGTTTACTAAGGCTTTCGTGATGGGAACCTGATATCGGTACATCGTTCTTATTTGGTATGTTAGTTCCTCCAGCTATTGAAAAATAAACATAGCGACAATAATGGTTAAATGTAAATTCTTTGCTTTAAGGCTACAAATCATAAAATATATAATTCCACTCAAATATCGCCTTTTAACCTAGTAATTCTGTTCTAGTAAAATGAAGAATGTTTTGGTTAAAATTATTTTACGCCCACAAATCCCGATGCATTTTAATTTTAATTTGATTCGGTTCAATATCCAATATCCGCCCCCTTATCAGTTCAGCGTCCATCTAAATAAAGAAGCTTCTCCGATATATTTACTTATTCCTCATTTCTAAGAAAATATTAGTCTCAGTCAAGACGTTATATTATGGTCTCTGACTCAATTTAATATGTATAGAATCGATAAAAACTAAAATATTTTGAATGGAGCATAAAAAGTTATGTCATTTGTCTTGAGCTAACGGATTGCGACGCAATCAATCTAGCTGTTCGCACTTATTGCGTAATACAATAAAATTAGGCTCAAACAAAAATTCAATATTTGTAAGACAATGTTTTTATGAAATCTTTAATCCTAAAGGTAAGTGGTGCATTCTTTATACTTTTCAATTTACTTACAGAAAACCTCCTTCATCCTTGTGGTAATTGTTGGATTCCTCTTGAGCTCCGCATCTCTAGACCTTTCAGTTTTGAAGCCCCGAACTTGCAAGTTATTCCTGGGTAATTAAACGTACATCAATTTGAGATTTTTAGAATGAAGTCTCGTTTCAATTTTTCTTACCAAAGTAAGCCTGAGATGGCATGTCTTGTAGCGGAAATATTCAGTGAGCCATATGCAAAAAGATTTTCGTTCTTGTTGGGATTGAAGGACTTTGTTGGCACGTAGCTTGTTTTCCACGGGAATCTCGATGCAGCAATCGTCGAAAGAGCACTTGTTAATTTAAATTTTTGGAAAAAATTTGGTTTTAATGCATTATGTGATATAATTTTTAGTTGATTCGCTTTAGACAATCCTCGAACGGTCACTACAAACTCTTCTAATTTATTATGTTCTGTAAACTGTAAAGCAAATTCGTTTCGTTTATTTTTGGATGCTCTGTGATGCTTTGATTTCTTTAAGGCATAATTATTTCTCCTTGGGCCTAGAAAACTCAAGTAGCAAAACAACTGTGGACGTAAAGGAAAAATGATGTAGAATTGGCAATAACATATAAAAGTTAATGTTTAATAATCACCTGGTTTTGGGAATTCACAGAAAGCATATCTACTTTTTGTAAAACCGCGAGAATTTTGAGTAAATTCAGATCAAATTAAATGAAAATGTCAGAAAAATTACTATTATAACCTCTCTTCGATTGCTGCCGTTTGGTTGATGAAATAGCGCACGGGACAACTGCAGAATGACAAAATTTGTTAAGGGTGATTTCAAATTCAAAGTGCGGATTGAGAATTTAATTAATTCTCTTCTTTAAAATTTGTTTTTACCCTTTTATTGTCATAAAAATAAGCTAAAAAATATAAATTTTTAGCTTGAGATGATATTTCTCAAGTTTCATTTCTTTTGAAATTGTTACAGCAGCTGAATTCTGCCGAAGTGGAAAAGAATTTTTTTTTCGAAAATGATACATTTGTCAGAATCATATGACATCGTGTCAGTGTCATTACGTTTGGATCGATATTTACATGCAGAAATTGTGAAATGAATTGCTAATTTGCGTTTCGTATATTTATAAATTAAAAGGACCCGAAAGTTCCAAATTATCGGCCGCGAAATGGTCAGCACTAATCTGGTGGTGCCAGTGGTTCTTTGGGGACCCACAGCGCCAACCCACTGTGTGTCGAGTGTCTTTTTGTCGAAGGACCAGAAAACTTTAGCAACTGGATGCTACGATGGTCAGATATGTTTGTGGTAAGTAAAAATTAATTGCAGCAATTGCAACGAAAGTAAAGCGACAATAAGCGTGCGTAAGTTCTTGACCGTCTGCGGATGATAATTGTTTGCTCCACTTTGCCCCTGCCCACGTCAAGTGGATTAACGATTTGTTTATGTTTGCAGCTACATAGATGAAGCATCCACGCAATATTTTCATTTTTTCTAATTTGCGCAAAGTAATAACATTAGATGAGGGGGAGGGAGCCTGCATCTTTACATAATGTTATCGATTAAGATGCTGATCTGATTATGGATGGCCGCGTAGATAAGTGGAAAATTATTGGCACGACGCAGCGCTGTGTTGAGAAGGTCGGGCTTACGGATGTTATGTTGTGCTGATATATGGGCGCATATTTCTTTCAAATGAACTTGACTCGCTCTTATTGTATGCTTAATTGCTTGCACACTGTTTTGTAATTTTCGCACTTGTGAATTCAAAACAGCTGTGCAGCTCTGCTTGTTGCAATCGCAATAAATTTGTTCTCTTTTTTGACCTCTTGGCGTTCATTTGTGTTACAGCTCATATACATATGGCAAATATCATAATATTTAA
The DNA here is from genome assembly GCA_933228815.1 of Machimus atricapillus. NCBI lineage: Eukaryota > Metazoa > Arthropoda > Insecta > Diptera > Asilidae > Machimus > Machimus atricapillus. The sequence goes on along the minus strand of OW121786.1, from coordinate 28,780,437 downwards.
AATTTCTCTTCTATAATAATGTTATAAGAAAACATATTTGAAAAAAGCGCTCCTTATAGTCCCATGCCAAAAATTTTACAGATATCAAACTTATCTTAATACTTGAGTAATATTGTTTTGTTGTCACAATATTAAATTTTATTGAAGGTAGAATTTTTCTATTTTTCTTATTTTTATATTTATTCAAACATTTGGTTATCTCTAGTTTCTGAATATTTTATCTTGCATCCTAAGATTTTGGCTTGATGTCAATAATTGGACTTTGAGGTCACGGCCTTTGAACTTTGTCCTTGTTCTTTATAAGAAAAAAGTGCAATTATTATAAATCCCTTTCATTACTAATTCCTAATTCAGTTTTTTAGCAACCAGGGTTTTACGAAAAAACATTTTTACAAGAACTTGAGTCGTACTTATGAATATTAGTCGAATTCAATGAAACGCAATAAATATATTTAATAAAACATCGAAAATTATATAATAGCTGTATAAAACTCTATAACAAAAATACATATCTAAATTTGAAATCTTTATAATAAAAGTTGTTTAATGGAGGCTTAGTTTACTTAAGAGAACGTACGTAACAAAATCATTTTGTACTGGGAGAATTACCTACAGATTATGTGAATGAATTATACATATAGATGAAAACAAGTATCTAATATTTTTCTTTTAATTATAATAATTTTTTTTAACAGGGAAGTAGATCCTCAAACGTTACAGATGACGCCGCGCTGTTTACTAGTAGGGCACACAGCCCCCGTTCTTTGCTTAGCGAACGCCTCGATACTACAAGACAACAACTACCTTGTGAGCTCTTCTGAAAATGGTGAAATGTGCACCTGGGATCTTGTTGATGGAAAATGCATGGAAAGTGTAAAGTTACCACAAGTGCATACCAATATTCAGGTACGTTCGAGTTATATAAATACCATGCATAGATATGTTACAACGATAGTGTTTATAAAAAATAAAGGAAGCAAAGTTACTATTACCTTGTTTATGACCTTTTGTGTCCAAATTGAAAACTCGCTTGAGTCAACGTTATTTAGAAGGGGTTTATGCCCTTTTTCAATTTGTCTTATTTTTAAACTCGTTCGAATCGAATTGAAAAGAGCTTCCAAAAGCCCATTTTGTACAATAATGGAACCGGGTTGAAAGAGGTCGTAAATAAGGTGTTTAGTTGCTCGTTACTCTCAAAATATAAATTAAAAAGTTTTATTTAGGGCAATTTTTAAGATTGATTGCAATTTCAGAGCTACCATATGGCTAATTGCGACGATGTTCGGCTCTTTTGTAATGGCTACTACGCAGAAATTATAGTTATGGATCCCTTTTGTTTAGAAATTCTATTTTCATTAAGTTCAAAAGTAAAACCTGACTGGATATCAGCACTACATGTAAGGAAATTGTAAATGTCATGATTATTGTTCGGACATTCAATTTTCTGTTAAATTTGTTCAGGTGCTAAGGCCTTCTAAAAGGAAGGATGATGTCGTCCTTGCTATAACGACTACGGGAACAGTAAAGGTGTGGACACTTATTGGCAACGAAAATAAATATTCAGAGCCAATTTATGAGAATGAATCAAAACAGGTACTGGATAGTCTGGATATTTTAAAGCAGATCTTTTAACTAACAGTCATTTATCCAAGATTCGTTGTCTAAACGCCATCACATTAAACTGTTGCTCCCAAAATCAGCGAACGGTTTTAATAGTCTGTACAAAATATTGGCAAATATACGATGCCGGTGATTTCACAGTATTGTGTAGTGTAATTTCCCCTGCTAGAGAGAGGTGGCAGGGTGGTGATTTTCTTTCCAATGACAGGGTTATTTTATGGTCTGATGAGGGAAAAGGATATTTATACAAACTCCCAGCGAAGTAAGCTAACACAATTTTAGATTTACGATTAGTTATTAATTTTTGGAACTTAAGTTGTATTCCAGACAATAAGGCTTTCCACTCGCCATCTGTTGTGAGAGATATGCCGTATTTGTACTGTATATTATCACAGCCTGGAGAAAAGGTATTATTTTAAAGAAAGTAATTAAGTAAATATTTATTTCGTCGCTTTTATAGCCATTATCATGCCCACCGGCTATGAAACTAGTTTCTACACAAAAGGAGGGCAAATGCCTGTTTCATTTGGTAAGAGGAGACTCGGAAGGGTTTGTGACTGTTTGGACAGTTCCTGATATACCATTAGAGGAAATATCGGGGATGCAATTGCAGCACAATCAACCGATATGTAAGTTGTATCTTTTATAATTAATATCCTTAAAACGTTACACTTTAAAGCGAAGGGATCGACGATTTGCACTAGTCTAATTGAGGCCTGGTCCGTCATGAATCCGCCCCCAGTTGGGATATTGGACCAGTTATCCCATATAACCGAAGTTCCAGTTAAATTAACGTCTAGCATTTACTTGCCACAACAAAGCCGTTTAGTTGTTGGTAGGGAAGATGGTACCATTGTTATAGTTCCGGCAACACAGACTGTTATGCTTCAGTTGCTTCACGGAAATCATCAAAATTTTAATGGTAAGATATGTTTAACTTTTTTTTTTTAATTAGTTTAATCGTTTTTCTGTAAAGACTGGCCGCCTCATCAAATATTATCCGGACATAAGGGAAGAGTTAACTGCTTATTGTGTCCCTCACTTGCTAATCCTAGGTAATTCATTTTTTATTTATCTTAAAGAAAGACATGAAACAGAAATACTATTGATTGTAGATATGACAAGGCGCACTTATTGTCTGGAGGAGTTGATTTTGCCGTTTGTTTATGGGATTTATACAGTGGAAATCTTATTCATCGGTTTTGTGTCCATGCAGGTGAAATAACTCAGCTTTTGGTTCCTCCGAGCAATTGTAGTGTAAGAGAATAAATTTTGTAAATTAAAATAAAATATATGTATTTAATAAAAATTTGTTTGCAGCCAAGAATACAGAAGTGCATTTGCTCAGTAGCATCTGACCATTCAGTTGCTTTGCTAAGCTTACAAGAGCGTAAGTGCGTAACACTTGCAAGCCGACATCTATTTCCTGTGGTAACAATCAAATGGAGACCATTAGATGATTTTCTTATAGTTGGTTGCTCAGATGGAACAGTATACGTTTGGCAAATGGAAACAGGACATTTAGATAGGGTATTGCATGGTAAGTTCTTTAATACTTTTTATTTGATTGTGTTTCTAGTAAACCAAACTACTAAAATACTCGTTTGATGATGATAAATAATTGGATTGATTTGAATTTTTCAGGAATGCTCGCTGAAGAAGTTTTATCAGCATGCGACGAAAATAGCACCGAAGAAGTTGGAACGGGTACATCTTCTGAAATTGGTTTAGCTAATCCAGCTGTTCACTTTTTCAGGTAATAATACAATTTCTTAGATAAATACGTTGTTCACACAATAATTTCTCTTTTAGAGGATTGAGGCATCGTAATTTATCTGCTATAAGACATGCAGCACAACGTGGTATCCATCAGTTCCAGCAACTTCATTCCCATAATCACAATGACCACTCATTTCTTATGAAAAATCGAAGCAGTCCCTTACTAATACAGGGATTGAGAACCAATCCAAAAGGTAAAATGTTCTCAGTAATTTAGTGTGCTCTTACTATTAGAATTGAATTGTAGATGCGGAAAGCCACATTTTGTTCTTTGATATAGAGGGGTTAATTTTTGAGCTTCACAGCGAGGAATATTCTGCTATGAGCCCAACTACTCTTGAGGTAATCTCAAAGAATTTCAAAATTCTTTGCTTGGATATGAAAATTTAAAAATTTATTTTCTCGTGTAACAAACTTAGAATAACTTTTGTATTCTAAATATAGTTTAGTTTTATAGATGTGCTTTTAATTCAACAGGCCCAAGGATTGATTATGCCCACCGCTGAGAATCCTTCTGCAACGGATGCTTCAAAGAAATTTTCAGGTACAAAAATTGTTGAATTTGCAAAATTTAATTTTTTACGACACCTTAACAAGGCAGTATAATATTAATATTTTTATTTGTGATTAACTGCTCTTTTTCGAAGATTTCTTTGGGAAAGTTAAAACAAAAGCCGGAGATATGGAAAAAATTCTTAAAGATAAAGATAAACATGGTTTGTTCTTACTGAGTGTTTCTAGCATGCGGATGTTAACGTAGTTTAGAATGATTGTGCTTCGCTTCATTCAATAGATTTAGATACGTTAACTACCAATTTTTAATACTTTGCGCATTTTATTGCACCTGCAATTCAATTTTTATTTATTTATTTAAAAGAGGAATTGTATGATTTTTTTTTGTTCCGCACATTATTTAAAAAATTTACCACACTAGAGACCTGCAGCTTACCATTTTTCAAAGAAATAAATTGCGTGCATGTAGGTAGATAATACCGTACTGCAGAATGCTATGTTTAGTTACTAGTTTCAGTTCCTGACTTCATGTCATTTTTAATAATTATTTTATATATTATGCAAAGAATCCTCTGAACAAACAATTATTTTTTACTACAAATTTTAATACACCGAACCTCTGAAAATGCAGAGCCTTTCAAAATATGAATGTCTTTAGATAGTTTTTATATAGATGTATTTCACTTTTCATGCTTCTCTTTCGGAAAACGTTAAAAATTTGGCGATTTCCAGGTATTCTGCAAAAAGTTAAAGAGGGTGCTGAGAATGTTGAAAAGAAAATACAAGCTAAAGTTGAGAGTTTAAAGACTGCCGTCGAAACACCTAAAGGTTAAAAACTGGTCTTTATATTCTCGTTAATATTATAATTATTTTTCTCCGCAAAAGATATTACTGAAGCGAATAAAAAGATTGTGTCTAAAATGGAAGCGACACATGTTATGGAAGTTGCTCAGCTCTTATTATCGCTCCTGCATTCCTGGGGTCTCGACCCGCATTTAGATAAAGTATGCGAATCCCAGCTTGGACTTTTAAAACCAATGGTTAGTACTATTGCAAATTTTGTAAATAACTTAACATAATTTGAATTAAATAGGTTCCTGTATCTTTCGGAGTTCTATCTAAAGCTGGTTACATGTCCTTATTGTTGCCAACATGGCAAAATAATTTTAAGGCTGACGCACCCAAAAATGTAGTGCCAAGCAAAAGCGACATTCCGCCCGAATTGGTACGACAGGAGAAACTTACGCAAATCTTTACCTCTCAACTTCATTGGGAACTTAGCACAACACTCACCTCTAATCATATGCTGGCGCTTGTGGCCATGTCGAATACACTGATGTCGATGAGTTCTGCTTCATTTATTTCGGAAAATGAAAGAAACAGAAAACTTTACAGGTAACCTTTATTGCAATCGAATCCAATTAGAGGAAGTGATTCATATAGGAACAACGCTAACACTTAAATAAACCTACATTGAATGTTTGATGAGTTTTAACTTTTTATCTACCAACAGACAAGCCATTAAAGTTGCTGGAGCTTGGACAAATGAAGAAGAACATGAGGAACTGATCTCACAACACCAATCTCAAATCAAACAAGGCTGGAGTTTACTGTCGACTCATCATTGTTTCTTGTTGCCAGATAAAATTGATGCTATAGGTAAAGAAATTATCCTTATTCCTATTGTATAATTCGCAAAAATCTCTTACATTTTTGTTTTGAATGTTGAATTTTGAAACATACCCCCAAAATACTGTTTGAGTTATATAGTCATAAGTTGCGTTAAAATGCTAATATTTATTAAAGTATAACTCTTATAAAATTAAATTCATTACTGTATTCTAAAATATTCATTCAATCATATAATGAAATTACAGAACCAAAGAATTTTAAGAGACCTCAAGTCGAAATGATGGCAAAGAGATGGCAACATCATTGTATAGAAATAAGAGAAGCAGCACAACAAATACTTCTGGGTGAGCTAACAAGAATGGGCAAGAAAGGAAGGAAGCAACTTGTTGAAAATTGGGCACAATATTTACCTCTGTACACACATACTGAACCTATTGCACAACAAAACGCGACCCCCAATCCAGCTGGAAATCCAGGTGGTTTACCAATACAATCAGCAGAACAAGTAAGAACTACAAAATATATAAAAGGAAATTATGTCAATGAAATACATCTTGTTTAGGAAGAAGAATATGAGGAGGAAGAAGAAGAAATAATTCGCAAACCATCCAGTTTAGCCGAATTAAAGAGAAAGCAAACTACTGCTGTTATTTTACTTGGAGTTATTGGAGCCGAATTCGGTCAAGATATTTCACAAGACAGTAAGTTACTTTTTTTATAGAGAAATTAGTACAGTTCAAGCACTTGACCTTTGAAATAAAAGTGTAATTACTGCCAATTTCATTCATATCATTTAAAAAAAAACATGTAAAAAAGTGCTCTCTTCCGTTTTGGAGCATTCTGCTAAAAATAAAAGAGGAACCTGTATGGGAAACGATTTGACCGTTTGAAAACATGTGATTAGAATTGTATTATTAAAAAAAAAATGTCATCTTTTATACTAGTCTAATATTTTTTAAATATTACTTTTTAAGGTCCAAACAATCAAAAAGGTAAAAGTGTCGAACAAAGACGTAAAAGTTCTGTTGTTGAAGGTTTCGGAATATCTAACAACAATCTTGCTCGCCTAACTTCAATGGCATTAACTCACTTGCTACTGGCTCCGGCAACTGCAAAACTTCCTCCCTACACTCCTCTACGGAGAGCTGCTATTGACCTAATAGGACGAGGTTTCACTGTTTGGGAACCTTATTTGGACGTGAGTAAAGTATTGTTAGGTAAATTATCTGATTATTGGTGTGATGGAAAAAAATATTTGAAAGTGTAAAATATAATACAGGACTTCTTGAAATCTGCTGCGATGCTGGGAAGTTCATACCAAATTTAAATTATAAATTGCCACTGACACCACAGGCGGACGCTTGTCGAACTGCTCGCCATGCTCTTCGACTTATAGCCACAGCAAGGTTAGTTCAATATTGATTATCTATCTATTGATTTAACGTAAGTCGATTTCCAGACCCGCTGCATTTATAACAACAATGGCTCGTGAAGTTGCTCGTTACAACACTTTACAGCAGAACACCCAAACATTAAGCATACCTCTAACACAGTCTGTTCTTTACAAAGCCAAGAGGGAAATACTTCAATGTGTTGAAATGCTTATAGACAAAATGCAAGCGGAGATGGCTAATCTTCTTGTTGAAGTAGGTATATGGAATTTAATCTAAAGCCAATTTCTTATGTAATTTTTCCAGGTAATGGACATCACTCTTCACTGTATTGATTCGTCGGATCTTAAAAATAAAGGCTTATCCGAAGTGTGTCCGCAAATTTGTAAATTTAACCAAATATCGCATTGCTCTGCAACGCGAAGAATTTCGGGTAAGGAACGTTCAGTTTTTGTGGAATTAAGCTAATGCAGTTATTTCATAGTTGGAGCAAGCAGTGGACACTTGGCTATTTATGAACTCCGGCAAAATAAATGCCAGATGATCCCAGCGCACACTCATCCCATCACAGCATTAGCCTTCAGTCCCGATGGCAAGTACCTTGTGAGTTATGCATGCGGGGAAAACAGACTATCGTTCTGGCAGACAAGCACAGGTAACAATGCATTTATAATACAATATTGTTTATTTACGAATTATAAAAAAAATCTTCAATTATTTAGGAATGTTTGGCTTGGGTCAATCCCAAACAAGATGCATTAAAGGATACTCTACCGCTCCGATTCCTGACGTCGCTCGTCTTAATCCTATGCGTTTAGCCAAGCTGATTTGGATTAATAATCGTACGGTGACGCTAATGCTCGCAGACGGCTCCGAGACCCGATTCAATGTTTAACTTATTTATTTATTGTTATTGTTTATATTGTTGTATTCTTCAGAAACCGATTGATGATGACAGATCTTACTTAAAGCTACTTTTAATTGTAAATGTGTACTGTTAATAAATGTATGCGTGTTAAATTCCTCAAAAAATCACCATCTTTGGAAGTAATTGAAAATCTATTTTATGCTTTTTTCTTATTATCCTTGTACATCATGTTAGCAAATTGAACTTGAACAATAATAAACATTGTTTATATGACGCGCAATTTGTATTTTATTAATTATTAAATGCTTTTCTTTACTTCACACTTTTGGGTCAAAACTTTGGACGTTAATTTGACTGCCTTTTTTTAAATGCTTTTCTTTACTTCACACTTTTGGGTCAAAACTTTGGACGTTAATTTGACTGCCTTTCCTTCAATGAAAATGAATGAAATTTTGCAGACATACGTATTTCCCGAGATAATTCACGAATATGCAATAATAATTCACGAAAAGCGTTTCCTAAAAAATTTTTTTTTTCAATTTTTTTATATTCTGTGATCATACGAAGTTATACAAAAAGTGTATAACTTATTTTTTCAGGCACATTTTCTTTCTCTAATGGGGTTTGGAACTTTTTCTCTTAATCCGAAACATGGGGTTGGATTGGTATTTCAAATGTAAGTATTTTGCATTTATAATGTTTTAAAGTTATATTTTGAAAAGTGTAAAAAATATATTGTGGAAAAACTAACTTCGAAAAACTGCTCGAAAACAATTGAATAGTTTTCAATTAATATTTCTATAATTTTACATATTTTAACAGCACTTATAATATAAAGGTTTTAATATGAATACATGAATCACGAAAGGATTGAAGAACTAATACTAATATTTTTTCATCCGCAATGAAACTTAGCACGATCGAAATACATATGATAAATACTGCAAATTTTATTTTAATGGGACCTATTCTCGATTCTAACGAAAATCAAATCCGATCGGAATGTAGGAGCACAAGTGAACTGGCACTGCCAGAGAGTTCGACCGCAGATATTAACTATGATATTTATTTATCTGTGGCCGAGGCGACATCTGCATATTTATTTATCTGCGGCTCGACTCATTCTCATATAGATAAATCTTTTGAAATGTTGAGAATAGGGCCTAATGAGTGGTCAGAATGTCTACCGCTGTTATAAAGCCAAGACAATGAAACACATTATTAAAAAAATAGCCTATTTTATAGGTTGATTCAAAGATATGTACTTTTAAAAGCAAACAATTTTCCTCAAATTCGTAATATTTACTCCTGCAAAAATGTTAAGTGTACCTTGTGAGCACGAATTAACCATATAGTATGCATATAGATTTAAAAACAGGTTTCGCAAATACTAGAGAAACTGTTAGTTTACACTAAATCTTCTGCTACTGCTTAAACTTGATGAATCAAAATGGCACAGAGCTTTTTCATTCAATTATTATAACCAAAATAGTTTAATGGATCTGCTAAAAGTGCCTATGTACTTCATATGATAAAATTTAGAGAGAATCTACCACAAATGCATGACATGGACCATACTGATATTTATTATTGAATAATTATATGTATAAATAAAAATAAATTACTTTTGTTTACTCTCTGGAGTAGAACCGCCCGTATAAGTCAGAGGGTAATAGTGATTTTCGAATTTTGTGAAAATAAAACTCATTTAAAAAATTTCTTCCACGCACAAGTCTTGTTTGAAAGAATGTAAAAATGAAAAAATAGAAATACAAAAGATGAAATCCAAAGTAATAAATGCAAATCAGAAAGCTGTTGAAAAGATAGAAAAAAAATACATCAAAAGTAAAAGTAATTTGAAGATGATGCCCCACATTTCGGTGAAGAATTAGGTGCACTCGTCAGTCTATACTTCCCCATTTCTCCTTTTGAGAGTATTTATTTGCATTTTACACATTTTGCTGCTATCATCTGAAATGTATGTCAAGTTAGTCATAACAAGACACTGGTTAAGGGGCACCGCTCGAGCGGGACATTGAGTTCATATGGTCGGGACGGTGCTAACATAAGTTGCATTGTCTTTCAAAAAATTTCTCTAAATTATGTCGCTTTTCCGGAGGCGTGACTTGGGTGGCTTTATGGGGACGAGATGAAAGCAAATATTGCCAAAAGTAATGCGTATTATAATAATCGGGCAGAAAATGGTTTTCTCTTGGCGACATTTCTTCACCATATATTCTTTCTTAACATATCTTCCAGTTTAACAGTTACACATGTGGCCAAGACGGTAGACGTGAAGAACTGGTTGGTAAGTGCAAACTGCTTCAAGACAATGCAAAGATATCTCAGTGCAAGAGGCAAGTTCACGGCGTTCGGTTAAAGCAAAAACGCTCGAGGCAGTGGTGCAAATTAGTGTCGTTAAATTCATAAAATAGTCAGTGGGAGTTTTAACAATGAGGAAGATATTTTTCTGCTTGTTTGCCCTTAACCTTGCCCTAAGCGCATTTTCGGCAAGCATAATTGGTGAGTAAAATACTTTCGCACTATGCTATGCATTAATGCAATAACGGTCAAAAGAACGTGATCAAATCATCACATCTCTTATAAGGAAGGAAGTTGTGCTGCGCGATGTGCGTGTAACACCGATTTATAAATGGTTAAAACCCTTTGTGCTATCTAGTTAATGGCCTCAACTTGAAGACGGTTACTGTAAAAATAACTTAGTAGAAATTCCGCGGTAGAGAAAATTTTCAAAAAGGGTTTAATTTAAAATTGTATTTAAGGTATTCAATTGAAATTATAAGATCTTCCGTGCTAAAATAATAGAAAAGGGACTATTAGATGATGAAAATTCAGTGTCTTAAAAAATGGTGTAATTAAAATTTTAAAACATGTTTCCTCCAGGAGTCGGAATAAGACATGAAATTGATCATTTGGGAGTCTGAAAAAAAGTTTTGTTGAAAAGATGTATTGTACGTACTTTATATGCATTTTATCAATAAGATTATTTTCGCCTGAGTTTTAGATTTGTTGTAGTTTTTTGTATATAAAGTTACGGTCATAAAGTGAGTATTTACTTACTCAGGTACATATTTGTTATCCAGAACAGACAAGTTGTAGATTTATCAGGGGAGCCATATATTCCCATCTATTCTTTTTGTCTTATCCAAAATTAATTTTTGTAGAACGCGACGAAATTACAGCTGCATTGTTTTACGTGAAACATGTTTGAAGTCATCAGATGATAGGTAGGAATGTGCCGCTATCGCTGGCGTCCCAATCGTGTGGGGTTTTCTGATTCCTCATGAAGCCCTCTTTCATTTCGTACATGTTTTTATATAGACTTTCAGCGTTTTATTTGAAGTATGTTACGACATTTTAATAGAGTTTGCACATTTTCACAGCTTTTCACGACCTATATCTTTTATAAATTTTAAATCTTGTCCTCAATCTTAAATTTTCTGGTATTAGCAGAATTTAGCAACACATTTTCTTTGTACCTTTGAAACTACAGTGACTTTAAAAAAAAAATTACTTCGTAATCATTATCAACTGATCGAAAAATAGAAACTACTTCGTAATTGCTATCAACTATGTAAATCGAATCGAAAAATAATAATTATTTCCTAATCATTATCAACCAATCCAAAATAAAAATTACTTGATAATCATTATTTTGTGATTTATTAACCTCCGATCTTCCAAAAAACTTAAAAATTAGAACAATATTTCCAACGAGTTATCAATCTTTACAATTAATTTTATGTTTTATCTACATACATCGAAGTTTTATTACAGGCGATTTTGTTTTGAATTTTCCAGATCATTTTATTTGATTTGATAGTTAATATAATATTTCTTATTTTAGATATGATTATTTCATCAAATGGGAGGCAAGACGATAATATGAAAAGTTGTGTTTGCAATGGCCCTACTTGCATTTGCTGTATCGACTTTAATGTTTCTTTTATTGACTTAGGTGGACCTGGTGAGTTTTGGACAAATATCATCATATATTTTTTTAAGTATTCAGTACTTGATGGGGAAAAAAAGTTAATTAAAAAAATAAATATATTTTTTACAAATATTTTAATGATTTGATTGAGAGCAAATTTTAACTAGTTTTCATATGTATTTATATTATGAAATGAATAACCGAATAAACTATTTCGCTTAAGGTTGCGTGAGATTGAACTACTTATCACCAGAAGAGGGTCTTAATTTAAACGTTTCTTATGGAGAAAGTTTCACTCACCAAGAACACCTTAGAGGTAAAGTAATTTCATATTAAGAAAAAAATTACAATTTATTGTCTCGGAAACTAGGCCCACGTCCAGCTCCAGTATGTTTAAATCTACTCTCAAGTTTTGCTCAAATCTGTGCTCGATTTAATAAATTGGTCCCGGTTGAAAATGGTTTGGAAGGCTGTTTGAAGCTAGAACCAACCTTATTGGGGGAGGTAAATTAATGTTTGCACAATTTATTTTATTACATGTGCATACTTAACATATTAACTTAAATTTACTAGGCACAATTAGAGTTTAAAATGGGCTGTTTTAACATGGGGCAAAGTGGAATGAAATTGGTATCACCACCAGCCAAAAGTGCATCAGAAAATCTTCCAGAGGAAAAGTATATTATTCGTTCTATGCCTCAAGATTTGTTTAAAACTTTACGGAATTTATTATTTTAGTGACAATCAAAGTAACGAGACAGTTGAAGAGGAAGGAGATGCTTCAGACCCGGATAGTGCTATTAACGCAGACGATATATTGGCAGTAGTAAACGAATCAGCCACTAAAGGTATTGCATTCATTTCAGATTGGCTAGGATTTTCAGTGAAGAAAACCGGAAACGAAACAGTAACACCCACTGAGACATAGAGTGCTAAAAAAGTTACATTTCAACTTCAGATGTTTACATTACGCACTCACATTTTTCAGAGGCATCTAATTTTAAAATTTAAATAGGGTAGTAAAAATAAGATAGGATAATAATATACCCAGTACAATGGATTAATTTGTTATAAGAAGCGTGAAGTAATGTGAAATCTTATTTATTTATTTAATTACTTGAAATACAAAACATTGAAAACATGCTCGAATTTAATATTGCTCTATAAATCAATTTGTTTGTGATCTTGCTTTGTGCCTGTGTTTATACGTTTCAATTCAGTCTTGGATATTTCTCTTACTCACTCAACCAGTTTAACGAAGGAAAGGAAATTCATGAAACCTAAATCGGGGAAAAGACTTAATTCTACGTTAAAAATAGAATAACTGATATCTGTTTATGTAACGAAAGTTAATACTTTGAATAGTATGTTTTTTATTTTTTTGTAATTACAGTAGCGGGCAAAACTGAATTGAATACTTAATGTTTTTGCAACTTACTCGTCAAGTTTAACAGATATCGTAAAAATAGCTACGTTAATATTGTAATAAATCAAATATTAATCTGACATGTGCCTTCGCGAATTATATTCTGCACAAAATTAATTATAACCATTTTTCCCGTAATTTCGATATTTTCTGAGTTATTTATGAGGATTCAAGTAGTGAAATTAGAAAATTCATTCAAACGTGATAAATCGAGCGCGAAAATGTATAGTATGTATTTCAACAGACAATTTTACCATCTACAATATGACGAAAGAATTACTTGTAAAAACGTTGAGTACCATCACTGGTTCAGTTTTGCTCGTCATTTTATAAACCAAAAATTCAGGAAGTTCTATCTACAGAACAACTGGCGTAATTTTTCTATTAACGATTTTAATATCCTTGTGACCAAAGCATATAATTCCATTACAAATGATTTCTAAACAAAACAATATTGAAAGTGATTTTTAATAAAATATAAAAATCTTAACAATTACCGATAGAATTAAGTTTTCACTCAAAATGTAAATCATATGAATTTTCTAAAATTACATTCAAAAACGCCTTTCATATATTTTAATACATATTTATAATTAAATCTATACTTCTAGCGGAATTTAATTTAAATGGGACTCAAAAAAGGTTCAACAAATTCTTAATAAGAAATTATATTTGTGTCTATTATGTTCCAATTTCTTACAAAAGCGAAAATTGAAAGTTAGTTTGACTGTTCTGTTCTTTTGCACTATCTTCAAAAATAATTATGATCCTACCATAATTATGATATAAATTGAAATAATCACGAAAATTTTCAATTATCTTCTTCAAGTGTTTCATCCTTCAACATATCAACGTTGTTTGAATCCGTATTTTCAGAGTCTTTAAAATCTGCCGTGACATCCTAATTTATATGCAATCAGAAATGATTATTCGTATTTTATAAAATTAAGATTTACCTTCTCTTCCTCGTCCTTTAACTTAGAACATATATCTAACAAAATAAATTCAAAAGAACGTGTAAAAAGTGTAATAAACGTATTCTAAAATTTATCAATATACCTGGTTCTTCCACCAGAAAGAGTACTTTATCTGGTGTTAAATGCTTTGTATTTTCCTTAAACGTGTTGACTTCGTCCATAAATACATCCCAAAAGTCCTGTCCTTTTGGATTTTTAAACATTTTCTGTGACAAGAACGGATATATTTAAAATCAGTAGTAATGAATCTCAACTCGAGTACTACCTTAAAATTACTGTAAATTAATTCAGATTGTTCTCTTATTTTTAAAGCCTTTTCTGTAAATATTGCCTTTTCCTCTTCGGAGATATTCCACTCTTTTATATTACCAACGTATTTTCGTAATTTTTTAATCGTCATTACACAATTGGGATTTTTCTTCAACATGAGAGGGGAAACTTCAAGTTCTTAAAATTACAATAATGAATAAAACAGTTCTTTTCAAGAGTAATGAATATATATATGTACCTTTATATTCTTCTAACAGCTCCAAACACTTATCCACTTCTGCTTTCATGAGACCCAAGGTACTTTTAATCTTTTGATTCATGTCAATAAATGTTCTCTCCAGCGTTAAGTACTTTTGTCGATCTACATCCATAGCTGCGATAAAAGAGGTTAGTATATGATTTAAACAGTGATTGGCAATAATTTCAAACCGATATTCTTTTCTTGTTTCATTCTCTCAATTTGATGAATAGGAGCGCACGGATTCAAGTCTAACATATCTTTAATATTCTCTATCTGAACAGTTCCATTTTCAATTGTATTCCTAAGTGCAACAGCTTTTTTTGCAGCATTTTCTAGCCAAGCCTCTTTCTCAGTTTCACTTTCGAAAGACTTTGGCTTTTCATAGTCTAATTTTATACCTACGCACTTTCCGTTTGGAGTCAGTGCTAAAAGCAAGTTTTTATATTTGTCTGGCTTTGTAAGTAACGTGCTCGTTACATTCACATTCTTTTTCTGTACTTTATTTGTATTTACGACTTCCTTCGCTGTAGTAGATTTTATTAAATCTGATTTTGCCGAATCAGCTCTTCTTTCTGCTGACACTTCTGCTAGAAATCGAAAAAATTCTTCTTTCAACTGCATAATCGTATATTTCAGACTTTTCTGACTAACATAATTACTTTCATTTACAAATGTTGTCGGTGAAAGCATGAATCTACAAATACATTTTTAGCGTACTTAATTCTTACGAATCCCTACTATAACTAGCGCCGAATTTTTAGTTTATATATTTTTTCTAAC
Organism: Machimus atricapillus; assembly: GCA_933228815.1. Lineage (NCBI taxonomy): Eukaryota > Metazoa > Arthropoda > Insecta > Diptera > Asilidae > Machimus > Machimus atricapillus. Next base: position 28,764,985 of record OW121786.1, on the reverse strand, counting down.
AGCATAACAGACCAAAGCCAAAACATTTTATGTAATTCCATGTAACTTCAGAAAGAGGCTCAGACCTGAACACTAATGAATATCACATAAGAACGGATATCCACTGAAACAATAACACGCTAGTTTTTGTAATGAAAATTGTTCAATGAGTAGCTAAAAGAAAACGTTACAACATTAAATTTTAAGAATGTTGCAATGTAAATACGTACATATACCAAACTAATTTGAAGATATTATTATAACAAGCGCATTTCTTAAGGTATCAAGTTATTCAATTTCGGTTAATTTGTATAATGTTAATAAGCAGAAGGAAACAGATTGCAACTGCTCCGAAGAAGTTTCGAAACGAAATTTAAGATCATAAAAGTACCAACAAAAATAGGTAGGTATTTAAATTTACTTACATTTATTTCCATCCGTAGCACTTTCCGACTAAAATATACAGTATTAGCATTTACTCAATATAACTTTTAGAGCAGAAACATACCTTAGCTGCTTTTCTCGCCACAGGACTACTGTCTGAAGTTATTCTTCGTTTAACTGGGGTAGCGTCATCCTCGTCCATATATCTTAAAAATATAAAAATGTACAAATTGCAGAGTAAAAATCCAGAACTCCCACCTCTTCGGTTTGATTTTTCGGCCACTACGACTTATTAACTCTGCGTCTTTATGAGCATCGGGCGTGGCAGTACTCGTTGTATTAAGTGATTCATTTACTTGATCAACGCTACTATTTATGGTTTCATCTGGGAGTTTAATCTGCAATGAAAATATCAGATTTGAATTTTAAGAAAAAAAAATAATGTGGATAATTAATACGATCGATGAAATAATATTCGTAAACGAAACAGCAGTTTTGCTATATTTTATTAAGCTCTTAGGGAATATCTTGGGTGGATTTTAACCTTGTGTAATTTTCAATACTATTTTATCATTACTTTAAATCCTCTAAAAACAATTGTTAATACTTTTAGTGCAAGATTTAATAAGATTTTTAATTCTTTTTTACTCTGCAAAAATAATGGCAAAATTCATAATTCGGGAATACCATTTAAAGGGTTAAAAAAGTTCTTTTAATTAAACTAAGAGATATTAATTAATTATATCTTCAAAATATTTCTATTTACTTTTTTGCTTACTTCTTCATATTCAATAATTTCGGGTTCCCTGCTAATAGTTGCACTTTGCGCTAAGGCTTCAAGCTATAAAAAATAAAGAATAAAAAGAAATACATTGTTAAAAGCCAAACAATTATCATATAATAATTTATTGGCAACAAATTTCTTTAAACTCTTTTTAGAAAATTTAATAAAAATTTCAATTACTCACACTTATTGGAGCGGCATCCTCCCCATTTAAGGCAGCTTCGATTTGCTCAATGGCCTCACGGAAGTTATTTCGTTTCATTATTTTTTCAGTCGCAATTTTATCTTTACATTCAATGTAATGAAAGAGATCTTCAATTTTAATATTTGCCCTGTAAAATAAAATAAAAGCAACAATAAGTTGTATTTTCAGAAATTCATGGTTGCCTAAATTAAAACACACCTCTAACTCCACGTGACTTTATACTGAGAAACCCGTTAGAACATTGACAACTCTAAATCTTCCTCTTTTTAGTCAGGTTCTCATTTTGGTTGCAAAGATGGCTAAAACTTGCGTGGTCAGATTGAATTTCTGAACATGCAGGTTGAATTATTGAACGCTATGCAAAAGCGAGTTTTACGCAGCTATGCATTTCTAAAAACGCCCAAGCTAAATACCCGTTTTTATAATAAAATTGAATTTATATGTTAAACTTTAAATGATGGCCTTTCTTCAGAATTTGGTATAAGGACCACATTTTATATTATAAAAGAATGCTCACTGGTTAGAAAGAACACAATAATGCGTGTCAGGTTGCTTAAGCGTAAATGTCAGGACAAATCGCATGCACAATTATTTACTTCAAAAAAGTCATCGGCATTGTCCTTTTTATTCTAGGATTTAATGTGAGAATGTGTGTATCTAAGCTTAAAATAAACACTATCTCAAGATCCAAAAATTGGGAATTTTTACACGCATAAATTCACATAATTTCAAACTGAATGCAAATATTTTGAGATTGATTTTTTTATGTATTGCCTGTAGGGATTAATCAAATATTAAGTTTTTCTGCACGTAGTACACAATCAATAATGAAATCCACCATAATTTTCCAAAAATATACTTTGTTTTCTTTTAATTTAAAATCGACATCTCCAAGGTTAAAAAAAAATATTTTTATTAAAAAAATATTTTTATTTTTTTTTTGTGTAATTATCAATAATTTAATTTTTTTTTGTAAACACGTTTAATTTAACATTTATTTGCAGATTCTTGTAATAATAAATTTTTGTTACATTCGCATCTTTTTTTTGTGTGTTTTTTGCCCGAGTTTAGTCTGATGACAGAGGAAAGTAACCAAATTAATAGAAAATACCTAACCTATGAAATGAAGCGCGCCAGGATAAAAGAGTAATGGCCCACTCAAATATGCCGAAAAGCGTGCTCCCCAAGTTATAAGTAATGGGAAATCGTTCTTTGCATATCTTTTAGGATGGTTTAGCTGAGTTTTAACTCAGCTAAGCCTCCATGCTCCATCTATTAAAATTAATGGAGCATTGCAATCAGAATCTAATCATTTTACTAGAAAATTGAGAAACGAAATAGAATTTAATAAGAAACCACTTTCAAGTGCCAGCTGGCATTGCAGTGCAAGTAAATAAACAAATAGTAAATGGAGTAGAGAGCAATTTCCTATTTTATGTATGTTAAATTTTTTAGAGTAACACGAGCAAATGTCTTCGTAGTAGGCTGGCACTCCACGAAGAAGTTGCCGGAAAGGGGTTATACTTACGTTTCCCCGGTTCCGTAGAAATATACATTGTACTTTTTATTTGCGATTTTAGTTATCTGCAATGAATAAATTCGTGTTTAACAACTGCAATCTGGTTCGATGGAGCCTCCATACCTTAGCTGGCCAAGGCGGATAGCCTTTGACTTTGGCAAATACCAAGTCGCCAATTTGAAACGATTTATCCTTTTTCCCCATTTCAATTGGTAGTTGCTTCACGAAGTTATCACAAATATGCTACACTCGAAAGAACTCCCAAAATATTAACAAATTAATTAACCGCGTCTTCTTCCACCCGCGACTGTCTAATGTCTAGGCAAAATCTCAAAACACTGAGTGCTGACAACTTGCAGACTTCTAGTGTCACTTGTTTACGCAGTTGGCGGCAATTAATTAAATATTTTCTTTCATACTAAAAATAAGACTTGCAAATATTACTGTGTAAAATATTTCAGTAAAATAATAATACTCTTATCTTATTATTTGTTTTATTAATTTTTCCTTCTTTCAGTTGTTAGATTATAAATTTATTTTATTTCTTGTTTGAGAGTTTTGCAACGGACTGTACTTTTAGCAACTTTTCGTTCGATATTTATGACAATTTCCGCGTTATGATGTTTCTCTAAATATTATGAGACGGTGAACAGCATAAAATTGCAGATCCACGGCTATTGAACTGAATTCTTAATTTAAATAATTAAGAATGTTTTAGCGTTTGCATGATTAGGTTTGTACGTAATTATGTTTGAAGGACAGTAATTTATTGGGGATAATTCATTATTATTAAAATGAGGTAAACTTTGTGATCCTACGTACATACATACATTTGATGACCTAAAAACAGAAATGATGAGAATATTTGAAAAATATGTAATATTCTTTTAAACGTCTCTTAGAGTGACTCGAGCAGCTTTTTATTTACCTCACTGAGTGTCTTTAGATAGGTCTCCTAAAATGCAATTAATGCTTTTCTAGGAGGTTGCTCTACATACATATATAGGATGCAAAATTTTCATTAATTTTTAAACTATTTTTTCGCTTAGAATGAATAACTCAACCATGTTAAAAAATTGTATATTACTTCTTAGTACATTTAAGTGTAAATATGTCTATGTGTATTTATTACTACGTAATTCTTTTTACCAACTATGCGATAGTTACTAAATTGAAGATATGAGTTTGTCATAAAATCTTCAATTTAAAATTCCCTTATAAAACCTTATAAACCAAAAATTTTTGCGTTTCTATGGAGGTGAAACTTTTGCTCCGTCCTTCTATTGAGGATCCACAATTTTTGTATTTTTATTTACTTCTTATACACAAGAACAATGGAGTCATTTAGCTTTTACGTAAGAAGGTAAAGATATTAGATTTCGTTTCCAAAAAAGTATAACTGTATACGTTTCTGACATATAATATATTTGACCGATTGATTCTCTAATTTATTTTTTCTGTTGCACTTCGAGACTTTAAAATTGCTTATATAAGATGGAATGTATATATTGCACAAGAGGAACATTTTACCAACCTTTTTTAGGCCCGCCGCACCGTGCCGTTTCGTCCCTTCAAAATAAATCATTGTAAACTCAAAAGTTTACCCTTTAGAATTTAGATAAATGGGACAATCGAAGCCAGAAGCAATTACAAGACATTATTGGATACAATAAGAATTATAAATAGCTTTCCGCGCCAATAATGCAATTAATATCTTTCGTATGATATTCAAGTTCATTGCATTTTTGCCGGGATATACCAGAGAGTACCAATGCCACATCGAAATGAAATCGAATACTAAATGTATCAAATTTTGTTCACTATTGCTATTTACTTAAGATATTTGTTCAAGGTATAAAAAAAGCTTTCTGTCTTTCATGAACTTAAAATATTAAAAAAGATATTAAATTATCTTTTCCAGATACACTGATGCACTTTATTCAACCGCAGAAAGAATGGGATTTTCCCGTACCGGCTGATTGGTACTCACTCTCAATTGATACTTCCGACAACTTATAGAACTTGTATAAAAAGACAGGTATTATTTTCTGATTATCATTGTCTAACGGACATCACAGTCAACCAGTTGAAAAGAATCGACCAAAAACTATAAAAACAATTCAAAAATGTTAAAATTGAGAGTAAGTAATAAATCCTTGATGACATGGTGCTAAATAGGATGTTTTCGTAATTAGAACATAATTTTCGTTGCGTGCTTCATTGCATTGTTCCTCATCATTTCTGTGAGTGCTGTGGAAGAAGATCTTGAAGGCGCCGAGGCATCTTACGGATACGGCAAAGGACGAGGAGGCTACGGCGGCGGTTACGGAAGAGGAGCGGTTTATGGAAGAGGTGGAGGATATTCCAAATATGGAGGAGGATACGGCGGATACCGTGGCTGAGGGGCTACAAAAGGATGAATTTAATTCAGTACAGTTACTAATGCACTTCAAACTAAATAATTCTGATATTGCTAATGTACACTGAGAAATTGTTTGACAAATTAGTTTTTAATAAATTTTGATAATGCCACTTATTGTCTTTGTCGTATGTCGGTATATTTTTGCCAACAAATTCGATAAATAATAAGTTTAAATTAAAAAAAGAAATAATGTTAGGAAACCCTTTCAATGCGTGGGTGGAATCCGAACATTACCTCATTTTACTGTTATTGAAGTTAAACATTTGTGCAAAGTTACATAAATTTTGGTGAGATAGAAGTATAAAAATTGTGTGTTTCAAGATTTGACGCTATACAACCCAAGTTAAACAAAAGCGTTCAAAAATGAGTGTTGCTGTTGATAATTTTTAAACCGCAGGTCTGTGAGTTCGAGAAAATAAATCCAACTTTTTAAAACAGCTAATGTTAGAAGGGCCCTAGAAATTCCACTTAACTCGCAATTAACAGGATAGCACAACATTTTTGACAAAAAACTGAATAAAACAAGGTAACACTTTTTTCATTTAAAAAATGCATAAAAATCGTTACTTCGACTTTTAAACACGTGCCAAATTGTGAAAAAAAAGTTTGCTCTAAATCGATTCGATTTAGTATAACTACCAATACTTTAATAACACGTTTTTCTCAAATTAGCAGATTAAAGGTCAAACTAGAAAATTTCAAAGATGATCTTTTCCGGTTTAAATAAATAAAATTCAATTATTTATTAATCTAGTAAACAAAATATTTATTACTGAAGGATACATCATCAAAACAACATTTTATCAGATTTCATCTCTTATACCATTATAAATATAGGATTTATAAAATAATCCTCAAAAATTGTAAATTACGTTGTAGTTATTGTTACCGAGGCTTCTTTAAAATAGGCCGCTTTAGGCTGCGTTTATCCTAAGTGCTGATGTGATGCTTCGCTGTTTGAGTGTAAAAGTGGAGTTTCATATTTTTACATTAAATAAAATTCAATGTATGTAATGAAAATTATACAGAGTTTAGCATAAACACGGCCTAATGCGACCCTTTCACTTGCGATTGGAAAAACATGCACTGTTTTTATTGATATACTTAACTTACTTTATGATCCAATTTCGGCTTTGTAGTTGGAAGGGGCATTCCAATAGTAAATTAAGGATTATATGGTAAAGCTGTTATTTAATCAAAAAATGAACGAATGCCTCATATATGTTATGCATAGTTTTTGCATAAATAGCTGGATGAGTAACAAATTTTTGTCATTACCAATCGTCAAGAAATGGAATACGTGGATGTGAACATGTGTGCGTTAATTTTTTTTATACAATGCTGAGTTTTATACACAAGTTACATCATTATATTTTTTTTTTGCAAAAACTTGCATTGAAAAAAAAAAGTTTTAAATATTTAGTATAAAATCACGCCTTAATGAAACCTAAGATCTACATTTACATCTTGTCTTTTAGGGAATTTTTCTAGTTCTAAATTTTTACAAACTTAAAAACGATATTTACATATTACTGTAAACGAGGGAAGGAAGAGTTTAAAATGACTCAATTGTATGAAATTGTATGAAATGCAATCCAACTAAATTGTAAAATGTTCGTATTACATATATCATGCTTATTATTCTAAAGCTTTATAAAAACTAATTTTTAATCTTTTCATAGTTTTACCGAGAGTAACGAAAATTTGAGAACTTTGGGACACTAAATTGCATTTCTTATTATTCTAAGCGACAGTTTAGCCGCTAAAAGCCTAGACAAGATAGTGCAAATTTTCTCTAAAGAAGGACTTGCCTTTAACATATGTATACTTATATCGCAAGTAAATTATGTTTTTTCTAAATTTTGTACGCTTTTGCACACACTTCTTTTCCAAAATAAACAAGCCAAGCACATTAATTTAGGGAAATGTCTGGGATCGTTTCAGTATTTTTAAAAGAACGAATACTTTGAAAAAATTTATAAAAAACATCATAAAAAGAAAGAAAATAGAAAAATCGAGTACTAAAATTTTAAACAATAAGGTATAAATCACTTATTCTAAAGCTTTATTAACTTTTTTCGATATATAACTAAATTAATATACGAAATGCAGGTAAAATATTCTATAGATTACCATGATGATATAATAGAAATTCGTCTGAATCGAACGAATAAAATGCAGTGTCATTTTTTATATTAACTAAATATAAATTTGATCATAACTTGTATATTGTCTTTATCGTAAAACTACAATTATCTGCAAAAAATGCATAAAAATGAATAAGTTAAACAATTGAGTGATCAGTCAAAATGTGTAACATGAGTAAACTTTGAGGTAAAAAGTAAAATTATAAAGAATACTCAGAGGAACTCAAAAAAGTCACGAAGTCTTAACCTAACAGGCAGTGATAATAATAAACCCATCTAAAGAAGTGCGGTTAACTTATAATGTAAAATATATAGCAGCGTCTAAAAAAATTAGCGGATGTTTTTGCTTTCATATTCAGCTATTATCTGCTGCAACGTATGAAAAATCGTGGAAAAGCTCGGTCTGTCGCTTGGTTTTCGATTCCAGCACTTTCGCATTAAAGCATATATTGCCAAAGGAGTGTTTTCAGGGCAGTTAAGGACATTCCCTTCCTTCACATATTTAACAACTTCTTCGTGAGTCATACCGTAGTAAGGTTGTAACGCAAACGAAAATATTTCCCATAAGCAAACTCCAAAGGCCCAAACATCTGATTCAATTGTGTATTTATTGTACAAAATACTTTCCAACGGCATCCATCTAATAGGAATGGCATCGTGCTCATCTCCCTTGTAGTAATCTTGCAGATATATTTTATGAGATAGTCCAAAATCTGCAATTTTTACAACCATATCCTCGTCAATTAAACAATTCCTTGTGGCTAAATCACGATGAACGAATTTTCGTTCAGATAAATAAACCATTCCACCAGCTATTTGCTGAGATATACTCAAAAGATTTCCATGCGAAAGTTCAGGACGGCGCATCTCCTGTTGTGTATGTGTAATGTATGGCGAGCAGGAACGAAGAAACTCATTAAGATCTCCTCTAGCCATAAATTCAAACAACAAACACATCGGTCGGCCAATGGCACACACCCCTAAAAGCTTAACAATGTTTGGATGATCAAATTCAGCTAGGAGACAAGCTTCCCGTTCAAAATCGAGCTGCATATCTTGACTAGCGTCGTCTTTTAACATTTTAACAGCTACCAGTGTGAAATCTTCGCCTGCCATTAAGCCAGGAGCCTTAGCTTGAAACACCCGCCCAAACGCACCTTGTCCTAAATCTTTTATGTAAATAATATTATTACGAGGATACTCTAACTTTTCCAGCTTTGGATTAAGTTGTGCTTTAGTTTCATGGTAAGCAGAATTGCTAGGAAGTTTATTCAAATCTATACTATCATGAGTAGCAGCTATATTATATCCCCCAGAATGCTCTTGCCGTAAACGTTTGTGCTTCACAATTCTGTAAATTAAAAGTCCCATCAAGTGGCAAGCTACAATCCCTACAAAACCAATTCCAGATAGCAAAAATATCATTGAAGGTGTAAAAAATGTCTCCATTGAAATCGGAGCTCCATTATCCTTAGTGAGAATGTCCGACGAATTTGCTGTATATGAAATAATGTTATTCAAAATAATTGTTTGCAATTCGTAACTTACGGCACAGTGGTATATCGCAATGTTGCCATCTGACTGAATCATTAAGTGTGTAGCACCACGGATATGGTTCCTCTCCACCTGCATTTCGACAATAATTTTCTCCGAATTGAATTTGTGGAAATACTAAGGGTGGTTGTACAAAATCATGAGGTACTTGGGAGTCCCAACGTTGACACGGTAACCCAGTTTTTGTTACGTTAACCGTTCCTAAGTAGTAACGGCCATTACCCATGCGACAGTCATCTGGAAATTAATTTTTGTAGCAGTGAATTTGTTTAATAGAAAACTATTGTTGGAATTAATAAAATACTTAGATGTTATAACCCCGAAATATAATCTGGCAAAATTTTTGTGAGGTTTTATAGGAGTAAGTTTTATATTGTGCTTTAAGAATAAAATTGCATTTTGTATAATGGACACTAATAAACTAAAAAAGTATTTTAAAGATATGTATTTTTCTTTGAGCCTATAACTTTGACTATTTGTCAGTATTTTTAGTGTACGAACATTGCAGTATATTTTTTACTAATATTCAGAATTGACCAAAAATCTGTCTTTCCCTTTAAAATGTGCGTAGTAAGTATTGCAAGTAAAGTAACCATAAACAATATTGATTAATATACCCGTGCATTAAGTAATGCTAGTAATTGTAAGTAATGCCAATGTAATTACATTAATCAAGTACCAGTGATGGTGGTGGTAATCCATTTTAAAATGGTAATATTTTTTTACCCCTAATTTTGAATTATCACCAGAGATAAAAGGTTCCACAATTCTATGATGCCTTAATTAGAGTAGACTTACAAGTGACTTCCTCCTCGACTAGGTCCGTCAGTCCGATGTGGGAGCAGTTTGGTACTTTGGCGGTTCTATTGTAATGAGGTAGCTCTTGGCAGTTAGGTAATCTGAAATGGCCCCTGGATTTAAAGAAGATGCCCCTATCCTTTTTGTCCTCGACGAGGGCCCAGTCGTTGTAACAGAACTGGCGGTGGGTGGCCACGCAGTCCTCGTAGCACAAAGGCAGTTTCATGGTGCTCCCGTCCTCAATGACACACTGTGGAAATGCATACGCGCAGAGCATTTTCTGCAAAAGCGAAAAACACGAAGGCACAGTGATGAATAGTCGAGTTTAAAATGCAGGAGTCGCATCCCGCCTGGCGGCGAAAGATAACAGACCCCCCAGATAATAAATCAGGATTAGTGGGACAAGCAATTACCTCGGCAGCGGGTCGACAGAGCCTAGTCAATTCCGCAATCATCTCCTCCCAAAGGGCGGTCGTGATCTGCTCGTTCTGCCAGCCTCCGTTGGGGTCCTCGCGGCTGTACCACACCTGCCCCGAAATGTACGCCTTGCACACCTTCCCGTTGTATGGGGCGCAGTACCCCAACTCATCGTAGTCCTCGCTGATCGCCGAACTGCAGGAAGCCGTGGCGAACAATGACAATAAACACAGCAGTTTTGGGAGATATATGAGAGCCATTTTCCACATTTATCTACTTGTTGGCCGCAGAACCGCTTCAACATCTCATCCCGGCTGACTTTATCTTGTGTTTACTTCAGTCAGAGGTCGACCCTTTTTTATATTTTCACTTAAAAACGCTCAAAACATTCCCACTGCGAGTCCGATGGCTTGACAAATCGACTTGACACTTGACGCCATTGGCCGTTCCCCTTCCCTTTTGAATAAACAACCAAAAAGGACGAAAGTGGGTGTCAGGAACAGGACTTGAAAGCTTATTGCTTGAATAAAAGCTTTTAAGGTACTGCCAGATAAAATGAAGCAATCGTTTGAATCGAGCTATTGTGAACTAGCAAATTCTTTTGGCCGACAGATGTCTCCCCATGCGTTTTAAAACGACGGCGGTTAATAGATGTACATATTGGGTTAGTGATTGACAGTTATATTACATTTGTAGTGGTGCGTTCCGCAAAGCGTCAAACCTTCTTTTTTGGGAGTTCTCGGGTAGGAATGATAAATCTTCCGAGAACTCCCAATCCACCGCGCTGTCGTTAAACGATGGATCTTCAAATTGGCTACTTCCAGCGCTGCCTGACTTCTCACTTTTCGATGCCTTCGCGCGGTACCTGTAACTTTCTCTTAAAGATGTGAAGGTTGCCTTGCACTCATCCTCTTTTGGAAAAATAAATATTATATACATATATAAGGTTTGTAACTTTCATACTATTCATTACCTGGTCTATTCACTTCTTCCCCAATTTCCTTCCAGGCAAGAACAATTGCATTTGAATTGAAATGTTGCTGAAAGGTCCCACAACAATTTTGTTTTCTTCCCTCTGGATGATGTTTAATTAATTCTTTATATTCCTCCATGAGCCTTTTTAATGCCGAGCCAACCATTGCAAAACATAAATTTTGTGAATCCGACATTAATTTATAATTGTAAGCAGATTTGTTAAATATCTCTACTCAATTGTGCAAAAATAAATGAAATGAATCATCTCTTATAGTTGAATTCTTTGTTATGATTATGATTGGAAATCATTGTTAATCTACATAGTATTTTATTTAGATATTAGCAGCCATTTTGCTTTCTTTTGAAGTAAGTAATATTTCGTTTTTGCAATAAATGACATATTATTTGCGTATAATTTCTGTTTTTCTTTTAACATTTCCAGATTTGTACTCAGTGCCCCCCAAATATACATTAAAACTTTTTAGAATTTACATATTTAATTTCTATCTTACCATTTCAAAGGAAAATATTGTAGGTAGCTTCGCACTATAATGTCACCAACGGTATGAAAAAACCCTGAAAATTTTCGTACCATCTTTATTATGAGTAAAACAAAAATCAAAAAATATTTTTTCAATGTTTATAAAGTCAAAAATTTATTGTCATGTAAATTTTTACATTGCTATTATTTAGGCTATTACGTCAAAAAGCCTAATTCGTGGTAATACTTCGCTGCATATTTGCATTTATTTTGAAAGTGATAGGAAACCTACTACTTTTTGGACATTTTCGAAAGTACTGAACCTGAATTTAATAAAACTTTTTACTTGAATTACGGAAAAAATTTAAAAATTAACATTTAAAACTTTTACTTTATTTTATTTTATTACGAATGTCTATCAGAAGGACCATCCTACTTACTTTCCATACCAGGAAAACTAGGTTTAACTTTAATTAAACGATTTAATATGTAGTTATATTTGTTCATTTTTCACTTGTGATTTAAAAGTGTATTGAATTATAGTGATAGCAATATATGTGGCGTTATTGGACAGTATTCACTGCAATAATTTATGTAATAGTTTCAACTGTAGTTAAAATAAAAAAATAATATAACTAAACATTTAGATCTTTGTAGTGATTAAACGATATTTGAACAAATCAATGAGGCATTTACATTAAATATGTATCATAAATAAACACTTATTAATTGGATGTGGTAATAAGAATTATGAAAATTTCTACAGCACATGCGAAAGAAATTTTACATATCTAGTTATATTTATTTGTGTTCTTCGGTTGTGCTATTTAATTATACTTTTGATCGAAAGTTTATCGAACTTAATTGTAGTGTAGCGTAGCTTGTACTAAAATAATTAATTTTTAAAAAGTCATTCTTTAACTAATGATGATGATTATCAACCTAAGAAGAGTAGACACTTTTTTTTATATATTAAAAATTTAAAAATATTTGAACTATTTGGCAAAATTGAGACTACAACTGCATTCCAGAACAGCAAAATTGGAAGTTACTATACCTGTATATCATCAATAATTCTAACTAATTTAAATATTCACAGAAATATTTATAGGCAACACAGCACTTTAACTTTACGTGCAAAAGGCAAACTTTTTAGAGAAATAATCGATTCAAAAATATCACCGTAGTCCTAGTACATTATGATGTTTATTTTAGCTATCGAAAATGTCCGTATTATGGCTAAAAAGAAGAGGTAATTAGCTGCTATCTTTGTAATTCTTGCAAAATATTCTTAGCGAATTGTGAACTTTGAATGTGTAAAACGTGCTTGGAACAAGTAGCTGCTTTAAACCGAAAGCGGCAGAGAATCACAATAAGAGTAGTTTTCGATCGCATGCCAAATTCAAACGTTCTTTACAGTTCTACAAGTCGCAGGTGATCGAAATTTTATTGGCATATCACAACTCTAAGAAGTTCGACTGATTATATCTAAGATATGTTCTTTGCTGTTACCTAATCGAATTGTGCTAAAATATTTCGCGTCTTTGTTTATGCTATCTACAAAACACGTATTGAAATTGCTTCTGTTCCTTTTTTAATAAATTTGAGGCACAACTATTAAACCAAATGCAGGATCCCTGTAATTAACTGTCTTTCCTTTCTAATTTTATAGATTTTTCGAAATTTTCGATCATAACCGAAGATGTCTTTCTGAATTCCTCATTAGGATCAAATAAGGCGGCCGTAAAATATTGCGTGAACAGCTTGCCCATATATTGCTCCTTCGTTTTCGGCCACCAGCCCTCCAAAAATCCGATGTGGCCGCCGCGAGCGGTAACAACAATTGCAACGTGACTAGATTCTTCGGCTGCTTTCATCGGAATAGCTAAATAAATTTAAGAAAATATAGCTTCCAATTTATTTATAAAATTAAAAATATTTACCATCTAAGGGTTGAAACGGATCGTCTGCAGCGCTTAGACAAAGTAAAGGCACCGAAATTCTATATAATTTATTATGTAGAGTTGCTGCTCTGTAATAATCCTCAACATCATCATATCCGAAATGTTTTGAAGTAAAGTGAGAATCAAACTCCTTAATTGTTTTACTCTGTAGAAAATTAGTTTTATTATTAGGATTCACTTTTTTGAATACGGTTCAAATACTTACTGATAGAATTTTATTCAAATCTAAATCTGTTTCCTTAAATACATCACATTTTTTTAGTGTAGAGCACAAGCTTCCAGCAAGATGTCGACCGAGTAAACTATTTAAATAGGGCTTCTCAATACTTGCCGTTCCTGTTAAAATTAGGAGTAAAAATGTTATGATGCATGTACAAACATCAATTTTTTAATACGAGCCAATAATTTTTTTAAAAAGGCGAAAATATGCCTTTTTTAATTAATTTTTAACCCAATATTTTCCAGAAACAGTTTTGTTCGTTTTCAGATTTGTATTTAAAAAAACAATATATAAAACAATAATAAAAACTAACAAAAATGTTTCATCTCACAAACTTTGCGGGGCTACATATGTATGTAATAAGTTTTCAATTGAATTCAAACTGGAAGAGGAAACTGATACTGGACAAATTTTTATTTAGTTCAAATCTAACTAAAACTAGATTTAATTCGGTTGAAATCTGGTTTAAGCTGGCTTAGATATTGATTTAAGCCTATATAAATATAAAAGTATTTTTAAAGAATCTGTTTCTTCGGAAATAAACATATTAGATTTTTAAACAAAACATCTATCATTTCTCGCTTAAAAAAATCTCAACCAAAAATTAGCTTTATATGTCTACATATGTACATACTTTAAGCGTTATCGGAAAATATATCATAAGTGGTCTTTTTTTTTGTATGGTAATTAGGTTCCGCTTTAATGATACAATTGTAAGATAAGCGAGAAAATGTAACCTTTTAAAGAAAATCACAGCACATCTTAGAAGGGGAAACTTTTCTCTAATGTCTAAATTTTCCATGCAATAACTCTCATGGAAACACAATTCGTTGATTATTATTCGTTTATCAGTTGAAGTGTTAATTAGTGCTGGAGTAAAAACATGTATGGTACAGACAAAATAATCAGTCGGCTTATCTTACAATTAACATAAATACAATTTCATTCAATGAATGCCCGATACTCATTCTTTAGATTAGCGAGTAAAAATGATTCGCAAATTTGAAATGGAACTTTATTTATTCAGTATTTTTTAAATTCTCGTGGTATGACTAATATGGAATTTATAGAAAAAATGAATTAATTTACCTTTATGAACGTCCCACGGAACCGAAATAATCATTGCAGCTGTAAGTACACTTCTTGATTCTTCGCTATGTTGCGCCAAGTAATTGCCTTGTAAAATAATATTTATTTTCAAAAACTGTTTGCAGGGATAGCAAATTGAAAGTTACCTAATATTAATCCACCCATTGATATACCTGTAGCACCTAGTTTTACATGGGGATTTCGTCTTCTTACATGATTTACAACTTCTGACAAATCTTCACAATTCGATGCACAATACAACCTAGGAGTCTGGAAAATTGTGTTTAATTTATTAATTTAAATTCAAGTCAGTTTAACCTTCAGAATTACCTTTAATGTTACACCACCTAAACCTCTATTATTAAAAACTACGGTTCTTATCCCAACATTATTTGCTGCAGTAACGAGACATTTAATGTATTCCGCTTGTGACTCACCTTGATGGAGAAATTTAAGTTATGTAAGATTTGCACATTATATATATTTATATTTACCGGTAAGGCCAGGTAAAACAATTATCACAGGTGAATTTTCATGGCATCCATTTTCAAGCCAATCTAAAGCTATTTCTCCTCCGTCTTTAAGTGTTAAGATTTCTCTAAAAATAAAGCGGAAATAATATTTTCTAGTTAGTGTATAAGTAATATTGTTATATGATATACATAATAATTTTATTCGTATAATAACATTCTCTAAAGAAAATATTGTCACCCACTAGAGGTCAGTCATTTAGAATTTCATATTTTTACCTAAGGAGAAGCAAAAAATTCCACTTAATCTTGAAATTGTTGTCGTATTTACATATAAAAGAGTGTAGTGAACAAATTACATATAAATATTAGGTATACATATGTAAGTTAAAAGCAAATCTAACAGAGTTTCAGTTATTCGAAGATATGTCGCTATTATTTAAAGTTTTTTATTTGTATTTTTGGAATGGATATTAAGACCTTTATGTAAAAAGTAATGATACATAAAAACAAGTATGTAATTATAATCACAAGACTCACCTTCTATAACTAATTCTTGGAATGATGTTAGAACGTAAAATACTAGCAAATACTGTCTGAGCTCTGCTCTCAACGCACCAAAATGTTGGCCAAAATTTCATTTCCAGAATTGGAATATTCTGAAAAAGGAATGTTTTAAATGGCCCATCCGAAACCGCTACAATTGGCCGCTGTAAGAAAATAAAAAATAATATCCCTTTTATTTGGCTTGTTCTAAGAGTTTTGTTAATAAAATGAGTTTATTTTGGATATGCAAAAAGTATGCGTCTTCATGAATATGAAATATTTGTTTTTAAATATCAAAAACTAGCTATTAAGAGTCTCTAATATGTAATTTTCAAATTAACAAATTACGTTTAGTACGTAGAAGTGCTTTAAGGCTTCTTTGGGAAATATGTAGATATAAAAAAAATTTTCATTTTTTAACGCTTCATTTATCAATTGGAATTTCTTGCAAACAGTGTAGTTATAGGTAGTTTGGAGAGTGATTGAATAAAAATATTTCTGAAGTTGCGTATTGTTGGATTTCATAAAATTCTAAAACTCTTCTGGTATATGTTTCTCAATCAAATTTTTTAAATGCTCCTAAAGTTATTTCTAGTGTTTTAGAGTATTTCAGCGTTTTTGGCTGGGAACCAAAATTATGTGCTAATGAAAAGGGCAGGCATACAAAACTAAATGAGGATATCGTATATTCTATAAGAAATAATTCCGCAACCCGTAAAAATACGTCTAGCACATGGCGCTCATAGTGACAATCAAAACTGACTAAAACCGAATCTTTCAGCATTCACACTTTCAGTTTATATTTAGCAATTCATTTTAAAGAAAGAAAAATACTTCAATATTTTGTTCTCATAAAAGGTTTGAATGATTTTTCATAAGGTGTAAAAAATTTGTACTTTACTGTTGACTGCAAAGCTTACGCAATGCAGGCCAACCTGATCATTTTGCAATCGAAAGTGTAATGGGACTATATTAAGCTTAAGATGGTTCCTATGCATTGACGAAAATCTGAATGTATTATATATTTTACTTTTAACACCTGAAGATGATACAGCAAAATATCGGAAAGCCAGTTAAAGCCGAGAACAAGTTGATGATTCTTAAAAGGGGAACTGTTCGCAGAAAGTCCAAAGTGTAGTTATAGATAACAATCTCGCCGATACAATGTGTCTCGCGAAACATGCAAAGATGAAAAAGTCTCGTGATGAAGATGATTTCTGCGGTTCATAGTGCTTTGAAATTAGTTTGATTGGGGTATCTATTTTTAGCGTGACAAATAAACAAGATTTATTAAATAATTGAGAGTGCAGTATATTCTAAATAATTTCGCTTTATTTCAAATGATCACTTACCTTGACAACTTGTAGCAAGTAGTAAGTTGCATAGCCAATTACAGCAATTGCGAATACATGCCATCGTGGTAAGTTTGAGAGATAATTGTACAAATAATCGATCATGTTAGAGCCACTGAAAATAAAAGAAGAGAGCATTTTTGGTATCAAAAATTTCCTACACGTTTTCATGATAGTGCATAACACTAAAAGATTGTGTAGTATCATTCAAGTTAATTAATGAGGAACTCGGAGATAAGCGGAAAATGGAGAATAATAAAAATTTGACGAATTTTTATCTACATACCTATACAGGTACAATTAGGCACTCTACAAATTATACCTATAAAAGAGCGCTTTTCTTATCGAAAATTGATTCAAATCTTATCTATCGTTTATGTAATTTGAAACAAAAATTTTTAAGTCTGAGCGGATGTAAATAACATGACTCAATTTAATGTTGAAGTTTTGATAATCTTTTCAATCAGCGCTTTTTTGTATTTATCTGCAATTATGTCATTCGTTTCACGATAATCGTTCAAAAATGGGAGTGTAATTACTGGAATTTCATATAAATACATACATATACAATATACTAATTAAAACGATATCTTTCGGGTAAGGAATCAAAACATAGAAATTTTGATGAGGATTTTAAAAATGTTTGCGTTGATGGGTACATTATGAAAATTAGCATGTCACAATATGTTTATGTAGATCTAAACGATTTAGTACTAACTAAAAATATTAAAGCCCTACTGCAAATTTACAAACTTAAATAAATTTGCCCGTTTCTAAATGGTAATCGTATTTCAAAAGACTGTTCTTTTAATGTAAAGTAGTTTTTATATTAATTTATATAAAAAAAAAGGATTAATGGATGAACAGATGAACAAAAACGCACTTTCAATATATGTATAATGACTGAATTTTATTTATTAGGAAACCATGTATCAAAATCTGTGAAATTTAAGTCTAATAGTATTGTCTTACGTAGTTTCTTTTTAAACATTGTAAATGAATTGAATATATTAATATATTAACTACTAAGCATATCAACCAAAAATTCAAATCGCCCAAATTTTTAATAATTGCTTAAGAATTTACAAAATCTGTTACAAATATCAGTTTTTATTTTACATGCACATTTCACTTTTAATAGACAAAAATATACGTATGTCATAAGTTCATGGCGAAAAACCTTATCTCATCATAATGCTATGTATATAACGAACTAAACATGAAGCATTTGAATGATTTCAAATAGTTTGAAGAAATGTAGAAATAAATCCCTTGTCACGGTCATCATCTCGAATGTCATTAAAATGTTCCTCAACAAAATAAGTTGCATTTCCTTATAAGACTTCAAAAAGTTATAATAAATGTTTCATTCATAATCCAAAAATAGTGTAGATAATTGAAATAACATAAATGAATAAGCGTCCGTTAAGAAAAAAGAACAATTAATTTTGTCCTGCGACACAAAAACAGGTTAAATATACCACCGGCCGTTTAAATCGGGTAAAAATAAAACATTTACTATTAAATAATCATAGATTGAGATGATACCTAACACGGAAATCGTTGACTCATATTAACAAAGGTGAACTTCAGAGTGGGAAGTAAGAAAAGTGTAACGCTTCCCCAAATGAATGTTTTATAAGACTAACTACAGTAAATTAATTTTGCCGATTCAACAATAATGGGCAATTGAATTTTGCCTACACGAACCTTTCGAGTTATGTAAAAGATATCTGTACTTTTCCTTAAGATATAGAAATAAATAACCGAATAGGGTTTAAACTGATTATAGACAACTTTATCGATGATTAAATTCTGCAATTCTGTCGAATCAATGATCTCACAGCAGTTAAGCAACACAGTATCGTTCATAAAATTTTTTGAATGTACCAGTATCATTTTAACACACACTCGTCTCAAATTAAATAAATTGAACGAATCATATTCGCGTCGAAATTGCCCTATTGTTGCTGAATATTAATTGTGATTCGCACATAATAGGATGAATGCTACTTTGGACAACCACTGGTACTAAAATTACACCTTGTGTTCAGTAGCGCGAAAATCAAATTGACTGTGTTACCTCAATTTTTGTTTTAGTCGAACTTTCACCTAATAAAAGCGAAAACTCTATAGTAAAACGATTAGTGTGACCGAAGCGGGACAGGTGAACGTTCTGAGCACTAATATTAAGGCAATAAACTCAATATTGCCTATGCACTTGCTGCCCGCCGGGTATTTAAAAAAACCCGCGATAAATTTTGTCAGTAAGAACGTCTACCGGAACGAACGAATACTAGAAGCCTACTGAGTACTGGCCCAAAGTGGCACGTTTTGCATTCGCAATATGCTGCTCGCGGCGTACTTTGCTCATTCAGAATAAATCATATATACTATGAGAAGCTTTTCCGTTTTCATTAAGCTTTCAGTAGAACACCGCCGTGCAACTGAGCTCATGCAATCAAACCATTCCAATGAATAATAAAAGTTTGCGCAAATCTTGGACTAATTTACTTTTAAACTTTTTTGCTTGCCTATAGTCTGGCCGGCTCAATTACCGGCGGCTTCTAAAGTTAAGTAATAACTGGAAAATAACCGGATTCAATGATTACTGACTATTGTAATGTTAGAGTTAAATATCAATCAATCAAATTCATACCAAAATTAAAACTAGTCAGATACCAAACCACTTATCACAAGAACCCTCTATTTAGATTAGAAGTTAAAGATTTAAAGCAAAAGTGACTGACTGACACTGACCTTAAGCTGTATTTATATCTCTCATCGCTTGGCTACCGATTCGTTATTTTAGTGTTTCTTGGTTTATTAATCACGACAGTATGTTCCAGTGATTGCCTTTTATATGAGGACGGTTATTCATTCAATCCAATTTAATTTTGGACACATTTGGACATCTACGTACTAAGTGAAAGTTTATTTGAACACATACAATGTATGCATATTTTAGCTTTTTTACATTATCCTTAAAGCAATTAATAACTATTAGAAATATTGTGGCTCATAAAATTCTTTAAAAAAAAGGCGCCACTATACCAAAGATGCCAAAACTCTTGATAAAATCTTATAGTACAAAGGCTTTCATAATATTGTCTTTCTAATCTCGTTGTTTTGTTGTGCTCCTATCATCCCGAAACATAAATCTATTAATAACTATTAAATCCATTTATCATATTTATTGAAGCTATAACACATTTTTGCAAATATGCACAGATGTGCGCGCTTAATTCGTTCCCACCGGTTTAAACAGAGTGGAAATATGCTTTATAAGGCACATTTTAATAAATCGATTAAAGTTTTATGTGTGATTTGAAACATGTGGACGGCATATGGACATGTGGATTTGACCGTGATTTGATGTGATAAAAATTGAGGATTTGTCGTCACTTCAGTCCGTAGAGTTGAATTATTTCATCGAGGCCGTGAACTTTCCCAAGCAATAAACTTGCATAAGAACATAACTCTTGAACTTTAACACAATTTTGCTTTGAACTATATAGCATAATTTTTAGAGGAACATAACATCATATAAACTTTTTTATACAAATTGATATGTACATATATTGTATACATACTTTACAATATCAATAATTTCCAATGCTTTTAAAATACAATTTCC
Source organism: Machimus atricapillus (assembly GCA_933228815.1). Lineage (NCBI taxonomy): Eukaryota > Metazoa > Arthropoda > Insecta > Diptera > Asilidae > Machimus > Machimus atricapillus. The sequence goes on along the minus strand of OW121786.1, from coordinate 28,744,042 downwards.
CCAAATTTTAATTAACATAGATATTGTTTATGTTCATAAAATTTAAAATAATTATGGCATATCTATATCTCAAAAATTATATTACACAAAATTCTGAAAAAAAAAATAAAAAAAAAGTTTTTAAAAAAAATCTTTTATTTAACTTAAAATGATAGAAACAGTAATAACGTACTAAAAAGTAAAAAATAAAAAATATTAACCAAATAAAATAAATAAAATATGTAAACACTATAACAACAAAATAAAATTCCTACTTATCTTAAACAGTTAAATAAAAGAATGACGCATTTTTATCACTTCGTCATATTGGCCGTTATGTATTCTTTAAAATAATGATTCCTATATTTAAAGTATAAAAATGCGTCATTCTTTTATTTAACTGTTTAAGATAAGTAGGAATTTTATTTTGTTGTTATAGTGTTTACATATTTTATTTATTTTATTTGGTTAATATTTTTTATTTTTTACTTTTTAGTACGTTATTACTGTTTCTATCATTTTAAGTTAAATAAAAGATTTTTTTTAAAAACTTTTTTTTTATTTTTTACTTTTTAGTCTTTTTAATTAATTATTTTTAAGACTAAAAAACGATGTGTTTAATAGTAAATAAAAAAAAGAACGTCAAATTGAAATTTCAAAAAGGCGTTAGCCTGACACTGAGTTATTAGTGCACAATTCAGCGTGGTAGCGTTCGTAGCTGAATCGTGCATTAGCAACTTGAAACTCTGCTTTTGAGCTTATGCATTATCATATTAGACGTCCGCCATATTGGATTTAGAAGACCCCACCTCACTTATTGTGTTTCGCTCATTAAGCCCTTTCATTTGATATCCATATCATAGGGGTAACTATGGAAATTATAAATCGCCATTTTGTGACGTCCGCCATATTGGATTTAGAAATGGCGTTACTCATTTTATCGTTTCCAACTCTTCAAGCTCTTTCATTTGATACCCATATTAAGGGGGTCGACCAAAAATACATGGTCCACCATCTTGTGGCGGCGGCCATTTTAAAGATATTGCAATGTTGAGTATTGCATATTGCATTGTCACCAGAACTAAAGGTGTATGCAAAATTTCAGCCCGATAGCTTCATTGGAAGTGGGTGAAATATTGATTGCAAAATTCCACGACCCACCATCTTGTGGTGGCGGCCATTTTAAAGATATTGCAATGTTGAGTATTGCATATTGCATTGTCACCAGAACTAAAGGTGTATGCAAAATTTCAGGCCGATAGCTTCATTGGAAGTGGGTGAAATATTGATTGCAAGATTTGACGACACGTAGTACGACACGTAGTGTAAGTTGAATAAAAGAATTTAAAAAATAAAATTGTTTTGGAATTCTTCTTTCATCAGTTCTATACTTTCAATCTTTTAACAAAAGTTGTTACTTATTATAAAAGTATAATATATGTATACTGTGATTTTATTTCATTTTTGAAATCGGATAGCCTATCCGAATATCATCTATTATTTCTTGATTTTGGCATTTTTCTTGGACAAACAATTGTTTATTAAGTGTTATTAATAAGTCATATTGTTTTTTGTTTCTTTAAATTTTTTCAGCAGTTGGATCGTGAAAAATAATGAATAGAGAAAATTTGTTCATGCACGCCGCCAAATAGTTGACCACTTTCAAATTGACTGATCATTTAATCGATCCATTAAAGATTCATATCTCAATTAGGGATCAACTTGAAAGTTAAAAAAGCACGACAGGCTTCGTTCTCAGAAGTTAAATGGGATTGCACGATTGCATCACGATCGTTTGTTTGACCACCGCACACAATTAATGAAAAGTTGACTCCAACCAAAAATGTTGTTATAAAACCATCAATTCATTAAGACTTCTCACACGTGCCAATTTATCACACTAAGTTAGGTAAAATTGTTTAATTGAAACATTTATGAGCTATTTAAGGGTCAATGGCATTATTAAAATGAATTGTGGATCTATCGTAATACAATACTTAGTTACCAACCGTTTGATTCACTTCTTGAATTGTTATAAACGTTCTAAACCTCACAAGTTAAGTTTAATTCAAAATATCAAACTTTACAAATTAATAACTGCTTTTGAACACGTTCCTAATTTTCAAACATAATATGTTAAGGAGTTCAGAATATTTTAAGTAGAACACAGGATTTATTAATGCTATTTCTACTTACGTTTAACATAATGTTTCAATTGTAGTTCCTAAATTACTCTTACTTAAGTGCCATACTTTGTTTTTTTTTTAAATTCATCAAATCGTTTGTTGCATAAGATACGTATTATGAAAAGTTCAAAGTCTAATAAATAGTAAATGGAACTGCTCTGAATCATTAACTTATTTAATATATTCATGCGTATAGTCTTGACCTCAGCGCTATGAAAAAGCAATACAAATCTTCACTTGCATATAAAAAGGTTTGCAACGTAACTAAAGCACAGATGCAACCCTGAGACAGCACCGACAGCACGCACGCACGCACTGATGTAATTTACACCTGACGTAACCAGGTGAAGCGCAACCAAATTTCGAGTGACGCAGGTAATGAGGTAAAAATGTTTTATGCTACCAGACGAAAAACTTCCAGGACATCAGTTTCTAGTAAACGTCTATTAAATAACACTAATAATTGAAAAATGTTTATATTTTGTAATGTCAATATTTCTTACGACAAGTTAGACACTTACCGCACTTTAGATTTCACTATAATAAGAAGGGGGAAAAAGCACTAACGCGATTTATCTGCACAATCAGAGCATTATTCGATGCTAGCGAGAATTATGAGACCCTCTGTTAGTGTTATAAATCATAAAATCAGTAAAAACCTTAAATTGATTTCCTCTGCAGAACTTCCACCGGCGGCGCGACTACCCTTACTACAATTTGTTAGATGCATCTGAATGTGCCTGAGATGAAAACGGGATGAAGTTTTAGATAGCGTGGGAGGGAACTGCCAGATCTAATTGAATTTTTGGTTTGATATAATTTTAAAAAAATATATAAAGAAAACGAGAAAAATCTTTTTGTTCACTTATTATTTAGACTATCACGAACAATTAAATTTATCAACAATTCTTGTATAAACATGCAACGTTCTATATTTTATAAAATCACTTTTTATCATCAAAATTACATGCAATTCATACTTCGCGTCGGAGAACAGTCAATAAGATAGAAACTGACCGCATTAAATTCTCTTCATAATACAGAAAATTTATTGATATTTCTAAAAAAAAAAATAAGAGGATCAAAATAAACAAATCTTATTTTACCGTAGAAAACCAAACTTTTAAAATACACCTCATATCATTGTCCTTATTTCATGAATTCAAATTACTCAATTCAGAAACTGCTATTATTGTACTGAAACAAATAGCTCTAGGTTTAATAAAAAATAATCGAAAATCAGTCAGTGTTCCCTTTGAACCACTAATAATTGATTATAGCTCAAAAATTTAAAGGTGTTCAAACTCGCGGTTGTCAGTAAAATAGTTTCTTTTATTATAAAAATATACAATTAAACTAGTATTAGACTCCCGTAAAACCATAAGTAATCCATTTATCTGTGCTTGTTTTCTAGATAGAAACATAATTATTTTCTGGAAATGTTTCAGTCAAAATGTAAAAGGATTAAAGGTACGTAAAGACAAGGTACATAAACACTATTTCAGGGTATAAAAAAAAAAACAAAGGGTAAAAAAAAAACTAATACTGTGGAGGCTTAAAAATCTTCGTCCAACGTAAAAACGATATCTGTCTGATTCTCCATAACACCCATCTTTTGGTACTCGCCCACTTTTTTCTCAAAGAAATTTGTCTTACCGTCAAGTGAAATTATTTCCATGAAGTCAAATGGATTTGTGGAGTAATAAATCTAAATGAATGAATTTCTCAGACTTGTATTAAATAAAAGACAAAATAAGTATTTACCTTGCCAACGCCTAGTTCGACGAGAAGCCTGTCTGCGACGAACTCGATGTACTGGCACATCAATTTGCAATTCATTCCAATGAGATTTACGGGCAGGGCGTCAGTTAAGAATTCTTGTTCGATTTTTACTGCCTCTGTAATGATATCAATAATCCTTTCCTGACTGGGTTTCTGTACTAAATGCTTAAACATCAAGCAGGCGAAGTCACAATGTAAGCCTTCGTCACGGGAGATTAGTTCATTCGAAAAAGTTAAACCAGGCATAATGCCCCTCTTCTTAAGCCAAAAAATTGAGGCAAAACTGCCACTGAAGAAGATCCCTTCGACAGCGGCAAACGCAATTATTCTTTCCCCAAAATTGGCCGGTTTGCTTGCGATCCAGGATAGAGCCCAATCAGCCTTCTTCTTAACACAAGGCAATGTTTCGATTGCGTTAAACAGGAACTCTCTTTAAAAAAAAAACAAAAAAATATTTTGCATTAGGGTAATTAATAAATGAGTTTTAACACAAACCTTTCTTTGGTATCCTTAACATAAGTATCGATTAAGATGCTGTACATCTCTGAGTGAACATTTTCTATGGCAATTTGGAAACCGTAGAAAAAGCGAGCCTCTGGTATTTGGACCTCCTGGCTGAAGCGCTCCACAAGATTCTCGTTGACTATGCCATCTGATGCCGCAAAGAAGGCCAAAACGTGTGAAATGAAATGTTTTTCGCCGGCTGATAACTTTTCCCAATGCTGCATGTCATTGGAAAGGTTCACCTCCTCAACGGTCCAAAAAGATGCTTCGGCCTGAAAAAAATAATTTGGATTTAAATTTGATTATTTGAAATTATGATCACATTCATATAAAATGTAGCTGTATACAAATAAGAATTAGTAAAGTAAAATTGGAGGTAAAGTAAGTACTTGCGAGTTAGATAAAAAAAAAAAAAATCCCAAAGATGACCAAAAGTGTGATATTGCCAAGTGTTTTATCAGATGCTTACACTAGAAGGCGCCGGTACTAGAGTTACATGTAATACTTAAAAGGACTGAAGTAGATACATACTTAAGTATGTACTTTATAGTTGCTTCAACTCTATTTTTAAAAATTAACTTCAAGGCGTTGTTGGCATAATTTAAAGCTATTTACGTAACTCGGACACGAATCCGATTCCCATGGAAGGTCATTCTGAAATACTTTTTTCAGCCAATATTATAATTTATGTATGAAAATACATAAAAGAGAAATTTATCATCACAATGTGCTTATTTCTTTGTAGAACTCTGGTGGAGATTATTATTATAATATTATTTACTATTTCAATATAGTCTATATATTGATATTTATAGGTAAACTATCAATCACATAGTCAGGGCGCAGAACTGATCCCTTACAAATCTCAAATAAAAATTGGTTTGGAATTCTACATTTATGGGCTATATAAGGCTACTTGTGGAATCATATCCCAAAAAATAAACATCACCAACTACGCAGAAATCGGTATAAGTTAGGCTAATAAATTGAAATTAAATATGTATCTCGGACAAGCAAGCAGATATAATCTCATGGTAATAACACAATTCGAATTTCCCGGAAATGCAAATAACATAAAAGCAATTCCCGTTTCTTCCAGATTTCGGCTAATAACAATGACGCACTCCCGCATGATATACAAAAATTTCCTGCGAAAGTTGCGCTTTGCTGCTTTTGGCGGTAAAATAAATGCAACTGTGGGGGAATTTTTTCCTGGTATAGCCGCAAAGTATTTCACAATTTTCTTTCACTTCACACTCGAGTAACTTTATTTACCGAAAAATAAGTAAACAAGTGATTTGATGATTAATATTTTTTGGCGGGAAGTTCTTAATGGTGGCGGGAACATTTTGATGACGTTAAACACCACACTTGGAAAAGGTTTATTAAAATAAAGCGATCATTGTCCGGAATTTTCCTGACATATCTAATTCATTGGAATAACGATATTAATTTATAATTTAAGGCAATAGCTTGAATCCTATTCGAATTATGAAAAGTTTTACATAAAGCAACTTTGGGACGTGGATTCAATTTTCGTTTGTATTGTGCGGACGTGCACCTTTACATGTTCAAAAAGCGCTGATTTTACTTCCGAAAATAGAAGCCAATGTCCTTAAAATGCATCAACCCAAAGAAGCCCAGAAACCTCAATAGAGGAGCAAATGTTTAAAAGGGCACTTACCTTTTTGTACATTTGCCATATGTCCGGGTAAGCAATGGGAAAGATGACGAAACGTCGTGGGTTCTCCCTAAGCAACGGCTCAAGCTCAGGATCAAAAGGAGCCGATGATTTGTTCGCTATTGAAATATCCTTCGACTTTTCTTTCTGCGGCGATTCTAAGTAGAGTTTCTTCACGTTTGCAGTATTCTCGGAAAGAATTTTCCTGGGACTCTGTTAAATAAAAGAGCTTGTTAAAAAGAAGGCGTCAATAGTTGAAAGGATGGCTTACCTTCAGCGAAAGTTTGTCCATATTTTCTTTTTCAAAAACACCGGTATTTTCAATGTGGTACATTTCTTAAATTTTTTAGGCTTAATTATTTGATATTAAAGACAACCACGTTACTGCAAAAATTACTTTGTTATGGACTAATTGAAATAGCCTCGGTGTTGCACCGACCTCAGTCAAGTTCGAAATGAAAATCTAAAATGAAACCCAATGCTTCTTGCCGCGTAATTTTGGCGGGATTGGACCGGGAATGCCATTAAAATGAATAGAGCGAGACAGCAAACCGCCCCCTGCTGATAAATTCGAGTTTTTGGGAGTTTTAAATAGCGTCCTTGCAATTAAAGTAATGCATTATTAATAGGTGATTTACGTAATTACCTTTTCCGGACCAGGTACATGAAAATACGTGAAAAATCGCAACTTCTTTCAACCTGACAATGCAAAATCAGATGTTTTGTGGCGTGTTCAGAAAATGAATTTCTCTAAATAGGGCTGCCACATAATCCGAGTACAGACGTTATTTTTAGAACAAATGCAAGCAAGTGACACAAGTCGCTGAGTACTTTCAACGTAAATTTGTTTTTCTCAGAAAAAACGTGTTTTATATGAATTAAGAGGTAAGCATACAGTAGCAGAACCTTACGTAGTTTGCTTAGCAGGTAAAAACTATATACTTTTGATACACTTTTCCAAAAATTGTTATTTTATTTGGAAACGAAATATGCATCAAAAACTGCTTAGATTTTCTTTTAGTCGGTCTTACACATTTCTAATATACCCGATTACAATTTTACTTTTTAGCATTCTAAGCTTTTCTAGGCAAGAAGAACAGTCTACATAATTTGAATATGTTAATTAAACAAAGTTATTCCCGAATTATGATTTTTATTCAATTCTTTACTGCATTGGCAAATAACAGCTCCCTGAAAACTTGCTATTCTATAAATTTTATATATCATATATGTATATATTAAAATAATTTCATCCGTTTCGAGGAAACATGAACCTCATATAAATAATTTCTACTCGATTAACAGCATACGATTATAAATTCTTGCCGGAAGATCACAGAACACAGTATTTTACAAGATACACCTCGTAATAGAACTTTTATGTGCCAGTAAAAATGGCACGTAAAGGTTATTTTAATTAACTTCAGTTTTTTCAGTCCTTGGGTTAACTACCAAAATTGCTGAATTGTAATCAGCTGCAGAAGCTGAGTTTTTTCAAAACAATCTGACTGTCCCCTTTTTTACGGAAATACTTGACTTTTTGATAAAATTTCGATACCAAAAAAGTAAATCGTTTTAATATTTGCTAAGCAAAATATAGGCTAACGAATTTCTTACTTTTTCTTTTTTGGTTGTTCTATCATTCCTAAATTAGTAACTGTTTCCGAAATAAATTCATATTACCTTTAATAACTCATTTCGAAATCGATGTAAAATTTAGCACTTACAAATTTTACGCGATGGGTACAAAAATGAAGCCGGATTGATCTAGCTTCTCATCACCACGTACTTCTTCTGAAAAAGGTTTTATTGTCGACCATTTTCACAACTAGTTTACAAAATAATAATTTAACCATTTAGACCTTACACAGACGCTCCCGAGACAATTTAAAAAACAGTTCATTCCAAGGCACTTATAGCTTAATATATGCAGAAAATATTTCTAGAAAAAATACTCTTGTCCGCCGGTTCAGACAACTGAACAAATTCGTTTGATGGATGAAAATCGCTAAGCTGCACGAAAATATGTTCAGTTGTAATCATTCTTAGCGCCTAACGTGCATTATGGTGAAACCTCTCCAGATGCTCGGCTACGTAAAAAACGTACACTAGGGGAATTGCAAAGCATAAAGCTAAGATACAAATAAAGAGACAAATCCACGATATATCACAATCAGATCCGGAGCAGTCGAATATACTCTCTGCTGGTCCTCGTATTGGAACTGGTTGTGGAATGGTCTCGTCTAATTCACCGCTCAGCAGTGGATCCGTTTTCAAGTACCCTAAAATAATTATAAACTAGAATAGCAGCAAATATAATATCCACGTTATACCATCGCTGTGATTTTCAGCGTATTCCTCCTGCCTAACCGTGGAGTTTAGGATAATATTGTTAATAGAATTGTTGCTATCAATTTGGGATCCCGAAGAGTTCACCGATGCAACCAGTAACTTCTCGTCCAGCTTACTGTCCAGAAAAGGATTTTTGCTTTCACTTTCATTTTCATTTTCTCTGTGACTTGGACTGCTTTGGCCACTTTTGTGCACTATAGGGAGGGTTTCTAGCAGAATAGAATGTGGTGTGATTGGCACTTTAATAGTCTTTCTTGCGAAAATTTCGTTGTCCTTATCAATTTTATTTAAACGCTTAATCTCTGCGACCTGCAAAATATTTAATTAACGAGAGGATTTTTCAACATGAGATATTTACCCACCGTACAGTGAAATTTTAGAGCGAGCGCCTGCAATGTGTCCCCATTTTGAACTTGAGCTTCCAGCAAATTGGAAGACTTCTTTTGTTGCACATTTTGCATCGGAAAGTATTCGTCCTCATTTTCTAGGCCATTGTAACCCCTTAAATGTGAATTTATATACAAAAATCTGCCGAGATTTGATTTATCCTTATTCGACATACTTTTGTCGTTTCATTTTTGTCGATGACCTTCCAGAGCTCTTTTTCACATCAGTCCGTCAGTGAGTTTAAAAGCAGGAAGTCGTTTTAATTAAATCTCGTGCATCACTAACTCGTTAAACGTTTAAATTAGCTTAATACTTCTAAAAAAATCTCAGTGTTTTAGATATAGCAGCGAAATGTCAAAAATGACGTATGTAAAACGTCCACGTAAAATCCACTGTACAAAAATTTATGTTTTCCAATGAAGGTCGCGTCACGGATCTTATCGCATATGCTTTGTTTTGCAATTTTACGCTAGGGTTGTCCATGTGAAGTGCTCATTAATACTTAACAATTTTATTATAATCGCTTGTAAGATTTTGCGGAGGCATGAAGTAGTCGCTTTTGTGTTTTTAATGTGTATTAATTATTATTCTTTTACATAATGAACTTCAAGAAGTATGTACGTATAATGTTAGGCCAGAAATCGAAGCAAAATCATTTGCCACCAAGATTTGGTTGATTTACATGTAAAACAAAGACTCCTCCCGCTTTTGTCTGCCTGTCTCTGCGTCTCTGCGCGATTTTCGCGAGCAAGCTAGTTAGGTACAAAAAAAAATTACTCTATAAATGAATTTAGAGTGCTTAAAATAAACCCATCAGAGTTACAAAATGAAGTTGCATGAGGCTGATTCAAAGATGGCTGCGCTGAATTGTGCACAGCTCAGCATCGTGGAAGCTAATTTTTTTAACTTTCCTAGTAGTAGGCGCGAAGCTAAATTGAGCGTCGAGCTAGTTTTGATGCATTTTTGGATTTACTCATCATTTACCGGAAAAGTATCGGAGGTAAGATTTACCAGTTGACAATGGGGCCTAGCTTTGAATGCGGACGTGACGTGCCAAACGTTTGCTTCTCAAGTCTGATCTGAATCTCAACCTAGGTTTAAACATCGAAAATTGCCTTTATTAGGCTTGGGGGTTAAGCGTAATTTTGATGTCTAGCGTGTAAACAAGTTCAAATTCAGCTAATATTCAAAGGCAAGGTCTTTCAGTATATGCAAACTCTTTGCCCAAATTTGAACTACGCAACCGTCTTGGGGGCAGATTTACCAGTCTTGGGCTAAGTCTCAACCGGGCCAAGATAATTATCCCGATGTTGCCCCAGTTATGTCCGCTCTTAACCGAAAATATTGGCTCATTAGATAACCAGTATTTACACAAGTCGGTGGCAGTCCATAAGCCTTTTGTTTTTTCATTTCTTCAACTTCTAGGTAAGAAATAACCGCAGAAATGAATTCAGAAATATAATTAAGATAAAGGGTAATTTTGCCAACTGCCTTGTTTGTTTTTTTTAGGTCCAAATAAATATGAATTGAATTGAATAACAAAATTGTATGTAACCAAAATACAAAATATGCATTTGAAATTTGAAAATTACATACACAACACTTCTTATACCGGCCCCAAAGGAATCTGAAATTTTTTAAACGAATGCGGAAAGCAGCTTGTTGAGAAAAATATAAAGGAATGCAATGAATTCAACAAATTATATATTTTATTGTGTACATTTACTACATTTTTATAATTCACTTTGATTATTTACAATAATTCGTCGGTTTTTCCATCATAAATACAAGCAACGCAGTGTGAATGATATTACACTTCATAAGAGATAAAAAACTATTACATATATTTACTTCTGTTCTTAGATCATCACTAGTCTTCGTTTAGTTTATAAAATACGCAATAGATAAAATTCTGCTTCCGTAGAGTTTAAGTTACTTAGCTTTGACTGGGTTGACATTTTTGGTATTGAGGCAAAGTTGAGAGAATGGCACATTTGAGACTTGCTACATATTCTTGCTTTTTTGGTTTATTTAGTTTAAAGTATCTTCGTAGGTGCTACCTGTCGCAGAAGAAACTCAAGCTAATTTCGCATTAGGTTTGATTCTCTTTGAATATTTATTTATTCTTTAAATTCTCAAAGAAAGCAATACTGTTTCGTAGCTGTCCTGGTATTAGTGCAGGACTGCTGGGGGATTGCTCTTCAGGTTGAGGAGATTGTGGTTCTGGTTGCTTTTCTTCGATTATTACTTCAGCAATTGGTGGTCTGTGAAAGAAATCCTTTATTAAAATAGCTACAATGAAATTTGTATGTTGTTCTCTTTACATTTCAGGTGAAGCCACCGGGCAGTATTCTTGTTCATAAGGCGGCGAGGAGTGTGGTGAAGGACCTGTCGCTCCTTCAGAACTCTTAGGTTCCTCTTCAACTGGTGCATCAATTCGTTGATCAACCGATTGCCAAGATGACGCCTAGAAGTGAAAAGTTTAAATTAACGATTACAGTTTATCGATTTGGTTTTGATCCTGGATAATTCTGAAAATACTTCTAATCGGATAAAGGTATGTTTTAATTTGTTAACTAAACTTTAATAATAATATCTAATAAATAATACTTAACTTTTTGTGGATTAGCAAGTCCCTAAAATAATTTACTATTTATATAGAATCAACATATTGTTAATTGTATTGAATTAAATTAAGATATAAGCCAAAATATGCTACTTATAGAAGTTTTTCAGAATTTTGCAAAAACAAAGATACACATTGAGATATTTACCACACGCAGTTTCACCTGTTGTGGATCACAGCACAAATAAAGGAAGACATAATAAGGGGATATGTTGCCTTTAGTGCCACAAACGACAAAATTAAAGCAATTTTATACCTTCGGTTTGTATACAGTCGCTGCTGAGGCCTTTGAAGAAGCCATTAAGAAAGCTCTTGCTAAGGCTTTCACTGATGGAAGCGAAGATGCTACCTCTTCTTCAATCACTGGTTTCTCAGGAATATCACTAGTTGGTGTTTGAACATCCTTAATAAAAATAATGAGGTTAAACATAATTTAAATTTTTACATTTATACAGTACCTGTATCTTCTCAAATATTGGAGACGTCTTTTCCGAGTTCGAGGCCATTATAAACTTAGGATCAAAAAGTTTCCTTTTAGGTTGTAAAAATCTCAGAGCAGGTGGTGTTACAACTTTTGTTGGAGTGCTTACTTTTGTCGGCGCAGGAGTCTTTGGACTAAATGAAAGTATTGTTGGCCGAGCCGGAGTATTTGTTGGAGTTTTTGGAGTTTCGTCTTTAATAATCCTTGTTTCTTGCTTATTCAAATCGTATATTCGCACTGTGTCAGAATCTTCACTAGTTGCTAAACTATCTGAAGTTTGTGATGAATTGTGGTCCGATGGTGTGGAAGATCTTTTCAAATTAAACGCTTCGTCGGTTGGGAGAATATAATAGTCCCTTTCCGGTGTACTGAGGTGCTCTACCTTCGTTGCCTTTGATAAAATCGGATCACACTCATCTACGCGAATTGGTTTGGCGAAGAACAAATTTTGACTCTTATCATCGGCACTTGTTGGCTGCACGTTTTGTTTTGTTGGAACCTGAGTTTGAAAAATTGATAGATATTAATCAGTAAATTGATTGTTTTATTAATACTGCAACACAACCCAAACTGATTGTATGTGTTTGGTATATTAATGATAAATGAGTTAGTATCAGTACAGTTTATGAGCTGCCCCGTGTAATGAGACAGGCAAGTGAGCTCTCGTAATAGATTTCGTTATCAGCACTTATCGGTAAACCGATAATATTTTTTATCACTAATAACATAGATTCAGTGAAAGTCATTATGAAATGGAATGTCTCTGATAAGTAAAAATAATTTGTAATTATGATTTTAATGAAATAAACGCAGAAGTAATATGGGTTTACGAATTTGAAGCAGGAGCCTTTAAAAAAACTTTCTGTAATATTTATTTCAAGGAAAACTTGTATAAGTTTTAGTTTTTATCCCTCCATATCTTGTCCTTATTGATTTTTGTGACGTAATTTATTTTGCGGCATAGAATTCGTTTAAAATTAAATTGAGAGCTTATGTATTTTTATGTTATTTTTCTTTTTAGGTCTCAATCTTAAAGTATTTAATAAAGTGCGTCCGTTTACCACTACATGAAGCATTAAAGATGAATGCAAAAATTTATGAATTAGTACACATTCTCGCAATGAAACAAATGTATTAGTAAAACTTTCTTCTGAACTATAGTTAGAACCACCATGAAATTGGAAATTGAACATATATTTGTGTATTTCTAAGTACTTACCTCAAGAGAAATGCGCGGCACCAATTTGTTTTTGCTTTCGTATTTAAACTACTCAAAGTGATAAATTTTACTAAAACATTTGTTCCACCCAACTATGTCACTTTATTCAAATAAAGGCTAATATAAAGTATTCCAGAAAAAAAACAATAAATAAAGTTAAGTCAAAAATGTTAATATGATTTTAGCGTGAAAAGCAGTCACCACAAATAAGTAAGGTCCTCAGACCGCAGACTTGCAGTTCTCTGAATGGAACTTAAAATGCTGTGATCATTATGTTTCATGTGGTTCGTGTCAGAAAACAAATCGCATAAATTAGTTTTGTCACTGTTAGGTGTAGAGCTACAAAAACTTTCAATTCCTGAATCAAGTTCAGGTGTATCTTCAGCTTCTCCCCTATTGCTGTCAAAAATCGGATTAAGTACGAAATTCTTCGTCGACAGCCTCGATCTGAAACTGTTCCTTCTTAAGTCGCCATGCAACATCTTTTTTTCGAATTCGGACAGCGTTTTTGGTAGAGTATTGAAATCTTGCTGTGTTGTTTGGTTTTGATTCTTTTTCCTTGAGCAAAAATTATTTGAATAGTGTGACTGATCGCTTTTGAAACTTCTCAATGAAGACGTTCTTTTAACCAATGATGGAATTTGCCAATAGCTACTGTAATGATCTTTGTTAGTTACCTCTTTATCGCCGTCAATAGATTGACTTTGCCACAACTTTGATGCTGAAGCATATTGTTTAGATCCGCTTGCATGCTTGGAATCATTGATGTAATAGTCTCTGCTATATCTGTAATACAGAGCAATTAGTAAGCTCACTATTTTATTAAATTCTTTTATTTTTATGATCCTACTTGAGTCTGCTTTTAAACTAGCAAAATTCCCCAAATTTTAATCGTTTTTGGAAATAATTTTCTCCTACCTTTTATAATCAACTTTTCCTTCTTCGTTTTCTTCAGTTCTCAAATCCTTTATTTCATCGTCGGATGCTTTTTCAAGGACAGGGCTTTTACTGGGAATGTCAATTGGTCTTTCAGGTCCATCACTAAGACGTCTTATAAGAGCCTCAGGTGCGTAGGGATTATTGGGCATTTCGACAGCATTGTACCACTTTTTGTGCTCACGTTCAGCTATGGAACCTGCAACGCCATTTGAAATTAGCAATTCGTGTAGGTCAAATTCTAACTTGAGTTCAATTTACCTGGTATTAAATGCTTCAGAGACCTTACTGGGTCTTCGTCAGCTGAAGAGGATTTGGATAATAAATTTACGTTAGTAATGCTATCAGGTAAGATTGTGCCATTGGTGTTAGGAATTGTGTTAATATTGTTAGTAGGAATGGGCTCTGAAGAAGAACTTTCGGTATCAAAACTGCTGTTAGTTTTACACTCTGTTGTTGTAGACATATCTATTACAGTTGTAGAGCTATCGTCTGTATTCGACTCCAGACTAGCACCGCCTTAAAGAGGAATTTTAAAACAGAAATTACTTACAAAGAGTAAATAATTAACAAAAAATCGGTGCATTGAATAATAACAAAGCAATTTATACCTACTACATACAAGCATAAAACAAGTAGTTTTGATTTTTACATCTACGTATCATTTATCTTTATACCCTTTACGCCTAAAAATTAGCTAAACCAATTGCAGAAAGATATGTTTACAGCGTAAAATAAGTAATGCGAACGAAAATTCTATTATATTCAGATTACTAAGTTACTTGGATATTCCTTTGGAAGAACAACTTCTGGAATTATGTTTCTAGAAAACATCGTCTGTATTGAAGCATCTCCGCCAGAGCATTTGGTAGTTATGTAAGCTTGATCTTCTGCAACAGGTAGCGTTGGTAAAGATTGTTGTAATAGAGTTTCATTTGTGGATACAACTGTGGAAGGCTCAGTGATATTTTCAGTGTTCAACGGTCTATTTCCAGTTGCAGCTGGCTTTGTAGATAGAGAATTTCCAGCTATCTCATTTGTAGGTAGTATATGTATTCCAGTTTCGCTTAGAGATGTCGTAGATTCTGTAGGTAAAACTTGTTTTTCTGTATTTGATTCTGAACGAAGTGATACACCAAGGCTGTCTACTCGTTCGTCAATTTTACAAGTATTTACTTTTGCAGGTGGTGCGTCTTCTAAAACTTCTTCTGCGGAAATTTTAACTACTGCAGGGGTTTGTTTTATAATTACTGCGGCAGGTTCTTCAGGAGCTGTGGGATTATCCATATTATCTGCGGGAATAACCGCTGCAGGGGTTGTTTTTTCTGCAATCACTTTTTTATGCACGTTCACTTCTGCTACTGTTTCGGGAGCTGGAACATTTATTTGCCGTGTTGGTTCTTCCGGAGCAGCTCGACTATTCACTTTTTCTGCAACATGTACTGCTGGAGGCTCGCTCACTTCTGTTGCTTGTTCGGGAACTGGGACATTTGTTTCTGTTTTTGGTTCTTCCGGAGCTTCGGGGTTATTCACATTTTCTGCAGGATAAACTGCTGCAGGAGTTGCTGTTTCTGCAACCTCTGTTGCAGACTCCCTCACTTCTACTACTGTTTCGGAAGGTGGAACAATTATTTCCGTTTTTTGTTCTTCTGGAGCTGCCGGAATATCCACATTTCCTGCAGGAGTAACTATTACAGCGGCTTCTTCTTCTGCAATTACTGCTGCAGGCTCGCTCACTTCTGCTGCTGGTTCGGGAGCTGGAAGATTTGTTTCCGTTTTTGGCTCTTCCGGAGTTTCAGAGTTATTCACATTTTCTGCAGGAGTGGCTTCTTCTGCAATCACTTCTGCAGGCTCGCTCATTTCTGCTGTTGGTTCGGGAGCTGAAAGATTTGTTTCCGTTTTCGGCTCTTGCGGAGTTTCAGGGTTATTCACATTTTTTGCAGGAGTGGCTTCATCTGCAATCACTTCTGCAGGCTCGCTCACTTCTGCTGCTGGTACGGGAGCTGAAACATTTGTTTCCGTTTTCGGCTCTTCCGGAGTTTCAGGGTTACTCACATTTTCTGTAGGAGTGGATTCTTCTACAATCACTTCTGCAGGCTCGCTCATTTCTGCTGTTGGTTCCGGAGCTGAAAGATTTGTTTCCGTTATCGGCTCTTGCGGAGTTTCAGGGTTATTCACATTTTCTGCAGGAGTGGCTTCGTCTGCAATCACTTCTGCAGGCTCGCTCACTTCTGCTGCTGGTACGGGAGCTGAAACATTTGTTTCCGTTTTCGGCTCTTCCGGAGTTTCAGGGTTATTCACATTTTCTGCAGGAGTGGCTTCTTCTGCAATCACTTCTGCAGGCTCGCTCACTTCTGCTGTTGATTGGGGAGCTGAAAGATTTGTGTCCGTTTTCGGCTCTTCCGGAGTCTCAGAGTTATTCACATTTTCTGCAGGAGTGGCTTCGTCTGCAATCACTTCTGCAGGCTCGCTCACTTCTGCTGCTGGTACGGGAGCTGAAACATTTATTTCCGTTTTCGGCTCTTGCGGAGTTTCAGGGTTACTCACATTTTCTGTAGGAGTGGATTCTTCTACAATCACTTCTGCAGGCTCGCTCATTTCTGCTGTTGGTTCCGGAGCTGAAAGATTTGTTTCCGTTATCGGCTCTTGCGGAGTTTCAGGGTTATTCACATTTTCTGCAGGAGTGGCTTCGTCTGCAATCACTTCTGCAGGCTCGCTCACTTCTGCTGCTGGTACGGGAGCTGAAACATTTGTTTCCGTTTTTGGTTCTTTCGGAGTTTCAGGATTATTCACATTTTCTGCAGGAGTGGCTTCTTCTGCAATCACTTCTGCAGGCTCGCTCACTTCTGCTGTTGGTTCGGGAGCTGAAAGATTTATTTCCGTTTTCGGCTCTTCCGGAGTTTCAGGGTTATTCACATTTTCTGCAGGAGTGGCTTCTTCTGCAATCACTTCTGCAGGCTCGCTCACTTCTGCTGCTGGTACGGGAGCTGAAACATTTGTTTCCGTTTTCGGCTCTTCCGGAATTTCACGGTTATTCACATTTTCTGCAGGAGTGGCTTCTTCTGCAATCTCTTCTGCAGGCTCGCTCACTTCTTCTGCTGGTTCGGGAGCTGAAACATTTGTTTCCGTTTTTGGTTCTTTCGGAGTTTCAGGATTATTCACATTTTCTGCAGGAGTTTCTTGTTCTGCAATCACTGCGGAAGGCTCGCTTACCTCTGCTGCTGGTTCGGTAGCTGAAAGATTTCCTTCCGTTTTCGGCTCTTCCGGAGTTTCAGGGTTATTCACATTTTCTGCAGGAGTGGCTTCTTCTGCAATCACTTTTGAAGGCTCGCTCACTTCTGCTGCTGGTTCGGGAGCTGAAACATTTGTTTCCGTTTTTGGTTCTTTCGGAGTTTCAGGACTATTCACATTTTCTGCAGGAGTTTCTTGTTCTGCAATCACTGCGGAAGGCTCGCTTGCTTCTGCTGCTGGTTCGGTAGCTGAAAGATTTGCTTCCGTTTTCGGCTCTTCCGGAGTTTCAGGGTTATTCACATTTTCTGCAGGAGTGGCTTCTTCTGCAATCACTTTTGAAGGCTCGCTCACTTCTGCTGCTGGTTCGGGAGCTGAAACATTTGTTTCCGTTTTTGGTCCTTTCGGAGTTTCAGGATTATTCACATTTTCTGCAGGAGTTTCTTGTTCTGCAATCACTGCGGAAGGCTCGCTTACCTCTGCTGCTGGTTCGGGAGCTGAAAGATTTGCTTCCGTTTTCGGCTCATCCGGAGTTTCAGAGTTATTCACATTTTCTGCAGGAGTGGCTTCTTCTGCAATTACTTTTGCAGGTTCGCTCACTTCTGCTGCAGGTTCGGTAGCTGAAACATTTGTCTCCGTTTTTGCCTCTTCCGGAGTTTCAGGATTATTCACATTTTCTGCAGGAGTTTCTTGTTCTGCAATCACTGCGGAAGGCTCGCTTACCTCTGCTGCTGGTTCGGGAGCTGAAAGATTTGCTTCCGTTTTTGGTTCTTTCGGAGTTTCAGGATTATTCACATTTTTTGCAGGAGTTTCTTGTTCTGCAATCACTGCTGCAGGTTCGCTTGCTTCTGCTGCTGGTTCGGTAGCTGAAAGATTTGCTTCCGTTTTCGGCTCTTCCGGAGTTTCAGGGTTATTCACATTTTCTGCAGGAGTGGCTTCTTCTGCAATCATTTTTGAAGGCTCGCTCACTTCTGCTGCTGGTTCGGGAGCTGAAACATTTGTTTCCGTTTTTGGTTCTTTCGGAGTTTCAGGATTATTCACATTTTCTGCAGGAGTTTCTTGTTCTGCAATCACTGCTGCAGGTTCGCTTGCTTCTGCTGCTGGTTCAGTAGCTGAAAGATTTGCTTCCGTTTTCGGCTCTTCCGGAGTTTCAGGGTTATTCACATTTTCTGCAGGAGTGGCTTCTTCTGCAATCACTTTTGAAGGCTCGCTCACTTCTGCTGCTGGTTCGGGAGCTGAAACATTTGTTTCCGTTTTTGGTCCTTTCGGAGTTTCAGGATTATTCACATTTTCTGCAGGAGTTTCTTGTTCTGCAATCACTGCGGAAGGCTCGCTTACCTCCGCTGCTGGTTCGGTAGCTGAAAGATTTGCTTCCGTTTTCGGCTCTTCCGGAGTTTCAGGGTTATTCACATTTTCTGCAGGAGTGGCTTCTTCTGCAATCACTTCTGAAGGCTCGCTCACTTCTGCTGCAGGTTCGATAGCTGAAACATTTGTTTCCGTTTTTGGTCCTTTCGGAGTTTCAGGATTATTCACATTTTCTGCAGGAGTTTCTTGTTCTGCAATCACTGCGGAAGGCTCGCTTACCTCTGCTGCTGGTTCTGTAGCTGAAAGATTTGCTTCCGTTTTCGGCTTTTCCGGAGTTTCAGGGTTATTCACATTTTCTGCAGGAGTGGCTTCTTCTGCAATCACTTTTGAAGGCTCGCTCACTTCTGCTGCTGGTTCGGGAGCTGAAATATTTGTTTCCGTTTTTGGTCCTTTCGGAGTTTCAGGATTATTCACATTTTCTGCAGGAGTTTCTTGTTCTGCAATCACTGCTGCTGGTTCGGTAGCTGAAAGATTTGCTTCCGTTTTCGGCTCTTCCGGAGTTCCAGGGTTATTCACATTTTCTGCAGGAGTGGCTTCTTCTGCAATCACTTCTGTAGGCTCGCTCACTTCTGCTGCAGGTTCGGTAGCTGAAACATTTGTCTCCGTTTTTGCCTCTTCTGGAGTTTCAGAGTTATTCACATTTTCTGCAGGAGTGGCTTCTTCTGCAATCACTTCTGCAGGCTCGCTCACTTCTGTTGTTGGATCGGGAGCTGAAACATTTATTTCCGTTTTTGGTTCATTCGGAGTTTCGGGATTATTCACATTTTCTGCAGGAGTGGCTTCTTCTGCAATCACTTCTGTAGGCTCGCTCACTTCTGCTGCAGGTTCGGTAGCTGAAAGATTTGCTTCCGTTTTCGGCTCATCCGGAGTTTCAGGGTTATTCACATTTTCTGCAGGAGTGGCTTCTACTGCAATTACTTTTGCAGCCTCGCTCACTTCTGCTACTGGTTCAGGAGCTGAAACATTTGTTTCCGTTTTTGGTTCTTTCGGAGTTTCAGGATTATTCACATTTTCTGCAGGAGTTTCTTGTTCTGCAATCACTGCTGTAGGCTCGCTTGCTTCTGCTGCTGGTTCGGTAGCTGAAAGATTTGCTTCCGTTTTCGGCTCTTCCGGAGTTCCAGGGCCATTCACATTTTCTGCAGGAGTGGCTTCTTCTGCAATCACTTCTGCAGGCTTGATCACTTCTGCTGTTGGTTCGGGAGGTGACACATTTGTTTCCGTTTTTGGTTCTTTCGCAGTTTCAGGATTATTCACATTTTCTGCAGGAGTTTCTTGTTCTGCAATCACTGCTGCAGGCTCGCTCACTTCTGCTGCTGGTTCGGGAGTTGAAACATTTGTTTCCGTTTTTGTTTCTTCTGGAGTTTCGGTAGTATTCAAATATTCTGCAGGAGTTTCTTGTTCCGTAATCGCTGCTGCAGGTTCGCTCACTTCTGCTGCTGGTTCGGGAGCTGAAACATTTCTTTCCGTTTCTGGTTTTTCCGAAGTTTCGGGATTATTCACATTTTCTGCAGGAGTGGCTTCTTCTGCAATCACTTCTGCAGGCTTGATCACTTCTGCTGTTGGTTCGGGAGGTGACACATTTTTTTCCGTTTTTGGTTCTTTCGCAGTTTCAGGATTATTCACATTTTCTGCAGGAGTTTCTTGTTCTGCAATCACTGCTGCAGGCTCGCTCACTTCTGCTGCTGGTTCGGGAGTTGAAACATTTGTTTCCGTTTTTGTTTCTTCCGGAGTTTCGGTAGTATTCAAATATTCTGCAGGAGTTTCTTGTTCCGTAATCGCTGCTGCAGGTTCGCTCACTTCTGCTGCTGGTTCGGGAGCTGAAACATTTCTTTCCGTTTCTGGTTTTTCCGAAGTTTCGGGATTATTCACATTTTCTGCAGGAGTAGCTTCTTCTGCAATCACTTCTGCAGGCTTGATCACTTCTGCTGTTAGTTCGGGAGGTGACACATTTGTTTCCGTTTTTGGTTCTTTCGCAGTTTCAGGATTATTCACATTTTCTGCAGGAGTGTCTTGTTCTGCAATCACTGCTGCAGGCTCGCTCACTTCTGCTGCTGGTTCGGGAGTTGAAACATTTGTTTCCGTTTTTGTTTCTTCCGGAGTTTCGGTAGTATTCACATATTCTGCAGGAGTTTTTTGTTCCGTAATCGCTGCTGCAGGTTCTCTCACTTCTGCTGCTGGTTCGGGAGCTAAAACATTTCTTTCCGTTTCTGGTTTTTCCGAAGTTTCGGGATTATTCACATTTTCTGCAGGAGTGGCTTCTTCTGCAATCACTTCTGCAGGCTTGATCACTTCTGCTGTTGGTTCGGGAGGTGACACATTTTTTTCCGTTTTTGGTTCTTTCGCAGTTTCAGGATTATTCACATTTTCTGCAGGAGTTTTTTGTTCTGCAATCACTGCTGCAGGCTCGCTCACTTCTGCTGCTGGTTCGGGAGCTGAAACATTTCTTTCCGTTTCTGGTTTTTCCGAAGTTTCGGGATTATTCACATTTTCTGCAGGAGTGGCTTCTTCTGCAATCACTTCTGCAGGCTTGATCACTTCTGCTGTTGGTTCGGGAGGTGAGACAT
This sequence comes from Machimus atricapillus, assembly GCA_933228815.1. Classification (NCBI taxonomy): domain Eukaryota; kingdom Metazoa; phylum Arthropoda; class Insecta; order Diptera; family Asilidae; genus Machimus; species Machimus atricapillus. Next base: position 28,722,752 of record OW121786.1, on the reverse strand, counting down.
TTGTTTCCGTTTTTGGTTCTATCGTGGTTTCAGGATTATTCACATTTTCTGCAGGAGTTTCTTGTTCTGTAATCACTGCTGCAGGTTCGCTCACTTCTGCTGCTGGTTCGGGAGTTGCAACATTTGTTTCCGTTTTTGGTTCTTCCGGAGGTTCAGGATTATTCACTTCTTCTGCAGGAGTTTCTTGAACCGTAGTCGCTACTGCAGGTTCGCTCACTTCTGCTGTCGGTTCGGGAGCTGAAACCCTTGTTTCCGTTTTTGATTCTTTCGTAGTTTCGGGATTACTAACGTTTTCTTCAGGACTTTCTTGTTGTGCATTCATTGCTGCAGGCTCGCTTACTTCTGCTGCTGGTTCGGGAGTTGAAACATTTATTTCCGTTTTTGGTTCTTCCGAAGTTTCACGATTATTCCCATTTTCTGCAGGAGTTTCTTTTTCTGCAATCACTGCTGCAGGCTCGCTCACTTCTGCTGCTGGTTCGGTTGTTGAAACATTTGTTTCCGTTTTTGGTTCTTTCCGAGTTTCGGGATTATTCACTTTTTCTGCAGGAGTTTCTAGTTCTGCAATCACTGCTGCAGGTTCGCTTACTTCTGCTGCAGGTTCGGAAGCTGAAACATTTGTTTCCGTTTTTGGCTCTTCCGGAGTTTCTGAGTTATACACATTTTCTGCAGGAGTGGCTTCTTCTGCAATCACTTCTGCAGGCTCGCTCACTTCTGTTGTTAGTTCGGGAGCTGAAACATTTGTTTCCGTTTTTGGTTCTTTCGGAGTTTCGGGATTATTCGCATCTTCTGCAAGAGTTTCTTGTTCTGTAATCACTGCTGCAGGTTCGCTCACTTCTGCTGCTGGTTCAGGAGTTGAAACATTTGTTTCCGTTTTTGGTTCTTTCGGAGTTTCGGTTTTATTCACATCTTCTGTAGGGGTTTCTTGTTCGGTAATCGCTGCTACAGGCTCGCTCACTTCTGCTGCTGGTTCGGGTGTTGAAACATTTGTTTCCGTTTTTGGTTTTTCCGGTATTTCGGAATTATTCACATCTTCTGCAGGAATTTCTTGTTCCGTAATTGCTGCTGCAGGCTCGATCACTTCTGCTGCTTGTTCGGGAGTTGAAACATGTTTTTCCGTTTTTGGTTCTTCCAAAGTTTCCAGATTATTCACATTTTCTGCAGGAGTTTCTTGTTCCGTAATCGCTGCTGTAGGCTCGCTCACTTCTGCTGCTGGTTCGGGAGTTGAAACATTTGTTTCCGTTTTTGGTTCTTTCGGAGTTTCGGGATCATTCAGATTTTCAGCAGGAGTTTCTTGTCCTTTAATCACTACTGCAGGCTGTCTCACTTCTACTGTTTCGGGAGCTGAAATTTTCATATCCATCTTTGTTTCTTCCCGAATTGGAGAATTACCCACGTTTTCTGTAGAAGTTACTTTTGCAGAGGCTGCTCCTTCTGCAATCACTGCTGCAGGTTCTCTCACTTCTGCTATTGTTTCGTGAGCTGGAATATTTATTTCCGATTTTGGTTCTTGCGGAGGTGGAGGACTATCCACATTTTCTGTAGGAGTTACTGCTGCAGAGGCTGCTTTTTCTGCAATAATTTCTGCACGCTCTTTCACTTCTTCTGCTGGTTCAGGAGCTGGAACATTTGTTTCCTTTTTTTGTTCTTCCGGAGCTTCGGGTTTATTCATATTTTCTGCAGGAGTTACTTCTTCTGCAATCACTGCTGGAGGCTCTCTCACTTCAGGTACTGTTTCGGGTGCTGGAGCATTTACTTCCGCTTTTTGTTCTTCCGAAGCGGCAGGAGTACCCACATTTTCTGTAGGAGTAACTGTTGCTGCAGGCTCGCTCAGTTCTGCTGCTGGTTCGAGAGCTGCAACATTTGTTTCCGTTTTTGGTTCTTCCGGAGCTTCGGGATTGTCCACATTTCCTGCAGGAGTCGTTTCTTCTGCAATCACTGCTGTAGTCTTGCTCACTTTTGCTGCTGTTTCGGAAGCTGGTAGATTTGTTTCCGATTCTGGTTCTTCCGAAGCTGCCGGATTATCTATATTTTCTGAAGGATGAGCTGCAGTAGAGGTTGCTTTTTCTTGAAGCACTTCTTTGGGCTCGCTCACGTTTGCTGCTCTTTCAGAATCTGGAATATTTGTTTCCGTGTTTGGTTCTTTAGAAGCTGCCGAATTATCCACATGTTCTGTAGGATTAGCTGCTGCTGAAGTTGCTTCTGCTTCAATCATTGCTGCAGGTTCTGACGGTTGTGCTTCTGTTTCGGAAGCTGGAACATTTGTTTCGAGTTTTGGTGCTTCTGGAGCTGCCAGATGTTCTGCAATCACTGCTGTAGCTTCGCCCTGTGCTGATATTGTTTCGGTTTTTGGTTCTTCTGGATCTGCTGAATCATCCATATTTTTTGTAGAAGTAACTTCCGCAGGTTCAGTTACTGCTGCTGTTTCGGGTGGAACATTTGGTTTCGTTTCTGATTTTTCCGGAGATTCTGGATTGTTCATATTTTCTGCAAGAGCTGCTTCTTCTGCACTCATTGCTGCAGGCTCGTTCACTTTCGATGTTGTTTCGGAAGCTGGAACATTTCTTTCTGATTGTGGTTCTAGCGAAGCTTCTGAATTATCCACATTTTGTACGATATTTGCTGCCGCAGGGACTACTTCTTCCGCAATAGTTACTGCAGGTTCGCTAACTTCAGCTGCTGTTCCGGGATCTGGAATATTTTTTTCCGCTTTTGGTCTTTCTGGGGTTTCTGTATTGCCCATATTTTCTACAACATTAATTGCTACGTGGTCTGGTTCTTTAACAATCACTGCTGTAGCTTCATTCACTTCTGTTGCTGTTTCGGGAACTGGAACATTTGTTTCTGTTTTTGGTGCTTCCGAGGCGTCTGGATTGTCCAAATTTAATGCAGGAATAACTTCTGCAGAAGTTGCTTCTTTTGCAAGGTTTGCTTCATTTGTATTCACGACTGCAGGTTTGCTTACTTTTGCTGCTGTTTCGGGAGTTAAAATATTTGTTTCCGTTTTTGGTTCCTTCGAAGCTTCCGAATTATCCACATTTGCTGCAGTATTAATTGCTGAAGAAGTTGTTTCTTCTGCAATCAGTGCTTCCGGTTCATCGATTTGTGATGCTTGTTTGGCAATGTCATCTTCAGTTTCTGGAGTAGAAAGATTATTTGGACTTTCTTTAGTATTGGCTACTAAATGTTCCTTCAATTTTGCTGTTGATTCGGGCTCTACCACATTTGCTTCCATTTTTAGCTTGTCCACGGCTGTAGGTTTATCTACTTGTTTTGGAATTTCAACTGCTGGAGTGTCGCAGACTTCCGGGTTTTCTGAAGCTTTATGTTTATTCGTATGTTGTGCAACTTGTGTATTCATTTGTAAGTCTGGAAGATTGTTCACTTTTTCGACAGTATTGACTTGTAAAGTTTCGCTCATTTTGGATTCTTTCGGTGACGATTCTTCTGGTGGTTGAGGAACTGAAACTGTTTTATCTGTTGGTGGTGGTGATGTATCTGCCATCGCTGCTGTAGGTAAGGTCATTACTGCTGTTGGTTCAGAACCTGCAACTTCTGTCTCTCTTTTAGGTTCTTCTGGAGCTACTTTGGGAGATGCAATTTGTATGTTTAGTTTTGTTGTTATTGGAGATGCTGATGTTGGTATTTGTTCTGCAATTGCTGCTGAAATTTCGTTTATTTCTACTGATCGTTTAGAAATTGTAACTTGTGGTTCCGTTTTAGTTTCTTCTAGTTTAGCTGTACCGCTGACTATCACTACTGGTTTGTTCACTACTGTTGTTAGTTCAGGGTCTATAATTTCTTCCACTGATTGTACTTCTTTAGGAGCTGCTTTGCGTAGTGTTTCTTCTAATTTTACTCCTTCAGATTTGCTTGTAATTGCCAGTGGTCCAGGAGGTATATTTTGTGTGTATGTTTCTGGTTCTTTCAAAGCTTGAGATGGTGATTCGTCATCTGAAATCAGTGCTGCAGCTTGTGTGTTTGCTTTTACTTTTTTTGGATTCGTGGGTATTGTTTTTTCAGCAATAGCTGATGCAGGTTCGCTGAACAACTTTGACTGTTCATGAGTTACAATCTTTTCGTCGGCGTTTGATTCTCCGGGAGTTAGTTGGGGATCCATTTTTGGTTCTGCTTTTGGCTCCTGGGTAATTGCGATGGGAAGTGTTTTTTCTTGTTCAAATACTGCAATTTGTGGTTCTTCTTGAACCACTATAATCAATGTTGCAGATTCGCTTACTTCTGTTAATGACTTAGTATTTGCAAGTTTTATATCCGTTTTATTTGAGACTGCAGATGTATTAACATTTCCTTCTTCGGAATTCAAAACTCCTTGTTCACTCACAACCACTGGTGTAGGAAGTGTGACTTGTGAATTCATCGGTTCATCTGATACTTTTTGTGAAACTACTTGAACATTAATTTGTGTATCAGGCTCTTCTTCAGTATTAATGGCTGCAGCTATGGGTTCTGTTGAAACTATTACTGTAGGTTTACTCACTACTGCAGGAGTTGCAGTTTTTATATTAAATATTGTTTCTTCAGAATAATCAACCGCAGGTGATGCTACTTCAGAAGTGTTCCCCACAGATTGGCTGACAAATAATGTAGGTTCTGGATTTATTATTTTTGTTTCCGCTGTTGTTTCTTTTGGAGTCACTGTTTGTGTTTCTACCTTTACTTTTTCTCGAGTTCCTGCAGGTGAAATTTCTTCGGAAATTTCGGCTGTCGTTTCATAAAATGCAGTTTTTATGGATGTTTTTAATTCTTCTGGAGTTTCAACAGTTGGTGTTTCTTCTGCTGTTTGTTCGGGAGCTACTGATTTGGTATCGGTTTTTGACTGTTCTGGAGCTTCTGCAGTTTGTGCATTTTCTGAATTCACTGCTGCGGTGTCACTTGCAATCTCTGTTGATTTTTCATTATTTGTATGTTCTTCCAGTTGTTCACTTTTTTCTTCAACAGGTGTTTCCACTTGCATTAAGATACTTGGAACTATCGGTTTCTCTTCAGCTTGTGCGTGAATTATATCCGGTTCAGTTGTTCTTTTATCTGCAGATTCTTCTTTATTCGATGCAACATTTTTAACGAGTTCAAAAAGTGTAGGTTCTTCGGATATTTTCTTGATGGTATCATCAGGTGTTGATAGTACTAAGAATGGACCCAGAGCTGCCACGGCCAAAAATTCAATAGCTGATGACCTGCGTGATGATTCCAATATATCTTGCGATGAGCTATTGCTTTCTTCCGAGGGTTTATTATTTGATGGTAGTTCACCATTCTGAACGGCAACTGAGTTAGAAACTTCAGCTGCTTGGAGATATTCACTAGATATGAAATTAACACTTTCACCAATTGATTGATTGATTGATTCAGTCGCCTGTATATTCATGGTGTTAGTTGTAACAGGTGATTGTTCCGTGCACGCATTGTTTTGTGCTGTAAACATAAATTTCCTCAGTTCGGATGCTTCGGTGAGGTAAGGGATCCAAACTACAAACCGTTTTATCTAGCCAATAACTATTATATAACCGAGCGTGGTGGAATAAGATATGCATATGGGATTACTAAGGGAGGTTAGTTACAATTATGAATCTACAAGCTGTTTTGAAAGCTAAATTAAGTGAGTAGCTTACCTCCATTAGACTCGCTCGATGGTGACCCTGATTCGAAGGCTTCATCGCTGTTCTCCCCAATAACTTTGTGCTCATTAAGGGTTTTGTCTGTCTGAAGTTGTTCCATAAAATCTGTGAAGTCTGATGGTGGCTCAAGGATAGCTTCATCGTAGTTCTCCGGAGGCGTATAAATAAAGGTGCTTTTTGGTGGACTATTCTGGAGGATTTGAGCTGCTATCAAAGCATTAACTGCCTCTGTCTCTATTGGGATACTACCACTGCGCAGGTTAATACTTGGTCTATCAACTTCATTTAAGCCATCGTTATTGAAAATAAAATCATTTATAGTTTCTGCATAAGCGGGCTCATTGTCTTGGAGGGAAGACGTGGAAATCATGCTAGTTTGCTCTAATAGTTCATCGAGCAAGCCAACTGTGCCTTTTCCTCCTATAACATGCTTATTTCGCATCAGAGCGTTTGGTGGTCCATAAGATTCATCCACGTCATTTAGGTCATCATTTCCTTCATAGTCTGACCCAGCCTCAGATAGGTCGCTCATCTCGTCGGCAGTTTTGTCACCAATTAAGGCTCTTATATCCTCTTTTGGTGCAGGAACAAGCATGCCTACGGGTGCAGGGGAGTCATGTGGATGTTTTTTCCTTTTAAAAAGCCAATTATCCTCCCAGGAGGATCGTTCCATGCCGTTCGATGTGGCAATCGATATAAAATCTGAATTAGAAAGGATTACTTTTAAAATGGTAGAACTTTTGGGAGAAAGAAATTGAGCCCACCTTCACTAGCTGTTTCTGATTCCACTGATAGATCGGGTAAAGGAACTCTATGCTTGGACAAATATTCTGTTAAAAATGCATCACTCTCATTTGGATTGCTGAGGTTTACATTGTCAGCGAAGTTTGAGAAGGTATCACTATTAGATAAATCACCATATCGATTGAACTAGAATAGGGCTAATGTTATTAGAATGTATTTTTAAGGAATTAGTGTTTTATTACATTAATGGCATCCGTAACGCTGCTATCACTATGGGGCTCAATCGAACTGCTGGAGGAGTATGTTTGCTTTTCTCTGGTGGCAACCGTATTGTGATTTTTATCAAAATCCGAACCAGGCGGGTTTTCGGTGTTACTAAAATTTTTTTCATTATTGTAGGAATCAACGATCTGGAAGAAAGGAGAGTAGGACATATTATTAACATTTCGTATTGGAATAAACAAGATCAACAAGATCAACGTAACTATTTAATTTTAACAGGAATAACAAAAAAATGTGATGCCAATTGTAGTATAAGTTCTAAAGGAACTCAAATTGTTCAATGGGTAAAGGTATAAGGTTAAACATTTCATTTGAGTTGAATTTTGATAACATAACTAAAAAATTCAATTTAAATTATCTTCATGTTAAATATTATAACAATATGTTTTCATATCCCAAAATATTTGAAACCCAAAAACTGAAAGAAAAATTTTCGTTATTATAATTTAGTAAAGTTCTTAGTTCCGTTTGTTTGTCGGTTTTGTTAAGGAATATTAAAGCTTCTGCAATTTTATTAAAAGAACTATTGGCAACGAAAATCAATATGCTTATTTTAAGTCAACCGATTTACTTTACAAAAAGTAGCCGCAGGGTTTTAAACACTAAGCCAATTATACGCGTCAATGGACAATATATTGAAAAGCTTCTTGACGTATTTTTGACTATTTGACTTCCTCAATCTCGGTTTGTAAATTTTTTTAATGCGTAATAATACAAATTAATTTATCCCGATTTACACAAATGTATGTTCGTTTTGTAACTTGCATATTCCTCATGGATAAAGAGATTGTCCTATCTATATAGCTGATTCTTAATTTTAAATAAATAAGTCAATTACGAATATCTAATAGATTTCACTAACAACCAGCAAATAACTCTTTTAAATATTAAATATGCAGAAAGTACCGCATAATTATATTCAAAATAATTCGCATGAGAGTATGACAATATACACATAAAAGTAAATGCAATAAAGAAATAAAATATTATTTCCATAGTTAGGTACTGAAGTTGATTTATTAACTCAGCATATTGGATTCGTTAAATAATTGAAGTATTGTTTCTTAACATTTATTATTATTCTTTTTATTCATAAAATCACCACTTAAGTTTTGTTTTTAATTAAACCACATTCACGTTAATAATGACAAGTTTGTGATTAAAACACTTATTAGGAATTATAATAAATAAACCGATTTTACGTCTTCCATATTTAGATGCTGGTTCCATTAGAAGTTGTATGTTCTTCTAAATGAAGATTCTTTAAATTCTCCTTAGAATTATTCCAAGTGTAATCTCGTTCCACGAGTATAATTAGTCAAATATCCTTTAAATCCTTTATAGCTTTCAAGTCTTTAATATTTTCAAGAGTTGTAACTAGTTTGAACATCAACCGCAAACTGATTCAATTTTAAATGGAGAAGATATGAGCGCGAGTTATTTCTCACTGAAGCCGTAAAAGTGAGGGTGGCTTCAAATGAATCCAATTCATTCACATGCAAGTCAAGCGCCAGAAAATATCTATTGAAAGTCTACGGAATTGCACCCTTTCTACGTTCTATGGAGTTCCAATTGAATTATTCAAAAGGGAAAAAAGCGAACAGCTATAACAACAACGAAACTCTTCTAGGGCGGCTTCGGCTGCACTTCAGGTTATGCTCTCTGTGATGTCGTTAAATGAACGATACATAATCATCTTCTACTCTAGGTAGGCGCCATACTGTATTAATTCGATTAAGGTAGATTATATGTTAATTGTGAAAGGTAAATAATGTGAATGTTGTTATTAATTATAAAAAAAGTATTTGTTTAAAGAGACACCAAAATTAATTGATATAACCGAAGTATCCCAACAAGGTTGCGAGTTCTCAATATTTCGTTTAGATATAGACAAATACTATTGAAGATTTATGCAATTGCGAATTGAACTCTTAATTAAATTTTTAAGAGCTTTTTATTAGGGTTTCGTAACTAACTTCAAACCCTTATAGTTTGTAGTTTTATTATGGCTGTCCGCCTTTTCGTTTGGTCACACTTACATGCTCTTTTATTTGTGTTACTTATTGAAATTTGGTATACAAATTTTCCTCTATAACCCTAAAACAGAAAAGGATAATTCAAAAAAATTATTTTGTTTCATGATGATACAGAGCGTATATGTTACGTCCATCAAATTGGTACTTTTTTACTAATAAATTGTTAAGTTCCCTTTTAAATACCCTATCAATGAGTTTGTCTTTTCTTATAAATTTTTAAATATTGGTAGTTCATAACATTAAATGAAACGAATAATTTGATCTTTTGACATGAATATGTCTTATCCCTGGGGTCTATTTGAAAGAATGTGCGGAACAAAAATCGTGACTGTGACTATAATTACTGAGTTATGTATGTGTTTGTATGTATGTATGTATAAGTTTGAATGTATGTATATACGTATGAATCTATGTATCTTTGTATGTATATAGTGTATATAACAGATCGAAAAAATACATAAAACCATTTAAATCTTTCTTTTCATTTATTATATAAGACATATTCATGTCTACTGTGCCATCGAGAAGCCATGGCACTTTTTTTTTTTTTAAGTCGAATGTTTCGAACCGGCGCGGCGGGCGTAACTATCACTAACCGAAATAATTATGCAACGTATATACATATGTATATGAGAGTATGCATAATTCTGAATTTTAATTTATACAGCGAAAATAATGAAGTATTGAAGATTTAAACAACTGTGTTTCTAAACCACAACTTCAAATTATATTATATGAGTTTTAGAAAAATTATGTTTTCTCTCTATTTTTGTTAAATAGCTAAACTTTTTGTTCTGGAAGATACCATTATTTTAATGCGATTACTAAACATTTTGTGTCTATTGGTTAATAATTTTAAACATTTTTTCCAAATGAAATCTTTTTCCTTCATTTTAAGGCTTACTAACACCTGCACTTTTATCGGCATTGATAACTCATTGTGTGATCACTTCCTCGTAATTTCCTTGATTTATTTTAAACCATTACCTTTAACAGTTGAATTATCACGATAGCAAACATTTATGTAAAATTGGATCAAAAAGTCAATCGGAAGTATAACATTGGAAAAGCGTGCATATTTTGCTCGAAAATCGATAGCAAAAGTTAAAAGTATTTTAAGTTTTCACCACGAAAAGAAAGAGGTGATATATTTACATACCTTGTTTAAGACGGCTGTCGCCAACAGTTCCTGGTATTTTTTTGGGTCAAAATATGGCGGTAGATTTTCGTCCGGCCGACTGCCAAGGGGCGGTTGTTGTGGTGCAGCCCTTTGATCAATAAGCGCTGGCAAATGTAGAACGTCTTCAATTACTTTCTCAATTAGCCGCTTTAACTTGACACGTGATACGTCGCAGTAGTCATTCTGACTTCCAGTTAGGGGTAAGTCTGTAAAGAAGGAACAGAGCAATGGGCAAAATAACTTTAGTATGAGTAAGTGTAATTACAAAAAAGAAGCTTAAAAGGTCGGTAATTGGATCATTTTTATATATTGGTCATGTTGGAATATTCGCAGCAAGAAAAGATTAAAACTGAAAGCATCCAAAAATATTTTTGTGTCATATTTGTAAACGGAAATTTAATGAGTTAAATAAAATGTTTAAAATAGATATGCACTAAAAAGAGATAAGATATGTAATATACGGAAGATCTGGTACCAAATGTCGTCTGATGATGAATTATGAATAACCTCGTATTATTATCAGTTGTTTCATTGTTTGCTTTTTTGCTTTCGGTATTAAGCGGCCATAATATTTATGTGATGATGTTAGGAATAATATACTTTTATGAAGCACTATTCACAGAAAATGAATCCATAAGAAAAAAAAACGTATATTGCGTACATGCCTTTGTGGGGAATTATAAAAACACGAAGCTTATTAAAACACGCCGATGACGTTCGTGTACAACCTTTTAAGTATCTTTCATAACTTTTTAAAAGTCGTTCATAATTAGTTTTTTTTTAACGAAAGTTAGAAGCATGTATTCCTGGTAATTATGTCATTGTATATTTATTTCGGCGATGGTTACAATGGCGAAATAAAATTGCAGTTAAGCATTCAGGGGACATTTAATTTGGATAGTTCAACATATGTATACAATAGTATCAGAACAGATAGAAAAATTATACAAGCTGATGATAAAAAATTGAAACAAATATCTCAACATTCTTATGCAATTTGACTATCAACAAATATAAAACGCATAAATCAAAACTATTTTTTTGTTTTCTTAAATATTGCGTTATACAATAATGTTACTTCAAAAATAATTTACCCCTCTGTTTTTCTTTCTGTTAGTGAGATCAGTTTACGACTTTATCACCTTTTCATTCTACTCTTTTCCTGTCAGCAGTTCTAAACAAAGCTAAAAAATTAGTAAAACTGTTCTTTTTAAATTTTAGTAAATTTCTCGCCATAGAGGTAGAGAGAGAATTATGGTGTCAAATTACTCAAATAAAAATGGAACTTGTTTGCGGCCTGCTGCTTTGCGCTTTGCCATTTAACATATGTATGTACATATTTATCAATAGTTTAGAGAGATGTTTGTCATTTATTAAAATGTAAGCCGTCCAAGAATGACACTTTGATAAATATGGAGATAAGTCGAGTTGGTTTTTAGGCCCAAAAATATGTTCTAAAAATATTTGGAAATTCCAAGCAGAAAAACTTTAAAACAAGTTCTATCCCAAAAACATTGTACAGTGCTGCTATTGCAGGTTTCTTGGCAATAATAATCGTTCAGTTTCTGAGGTATTACACTAACTCATAGATATTTTTCATCTCAAAGGTCGTTTCGCAGTAGACAAAAAAGAGGAAAAAAAATCTATAAAGTTAAAATTGAATTTATTAAGTTAAAGTTTGAAAAGTTTCCAATGCTATCAAATTAATTGGTAGTATGAGATGAATGGAAATAGTTGGAGTGTAACTGAAGTTGCAGTTTAATAGAAAGTCATTTAAATAACTTAATATTTATATCGAATGTTATGTTAAAAATCATCAATATTTTGAACAGATTCGTTAATTTTGAAGAAAACTTTCTGTTTTTGAAATGTGTGTTTTGTTTTTACATTAATTCCATTATCATGAGATAGGCACGTAAGAAATTGTTATCGGAAAAATACCAAAGATATTTAATAAAAATCAAGAATATGCAGTGGGGCAATTCATCTATAGACCAGCTGATAAGATATCTGCAGAAAATAGCGCCGTGATAAAAGCTTCGAGATGTGCTTAATTAATTGATATAGGTAGGTACATATGTATTGTTCGGGTTGTAAAATAAAAAAAATTGCTTTCATGCACCATCTGGTTAAATTAAAATATTATGTAGCTTACCTAGTTCTACCTCAATTATATAAACAATCACGAATATAATCGCTGCGAAAATCCCATATAAGGAAAGCGCGATAGCAAAAATCGAATCCATGATGTTGCCCAATTAACTTTTCTAATAATAGTATATTCACTTCGGTAATTTCGTAATAAATAGCGCTCAAATAAATATCACAACGAGCACAACGCACTTGGGGAACCGAAAATTACGTTAATAAAATGTTCCACGCACGACGTATCACTGAGTTCCGGCGAGACTAACGATAAGACATAGAACAAGAAGTTTTCGCATTATTACACCTGTAAGTTCAGTACAAAGTTCCTATTGGGTGATTTCATTAATCTTGCGATAACAATTATAATCCGTCTTTTTGCAGTACAGAAGCACGTTTTAATTACGAGAAAATCGGTTTCACCTCTAAAACTTCAGAAGTTCTGGATATATACATATGTACGTAAACATCGCGGATAGACAGATAAAATAAATAAACTTGCCGACGAGAACACCGGACTTGAGAAGAGTATTCGTTTTATAGACGTAAGTAGCAAGAGCAGTTTTTTATTCACATTGCTCAAAACGCCTTGTCGCAAAAAGTAAGTTCTGGCGCTTTATCAACTAAAAACAATTTTGTAGTTCAGTCTAGGCATACTAATCAGCCAGCGATAGACCAGTGATAACGTACTTTTTAAAACGGTGGAGAGCTGTGCATGTTTAGATAAATCGTTTTTCGAATTCCATGGTTAAAAGTTTTGCGATAGCACCTGAAAGCTTTAAGTGAGAAAAAAAACCTTTTTCTTATATGGTAGAAACTCCAGTTTTTACTTTCATTGAGAAAACTGAATTTATGGCGCTTACTTAACAATCTAACCAATTGTTTTCAGATGTTGAAACAGGTACATATAAAGAAGTGGCCATGTATCCAACAATGTACGGGCATTAACACATTTTTACCTTAAAAAGCTGCCGATACTTTGAAATTCAAGTAGGAACCTACTTGAAACTACCGATAAGTGTTGGTTGTTAAGAAAGATGATCACAAGACAGGTTAGCCGTTTTAGCGCAAAGACTTTCGGAGAATAAACTTTGGAGTTAAACATCATCTTCTTGTCATGCGTATTAAGAGAAACAAAACGATTCACGATTTGCACGATGAAGCTTTTGACATTGAATCTAGTAATCTAATTTACTGAGGATGCACAGATTAGGTTTTAATTATATGCATGCTTTAGATAAAATTCGTACTAAATATAAATAATGGCACGGTAATTAATAAAGGAAAGAATAAAATTAATTCTTATCTACCTCACTGCCATTTCTTAAGAAAATTTATTCATGAGAGTTTTTCTTGGTTCAGTTTTGAGAGATTACATCCATTACAAAGATCCTTCCGAAGTCCATGGTTCATTAAGAAGAATGCTTATTCGTTAAATTTGGTATATAATGCGATTAAAGTAGGTACATATGCCCACTAAAAATGCGTATAATATAATCGTAAATATTTCTTAACGCCAGTTTCACAGTGTGAACTTAATCTTTTGCTAAAATACAAATTAAAATATAAATCGTATAGAATATTCACACTTTGCAGGTACAAAGTAATTATATAGAAAATTAGATTAAAGAAAGAGTTGCAGATATAAAAATAAAGAATCACTCATAGGTATATTAAATTGAAAACAAATTCACACTTTTAAAGGGTTTAAGGCAGCATTTAATATTTTATTAATCTTCTAGTAATTTTAAATGGCAGAATGTTGGATACAAAACGTTAATAAATCTTGCAACAAATCAAACACTGTCAGTTCCCGTGTGGCAAGAGAAAAGAATTGCAACCAGAAAGAGAGGCCTCTTGAGTGACATGCCGTGCAATAATAAATCAAATGAAATTGTTTAAACTCACCCTCTAGCGACTGATGAATTGAGCTTTCCAAAAAGAATAAATTTTCGCTTAAACGTGAATGGTATTTCCGAAATATGCCTAAGTCTGCAATTGATACATTTATATTGTTTAAATTTTGAAATTTTAAATTTTGTTTAGTTTTCAAAAAAAAATTTTAGATGTCATCAGTTGTTAAGGTGATTTATTATCTAAAGTTTAAATAATAATATATGTGTGTAAATAATGCAACTATTATAGTATAGTCGTACATTGTTCGTTAGTTTGCATCTCCGTTTTATAGCGCAGCACGTTTTATGGTGCTGGTCCAAATGCCTTGCAGTGATAAGTTTGATGCCAATTTAGAATAAACATATTTAGATATTTGCATACCAGAGCAGATTGTTTTAAAATTTATTCCAGTGTTTAAGCAAAAATACTTTCTTTCCTTAAAACGTTGTGTGGTCTACAAGATAAAACTAATCATAATATAGATTTAACGAAGATTAAATTTAATACTAAAGACTTGGCCTTAATAGACCAAAATATGTAATAATAAGATATTATCTTAAATTCCTTCGGGATATTTATTTTTTCTGTTTAACATCAATCAATTAAGGTGCATTGCAAATTGGTACAGGATATTTTGATCGCAATTTTAGTAAGTTCTAGATTTATAAAGTAATCTTCACTATATCATACCAGTGTTGACTAAATAAATTCACCAATTGTATTTCATGCAAGTCATAAAAAAAGATACCAGACAATTTACGAAATCTAATGTTTTCTGCTTGAAAGCAACAAATCGAATGCTTGGATTTTTAGGCTCTATTCGGGTTTGGGAATTGTTTTATAAGTTAAAGTTGTACAAATTCTTAACCTTTTGTTTACTTTAGTGCACCGCTAGTAAGACCAATTTTTGAATGAAAAAATTATTAGATTTCCCCTATTTATATATGTATTTAATTTAAGTCGGGCGTTACGAATTGAAGAAAAAAAAATTTTTTTGATTCGCTGTTTCTATCGTTAAACGAAGGTCTAACTGAAAACTAAAAGTTAAATAATATATTATCTTGGAATCGGCCGATTGCTCGACCCTTGGTATCTACATATATGTATGTACATATATTTATAAGGAATGGGACCTAATCAAGTTTATAAGCAGTGGGAGGACAATTTTTGGCTAGGTAAATGAGTTTAAAAATCAAGAGATTTTCAAGGAAATAGATTTTTGGTTTTTAATTAGATTAATAATACTTTTGAGTTGTGCACCATTGAATAGCGTACTTTGCATTGTTATAAACCGAATGGTTTTTGAGATAAGTATTAAAATTTATCGCTTTAATATCAGCGAACTAATTTTCTGAACATTTTAACTTCGGATTTTAAAGGTTCAATGTAATGCTGGTGATTAAGCAAATAAAAGGTCGAACGAAACTTTATGATTGCTAGTAATTGTTAAATCTTGCTGACAAGCTTTTATGAAACGACCCGTAGAGAGTGAACCTTTGATGTTGAGAAATTGTAAAAAACTACATATGTACGTATGTTAAAATAAATAAGCTTTGCAAATGTAGTTTTCGACTCCTTATAAAATTAAAGTTAATTTGAGTTAAATACATGCGCATATTGTAATATTTTTATAATTCTTATTAAAATATTATCAGTTTAACTCAAGTTAAAAATATAGCTAGTAAGGGGCTTTAAAGAGATACTTACAATCTCTGCTTTTATAAAGTTGCCCCACAGGAACTTCATCTACTGGTCCGCCTAACATACTGGCCACAACCTCCTCTACATACTCTCTAACCCTTTCCTTTTGTTCTGGATAAATCGACGACGGTGTTTCACTTGAATTTTCATAAACTAAAATTATTACAAAAGTTAAAAATTGTCTGAAAATTCCATTAACGTATAGTTAATACCTGAGTGACGAGACCCATATCTTCCTTTCGTGGGTATGTGTAATTCACTCCGAGTTCGCATAGGGTGAAACGGATGCTCTGCGGCTTGCCTTTGAACCCATTCACTTGCTCTTGATCGGGATTCGCTACTTAAATTACATAACTGGCATTCCCAACCCGCCTGACTTGGTAGCCAAACGGAGCATTGTCGCCCGCGACATACTGACTTTCCGCAGTTACAGCACCTTGCACAGCTAAAAAAATATAAAAATTAAAAATTTGCATTAAAACAAATCAATGAAAATTGATAAAATTAAACTTTTATTGAATTATTAAAAATTAAGAAATGTTTATCCCCAAAATTTGTATTTCTTACCATTTAAAATCTTCTGAGTCTAGTGCTTCAAAGCATACATTGCACCGTTCTGCATTTTTCTTTTTTGGCTTTCGCTCTGATAATTTGCTGCAAAGAAAGAAAGAAATTTTATAATGATTTTTTCGTGGAAATTTCTTTTTTAATAAACGCAAATTTAAGACGTTATTAAAGACTTTATCGTTTTTTATGCTTACAAAAATTTTAATATTAGACATTTTAGTGGAAAATATGTAGTTTAATGTAATGCCACCACAGGCTAACGTTTTCGAGCTTTCGGAGCTACTAACTCAATTAGCATTGTTCGCGAAGTGATTAATTTGAATTTGCAAATGACCGTATCTTAAGACGACTCAAATTCAACTGTGACTATTGATGTCTATTGACACTGAAAATGGCCGCAAAAACCTTGTAAAAATTAATTCAAAACCGGCGATAAAACCGATAGTAGCGGTGTAAGTCAATTTTGCGCCAAAAATATTAATCAGAAGTAAAGCAGATAGCAAAGATTGATAGAAAATTTTATTTCATTCAAGTATTAGCAAAGTAACCGGCAGTAAGTATTTTTTAAATTATATTTTTTGAAGTTCCTAAATATGAATATGAAGTTTGGTGAAATGATTCAGTATTCAGCCGAAAATGTTTGCTTGTACTTCCTTGTCTTAAGAAGGCCATATGAGGCTTAGACGGATTCCTGCTGGTTTTCGTCTCTATTGCTCAGAAGTTTGCCTTCGAATTTCGAATAGAACAATTGATTAGACATACCAGACAGTTGAAAGACCTCTGCTGAAATTCAATAGTTTTTCTTAGAAATCTAAAAATGTGCTGTTGGATATTTCGGACTGTTTAGTCACAGGGCAGAATAAGATTTGTTTTCATAGTTGAATTACATAACTTTAGTTAATGTTAAATTCATATCAAATTATTTATTCAAATTGTTTTTCATTTATTTACGCAGATAAGTCTTTTAGTTTGCAAATTTAAATAAATAATTTGCTGATCAAATTATAGCTGGAAACTGGTCCAAGCGCGTATACATACATATGTAGTATGTAATTGCGCTTCAGAGACCCGGGAGACCAAAAAAGTGTTCCTAAAAAAAATTCTGCATTAATTTAGAGTGCTAAGGCAAGAGGTAACGGAAATTTAAAAGTAAAAAATAATTGGATTTACAAATTCTGGATAACAACCTTTATGTTTTTGTTAGAATATCCTAGTTTTGAAATTTCTTTCTTTTGAATGGAAAAACTTATAATCTGTAAAGAATTTACAAACAAAACAGACTATTTCGAATGTAAAGGTTTAAGGGTTTATTTATAATACTTATTATTGCTTACTAGATCGTACTTTTTTAGGGTGTACAAAAGGTTCTTATATTAAGTTATATTTAAAAAAAAATTATTATTTCTTTATTTGTTGTTTAAACATTAATTGATAAAAGTTTACAAAACGTTAATATTAAAATTTATTTCACTTTATCTCATATAAGTATATAAATCGCTACATTTCCTAAGGCCTAGGTTATTAAATAATAACTTGATTAATTTTAAAATTATTGTTCTAAAGATCTTCAAAAGTTGGTTGCAATTTCATCACATTTTTCGCAGAAAGTTGTACGATAAATTAAATGTCGCATCGATATAAATCGCAGAATTCGAAACCGGATTTTTTATTTCATTTCTAAGAACTTTCAACTGGTTCTCGAAGTTAGCTGTTTAGAAAAGATTCCATTTTTTAATATACATATGTTACATATACATAATAATCGCATGGGAAAATCGAAGTACACGCCGTTTTTTAAACCCATTTATTAATTGTAGTTATTTTTTTAATTTGAGAGTAAAATTTTGTTGAGAATTTTATACCCATATTTATAATTGTTTGCCAAAAAACCAATTTTATAATAATAAGGGATAATAACTATAAGATAGATATACATATAATTTCTGCTTGAATAATGTCCTTCCAAAGATAGAAAAATTGGCATGAAATCCATCACAGTTCAAAAGCCCCGTCATACCAGTTATAAGACAGCTTTGAAGAGACGTTTAAAGTATCTAGTAAAATACAAACTTCCTGAATGAGTCTTAAAGGTTGTTAAAAAACACCGCTTACAGATAAACACTTCAAGGTAAATTCATAGACATACGCAGACAATAATTATAAAGAACTGTGCGTTAAGTCGTTTTTTTTTTCAACCGGTTTGTCGTTTTTGTAATATCAGTTGATAAAAAATTGAAGTCGCAAGTCAAATACTTTCATAATGAAAGTAACTACTAAAGTAACACAGCCAAAGTAACGCGAAAGCCTTGAACTTGCACACTGTCTTTTCCCCCGAATGATCTATTACTTTCCGGGCTTGAACTGAAGTAAAGGCGATGGCTGTGGACCTGATGACCTTACGTTTGGTCATTATATGGTATGTTTTAGCTATTAATAATTGTAGAGTCATGGCATTGACAAATTTCGTTGACATTTCATATTTTGCAACTTTAAGAAAAATATCAAGTAAAATTAAATATCTCATGATCTTGAACATTAGCAAGTTGTGTAATATTTTTCAGGGTATTACCTATAACTTGAAGTTGTATGTATATACAATATACATATATATTTACAATAAGTGAGAATCTCTAAGATTGCGGGAACCTAAAAGTATTACTTATGTACCTATACTTAACAAAATTTATTTCTGAGGGATAAAGAAAATGTCGCATTCCATAACTTTTAAACGAAGATTATTTGACTAACTCAAACTTATTTTTAATTTTGAAAATCGTTCTAATATGGAATTCTTCTTCGGTTTTATGAAATTGTCTTTTAAGCGTACCATTTTAATATCGTTAAGGCATTGAAGCGCATCGATATTGATTATACACTTTTGTTGTCTGAAAGTTCAGAATTATATTTAATCCTTTAATTCTAATTATGTATTATGTATATTTATATGAAAATATGCATGAATATGTTCAATATTTATATTATACCTTTTATTGGTATACATATTTATTAAATTATTTTATTATGTTATTTGAACTACTAAACTTACTAAAATCAAAATTAAGTAAATATTGAAAAAAGAAAAGATCTAAGTTAGTTAGATATGCAAGGATTTTGGCACTGATTTATGTAAAGACTTCCTGAAAACTAAGAATAAAAATGCTTCAATTCATCAAAAATAAATTTTTATTCACCATATTTTATTTACTAAATAAAAGTCGACGATATGAGCCACAGTTAATCAAATAACTAATAAGGCGTGACTAATAGAACGTGAAATTTTCCCGCGTGACAAAAAAACGACCATAAATAGTAATGTCGTGACTCATGAGTAGTTTCTTTTCATTTATAATAACGGTTATTCCAACCTAAACCAATCTAATTTTTTTCGTGATGCAGAATTCTTTTTCTGGTTGTAAATTTCTATTCATGTTTTGTAACAACTAGATTTATAGAAAAAAGTTTTACTCTCATACTATGTATTCGTTATTATCTAAATAGTAAATTAGTAAATAGTTTTATTTGTTCAAAAAACTGCGAGGCGAGTTTTTTAAAATATATTTAGGCAAACAATTTTTGTCGTTTGATTTTGTTTATTTTCGGTCATATTTTTCATAATGTGCATATGACGACGGATGAATACGAAACGAGATCTGGAAATTTTATTTCTATATTCTAATAATTATGAATAATGCTGGAATTTTCCATACATTTTGTTATTTTGGGCAAGATATTTCAACGATTAAAAATAGAGTTTTAGAGAAAAAGTAGACAAATGTTATTAACGAGCAGAATAACTATGATTAGAACGTTTTGATAACGCAGCAATTTGTAATGTTTCATAATTTTCTTTGGAGGTGCAAATTTTAGACTGAAAACTGTTTTAGGGACTATTATGCTAATAACGATAATTTCAATAAATTTTACTAAAATTGAATAAATGCGCACACTTGTCACATTCACCTCTTTAACAATTCTTTAAATAAAAATAACGATTAAACAAATAGAGTTAAACAAGTACATAAGTTAAGTTGTGGAACTATTCCAAATGCAGTAAAAGCGTTAGAAGTAGAAGTTAGATGCAGAACATAATTCGATAGTTATTTTACTTTGATTGCAGTTACATCGACGTATATTTGAAATCGATTTATTCATTGCAAATAAATAATCATCTTAAAATGTTATTCATATCAAAAGAAAGTGGAATTACTTATTCGGATCATATATGCGAAATATTACAACGAAACAACTTAAATATTCATGTACTGTCGCCAATAATCAGCAACGTCTTTAGTTTACCTCAAAGAATAACAACAGCATTGGAATTTAGCAACTGATCTCGCGACATTTACGGCTATTTAGTGCCTTTTTCTTTTAGAACAAAAATATACAGAATGCTTTTAGTTTTCTATTTGAAAACGGCCAAGAACTCGATAGCCCAGGTGAGTTGGATAGAGCCTTGACTCGGTTAGAACAGATCTAAGCGTGAGCAAGTTTTGCATTTGGAGGTTACAGGTTGGAGATATTTATTTATTTTTTTTTTAATTTGCTCCTTCAGTTAGTTACCCTGGCACTTGAACTGACAAATAATTAGAAATTAATGAGAAATTAACGAAGCAGATATACATAAGTATTTGTTATGAAATCTCTTCAGCTGTTCAAACCGCCTTTGGTGGCCAGTTTGGAAAATGTTATTAATGACCGATATGAGTCTGGTCTGGTGAAAATTTTCCATTCTCGGATTTACTACAGCTACATACATACATATATTTGTCATGTAATGCGTTCATATATGGTGTTCACTTTCTAAACAAAACCTATTATTCCTGTAATTAAATTTCAAAACCCATTGTAAATTCAAGACTTGAAGAAGCAAAAAAGTCATATAAACAAGGAAGTTGTGGCTTTGATATTATGCAACAGCGATTCTTAACAACCGGCCGAATGCGCTTGTTGTGACGGTGACCAGAAAATATCAAGTATGTTCGCTTTGAAAGAGACGTGCTCTATTTTGTCTTGAATTTACTTCCGTGTGGTGGCGATGTAATTTCTATAGTTTGCTGGTCTGGGCCAGAGACGAGTATAGAGTAAAAGATTCGAAATTAACTTTGTGAAAGGGTTGAATGATTGATTGCTATTTTTAGTGTGAAAGCGACTGATATTCATTGGACTGACTAAAATCAGACAGACATTCACGTAAAGGTATATTTGTTCGGGGAAGAATAGCTACTTCCTTATGTATGATATCAAACATAAGCACAGATTTAGCGCACTTTGCAACATTCTTAAAAAAACACTTGCGTGGCTTTAAAATGTCTTTACTTGGAATGAAACACTTAACAAAAACAGCTTACACTATAAGGCCTATTCTACATGATATATCACAATAATTTCAGTTATCAGCTCTTCCACGTGTAACTATTTTCTTAGGGTGGATAAAACAGGTTGCAGATTTCACCCCCGAAAATCTTAATAAAAATAGATTCCATTGTGTCTTCTCCTCCGGTGGTTATTGTTCCGCTCCTCGTAGTAAATATCCTCGTCATATTCACTTGATGAGTCGACATCCTCCGTAGAAGCAGTTGCGATCTTCATAATAACGGCCTCGATGGTGCAAAACATGAAGAGTACCATGAAGACTGCAAAGTTGGTATGACCTCCAATAAATTGACTCCTCTGCCAATCCGCGGGATGTTCGAACGCACTTGATAATGACATCATCGCGACAGAATGTATTCTATACTTTTTATTTAAAATCACATAGAGTGTCATTCACATTTTATTAATATTTTTATTTTTTCTATTCACACACCTGTTCTTGTTGGTTTTAGCCGTCTCACTGAATTTATGCACACTTATTTCTTAGCTTTAACTTCAACGGCGCGAGATGCTAACTGATCTACTTGGCTGTTCGAGCGTAATTAAACGCTGTATTCCGCTGGAGCACCGTTAAAAACTGATCATGAGAGCGCGAATTTTTAATCAAGTGGCCTTTATTCGCTGAGACCGCAGTCGACGTCATAAAACCGGAATACCATGGAATTGTATAACAACCTGATGTCAAGAGAAATGAAGGTAAGTTTTTAGTAGACATTTAGTTGACACACTGTTTTACCTTTTCTAGAAGACGGTCATTTCAAGTCAATAGACCAGCTATTGTAGCGTCATCGTGCGAAGAAATGTTTTTTTTTCAATTAATTTTATTTATCAATGGATTCACCAAAAAGATAACAATACACCTCATGAATTATTACAGAAAATTTCAATATGCTGCTACAGCCGTACACACACTTTCTTATAGGGCAATTTTATTTTTAACTTTTTTAAATGAACGATGAAATGTTCTAATTTGTTTTTCAATTAGAGATTAAAGACAGTAAAGTCTTTCAAAAATTACAAGTGTCATAATTCTTATTTAAAAGAGCCCGTCCCTTTAGGCCAACTGCAGTAAAAGTCATGTGAACACTTTAAACGTTTTTTTCTCGAAACTATGTTTTTCGATGCAACTTGCACAATAACTCAAATATTATTCAATATTTTTTAATATACATATGTACTGTACATAGGTATGTTGTTATTAAATATATTTTAATTTTTATGTAGTATTCTGAGCTTTTTTGATTTATTTGAGATATAACATGTCTTCTTTAAAAACCACGTTGTATTTGGTCACATACGAAATTTACGTTTGTGTGGTAAATATTTGTCTTTGTTTTAAAAATTTAAATGTGTAGAATAAAAATAAAATTATATTTTATAGATAGATAATCACTGCCCATGAAAGATAACGATCAATTTAGCTATTCCTGTAAGTGAAGTTTTCTTATCGATTTTTGCAAGGAGAACCGCGATGAGAACAAGAATGGTGCATTATTTGCATGAATACGACTTAACTGATCAACTATCTTTTTATGGTAAAATAAAAAAAATGCACAACATGAGTCAAAGATTATATTGCATAAATATGTGACCTATACCAGGAATGGAATTAAGGTTCTAAGTCCGATTAACCTTTTTAAATAAGTCAAGGCAAAACAATGATATTTAAGTAGAAATAAACAAAACTTGAAACAAGTTCTGAATAAATTGTGCAAACATCCATTTCAATTCACGACAAACGCCAAAAGTAAAATTTATGCAAACGACCTTGAAATTGTGAGTCACGAGATCAATACATGCAAATTTATTCATAATTCAAAAACAAATATGATGAAAATTTGGAGGCTTTAGATTTATCCAGCAAAAATAGATAAAATTATTTTCATTATGGAAATTTTTAAATTGTCTATCCGATTATGCTTTTGTATAAATGACTTTAAGAGAATTCAAGCGGAAAATTTAACTTGTTCGCATGTTTGATTTATGATTCTTTTATTCTTACGAGTGCGGCGCGGCGTACGTTAATTGATGAGGTATTCCTCATCAGTACTCATATCACACAGGAATTACTTTTGAGACACTCTTAATATTTCCGGATATAAAAACCACAGCTGAATACCTGTGGCATTGGTTTGATTACCAATTAGATATTTTCTTCGACAATATGTCTTGAGGCTTCAAGTAATGTTTCCTGTTGTTTTTCTTTATACGTAGTGTGTATATGAAAAATAATTTGCAAAAACTTAAATCACAACGAACTTTTCAGTTTTATCATAAAGTTAGATGTGTATGTACTTTAAATGTTTGTGATTTCGCTGGTAAAATCAAGAAATTTTTGCTTTGCCTATTTTGTTTAATATTAATGAATTAACTGTACAACAATTTTGAAAACATTTTTTGAAAAAAAATCGTGATATCGCTTTACAAAGACCATTTGACAAAAGAAAGAAAATATTCTCCCACTCTACGCTTTCCTTTTACTTTTCGTTATTTTAATGTTGTTGTGACACTCAGAAGACTTGGGGTAGGTTGCTCTTTGGCACAGTGCCATCAGATTAAGCTTTGCTATCGCTATTAAACTTTTAAATTTTATGTAATTCTGAAGCTTTTGCATACTTATAGGCAACATATTTTTGGTTATAAATACATAGACATAGGGTGGTTGCTTTAATTTGATTTTATGTACTTATTAACACACAAAAAAAAGTATAATGTTCCTCATATTGTAAAGGTAGAATGAAGGATTAAATGAAAATAAATTTATTATTTAATTAATCCTAGACCGCTAACATCCTCTATTTCAACGATCACCGGATAGAATCTAGGTTTTTTATTTTTACTCAAAATCGTTGAACTTCTGATTAGGGACTTGTGAAATACATATCACTTGAATTCTATTCTTAATTCCCTCTGTAATTTATCGGGGTTAGGTTTTAATTTTTATCCACCCAGTCCTATACATATATACCTGATTTGTAATGAAAATAATCTTATCTTTTTGTTGTTACTTAATTTCTCGCTGGAATATTTGGAATTTGCTTTGACTTAAGAGATAAGATAAGATGTTTGCAAGTACAAAAATTAGAAGATGCGCTGCCCTCTCCGTTCAAAAATTTTAAATGATTGTAGTAGGTACAAGTGGTATTCAATTGGTATGATTTAGAAGAGTAATCATTTTAAGAATTGCTTATACTTTTTAGTGTTTTTTTTCCATGATTTAAAAAATTAGTAATTAATAATATTTCTCTTCCTAAGAGAAAAAGTGGTAGGTCTTATACCACGTGCGTCAACTATTAGGACAATTGTCCACTCAAGCTCAGTTATATTTTTTTTATGGCATGAATAATCAAAACTGAAGGAAAAACTGTTGATGCACATAAAATTGAAAATTATTAACTTGTTGTGAGAAAACGACAGTCATATTGGAAATTATTTTGCACATTTTTATAAAAAATTTACGAGATACAAAACTTGTAGCCAGGTTTTTGGAAGAATATTGCATGAGGAATTTAATGGTATGAACAAATCTTGTGCTACAACACTGTTCTGTATATCATTTGTTAATAATAATTTAAAGGTTCAACAAAAAACATGCAGTTGTCGTACAGAAAAGACTGATGACCGTGAGGGAGTGACATCATAATTACGGTATGATAATTATAATTACGCTAATTTGCATTAAGCGTGAAGATATGTTGCATATGTTGGTAGTTCTTTTTAAAGTTACACTTTTTCATTGAATACGTGCCTTCACAGAATTGTTCACGTACTTAGCTTTTTCCTTTGTCAATATTCTATTCTCATTTTATCAAATTAGCCAAATGATTTTTTGCAGGTATGCAATACTTGATATGCATGTTATTACTCACTTTTTAGATAAATAACATTTTTTACTCATTGATACATTCACTTTTATGCCAATTATAACTCACAGCGGAAAAATAATGAATCTTAAGACACAACTAGTGCTCGCGCCAGACACTTCACAACAAATATTAGACGATTTGTTCAAAAATGTTATAGTTCTCTTGCTGGCGACTACACCTTGCCAAATTGGTACTCTAATTTATTGAACAAAATTGAGGTCGTTAGCCAAATAATAGCCATTAAAACTAGCACACCGCAAAAGACGTAAGTGATTCGGTTGAAGCTAGTTTTTGAGGCGTATGTTGCGTTGTCGCAATGGAGTTACACGCACGGGTCAAACAGCAGTCAGAATTTCATGTGTTACCTGCAGTAGCGAAAATTTACTGAGGTAGGAAGCGGTTCAATAGCAAAGCAACTGCTCTTTGGTAGATCCCGCAGCACTTCCGCTCTGGACTTCACAGTTGACAGGGTAGCGCCGGGTGCATGTCTGCGTGGATCGGTGTTTGCACCTCAGAATCGAGCCAACTGCCAGCATGTGGGGAAGCCAATTGACGCGGGTCAGGCCTCGTTTTGATCGCTCACTCACCTCACGGTCAGTGTGTTTCGGTTAGGGCGTTCGTGGATATTTTCACGTGAAACTATGAAGGGTGACAAACTGTCGATTAGTGTTGATCTATGCTTCACCTGCGCTGGAACAATTAAGTTAGTGCTGCTATGTTTTGCTTTTCAAAAGATTATGCTGGAACGTTTAACTTCTGTTGGAATATGTATGTACTGGCCAAATTACTTAAATTTCAATGATTCTGAGACATACGTGTGTTTATAATCACATAAAAAACCGAATCAATCGATCTATTTAATCGATTTGCTATAGCACAACGATTTGATGTAAACACAAACATTTTTTGTTACCACTATTTTTACTAGTGTAGAGTTAATTGCGCCACAGGAGTTTATCAGAAAACAAAAGGTTAATCAGTTCGTTGTTATGTTATGTAACTGCTATCGAATACCGTAGCGTAGCCAAAACGAAAAAAAAAAATTGATCATTTTTAATGCACATTTAAGAGAAATCCTTAAAAAATTAAGCTTAATTAACTTATAATTAACAAAATCGCATCTTTTATGTTAAACATTTTAAATGCTGCGCATATTAGGAAGAGAAAATAAAAATAAATAAACAAATAAAAGTAAAAATAAATAAATAAATGCAAGACGGCCTAACCCCTTAATGTTTTTTCTGCAGAAAGAAGGTAAAGTTTCACGGTCATTTAGAAAAGTTACTAATTTAAGGTTTTGGTTTTATTGTATTTTTCGACGTATGTACATAGGTATTACAAATAAATTTGATTGACGATTTGATTGTAGTTCCAAATGGTAATTTTTACCTTTATTCTGGCAGAAATAAAAGGTGTTTTTGAACTTATACATATACGCAACTGCCTAAGCAAACTACGTCTTGAACGAATGGAAATATTTATGATACCTACTTATTTACGTGCTGGAAGACAAACATGTAATTTTCGAATCAAAATGTAAATCGCTCGGTAACGGGGTTTAGTGTTTTCCGATCGCCTTGAAATTTTTCTTTCTTCTAATTATACTTTGAAGAAATTTGACGGTGAACTTAAAGAACTTCAAAAGTCCTCTTGTTAAAATTCCTTCTACTATGTATGTACAAATATGTTTGTAGGAATGGTATACAGTGAATATTTACGATAACCATATGTGCATAAAATAATCGCTCTGTTTCTAGACTTGAAATAAACAAGACTCAGCATATAGTTATAGTTCTGTAAAAACTTACCTTATCAAATTCGTTTTCCTTGTCAATAAATAAACTCCACCTATTGTTCCTATGGCTACTGATAATCCGATAAGAATATTGATCCGAGTTGGTCCTAGGTCACCAAAACTTAGCTTCATCGTATATTTCTATGTGCGCCACTCATTTCCCACTTCATCATTGGTATTTCAACCCACTCCTACAATCCACACATTTTGTACCACTCAACTTTTATTATTTGTGCTATTTTTTATGAACGAATGCTACCCATGTTGGTAAAATTTTACGAATTACACGATAAAATATATCAATATTAATTTCATTTTTTTCATACTCTTGTTGCAATTATAGTAATCTATTAGATGTGCAAATATTTGATTGACAAATGTTGACCCTAACTAATTTTGAATTATAATGCAAAGATCACTTCGCAAATAGGTCAGGAAGATTTATGCTTCTTGTTGTTTAGAAGTTCTTTGGTAAAACATAACATTTTTAAACGCACTTAACTATTCTTCCGCAAGAAAAAAATGATTTTCAAATTATTTATTATATTTTTAAGGTTACATACATTCACGTTTAAGATATGTATACTCGTATATATTTTTGGTGATATTTTGTTTATTTCCTGTATTACCCACCTACCTATCGCAAATATTGTGTCACGCAGTTCAAATCACTATGTAGACGATTGTTTAGCGATTTTCGCTTGAAATCAGAAAGAACATTCTAAAATTATCTTAATGCAATAACATAGATAACTCTTATCGAATAATGATAAATAAGCAGTTGATGCAGTTAGCGCGAAGCGGTCAATAGAACTGGACACCAATTTTGAGTTCACTAGACATTCGCTAAAATGTTATATTACTCGTCAGATATTTGTTTCGGAGTGCTAATGTTATTTCTGTTACTTTTATCATTATCAAGCAATCATCCTGAACATCATAAAAAAAAGCATATCAAAAGTTTGGTGGTTAAACTAAATAGAACCTATTTAGAGGAATATATAAAATTTAATGAGAGATACGATTTTTATAAAGTATAGATTACTTTTACTTATGTAAGTGCGTTTTTATAACATTCAATTAAAATATTACTTTTTCAGAAAACTTTTGTTAAAGCTGGCCAGCTGGTTAAAGAAGAGAAAATTCTAAGGGATTATCTTACTTATGAAAATTCGGAATTCCTTAAAAAATGTGCATTTTATGAATTAGGTGATAAAAACGCTACAATAAGGAAAATAATGACCTTGTTTCAAAAATTTAATATCAAACCGTGTAGTATACCTCTTCGGGTTGATTGGAGAAAAGCTGGTATAATTACTGAGATTCGAAATCAAGGCCAATGTGGATCATGCTATGCTCACAGCGTAATTGCATCAATAGAATCTCGACTCGCTTTGGTAATGAATTTGTCAACACCAATAGCATTTAGTGTTCAACAAATGTTGGACTGTTCGAGAGGATTTAACAATGGTTGTGCGGGTGGGGGCACTTGTGAGCTGTTAGAATGGTTGAAGACGAAAAGAATAAACATTTTACCAAGTTACTTGTACCCCGCATCTCTCAGTGGGAGTGAATGTCGAACAAGAGATATATTAAAAAATTTGACGACCAAACCAAAATTCGTCAGAATTAAACAATATGCTTGTTTCAAGTAAGTATAGCCGTTAGTTATTATTAGTTAATAATAATGACTCCCCACAAGAAAGTACTTAGGGTTTTTAATAATTTGACTTGAATATTATTATCATTTTGTTATATAATTTTATAAATTATTGTGATAGACAAAATTCAAAAACGTCATAAATATGGTAATACACATTAATAATAAACCTTTTTAGTTTTACAGGCAACGAACAAGAGTTGCTAGCGGTTATAGCTCAACGTGGGCCAATAACTGCGTCAGTTGATGCAAGTCTTTGGAAAAATTATCTAGGAGGAATCATCAAATACAATTGCAATGGTCCTTCAAATCATGCAGTGCAGATTGTTGGCTATGATCTTACAGTTGAAAATCCTTACTACATCGTGAGAAATTCTTGGGGAAGTTCTTTTGGAAATGATGGATATGCTAAGATAGCAATAGGAGACAACACTTGCGGCATTGCTACACAAGTGGCACTATTTAATATTGCGTGGAGGTAAATGGTTATATTAATTAACAACATTTTTGAATATATGATTTTATCTACAATATATTCCGAGTCAAAAAGAACATTAAAATTGCAATCTATACTCATAAAATCCCTCAATCATTGCAACCAGTCAGTGCCATTACACGACGAAACACTTCTTCGTTAATCTTTCAGCATTACATTTATATTATTACTATTTTCGAGTTCTATTTATCTATATTGTTCTTGTGATATGTTTTTATTTCCGTCATATGCCAAGTCTTTATTTTAAAACTTTTCCATATCATAATATGATAACATTATCAACATGTAATTTAGTTGAAGGAAATATCGCGTTCCAGCCCTTGTAGGGCCGTTATTTTTTCTAGAAGATAACATACAATAAATTTTTCTTGCTAACTTGATGCACTTGAAATTTCTTTAGTGAACGCGCCAAAATAAGATGAAATTGATCCCAGTCTTTAAGTATATAACAACATGTAAAAATTGAGAAAATCCCATTTAAAAAAAAAGGTGCCATATAATCTTATCATTATACAACAATGTTCATTATCTTCAAAGATGCATGGTTGATAACATTCATGAAATTCATGCATGATTAAAGGTGCCGACTTAAGGATATTTAAGTGTATCACGGTTTTTCAAAGATATATTTAAAAGTAAGTAGATGAATGAATGAAACCAACTACATAATACTGATTTACAACTTTGTTGTTGGAGTTTTAGGGAGTCTTGTTAATATTCATGTGAACGTGAAGTGATTTTTTAATTATCACCTAGCAATATTGTAACTTATCGAAGAGCACTCTTGACTTAGCAAGCAAATAAATCTTGAGTTAGCGTCTCGTCTAAAGACGTGCTAAAATTAAAACGTTAATTTATTGTCGTAAATGTACTAAAGAGTAAACACATTAATTGATGTGCTGTGATGTCACAAAAACATAATTAAAATAATTTTACCTGGTTACCACTTATATAACAATAATTTTGTATGTATGTATCTTTGTATACTGAAAAAATACCGAAGAATATTACGAAAGGAATAAATATTATGCATGGATTAATTCTTCATTCCCCTAATGTTCAATAAGTATATGTACGTAGTTCCTTCCAACGGCCGACAATATTAAGCGAAACACTTTTTCTATACCTACAATCCGTAATCACAGTCTATTAGATAAATCTTCAAAGATTGCTACGTTTTGTGGAAAAATAGATTTCTTTTTATTACAGGTGAAGCTCATCTAATTTGATTACATAAAATCACATGTCTTCCGGCTCATGATCACAAACATTCGAACTTGTTTGAAATTTTATCCAGACAGGTAGCAATCACTCATGAAAAACGTTAAACACACAAACCCTTAAAATTAGCACCACATCGCACAAAAAAAAACAAAAATCGAATAATGATATCGAAAAGTAAATTATACGAAACAAGGTAGATGCGGTCTAGTTTCGCAAACAGTACTAAATCTCACAGAACAAAATTTGTGGCGAATTTCAACAGTCTCCGCAGTGGGTGCTTGCAAAACCCATCGCTGATAATCTTATCATGCTCATAATGAGAGTGGCTTTCTGACAAATGTAATCACTTCGAAACTGGCCTTCTCCTACCTCAACCACAGAGGTAGAACTGAGCTTAAGGTGCAAATTCACACTTTTCATTTCGTTCCGTGCGAGCACATACACCCGTACTTTTGCATACTTAGGGCAAACAATTCCTTGGATTTTTCTCACAATCCCGGCCAACACGTCCGCCGCCTTCAGACTTCACATTTTGTGTTAAGCGAGAGAAAAAGTTGTTTGCATAACTTTCCACTGTTTTTGAGAAACACTTCTCAGGCTTAATAAATTTTCTTCAATATTCGAGCAGGTAATGAATATCGTTTCAGCACGGAGAGTGATCAATATTTCGATTTTCGAGCTTCTTGGGAACCAACCGTTCCATAAGCCAAGTCTAGAAGATTAGAAGCTACCGGTTGCGTGCTTTATTAATTTATTGGAAGACTCAACGAAAGGCAAGAAAACGCCGCCCGGTGAAGCGCTCAATTGTTGTCTACATGTGATTCAATTGTACGACGCGACGTCCTTAGGTATAAACATAAAGTCAACTCTCAATCACGGCGAGCTTCATGGCCCTAGAAAGCTTATTTCAAAGTTTTTTATTGTCGCATGACTAAAAATGAATGATTTTGATTTAAGTCTGCGGTTATCTTACAATGAATAATGATTGATGGAAATGGAGCTTAAATTTACAGAGCTATTAATTTTAGTTATGTCTTTTTGTTAAGTAACCTTTTCATTCTCAAATTGTAATTTTATAATTGATATTATTTCCAGGATATCTATGATTGAGACATATTTACAAAAGTGAAATTGATCTCAGAGGCAAATCTCTGAGATTTAGATTAATCAATGAAGATGGAGTCTAGTTCAAATATTGACCTTATTTTCATGTTTTTAGATTTTTGAGATTGGATTATTGCACAACTGTTGCTTAGAAAATTTTGAAATTTCTTAAGATCGATCTTAAATTCAACCTCAAAATTAAAATCGGTCTCTTTAATGTAATGAACAGTGTATTTGGTTCAAAAGGATCATTTTGGGTGAGATCTACATATGTATGTATATCTTCAGACCGAATTTGTAGAATTTTGCTTCTAACTTTATGAGTACAAAGCGAAATCAATTTTAAAAATGTTGATCTACCTCAACTTAATCAATGGTATTCTAATAAACGTTATTTTTGAATTTAGCGTTCTAAACCGCTCTTGATTTATTTTTAAATATTTGTTTAGTAGCTCTATGACACTAAATTTTCATGTTTGAAAATTCAAAAATTTATTCCCGTCACCTAGCAGTAAAGACTTTCACATTGTTACTTATACTAAAACACTTACCTTAGTTTTTCACGTTGTAAATCTCTGAGGTCTTTATCTCTCTCCAAGGCATATAAAATTCGTCTATATTCCTTTAGTGAACTCCTCCAACTTTCAGGCATTTCCAGGCAAATGCCACTGTCGATGCTCTTTTCAAAAGAACTATCCATTTCACACATTTTTAATAAAATTTACTTTCACTTTATCTCACTTGCAGAAACTGGCATTTCATACATTATGCATTAATTTGCACATCTCGCCTCATTTTTCTGTGAACTACATTAACCGCATAAATTAATTTCTCAGTGATCTTCAGTATTTCCTCGAACACCTCATGCAAAATGAATTTACCGCGAGCTTTAGGACGTGTAATATAAACTTTGTTTACAATTTGATAGCGCTTAATTACGCAAATGCTCAATTATAACTTAACTTAACCAAATCTCTGTTGGTAAGACACTTTGTGATTGCAAAATATCAAGAAGTACTGAACGTCTCATGAATTAGCCAGGTGCATGCTTTGCTTTTTGGGGGCGAGAAGATAAAATTACAAAGTTTGCAGAAGGCACAATCATCAGATTTCTTCATTTGGGTGGCATCTTCGAATAAATTAAGGTGACAAATTTGTGTAGGCATTAGGCGGCAGTTCATTTCGCCTTGAATCTGCCAAACCCAAAGTCTTGAAGTTCTATAGTATTTTAAGATGCGCTTTATTTGGAGAAAGTGTTTTGCTTTGGTAGAACAGAAAAGTGAATCCGTACGATTTAAAACTCAAAATAACATTGTTAGTTTTGCTTTTACGTTATCTATTTAAAACACTTTCCTTCATCAATTTATTTTTAAAATGTTTCTAAATGCTACAATTAAGGTTCGAGCTTTTTATTTTGGCTTAAACCTAATATTGTGTAGTTTTTAAGTAGCGCCGAGTGTATTATTCAAAATTAATGTAAAATTATAAGGATCATTTAGTTCTGATATTAAAGCTTAAGTATGTATCCGGTATTTTGATACCTAGATTCAAAAATTTTGGCCTGAAAATGGCTCACTAATTAAATCTAAATGTAAAAAAGCAAACTGGGACAAAAATAGAACCCTTTGTTCCCTTATATTTAAAAATAAGTATTATGAGTAGGAGTAAAAATTCAGAACTTCTTTTTAAATATTTATGAAAATTATAATATTGACGGGGTTTGCTTTTTATACAATTTTATTTCCCAGCTGGATTTTTTAATTTGTAATTTTTTCACACAGCGCACAACCCTTTTAACTCAACCTAGAGGTAAAGCAGTCAGTAGCACATAATAAATTTAAAACTCAAATCGAGCAGTATAAAGCAACAGTGATTATTGCATTGCTGCGACGTTTAGGTACTGCTTTATTGCTAAACTGTGTTTTTAGTCTTAATTTAAAAAAAAACCGAACGTGAGATCATGCAGGCATTCTCTGTATTTTAGTACGTAATTTAATTTTCTAGCAGTGTTACAAGTGTTTCCGCAATTTCATTGCCGTGTTAAAAAGAAATTCTGCTGTAGGTTGCCGTGTTATACGAGGATTTCCGCAATTTTCTCATCGAGTAAGAGCGAAACCGTGTTTTAAAATACCGTATTATAGGATGGTCACCTGTTCTTTTATCTATGAATTATAAATACTAATGTCTGAAAATTTCTTTAAAAAAGTATACTTTCTTTTACAATAGAATAATTTCTCGATAGGCAGTCGAAATATTTAAGGAATAAACATATCTAGGATCACATATCAATAATTTTTCTGCAAAAGCGGTCACAGTTAACAGAATTCGATTTCGATAATCTTCTTGATAATGAGTAGTCAGTTATTTCGGTGTGACCAATGAACTTTCGCGATAAAAACCACAAGAAGTAAGAGGTGAGCATTGTGACATACAAACATAGAAAATGTAATTGTTTTCTTAAGCATGTCATTCGGAGTTTTTTTCTCGTGACCCAAACTGCAGAATAATCACTCACTATCAGGAAACTTTGTTAGCAAAACATACAGAGCCCATCTTTACTTTCAATCTGCTGACTTATTGTGCTGCTTGCGTGAACCACATACACATACACGGCATACGGGCGTAAATTGTAAACTAAGATCTTACACGTTACTTTTTATTTCCCTTACGCAGTTTCATAAATGCAATTTTAAGATCACAGTGCCTGACATCTGCGGAAGAACAACACTTTCGGACCAGCAAAGCATCTTTTGCAAATTACCCACC
This sequence comes from Machimus atricapillus, assembly GCA_933228815.1. Classification (NCBI taxonomy): domain Eukaryota; kingdom Metazoa; phylum Arthropoda; class Insecta; order Diptera; family Asilidae; genus Machimus; species Machimus atricapillus. The sequence goes on along the minus strand of OW121786.1, from coordinate 28,688,281 downwards.
ATAAACTCAACTGCGATAAAACGCAATCACAGCGGAAAGATTCACTCCGAGGCGATGCAACTGTCCAAGAATCACAGCAACTACTGCCGATTAGCCAATTAGAACGAACAAATTACAATTAGCCAATTCGCGCCGAGGCGATTTGAATATCACTGTTTTTAGATGGTGCTCCTTTTAGGGTTAACGGAACGGGACTCTAGACACAGTCGAAGTGGTCGTGCCGAGCCTATGAAAAGGGAAGTAGGCAAATTCTTCTATCGCAACAGCGACGACTCGATCAACTAACTCTATGGATATTGATAGAATTTAATTTTCGCACTTGCAATTCTCCTCGTTGCGAATTACCACCGATAGCCATGTGTCTATCCGGACTACTGTCTGCGCCGACGGAATATTGCAACTTTTGCACTTTTATCGGCGAAGTTTGTAATTTCAATTTTACGGTGATAATTGCGCTAGCACTAAGAATGTAAGTTGTAATCCAAAAGGTCGTTAGACTGCGGCAAATGTCTGTAAGGGAATATTTAGCTGATTCAGAAGTTTCACATACGTGACCCATGTTCTATAGTGCGCAATTAAAATAGGTAATTATAGTATTGAAGGACATCTACCTAGTTGCAGTCGTATCGGAATAGAATTAATTAACGATAAGGAATACATATTAATAGCTTGTACTTCTAGTTTTAAAGTGGAAAAAAACGTCAAATTGCCATATAGCATGCATTATAAAATAAAAAAATTAAATGTACAAATTCCAATAGTACTCAATTATGTAAAGAAACGGTTACATACATGTTTTTCATCAACAAAGTACAAGGCAGGAATTAAATATTTAGTTTCCATTTTTCCAACCTACACCAGATGAGACATACTATATTTTAAGCAAAAGGTTAATTAATCTTCCTGCAGCCCAACGAGTGCACACTCTGAACAAATTTTAACTACTATTCGGCAGAAAGCTTTGCTTCTATAAAAACTGTAGAGAGCTCTTGCACTTCTTTTCGCGTTTCTAACCCTAGCTTAAGAATTGACCGACGAAGAATTGTTCAAACGTTGATCAGGAGACCATGTAAAATCGATTGGCATACCCCCTTTCAGACCTTAGCAAAACACCCTGGATATGTATAGGAATGAATTTAGATGAGTTTAATTTTCTATGTTATTATTGTTATTAATTATTTTAATGAATTATACATTTTAGTATGTATTATTATTTTGTAAAAACACGCAATAATTTGGTAAAATGCTACTCGTATTTTCTGTGTTAAGTGAAGAAAATATTAATATTGTTGCCATTGCCATTGTTGCGTTTTTTATTCCATAATAAAAAATGTAAAAGGCCATTATTTATAGTACATAATGTTAACTTTAAATAATTGCATACTTTTTGGGTTAATTTAAATTTTTCTGTTAGCAACAATATTATTTCAGAGTGATTCGTATTTGAGTGCTTTGGGATAAAATTAATAGTAAAAAAACATTTTTAAAAACAATCTTTTTAAATGCTCTAAAAAGAAGAAAATAAAAATTAAATTGAATCAAACCCATCAATTTATTACATTACACAATTTATATGATATAAAAGCTTGTCGCGAAATTTACTTATGTAGATGTAGATCCTTTAGACTTACAACCCTTCAATTATTGTATTATTGTTTATTTTAGATGTAGATCCTTTAGACTTACAACCCTTCAATTATTGTATTATTGTTTATCTACATAAGTAAATTTCGCGACAAGCTTTTATATCATATAAATTGTGTAATGTAATAAATTGATGGGTTTGATTCAATTTAATTTTTATTTTCTTCTTTTTAGAGCATTTAAAAAGATTGTTTTTAAAAATGTTTTTTTACTATTAATTTATTTTTTGACTAAAAAACGCTTATCAAGCCCTTTAATTTGATACCCATATCATAGGGGTTACTATGAAAATTATAAATCGCCATTTTGTGACGTCCGCCATATTGGATTTAGAAATGGCGTTACTATCGTTTCCTACTCTTCAAGCTCTTTCATTTGATACCCATATTAAGGGGGTCGACCAAAAATACATGGTCCACAATCTTGTGGCGGCGGCCATTTTAAAGATATTGCAATTTTGAGTATTGCATATTGCATTGTCACCAGAACTAAAGTTGTATGCAAAATTTCAGCTCAATCGGTTGAAGATATCTGCTTCAAAATTGAGTAGCAAGATTCCACCCGAACAAACATACATACATTGCAAGTTAATAAAAAGCTTGTAAAATGAGTTAAGTTACAGAGGAAATGAAAAGAAATATTTAAAAAAAATTAATAAATATATTATACATATAACATATACATATGTATATGGCTGTGTGCTTTTAAATAATCATTATTTTCTTATTTCTTTCAAGTCAGTTTTGATTTTAAAAGTTTGTATCAATTTCTAATTCAGTTTTTTTTGTAAAATGTCGTAACATTCGGGGATCGTCTAGTTTACTGATTATGATTATTGATAGGATTGTAATGAAATTGGAATAAGAAATTCATATTTGACACAACAATTTTACTTCCGTGTTAAAGATGTATGTATTATCAAAAATAAGACCTAGAGAGTTGCTTCAATCGTTCATTCAAATGACGATAAGCAGAGCAAATAAAATATGTATGTACACATTTACGATACCTCGCCTATCTAACCTAATTATGATTACAACTCGTAAATAATATTTTTAAGAGATCTAATATTTTTGTGCGAGATTTTTTACTAATGCATTTACTTTGAAAACTAAGAGTTAAGTGGTGTTGGGTACTGTCTTCTAATAAATTATTTTATTGTTTTACAAATGCTTGTTGTCGTGAAAATACAAGTTATTTTTAAGACAATTATTTTTATCTTGGGTAATTAAAGTTTAAATAATTGGCCAAAATACATTAGAGTGTTGCAATAACTTATGTAATAAGTATATTTTAATATTTTGATTGACTACTTTTTTTTTATTAGAAAATTGATAGAAACAATAAACATTTCTTAATAAAGTTAAAAGTTCAGCTATATTGTGAGGAGTAGAGTTTTTATTTCTCGAGTAAGAAAAAAGTTGCAACCAAACCGGGTTAACAACATCTTAACACCTCACAACTGCGCATTATGAAATATTCCAGTTGTGCTTTTACATTCATTCAAAATAACAATAAGCATGCAATAGTAGATCGACAATCATGCGGTTGGTGGTTGATAAAAAAATTTCCACAAATGTTTGTCTCGTGAATCATAAGAAGTTGACGTAGAGGAGAGAGGATGTTTATTGTGGGTTTAGGTGCAAACACCACCTAGGGAATTTGGATCAATTACTTCCTGACTTAGGTATCATAAATGAAAGTTTCTCTTTGAATTCGGCATCCAACAGAATTGGCCCCTATGAATCCTAATTTTCCGGATGGGTGCGAGCAATGGTCTTGAAATTAATATTTATTGCCTCACTTTGGGCTCCTTCATCCACCACTTGAATCTCGCAACCTATTGTCCGTGACGTCACGGATGAAGCACGTGCAAATAAAGCTTACTTTAAATGAATGAATCGCAACCAGAGAGATCTGGAGCAACGACGCATTTAGGAGGCTGGGGGCCAAGTATCAACGGAATTGTATAGTTGCAGCCCCCATTGTTCCTTGTACTTGAGCTTCCAAGTGGTTTGGGTTTATTTGTTCCTGCGCACTGGTCAGAGGAATAGGGCACCCAGCATCCCTTCCTGTATCATCTGCTTCCTTAGATGACGTCTAGTTCTCACGGACGCATTTGGACCAAAAACTCTGTGATTTATCGACACTGTTGGCTCAGTTTGTCTTGCATTAGCCCACCACCATCCACTGGGACTCGGCCGTCTCGCTTTAATCGGTCCAGCACAGATTTTTGAGCTTTGCCTGTTTTTAGATTAACAAGGAAGAGAGATTACCGTGAATTGTGATTATCCAATCAGTGGTTGCTTGCTATCATGTGCGCCACCGAGGAATAGAACCACTCACAAAAGTTCGCCACTTCCAGTCCCCCAGTGCCAGTGAAATGTTTGTTCTCGGAAGTCGCGGTTGTTAGAAAAATGCTTCAGAAACTGTGAAGACCACTTTTGCAGTTAGTACGCCCGGGTTGAGCTAGTAAAAGTTGCGTCTAGAACTACTGTCTTATCGCAAAATTTTATTGCATTTGGGGGATGTTTGTCAGTTTTATTTCTTTTACATAGTTTCCTTTAAATTTAAGTAATTGTATAGTGTTCTACCGGTAGTGCATCCATTATACGATAGTGTGAAATTGTGGTAGAAGTAGTCTGTGATCAGTGGCACCTTTCGTCACCTTGGGTGTAGTTACTAAATTCTAGCTAGACGACTAGTGATGTAGAACTTCTACTGGTACATCCCCTTCCGTCTATTTTAAAGTGCACAATTCATGCATTAACTGACTGAAGGTCACTGAAATACTCAAAACCAACCGGCTAAGCACGAGATGTGACGTAGTGCATTATATTTGAAGAAAAATTAAATTACTGCAAAACCACAAAGCGTTTTTCACAGGTAAGACAATTATGTACTTGTTTATTTATCGTTTTATTGTTATTCTTTTTTGCTCTCCTAAACAATAATGAAGTATCTCTGTAGAAATTGTGGTATTTTTTAAACGCAGTCGGTAATCGCTAGACGTGAATTTTTGGCCGTTGCTTTTGAAAGTGATAAGGAATTTTATTTATTTGGTAAAATGCCAATTCAATCACAATTTCAATGGCATTAAATTTTTTTTATGCCCGCGTGTGTTGATAAGCTCACATGTTGTTACAGCTGAGATCGTATATGACCTAATGTGAGTAATTCGATTTTGTAAAATGTAGAGTAATAAGATTGCACGAATAATAAACATATTTTGTATAGTAAATTAATTAGCAACTTTATCTGGGGGCTCACACATTTGTACCTAATCATCTGTAGACTGGTGATTTAATACTTAAATGAAAATGAAAGTAGCTATTTCATAAATGCGGAACTATCACCTTAGGAACAAACATAAGAAAGTGGAATGTTTTTATATTTCGGATATCCCATTCCTTTATCAATTTATTCAAATCTTTACATATTATATTTTCCACTATTTTTCAATTTTTGTTATTTAAAAAAAAATAAACTAAAAGCTTGGTCTGCAGTTCTGGAAAGAATTTTACACAAACACTACAAGCTACTTAAATCGTGCCTTCAATGTAAGCTGAAATAAAGTTTTTTTTTAAATATTTTGTTTCAAGCACATTGTCCATTTTGTGTATAATTTTTGATTAAAAGATCTTTCAAATAGCTTTACATATTTCCTGCTACTTACTAAATGTTTGTTAACTTTAAGGTCTTATCAATTTTAACAAAATGGTTTCAGACTTAAGAGTACTATTTTATGATAATTTGAGGAATATTTATTATTCTTTTTAAACTCATAGGTTTTATATGTAGGTCTTTATGATTAGCGCTGGCGCGTGAAGTTCATAAACTTTTTAAGAAGAGCTGTTCGAGTTCGTGCTGTAACATAAGTTTTTTTTCGTCGCTTTAGTGTCGCTTATTTTAAAAATGGTCTAAGTCCAAAATGTCTTAAGATAGATTTTTCTATATTCTTTTAAGGTCAAATCGACCTTATGACATTGTTGACTTAGATCACTTGCAAAATTAGCGGCGCAGGTATAAAATTGCCTCTCAGGTATATTTTAAATATTTTGAGATATTTACGGACTTTTATATACAAAAGTAAATATTATGAGCATTAGTCTAACAATTTTTCTGTAAATATGAAGTCTGTGGGTAATATATTTTATTTTATTTTCTATCTCATATATTTTGAACTTTTCTATTTTTTAGAGTTTCATTTATGACTATGTTTTCGTCTCTTGTTTATTACTGTCCTCGAAAAATTATAACCTTTTAAAAAACAGTAGTTATATATAATTTTATTTGAACGTTATTATGTCCCATTTGTCTTTTAATCTGCAATATTAAAGGTTAAATTGTTAAAACAAATCAGATGACTAATTAATTTCCCTAATATTGAATTATTGAAATAAATTCATCCGAATGTTTCAATTTTTTCTTTAAAATTAGGTATTTTAATTGCTATTCTTGATATTAATGTTTTGATTTATTGAAGTGTTTGTGCTACTAACTACCCTTTCACTGTGTTGTTTATTTCAAGTAACTTTTACAACGGGTCATAGGTTGTCCGCTGAGACTTATTTTTTTCGGCTCAGTTTATGCACGCGATAAGAAACAGAAAATTGAAGCAATCGGAGTTGGTTTATACATATTTTAGATAATTGATGCCTCTTCGAATTAAACCCAAAGTTCCTATTTGAAAATATAATGTAAATATGTATAAATAAAATTTTTATAACCCTCAATTGTTTTTGATGTTGCATATTTTTTCAAAATTAATACAATTCATTAAATGCTTCCAACATTTAAAAATGATTAATTCTATAGTTATAGAATCTGCACTACATACTACTGTTCCTTTATTTGCAAGAGATAACACATCTATCAAAAAATTGTTTATAATTCATGTGGAAATGTGAAATAAATTCTTTCCCTAAAATTATGGTGCTGTCTTAGGATCCATAAACACGACATGAGGTAGTACTCTGTAGGAAAATAAATTCAGAAAATCTTTCATAGTGGAATCTTTTATGGGCAACATAATGTCTTTACAGAGAGTCCTGTTGCATCAGGTCTCCTCTTTACCTGGAAGTTAAATGAAGCTTGTAGTTTCGAAGGAGGAAGAAGAATTCCAATTTAGACGAAAATTTATGTATATTCGGCAATTTATAGTATAGAACGAAGTATTATCATAATGGCGCACCTATAAAATTATTATAAAAGGTGTGCGATAATTTATTACAAAATTTTGTATTTATACATATCTTTACAAGCACTAAACAAAATATTATTAAACTTTTAAAATAAAACTTAAAGTAAAGAATATAAAACAACCTTGAACTCAATTTGTGGAATATTACAAACTTTCCCCACAAAGTAAAAAACATTGTTAAATCTAAATTAAAATACGGAGAGAAACAAGGGGAACAACGGCCTTCACTAAAGAATTTTCAGATCAAGGCCCAAAATCAGGGGCCGTCCAAACTTCCCTTTCAAATTCAACTACAATTCCGCCCGAACTTTTATATTAAAGCAGTAAGTCGGCTTAGGGAGGGAAAAGTTTTTAAATTGATGAAATATGTGTAACACAGCATTGTATACCTATGGGGTGCTATGAGTGTACCATCGTACCCATGTGAAATATTGCGTAAAAAGAATTCGTAGGTATACGACCCGCGGAAATACCCGAGAACATGATGGTCATTAGATTATTTGATAAACGGTCAGAGCATTAAGATAATCATCATCTAAAAAAAATAAAATTAAAAATTTTAAGTAACCCCCGACACAAAAAAAAGAAACTCTAAAAAGTAAAAAATAAAATTTTTCTCTCGGCCTTTTGACTTCATTAAAAGAACCTATTAATGTGTTGGTTGGCCCTTAACTTTAATTTAATATAAGTACTTATTAATATTTTGATCCAAGCGTCGTCGCGTTGGGGGACCGCTATTATCTGTGGATAGTAATTATTTATTTCGTAGCGGTCCCCCAACGCGACGACGCTAGGATCAAAATATTAATAAGTACTTATATTAAAGTTAAAGGGCCAACCAACACATTAATAGGTTCTTTTAATGAAGTTAAAAGGCCGAGAGAAAAATTTTATTTTTTACTTTTTAGAGTTTTTTTTTTGTGTCGGGGGTTACTTAAAATTTTTAATTTAATTTTTTTATTTCATTCGTTTTAAATTACTCGCGGACCCTAATTCCGATAGTCCACTAATTTTAAATCAAGTTATAAACTATAAAAAAAAATAAAATATATATTTTTGTGAGCTTCGTTAGGTCCTAGGTACTACCACAGATAAGATAAGATCTTATCTGTGGTACTACCAGTCATCACTCCACTTTCCTCATCAATCTAGCTAGGACATTGATCAGAAAAAAAAAATAATTTTCAAGTTTTTAGTTTTCATTTCGTTAGTTAATATTCCTCATTCCCTTTCAATATAGTGTACCTACATTATTCTACTAGTCAAGCCCTTTCATTGGATACCCATATTTAGGGAGTTGCGAAAAAAAAAAGTTATTCGCCATTTTGTGGTGGCGGCCATCTTGGATTTGAAATTTGTCATAGTGTATAGTATTCTACTACTCAAGCCCTTTTATTTGATACCTATATTGAGGGAGTTGTGAAAAAATATGTAATCCGTCATTTTGTGGCGGCGGCCATCTTGGACCGATTTCCATCAAACATAGCTAAGAACACTCTCGACTAATTCACCTTTCAAACAAAAAAAACAAAATCAAAATCGGTTTATGCGTTTGGGAGCTACGATGCCAGAGACAGACAGACACACAGACTCCACGTCAAACTTTATAACACCCCGTCGTTTTTGCGTCGGGGGTTAAAAATAATTAGCTGTCTTTTACACACAGGTTTTAAAAATTAATAGCTCAATATTTTTGTTTGTTAATAAATCCAAAGCTTTAAAATTTTTTAAAGGATATCTTGTACCCTCATCCCCATGGTTTCTTCCATCCGGTGATATAGCAACCTAAGAGGCATTTAGCTACCTTGAATTATGAAGATATTACGTAGCATCCGCATAGTTCTTCCCTACCTCTTGCTATAAAAGATAGGTGCTGGTATTTCTAAAATGAAAGCTCTCCGTAGAATTTGAGCATATTCTCAACTGTTTAATCAAATTAGCAGCCGTTGCCGGCGTTACAGCAGCAAAATTGCCTTAATAAATTTGATGAGATTCAAGCCTTCATTTTAGCTCCACATGGTTCCGGTCTTTCGCATTTGTCGTTGCTGAACCTGAGTATCTCATTACCCAGAAATTTCAATCTGGCCAAGATTCATGCTTGCGTTGCAGTCCTGCAAAATTGTAGTAGAAGAACCATGTTGCGGTCAAAACGGCGGACAATTGAATAATGGACTTGGCCTCAAATTAAGATTAGCTAATGAAATCACTGGATGGTCACATATGTATTTAGGGCTCCTTTGCTTTACTGGACTTAACCGCGATTGCTAAAATTGGCCCTCTTAATTTGCTGTATTAATTTTTCCTGACATATGCATAAGAACTAAGGCCATGCGAATGCGCTTAAAATCTTAAAATATGGATGTCTCACAAAATAAAAGTTCTTTTGTTCGATGACACTGAATTAAAGCTACGCAACTCATTTAATTTGTTTTATATATTCTAACAGCCGACTTGAAATAATTTGAATAATCTGCAATTACATTATAAAGCCGTTGACCGCCAAAACATTCTTTGTCTAAACGGAAAATTTAGAAAAATTTCTGTTAAATATGTATTTGCTAACTCGTTTAAAGGTTGAGAAAGTAATTCAAGGAAAAATTTAAAAAATAATATATGCAATTAAGAACTCCACGATTGTAATGTCATAGCAAAGCGGATATATTAAAGTAAGACGATTTTAGGTTTTATTTATTAGAAATCGCAATTAACGATAATAAAGTACATCAAGAAGCATTTTAATCAGGATGGGAAAGAGATTTTTATATTTAAAAATTATTTTGTTTTCATCGCCAATCTATGTTCATCGCAGTAGTTTGTAATCCAATTTTTTTAAAGGTAATAAATACTCAAGATATTAGCTTTTAACGTTTAAAACTTTATTATTTAAATTTAATTTTATTTTGTGTATATTTAATTTTGTGTCACTTTAGTATGACATTTGTTTGAATTATTTACTAAAGATAAATACCCATGAATGTGGTTTCTAAAGCCAACTTTAAAAAATTATCTAGTTAGTTAGTTAGTCATCTATTCTAAAATTCAGTATTTAAGCAAGTTCTAAAATAGTTTTGTGAAGCAAATTCCATATCGATAATTTGAACACAGAGATATGTTAACAAGAAATAAAAATAAAAAATAAATTTTATTGTGAAAATCAATATCTTGAAATTCAAACAAAAACTATTATTTTTAGGTAATTTATTTTATAAAAATGGAGTAAACGAATACTACTTGATGACTCTTAAAGGTCTGCTTAAGAATTAAAATTTTATATCTACATACATACATATACGAAAAACTAATTAAAAATTTTCTCTACTCATTGCGCATTCTTAAACTGTCGATTAGGTCACGTGCTCTCGGAAAAATTGCTAAAGAGCCTCTTTGGAAAAACGCTGCTTAGCAATAAACATAAAAACAGCCTTTGACACGTCTTAACAATTTAGTGTAAAGGATAATTAGAAACGGCAGGATTTTTCATTATTATTCAGCAGTCACCTTGAAGCACACTTCGGATTTCCATGGAGGCCGAGACACAAATCAATTAGCATAACGAGAGCTATCTCTGTGTCATTTAGTAGCAGCTGCAATCCGCCTATATAACTCTAATGGCAATATTTCCTCTTGACACGGCCCTACGACAATCAAGTACTCTGTTAAAATATTCAAGATCCTCCCTGAAAATCTCTGAGGTGAAATGTAAGAGGAACTTCCCGCGACCATCGACTTATTATAAAATTTTGTCAGGTCTATAATGACCTAGTTAAGAGTGTGTACCTCGAGTAAGATATAAAAAACAGATTATTTCAATAAATTATAGGACAATAAATTTGGGCTTTCCGTGAGACCCCAGACATTGGCCTTCAATGTTCCAAGTTTACGTGACACTTTTATAAATCGAGGCATCTGCAATTTGTTTCAATAAGACTTCTACTTTTATATAATATTATCAGTTTATCAGATTTCATTCATATTTCAGTTTTACAAGTGTTATGGTCATTAACCCCTTTAGCTCAAGTTTTGGCCACTATATGTCTCATGATCACTCGGCGCCAAGCAGGCACAATGACAAAATAATAAAATAGCCTGTTTAGTAGGACACGTTTCTAATTTTTTTTTAATTTCCTGTAGGTTCCACGCGTGTTGAACTTTAGAAGAGAAAATAAAACTTTTACGAAAAATTTAGTAATGATTTTTTTTATCTTTAAGATACTCAACACTTAATTAAAAACAATTCCGGTAACGACATGTGTAACGATTTTAAGAATTTAGAATAAAGAAGGAAGTGTGGGAAATTAAAAATACTACCTACTATCAGCTCTTTAGTGAAGCCGGCACATTTCATAGATAAAATCAAGAATCACATATTTTTTAGCATATCGCTCGGATACAATAATAGAGTCCCAACCCCAACACTACTTTAATTTGATTATGTTTAGTTGCTGACAAAATTTCTTCTGAATATACCAAGTCATTCAAAATTTACTAGACATTCTTGCTATTTTTTGTTTTTACGATTCTAAGAATTTAGACGCTTTAGACATGTTTATTACATTACTAAAATACTTTGAGATTCTATAAATAGTTAAATTGAATTTGTTTTTATTTTGTGTTTATTTTTTGTGTAAGTAGGTTACATGTATTTAACCGTTTTTAATAACAAACTTTAAGGAACAAATTGAGAATTAAGTTTATCTCATAGAAAGAGACACATGATATTAAACGTTTTTCAGCTCAAGTTAATAAATAGACACAGAGAAAGAATCTTCAAGGAAATTATATGCATGCAAATCCATTCTATTAAAAATATTTTGCTTTATTTTTAAATCTGGCAGTCGGGCGATTTTTTTCCATTACAAATTGTTGAATTGAAATTTGATAATACTACATACTACTTACGTATCATTAAAATTAATAACACAACTTTTTATAAATTCTCGCGACTTTCCCTAATACATAGGTATAATTATAAAATTGCACGCAACTCTAAATAAATGCTGCAATGAATTTTACTGTAGAAAAAAAGATTCGCACAATATTCTTTCTGTCATATTATTTTGAATGAAATTACGTTTCGGTTCGATAGATTCAAGGTTTTCTTGTAGCGTTTTTTAATCGACTTTTACCGAGAAATAAAATTTCAAAAAGAGTAAAGACAACTATATGTATAGTTGTGGACTGTGCCGGATTTTTAAGTTTGAATTAATTCTAATGAAAGAGAGAAGAAACAAAGAAATAGAAATTGCAAAGTAATGTAAAATGTATATTTTTTAAACTATAGTTGTAATACAGTTTGTATATGTACAATCAATTTCTTTATTGTTTACATCACGAGCTTTTAGCATGCATATTCGTCCAAAGCAGCGTTTGTCATTGTTCATTGTACAAAAGATTATGTGTTAGGTTTAGGTAATATTAAATATTTCGGGTGCTCAGCTTCAAATTAACGCGTAATGAGCAAGCAAAGTTATCTTAACTGCCGAAATTTTTCTTCCTCTGTCAGATTCAAAAAATCTGAAACAAGAATTAAATAAATTATGCTACACAAAACGAATGATAATTATGTATAGTATATAAATACGGCTTATCACAACACTGTAATCAACAATCGAATCGGATATCTCATACTTTTACATTACTCTACTGATTACAAATTTTACTAATTTCCTTTCATCTTAATCCAACTCTTTATCGACTCAGATTATTCAAAATTATTCTATAGTCGTAAATCTGATTGCCTCAACGTGGGTATGGTTTCCTCGTTGTATAAGTTATTATGTCAGTATTGCTAAGTGATTATCGTCTCCTAAATTTTGAGTACGTTAATCGATATCAGAATCATAATATTTTCCCTCATAGCAGAGTTATAGATGATATCTTTTGAAGTACTAAACAATGAATGATAAAAGTATTCGCAAATCTGTGTATGTGCATATTTATTTAGAGCAGAGCAACTGAGCCACAGACAGGTGCTTATAATTTAAAAACATTCCACACTTTCTGCAAAAAGCGAGCATTTGCTAGCGAAAACTGGATTTAATCAAGCGAATTTTATTTCTACAATGGATATGTATTCTAACCGATAGTCTAGCATTCAATCTGATCTATTTTATCCTTTCATAGAAACAAATCAAGTTTTTGCTTTAACTACAAAAAAAGATTATTTCTGCCACTCGAGAAACATCATACTGAAGAGTCTAAAAGAGTTTTTAAGGAGTACTCAGGGGTAGATGGTGATTTGTTTTAAGAGGCCTGGCAATTTTTGTACCCGGTACTCATATTGTGGCATAAATCCACGTCAATTTGAGCTTAAACCTCTTCACCGCTTTGCGCAACTGCAAATATCTTGTTCATTTTATCGACAAAGATTAGCAGGCTAAAACGATTAGCCTTAAATATTGAGGGGAACTCTTGTTAGTTTCCAGTTAATAGGAAGCTCTCAGTTAATGCAAAGGTATAATGAGATAATAGAGAAATTAACTATTAAAATAAAACTAAACAAAAACAATAAATAAGGTGTTAAAGTAATTTACTTTTTCTTGCAGAGGTACCTGCATGATGAGGCTAACATATCAAGTTCCACAGCAGACACGCGTTTTAGGGATATTTTAATCGTGATATTTAGTTTAGCCCTGTAGAAGTTAGATTTGAAATATTTATTGTTTTTAAATTGAGTCAAAATGAGTTCCAAAGACGCAAATATAAGTGTCTTGACTGCGTCAACTGAGACGTACCTGCAGCCAAGCAAGTCAACGGATTTAATAAGGCCACCGTCTGACTCCAAAGAAGAACTTGGACCTGGTCATGGTAAGACAAACATTTTCTTTTGTTCATATTTGTTAAAATTGCTTACGATAATTTTAATTTATTTTATAGAGTTCAAGGTATACAGAAGGAGGTGGGCGGTGCTCTTATTATTTACGTTTTACTCTGCTTCCAATGCCATGCAATGGATTCAATACAGTATTATTAAAAACATCATACAAAAGTAAGTAGAAATATTTTATTCAAAACATTATAATAGTGCAATAATTGTACACAATATATTTTACTATGGATGTTTTATATTCCTACTGTTACCATTTATCCACATTTTTGCAAACATATGTTAGAAATAAAAACACTCAAAACAAACAATTTTTATCTCAAAAGATTTATCAACGCAAATCGAAATCAAAACTCTTATCTCAAACATTCACTCGTAAATTTATGCCACTTAGGCTTTGAAGGTTTATTTAGTTTCGGTCAAGGTCAAGGTCCTATTGGCTATTTTTAGTAGGTATCCGAAGAGACATTTTAAAGACACTTTTGTATTCGTTTTTCTTAATTTCTATAACATTTTATCACTTATCAGAAAAAAGAGCTTGATTAAATTCTAAGTGCATACATTTAGTTTTAAAATAATCAAAATATTTGAATACATTAAACTTTTGTTATAAATATTATTGCTTTCCTTTTATTAAAACTTCAATTTTAATTCTAAAATTTGTCTGACAAAAATATGAAATACTGGAAATAATTTCAGCAGGTTAAAGTTGCATTTACGGAGCCATAGAATCCTTTTTATAGGAAATTCCCCATCTAATTTTAGTTCGATGAAAGTGCTCAATTGTATTTTTTTCCTCATTTTCAAGGTATTATGGGATAAGTGGGACATGGGTTGACTGGACATCGATGATTTATATGATCATCTACATCCCGCTCATATTTCCAGGCAGTTGGTTTCTAGATAAAATGGTAAGACCACAGAGGATTATTCTCACAAAGAGGCCTCCATGAATTTTTCAATTATGACGCTTTTGCACCAAGAATTTTTTCATACCAGGAGCTTCGCTTTTATACAATACGTGGTTAGGTTGATGATAAAGCAAAATCAGTTACGGTGTAATTTATTAAATCCACTTAAAAATTATCTTTCGTCACACAGGGCTTAAGGATAACAGCTTTAGTCGGAGTATTCGGAACGTGTATTGGAGCATGGATAAAGGTGTTTTCTGTGCACCCGGATCACTTTTATATTGGATTTATTGGACAGGCGGTTGTGGCTTTTGCACAAGTGAGTTAAACAGCTTAAGTGATCAATATTTACTATTAAGTAACAAGCTTTAATTAATCTGTCTCGAAATTTGTTGCCTTTAAACTGATCAGTTATCTTGAAATAATCAAGCTGAAGTACCCTATTCATTCTTTATCAGATTTACTATTTGTAATTTTTCTATATGGAATACAGAATAAGGTTCTCCTGCCTTAAGTTCTGGATTTTAACAAACCGAACTATTTAAAATCATTTTTAAATATGTACAGTCCCAGATTAAAAACTGCGTATGAATGGACTCAGTTGTGTAAAGGCTTCTGTCAAGTCATTCATTTCATTCGGAATAATATGTATGTATATTTAAAAATTAAAATCACTTCATTTGAAGATTCTAGACTTAAAAGTAATTGCAAGTGATAAAAACCGAATACGTCTTGAATAGTCTAGAAAGAGGAGTTAGAGCCTGTTTTAACAAGTGTAGCACAAGAAATCTTTGTTTTCGCTTTTATCGTATTCAAAAGTAATCCTCCTATAAAACGACCGTCTGGGTAAATCGTCAAAATCATCGCTAAAGATAAAAGTGAAAATAAATCGCAACCAGCTTTATGGGTCAATGTTGAAACTCATTATGATCAAAAAACAGCAAAACATTTTTAAGGAGGAACCCTCCGGTAATAAAAATGACGGAATGTTTACTTAGGTGACAAAATAAAAAGAAAATAAAGAAATACAATAAAATTGTTTGTGATAGCGGACAGTTTTTGATATGAAACATTTGTTTATTTTTATAGGTATGCATTCTGTCTCTGCCAGCACGTGTAGCAGCGGTGTGGTTTGGTCCTGATCAAGTATCATCTGCCTGCAGCGTGGGCGTCTTCGGTAATCAGGTAATTTGCTTAAATTATTTACTATCAAGCCACGCAATGATATGATTGCGGAGCGGAGGCAATCTCAGCTGCAATTGTTTTACCAATTTAAGCCCAGTGACACGAATCTGCTCAGACAGACTCGCTTTGAATTGTCACGCATGAAGCGACACAGGAAATTTACTTTTAGATGAATTTCCTTTGGGTCTTTACAGAATTATCTGTTTGAACTTTCGCCGTTTTGCCTATGTTATGAGAGCATATACAATACCTATCTACTGTAATTTAACATAACATATATAGTACGATATATGCTTTAGGGCACTGCGATTGATATTATTTACACAATTGTTTTATCGGAATTAGACGTTTTATTTATGTATTCATTTTGGATTAACACAAGCAGCACTATCTTAAAAAATATTCTTATTTAAAAATAAATTATTTGAGTCCGTAGAAAAATATCTCTAAGTAATTCCCCTTTTTGATCACAGTGTGGATTCTGTAAAAACAACGAAAAAATAATAATTTATGAAAAGTCGCAGGCAATTTTTTCAATTCTCAGAATCAGTCATCATTAAACCAGTTTTTATAAAAATTACGAGGAGAATTTAATGTTGTTTATTTAAATACATTTCAATTTATAAGTTAAATTGCTTTTGTTGACTCACTTTTCGCTAAATCTTGTGAATTACCTTAAGCACGTGAGCCCATTTTATAAAATAGCAATGTTTATCTGAAATTCTCCATTAAACCAAAATACATTAAAAATTCCAAGTTACCTTGAATCTCTTATCTGAATAGTTAACCTTCGGTAATTCGGTAATAAGCATACCTGAAAAAATTGAAATGCGGCGTTGTATCATTATTATAAATATGGCGGTTTCATTTAGGTAAAGAATGTAAAAACACTATAGACTAAAAAGATTGAGCAAAATTTCGATAAAATACATTTTCAGGGAGGATCAAATCTTCAATATTAAAACTAAAGAACATACTAATTAACTTCAATGCAGGCAAGATATCGACCAAAGTACAAATATCCTTTAAACCTTAAAACCATATTGGATGCTAAAAGATATCCTCAGGACTGAAGGAATTTTCCGTTTTTCATTGCCCTTGGGATTTGTTACTTGATTGCATATTCATTCTTAAGAGCATATCGGCAAATATGAGGAAAAATCGAACTGAATTGATCTCCCAAGTTACACTGGGGTGCTGCTTGCTCCGGAGCAATAAAAGCTTAAAATATGCTTAGAAAGCGCATTTAGAGGAGGTCTTAATTTTAAGTAATGTTCCAACATTGATCTATTGCTAAATTTACTACAAAAATGCATTTGCATATTAAACACCTAAAATATTAGGAAGTGCTTTTGAACACATATTCATAAATCTTGTTTTTACCTCATAAAAATAAAGTATGCATTTTTATTTCGGTAATACCTAAATGAGGAATGACTAATGCTTAATAGATTTTTTGAAAATTTAAATCTTTAAACTATTTCACTTAAATCATTGAAAACGTTAAATGTATTAAAATTATATTTTATCCTTCAAATTATATATTGCAGTGTTTTGTTAAGGTACATATGTTTTTACCAAAATACAAATTCAATGTTTCAGATCGTTAGTTCAGCTGTTGTTTGTCGTCAGAATTTGAAAAACTGACAACATTTATACCATTCTTAGAATTCCAATTACAAATTCCACATTTTGTTTCACATGTGTTAACGTCGTGAGTTTATGCGAAAACTAAATTTATTACATTATGTTAGTATTTTTTTTTAAAGGGCATTGCTTTTGTAATTATAATGTGTAGTATAGGAATATGTATCAAAAGTTCTTATATTAGATGCAATCTTTTCCTTTCTTCAGAAATAAAGTAGAAGAGTAATTAAGTGCTAAAAACATTTTTATGGGTGGATCATATATGTACGACGTACGTGTCATCCATGACTTTTCTGTGGGAGCAGAAATTCTTTATGGCAAAGGCTATATCTACAGCTTAAAAATAACACCTGTCTTACTCTTGGTTTATGATTTACCGAGAAATCCCTGATTCGTCCCCTTCCTCTCCTGCATTGGGGTTTTCTTAAGTACATAAGTCGTTCGTCTTACATTATGTCATATAGAAGTTATCTTGTCTTTTAAGAAGCTGCAAAATCGTCTTACGCCTTTTGTTTACTGAGTGATAAAGTTCTCTTTTAATTCTTATATTTGAGGATTTATTAATTTTTGAGATTACATGTTAACTGAAATTTTAAATACCTATGTACATAAAAAAATTACTGTCAGCATAAATGATAAACCGATCTCAAGATTAATATATGAGTTACTATTAAAACCTTTACTTCTAACCTTAAAATGCCATTAAGCCCTTAGTCAAAGGTCAAGCAAAGGCATTACTTAGCTTCATCTTCCATAGTAAAAAACTTGTTAATAATGTTAATATGAGGGATTAATATCTTGAGACTATTTATAATGAGAGATCCTGTATATGAGTGGAGAAACATTTAAAGAAAATTTTAATCGACTATGTATATCATTGATTTGAAACTATAACTTATTTAACGCACTCATAGTTTAAATTTTGCAGCATAGCAAATTTTAAAGACTACGACTAATGTCGTAACATTTGAATACTTTATAATTGCAACCTCACAGTTGGACAGAACTAACTTAAATTTTTGATTGCACAACTATTAAGGGCAATTTTTCTCAATTTGTCTGCCATTATAAAATGCTCATCGTTATTCTTCTGGACATAAATTTTAGACACAATTTTTTCTATCATCGTTAACTAAAAACCATAAGCCACAATAACCAGTCCAATAACCACAAGTGCACACTTCAGCTTTATTTGCAGTGGCAAAGCATCTGAAAGTACGTTCCCATGTCGCGCAGCATCCCCATCCCTAGACTTGCACATTTTATTCAGTCCTCCCGCGTTTCCTTCATTTATTTGAACTCTGCTGAATCGTTTCCATGCTATTTGACGCCTATTTGCTGCAGTTGCAACTGCTGCACCGAGGGCATTTGTTATTCACTTAGATGCGGATGGGTAGAAAAATGTTAGCTAATTGCACAGCCTCCCCGAGTTGCGTATAATTGAGCTTAGTTAGTTGTTTGAAACATTTGGAGTTTATTTTAAATTAGTTGGTTCAACTCCATCAAACTTTTCAGAGTTTCTGAAATTTAGAGGTGTGTGCCGTTTTGCATACCTATAGGTACGTGTGGACGAAATCAGTAGGTCGGCACTATTCTTTAAGAAAATGCTGACTTTGTCTCGCACCCCCTTTTATTCATGGTTTCTATTTTAAAGGTGGCCCCAACCATTAAATTCTTTGTGTGAAGTGAGTGGAAAGCCTTGATAAAGAAGTCTAACAGGATTAGATTCCAAAATAGGCTATAAATTTGATGAGGTGGAAAGTCCTCCATCATTTAGCATTCGGTGAAGGACATCCATTTTGCTTGACAAGCATTCAGATTTTGGTCCCGGGATTCACATAAACTCACCATTTCGTGAAGACTTAAAAGTGAAATTTTAGGTCTATTCACCGATTAACTACAGGGACAGGATCGTCATTAATCGCCTTGACTGAAAAATCGATACTAATGAGCGATATTTTCATATTATTTTTTATTTTGAAGTTGTATGCATAAAATTCAGCCAAGCTATTAAATTCTTTTATTAGTTCTTTAAGAAAAGAAAAAAATTTCTAGAAAAACACTTAAATCTTCTGAGGATTAACTAATTCTTGCCAATAAAACGATAACGAAGGAATCAGAGCATCAGCTAATAAGTTTAACAAATTCATCCTAGTAAATCGGGAGAAGGGCAATTAAGGACGGAAGATCCATATACTCGACTATTGGACGGCCGGAATATATTCGTACATAAATAATGAGGTCGAGCCTCATTAAGGCTAACTACTGAGATAGCAGCTTTCACTCGCAGTGGTTAATAAAGGGCTAGGATAAGTGGAAGGTTGATTTTATTTCTGCAACGGAGGCCCTATCCTATTTTGCTCTGACTTTCTTTGTGTACAATTTCCAAATAGGCAGGGTTTCCCTTGCGATTAATGAAGTTAACTGAACTGATAAATAGTCCTTTTAAAGCGAGAATATTATGAATTATTTATGATATTTAATTATTCCACCCCAGCAATTGGGACCTATTAAGATAAAAGAGCAATTATGAAACCCTGGGGAATGGGGATACCCTACTGTTATATTCTGGATGTTTTGCTATGCGGTTTTAACATTTCATCCACTGACATGGCATATGCGAAGATAAGGAAAAACTCTATGGAAAAGGTTATAAATTTCACAAGGTTTTCTTTTAAAATATGGTGGTAGTCTGGACCTTTTCTTTTGTAATTAATGTTACTCGGCATTGTAACCCTTTAGGATTTTAAATCTGATACAATTAATTTGTAAGTTGTTATGTTCGTTAGGAGTTGTCAAAAGATAATAATGACTTAAAATTTCACTATTATATTATTATAATTTATATATTTAAGAAGCCATTATCCAATTACCATGGTTACAAATCTTCGGTTATATAAGGATGAAATAAATATATTTTAAACCGATTAAGCTATGCCTTCATTCTCGTTTTTATCTCCTTAATATGTAAATTCCATTTTAGCACATGGCTTAAATTTCTTCGAAATTCACACAATGGTGGAGTGAGTAAAGTAGACGGAGCTAAAATTTCAATTTCAAACAGGTTGACCGAATAAGCAGGTCAAAGTCCTTTTTCTGGCCCAAATGCACAATCAGTGTACCTAAAACTTTTTGGGTTCCTAAGAGTTTCTGCAAAATGTACTTTAAGTTGACCGATTGTCCGGAAAACGTTGGTTTTGGTCCAACCATTTTATTCAAAGTGATTTTGTGCATAAGTTTTTAATGCTATTTGCACATCATTTAAAAGTGTATAAGCAAAACTTTTCCAGAGTTCAAACAGATTTTCTACTTCCCTAGTTTCTTTAGAGGGAGAATAAAGACGAACAAAATAAACCGCAGCGGATATTGAGCATTTTGTTTTATAAAGATTCTCCTTTTCAATTTGTTTACAGCTTGGGGTTGCCATTGGATTTGTCCTTCCGCCCACGTTAGTCGGCAACTATGACGATGTGGAGCTAATTGGGAAGGATTTGCAGTTCATGTATTACTTAGTGGCCGGGTTCACCTCCGTTCTTCTTGTGCTGATGGTTCTGTGTAAGTAGCTTCTATTTTTCTTAAAGCGAAACTCCGTCTAATTTAGCATGAAACAGTTTTCAAGGATCACCCACCAACACCGCCGTCAGCTGCCCAGGAAGCCGCACAAAGTCCGGAGGGAGGCTCAGACTTTTTGAAGTCATTGAAAAGGTTAATCCTAAACAAAAACTACATCCTTTTGCTGACATCGTACGGCATGAATGTGGGCGTCTTCTACGCTATATCAACACTGTTGAATACTGTAAGATTTATCTTTAAAGGGATACCAGGGTACAGAATTTTTATTGAAAATACGTCTCCTAGGTTGTGCTGATATATTACCCAGGACATGAGGTTGACACCGGGCGAATTGGGCTCTGCATCGTCCTTGCCGGGATGATGGGATCCGTTGTGTCTGGAATTGTGCTGGATAAAACGCACAGATTCAAGTAAGTACCCCAGACTTCCTTTTTTGCTTTCAGGTTGACGTACAAAACATCCTTCGGGTTGGCTCTTTCACTTTATCTATTTTATGCTTTGAAAACACCGAGCTCGCGTTCCATTGATTCAATTTACGCTTTCGTCTTTAATTTTTCTTTGAAAGTGTAATGTAACTTTAATTGCACCAAAGCCTCGAAGCGAAGTTAAATTAAGATCTTATGTATCAAAGCGTGGTTATTACTTCTCCAGTATGTGGTCCCTAATTGATGTCATGAGATGATTGAATTCAAATTAATCAAGTGTATTGGTTTATGAGAGGAATGTAATGTTGCGGTGTTTATATGCTTCTATGCTTAAATTTAAATCAAATTGAGTACTTTGGATGATGTATCTGCCGATTCCACTGTAATTACCGTGATTAAAGTACATTAATGAGTATTGATCCGGATGAATTTATGTCAATTATAGCTGCGAGAAATATATGACAATATTAGGATAGATATGTCTAATAATAAAAATTAAAAAGATCGATCTTTCTTCGTCACCACAACTTCTAAACCACTAAATCGATTTTAATAGTATTTTATACGTAGGCAACTGCTCTTTAAAGGATAGGATTTCTCATATACACATGTAGACTTACACTGGTTTGAGCTTAGCTTAACCCAGTTTAGTCAGGCATAAACTAGCTAGGCTTAACATTCAAACTTACGGATATAATACGATCAAACTTAAATTTGAGATTTGCAGAATTTGCTTAATCGCGTGTAAAGGTCTTGTCGGAAGTTGTGCTATCTAGCTGACTATTAAAATATCATCTGACAAATTTAATCGAGACGAATTTTCACCATTACGAAGAGAAAAACTATAAGTTTGTTGGCTGATAATTTTGCAATAATTACTGAAATGATGTTTTGAGAACCATTAGACAACTCGTACAACTTAGTGCAAAATGGTTCAATCTAAATAATATTATAAAAAATTATGTATCATACTGTCTTCCTCCTCGTTAACATAAGATTGTTCAGGTTCAGTATTTAAGTTTTATTTAATTCGGTTCACTTTTCTTTGAATACAATTTAAATTTTCTGTTTCTGTTTTAAACTTTTTTAATTGCAATCTTTTCTTTAGTTCTCGAAGTCAAATTATTAAAACATGAAACATGTTTTATTCACGTAAGTGAAAATTAAGATTTGCGGCACGGAGTTCAATTAAAATTCTCAAAACCTTTATCTGATTATAGTAACTCTAAAGGTCATGTAAGCAGCATAATTTATGTTTAATTTGAATATATTAACCTCAAGGGAATACATTAATTACGCAAAATAGTATTCAAGATACGTAGCATGCGGAGAAAGTCAAAGGAATAACTTTTCAATGGATTTAATTATTATTTTACAAATTGCGAGTATATAAAGTACTTTTTCATTGAAATTTCCTTCGAAAGAATGACTCATTTTCCACAATTTAATAATATAGAGTATTAAACTTACAATTTTTAACTTTTAGCTCTCAATGGATTACATAATATTATTATAAAAAAGTGGATTTCATTTTGCTAACTATTACAATCTTTCCGCTACTTACGTAGCAATTCAAATGAATGATTATAATTATTAAATCCGCGTGTTTCAAATTATTTTTCTTTATCGTTTCGTTCTCGCAAAATGAGAATAAAGTTGAAGATAGTATCGTTTTCTTAATTACCATAAATTCCATTATTTTCTTAAGTTGAATTGAAATTCTCAAAGTGTACAGCCATAATTTTATTTATGTTGATTCTATCCATAATTTTCTTTTTGGGCCGGACCTACAGGAGGCAGGAAAAATATTCTTCTTCCGGAATTCTAATGGAATTTAACAAAACCGTAAAAAAATCTCCTTTCCTAAATGTTTGTCTTTTTGCCAATTTAAGAAAGAAGTCGAGAGGGTTTTTCTCGGAACAGTGGTTACAAATTGCTTTGTCGCGGTCTCTGCTTTTTAAATTTTAATGATGCTCAGGTAATATCGACGCGTAAAAGGCAAAACGAAAGCAATTAGAGTTCTTCCGTCAGGACTTAAAATTAGCACCCCGTAAGGGCGGGTGGTCTTCACTCAAGAAATGAGATCCGAAAGGGGTCGCAGAAAATATCTAAAAATATACAACTTATTATGTGCGGTGTTTTATTTTACAAGAGGTGTTCCTCGGGCCTTGTTCCAAAGCTTCATATTCCTTCCTTTTCCTCACGTAGAAAGCATCCCGCTGAAGACTTTTCATTTAAGATTTTCCTTATTCTTTCCTTCCCTCGCAGGGAAACGACGCTGGCAGTATACGCGCTGTCTATGGTCGGAATGTGGATATTTACCTTCACCCTTGATACGGGTCACATTGCTGTCGTGTACCTCACAGCCTCCCTTCTCGGGTAAGGAAAAGAAATACTCATTCGTCACTACTGAAAACTTTGGATGACACTCCACTTTTCTTAAAGGTTCTTTATGACGGGCTACCTGCCGGTGGGTTTTGAATTTGCGGCCGAATTAACATACCCAGAACCTGAGGGCACTTCAGCAGGACTTTTGAATGCCGCCGCTCAAGTGTTCGGGATCCTGTTCACTATGATGTACTCGGAACTCCTCGACGCATTTGGGGACGTTTGGGCCAATGTCACGATGGCCGTCATGCTCTGCTTAGGCACAGGAATAACCGCTGTCATAAGGTCAGATCTGAGGAGGCAGGCGGCTCAAGGGCCATCGATTAGCAATCCTTAAATGCATACGTATACTACGCTATCTCATACATATTTGGTTGACGCCGATTCATTTCCAATTTTAACGAATTTAATTTATTTTTAATAATTTGTGATTGTCACCTACTAATTTTCAGGTACATACATACATATATAGAGACCACCTAAGTCACTTTTATATAAATATAAGACACTATTTGTTAAGTGTAAAGATTTTAAATTTTTAAGATATTTTTAGATATATGTATATTCGTTATCTCGTTATTGTTAATTATGATGGGCATATTAGTTTGTTTTGGTTTCTCTTCAGCTAGTCCTTTTACGATGAACCCACCCAAACTATATGAATATATCATAGTTTAGTAAATACACTACAAATTTTATTGAATAAGTCCTAGAACTAGAACAATAAATATTTACACATATTAAAACTAAAGCATTTACACATTTAATCTAACTCATAAAACGATACGCTTCAAAAAATCAAATAGTACACTACTTAGGAGTCGCTGTGTTGTTTCTTAATGCTTTGGTAAATTGTTTTAATTTGTTTTCATTGATATTATAAAATAATTTGAATGTTATCAAAACTTCTATTTTACAATTACGAAATGTTCTTCCTTTGTAGCCAAATGATAGCTACTTAGGCTTCTTAGAAATAAAAAACAATTTCTCAATGAGAACTGGCTAGCCTTTCATAATAATTAAGAAACCAAAACACTTATCGGAATTAAGAAGTGAAATATTTTAGTTAAATCCTTCTCATGGCAACCATATGTGGAAAAGTTTCAGAAGCAGTGAAATAAAAAACCACAATATCAATAGATTTTGCAAAGTTTTCAAGTCAATAACATTAAGCTAACAGGGAGTGGTTCAAGTGCTTGTTGTATTACTTATCGCATCAAAATGAGATAATGCTCAAAAAAAATTAATAATTCAATTTATTTATTAATATGGGATATAGGCTATAAAAAAAATTCTCTTTATTTTATTTGCTGTTGCTGTCGATATTATTAACTACCCAAATTTACATGTGCTTACAGGAAACTTTTCGAGCAGCTAAATACGTTTTGCAATTTAAAAATAAAAGCTTGAATGTTTTTCGAATGAACAGCTTCTTTTATGAATTTCCTGTCTGCGTTTAACCAGTTTAACATAAAGCTCGCTTTCGGTCGTTAAAACGGCCTTTAAACCCACCATAATTATGCCTGATAATTGCTTTTGCGGTTGTTAAGGGTTGTAGTCGAGATCCCTTACGATTTAAATCGTACTCCTCATCGTAGAATTGAGCATGGTAACAATTAATTACCCACTCTCTGACTCCGGAATTCCTAATTTCAAGAATTTATTATGTTTGATTTGAAGATTAGCAATTAACTATTTATGGAAAATCGGTAGGATGTTGTTGATATTGTTTTTAGACAATTAAAGGATGAAACTTAATTGTACACAACAGCCTAAGGGATGAATAACAATGACAGTGAATAGTATCACATAGGATATTTGAATATTTGTAGATACATGTTAATTAGAAATCCTTTAATATGTTAATATTCATATACGTATATATGTATTTTCGGGAAAAGTTAAAACAAACGAACAAGGTTTACGTTCGTAGTTTATCGATAATCCATGAAAATTTAATTTTTATAATGCTGCCAATGAAATTTTCAAAAGTTTTTAAAATGTTAAACGATACAACAGCAATAGAATTCTGTACTCCCTCTTAAAACAAATCCTTGGAAAATATTTTCGTTGAAAGTAAACCGCTACAACTTACTGTGAGAGACTGAAATTAATTACATATTTTAAAATGCGTGCACTCAATTCGTATAAAAACAGATCAGTTAATGCATTTTTCGTTTCCAATCGCCAACTTTTGTTATATTATAGAAATGAAATTTTTTTAGTATCCGTCAAGGTTCTAAAATAACAAAAAGTTGCTATAATAAACAATTCTGCAAAATATTTATATTCACTACGAAATAATGTAAACCTATTGAAAGAAATAATATTATAAAACAATTTGTGCTGCAGAATTCAATGTTAAAAATATTAGATACACGTATTTTGTTAATGTAATGGTAACATTTTCATGAAATACGCTTAAATATTTTTATTTAAAAATTCAAAAAACTGCTCCAACCAAAGCTAAATACTTTAATATAATCAGACTAAAAAGACCACCAGGTTGTGAGTCATTACCTTACACGTTTTTATCATTTGCCGATAGTGTTTCAAAACGTAAGGAAATGTCCAAATAAACTTTTGATTAAAACAGATTGTTAACAAAAAACAAATATCTCAACCATATAATTATGACAATATTAAAGTTAGTGAAGAACATCCAAAATATATCTATCTATCTAACCTATAGCAAAAATATAAAACGAGCATATCGAAAAACAAAAAGGACAAATTTTGTGTGATTATAGCTGCACCTGTTATTAAGAGCACGAGGGAGGAATAATTGTTAAATCAAATTAAGCCATATAATAAAAATATACATACATAAGTACCTAAAATCATAAAGCCACTATAGCCTAGATGTGTGTGTGCATTCCAATAGGGAGAGATGGTAGAAACATTTCGCGACAATAATATTACTGAAAAAGTAGATGTAAGAGATATAGAATAATCATATATTTTGCAGTGTGCCAAAACATAGAAAAAAATATATATTTTCGATTAATAGCGTTGTATTAGATGCGGGCTATTTATTTTTGGAAAAAGCATCTAGCTTATATTGAATGTGCAACTGTAGTGATACAATACCAAAATGTTAGGGTGCAATAGCGCAGCTATGTTCTAGAAGAGCAAAAATGTGAGTAATATCAGAAACGTTAAGTTTCAAAAGTAAATATTATATGGAAAATCGTTAATGTTCAATAAATAAATGGAGAACTCGTTGAAGTGCAAAAATTGGTGTTTTATTGTTATACCATTCACCAATTAAAAATGTAGTGGCGAACAAAGAATTAATATTTAAAGTCTATGCTTTACATACATATATTATAGAGAAAACCCTTATTTTTTAGCTAAGTATATGCAGCATAAAAATCAATAAAACTCAGAAACATACGGTAGAAAAGTGTAATAATAAAAATAAAATTAAACACAAGTAAAAATAGCCATTTGTTGTTGCTTAAATACCACAGCTTTAATAACTAACGATATAATATCTAGCAGTCTGTATAGATACTTCAAATATTATTCACAGCTAAAATAATTCATATTCGCCTGAAATAATCAGACTAAAAGCTTGTCCCAGAATTTAGCCGCATCCACAGGGAAATGATTGTTCCTTTGCAGAATAAAACCGTTGTCGTCAGTATTTTTATATTCCATGTAGTCGCAAAAACCTTCGTTTTTCAAAAGCATGCTTTTATTACAACTCTTCAGAGACCCATCATTAGTAGGTTGCCTGTATTTGGTATTACGTAAAAATTAATATGTAGTTCACAAAATTATTTTATAATAATTACCCATTTGAAGCAAATGTAACGAACGCTCCGACCATATGTAGAATTACTTTAGCATCGATTGAGGTCTTGTTAAAACCAGCCGAAAACAGAACGGGGGATTTAAATAGATAAATCAAATCATCACAGTGAACAACGCCTGAGAATTGTTATTTTTAGAAAAATATCAACTTCGTTATTGTTTTCAAGATTACCATAATCCTTCGTGGTTCCTGTGAACACAAAGGAGTAGGAGTAGGGTCCTTTAAAAGCGAATTTGTACAAGTAGACAGGATTCTTCTCCAAGTCTGCATAGCTTACATAGCTTTCCAGGGTTTTGTAGAGCGGATGGAAGAAACCTCTATCCGAAATAATCTGGAAGGATCCGCACGAAATATGTAAATATGAAACTAAGCACACCGCTTTAACACTTACATCAACAAATCTCTGGACATTATCCTTCTCTAAGCGGTGGGCTCCATTTAAGTAGAAATTCACAATTTGTTTAAGCCTCCACTCTGATGACTCGGTACCCTCGTCCGCGAACTCCATCATCCGCAACAGAAGGTCATCGAAATTAGCATTGAAATCGTTCCTTAGGGTTTCATTCGAAATGATTGAAAGTGCCCGAACAGCCCCTTCGCCGGGAACAAATCCCGTCATCCAGGGAACGTGCCTGTACTCCCCCGTCCGAATGATTTCCTTAGGATCCCTGGTCATAAATGCCCCCTCGATTTCTGGCTCTACTACCGAGCGGAAGACGACGAGCGGGTCCACGTGCCAGTACTTCGGTAGAATGGAAAAAAAGACGATTCTCATCTGGGAATTGATAAAATATAATCAACTTACCTTGAATCCATCTCCGGCATCGATGAGGGTCGTTGCGTTTACCTTCCTCAGTGCCTTAATCAATTGCTCACTTTTCATCTTATTAGCATTTTCGATTCCACAGAATTTCGCTTGTTCTCTTGCCTGCTGCAGTGGATTTTTTATCACTTCGTTGTACGGTGCACCGGCGTTTCCGCTCATTACGATTGCCTGACTGAATAAACCTAAAATCATAAATCAAATTTAATTATTTTCATAGCAAAACTTGCAAACTTAATAACCTTCCGAAAGTGGGCTAAGCATATGCATGTGAGCAGAAGCTCCTCCAGCACTTTGGCCAAAAATCGTCACACGATCCGGGTCACCCCCGAATGCTTTTATATGCTGCTGAACCCACTTTAATGCCATGTTTTGGTCTTTGAATCCGAAATTTCCGGGACAGCTTTCATCTCCAGTTGACAAGAAGCCTGAAAATGAAATTTATGTCTTAACAACTATCCATTTATGTAAATGAAATAAGTGAGCGACAATAGGTGAAGTAAAATGGTAATTTTAATTTACATAGTCAACCATCCTAAAGTGCCAGGATTGGTTTATGTGGTCCTTTCAACTTTGTGGCATTTACACAAAATAATATAGTCACTACAAGACTATCACTAAGATCAAATTGAAGCTCATTTCCATTATGAGTAGTTTTCATAAAAAATATAAACCTCACCCACTTGGTTGCTTTTAAACACAAAAATATAAATATTTTAATTTTTAACGTATAAAAACGTATTGTATGTATTTCACACGAACATTTTTATTCTTATATATGTCTACTAATATTCATTACTAGCTTAATTTGGTCCTGCCCATTAAATTTCATATTTTCTGTCCAGCAGTCGAATCTCTTCTAACACCCCAAAAATTAAATTAAATTAATGTGTTTGTCATAAAATATCTTCTATTTATTTATTTTTATTAAATTACGCTTTTTGTTTAATTCGATGTTATACGAGTATGATTAGTCAAACAGAGAATGTATATATGTAGATTTGAATTTTAATTACAGTGTAAACTCTATATAGCGAATTTGAAGGGACCGGGTATTTTATTGCGTTATAAAGAGTTTTCGTTAAACGGAGAGTAGAAGAAAACAATATAATTTTACGAATAAGTGGTTTTAATTTTGACGAAATTAAGTGAAAAAAAAATTACATAACAAAATTATAATCTGTTATCTTTATTTGTGGTTTTTTACTATGCCAGTATTTTAATTGTATCTTTCGTTGTATTTTATTCATATCTTGGGATATAGTGGAATCATCTTGGTTGAATAAAAAGAATTTTTCTAATAGTTTTGCGGCATGCAAAGCTTCTTCAATGCTTGGTGGTGGCTCAAGATCATCCACTTCGTCTTCTTAGAATTCCATTGTACGTACGAAATATTTACGACTCTATATTAGTATTGTGAAACACAATAATAATGTCAATGAAATTAATGTTTATTGGGGTCTAAATAATGATGTATTTTTTCGCTATTGAGAGTGGTTGGTACGCTATAGAGAGTGTTTCAATATAAGGGTAACAATGTAAACCAAACAAACCTTAGCAATTTCTACGTTTTAAGGAGTTTTTCGTTAAATAGAAGTTCGTTATAAAGAGTTTACACTGTATTTAAAAACAAAAATATCTTTAACGTTCATCTGTAAATATTATATAAAATAAATAGGCTAATTCGTCACTTGAAAAATCCTTGTTTTTAACTAAACAAACGATTAATTATCGCTATTACAGGTAACTAATCCTCCTTAGCTTTTAAAAATAATTACCTAGTGCTCCAAGGCGATAGGCCACCGTCACAAGAACCACTTGCTGGGAGTCCATAAAATACTCAGGCCCATGAATGTACGGATTGGCTGAGCCTGAAAAGAATCCACCTCCATAAATATAGACCATCACAGGTAGAACTCTTTTTGAAGTTTTCTGCAATTAATTTGCCTTGATTAGATTGACGTGGTGCGATTAATTCTTAGCCACCTACCTTCGGCACATAAACGTTCAAGTATAAGCAATCCTCCTGGCCCGAAATGGCAGGAGTAGGCAGTAAGTAATTCTTTTGTATACAGTCATCCTTTGGCGTCGTTGCGATTAAAACACCCGTCCATGGTTCAGCGGGTACTGGATTCTAGAAAAACATTCTTTTTTTTTAAATTTTATTTGAAGTTGAAGAATTGTTTTTATTCTTTCTACAGGGCTGTCGTATCTGAGGCGGATTTATTTCATGACACAAGATTCCTCAAATATCCTTTGAAAAACCTTTTGAACTTATTCAAGCATTACGAGTTTCTCTTTTTCCATTCTATCTATCTATTGAAAAATAAGATTTCTTTGGTTTTTAAATCACGAATTTTTCATATAAAAACCACTGTGCCTTGTATTCGATACTTTATAAGTCTAAGGTGTTATATTTACATTTAAATTTTTTTAACCATTTTTCATGATATGTATAATAGTAAAAAGTAGAAAATAATTTATAAAAACATAATATGTACCTACATATTACATAACAAGCAAAGCCGCATCAACAAGAACACCCCGCATATTTTACTGCTTTTGAATTGTTGATAATATCTTCATAAACAAATGAAGAAATCACTCTATTTATGAAGATATTTTCTTTCTTACATTTCGTTTCTTTAAAGGTAATTTTCTTCTCATTCATATTTTAAGTTTACTGCGGTTCTAAATTAGTTCCCACGTTTTTCAATGGGCACAGAAAACTTGGACTAGTTTGTTAATCAGAAATATTTAGCAATCTGAGGTGTGTAATTAATTATTCTCTCAGGCTTTGATAAACCATTATCTAATAAGGCATATCTCGCACATAATGAGGCATGAACCTTTTAGCTGGATAAGCATTTACTTTTTCCTTCTTCTTATACAAATAGTAAAAATAGTGTCAAAGTAGTAAAATAAAAATGCAACTTTTAACTTTTATTTTTTCATGATTTCAGTGATATATGATAAAATAATTTTTATTTCTTTTTGTCCGCTACAAATATTCTAAGTTGCTGTCCTATTTGCGATTAATTTTTATCATAATGTTAATAACATTTATTTTTCCAACTAAGCAAAGATTCAACATAAACTTTAATTTAAAAAGCATGTGATAAATTAAGTATTACTTCTTTACATGTTTTTCTTTCTATTTCAAAACTCTTTTGTACGATTTTAGGTCACGAAAAATTATAAAATCATTTTTGGAGATATCCAAAACCGTTACAATTTTTTAAACCGCTCCTAAAAATATGCAATCGATATTATCACTGTACAGTCTTAAAAATGAGTTAGATGTATGTATATTGGTATAGTATTATGTATTCTTAATCAGCAAAAAATAGCTATGCATAATAAGATTAAACTTTGTAATTTTGAAAACTGAAAAAAGGGTTAAAAACCTAATTTTGAACATATGGTCTTCACTATTTTTCTCTATAACACAGCACTTTTACAGAACATGTATGTATGTATATACCTATGTTACTTTCTATACACAGAAATTTTGTAAAATTAAGATGCCAGCAGTTCGTTTATTGTAATCACTTTGTATAACTTAATTTAACTTCTCTGTAAAATAGGCTTCGTATAACGAATGAATATGATAAAATACTTACTGCGAATCTTAGATTTCCAATTGGTGGTTTCGCGTACGGAATGCCCAAGAAAGATTGAAAGCAATCTGTTTGAAATCCCTCTGTCCACACACCTTCCAAGCAGCTTCTTTTGGAGAGGCACACAACTGGAGCATGAATGTGCTTCGAACAATCAGCTTTCACGCCAGAAAGTGCGGCAAACAAAATGAATAATGTAACTACTCTAGGGCCCGTCATCGCAGTTAAGAACTCCTAAGTGGAACTGAATCTGAAATTAATTATTCAAAAACGTTACTTAACACTAGCGAAGCCAAACACTTTAATATTTAAAACGAATTTTTAAGTTTCATTAATATAAAACAATTTTTTTTTAAAAAATTCGCAAAACCCTATGAATTCAAAAGTCTCTCACTTTTAATGGAAAACGTGAATTAGCTGACACTTATTTCTAAGTGGCCGGCGACCACCAAAAGCGCGAAGCTAATGAGATTTCCGAGTTGAAGTGCCCTTTACGAAAACTGCCTCATTATTTATAGAGGCGCAACAAAGTAGGTAAGGTATGTAATACAAAAATGTAAGTGTTCTATGGAATTGTTTGCCGCGTAGGCTGCCGCCAATTTGCAGCTTTTCCGCCACCTGTTACTTCAGTAAATTTGAATACTTCTAAAAGAGGGAAATGAGCAAGAATCCCTGCAGGATACGAGTGAACTTTTATTTTGAGATTTCCTTATAAAAATATAAAAAATAATTTATCTGAAGAATTCGAGGATTTTTCGATTCTTGGAAAGTGAGATATAAATACATAGTATGGGATATATGTATATTTTAGCAAAAAAGGAAAAGAAATAAAAGCAAAGTTAAAAAAGCTAATTTAAAGTTATAGCTGTTGGGCCCTGTTTTACATAAAAATGGCATTCGCATACCTACTAAAATAGTTTTAAATTAAAAATTCCTATAGGTTCCGAGGAGCGTACGTCACACGTGTCGTGTCATTAACTTATGTAAAACGAAATATCGGATGATACATTAGAATTTACATAAAATAGGATGCATTTTATTTTTGTGGGGATTTTAGTTCCCCGCGTTCATTCATTTCATAGGTCATGAAAAAAAGAAGTTCATATAAAACGTATTCCCTAAATATAATAAATCCAAATAAAGTTTACAAATAATTTATATTACATAGGTATGTGCATATGTAGCTATATAGTTAAACTTTGAAGAATTTAAATAGCTTAAATAGCTAAAATATGATAATTTACGGAATTTACGGAAAAGAATCTTTTGATTCACTTTTCATCAAGTAAAATATCATGGATTGTAATCTTTCAAATTTATTTGTTACTTAATTTCCTCTGAATAAATTGTCCTTGTATTATTGTAAGTATATTACAACTTGAGCAGGATTTTTGATTTTCGTGGTTGTCCTATTTGAAAAGAAAGGAAATCTGCAGTCAATAAATTAATTTGTATATGGTAAGGGAAATCTTCAGTAAATAGTAACCGTTCTTAAAAATTTAAAATGATGAATGTAAATAGTGAACATTCAGTAAAATGGACAAGTAGTATTCAAGGAAATATCGAACAAAAAATATTAGGCATAATTTTACCTATTATTTTAAAACGTTTTGAACATTACTCGGAAAGAGGTAAGAGCAGTAAATCAACGTGAATATGTACAATTTAAAATTCAATTGTGCTTCAAAAAAAGTTTTTCATAGTTTTAAGAAACGAGAACTAAAATATGAAGAATTACATGTTTTATCATTTTTATTTTAAATCTCTACACCTTAATTTAAAATTTTATTGGGTCATATAAACCTTTTGTTTTTCTATGTTTATTTTCAGCACCTTAATCACTTTTAAAATTGAGTCACTTTATATGGATTTCTTTATTTTATTAATCCTGCCGCACATTATTCCTTCACTTCATAAACACTTTTACCTAAAGATTGTTTCTACACAATCGTCAATTTGTTAAATTTTCCAAAATCTATAACTTATTGTTTAACTGCTTTGAAATTTATTGCAATATAAAGTTCTCAAATTTCTAGAGTTCGTACGTATTCTTTAATTTTATAACACTCCATATGAAACGAATCCAGCACGTGTCGCCGTCACAGCCATTAAAAAGCAACTCGCGTCACATCAAAATACCAAAATGATAAAGTTTATGATCATAGACACTTTTTATATGGAACGATATTTAAATTTAAGAATACAAACAACAAAAGTTTCGATCGTAGTTATAACGAAAAACATTTTAACAATCATGAGTAGTATAAAGTAGTTGCAGATCAGGTTATTACAATTAAAATGCAGCAATTCCAC
Organism: Machimus atricapillus; assembly: GCA_933228815.1. Taxonomy (NCBI): domain Eukaryota; kingdom Metazoa; phylum Arthropoda; class Insecta; order Diptera; family Asilidae; genus Machimus; species Machimus atricapillus. Next base: position 28,653,903 of record OW121786.1, on the reverse strand, counting down.
ACACTTACAACTTATTGCCGCAAAAAATAACTTTGAAGCTTTGTTATACAATTTTTGCCAAAAAGGTGAAATATAATTAATTATAGACGGAAATTACATTTGCCGGCCGATTCACAATTTTAATATTAAAATAGCCGGTCTTTTTCAAAGTCTTTTTGGATAAATTGTGTGCCATAAAGCAGTTTTTGTTCCACGAGTTGTTTATTATTGTTTTCGTAACGAGATATATTTAAGCTCACAGATAAGAAATGTTTATAGTAGAAATATGAGAAATTATTGCTTTAGAATAAACTTGTTCACATTTATCATTATATCGCGTTGCACGAATTAACATAACATATTCATAATTAACAATGATTTTAAGTGGATTTTAGCACGTGTCTACCTACCAATGCCAACTTAAGTCTAAGGAAATGAAAAAAATAAAAAGTAAGGTTGTAAATAATCACTACCTTTTTAGGCTTTAGATTGCACAGCACTAATTAAAAAAAACCGAAGACTCAAATTAATTGATTCATTTTACTTCACTATAGTTACTTTTGGTAGATAAAATTAATTAGGGTGTCACTACTTTCGAATTTCGCACTAGCCATTTGGTTTAAAAACCTACGCGGCCTGCACGCAACTAAAAGATTTTCGCCGGCGCTAACTCTTCTAGCTATGCACGTGTAGCTTGTCTCCTTGTTTTTTTCCATGAAGACTACATAAAACAATAAATTTACCTGACAATCTTGAAACACGTTGGGACCCGTATGTTAGAAAACCAGTCGAACTAAATTATTTACACAGCTTTAATCGTGGGCTCCAGTTCGCGAAAACTTTTTGAATATCGCCAGAAGCTCTGTTTCACACGAGGTTTTATCAACTGAGTCGTTAGACAATTTTTTTCCAACAGATCAACATTTTTAAAGAAATTTCTTCTGTAAAGAGGCAGACTTTGAGATCGGAAGAAAGCGACTGTTAAGACCAGTAAGCTGGCAGGCACTTTTATAGACCAAACGCCGGTATGGAACTGATTCCCACGTGCCGTCTGGTTGGTTGTCCTGCGAGCAGTTGGCATATTTTCATCGAGCCAAATTATTTACGACCATTCGATGCCTGATGCAAGCAGTTAAATGGTGCAACGAGTTATTGATCGATGAAAGATTGATACATTTCCATTTAGCAAGTGGAACCCATGCACTGTTTTATCTCTAAAGTTCAACTCATAACTCTTCATTTTTTGATATTTTTCGGTTTTTTTTCTTTTTCAATTAATGAGAACTGCAAATTATAGCTATGACTTTTAATTGTGATGAGGAACATTATATGATTATCTGAAAATTTTAAACAGCTAGTGATTACCCCAAATACTTGAGATTATAAAGAAAAAAATGGGTTTGATAAAAAGAGTGATTTAATTGATGAGTAGTTGATAAAAAGATAGTGTGAAGTGCGTAATGATACTTTTTGTTTATTTAGTTTTTTTCAAACTTCACCGCTAGTACCTACATAATGTGGGATAATTGACGTCAAAAACCGAATATAACCTGAATTTAATCTTTGATTCAAATTTGATAATAGCTTTAAAGCCAAAATCAACATACTTCTGGTTCTTGAGTTTCGGGGAATGCCCATCTATCTTCTACCATTAAATTCCTTATTTTATATTAGGAATTTGGTGTGGCACGAAACTATATAGAACGAACACCCATTTGTAACTAAACCCTCCAGCTTTTATAAAATATTCAACATATTTTTTAAAACAAATATGTTTTCGTTGTTTTCCTTTATTTGTACAGTGTGTAAAGGTATTCACGAGGTTTTGTTTTTCATATTATTTACGAAATCTAGATAATTGACTGATAAGTAGGTATACAATTTAATTTATAAATAGGAGGAAGATTGTCATCTTAATTATTAATTTTGACTAATAATTTTTTCGGTTTTTAAAAAAAATCATAATCAAAAATAATAGATATCTTCTTATACAAAATAATAAAATTTTTATGGGTTAATAACATTACCATTCAAATAAGTTTGGGTCCGAGAAAGATTTTATTGAGCAATAAAGTGTTGCTTTCGCCTGTGTTTCGACTCTTAATTATAATAATAAAAAACAAATACATGGATAAAAAATTTACAGCAAGCGCACGCTCATAATCTAACCAATTCTTAATTTTATACGAGATGTAACTTTGATGTCGTCCCTGACTCGGCTTATACAACTTTTGCGAATGCATTTCCTTTCAGGAGAAAAAAAGTAAATAATTTACCTAGAGATATTCGCGTGGTGTCAGTGGTGTCAGAACAAACTTAATCAGGTTATTGTGCAGAATCGATATACTTTGCAACGTTTTTAAGAGACCTTGTATACTTTCAAGTTCTCATATTATAGCCGGGAACTATAAAAAAATCTAACAAAATATAAAATTGTTTCGAAGGAAAAAACGGCAACCATGATTCATCTGAAAATAAATAAAATAAAAATTATAAAATATTTTGCGAGAGACTTCAATAAAATAAAACGGCTCTTTATTTTGAGTTGTATTTTAATTGAACTCACATTAAATCACAAATTTCAGAACTTTAAACCCTGCATAGCCTGACCTACTTTAAACCTCCTTCTTTTTAAGATACAATTGTCAAAAGACCTCGAGGATATTAGAAACACAGATTTTGCTTTTAAAAAATTTACTGTTTTTGCTTTGAGTTCATGATCATAATGATAAATATTTGCTTATTTGCAAGGTTATGTTTTTATGTCTTTAACCTCTAAAAAAGGAACGAATTTTTTAAACGTAAAAATAATGGTTTCAAGTGTTATTTCGCTACCTTTGTATTTATTTTTTATCGACAGTAATTCAGTAAGTAAGAAATAATTGGAGAAATAATTAGTAGAAGATGTTTGGTTAGCCCCGGACACATAAATAAAATTGAAATAAAAATTAATTACGAAAATAAATGTTCTGTCTCTATTTTATTTTTAAAATAAATCAAGGAACTTCATCAATCACTTTATTTGAAAATAACTAACTATACTCGATTTTTTAAAACAAAAATACATATACTTTGGCCTCAACTTATTGGCAATACAAAAGATGGCGTTTTTTCTCTTGATACTTTTTATTTGATGAAGATGTTAACATTTCGATTCTTTGGGTCTTTTGAGCCCACGTTACATAAGCGTTTAAATATTAAATAATAAATATCCATGAACTCGAAACAATAAACACCAATCCACCAAATAATTTGATCCAGAATTAAAAGTTTGTTTTACATTTTTCGTGTAGTTTACTATACTATAAGTATAGCGTAAATTACCTGGAACAATTTTTACAATAAGAAATTTTATACAACGGTTACAAAATATTAAAGAAATGCCCCTGGCTACCTCAAGCCTTTTAACAAAGTTAAAGTATGCCATGGTATAAAAAATTAGTTAATAAGTACAAAACACGTGCCGTGATTTAAATATTACAACATGCAGTAAACAAAATGCTTAATATAGTCGTGAACGTTAGAAGATTTTCTGGTTTTTCCGTTATGGAATATAATCAGCGCAAGGGATAATTTGAGATTTTTATTCATATATTAGGCACGCGATTTAAAAATTATTTGCCCAAGCACAGCACGTGTTGTTTTAATTAACAGGTTAAAAGAATGCATAGGAACTATGTATACGCAATAAAATTGACTTTATTAATTTGAGATTTGTACACCTCCGAAGAGCGCCGTATCTCATTTAATAAAAACGCATTCGACCTTGTTAAGCGTGGTGCACACGCACGTCGCATTGATGCTGATAAGCACGATAATGCTTTTGGTGACACATTTCAGATGCATTCATTCACCATGCCCTCATTTCCGCCGGGATATCTGAATCGGGTTGTCTGAAGAACCAATTTATACCAGTGACCCAAATTCGGACTCTTGTGCCCTTATTACTTAATTGTGGGGAAAGATAAAGGATGACCTTTAAGGATGCTCAAGCAATTTAGTATCATTAATTTAATTTGAACGCACTGAAAGAGCATACTTTATCACTACAACCGTTTAATAAAGATGCCAATATGTTTATCTGAAATACTGCCCTACTTTACCATCTTAATTGTTATGCGACAGTCATTCAAGGTCTTACACAAAGCTCCACGGATAACTTCTATGGTAAACCTTTATTTTCCAAAAATGCCCAAAAATCTTTCGTACCTTTTAACTATATTTTTCTTCAAAACGAGAGCTGATTGAGCATTTTTATTTACGAACTCATTATCTAGCGAAAAGTCCTAAAGCACTGAACTATTGTACTACTTTATTCGGAAATAGAAACAAACATTAAATACAATAAACTTTATATTAAGAGAATACTTAAATGTTTCTAGTTTTAAAAATTTTAAATGATATATGATAAATTAGGGAGTTGGATTATACTAAATTAAATTTTATCGGAAAATGTATGTATCATTTCGAAAGTAAAACACAATTCATTGAACCGCTTCTTTAGGTAAACACTGATTGAAATAATACATAATAAGAAGCTTTAAAAGCTCGGATTATCTCTCAATTTACATATCGTATATTTTATGAGCGATCACAGTTGATTTCACTTCATTTTTAATTTTAATAGGTATTCAATTACTTCATTAACATTAAGTTGATTACCTACACTTTTATTACACCCATTCGTATTTTGTTCAACGAGACGACAAATAATAAGTTTATTATGCATTATGCAGGTAATTAAGTATATAACATGAGCATTCATATCCACTTTATTTTTAAATATCAGTAAAATCAGGTTTTGACACGCGATCGATTTTTTTTTTTACTTTCTTATCAAGCTACATTTTTTTCTTTTATGTTTATCATACAGAGAACCATGAAATATTTCTTAATAATAAATAGAATAGAATGACGTAAAACTTTAAAGGTGAATTTGGTAATAAATGATGCGATACACGTGTAAGTACTTGCTAGCGAAATAACGGTATACCATATGTACAAGGAAAATTATTTGTACTTTCAAAAATACGCCTAACAAAATTACGTTATTTATTAATTAAATCTCCGACGGACGAAGAACGTGCATTTGTAAAACTGGAAATTTGAACAATTGATTTATCCATTTTAAATGGACCATAAAAATACACTATTTCAATTTTCAAGTAAAAAGATTTTAGTTGGTGTAAGAAAGTTTAACGGAACCATTCTTTTAGGATAATTAATTTATAATTAATGAAAGCCTTGTTGTGCTGTCGTTAAGATATAAATATTGGATTAAATTTTCGCAGTATATTTTCCTCTCAATATTAAGTTTCTTTATCTTATTAGTCAAATTTCAAATCTCATAGAGTCGGTAAAAAACACCGAAGATATGTATATTTATTGATATTCTTGTGTAAAAAAAAGTTGATTAAATAAACTCGTTTAATAAGCTAAGACAATTTTGCTGCAGTTATATAATACAAACATTTCTAATATCGACATGCTTAACTAACTTGCGCGCCCCGACGTTGCCCGGTATATCAATTATTTATTTTACGAAGATTACCTCATCGACGATTGCTTTTTTTCGACCTCACAGATACTCATCGTCATTTTAAATAAAACCATTTATCATTATATGTAGTACATTTTCTTAAATCAATCTATTTAATCGTTTAGTAATTACGCGAAGTGGTAACAAACTTCCGCATTCATAATATTAAAAGGACATAACAAACGGTTGATATACTTACATCGTTTAAGACTCCATAATTGTGCAATATTCTGTACTTCTAAGTGTATTTTTTAAATAAAGGAAATCAAATCAGTTTATTGAAAACTTATTTTATAAATTCAGATTAAAACACTTGTTTAACAAAAGAGGTTGATTTATTCAATCATTTTAAAAGTCATTCATAAAAAAATACATAGTTCTTTTGAGATACAAAAAGATATTTGTTCGTCTTTTTTACTAAAAATCTACATGACAAATGACAATCCAAAAATATTCACAAAATAACATCTAACTCGCTCTGTAAGAAAATCGTAGCATCTAAAACAATGACATTCAAACTTTGGTTTTTGCAACAACACTTATCTAATCTTAAGAAATATAAACTTAAATAGGAAACAAATTTTCCCGCTGTTCCTCCGTTAGTTCTGGATGCCAGACATCGACTATTAGCACCAATCGTACACTAGTACCATTATGCCACACTTCATGTTCAAAGCTATCATCGAAAATTAGAAACTTTCCTTCCTCCCATGTCCTGCGTTTGGAATATAAATGTAAGATGCTTTTAATTAAAAACTATATATCACAGATATTACCTCTCCTCTTGGGCAACTCTAATTTTTGTTCCGGGAGGTACTTTCAACCCCAAGTGAGCTCTAATTCGGCAGTTGGTCGGGCCGCAATGGGGCCAAACATGGGTGTTGGGATGCATTACGCTAAATTTAGTCTGTCCACGTTTGCAAAAGCGAGCAGCTGGAAACATCTCAATTATTCCACAAGTGGTTGGAGCCTTAGCACAATTTTTCGTATTTTTATTCCCTCTAGCAAAAAGTTCAAATTGTTTCCATTCCCCAAAATCTCTGAGACTTTCAGCTTCTTCAACAAAAAAACCTTTTTGGTTAAGAGCTGCCAGACCTTCGTTTCTAATTTTCTCCCAGTTGTTTTCAAGCTGTTCTAAAAATGATTTATATCCAGTTTCCTTCTTGGTCCAAAAAGGTTGAGCTTTTATATTTTCAACGTTGTACAAAGATCGTTGATATTCAGATAGGAACAATTTTTTCTTAGCACCTTCTTGATAGATCTGCCTTGCTTCCTTTGGACGACCAAGACGTTGCAGAGCATCTCCTAAATTTGAGTAAAATCTTCCGTCTTGCGTACCTTCATCTCCAGACATGATGCCTTTCCATAAAAATTCCACGGCTGTTTCATAATCTGCGTCTAAGTTCTTTATAACAAACCCGAAATGTACTTGGGCAAAACCATTATTTGGCCATCGAAGCAAAGTTTCGTTTAAAACAGCCTTTGCTTCTGCAAAACTGCGATAATTAGATTTCTTACTTTAAGAAAAAGGGGCGACATAAAATTGCTTACCGATTGAGGAGCAAATAAGTCACAGACAATTCGTTTCGATGGCGGGGATCTTGTGGGAAACGCTCTATGAGTGAGCGATGAACTGGGACGGCTTGCAAATGTAAACCTGAAACAGTTTGAATTTGCAAATATTTGTTAAAAAATCTATATTAGAGTCGACAAACCTCGGAACCGCATTCTATCAATGCAACGTTCGGAAACTTCAAGATAAAGATCATCATCTATTTTTTCATCCAGTGCCAAAAATCGTTTGTAAGCCCATATCGACTCTAGCAGGATTTGGTTACTCTTAAACTCCTCAGATAACCTATCAAGAGCCTTTGCTTTGCCGTATAGCGCTCCAGGAACGTCAGGATATTTAAGGGAGAGGGACTCAAAGATCCTCAGGGCGGATTGTAAGTTCTTTGATTAAATTTGTCGCAAAAACCATAGCGCAAGTAGCGACGTCAATTTATGTTAAAGTAAAATCACACAGGAACAGTGTTAACAGACGTAGGCAAGTTGTTAAATTGGGACAGTAGCGCACACAACAAATGCAAATTGAATTAAAATATAAAAAAAAACGCTATTAGTAAAACCAAAGGCACACATTAAAAATTTGTCCGCGATATAGCTCTCAAACCAAAATGTGGGTGGGGGTTGGAGAGCTAAATCGGAGACTTTATAGGTCTTTTCAGCACTTAGCAACTACGTTTTAAGAAAAATCACAGAAAATGCAACTTTTAAGATACATTAAATCCTTGAAATTGAACGGGTAAAACAACTTAAGAGTTTAACTAAAAATAAACTATAAACACATGGGAAGACTAATCAATCATTGGAAATCAAACTGCCGAAGACATTTAGAAAAACAGAAAATTATTTACGTATAATATTTGTGTTTAACATATGGCTTACATTTTGGAGCATATCCTCATTTGCTCGCCTCAACTCCTCTTCGATCAATTCATCCTCGGTATAACTTTGAGGACCACCCCCTTGCCTGGATTTTATTTCTAAAATTCAAATTAAGGTTAGTCAAGAGTTGTTCACATGTATAAATATATAAATATAAATTTCAGTTTTTTTCAGATATTTTTGGCTAACACTATATTAGATTAAACGGACTTACATAATGATAATATATATATTTTTAAATAGCTCGATCACTGTAATGGGCATAGACTTAATAATTTTATTTAAAAAACACAAATGTTGTTTTCATACCAAAGGAAATTTTTAAAGCATTAAAATCACTATTGATATACGGCGAGATCGCATTCTTACACTAATACAATTTGCATTTTAAATTAAATAATAAATATCAAATATGAAATAATTAAGAAATAAACTCCACTTTCACTTGGACATGGACATGTAAAAAATTAATTTGTAGGATAAACGTTCTTTCTCTATTTAGAAAATAAAATTTAATCGATGCCTAAAAATATACTAAATGGTTTCTTACATGTCCACACCTTAGACTTTAGAGAATATCAAATATGTAATTACTTGTCCATGAATTATCCTCGTCTACATCCTCTTCTTCCTCACTATCATATTGCCTTTCTGGAAGTTTTCCGTACTTTGCCTCTAATCGTTTCATAAGATCATCATCATCGTCATCAATCTCAGATACTTCCTCTTCCTCTGATCCCAATTCCTCCTCATCAACTTCTTCCTCTTCTTCACCTTCACTTAATTCCTCAACATCTTCACCCTCGTATCCTTCGCCACTTTCAGACTTAACTAAAGTATCTTTTTTAACATCTTCTCTCACAGGATCTGGAATTTTAATTGGATTTAGCACTGGATGCGCAGCTACAATCGGTGGTCCTTCTACTTCCGAGCTTACTCTCGAAATCTCTTTTCTCGGTGCTATATCTTCTATTTTCGGTTTTATTTCTTCTATAGTCTGCTTTACTTCTTGTATCTTTGGCTGCGTTTCTTCAATCTTGGGCCTAATATCTTCCATTTTAGCCCTTAGTTCTTCAATTCCACTTGACTTCGTGTTCTCACTTCCCTTTGGGCGATACATAGCATTTAATTGCTCAAATGTTTCAGCCGTATACTTCTCAATAACAACTTCTTCCTCAGAGTACTCAACAACTTCTTCTTCCTCCTGCTCTTCCTCAAAGCATTCCTCCTCAATGTCTTCTTATTTGAATAAAAAATAAATCAATTAAATAAAACACTCATAGTGACTTCAACAACCATCAGGTTCCTCATCGTCAGGTGGAATAGGTTCTTCTGCACTAATCATTGTGAGGCGTCTCCTCATAGAAATCGCTGGGTCTTCTCGTTTTGCTTTTTAGGAGAGCAGTCATTTTATAAGTACTTTTCTCACGAATGAATAGTTAATCGACACCAAAATCCACTCAGAAGCATTTAAAAAAACATCGAGCTTAAGAGCTACATTACAACGAAATATTAAGAAAGTGCAAAATCATATCGTTCAAAAATATTAAAATTCTGCTCACATGCCGAACATGCAGAGCATCGGATTATTAGCATTAAAGTACATGAAAAGACCAAAAGTTGTGAGTAGACAGAGTAAAAGCGTATTAAACAACAAAAGTACAGTGAAACTACGAAATGTGGCAACTCACATGTGTCTGTATTTTTTATTAAAACCAGGCGAGCCACAAAGGCTAACGCAAGACCGACGAACACCTTAAGAGTAACTGGAATATTTAAAGAAAACAATCTAATTTTGCACTTTCTTTAACAATTTTGTTACAATAATCATACAGTGATCGTAAAGATAAGATAGGAAGGCATTTGGGAATTTCTAAGAATAATAAATAAAATGTGTCTTTTATTTTGGGGAATCACTTACCTGATGACGATTCAGGCTCTTCTTCCTCCTGCGCTACAGCAGGACTTTGTTCTTCCCCTTGTTTGGCTTTTTGTTCCAAATGAGCCTGTTCATCAGCATCATTATCCACGACATTTTCTAATGACTCAAAATCATCGTCATCCTTAAATAAATAAAAATTTGGATATAACTAAATACTTCCACACATAAATTTTCAATTTAAAATGGAACTCGGTAATTTTATTTTTATTAATAGGCATTTGAAACAATAACATTCAATCAATAGTTTATTGAAAAGCCAAAACATCCTACTTACATTACTAATTTCACTAATTTTTGGAACCACAAAACTTATTTGAATAAAAACAATTGTATACAACTGTGGAAACATGGAAAAAATTGGTACGCAACTGAGAAAACACGATCGGAATTGGCTCAACTGTTTTTTATATAATCCAAAAGAATAAATGGATCATTTTCAATACCAAACACCTATCTATTGTGGCTAGAATGATGCAGACTGAATTTAAAAAAAGTGGGCGGTATTTTTCTCTACAATACATCATAAACAAATACAAAAATTTTGTGTAATCTACGAACATCTAAAGAAAAAAATTATCTTTGCAATTTGTGGGAACAGTCCCACCTTCGTGATGTTTTGAATCTTTAAAGTTTTAGCCCTCAATTAATTTAATTTTACTCACAAAATTATATCAACACTATTTAAATTTATCTTTGTTCAATTTTCTCATAATATATTTTAATCTTTATCACTAGTTCGGTCAATTTTAGTTTATCTGATTGTCTTTTTATTAATTATAATTGAAACTTGGGAAATAATTTCACTTACCTTTTTACTTGTATTTTCAGATTTAGTATTATTGTCGGTTTTCTTATTAATTAAAGCATTAGAAATGTCTTCATACATGTCGTAAAGCTCATCAACTTGTTCTTTTAAATTTTTTTGATTAGTGGTTTTCTTTACCTATTTTAATAAAAAATTAGTTACAAGCAAAATATTAGTGTGTGGTAATAAATTGCGAAACACAGACGATTATTTTTGATACTTATGTATAAAAAACTTACTTCATCGTAAGGATCCTCTTCTTGATTCAATGCAGGCACTTCTGTTGATGGCGGCGTGTTTTCCTCATTATCGTCTTCGTCCGCCTCATCATTGGCTTCTATTGTGTCATCTGAATCGCCAAACCCCTCATCCTCGTCATCATCATCTTCTTCAGGTTCTTTATCTACCTCTCGTTTACTTCTTGGATAAGAGTATTCCTCAGATGGTGGGGTCTCATCTTCACCGTCATCTTCTTCAATTTCATCGTCGTCTTCATCATTATTAGCCACTTGTTGATTCTCTTCTTCTTCTGCTACTTCTTCACTTTGTTCTTGTTGTTCTTCGTCGGCATCCTCAGTCGCATCAGCTTCTTCCTCATGGTCATCATGTTCTTCATGTTCCTCATGAGCCTCATGATCTTCATGTTCAACATGCTCTTCATCTTCATCTAACTCAGAATGATCTTCCTCCTCTTCAAATGGTTCAGCGTCGTGATCTTCCAACTCAGCAGGAATTTTATCATGATGATCATCGTGCGACTGCCTATGCTCATCAACCCAACCGTCAAAATACTCAGAAAATCTTGATTCAGACAACGGTGTATCCACTTAAAAAAAACATATATCTCACTTTTCGAATAATTAAATTGAAATTTTGTAATTACAATCAGAAAGCCCACGATTTTCAATAATAATTAACCCTATGAGACCGAGAAGTATTGCCAGCAAAGAAAAGAAGAATACTTTCGCGCACCAATGTCCACCAGTAGAGTGATCTGCTTGAATGTGCAAGTGGACATCCTCTGCGCCCATTTTTGTGGCATGAACTCCATGGTGAGATTCCTTCACTTCTTCGTCTTCTGTTTAATAGACGAATGGAAACTGTTAAAAGCTATTCTGGGGATAAGTGGCAAAGACATGTAGCAGGCTACCTTTCAAGCTTATTTTGCCAACAGTTATTTCAACCTCTGACTTGCTGTCGAGAGAATCTATCAAACACAAAAGACGTTAGCAACAAATAGCGTTAAACTTAGCTCTTTTATTTATTATATTATTTACATTTACATAAATTCGCACTTGCAAGGCACCCACCAATCAAATCCTCAATCACATACTTTAATTGGTATTGTCCCGAGAACCAACTGGGTCCAAAGGAGACCACCTTACAATACATGTGAATCTCATCAAAATCGATTAAGGACGTGATTGATAGTGCGCTTGTTAGATTAAGTTTACAACAGATTCACACATGGACAGTCTAAGGTGTATGCGAAACTGCTCATACATATATGTCACGCTTATTGCATAACGATAGCTTCAGTAGCCATGCGCGTTGATGCGTGACAGGTCATGATCATCAATTATCAAGGTCATGACCCTAATTAGCGCTCGAGAAACTAGTGGAGAACCCAATACCCTGCAAATTTCTTCAAAACCGCAGTCTCATTAACCGACGAAAAAACGGAGGAGGTTCTCAATTCGACTGTATGTTTTTTCTTTTGTATGTCGTTACGCGATAATTCCGCCAATTATGAATTGATTTTGATGATTCTTTTTTTGTTTGGTAGGTCATACTTCAGAGGTGGTCCCATATAAATTTTATCGAAATTCATTCAGCGCTTTTTGAGAAAATCAACAAAAAACAAAATACATATATGTATACACAGATAAGGTTTTGGTATTTGGTTGTACATTCGGTGCCCGATTGCGAGAATTCAAAATGGCAGACCAAAAACATTTTACTAAAGAAATATTACACTAAAAAGAATGAAATAAAAAATTTTTTAAAAAAAACACGAACCGACTCCAAAAAATCCCAAGCCCTAAAAAGTATAAAATAATTATATTAAAAGTCCTCTGCTACTACTTTCAACATTAAATACCAAGACTTTCCTAGACTTTTGAAGGCGGTGTGAAAACCTGACTGATATTAATCCAATACTAAATAATGAATGCAATCAGTTTGTCTGGATTAATTGGATTAATATCAGTCAGGTTTTCACACCGACTTCAAAAGTCTAGGAAAGTCTTGGTATTTAATGTTGAAAGTAGTAGCAGAGGACTTTTAATATAATTATTTTATACTTTTTAGGGCTTGGGATTTTTTGGAGTCGGTTCGTGTTTTTTTTAAAAAATTTTTTTTTCGATTCCCACTTTCGAAGTAGGACAACGCAATCGGCATGACTCGTTTCGGCACTCTGCGTTTTTGAGATAAGTGTAATGTATATTAAAAAAATAGTTCTCCCTTCCACAGATTTACTACGAATGACCGGGTTATTTTCATATATGTATGTATGTTGATTCTTTATTTCTTCATGGTACATTAAAAACTTTTACTACAAATTACCTTACTATTGCCAATAAAACTACTAGCGAATTTAAGGAATTTAAATTTTCTCATTCAAAATATATTAAATAAATAACTCAACACAAAACGCGCGCAGAATTGACTAAATGTGCGAATTATAATCTTTATTTTACCAAACAAAAAAGAAACAGAGGCGGCAGAATAATATTGGAAGATAGCCAAACCGGCAAATCACTACCAAGAAAATTTACAAGATGCAAACACACCCAGAAAAGTCGAATTTAAAGTAGATATTTAGTGAAATCACTTTACCCAATCTGGCCTTAAACAAAGAAGGACTCGACACTTTCCAAATATTAGAAATTAGCAAATTCATGACGAGGAGATTCACTGAACTGGGGCTATTTTTGTGCCTACTTTTCTGCTACGAAATTTAACATGAAGCGACATGTAAAAATTGTTCGAAGTACAAAGAGGTGGCTTACGAACGAGATGAATATTTTTAATCTAATTGAAACTGCGCTCCTATATGACACAGTTGGCATATAGTTATTGGCCGTAAAATTATATTTTATTTATTAATAGATAAGTATATGGAAAAATAGACAGTAAGTATTATCATCAAAAATTTCGAAGAACTTTAAAGATTTTTGAAGAGATTTAAGTTGGAAGATAGTAAAGTACAGTTTTTGTAACTGAACGCTGCCCATTTAAAGTAGATTTCTTAATTATATTTATATACATAGAAAATAAATAGCAAAGTGCCAAAAAGACACAACACATTATTTTTGCGTGGATTTGAATTCATTATGCTGCGAAAAACACAATAAAAAGATGCTTTTAATCCAATGACTGGACTAAAAATCCAACGTTATATTTTGTTTATATGCGCAAGAATTAACTGGATTAAAAGTTTTTTGTTTTTGAACGAAAAAATCAATTAAAATAAAATGATCATAAAGATGAACTGTTAGTGACTTTTCTGAATTGTTAAGAATTTATAAGAGACAGAATGATCCACAGCTTCGACATCTCTGGGGGACATTATACTTCAAGAAAATACAAAAATCGATGTTTTGCCAAAGGTGACTGACTACCTTTAAAAACCCATACAATTGTTTTTACAATTTTTGTCTGTCTGGGACTTTGGAAAGTAGAAGATTTTATCGGGCATGATATAGATTTTAAAACATTGTATTTCTTTTGCTTATTCTCTATACAAATCTACCACCGCGCCAATTTCAATCAAAATTTGCATGCATACTCTTCAAATGTTCAACTTTTAGCGTTTGAAATAAAATTATTTATTTTATTTGTGCCGTAAGCGAACAACATTTGAACAAAGATTCTTCATATGTTCGGAATGGCCATAAAAGTAATAAAAATATGTAGCTACAAATAGTTGGTTTAAATTAATTAAGCAACACATCTTTGCTACTGTAGTCGTTTTAAACACTGCTTATGTATATTTAAATCAAACAATCGGTTGCTCGGGCAACGCCGAGGATGGGAAAAAAAGTTAACATTTTCGAGTATTTTAATCATAGGTGGCCGGTATTCGTTTGTACATTGTTTTCTTCCGTTCTTCCGATTTTTATAATTAGTGATATCCAACCACTTCAATCAAGGAATTTTAATTTCTGTAAGTAATACAAATAATTATCTGCTACTAAACAAATTGATTTAGTTTATTTATTTGTGGTCTAATTACGCATATTATTTTTTGCTAAAAAATGAGTATATAAATAAATTTTCCGCGTGTGCCAAGTACAATTCCTTTTTTTTTATTGTGATAACGTGTCGAAATTTATGCGCAGTTAGACTTCAAATTATTCAACGGCTTTTGTCGTCTCGGTATAATTTTTGGTGAAAATCGGGCCCAACAGCTTGAATAAAATCTGTGCTCGTGTGCAGGTCATTGAATACCAAAATTCCATGGTAAGTGGCGAGCCAAAAATACCGAACAAAGCGCACACGGCGGCGGCACATTTTTACTTTCCCTAAATAAATCCGGGCGAGGAGAACCGTGTCTAGTTCGCGCAGGAAGGTGGTCCCCAAGGTGCGAGGATCCTCCGGCCTGGCCTGGGTCAAAGGGTTCGCCCCGTTGGAGCGAAGGGGGCGCACCGGCCCGAACCCGGCGGCGGGCCACCGGAGGGCAGAGCGCCGACACCGAGAGACTGTCCGACGTCCACCACACTCACTGTATTTTTAGCCACACATAAGAAGCTCTTGCGAATTTTTCGTAATCTCAGAATGAGCTGGGACTAGCGGAGGGCGGCATTTTTAACCTCTTTTTCTCCTCTTATCCTTCCGTTTGCGCGGCTGGACATCCGCCGACATGGTCACTTAACAGCCACTACGCCCTTCACAGGCTTTACTTCGACCGAAAAATTAGCGGAGCGCCGAGCCCACAAAAAATGAACGCAACGCAGCACAACACGAGCGAACTGCAGCCCGCACCCGGAACGACCGACGAAATACTTCCAAATGGGAGTTGACGTCTCGGGGATCCTGCATCCCTGCTGGGGTGCGAAACCGGCTAGTACAAATCGGCTGGTTCATGTCTCAACTGCCGATAATTAAATTCGTTTCACTTGAAGAAGTATATTTTATTTATATATAACCAGTAACTTCGGAACAATTTTACTTTGGCGACAATGGCACCAGGGCCATGAAATTTTGCAGGCTCCTTCCGTTTTGGCTAAAACGAAAGGATCTGAAGAAATTTTGCGGTGCTGGGCTATAATTTCCGAGATATTTAATTTTTAATTTTGACAAGCTGTCAAAATTAAAAATTAATATTTCCCACCTTAAAACTCCTTTCCACCGCGAAAATTTCACTGCACTCTGTGATCATGTCCCCACTGCACATTTCACTTCATTTCCTACACTTAGTAACACTTTAAAATGGAAAAATCTGCAACAAATCCAATGAAGCGGCCATCACACTCCTTTTTGATGTCATTTTTTGATGCCATTTTGTAAAAGGAAAATCACTCCAGTAGGCATTATTTAAAAAGAAAATCACTCCAGTAGGCATTTTGTAGAAGGAAAATCACTCCAGTAGGCATTTCGCAAAAGGAAAATCACTCCAGTAGGCATTTCGTAAAAGGAAAATCACTCCAGTAGGCATTTTGTAAATGGAAAATTACTCCAGTAGGCATTTTGTAGAAGGAAAATCACACAAGTAGGTATTTCAGGTAAGTGTTTTGACGTTTAATAATAAACATTGGATTTTTTGCAGATTTTTCCATTTTAAAGTGTTACTAAGTGTAGGAAATGAAGTGAATAGTGCAGTGGGGACATGATCCCAGAGTGCAGTGAAATTTTCGCGGTGGAAAGGAGTTTTAAGGTGGGAAATATTAATTTTTAATTTTGACAGATTGTCAAAATTAAAAATTAAATATCTCGGAAATAGCCCAGCACCACAAAATTTCTTCAGATCCTTTCGTTTTAGCCAAAACGGAAGGAGCCTGCAAAATTTCATGGCCCTGGGGCCATTGTCGCCAAAGTAAAATTATACCGTAACTTCATGGTTTGTAAATTCTGGACACAAATATACGTCCAAAGAAGTTGAATTTTGATAATCAGGTATTTCCAAAAAACAATCAATTGGAAATATCGATCACACTTAAAAATAGAACATATCACGGGCGAGTTAATTAAAATCAAAAGATCGGAAGTACCATGACTAAAATGAGAGGGAAATGTATTAGATGAAGTGATTTCCGTTAAATCGTAAATAACATTCCAATTTTGTTACTTTTACTAGTTTAAGGGACAAACATTTAGAAAATAAAATATTCCAATTATAAGGGACATATAACGAGGTTTTAAAGTTTGTCTCTGAAGAAAGAAATTTCCCTTGATGAAATCTGTAAAGTGACTTCGAAAATATAGTAACCTCGCGATTGAATTAAATTACTTAAATCTACAGAAATTTTGTGAAGCTAGAACGAATTTTTCGTTCATTAATTAGTTGAAACTACTTCTGCTTTTCAAATTAGGTTTGCGCCATTGCTTTCGATAAATTTCGGTGAAATGGTCTAATATTAATTTTAAAATAGCTGCGTTCGACTGGGCACTGCCTCAGTGAGCCAACTCAGTTACTCAGTTGCTCACTGAGATGGACCGTTTTTCTGGCCCCTAATGTCTCCTTTTTTCCGCATGGCGTCGCTAGTGTTTTCTGAGCCAGAACTGAGTTTTCTGAGCCACTTCATTCTGTACTCACTTGCTCAGCTCAGTTCGTTTCACAAGTGACATTTCGAGTTTTATATGTTTATTAAAGGTGAATAAAACTTGAGTTGAGTGACATTTCGAGTAGTAAAAATTTCATACGATTATTTTATTACCAACTCACCATTTTGACAACACAATTGAAAATTGACAATCCACTTCACTGTCCGTTTTTCTGGGCCAGACGCGCTCACTGAGCCACAACTGAGCCAGTCAATTTGACAGCTGGTTTAATGTGAGCTGGCTCACTGAGACTGTGCCCAGTCGAACGCAGCTAATCTGTTAAAGCTGATTTGTGCCCGTAAATACGGCCACATACTTGAAGCTTTTGTTTTGGAAAAATATAAATAATTTTATTATTTGATCAGAGTCGGCTTTCTGAATCATTTTCGATTTTCGAACAAATTTGTTTTAAAAACAGGTATGCCAACAGCTGTAATTGTAAATGTGAAAAATCAATTTATCAGTCCTCAGCTGAGCAAATAATAAGAAGAAGAGAAGTTGAAAGTTGAAAGAGGACCATCAGAAGTTGAGACTGCGACTGGGCTGTTCCAGAAAAAGGAGAATATTGTGAAAAATTACGCAATTTTCATACGCCCGTAATTTTCGTAAAAGTGACGATAGCGACGCGCTCGATTCGCGGATATTTCGTTGAGATTTTGGGCATGGAAGGCCTGAAAAATTTCGCTTCATAATGACATTTTGTTGACACGCATGACATTTTGTTAAAGTTTTCTTCCATGCTCGGTGGTGTTGGTATTCTGCACCATGTTTTAAAATGGAGGTTGAAGCCTATTTGGATTGTCCGGCCACCCCGGAGCGGATTGATCAGTGTCCAGAGACTCCTCCTGATCGTCTGCTCTCTGTGAAATCTCCGGAGTCTACGACCTCGGTCAGCTCTGACAATAATTTGTGTTTGGTGAGGTCCACCAAATCGCCACCTCCGAATTGTGCAATTTGTTTAGGGAAATGCAAGGACAAGTGTTTCACGGACACCTGCCAGCATCTCTTTTGTTTCAAGTGCTTGCAAGAATGGAGCAAAGTAAATAGAACCTCGGACCGTCTTGGTCCGAGCACCAGCCCAACATTATTAAAACTAAACGAGTAACTTTGTCCCGCACAGGTAAAACCGGAGTGCCCCTTGTGCAAGAAAGTCTTCACAATAATCATCCACAACGCGCGAGGAGAAGACCGCTTCGACGAGTATTTAGTTCGTCCTCCAATTATTCCAATTCCCGAAGCTATACCTGCTCTGCTAACCCGAGAATCAGACCGCACCCGTTTCCACCCGCGACGTAGTTTCGGACACCCGTTCCCCACACCCCATACGTTTGATGCTTTTATCAGTGATTTACCCAGATTCAGGTTAGAATATTAATAATCATTACTATAATTATTTAAAGGTTTTTTCTCCCTCACAGTGGAAACGAAATTTTTAGATTCGGATTCAGTGCCACAGTACAGGTACAACCCTCCGATAACGATGCACTTCAGAACATACTTTTGCAGCGAGCAGCTATAATGAGCAGGGAGCGCCAGAGTCCCTTCTCCAGCGAAATCGTCCACAGCGGCAGCATGGGACAGATTTGGAGGCGTTTCATCTACGAGAAGAAGCTGCACGCATTGCCCGTCGTCGATATCACCGGCAGATTCAGGGAGTGCTCTGCAAGGTTCTACAGGTATGTATCCTTTCTACATTTTCTTCAGAATTAAAGTGCCATCATAGAAGGCAAATAATTGTATGTATTTCTGCACTTTCTGATCTACCGGTTCAGTTATCTTAGAAGACTGCTATAGATTACTTTTATCGGATTTTGCCTATCGCATTCTCTCAAACCTATCTCTATTAAATAGTCCTGTATTATTCGCTTAAATCTGGTATTAGTAATGTAATTCGTTTCTAATAAAATTCTATGACATCATGATTATTTTTAAGTGTGCTTTGTGATTTATTATGGACTTCGCTCACGTTCGCATTCGCTGGTTGTTCCTTGTTCAATAAAATTATACATAATTGAAAATTAAATTTTTTCTTGAGAAAAGTCTTGGAATAAATAAATCAATCACTTGTCGAAAAAATGTTTCAGGCAAAGTTACATTTATTACAAGAATTAATATTGCAGGATTATAAATTGTGATATCTTTATTTGATGAACAAAATTGTTGCAAAATGATATTCTCATTGAACTGTGTAGATACATTTGAAAAAAATGCTGTGAAAGGAATTAAAATTTTTCTTTTACTACTATTATATTTCATACTATACAATAAATAACACTTTGTAGATAAGATTATACTTTTGAATCAATTTGACATTTTTAGGACTTCAAAGAAAAACAAATTCGAACCTATTATAGAATTTCTCAGGAAACTGGCCAAGAATCTCAAATTCGACATAATAAGCATTCTTAGTGTTTCTTATATTTTCCAATCATTAGAATTAAAAAATGGTATACTTATTTTTACTTCTGTATTTTGGAAGAACAAAAACAGGAATTTTTCTACTTTTTCAAAGTGTTTCATAAAGAGCATGTTCTAGAAAATATTTCACATTCTTCAAGTATCTTATTAAATACTAACCATCATCACTTATTTTTATTATTTTACTTTAGAGATAATCCTGCGCAGACACACCGCTTGATGCCATGGTTGAACAGAGATTTGGTGTGCTTGTTGCGAGACACCGAGCATCACGTATCTTATGTACTCAGTACCCTCAGTGACCTCCTGACTATTTACAATATAACTTCACCGGAATTTCGTCGTAGATGCCAGGTATACCTCGGCGGAAGAACATCACATTTTATACATGAATTCTTGAACTTCGCCAGAAGCCCTTACGATATGATAGGCTACGACAGGGAAGTACGCTATGCCCCTTACTATGAAGAAGTTATTCTGTCATCTTCGGAATTTTCTGATTCCTCTGACTCAGAAGAGCACCGCAGACGCAGGCGACGGCGCAGAACTGAATTTACTTTTTCTACTCGATCGGACTATCCAAGCTTCATCGTGACTAGATTCGATGGATTTTCCGCAATAGATGATTATGCCGAGCCCGAGATTAACCTCACTGGGATTAACCTCACTAGGTACGGCCAGCCTCAGGTTCTAGGACAAGACAGCGTAATCCAAATCGATAGAGACATCGTACTTAGCTCGGGCAGTAGCGATGAATGCGAGTTTGTAATGGAACAAAAGCCCCCGCATTTGAGGACTCCCGAATTGGTTACTTTAAACTCGGATTCAGATAGCGATGTTGTTTTCATCAGCGAGAGTAAGACTAAAAACACCACCACGGTTTCTATTAGCACAAGAGCAGCTTCCAGAAACAAACGGAAAACATCTTTGGTTGCACAAAACCCAGACGAAGAGGACAGTTCCGAACTAGAAAATAAAGAAATTTCATGTGATAAAAAACCCAAACTTCAGACAGGAGAGAAGAAACCTTTGCAAGATGAGACTGCGGAGCCCAAGGGAGAACCGAGCACAGGTGCGTCTACATCCTCCGGCATTGGGAGTGTGGAAAGCCGAACAAATAGCGTTAAGAAGTATTACGCCCGACCTGTTCGAAGGGTACGTAAAAATCGTCGTAATGTAAAGAGTATGTTTGAAGAAACCTCTGAATCCAGCGAATCTGAAAGCTCTAGTTCCTACGAGAGCTCATCAGATTCAGAGTCTGATTCCGATTCATCTTGGTCAGGTAGTAAAAATCGGCGAAAACACAGAAGGAAAAGCAGTAAGCACTCAAAAAGTTATAAGTCTGATTCTAAGAGTAAGAAGCGAAAATCAAAGAAATCTAGGAAGAAATCACGAAAGAGTAAAAAATTCAAAAAGCAACGAAGCAAAAAGTATATATTTTCTTCGACGTCGCCATCGCCAACACCCTCTCCTACTCGACGGAATTCAGATGACTTGTCGCATCAATTGACCTGATTAGATTTAGTTTAGAATTTTTGTTAGCGTAAGTTTTTATAATGAATCCTTTCATATCTCCCTTTAAGTTGCGTCGCTTGATGGGGTCTACTAAAGAGGGACAATGAAAGAAAATTAATTGGCCTCTATGAAGAAGCAGTATTTCTTGGTACTTTTCTTTCTTCGTAAATATCATTGGTCTGGCTTCACTTGAGCATTAACTGCAGCTAAAACTACCAGCGGTACGATAACCAGCGTCTAGTAAACTCGCATTTCAAGTTATCTAATGTGTAAGATGTATTAATTGTAAATATTTTATTGTAAATATAGATAGTCTGCGTTATGGATTCGCCTATTCCTGTCATACATTTAGTTACATGTACCAATCTTTGTCGCTTGAGTTCTTATCCGGAGTCAATTCACCTTACTTTGGGCGGAGTTTTACATGTCTGCCGGTCGTACCGTTTTTGGAGGCAATAATGTAAGTTCTGTTGTATTTATATTATTAAGATTAATTCGAGTTTAGAGAAGTCTGGATTTAAAACCGCGTTTTCAAATAAAAATTATAAAATAATTTATAAAAGGATTTTTAAATTAGTATATATATATATATATAATATGTACTTTCTCTTTTCAGGCATAAATTTAAAATAAGAAAAGCTCTGTTTAAATTGCATTCACCTGCTATCATTACCATAATTCCAGAATTCAATTTCTGAATTGGATTCCTAATTCAGCGTTTGTTTTTCTTAAGCTGAATAGAACAGTGAACTGCAGAAATTGGGGTAAAAACATGTAATTCTATAGTTTTTCGATATATTGTATTCGCCATTTTAACTTGCATGTTTAAATAGCAACTTTCAAATTAGTACCCTTGAAGCTCCCAATTACTCGTTTTCATAGAAATTTCTTGTGCAACTTTGGGGATCGAAGCAATGCGATTTGTATCATGTGACTGATTTCACCTAGCTTTGTTCGAAATTTTATTGTCTAGATATTTCAAATTTAGATAATTATTTTCATGAATATAAGTTTCGAGTCGCCGTTTACCAAAATGCAATTTTAACGGATTTTGCAGGTTTGGGATATGAATTCTTTAAGATATTAAATAGAGTCTGGCAGTGCTCGGTTATCTTTAGACCACTTCTCCCAATTTTCTTGCCAACAAAATCAGCTGATGGCCAGAGAATGTAAATATTATGATAGTTCCCAATGTTTTTCAATTTGAACATAAAGCTTAAGGAGTATGTGCTCGGGCACTTATTAATCGGAACATAGAAAAATTAAGCATAAGAAGTTTCATGCTGAATAAAAATTTGAAACGCATTTCTCTGCAAGGCATCCACCAGCTTTTATAAAGCTCTTTCATGAAAGTTTTCATATCTCACACACTCAAGAATTGTTCTCATTCGCATTCTCGAAATGAGGGGGTACTATTTTCTAATGGCCTTGGAAAACTTTAACAATAAAGATAAAAAAATTTTCTATCACTGACCAATTAATCAAACTAATTGACCTTTTTTGACCATTTTCTAGCAAGGCAAATGAAAATTTCCAGGTCTAAATTGCAGATCAGCTGAACATTCTTGGAATGAAAACCTTTACGATAATAATGATAAAAAAAAATGAAATAAAACAAAGTTAAAGAAAAATAAGGGGGATTCTTCCTATTAATAGCTGTGTTTTTTTCATGATCTGATCCGGATCAGATTTCGCAGCAAATTTTGTATTGAATTGGAATTTGCAAATAATGACTCCTAATCCTAACAAATCTTTTTACTTTTGTAAAAAGAGCATCACATTGCATTGATTTAGAACCAATTTGCGTCAAAAACTAGATCCAATAAAATTTTCAGTTCATGACTTGAAGTTTGGATGGGCTAAAATCATTGCAATGTGATGAATTTTTTGCCAAGTTTAAAAATTTTGCTCTAGATTACAGTTTAAAATATTCAGTTCAACGCGAAATTCGAGATCCAGATCAGATCATGAAAAAAACACAGCTATTATTACTTACTTATAATTTTGTGATATCAAGCTAAGTAGGTCTAGAACTAGATCAGGAAGTAGGGTAAGTTTGTTAGGATTGAACTAAAGGACAAATAGATAAATATAACAAGAGAATAACGAAGGAGGAATTTAAATTTGTTTTTAATGTCTGCATGTTTATTCAGAAGATTTTGGTTGTTATTTTTAATATATTTTATTTACATATGTATACAGCATAATATAAAACTCTGTACATATTACTTCTTACTTATGTATATGTATGTATAACATATCCTGTCGAAAAAGTGACCACCCCTGAATTATTTGTGTTCACTACCTACATAATATCGCGAGTCTATTATACATATTTAAGTTTTTATGTAAAATGTTTTTCGGTGCAAAAACCAATTTGATAAATCTATGATATTATTGGCATGGGGTGGGCATTGATTTTATTTTATTCGAATTATCAGATCCATTCTTTTTTTAAGTTTACTCGGTTTTAGTTTTTTTTTTTAAAAGCGTTAGTTAACATTAATCCCTTGCCAAATGTAATTTACCATACCGTATTTTTAAAATGGAGTATAAGGTTTGAAATCAAAAGAAAAAAAAAAAATTTCGAAATACGTGCCCCTCTTTGTTTTCGAAAGTCAAATAAAAATGTTTTAATTTTACATTATTCTAGTGAAAAAAAATATTTTGTGTTTACTTTTGATCAACTCATCAGACAAAGAAAGTAAAATCTCGACCACTTCTCGATTAAACTGCTGAGTTGAGGCTGAGGGCAGGGCAGCGACACTCCTCCTGCATGTGAAATTCCCGGAAGCTCCAGTTGTCGTGCTTTATAATGAATGCAAAGTGCATCGCGAGCGGTGAAAAGGGCACCGCACTATTTCATATTGTATTTTGTATCTGATGCTCAACACCTCAAGCAACCGAAGTGCTCTTAGCCATATCAAGGAATGTGTTGCTTAACTACGTGCCCATCGTACCTTTTTTGATTCCACGCACATTAAACGTCACAAAAAGTGCCGGTCGACGCACCGTGCACACCTCTGAAATCCCAATTACCTCTGACTCTGACTAGAATTCTTATAGTAGATTTTGTGCAGGAGTTTCCGAGTTTGCTGGTCTGGTCGACCGAGGCGAGTATTGTTCAGCTATTAAATGAATAATGAGTGCGGGTCAGTTTTATTTGATGCAGGCTGCCTTTGCGGCCGACGGCCGGGCTAAATTCCCTCCGAGGTCCATTTATCTTGTTGTGGTGCATGTGAATTCATCACCTGGTGTGTGCCTCGCAACAGCGATGCAAAAATGGCCCCAATGAATGATGGGAGCACAAAAGGTGTTTATCTGGGCTCAGTTTGACTCACCTCTCGTCTCGAGCGCTCTAGCCAAGATGGCGAAGCTCTGCGCGATAGATTCTGACCGCATTGGTTTCTAATCGTGACAGCATTGATGATCATAAATTTCGCCTTTCAAGCGTTATCTCTCCTTTTGTTTGATCTTCGGTTTGTACATAGGAACTTGGGCATAAATCTCCTATTTTGACAGTATGAATGCTCTAGCCGCGGTTTCTTGTTGTGCCTCAAGAAGTATAACATTTTTGTGCGCGATCTAGGCAGCCCTAGTGTCGTTTTAGGAAGATGCAAGAATTTCAGAAGTGTCAATCTTTACAGGTATATTTTGGAAACCAAAAGGAAAATCATCTAATTGAGGTAAGTACCTTATTTACCTTCGTTTATGAACATAATTTTATTTTAGTAATACATAAGTTTTTCATTCAAGAATTTAATCAAGGGAGTAAATCCTGTTCCTGAATAAGAATCTTATACCCGTATAAATTCCCTTCGGAGGGACTCGAAAATCGCAAGTTGCAGTCGACTTGTTGGTGTTAGATTAGGCACAGGTACGACCGAGTTGTGGGCGTGGGACGCTAATCGATGATGAAGACAACGGCAATATATTTCCTGTTGCTCTGCCGTAAATTTCAAGAGATTGTTTTAGGTCTCTATTTATGGTGGATTGATATCGGTCTTTCTTAATTCCTTTACAATTCTTTCGGCGAGAGATATCAATTGGTAGATTGGAGTTGAGAACGGGGGAGGAGAAAACTGTGCAATTGCAACTATACTGAGAACAAAATTCACTTAAAAAGTGAAGACATTGAATACAGAAACTTAAATAAAACTATAAAGAAAGTCTATTTAGAAACTGACAATAGAATTAAAAATAAATCAGATAATATTTTTAAGTAGTATTCTGATTGAAAAAAAGATTAATATTTAAAATATCTTTTTGATAAGAATTTTGTTAAAAAATTTCAACATTGAATCCACAAATTCATTTCAAATAAGTTTTCGTGTCGAATTTTGGTGCTATGTATACTTTAGAGTAGTCTTAATTCCCTAGGTGCGATCTATAAGATTTAACTTTTTAACGTGCCTTACTGGCGTGACGACACAATCTAGTCAGGATAAGGTTCACATCACAATTTAATAAACAACGAAAAAGAAGTTCTTGATATTAAAAATACTCATCAGTAGAAAATGAAAACTTCATCAAGCAATGTGATTTACATTATTACTGACCCAGTTTTATATTAAAGTTAATTTCTTTATACTCGTATTTATAGAGACATTTTTATTAGAAAAGGCAAACCTCTTTAATTTTAAATCTTCGTAAAATAGCTTAATGTGAAGATGTTTTTACTAATTTGCGATATTTGTCGCTGGTTTTTTAAAATTGAACATATCTTAAAACAAAGACCCCCAAAGCTATGAATGTTATTTGTACCTATGTACATATATAATTAAAATTTATGAGTGCATTTTCGCAATGATTACAACTTTCACACTCTACATAGAATTGTTTCCGGAGTGGTGGAAGTTAATAATTATGAAATCACTATAATGCAAACTCAAATATCAAACATGTCCATCATTTCATAAACAAATGTAATTAAGGTATTTAATCAGCCCTTAGGTATAGCCTAGAGTGCTGAAATCAGCCGGTTGAAATTATTTCCGCGATTGCAGCTGTACCTACGTACAAATTTGAAATTTAAGCCCTTTTCCATCTATGCAATTACCGTCGACGGTGGAAGCAGACTTGTTTGCCTCTCATAAACCAAAGGGCTCATTTGGAACTAGACAGACGGCGGAGCAGTCATTTATTCAACGTGGATCCTCTCAGTGACGCCCGATGCATAATAGAAAACTTCATTTTACTGCTTTAATGGAAATAAACAGTTTTTTCCTTGCGAGTTGGCAATTTGAAACCTGCCACTCTTTTAATTGAAATGGGCTTCAAACAATTTGTTTTGTTTTACTCGCTGTAACATTTTATTGAATTTCATGCATTTCAGGAGTAAATTAAGTATTTGATCATATTCAAAGGTAAAAACAATAACAAAGATAAGTCACTAATTATAAGACAAAGGAAAAGCGCCATTATGTTTTTTGTCCTTTTCCACATGACCTTGGAGCTCAGAACGTCATAAAAAATAAGAATGAGGAAACGTTCCGACTTGTTGCGACAAACCATTCCTCGTTAATCGAAAATATTGTGTTTATCTATTTTTTTACTATACCTAAAACTTTTTTCCTGAAAATTTGATGGAGCTATACAACACCCTAAAATATTGTCATTCGACTTCATGAACTAAACCTGAACCTGTATCTTTCAAGCGAATAACAAGTTTCATTTGATTTTCATTTTATTTTCTACTTTAAGAATTTTAGAGAGTATACCTATTCTAAACAAGTAAGCGAAAAAAAAAATATTGTTTAAGAAAGGTTTTTATTTAAAAGGGGACGTTCGGGATATTGGATATTGTATTCATTTTATTCCAATATCAAGAGGGTTGTGAAGAAAAAGGTACCCCGTTGATTGGATTTAGAAAGATGTTACATACATATGTATATTTACTATATGGTATATGTAGGTGGTTTTTTCTTTATTTCTTATTCCAAAAATCTTATTATACGTATATCTGTAGCGGCGGTAAAACTATCTATGTAATACGTGCACCAAATTTCAGCGCTATAGTCCAATTAGTTTTTGAATAAAATGACTGTGACATACAGACGGATCGGGATTCCAAAACTGCATATCCCTTAAAAGCTCTCGAGTTTTTTATTTTCGAAGAAAAAAACTGAATGCAATTATTTTGATAAATACATATGTAAAAGTTAAAGTATCGCCTAAAATGCTTTGCTTCCTGAACTAGTATTATTAAAATTTACCTATAGCATTTCCGGTGTCAGAGATATTTAACGTACCTACAAACATACAATAGGGAAAAGCTTAAAAACTCATTCAATTTATATGCCATTAATTTAAATGTGAAATTCAATTGAAACCATTTAACACTTTCGCAATGCCTCAATAATTCCAAGTCATTTTAAAAAGATTTTATCGCGAAGTTATTGACCCCAAGAAGTAACCGAGGCGATCTAATCAACATGTGCTTCGTCGACTCCCTCATGCCGCTGAGTTGAGCTCTCGGGCTCGAGTAGTTCATGAACAGCGCCATAAAAAAGTTCATTAGATGTAGAAAAGCAAGAAGCCTTGACTTTGGCCTAAGAATCTGTTTCTGCCATAAATCCACCTAGACCAAGACGTGGCTTACCTTGAGCATATAATCAATAACATTTCACGTCTCTCTGCCTTTAATGCTTCTAATCCCGACCGCAGCATAAAGGCGAGTCGTCATAACAACAATATGGAAGCTGTAAAGATCTATCTACTGGCAGAACTCGACATTTTGCTCGTCACGGTGAAGTCTCTAAATCTGGGAGACTTTAGTAATCAAAAATGATTTTTGGATATGAATCCCCCTGCTGGGATAGTTAAAATGCGTGGAAAAATCAAACGCAGTAAATCTGTGAAGTGAAGTCATCACAAACGACGCTATAGGAGTAATAAGTAAAAACAATGGATTTATGCAAAGTTACTTTTAAGTCGAGTTCTCACAATTAACAACTCATTAAGAGTGCTAGAAAAAAAAAATTACACCATATCAATCGCTCAATTGCTTAGAGTCTAACTAAGTGTGTCAGCATTTCTGGTAATTAAAAGCACAAAATAATTTAACTGGATGAATAGAAGGACTCCATTATTTTGAGTTAAGAACTCGCCACGGAATAGATAATTATGGTCATTTCTCCCACCGCCTTGATGTAACCTTGTATGACTTTTCAAAACTTGTACCCGTCCGCCTTAATTGCCGCGGAGTTACCTGAAAGTGATATCATTTTTCCCTCAGGATAAATTCTGAATCAGTGATTGTCCCTGTGGTAGTAGCAGCGTCTGCAATTTTCTGAGTACACAAGTCATATCGGGAATAGAAGGAATTTGTAATAATAACAAAATTGCATAATTTCCTGTGAGCAAAAGGTAAAATCAACACCCCCAAGTACCTGCACCAATTCGTTAAGTCCGCCGGGGTCCAGAATTAGAATAATTTATGTTGAAGCACACGTAAAGCGAGTTACGGATAATCAGGGCTTATTCACTTTTAATTCTACGTGCAAACCAATTACCCTTCCGCAGGTCTGATCTTGTCAGGGCAAATTGAGAGAACGCGGAAATTTCAGTTTCATTTCTTTGTCCAATCGCAGGCCGTCTATCTCATTGCTGTTTCTAGAATCAAAGCATGGAACACGACTCGAGACCTCGTCATGGCTAATTTGCAGAAACTTTAGTTTCGTCTATTCGATTTACCTGAGCAGGAACAAATCTCTCGGGAAAACACCGTAAAGCCTAAAGACAGTTGCCCTTAAGACATTCAGGAAAAGCTCGCTTAAGAAATTGTGGCGGTTATTATTTTCAGATCGCACGCAAGTACTTTCAATTTTTCTATTGACGGTTGCTGGATTATTGATTAATTATTTACAACAGTCGCGAGAAAGTCCTTTTACTATTGCGTACTAATTTATCTATGTATGTAGATAGGGCGCGCAAAATGAAATATGTACATTGTACGAGTACATACTTATATGTTAGATATTATGTAATCTTAACTTATTCAACTTATTAATCTTTATTTAAATTAGAACTTTTAAATGTTCTAGCTTAGAAATTAGTTCAGTTTTAATCATTGATTGTAAATAACGTCATTTAAGTTTTTTAGAAAAAAATCTTAAATATCCTTAATTATTAGGTCGAAATTAGTTAATTCTAAATAGGAGGGCCGAAGAAAAAAATATTAATTTGGAAGTTAGATACGGCAAAATTAATGTTTATGCTAAAATACTTTGAAATGGATGCTATTTTATGAAAAAGGCATTTGCATAATGATCTCTACCGGCGCTACAATTATAGTTTAATTTAAACATGATGACTACTGTCGGAATGAGTAGCCTTTTTTTCGCATATCTTAATGTTAGGAATATTTGGCGGATTAAGATATAACCTGGATGAACGAGGCAAATGGAAATAATAGGGGATTAAGCTCGACACCTGGACCCATTTCACTCTTTCATTACTACTAATTGGCTTTTGGGTTTAAGTACCTCTGATAGACCCATTAATAACGGTTTAAGTGCATAATACTTTAATTTATTGTTACAAAATTCACGCATAGAAAAGGAGTTATGTTTCTCATTTTATGCAAAAAAAAAAATAAAATAAATAACTGCTGTGGGTTCGGTGCACTGCAGACAACCTGCCAGCAACATCCAGGCGGAAATATCAAACGATGTTAATTGCGATGTTCAACCGTAACAGTTGATCAACAAAATTAATCACTTAAATTGCTCATAATACCCAACCTACCAAAAAAAGATAATTTGTGATGTTTTAAAAATTACCTAGACCTTCACAGGTTGGGAAGCTACAAATTACGTGTAAAATCAGTGAGAAATTCTAGAACGATATCGTAATACTTTTGAATAATTTAAATTTTTGTTGCTTTACGGAATGTTTTCTTGATTTTTCAATGAGTCGTAAGTAAAAATTATATTCTAAATATGAGGTGCGCAATTAGAGTACAATTTAAAACTAGTCTTGTCTTGATCACCTTTCCATAAGAGGAGCGAGTACGTTTACGGTGATACAATTTTGTTGTTGACGTAATATTTAATTTAACCATATCACATGCAAATTAATAAAATGTTTTCTTAATTTATTTGACTCACATTTAGATAATACATATTTATGTCGTGTACCTAACATAGCTTTATATATATTAATTACAAATTTGCCGTGATCTTTATCTGTTTGAAATATTTTGCAAAAATGAGTTAAATAAATTATGAATATATGTATGTATGTATGCATTTGGCGTCTGAGAATATATTAAAGGATGTATTTTAGTTGAAAGTAGATTCAGTTTTGTAGAATAGAAAGAAAATTTCAATGTTCATTGGTATAGATCATGAATATGAAAACAAATTGTTTGTGCAATGATTTTGCAGTGTGTAGATCAATTAGTCTATGTATTTATGAGCCTTGATATGGTCAGATTTAATTATCTTCAAAGTTGTTTAGTTAGTTTGCAAACAAAATCGCAATAATGACTACTGATCAATATTTAGTAAACAATTTTTTTTACGACTACCTGTGGTTGATGCCTTCTTTTAAAAACTTGAAGTAACGAACTTGACCTTGGCTATTCGGAATCATTGATTCATCCCCGTCAGGCATTCAGGTGCGCTTCTAAGCCATCGAGTGCGCAGCCAGTGTTTTATTGATGTTTCAATTAAAAATCTTCAAGTAATGGCGGTATCGTAAATATTGCCTACGATAACGATCGATATTATCCCACAATCTTGGATGCAATTGAGAAGAGAAGTCGAACCAAACCGTTCGACTATAAGGGGGCTAGGTGAAGTAAGTGATCTCTGAAGCAACTTTTTGCCAGTAACCATCCGTGAATTGATTATAAAATATCCGAACCTTTTCGTGACGTCGATAGATCACGGATGGGATTCGCGTTTGCTTCGACTCCTTTGTGTTTGTTATGACATTGCAAGTATTTGCGATATTGTGGCATAGCAACAGGAATTTGTCTGCTATAGACCGCAGGGTGAGCATGTCTTCTGGAAATTCGAAATCATGAGAACGGTTGAGCAGAGCGCACCTCACGCCTGGTGATCATCTAATGCCCGGCTGGCCCCAAGGAGCCCCGGCTTGGGGCTCGCGTCCACTCGACGCAGCAGTCAAAACGAAGCGAT
The DNA here is from genome assembly GCA_933228815.1 of Machimus atricapillus. Taxonomy (NCBI): domain Eukaryota; kingdom Metazoa; phylum Arthropoda; class Insecta; order Diptera; family Asilidae; genus Machimus; species Machimus atricapillus. Next base: position 28,622,344 of record OW121786.1, on the reverse strand, counting down.
CATGGTCCATCAGCCGGAGTTAATAGTCACTGTAATGAGCCGCAGGATATCATGTTTAAGTCAAGAGAGCCAGGTAAATGAGATTGCTCCGCGGAGCCGATGCCTAAACTGTGTTCTATTATGTAATCATTACGATATCATCACGTTCTTGACATTCACTCAATTTATCATCATTACGGCGGCGCGGCTGACTCTGGTCGAAATAGGCACCCAGATCCAGGGCACCATCGCCGCGTCGCCGTCGCCGTCCCGATCGAGGTCGGAGCACTGGCGAATCTATCGGCGAACCTAAGGCTGGGTGCTCCAAAGGCTCCAATATGAGAAATGGACGTCGTTTAGAATGAACACTCTGTCGCCTGTTGATGAATTATGGCGGAAATTTTTAGGGAAAAAATCCCAGAGTCTGGACACAACCAGGAAGACATTCCTCAGGCGTCCGATTTGCGGCCAGTGCAGGTTCATTAGACTCTGGGAAATGTTCTAGTTGTCATCAGGGGACCAACGCTGCCCCGCTATCATTGACTCTAATTGATGTTGTTTGCTTAATTTACCGTTCGACGCGAAGAGTAATTATGAGCCTGCTCATAAATAAAGTGCAAGTGTTAGACTTAGTAATCTTAGACTAGGTAATCGGAAGCCTGTTGACGAGGAGGGACTTATTCTTTTTTTATTTTTCTGATCGTAACATTTGCATACTTTAATACCTCGCTATATGCGTAAACTCTGTGGTTTTGCAGGACTCCTTCAGAATAATTATCTTATGCTAATTTTTTACACTTATGGCCTTAAACAAATATTATATAATAGGAAAAAATGAATACTATAATTGCAAATTTAAGTCTAATTCTGCACTAGCATTTTTCTCGAATTACCATAAAAATCTACTAAATTGGTTGATTGATTGATTTTAGTGTTAACTCGACACGGTCTGAGTTCAAATAGCGCTGGAGGCGGTTTTGGTACCACAAAAAGAAAAACAAGATCGGTACAACAGGAATTTAGAAATTGAACTATTTATTTATCTGATCTTAACTTTTGAAGTCTAAAACAGTATTTACCCAATTCTAGATATCTCTCTACCGGAAGAGCTGAACGCATTTTCGTCTTATGGTAAGTGCATTCTTTAAATCAAAATAGGCATAGTCAGTGTAATTACTACAGAATCTTCTCTTCGAAACAACAGCAACTGATTTGGAGTTTCACTATTTTAACACTCTTGAGTATTTAAAATTGTAGAAAAATGTTTATAATTCCAGAAAAACAGAGAAGATAAGGTATACTTACCCAGTTTGAAGTCCATATCAAGGTCAAAATATTCAAATTCGATTTTTCAAGCAAATTGAAGTTAACATTATCTACTTAACATCTTACAGTCAGACTTTTTTTACTTTAAAGTTTTGCTTATAGATAGTTTATTTGTAAAAATTGAGATTTTTCGTCTTAATTAATCGTTTTGAACCATTTCTTACCTTCCGAAGCCCTTCAAGTAATAAAATTGAAGATATTTTACGAACTTACGATCTGTTGGTGAAATCAGAATCGGACTTAATTTAAGTAAAAAATCGACAAATTCCTGCATATTTCTATAAATAAACATAAATTTTGGAGTTGTCCTCACGTACATAGTACTGAACGGATTTAGTTTATTTAGATACTGTTAGGACACAGGCTTTATTGTTTTCATTTTATAATCCTAAAACGTCTTTAACAAGATTTACCATGGTTTAAGTAAGTGGACTTCAAAAGGGGTGAAGAAACTTGCCTTCTCATGAAAAAAAAGAAATGCAATTTTCAACGTAAGCATGCGTCCTTGGTAGTGTTGTTAGATTTTAATTGCGCAGAAAAATAATAATAAATTGCATTTTACACGCAAGAGGTTGTGGCTTTTGGTCCATTGCAACCACATTGACTCCAGACTTTGCAAAAAAACGCTAAATGTATGTAAATTTGCAGAATTAGCATAAAGCTGGTCATGTGAGCGAAGTTCACGGGTCCGAGAGCGGCAGCGTCCATCGGCCATCCAAGCGGCGACAATGAACTTGTTGCGCCTTGAAAACGAAAGCACCCAACCTAAAATCCACGCGATGTAAATAATTCAGTGCGCGTTTTAAGAGCTTCGGATGTTATTTACCTGGGCGCATTGTTGCATTGTTGTTAACCACCGACCAGAAAGGCCGTAAAAGAATGTTAACACGTCGGCTACCGCCCTATGGCCGCCGCGCACGAATATTCGTTGCTCGCAATTCAGGGAATTTTCTTATCTTTCGCCAGGTGAGATTTTGCACTTTTTGCGTTTTCGCGCATTGAAGTGTGCGGTGAAAAGACACTGGTGCCCCTGGCATTGCGTTTTATGTAAATTTTCCCTCAGCCATCGCGCTTTGTTCTCTTTTACGAATTCATTAGCGAACATCTGCAGAATTTTAGATCGATGTCAGCAAACCTACTCGCGAGGAGAATTCTTCCGCGTGCGATAATAAGTGCCCGCCGTGTCATGTAAAGAAAAAGGAACACATGACCTTTCGTCACCTGAAATTGTATGTTTAGCTCGACGCGACGCACGGTTTATAATATTTTTTCTTGTAAGATGATTAGATGAGCTTAAGCCTTAAGACATTCATTTTTCAGGTGCTGCGGTTGGTTCTCGTGTTCCTTGCCAAACTTCTTTGCGTTATTTCCCTCCCGCTGAGGAGTGGAGACCATCGCGTCTCGCAGACCTATTTGCTAGTTTGGCACGCGATATTCAATATTTTTCGTAATCGATGCATCGGTTGCAGATATTAAAGCCGCAATTATGCGATTAATACCTGCTTAAGATAGGTATCCGGCTCTCTTTCAGAGACCCCAGCAACTACAAGAGTTTAAAGCTCCTCTTACGCAACGCTGTGGTCAGAATAGACTCGCAGCTGCCGGGAGCAGGCCGAAGAAGTCAGAGCCCGGCTCGAACTCCTTCGGCATCGCACGGGTATTTCGTTACGTGATTGAGGTTTCGAACGTTTCCTTTTCCTAACCACAGCGTTATTAAGTACAAAATTAGAAGGGAAGTACTCAAATTTAAAAAAAGTAGGGAGTCATTCGTAATTGGGGTGAGCTGCATGTAGCCTCCGACAGGGAAATTACTTACTTTTGCATAAAAAAACGTTTGGCCCTGGGTTTTCTCAAGAATTTTCTCACGGGACAAAATTATCTAGAGGGAAGATGAACGGATAGTAAATATTTTATTATCAACTGTTGTAATGAAATTTTGTAAACTTAATCCGCAAATTGTTATCATATCATATCTGCCAATTTCAAAACTTGAGAGTCTATAATATAATCATGTTGAAGATAAATTGCAGTATAATATTTATGAAATTATTAAGGAGATATTCTAGGGATTCTTAAAAGAAAAAAGAAAAAATGTTATTAGGCTTCATTAGATTGATGACTTTATTTTTCGTAATTCTATACATTCTGCTCACATAAGCTAAAATTGTCTTCGAGACAAAAACCTCCATATTTTGCCCAATGCTTGTAGTTGTTGTGTTACCTTTAAGAAATAAACCAATTTATGATGGGAACTGTAGTAGTAAAACAAGAATTTCTGCTGTTATCATTTATTTCAAATCGTAAAGCTGCTACAAATGTTTTTAATCTTCAATTAGTTTCTTTTCTTGCTTTAATTAACAAGAGAATTTTACATTTGGAAGTAAGGCACCATTGCCGCAGGTTCACTTGTTCCATATGCTAAAGCGACTTTAACACGTCCAAAGTGGACTATTATCATGTCCATTTTAATAGCCAACATATGTATAGGTACCTGGAGAGTGGGAAGAAACTCTATAACCATTACCCGGTACTGTTAGGCTTTACGGCCTATTAGAGGTAATTTCTGGGAAGGCCACGGCAACATCCATCGGGAATGCGCGAATATTTACGAAAATGGCGCGCAGGTCTAGGTGTTTCAGAAATAATTATTATTGACACCTTGAGCCATGCCAATGATGCTAAAGTTAAAGGTACACGTATGCAGTTACCGTTAAGCCCTGAGTTGTGGGAGCCGACAAACGGCCTGGAGACGGGGGATCAAAGCAGCACCCTTTCCTATGTTGACGATCGGTTTTTATGTTGCCCGGCGAATAATTTTCGTTGCTTCTCGCGATGGTCGTCGGCCAGTCGACAATTGGTGCTATAAGAGGCTCTCTTATAATTGTTTTGCAATAACAATCGCACAAAGTCGGTCTGCGGAGACCGATATTTAAGATAATCCCTCGTAAAAATTAACCATCCATCAGTCAATCAAGCGAGGAAGGCTGTGCCAACGAACCAAGAAGAATGAACTGCACCTATGAGTGCCTACTTTTCTGCTTCTAGAACGAAACGAAATAGCATCCCGTGGCGTGCATTGTGCGTCTATTGCATGGCTTGGCTTCGGAAAAGGTAAATTGTCATGCAATTACGACGACAAGTCAAATCAATGTCAACCTTTAGCACAGGCCAGACAGGACGAAGCAATAAATTACATAATTGATGCGATAAAAATTACCGTCCTGCAATCTTAGTTTTGTGCTCCGACGGACCGTCGTTTTCTGGTCGGCGGGCCCTCTGCCCGGTTTTTTCAATTCGTTCCCGACGGTCTTCTTTTTGTGGCACGAATACCACAACTTCTCCAGATGAACCTCCGGCACATTTTATTGGAATTTCCTTTCAGACCCGTCAACATTGTCTGCAAAAGGCTCCAGGCGCCGGCAATAATTAATAGCGAAATCGACAATTTGGCGCTACGCGTTTTCGTAATTTCTGTTATCAGTTTGTTTATTTATGGAAATTTGTATCATTTCTTCGTGCGCCGCAACGGCTCGATTCGTCGGCTCTGTTAGACAAGAAGTGAGCTACCTTTTCAACGTATGAACGTCTTCATACCGCCGCCAATTGCATATATCATGTTATAGTCCCAGTTGGGGAGTAACCAGCATACACCTCGTCTACAAAGTATAGTCCAGGGCAATTACACATAAAAAACGAAATCCATAAGAAGAAGGCTGTATTGAATAATGGGCTTTCTTTAGAACTCTAGTCGCACAAAATTACGAGTTATACTAGTAATGATTATTCAATTATTAAAATAAATTGTACTTAATTATTGAATGAATCAACTCATTTTAAACAATAAAGGTAATAATTTTTATAAACAATAGTATGATACATAGTTAAAAGATAATAAATAGATATTGACTTTTCCAATTAGAGGCTGTAAAATATCTCAATAATTTTATATACAGTGAAACCCGTTTAATACGTTTTTCAAGGGATCAAACGAAAAAAACGTAATAAGCGGGAAAACGTTATAAGCGTTCCGGACAAATTCAATAGGTGTATCAACGATTTCAAAACAATGAAGTTTTATACACAGTTATATACACAATTTATTATAGTTATATAATCAATTAATTTTACACGTAATTAATTCTACACAAATTATAATTATATAATTCATAATACGAAATACGACATTTTCTACTAACAAAAATGTCCAAATCCTCTAATGAGCCTGACAAAGCACACTTTTAGAGATGAAAAATTAAAGAGTCGAAATTTCCCATACAAAAAAGACAAAAACGTTATAAACGGATAATTTTACAAAGGGGATGAATGTCCCGACTTAAGGTGAAAAGTTGTTATAAACGGGAAAACGTAATAAAGTGGAACGTTATATCCGGATTATATTGTATGGTCAATAATAGGGAAGTTATAGGGACCGAATGATAATGACGTTATAAGCGGGAAAACGTAAAATCCGGGAAACGTTATAACCGGGTTTTACTGTATTTAAGTACTAGTAGGTACATAGTTTTTGTGATATCTCAATATATAAAGAACAAATTTGAAATTAGTGAAATTTTATCAATTAAATGTATTATTTAAGTTTTCAAAATAATCGTATAATTATTCTAGATGTTAAAATTTGAGCAAAACTGGTTTTTTTAACATCGATTAAACAAACTTAAAAAATTCTATTTGGGTAAAAACGCTTTTCAAATTTTATGAATTATTCATTCATATCTACTGCTTTTACATAAATACACATGACCTTGCACTTCAACTCATTTTCGCCAATCTAAATGCTCTCCGAAAAACTCCGAATTAGGTCTTAAGGCGTTTGAAAATATACGTAATTGCTTTGCATTGGCACTTTTTTATCTTTCAAACTTGAAGTGTTCTCTAAAACACTCTTACAATTTCGATTATATTGTGACCGATAAAAATGTAATTCGAATAGTTTAGTGCTCAGAAAAGTGCCAAGAAAAACTGCAGTCCGAAAAGAGTGAAAAGCACTAGTGCATGCAGTCTAAGTTTTGCAATAAAATTGACAGCATATGTTGAAGAGGATATAAAATCGATTTCATTTATTATACTAAACAAAGGGACCGTTGTTAACACTAGCGACGTCTAAGAAAATAATCGTTGTTTCTAATACTAACTTTTAATGAACAGTTAACTCAGCTCTCTTAGTTTCATGCAAAATCGAATTTGCTTAGCTGGATTCAGACTTTAAAGCAAGTCGAGTTGCAGTAAACTGTTTTGTTTGATGTTATATAGACCTTTTAGAAATGATTATACCATGAGAACTAGAAAGGTATACGAGGAATTACCAATTTTTCAGTGCTAACGAAATTATGCAAGTCTTTGAGGTTAGATGCAGCCTGCAGCTGTAAAACTGATCAAGTTTTACAGGGTAAGAAAGACTCTGCCGTGCTGGAAAGTCATTTCCTCCTAACTCCTAACGTGCATAGTGTATTCGGTAAGATAAAATTGGCCTAAGGGGATTTTAGATTTTCTCAAGAAATTAGTTTTTAGCTTAGATGACTTGAAACTCAAGAAAGAGCATAGCAACTCATATCTCTCCGATGGATACCCCGGGGATGTTTCACGTTCTTAAGACATCAGTAAATTTGCAAGAGCAGTGGAGTGACGGATGGACGGACGTTCAAGATCATCCATTGAACTTCACTTAGATGAGGGAAGTGCTAAAAATGATGCATGTTACCGTAGGCAAACTGTGAGGAATATAAAGACCTTTAAAACTTAAGTAGACCCAGGTAAAATTCCTTTTCCGTGCAAAGTTATGAAGTGAAATATGCACTTCCAATTCTCTTTACTGACTTCAGTTATGCAGATTCGTAATCAGATCTCTCAGTTTAGATTTGTTACTGTTTTTGCTAATGCTGAGTTGTCTGCATAAATTCATATCGTATAACTTTCCAACATAATATTTGTGATTTATGTAAGTATAAACTATATTTATACAATGATGTTGATAAAAATGGTTTTTGTTCATTAATTTTCAAGAATTAATAAAAAATGCCAGTTTTGTTTATCATAGTTACATAAATTGTTAAATTTTTTTACCTTATAAAATTCCTTAAAAACGTCGATTTTCAATACGTTCAGGGAGACGTTAAACTCATTTTCTTTTATCCGTGCAAACATTTTTTCTGAGATTTCACATCGTTTTGTTAGTTTCCAAAAAATTAGAACTCCACCGCTCTTACATATTTTACAAGACATTTCCATTTGATGGTTTTTTCTATTTGAGCGATTTTACAAATTTGAAAAAAAATTCTTTCAGAAGTAGATTGTAGGTTGAAAGCACTTTGTGATACTATTTTCATATTTTATTATCTAAGTAAGAAAAAATATTTTACCTATACATATATTTTATTATTATATTGTATATTTATAATTGATATCCGTTTTAATTTTTCAGAATTTCGAGGATATCGGAAAACAGGTATGTAAATAAATCTAAATATAATTTTGTACAAATTCTTTAATTGGCGGGTATTAATGACATTACCCAAAATTTAATGGCACGTTAAGTAGGTATATATATTTTTTTAAAGTTGAAATGAAACAATTTCCAAAATAGACTCCTTTTTAATATTTAAGAAAATTCGTCGGTTACTAATAATTAGAGCGGTAGTTTCGTTGCGATATTCTCTATATTCCCAAATAATGTAAAGTGTAAACAACTTAAAAGATAACTTTAAATTGCTTTAATGTGCGATTTGACAAGTTGCGTGCTTGTCACCATCGAAAAGTTGAAAATAATATTTACATCTAAATTGCAATAAAACAAACAGGGCACGTGTCTGTATATGAAATATATTTTTCAAGTTATAATCGCAGTGGACATTATTATAGATATGGAGGCAAAACAGCAATTTTTAAAAACTTTCTTTCAGTCACAATCACGCGAAAACAATTGGATGGATTTAAGTAAATTAAACTTGGTTTGAAGGTTTGTAGCTTATGGGAGAGTCAAAAAATTATTTCTCGGAATAGCTGAATGGAATGAAATATAACCTTAATGTTTCTGTTACTTACCAATAAACGTCGCAAACAATAATGCTTCTGATACTCACCAATAAATGCCGCAGCCACCTTTATTTTGTTTTAACGAATCTTATCTATGTTAAAGAGAAGGCTAAACATTTCAGAATTGTTTAGCTAATATGTACTTACAAAATTTAGGTACATACTAAATTTAATCCTAATTTGATCATGAAAAACGCAATTATTATATCAGCTTCTTATAACTAACATGTGATGGGTACTATTACCAGTAAAATAATTGGGCCAATCAGAAAGCAGAAAAAAGCCAACGGCGATTCGTTTGTGCAACGTCTCAGTTAGAGTCAATATGCAATAACATATTTTATATTGAATGATTCGAATTAAATAAAAAGCGATGGTTAAATTACATAAAATAAAAATTTTAATCATAACTCATTTACATTACACATACAATTATAAAAGCAATACAATGCAAACAGTAGAAGCTTAAACCTGGCTGAATCTATTTAACTGTGTTTTAAGAGTATAGAAAGAATAGAAGGTTTCTAATTTATCTATTAAAATGTCCTGATTATTTCCGGTGTACCTATGTGTTGAACCGATATTTAAAAGGTCTGTCGCAACAATATTCCCTAGAGGCAATCACGCTGGTGCGAACATGACTGATGATCGTCGACTTATCACCTGGGGCTGTCTCTTTGAGTTAACGAGCGTAAACTACGCTAACAAAAGACTACTCGAAATTAATTATGAATAAAATTAAAATCACATTTCATAGACTTCGTATGTTTAACTAAACCTAGCAATAGAGTAGAATGACCGTTTAAAATGCATATAGAAACAGAATGAACCAGTTGGTTTGAAAACGACAAAGTGTGTAGGACACGAAACAACAAAAAAACACCAACGTCTCAGAAGCGAAGCAAGTCTTCAAGAATCTGCTGCAGCTGCTGCTCATCAGTCGGAAGAAAAGTGGCGTCTTCGGCATTTCCTAAGATGCAAGAGTTTGCTCCATTTTGTTTTCATGCCCTCCGTTTCGCTGCGAGGTGCCATGGGATGTTATTCGAAACTATTGCTTAATTAGTCGGAGTATTTGGGCCCTTGCCCGGCTCCAACCGAATCGTGCATCTTCGTGGCAGAGTCTAGCGAGCAGACTCCAGCCCGAAGAAAGTATAAGTATATAAATAGTTCCTTAAGTCAATTTCCTTCCTCGTGATTTCAGCGTGCGATCTGTAAACATAGCACCGGCAAGGATGTTATTTTTTTCTTATTCTCCATAGTCGTCCTATTCGAATCATTTGCCACGGCAAATGCATGTTCACGTTTTTTGCGATGACAACACTATTCCTATTATTTCCCGAGCCGAAAACCAAATTATTGCTGAGACGACTTTGCTGTGCCACTTCGGTTTGTGTATCTCTTCCTGTTTCTCACTACAATCTGTCGTTTTCATGATTTTGTGTCGATTAATCTGCGAAACAAGAAATGTAAATCGAACGTTAAAATAATACTGCTTTTGGAGATTTATAATTTGTTTAGTAAAACTTTTGAAAGAAAAGTTAATATCTGAAGAATGGGAACAAAGGTTACAGTGCAATGTAACACTTAAACGAGCGTTAAATTTTGTAAGACTCTTGGATGGGAGATTTAGCAAAGGTAAGGTAATAAGAAAAATGAAACGAAAATTACATCAAAATGCTATAAAATTCAGAGATATCCTGACCTGTGGTCCTTAAAGTGCTTTATGTTCGAGAATTTTATAGTATGGGAAGAATTTATGCTATAAACTGAATGGGGCGGGGAAAATTTTTAGTATTCCTCAGGATAATTAAATTTTAATTGTTGAATTTTATTCTTTTATGATCATTCAATAACAAAAACTGCAGCAAAAAAGTACAATAACAAAGTCTATATAAGCTAACTATATTAGCTGATTGTTAGACTATGACCCATGACACAAAAAAAACAACAAAACTTGTCAAATATGAGTTGTATTATTGGTTATTTGCAAATTACTCTATAAAAATAAATTCATTCAAGTTTTTTGAAACTAGACGCCTGGAAGTAGGATTTGCACAAACTTTTAGTATAGAATTCAAAATATATTTGAGGAGTCACTGTTCAAAATTGTTAAGATCCTCACAATAGGGAAGTAATTTTTAGAAGCAGTTTTTTTGGGAAAATAATTCAAATTAAACCATTCAGTGTACTAAATTTAGAAATAAGGTAAAAAGCAAACTATTAAAAATTTGTATGGTACTGACTACATTGAAACTAAAAACGATATAAATTTAAACTATTATTTTATTCTATTCTAGACAGTAAAAAATCAATTTGGGCGTTAAGCCCATGAAGAATATCCCTAGATTTATTTAAATTATATACATTATGTAATAGGTAACCTTTTTCCAACATACATATATGTGGCTTTAAAATTCACATCTCCGTTTATAAATATTAAACAACGTTTTAAACGCATCTTTTAGGTTTGGTGTAAAAAGCATAGTCAACATGACGCACCTAGTGTTTAGTGCTTTATTTACAACTCTCCGGCAGAGAATTCACGCCGGCGGCGCACAAAGGCGGTAAAGTAGAACGCTATGAGAAAAAAATTAATGCATACTGATCTCGCCCGCAGCATTGAAGCCATTGTTTTCATTTATCTAACATTTATCTCGACTCAAGTTTAAGGTCGTTCACGCGGCAATTAGAAGCGACAATACGACTTCCAACCATGCGCGCGTTATGATGGCGCGGAGGGACGACGCGCAGTAAAGAGCTAATTTCTATGCTACATTTATGAGAATGTGTCTGGAAGCTGCACTTTAATTACGTTTTAAATCTATTCATATTTACTTCGCGCTGGGGAAAGTATCAGCATCTTTCGAGGAAAATATAACTGAGACTTCGCTGAGTTGAATAAAAAACATGATACTAAGATTTCATCATAATTTAAAAATCTAACTATTGCTTATAGGTTCCTTTTACCATCTTAGACAAAAAGTATTATTCCAAGATCATTTATATAGAAAATAAAGCCGCATCCTTTATTGTTGTTACTTTTATTACTATTATTATAAGCCAGGAGGAACGATATCAAATAAAAAGTAGGTCAGTTTCAATGATTGGCTCAACACTTTAATTCTTCCAGTAATTGTGTCTTACATCCGGATCTTCTGAAACAAATTCAACAAAAGATCTGCATTTTAAGGTTTACAACTTTCAATTAACCCAAGAACTGATGCGAGCGAAGCATTCGAAGCGTCCAGTGCATTTGCTAATTGGGTTTAAGAAAATGGGTACATTTCTGCTGTGGCTCTTAGAGGAAAATCACTTTAGGCGATAGCCTATTTCAAATTTAATGGGTACTTTAATAAGCAATCGAAGCATAACTTCAAATTTAAGTCTTCAGAAAAATGTTTTCTTTTATTTTTGGTGCACATTTAATTCTGCGCTGTATTAATCAGTTCGTGTTCCCTGGTGATAAAATTGATTGGTACACGAATTCGTTTAATTTGTACATGATCAGGAAAAGATGAACAGAGAATTTCGAAAAAAAAAATATTTTATGATTTGGAAATTCTTGGAATTTTTATCTTTTATAGAAAATTGTACTTTTTAAGAAACACTTACTTTTAATAATTTGTTTTTTAATTTTTCTAAATAAAAACATTTTTGATTTCTTTCTTGCCCCCTGACAAATAATTAAAAAGAGAAATAGGAGAAACATATTTAAGTTTATATTATTTGATTAATGTGTTATTCTGGAATCTATTCAAATTTGCCTTTTATACAAACTTCGAATGTAGTTACTCTTACTTTTGGGTATCCACTCCCAATACACTTGAATTTTTTCCCTTTATTTATTCGAAATTTTAATCTTTTAGAAGACCTACTGGAAAAGATGAATTCTTCTTGTTTTAATAGTTTCAAGATTTGATATGATACTCAATGTGAGATTCTTTTAATCCTTTAATTTTATTCTGTTCGCTTTGGACCACCATCGATGGGATAGTTTTTCATACATAGTTTATTTATGAAAACAAAACCGGATAAGTATATCAAAATGTTTCAGTTCTGCCTAAATATGTAGTTGCGACCGGAAAAAAAAAGACGTTACCCTTCCAGTTTGTGATACTCTTGCCGGTATTAAATTTAGTTTTAAATACTCGCCAGCCGTCGGCGGCAGTAATATCATAATAGCCAATTTGCGAAAAGGCGAGTGGTCATGTGAGAAAATAAAACGACGCCTGTCGAGCCAAATTTAGAAGGCAGAAAGGTAAGGCAAAAAAAGGGGCATTTCTATCTTTTGCGGACCACAAGTTTTTGCACATTTCGAGCACATCCAGCCGAAACGCATGCAGAAGTATTTCAATAAAAATAAAATGATTCGAGTGCAGAAACTGGTTCCACTTTGGGCATCATCGCGGACCGCGAATTGTTGGGGCGACCAACACTGTTGAACATAAGTGAACTCTCGGTGAACCGCTTTCGGGGAGAAAATGAAGAGGAGTGATGTAACTTACCACTATTACAGATACAAGGTGCCCTGCTGCCGGTGGTCAAAATGATGTATGTAGAGCTTCTTTTTTGTCTTCTCCTTGGACGGCCTCAGGTCCCAGACCAAATTTGAAAGACTTCGAGGTCGTGAAAGGCGACGCGTCTTCTTCTCAGGAAGTTTTGAGTCGCCAGATGTACGACCACCACTTCGCGAAGAATCTAAGGTACCTTCGCGAGCACCTCCCGTACTTGCACTTTTGGACAGTTGATTGATCTTTTCCTGACCTTTTGGAGTCACAGAGATCGGAGTTGTGGAGTTGCTGTCTGGAGTCAGTTGCAGACTGCTTAAGCTCTTGTATCTATAGTATGCAGAAAGGGGGGGGGAGGACAAGATTCGTTACCTATGTCCACTCGATTCGATTGATATTTAGATTTTGCACTCTTACCGTATGTGAAACAGCGGACTCTGGGGCTCCAGACTTTCCTTGCCGTTGATCGCCGCGACTGGCGAATTCCCATTTGGAGGGGTATTGTTCGCAATTACCTTCGGATGATGGTTGCTCGATGAGTTCTTCACGTAAAGTTTTGGTAACGTTGGCCTTTGTCGTTTCTCTGGCAGCTTCTTGCCAGGAATGGTTTCAATCGGTGGTGGCACAGGTTTGATATCTTCCTGAATATGGCTATGATTAAAATGTGGCTGCAGGTGCGGTACCTGCAGTTGTGACTGATGATGGTGGTGATTATGGTGGCTATGATGACTATTAACTTGTTTACTTGACTCTAGACTACTGTAGTTATTATTGTTGCTGCTGCTGTTGTTGTTATTGCTGTTGCTGCTAACGCGTATTAGACTACTATAATTTCCGCTGTCTGGTTGTGACTTAATTGTGGACTCGTTTATCGGCTCAAAACGATTTATCCCTTTAGACAGGGGTGCGAGACCTCGCACATAGTCGTATATATGGTCAATTTCATTATATTCATCGGCGATCGAGTTTAAACTCGACGGCTGATACTTATTCGAATCACAACTGGCACTCTTTCGTAGTACGTAGCCATTTTCTAGTCCTGACGATACGACTATTGGCAGCTTACGACTATTACTTTTAGACTCTTTTTTCTCCTTTTCTGATAATTTTAGATCAACTATCTGAAGGCGATCACGTGCGTCTGATAGAAGTCGTTGGGCCTTCTCCAGAAAACGAGAATATTCAATAAAATTCTCTAGTTGTTCCATATTTTTTGCTCGTTGCAATTTTAGTTTTGCATTAAGTGGAACAGCTATGAGATCGGTATCCTTTTGCAGGGGTAGTGCAAACACACGATCGACATCAACACAGCCCAAAAGACGTAGTTCGGGTACAAAAGGTTGCTTTAAACCTTTTGGCGCGCTTCCATGGACTAACCTGTGAAGAAAAGGTTTATTTTTTTGTTTTATAGAAAAATTGCTTGGGAAGCTTTGTAAGCGATTTTTCTTATATAAATATATATGTAAAACATTAACCCGATTTAAAGAAAAGTGTTTAAACATTATTAACAAAAAAACTGTATAATTTCAAGATTGTTAAAGTTAAATAATTGAAACTTTATTTTTTTTTAGAAAGTTGTGGTCTCAGAGAAAATAAATAAGATAAACAGGCAAAAGAAAATATTGCATATCTAACATTGTAGTATTACTTGTTAATAGAGGACTTTATAAGGCCCGACTTTCAAAATCAGAGGGAAATTTAGCATAATTGTTTTAAGCCATTTTTTGAGATTGTTAAGATTTTCTTCAACGTTTTAGTAATCTTAATTACTTATAACAATAATTCTATAATTGAAGAATGGTATAATTAAGTTCATCTTACCTTACAATAACTGGCATACGTTTCATCAGTAAGTTTTTCACCGAATGAACACCACTGATACTATCTTCTTTGGCGATCGGTGAAAATTTTGCTTTGGCTTCGAGTGGCAAATTGAGGATCTCGTCCTTTCCATTCTTACATTGTAGAAATTTGCCATTATCTGTAATTGTTGTTAGTATCTCCCCAGCGTGGACTGTTTTATTTAAGTGATTGCATCGAAAAGTTTCGCGTACCAAAACGCGTAAATTTCGACGCTTCGAGAGCTCAAGGACGGAGTCAATACACCGCGTCGATCGGCCATCCTCACTAAGGAGCTCAAAGTAACCAGGATACGTTTCAGGTATTAGCACCTTCGGTCCAACATTGGTGGGCTTTCTGCCCTCTTTGATCTTGATCGGTTGCGCTAGAATTTGATATTTCTTGCCCGCGTTCAAGAAGAGCGCCGTGCTCTGGAGCGATGGGTTCGATAAGGTCGGCACTCCCAAGTTCTGGTGTTGTCCCTTAACGATCTTGGCAACAGCGGGCAGCTGCTGTCTCGCGAAATCCCTGAGATAAACTGGAATGGTATCCCCGAATCGGGATGCGGCCAAGATGATTTGGCCATCAGTTGCGGCCATCGCTTTTCACGTAACACCTCGTTGCTGAATGCACAAACATTAATCACATTATTTATTGGCCGCAGGCGTCTGAATGTTATCGGTCTGATCTTGCGGCTCCTTCGTCTGCAGCTTCAGTCCCAACAAAGAAGGTGGTCGCCGATGTCTGCAAAGAGAGAGAAAAATCCATGTGAAATTTATTGCATTTGTACGCCACATTTGTTTGATTTTTCAGTTGACTAAATTATGATCCACTCTTAAATGGTCATAAGGCAGCGGTTTTATGGTTTATCTCGTAAAGGGTTCGCCTGATTCAGGCTCGTAAGTTCTAGAAACGGCAACTGACTTAAAAAGGCCATTAGTATGCTGTACGCCATTTTGTGTGGCTATCGATCGACTAATGATCAATTCGCTAGACCTCTAAAGAAGACATTCCTTTGCCCCCGAGTGAAGAAGGTCTAAAGACTCTGCGCTACGAATATACATAACTTCTAATAGCCCATTAACGACACTTTCCAAGTGAGTTTTAAGCGCTAAATCTAAGCCCATGAATATTTAAACGATTTGCATTAACACCCATTTGGGAATAGTTTCAGTACCTATATTTTTTGTAGATAAATAGATAAAACATCACCGTCCCTTTAGTAATTGTCTAAATTTCCTTTGTCAAGTTGGTTTAAATTCATCGTAAATAATGTTTTGTGAACTTTGAAATTTTATTTCATTTTATTATGTTATCGCTAAATTCGAGCAGGTTGGAATGGAATAATAATATCGTTCTTATTGTCACTATCGAAAGCACTAAAATTATCGTCACTGAAAAGACTCCAAAACTAAAAACCAATGAAATTTTGTAATTTTCAGCTGTTAAGGTTTATTGGCCTTTTAAATTAATGCGTCCATAACTATATGAACATTGCTTTATTCTTTTCTTTTTATTCGTCAAACTTGTGTAAAATAATAATTTTTTGATAAAATGAGAATAAGTAGATTTGACATAGATAATTTTAGTTTATTAGGCATATGAGATAGAATGAGAAGCAGACATACAATCAGATGGATCAGATATATTAATTTAAACTAATAGGTATTACGTTTTATTAAAAAAAAAGTTAGCATTTTCTATTTTGATTTGATTTAACGATAGTTAAATCTGGAGATATTCCAAATTCTTTTTTTAGCAACTGAATCATAAAAGAGAGTAGGTATCTGGCGGGCATACGGTCGTAAAATAAATTTTTTGGTTTCTAAGCTTAAGAGATCACTATTGGCCACTGGTATTATTAGCCCATTAATAATATTTTTGTTTGTCTCATAACAACTTCCGCAATGCATATATCTTGGGCAGTTTTAAAGTTATAAATTACCATGTCCATTGCAAAGATTACTATTCCTAAAAGGCCTTGTCCAGACTGAGGAGACCATTAATCCCGAGATTGTGCACTTTTTTCGCTTGTCAAAAAAGCAATTATTCCACTTTAACACTTTTCCCATTTTCTCTTCACCTCTATTGAACATCAGTCAGACGGTCTGGTTAAAATTCAACATGAGGCTCGCATTGCAGACGAATGCCTATAAGCCAACAATGGGACGAAGGTAAGTAACATAAACCTGTGGTCTTGAAAAAGGCAAACCAAATGAAATAAAATAAAATAGTAAATGCACATTTAGCCCCAACAATAAATAGATTGCAGAGAAACCCTTCTACCTCCTTGGCGAATCATTAAGCAACTCATTTATTATACCAAGCCATATGTACCTGCAACGTCGTGGCTAAGAACACATCGACGTCTAGACTCTAGACAGCCGGTCGAGATGCAAATTTTAAAATGCACTTCTTGGCTTGCATCTGCGTGATGTAAGCAGATGGATGGATGCATAATTACCACATGCGTTGCCATGTAGGGATACCCGAGTACGCCTTGGGTATGCCATCCTTAGATTAAAAAGGACATTGTGTTCTATGTTTCCACTACCTTCCACGGCCTTTTGTGTGCTAGATACCTCGAAACGTTTGTAAACCAACTTTTTTTTTATTTTCTTTAAGGAAGGTAAAGCTAAAGCCGGTATGTAGCTCCTGATCTAATTTAAAATATTTTCTTTCTTTTTTTTTGGTTTGCGCAATTTTTAATGCAGCACACATTGCACAATGAAATGTTTTGAATTCATTGCGGACTTTGTATTAACTTACATACATACATAGTTTGCAAAATATAGATCAGCGCTTCTAGAAATAATATAGTAATATTGTTACTAATAAAACTTTTCATGTGATATATAACTATCCAACGTAATGAATTTTTGAAAGTAAATAAAGAGAGAAATGCGAAAAGAATAAAAAATAAATAAAAGCAACGATTATGATGAAATGAAATAAAGAAATAATTTCGTAATGAGTCAATCACACTCTTTCACATTTACGAACCATAACCGCAAGTCATTCAATTTATTTATTTTTCGATGCGTCTCGTATACTTCCCAATAACAAAATGAAGAGAAAAAGATAAACAAGGAATTGTTGAATATGCAAAATGGGATATTTTTAAATGTCTTTCATATTAGTCACTGTACCGTGTCACTAATGAATGCCATCATGTCCAATGTGGCTGACCCCTGGTTTAATGCTTTCACACAAAAAATATTCAGCTACAATTACGCGATCATTGTCACCTGGATTAATGAACTCCGGGCAATTACTCTGCAAATTTCTGTCTCTTTGTTTGGAAGTGTTTGTCTGGCTACTGTTAGAATATTAAATTTATATAGTATTTATGATAAACAAATTGTTAGGAAGCGTGAGCACAACGGCTTTTTTATGTTATCATCTATTGTTCAAGATGTTTTGGATTTCCATGCCAAACGGACATTGTTTTTCTACGAAATTCCTCGCAAGAAGACATCGAAAAGTTTTATTTTTATTTTTGATACGATTCCTAAAACAGATTTTTTTTCCCTATTTTTGATTTGATGAGTATATGATTTGATGTATACATACATATGTATGTCCATCCTGCCAAACAGTTGATATACATATCTACTAAAAATGTCGAATACATTTTATGCAAAAATGCATTCGCATGGCGGACAGGTTTATTGGTTCGGTCGAAGCTACGTCCGAAATTCGCAGAAACATGATATCATCTCAGCTCCACCTAATGAATGATCATGAAACATGCCATCAGGCCATTTATTCAAAATCTCATCCGACCAAGTCCTCAACGTGACGTGCACCACATACACGTCGCGACGCGCGGACAACAGCGCTGGGGCGCTCTTCGGCGGCCGGAGGAAGAAGCCGTCGACTCACTTAAGTTGCGCGCCGTACATGAGACGGCCTTGAACTCATATTTTAGGCCAAGCTCAAGGTCACGCACCGATGCACATTGCAAGTCGAGTGCGGGGCCCCACCGGAGGAGCGCCAGCGAGCAGAAAGTTCTATGGCGCATGTCTAGCGGCTAAGTGCGCCCCAGCCTAGCCCTAGCAGCTTACTTTCTTCTGCTTGGATGAGCGCAGTGAACACCTATCGCATCGAGCCATCGAAAGTAGTGCATCGCATGGCGTCGTTTTACCTACACCACATACCTCTTCCACCTCTTTGGCCAAAAGAAACTCCTTTGACTGACTTTGCAGAAAGGAAATTGGAAAGAAATCATAATTTTTGTACAACTATCTATTTCTAGACATACTATGGTCTGTCACATCTTTTAGGGCATGCTTGCAGTGAGACGAAGGTTTATCTTACAAGGAAACCGTCTAAATTTTCTTCTCCGATTTAGAGGTTGAAAATTCCTTCACAATACGGAATTTTTGTGTAAACACATACATGTAAATATAATTAATCAGAATATTTAATAGAAAAATTTAGAAAGGGGTCTTTTAATATTACACCCTCCACGATGATATCTATAAAATCATGTAAAACGGTCTAATTTTAACGATACTGCAATATATGTATGTATAGTTGCATTTTCCTGCACTCATCAATAAGTAAAGCGAATTGTTCTACACTTAAAATTGAATTATGAAATTAAGTTTGTGGACCTTTGTATGGCAATTTTCAAACTTTGTTACCTATTTGGTATTTATAGTTTATAGGAATTATGAAAAATGGATCCAAGAATCTAAATTCTAATGCCTGGGTATGAATTAGCCGAACTTTTAAAACTAAATAGATTATACTTTATAAAGCTAAATAAGGTTTATTTTACAAAACGCATTCGATTTATATTTGCAATTATTATTGCAACATTTAATATTAATTATTAAGTCATGTTTATAATTTCTTCGTTTACCTTCTTCTGCACGATTTGGAAATCATAAGAATGTGGAAATATTCGGAAAACTACATAATTTTGCACATTGCGAACGTGATAAAAATTATTTCTTAATATTGTTGTAAAATGAATATGAAATTGTTTTTTTTTTTGCAATTCTGGAAATTTATATGTAGGTAATTGGATTGTTTGTACAAATTTCTTCGGTTTACGCAGTGCTTTTGCGATTAGTCACGTACAAAATTGATATCAAGTTGTTCTATCTTATCAAAATTGTTGCTAATATTTATACTGATCAACGCTCCTCAGTAAGATAAGTTAAGTAATAAAACGTGATTATTATTGTGAGTCAGAGGGAGACAATAGCCTCGAGCACTCAGAAGGTAGTCCCATTGCACTCGTTATAAAATGTTATAATTTGTGATTTTTTAAATTTCGTCAATACAGAAGGTTTGAAAACATGCGTCTTACCTTTAAATGTTGGAATGCAAAAAACCCTGCTTTTAATTTTCTGATGCGTTTGTCACTGAACAAGAGCCGTATGAAGTACACCCAACTGACGAAAGCAAAAATGTCCGTGAGAAAGTGGCGGTAATTTATTGCCGAATGAACGACCCACTCAAAGTCGAAGCGCGACACTCTTAACTTCTTGAGTTTCAAGCCTCATTGATTTTCGCCAATTGTGAAATGTTTTTTTTTTTCTCGCGGTTTTCGTTAATCGCGGCACGACAAGAAATCTCGTCGTGATGAATCAGCCCCAGCCCCTGGGACACCGGAGGAATTCTTTTGCACCTTTCTGGCCGGCCAGATCTCGCCAACTGAGGAAGAGGTGAAGCGAAGAACGCTTTTTGTCGCACGCAAATCGCAATCATTAAGCATTCACGAGGTGCGACTAGCGTCGATTTATGAATTTAATTTCGGCGATAGATTCGGCGTCTCGAATGGATCAAAACAGGCGTTGGGGCTATTCCTCCTGACTCGCTAATTAGGGTGGTTATGTTTTGTCGATGTTTAAGTTTAACGGAAACCGCGGCGATTATGTTCGTGCAGGAATTCATCACAATGATGAGATTCGTCAAATTGCCTGTAAGACATGATCACATTTCCGTTAAGAGTCGCTTTACGACGATTATCTCCTGGTCGCGGATTAGCCTTTGAGAGGGTCATCTACGGAATTTTAAACACCTTTTAACGGCACGAGCGCGGGATGACATGGGGCCAAATGTGATTCTCCTGTCGAATTTCGGGTAATTTGACTGATTTAAATAATTAAGGTTCACGCCGCCTGGTTTTGCATCGCCTCTAACGAATTTTATGCCTTTTAAGCCAGCTATAATTCGAGATGTTCCCCCCGAAACAGTTTTAATGATTAATTTTTGTGGTTTCCAGGGCTAATGAAGCCGAAATTCACAACAGTTATGCCCTGAGCCTTGTTCACCGGGCCAAGAAATTTTGGGGCCCGCAAAGAAAAACCTCGCTCACGGTAACGGTGAAACCGCTACTACAAAATTTTTATGAATTTTGGGAAATAATTTGGATGCGATTTCATACCTTTTAGCGGCCGCGCTGATTCGAGAAAAAAGTTAATGCACTTTTAATTTTTAATATATCGCCGGAGTAACGAGCCGAACCGCGCGAATACATTTCTTTGAGGCAGGTGGGATCCTCATCAATTTCTTAACGGCGTGTGCTACATTCTCCCAATAAGGAACGACATGTGGAAACCACCAGAAGCAGAACATCGTTACTTTGAGGAGTTTCAATAAGTGTCTGGAGCATAATTAAGCATAAATCAAAATCGTAAATTAAACAATTTATTGGCAACAGGACCAATTATTAACGATTAATATCCTGACTGAGACAAGCTTTACGACTAATCATTTCATCTCTGAAATTTTAATGATGACAAGTATTTACATATGGGCGTATAATTATCGTCTTTAGAAAATAATATTGTCCAATTTTCACTGGGTGAGGCCGTGAAAGAAGCATCATTGCAATTAAACTGAAATATAAGAGAAAGGTTCTTTTCAATGATGTTAAAACGAACGAAAATAAATTTTAGTTTTGCGAGACAAAAAATTTAAGCATGGAAATAACAATTAAACAATTTTTAGATACGTTTGAAACTGACTAAGTTTGTGTATCGTTATTAATTATTGTAGGATAAAAGCAAATTTTGTGTACCGACTACTATACCACGTCTGTAATTGCAACTGCTGAATTAGAAGAGAAATAAGAAACGTGTAATAATTACCACAATGTTCACAGTGCTTTTTGCAGTACAGCAAAGAAACACGATCCATTTCCCAACGCTGTCAGCAATTTTCTATATCTTACAGATTTATGTTGTGTGTCATGAAAAGTATATTTTAAAATAAACTTAATTCAAAAATTTTATAATTTAAAGCAGCTCCCATGCGCTGCAAAATGCTGACACTTGGGAATTTCTCAATTGCAAGTTGGTGTTCGCGGGCATTTATCACAAGTTGGCATCGATTTGAAGAAAAAAAAGTTGTTTTTCGAAAAATAGGTTAAAAATCGGTCATAATTAATTTTATCAATTTTATTAAAAATTAAAAATAAAAAATCAAGAAAAAATATATTAAAGTTTAAGTTTGAATATTTTTGAAATACTGCAGCTTTGTGTACTTAAATAATGACTGTTTTAAAAGCAAGGTGTATTTTATTTATTGAAATATAATTAAATTAATGTACGATACAACAGAAATCTCGGAATGTAAAGAATTTTCTTTTGATTAACGGGATGCAATTATAAGAAAACTTTATTCCATTTATTCTGAAAAAATATTCTTCTCAATAAAAAATTACATATTCAGGGAATAAAATTTTAATGATAAAAAATGGTGCATTAAGATTTGAATAATCCACAAATGTTGAGTTTAAAATAGAACAGATTTCTTATCCAGGGTTTTACCCAGAATAACATTCCCTTTTTAATCGAAAAACTCATAAAACTAATCGAACTTTACCTAGGGAGCACGAACTTAGGTAGAGCGACAACGGCTAAAAGAGGACCATTCGTACGTGAACAAAACACTTTAATTAAAAGCAACGCGCAATTAAGACGATGTAAGTTTTAATTAACACATTAAACGATTCCGTTTCTCGCTAGAGGTGTAATTAAATTGATTTTCAATTTGAGATTAAGAACCAGTTCGGTTCAAATATCTTGCAGGACCTCTAGAAGAAGACGCTCTGGGCGCTTCTATAAAGTTGTGAAAACTTGAGTCAGATTCATAGAAATCAGCCTGGCTGCGGGCCACGTCGACTAACACTTAGTAAAAAGGAGGAGCCAACTCCTCAGGGTCTTCCTAGGAGATTCGAAAAGCCAAATGGATTGCCTTTCGGCTTGTAATGCGATTTCTGCGGTAAGACCGGTAGCCGCTCGTTAGATAGGTTTAGGTAGCACCTGCAGCTCTTACCTGGAGAGAAAAATGGCATGCGGTTAATTTGGGTAAGTGGATTTTCTTCAAGGATCGCTGAAGAATGGTCAGCCACACCTGAAGGCTGATTAAAACTCTATTAGCTGTCGCGCGTTGCATTTGTGACGCGTTACGATCAGCTAAGACAATGTATACGGTTTGTGCGCGGCTATCCGACGCGGGGCGCGAACATATCGCGCAAGATGCACACGTAAAATTAGCATGAGCGCTAAATTAATCATTCCCGGCATGGGTATACGCAACTTTTGTCGGCATGCGCCTTTGCGCTGTTTTGACTGTACACAACGTGACCTCTGCGCAGCGCTGTAAATCGATAATAATTTTCGAAAGATTAATGACATATGAAATTCAACAGGCTGGATAGAAATTGATTTCGAGATTGGACCGTACTTGCCGCAGTGACCCGCTGCGCCGAACACATCGCCAGGTGTCTGAATGATCTTGATCTTGTCGAGAACCACTGCGTCGTCGAATGTTGGCGGCGTACATAGATAACTGTCGTTATTTTATTGCACCGAACAGCTAAAATTTATGACTTTCTTTTAAAAGCATGGAGACGTAAATACTAAGCGTTTTAATGGCCGGCATCTTAACCCTTTTAATATCCGACCATTGGATTACGGTGAGTGATGCGATGATTTGAACGAAATTGCCATTAAAGGTGCAAAAGTTTTGACTCTTTCACATTATTTATTGAAACGGGTATTCACACCCTGCTGCTTATGTAGTCAACTCCTTATAATGGAGCATTTAAGAAAAAAATATGTAATATCGTATCTCTTTGAATTAATGCAGTTCCCCTGCTGTTGTGTAGGATGCAAAACTTGTTCTAAACTCTACGATAATCGGTTTAGTAATTCGATGGGTCAGAAGCTAATTAGTGCTGGGCCGCAAAATCATGTTGGAATTAAATTATAAACGATCTCATGACACGCGAATGTTACAAATCATATTTTAAAACAAAGTAAACATGCGTTGATCGATTTTGGAGAGGTGGACAAAATCAGGTTTTTAGAAGGACTAATTTTCTTATATCAATATTATATCAATTAAAAATATTCCAATTGCAACAACAAGGGAATAAAGAACAATGAAACTTTTGGTAGGGCATTCGAAATATCACCATTATTAAACGATTATTTTGAATCATTTCAAATCAAATCGATTTACATATTTCGTATTTTGGGTATTACTTTCATGTGGAACAAATAGTAAAAAACGATCTAAATAATTATACTTTTTAAGCTACGAAAAGCTCAAATAACTATTAAGAAATTAAATAAGAAAATTTTCGCAATTTCTCACTTCTTAAATGTTTGCTTTTCATAACTTTGAATTAGTGTAAAACTTACATATAATGAAAATCATTTCCAGGAAACTTTTAAAATTTTTTTGCCGTATGTTCAATATTTTATAAATCGATGTTGACTTTAACGCTCGATTACGAATCCGCAAATTGCAATTTTTCCAAATATCAGACTTTTCATAAAAGTGGTATCTTTATAAAGTATGTGTGTTATTGGTCGTAAGATGAATGCGGAACTACTCTTAAATGATGATGCGAACCGGTGTAAAGACGTAAAAAACGAGCAGGGTATTCTTAAACCAATAAAAGTTCATCAAGTCATTCATTGCTCTGAAAAAAAAGCGTTTTCAGTAACACTAACGGTGCTGACGCTGATTTATAGTGAGAATACGACAAGATGAAAGCAATCAAAATAAAATCCTCATTGCAATGGGCATTGCGACAACTGCGATCTCTGACCAGCGCCACCTATAGAAATTACTGAGTGATTGATGATGCTGGACGCTGCGGTCCATGACTAGCCTTTCATAAGGCTGTCCATGGCTAGGATGATGCATTATCTGTAACCTGCCCAGCGGCGATAAGTGGTACTTTCCTCTCCGGCGTCTGGACCATTCCGTGGCCCCATCGGCTTAATGATGACATATGGAAATCCACTGTAGAAAATTAGTAAAAATTTCTCCGGCGATCATGGCGCACTGTTCTTCCTCCCATTCATCGGGACGCAGCGCGAAGTTACTAAATTTCACTCAGATGTCTGCTAGATAGTAAGAGTGCTTCAGCAATCAGCATCCGAGCAGGCTAATTGCATATTGCGCAACGTCTTTCTGCATCTCGCCGGGGAGACAAAACGACCTGAGGACGGTAGAGCGCGAGGCCCGGGTCTATTTGCGGGCACCGTTCACCTCACCGGACTCAGATGGTCCCCTGGACTTATGACAGCTCAATGGAACTATTTTCACGCGAAAATTCTTTATTATTGAATTTAAATCGATCACCGCAAGCCTGTAATTAGCCTGAAATCATAAATTCATCGTGGTATTGAAATCCAGCAGTTTTTGCTGTCGACACGACTTTGAAATATCACGTACGCGATGGGATGGCAGCGTTTGGCGCGTTTCCTTTTCTCAATTTTATGCAGCATCCGTGCACGTTTTCATTTCACTGTTTCCACATCTTCGCGAAACATCTTCGAATTCAATCGAATCATCTTCGGTAATGAGATGGAGACGTGATCAATTCGGGGAGGTGCAGCCCTCCCAATTTTTATATATGGAACCAAACGGCTGTTGCCGGTTTTTTTTTCATCGTTTTTCGCTCCTTTGATAAATCGAAGTCTTTTGATTTTTTTAAGAAGTTCGTCATCTTAACACTTTAAGAAGTTCGTCATGTTACACATAGGAATTTATGTGGGTTCGATGGCACTGAACGCTTAATTTCGCTACTAACTTGAGTTACTGTGCGGTAATAGCGTGAAATGAGATTATTCCGCTTCAATAATGGCTGCTCCTGGCAAAATTAACCAGGCAGCGATTCGCATTTTTTTTAATTGTTGTTATTGACTTCAGGAGGCCTTCATGGCGTTATGATAAAAGTGTTTCTTGAATGGTTTTTTGCTACTAAAATACATTTTAGATGTTTTCAATTTAAAGCCATCGAGAGGTATTTTTTTGGCATTATTATTTCAAACATGACGCTACACAAGAAATTGTAATACCTACATAATTGAATTTTGATATATTGAAATATAACTTCAATTTAAAATTATATCAATTTAGTTAAATGCCTATATAAAAATTTTGTTATGTACATATACAATTATTCAAAGATATGTATACAATCAAGAATTTAATTATCACGGAAACGATTTTACGAATTTGTAAAAGAAGTTTTTCATAACACTGGAAAATTACAAAGGTTTATACGTCAATTAAAAAAAATGACAAAAGTTGAAAATGTTTAAAACATACATACATATGTATGGACATAAAACATTTTATATTTCAAATAATTAATTATACAATTAAAAGCCGTACAAGCGAATGTACTTTATTTTTCTTTTCAAAATCTCCTCGCCACTCTCATGTGTTTACATGTTTATCTTTGTGCATATTAATGAAGATTGTTTGTGGACTCGATGACAATTTATGCTTTGTCCCCCAGGCTAATCGCTTCAATTTATTCGAAGTGCTTAACCGTTTTCGCATTCTTTGCATTCATCGCGGCAACTTAATCAGCCACCTACCTGTCGCAGTCTGCAGTTAACGAGATATAAATTGTTTCCCATCTTAATAAATAGTATGCAGAACGCTCAGTTCTTTTCATTGCCTTCGGTCCATACTGAAAAGAACGCATATATAATAAAAATGCAGCTGCATTTTATTCTGCAAAAAGATGAGTCATTCACTTGATAGTATAATTTTTTTCTCACCTACCAGAAGAATTCGAAATCTGGAGGTTTTTTTTTCTGGGGTATTTCAAAAGCACCCAATTGATGTGACGGTGCTTGGCACTTAATTTGAAGTGAATATTCATTTCGGAGACTTTGCTGATTGAGTGCTGAGTCTCATAAAAAGCCGAACTCATATACGCCAAACTGGCGAGACTTTCTAACCGCAATTCCGCGGATATCCTCCTTAATTAAATGCATTCATCGAAGATTTGTGTGTCACTAAAATCGGCTGTTGATAAAGTAGACCACGGCCACTTGAAGTCTTTTGGCTCGGCTGGGAGTTTTTATGTCCAGCGGCAGCCTCGACCTGCACCACCTTGGCCTTTGGATTATTGATGGATGCCCGGTAAGTACATAACGTAACTAAAAATTGAATAGTTCGGGCGAAAGTTTTGATTTCTCGCCGCGTATCTTGCACTCGACTTGCATTTATGTAAGCACTCTTTGTTACGTGATTAATGACTATTGGAACGGATCCAAGAATGAGCGACCATGTCATACACAATGCAGCTAAAGTGAAAATCCGCTGCGTGTACCGTGATCTAATTTATGCCTTTTCGCGAAAATCTCATTTTAATTTGCCTCCGCAACTTTCGTTTTCATATTTTCTCGTGAAGAGAAACGGAGCGGCTATTTTTCACCCAAATTCCTAAGGTGACTGTCAAACAATTATCACTTGCGGCCTGTGCGCAAAGCGGAAGGTAGCAAACAGTAAAAATTCACTTATTCTTTTCGTCTTGACACTTTCGTTGAAGATATTAATCATTTGGTCATGAACGCTGGGAAAAAAGGGATTTTACACAAAAAAACAGCTTTCTAGTCACTTTTCTTAGAAATTGGTGTCAGTAGGCAAATCAAATTATAAAATCCGATTTCAGTAGAGAATCCACGATTAGAGGAATGAATAATTTTATTTCTAAGAAAATTATATCCAGCTGTACGTTTTTGCGGCATTTTTACATTGTTATAGGAAATGACGCAAATAATAATTAGTAATATCATTGACACACTCTAAGCGAAATTTGGAATTTTTAGGGTACTCAATTTCATAATTATTTTATTGCTTTGAAATTAAAGTCTTTGTCTACATATGTTGTATTTGAATATGTAGTATAAGTTTAAATTAGCCTTAGTATATTTTGCAGTTGAGGGGTGTCTGTGCAAAAAATATTATTAAGTATACCTACATACATATTTCCACCCTACGGTTATTCCATGTTGGTTTTATAATTCTGAAACATATATTTTGGCGTAGAGAGGACTTAGGAATTGATAATTTACAATTAATTTTGAAAACTACTTTTTAAAAGCATTACAATAAGAAGACTTGTTTTGATCTAAAATCTAAAATGTTAAAAAGTGCGAAATAATCTGTAAAAAGAATCATGTACGCATTTGTAATTCACCTTGCTTTCATTAGCCCTCAACTGAAAAGTCTTATAGTTCAATTTATTTCCGACATACACTCCAGTATGGCACAAGGGGCCTAAAATTGTTTGAATATGCCAATAAAGGTCTAACTACTCATCTAGACATAATAAGTTGCATTACTAGTGCAACTTGACCTTTCTGTCTATTATTAGTCGGTTTGAAAAATCCGCATGAATTAAGTGGCGTTGTCAATTAACATGCAACCCGTCGTACAAAACGTTGACCTCCATCAAGTGGTTTTAAACAATTCCCTGAAGCGTTGTTCTCTAATCGGCAGATTAACATATTATTGAGTGACGTAACAATCACAATTTTCTTTCACCTGGGCCGACTAATAACCAGATGTCAGCGCAAAGTGATCCAAAACGCAGTGTCAAGGTGTTAATTGGACAAGGTAAAGTGACTCGGCGTATTTTAGAAAAATGAAAATAGGCTTTGATCGGCTCAAGACGCAAGAGTTTCGATCACCTATTGACATCGCAGGGCCGAAATTAATGCTATTGCTCCAGTAGGGTGCTATCGGAGTGCTATTGGCTCTTCAGATGATAGTCCAAGGTGACCGGTGCTGAGTCAATGGATGCCGGCGGAAAGCGGAATGGAGATGTCGTGTTCCGACGGGAAAATCAATTTATTACGAGTATAATCTAAAATCCCTGCGATCGGGCCCTTTGATGCTATATCTTGCACGTATCTCGAAGGTTCAATCATTTTTGTGGTGAAAATCGAAAGCTGCAGTGGGAAACCGCGTATCATTTTGCAATTGTATTACGTATTTCTTTCAGATAGTCTTTGGCTGGTTTTGGTGCCCAATGGCGATCACCCCGGCCGCACTATGCCCTCTATAAATCCTGGCGTGGATCGACATGATCCATTCCGCTTCAGAACCTTCAGACAAAAACAATCTGCCGCAGCTAAACGAAGCAATCGCCTTTGTTTCATTTTTCATAGAAAATTAAAATTTTATGGTCACTGTGAGCGCAATGGTTGAGTAAGTCACGTTTGATGTAAAAATTGCTATTCTGGCGCAGACTGTCTAAAGATACAGAGCCCAGGTAATGCTTAAAGGAACATTGTTGCAGGTCTTCGGCGGATCGAGCCGCGGTGGATTTCACTATTCTCACTTCTATATTAAACTAGTCTCAGCTCAAGATGGTGATGTCACGATGATGCAACTAAGACAGCAGGGAAGGCTAAGTGTTGACATTTAAGAAAATTACCGTATTTATCACTGATGCACCATACCTGGAAGAGAAAAGAAATTAAGAGGTTAGTTTAAGTTCTACCAACTTTTAAAGTAATTAAGTATTTCTAATATGTTGATATGCTTAATATTCATATACTTAATGATTGAATTGATTTATTATTTGATTTAATGAAAAATTTGCAAAACCACTATTGATTGAGGTATTATAAATTCATTTCATATACATTATATGAATGTGTTTTTCTGTTTACAAATTCTTAAAAAAATAGCGTTAAAAAATACAAATCATAGAATTTGATTTGATTTTTAATAAATTATTAAGAAATAAAGGCCCATAGAAGTTTATACCGGATCTTAAATAAAAGTCTGAGTCGTAGTCTAGAAATATCAAATACAATTTGTATTTAAAGTCGTTTTCACACATTTTGGTGAACAAGCTTTTCATGAGTGTGGCGTTTTGTCAAAGTTTTTGTATTTTTATATGATTGCTTAATGCTTAAGATTTGAGATATTTTTCTTTAAAATGGAAGGCGATTGTGGATTTTCATTTACGAATCCGTAATCTACGGACAAAACATAGAAATGAAAATTGTATATGTCGTTCTCGAAATTATTTTTTCTAAAGCAAAGTTAAAAGATAAGCTTTTTTCAAATTCGTAATTTAGCTTGGACATTATTATTTAAAATTAGTTATGTTTTGAACGTCTACATTTAAGAAAGATTCATACTCTTAGATGACTTATACAGGTTTATTAATTAATTTCACAAGGCTAAGTAAAAGTACATGGCTAAGAAGTCATTTGACATTTTTGAACTATAGACTCTTTGGTTGGGCTGATGAGCTTGAAAAGAAATACCACAAATTACATTACATTCAGGTTTGAGTACATTATGTCTTAGAAAATGTTGCAATCTTATCTGTGGAACTAGCTAAGCATAAACTTGTTTCACAGCAACCTTTTCAAAAAAAGTGAGAAACAGCGCATGAATTATACCTTGAGTATAAACAAATTAGATGCGACCACTTCGACGCCACAAGATAGCTTTTAACTGCAAATTGTAGATAGGTATTAAAAAAAATTCTAATTTAAAAGCAATTTATCGAATGGAAACCGATTGTTGAAAAGCGCAACTGATTAGTGGTTCAGTTGTTGCCATGACCGTTGAGTGAAGGTAATAAGCAAGTAAAGCTTCAATTTGCTTCAGCGGGTTAATTAAGACAACAGAAGATGAGGAATGTCATTTTAAAGCCGAATTTTGCATTTGCACACATTCATTATTCCACCTCAACCCATTATTCATGTGACCTCTGAGGAATCATTACCACTGACTTGGGGTTTCGCAACGCTCCATGAAAGTAAAAATCAGAAATTATTTTGGGACTATGCTGTAATATATTAAAAACGCTAAAAAGGTCACAACAAGTAGCTTCTCACATGTGAGGTTGCGTGCCGTGCCACAGTTAAGGCGTATATAATTTTAATTAGTGTGCCTCGAAGGTCAACCTTTCCCACAAACCAGCCCTGAGGGCGCTTCGTTTAAGGATGGTTCGTTAGAAAAAGAAAGGTCGTCGTGCTTATCTCATGCGCTCGTGGTAGACTCTGAAACTTAATTAAGTATTATCATTTAATGAGCAGATTGTACGCGACATCGTGCATATGATGTGTGATA
The DNA here is from genome assembly GCA_933228815.1 of Machimus atricapillus. Taxonomy (NCBI): domain Eukaryota; kingdom Metazoa; phylum Arthropoda; class Insecta; order Diptera; family Asilidae; genus Machimus; species Machimus atricapillus. The sequence goes on along the minus strand of OW121786.1, from coordinate 28,591,259 downwards.
GAATGGTTTGCTTAGTTTAACCGAGAATTTCACTTGTTTGTGTTAATAACGTCCCTTACGATACAACCTAAACTAAACGTTTAAAACGCACCTTATCAAATTTAGACACATGTTGCATGACGGAAGCACTGACCTTTAATAATGATGACTAAATACGCAAGTTCCCGCGAATAGAGTAAATTGTGTGAGTGCTTCTAAGCGAGAACATTTGATAATTATAGAACAAAAATGGAAATAATGTATGTATATAATAATATACTAACAGTTACGTTTTCTTATCAAATAAGCATATGTGGGATGAGCAATGGTTTTTAATAATTAAATGCTCTCGTGTTTGATGTTTAAGATCAAAAACATATGATTAGATTAATTGAATTAAATATAAAAAGAAGTGGGTACCTACACTCTAAAATTTTTCTCACAAGATACAGTGAAGCTCAACAAAAGTTAGTTTCCTAGATATGCAGTTCTAAATGTAGTGATAAGCGAATTACTATAATCACAATAATATGTATCGTAAAACTTACATTATTGCACTAGCTATGTGGTAAACTAAGTTATCAGGGACATTAAGAATTTTGACAATGTGCAGTTCATAATTCACTAGATTCTGTTTAGTGGTGTAAGTAAAATTGTTATAGAATTCAAGATATTATACGTAAATAACATTTTCTTTCCGAAATAAAAATAAATCGGTGAATTATGCACATTTCATGCAATCTTTTATTAGTGCAAACATTTCCGAAACTAAAAAAGTTAAAAGAAAACATCCTCCCCGGCGGGGAATCGAACCCCGGTCTCCCGCGTGACAGGCGGGGATACTCACCACTATACTACCGAGGACTTGTCAACACCGGTCACCGATTTAAAAAAAAGTCCAGCAAAACCAAAAACCCATTTTTAGAAATTAAGCTAACTTCACGTAAAGTTGGTAAATAAGTTCTTATATTTGGATAATTTTCGAAAACTATCAATTGGAATTTGTTAATGGCGTACATACATACATATATGGTTATTATTTATTATTTCATTAAAATTTCTGTCGCACTGTAAGTATCTTCTCCATCTATGACGCGCGGATGAAAGAAAGACATTGGAGTTACATATTTATCAAAAATAACAAAATTAAACTTTTTCAGACTAGTTTTATCTTTTGCAGAATATTTCCCATTGTATATACATACCTACATATATCTGGTAATTGACTACAAAATATTGATGTCATATTATATTTATCATCATTATAAAACCCGAGAAAATGTTAATATGTATGATCTGATTTCAAAAACGTTGTGCACCGTAGGTAGATTGCACTTTATAAATATTATTAAAAGAATGAAAATGAGGGGAGAACTATCTCTTTTTACAGCCTTTTTAAAAGTCCTTCATGCAATTAAATTTAAAACTTAAGTAGTAGCACTAAGCATATAACATATAGAGGACTCAGTTTGAACAAAAATTTGTCGACGAAATTTTTCTTCTTCTTCTCATTATCGTGGATCCCACAAGGATTCATTCTCTCAAAAGAGCGCAGAATGAACGATGAAAGTTCATTTCCATTTAAGTGGGATCTCCGGGAGGCTACGTGCTGGGCTGAGCCTTGGCTGGTGAGGCAAGATGCGGTGCGGCAGCAGGTCGCTGCTATTTCTCCTACCCTGCGCCGCGTCTGCCCTTCAAATAAATGTGCGCGCTCTGCTAATGACGATTCCGACTTCGGTGCCCAGTCGTTGGTTTTGGCGAATTTTTACTTCACTTCAGAGCGATTAGATCGATTTTTATAATAGAATAACTTTGATAAAAAAATATGGCATCTACTTCACAAATTAAAAAAGGTAGAGTAGATAAGAGACGATTAGGTGCCCAGTGCATCGTTAAGTCTTGTAAGCGAAGTTACAGAGATTGTTCTTCCGCTCGTCTTTTTAAATTCCCAAAAGATGAATTTACTCGACTTTGTTGGATATCAAAATGTAATTTTCCATTAGACCTGAACATTAGCAAAGCTAGGATTTGTAATATGCACTTTGAGAGCAAATATATAGGTAAGCGCTATTTGAAATCAGGAGCTATTCCCACGCTTTATCTAAATGCAGTTAGTAAGCCTGAACCTGAACGTTTTGCTGTCATGGAAAATGACCCTTTTGAATTTCGAGAAGAAAATTTTGAAACCTCCGCTGTCATTTCTGAAAATATAACTGAAAAAGAAATCACACTTAATGATTCATCAAATTTTACAAATTCCGAACAAACAATTGTGTGTCAAAATCTAAACAATGAGTCCCAAAGATTAAAAGAAATAGTTACTGAACCCGGTATTATTGTTGATGACTTTAATTTGAACGAAAAGATAAAAGAAGAAGAATTTTGTAACAATTGTTTGAAAAAGGAAAAAAATGAACTTTATTATCGACGAAAATACACAGAAATTAAAGAGCGTATTAAAAAAGAAAAGCAAATAAATGCTAAGCAAAAGAAAAAGATAAACGAATTGAAGCTTGCTCTTAAAAGGGAAAGACAAAAAAATAAAAAACCTAACCTTAATAACGTTATTAATAATATACCTGATATTTCAACAAATTCTAAAACTGTTTGTCGTATGCTGGTAAAAGATGATTTACGCTGGGAAGAAGATGAAAAGTGCATCGCACAAAGTATAAATTTTTATTCAGCCAAAACCTATAATTAAATGCGAAATAATCTTAAATTAAATTTACCGTCAAAATCTTGGATGGGCCCCTGTAAAATTCCTTAAGCCAGGTATTAATGCAATTCTGATTAATTCTTTAAAAGAAATCGTCTTGAATATGGATAGCAAAAATAAAGAAGTTGTACTTTTAATTGATGAAATAGCTATTAAAAGAGGACTGCAGTATAATTCCCATGAAGATGAGATACAGGGATTTGTTGATGACGGATTTGGAAAAGAGACCAAACTTTGTAAATACTTTTGTGTATTTATGTTACGTGGTTTACACAGTAATTGGAAGTTTGTTCTAAGCTATTATGCTTCTGCTATTGGGTTGTTATCAACAAAATTAAAACACCTGATTGAAAAGAATATAAACGCCGCTTATTCTGTTGGACTAAACGTTAGAGCTGTTATTTGTGATCAAGAATCAAACAACAGAAGCTGTTTTACTAAATGTGGAATAACAATCGAATTCCCTTTCTTTTTGCATAACGACCGAAAAATATATGGAATATACGATATTTGCCATTTAATTAAGTCATTAAGAAATATGTATATTGATAAAATGTGATATAGAAACTCCTGACGGTAAAGTTTCATGGAGTGTTATAAAAAAATTGTATGAAATTGATTCACAGAGTGGTTTAACAAGATTGTGTCCAAAATTGACTTTAAAGCATATTAATCCTGGTATTTTCGATAAAATGAAAGTTAAATATGCGACACAAATTTAATTGTGAAGACTGTCGAAGTTTGCTAAAAGACGAAATACTGGATATTAATAAAAGTGAAATCTTTATCTTTAATAAAAATTATGCATATCACGATAATCACCTTAAACTTCAAGCCCCTTCCGATACACTTTTCCGAGTTTTCAAGCTGTATTCGGAAGTTTTTTCAAAACATTTTGAGAAGAGCGCTCATTTATTATATATTAAAAAATACCTCGCCGACCTCTGTGTTCAAGCAATAAATCAAACAGAATCGTTTAGTTCATGGTTTGAGAAGTCTGATAAATGTTATGATCACCGCATATATACATATATTAAATTTTTTCCTTTTGGTGCTGATAAGAAAACATTGTTTGTGGCTAGCAGAAAAATTGAAATGTCCTGAAAAAACTTCCTCCCGATCCAAGTTAAGTATCATAAATGCCTAGAAGAAGAAAATAACTAAAACTAAACTAAAACCGCAAAAGAGTGTTGAGGAGGTTTTTCTATTATGATAAATTTCCGAATTACCGAAGAAAATTGATAACAACAAATTCTTTACATATCAAGCAAACCCGCAGAAGTAGCAGCGCACGCATATTTAATTGACGAGATGCGAAGACTCTTCCTCTTGCCTCACCAACCCTCCCAATTCCCAACCCAGCAGACCAGCCCAACCACCGCAGATCCCACTTAAATGGAAATGAACTTTCATCGTTCATTCTGCGCTCTTTTGAGAGAATGAATCCTTGTGGGATCCACGATAATGAGAAGAAGAAGAAAAATTTCGTCGACAAATTTTTGTTCAAACTGAGTCCTCTATATGTTATATGCTTAGTGGTAGTAGTCTATCAAAATAATTTTGATTTTAGTTTCACTTGAAGAATTTTAAAATGTGCTCACCTGCCTGCCAAGAAAAATGTGGATAATCGAAAAGAATGGCTCGATTGCAGGCCGGGCAGCATCGTCTTGGCAGCACTCGCTTGAAATTCAGTACTTTCAAGAACATTTAACTTATTTTCCCTTGTAAAGAATAATTTTTCTTGATTGAAGTCACCCCGATTCTTGTTCATCACCTGTTTCAGTATGTTTTCAAGTGCATCATCAACCTGACTACCTTTAAAGTAGAGTGCACACCTTGGCTGCCCGGCTGTAATATTTTTTCTGTTTCCTTTAAACTGCCCAGTCTGGTTTGGTTCTTGCATCGTCCAAGACAAGATTGAGAAAAAAAAGTAGATCTTTACAAGATATCAAGTTGCATTAAGCCAGTTGCGCACAGCGTACCATGAACAGTATACTTCTGTGCAGCAAAAATCCATAACCAGTTTTCGTTGTGCGCAGATTTTTTGTTTTTTGTATTTTGTCTTTTGCTTTTTGTTTTTGTCTTTCGTTCGGCCGTTCGACGTTTTTCGCTCGCGCACCTCCGGAGCCTCCAACTCCAACTCCAACCAAGAGCCAGCCTTTAATTTGTAAAATCATTTTGTTGGAAGGGCGGCCGCGGTGCGCAGGGCGCTCCGGCGCACAGCATTAAGGGCTATTTTTATTCAGTTCAAATTTATGCGCATATTGTTAATATTAATAAACCTGGCCGGTGATTATCGGGCCGCATAAGCACCCGCAGATAAGATTACGACTGATATTGATGGCCGATATTAAAAATGTAATTCTTCTCGATCCGCTGCCGCACCGTCGTCGCCACTATCGCGACGGTTATTAGCTACAACCTCTGCCATAACTCAGGTGTCAGGCACTCACTAAACTTAACACCCAGGCAGTCCGCAAAATATTATGCAATGCAAATTCAACAGCATTGTTCTGTATTTAATTAAACCCGGGACGGGTGGCTTGCGGGTTCACCGCAGCTAAAAATAGGCGCACCGAGTAATAACTTCTTGCACGAGATCTAGTCGCCTGTCGGGGGACTGTCTTGTCTTGTCTGCTCGCCCATTCCCCTGGAATCTGTCTATCTATGTATCTGTCTATCTACCTATCTATCTAGCTAACTATCTTTCTATCTACCTCAAGAAGCAAACCAGATTCCTTGCGTATTACCTCCAGAATCGAGCTTCTGGGAGAAATTTCGCTCGGTTCGAGGAAAATGTCTTTTCGAAGTTGTATCCCAAGGCCAGACGAAATGTTTGAGTCCGCATATGAGCCGAGTTTGGGAAACAGGCAAACCTACTTAAAAAAAAAAAGAAACGTCTTAAGCAGTGGCCTTAGGTGAGAGCAAGAAAACTTGCCAACAAGAGAAATGTTCAAATTTTCACGACAAATTTTAAGGTCGCTCTGAGGTCGTTCCACTCGACTTTATGTCTTACTGATCCAGGTAAATGGGGTATTGTTTGCGTCGACTTGGACGGATTTTCCGTCTTCCAGAAGCGAAGATGAATTATTACGACTGTGGAAAAGTTCAGAGAAAGTTCTTTTTTCTTGTTGCTAGATATGCGCAATAATTGAGCGACACTATCTGCATAGGTCATCTTGACGAGCTGGAACCATTGTCACATTAGAGCGCATCACCTGTGACAGCCAAGTTCATTGTTTTCTCGAAAACTAGGTCACATGCAGCAATTAAACGAAGTTATGATGCTACCCGTGGAGACAAAAGAAATGACATTCAAGAATATTTCTTTGATTTATTTTGCTTTTCGGGAATTTATTTGAAATACATACATATGTAGTATTACTTATTGCTAGCAAACAACATCTAATAGCTATTTGCAAAGGTTGATTTATTTATTATAAAGTATACTTAAACGCTATGTATATTTCACATGATCAGAAATTAATCAATGCAATAAAAGTTTATATGTATTTTCCCGCAGCTAAAAGCAAATCAATGATCAATCACGATAAAAGAAAGTAAAGCTGTATACAAATTCTAATTATAGAAATTGGATTTCGAAATGCTCTATTCAACAGTATTCCTTTTTGGGAATCGAATTAATTCGAAAATACAGCAGCATTTGAATGGTCGTGGTAATAATTTATGGGTTGTTCGAGATATCTCAATCCAATTCGTTTCCCCTGACACATTTCATAATAGTGCAACATAAAAACTTCCACAAAATACAACCACAATTTGATTGATACTACAAAACCAAGATTAAATTGTTATATAATTCATAAAAAAACCAAAGAATTTCCGTTAATTTGATATAACTTTTAAATAACAACAGTTTAGAACAGGAAATAGTAAAGAATGCCTCAAACAAGTTATTTGTCATGATCAAATATCAAAGAAATGCCTGTTTCAAATTGTTGTTTCGTCTGAAAGAAAAAAAGTATTTCTTTTTTTAATCAGATGGTTTGCTTTTATATTGTGTGACGTCATTTCCAGTCCAGGAAATATAATAAAAAAGTTCGTGGTGAACTAAATCATATGGACGAAAACCAAAATAGTTGAGAACTCCATCACATGAACATCAGGGGCTGAGTTGTAAGACGTTGTCACAATAAAATCCTTCTTTCTCTGACCTCTTTTTGTACTTTCTGGACATAAAAATTGGAAATGTGTGTCACAAATTTAGAAATGCAGCTAATGCATTAGTTTCAGTTAAACAATTTCATTTAGACCCCAACAAAGAAAATGCATAAAACTTGTCCATTACATCAAATCGAGCCCCGAGTATCTCAAGAGCCCGTAAATTCCGGTCTTTAATTATAAATAGGAAAAGCCTAGGCATGTGCGGCCTTCTGACATTGCACTTAGGTCTTCACGGTTCTTTAGCAGACCCGCGAAGGTATTTAATTGTTTGCCAAGCACAATGAGTAATTTGACACAGTGCATATCACCTTCCGTCCCATCGGTCCACTTTGCAAAGCGTGACAAACGACAGAACCGACCGCGGCGTCGCGCAAAAACTGGTCAATAATGTCAACAAGAAGAAAATAAATAAAAAACCAAATTTGTCGCAACGAATTGAGTAAGACTTTTTGTGCAGCTGGATTTGACGGCGTATATCCCCAGGTGTTTTTCAGGTGTGGGCTTCTTAGCCGGAATTAGGTACAACAAGATTATAACAAGAGCGTGGCGCGGGGAAAACAATTGGAAGTCTCGGCGGCGCGCATGCAACTTATGACAAAATGTGCAATAGTGCAAATATGCAAATGCATCGGGCGTCAATGAACATTTTGATCTCTCACGCACCTCTCGCGGCAGATAAGGCATCGGGCGCCTTTCTTGTGATTAACCTGAAAGCGAACTTATTGCTCCAGCGAAACAAATTTTCAAAGGGGGATAAATCAATTGGCGGCACGTAGGCGTGACCAATTTCACCACGGTCACTGTGCCTAAGACTTTGCAAAATTTTGTTACAATTGTTGAGCCCGCAAAACCGTGCCATATCGAGCAATTACTGGCAATCGCAAATGAACCTTTGTTGAGTGCCGCGGAAGTCGCGGTCCAGCCGCTCGCGGGCTCGGCGTAATTGCCACCGTTTAGAAGAGGTGATCGCTCTTGCACCAGGCGCGGCGTTATTAAACCGCTTAACCAGCGCAAAGCAAACCTATTTCCTTAAACAAATGAGTGAACCTTATGTGGGGTTTTTATCGCGAGAACAAGCAAACAAAACACCTCGTCTTAATTTGGTTATTTTGAACTCAGGGTTAAGGAATGTTAATTTTATTGTTACATAACTTGGTCGGTTTAAATCACACAAACCGACAGGAACAGAGTCAAATCAAAGTAGGGACTAGTTATAGAAAACATTCTTCGTTCTTTACATAAAAAAAAAGCCTTAATGCGCATTTGATGTTGAACTTGAACTTGATAAACCAGTCACTTTTATAAGATAAGATAAAAGATAAGAACGAATGATAAAAGTAAGTTGTATTGTGCGAATAACAAGCATTATTAGTTTCAATTAAGAATATTAGAAATTTTTATTAACTCGATAAAAGTTCCGTGCTACACTATATACTTATATAAATATAATCAAACAACTGTATGTATATATAAGCAACAATAATGAGTTTGGAATTTTCTGACCAATTTTGATGAGCGACGTATGAATGCTCACTTAAGATCTACCTGAAATTTCAAAACGTAAAAGTTTTTCACAGAAATTTATCGTGCATTTCTAAACTTTTGAAGAAAGTTATATCACATAAAAAAAAAATTGAAGTGAAATTTTTCCTGTTTTTCATGTCACATCTTAATAAATACGTAATACCTACACGTTATTCTTGTTTGATTTCTTTATTTCAAGAATTTTTAAAGAACTCTTTATTTTTTTTATAACGAATGAAATTCTTCTAATTTAATATGTTTACACAATATCAAATGAACTTTTTTGATATAATGCTGCAAATTGCGAAGTAAGAATTTAATTTTTCCCCAATTCTGTATACTTTTAACTCGAAAAGAAAAAATGTTATATTTATCAAATTCAATCATTTTTACAAATACAGTTACAAATCCTCTTGAGTATTGTACATAGTATTCAAAGGTTATAAAATTGTTGAAACAATTACCATACCATAACAATTCACTCCATTGTTACGTATTTCGTTTTTTTAAGCTACAAAGGAATATCCTCCATTTATTTTATCATTCAAACAGTGATAATAAACAATAACAAAATGCGTCGTTCTCAACATTATTTCCGTTTATTCTTAACGTGCTGAAAATGTAATTGTTTCTATAGTTACACAACTGTTCTAATTTCCGCCTCATTATGCTCAGATTATGAATGCATTAAAGATACCACAAGCTATGCCTTATATTGCAACATGCATGGGAATCCTTCCAGTAAAATTATCAACTTGGAACATGCACACAATGCCCCTAGAACTTCTGTTTATTGTTTGTGAACTAAGTGGAGGCTATGTGACATTTATTCTTGAACTAAATGCACCTCAAAGGAGGTCTCTCTGCCTCGTAGCTGCGGGTCTTTTGCGGTGAGGTGCGTGTAAAATGCATTTTGTGGGTAACACAATTTGCCAGTTTATTCCAACTTCCTGATGAAGGTAATAGGCATTAAGACACAACAGTAAGAATAGAGAAAGGTTAGTTTAAAGTTGTTGACCTTTTAAACTAAATCGACGGTTTCTGTTTAGTACATGCAAGAACATATAATTTGTTTAAATTAAGCGGTCGGTAATTATACGACTTTAAAATTATGTTGGTGCTTCCTTCTCAAAATTCTTTTGATGTTAAGAAAATCATGCCTGTTTTTACGAAACTATAATTTTGTTTTATTTTAAGTTTAGCCCCAAACACTCATAGAACAAATGTATTGATTTATTTCTATTCCAAAAAACAAAAAAAGGATTCAACCTCGGAATGAAAGTAAGGAAGCATGAACCTAAGTTTTGAGGTTCTGAAGACCGGCTGAAAATAAAAGTTAGTCTAATCTAAAAATATCAAAAGCTTTCAGAAAATTGAAAAATTAACTTTCGTTTTAAGAATTGCTAGACAATTTTATTCATACAAAAATAATTAAAACAAATCTTGAAATGGCTCGTATGACGATCAAACTTAAAACCTCGCTTAAACTGGAGTCAAAAAATTATGGGCTTTTGATACCTGACCATGCCAACTATAAGGGCTAGTAAAACCACCTATAAAAAAAAGATGTAACTACATTTTTAGCCAATTGTATATTTACAGAACTGACCATATATATGAGTCTAATTTTTCACAATAAAAGTTAAAAGAGCAAATAGTCCGTTACATACATGTAATTAAGTAATGAAACGTAGTGAAAACCCGTAGAGAGTAAGATCGTTTTTATTTGATATAATCGTGGAACATTTTTATTGTCTTATTGGCTGAATATTGCCTTGCAATTCTAATGTTCTAGGCAGAGATTAGCAACATCCAGAGCTCTACGATCGTTGCAGAAAGGAGATGTTTGATTTATAGTGGAATCTTGTTAATATCACTGTTAACGATTCCGTTCCGAGATTTGATTTGGAGCGAAATGACACTCAATGCATTAAATAAATTTAATGATTCCGGCATTACCGGAACCAGTTTCGTTGAATTATCTGCGAACCATTAAGGTTTTCATTGGGATATGCCCACAATCTTAGTAGGAAGAAGAATTAGAGTCTGTGCTTATTAAGGCTAGTTAGGCTCTGAGGTGATTAGTGCCAAGTAAGAGCCAGTCAAAGATCATGAGGAGTATCAACAGTGCTCCTGTAATTGGCTATCAGCTCATCTTTCTTGCAGTGTCCATCCGTCCTGCTGGGATTATTGACCATTTGCAGACTGGCGTTATCAAAGCCTTAGACTCGCGAGTCTTAGGCACTGCGGGCAAATGCCCAACGCAAGATTCTTATCTTCCGATCATTAAGTCGGGAAATAACTGCAAGTTCATCGTTCATTGGCTCTGCGTATACTACAACTATACGCGATCGCGCTAGTCGCGCAGAATGGCGGCGGCGCGGCCTGGCGTGTTTCGATGACCTACAGACTAATTTTACGGCCATTGTCTTTGAATTGAATGCTCGCCTTCGACGCAAGATCTTGAAAGCGATCATATGCTCGGCGGCTATCTTTCATTGGCGGTTTTCATCTTGCGGCAGCGGCGCGGCGGCGCGAGCGACGGCTGCCGCTGCTGCTTACTGCTGCTGCTGCTCTATCGTCTTAAGCACGATCAGCACGATCGTTAGCATCAGCGTCTGATGGCTCCGGTTTATGTCATCAGACACAGCGTAAAACACATAAAACGTGCGGTGTCCGACCAAAATAACTGTACTTGATCATGTTATGTCATGTGCGAATATGTTGGATTCTGTTTTGGCCGTTCTGCCCAGGGCCTCTATGTGTGCGATCGCGGCGGCGCGGCGGGCAGCGGGCGGCCGCGACCAGCCGCGACCGATCGTTTCCATTCCCAACGTTGCGAGTTTGCGTGAGCCGCCTTCGCACGTAATCGCCATTGCTGGGTCAATTTCGTCACGCTATTGACATCGAGCACAAAAATACACTTCTAGGAATATATCTTTTATTCCGTCCCAATAACCGCGACTCTTCCTCCATTGTCGAATCAGCCGCGGCTCGGGCTCGAGTCTCAAGACCTCAAGACAAGGCAGAGCCGTGCCTCCCAGCCTCGCTCTGGACCCGTCTTGGGAAACCGCGGTGCAGAAGGCCGGCTGGGTAAAATCTCATTTGCCGAAAACCAATTTTTGGCGTTACACGCTCGTTCCTTACTTTTTTTTTTAACAATGCGCTTCTATTTGGCCAGGCCGGGCCTCATCCTTCTTTTAAATAGTCGAAGTCGCGCTTCTCGTGGCGAATTGCGAAATTCCTAGTCATCATATTCCTTTTTCGGAGTAATGGGAATTTTTACATAACACCGTTAATATTGTTGAAAAATTCCTCACCTTTATTTTTTTTTTTTTTTTTTGCAAAAGTGAATCTCATCCCCAGCCACAACAGAATTGTTCCACTTTTTGGGGCATCGGTGCTCGGATTAAGTTTATCAGGCGATTAGCTAGACAATGTCTAAGCGCTTTCGTCACGGTGGAAATTAGTTTCTCCATCAAGCGCAGAGTCACCGCGAAGAGCAAACAAAATTCCCCTAGCGAGTGGCTTCTGCTTCTTGGCCGTCGCGTCGTCGCACGCCTTATTCAAAAATCAAAAGTAAGAGGGTGTGAAGTGATTTGCAGAATTTTCTAACAAGAGAAATTTCTCATCAGAAAAAGCAAAAGGCCTCGGGTTACACAACAGGATCCGTTAAAAAGCAATCAGAACCTGAGTAATTAACGGCTCTGGCGCGTTCTTTGCAGAACTGATCTAATTGGTTTTCTCGAGCGGCCTTTTTCGGCGAGCCTCGGTTATTGAACTGACTCCGGACCAGGCTCAGTCTCTCGGTACACAAAGCAATTGCGCTTCACGTGCAATTGAAAAAGAGCTTTGGCACTTTTTCATTTATTCGAATACTTGCATAATAAAAAACGGACCAGCTGGCATATCGATGAATTGAATTTTATTAATTAATAAGAATTATAATATTTAGTTGAAAACTTCATTAATTCGAGAGTGACTTTGAAATGCAACATATTGAAAGATTATAGTAAGAATATTTGTGTCTATTAATATGAGGTCTTACAACGGTCTCTTTGTTGAGCTAAAGTATTTTGAAATATGTATGTAGGTACATATACGAAAAACTTCTTAATCTGATATTTACGAGAGTAACATCAATACGAAATTGGGATAGAAGTATGCAGTATCCGGTAAAATTTGGATTTGAATAATAAAGATTGGCAAAAAATTGAACACGAGATATTGAAAAAAGTTGGTAGAATAAATAAAGACAAGAATATTTAATTTACTAATGGCCAGAGGAATTTTAAGGTCTTATTTTAACTTCTTCTTATTTGCAACTTTGGTGAAATAAAAGTTTTATTTTGTTAAAAACTTTGTCTGAATTACAATTATAAAATGAAGGAAAAACATCAAGAACAATTTAATTCATAACGCTAATTTGATTCCAAACAAAATTAATTTAAAATGTTTAGATGAGTTATAGGTATATTATAAATATGAAATGGAGTTATAATATCATGTAGCCGATTTCAGTAAAAGTTAAGGAGTTAGTCCTCAAATTATATCGAGAAAGATACAAATTGCCAAACATATTAAAATTAACCATTTTAGAAAAACGAATTGTAATACCTACCTAAAGAGTTTCTTAAATCAAGAAATGTTCGATGATTGAAACTCAGACCATGGTTCTTTAAAAATTAGTTTGCAGAACTGGTTTAATTGGTTTCTTAAACGGGTTTTTTTTCGGCGAGTTTCGGTTATTGAACTGACTCCAAACTATGAGTTATGAGTTTTTAGTCAAAAACAGTAAAATAAATTTGGTACAAATAGTATAAGGCTTTCTAGCAATATCTTCAAAAACGCAATTGCTTTATTTAGTATTTTGAGAGATGATCGTTAATTTGGTTTCTATCAAACAGAAAAAGAATTGTGTTCAATTGTTACCTACTTGATTGGAGTTTTATAATACATAAATTGTTCGTCCAACTTTCCAACAAGAGAGTGGATCTTTACTAACATGTGGATAAATCTGATAAACTTAGATACTTTTTATATCGTAAGGTACTTAAAGTTGTTGCGATGTTAAATAACTTAATTAAATAGTAATACCGTAATACGTAACAATATTATAAGGAGAAAAAGTTAAAATTTTCTTGTACCTTACTCTTTGACCTTAAGGTCGATTGTCTTAAGATTACCGAGGTGCTCTGGTTACAAAAAAAAAATTGATTGGCCAATTTTCTGGGAATTATGGTCTGAATGTTTCATTGAGGAAATAGAGTCATAAAGTCAAAACTTTTTAGAAGTAGATATAGCGAGTTTTCCTATGGAACCCTTTATATGCGACAATTCGCTCTTAGACTTAATTCTAATTCCGATAATCTGACAAATTGTCGTAGTGATCTCGGTAAAACAAGATCACGACGATCAGCTAGAAACTGTTCTAAGCTAATTCTGGCTCCATTGGAGCGGAGCATAGCTGCAGAACGGATCAGTAGTGACCGTTATCTATCTTGACTTAGAAAAGGGCATTTCATCAAATTGATCGGCCTACATAGCGCGGATATGCGCGGAACCCACACGTGTGATCGAGTCTCGAGGGTACCTGAGTTCCCGTTTCCCGAGATGAGATCTCATCATCAGTCCTCATCTTATCTCCGCGCGACTATCGATAGCGGCGGGTTGGGCAGTGCTCCATGTGGGCACGGATGGGTGGCTGGCGGTGGGGCCCCATAGCAGCCGCGCTCCGCAAGTCGTGACGGAGGAATAATCGAGGTGACTCGCGAAGTCACCAGTCACCAGTCACCTCGCCACTTGAGCCTCCTTCTGCGGTCCTCCCTTCGCTAGTTTTTGCATTAGCGGCTGCCTGATTTTATTGGAGAGGTGCACGCACGCACTAGCTTGCTGCGTCGCGTTTGCGGTTATAGACGTTGGCTAAAAATATTCACCGTTTTCTATCAAAATTACATAGATGCCAGTTCCGACGTACCGTTGGAAAACAACTGATCTCCTAGAATACATGAATTCTTAATGGAAATTTATGTGCATATCCACACGCCGGTAAATTTTATGCCACAGAAATTGTGCAAATCGCCAGGGCTATAGCGACGCAATGACGCGAACAATCGCGGGCGAAAAATGTTCTAAGTGAAGGGAACATCGAACCGATGTGACGTGACACACATTCGTACGTCTGTCCCCTCCGAAGGAAATCGCTGGACCAGGCGCCTTCGGTGCACCTCTCGGCGTCTTAAGAAGGACTTGAGACTATGAGTCCGCGAAGTAAAACCAAAAGGTGTTTTGCACCTCAAATTGGTTGGGGGGCCCTCTCGAATGGCACCCATAATTTCTCTAGCAAGCGCCCAGAACAAATTGCCGCGTCGCGACCCAAATGCAAATGTAAAATTGCCATATGGGTAACATCAAAACACACGCCCCCGCACGCTCGATGGTATCAAGGGTTCGGCTCGAAAGCATATGAGACTCATAAAAGCGTGGGCCTCGTCGGAAAGAAGCTATCACGAAACGAGCGCTTTACTTTCACACGGAACGATAGTCAATCAAAGACTTTCATACATGGCGCGGTGGTCCGAATTCTGATTTCTTCTGAGGAGTTGGCGGCACGCTCGGGCGCTCGGCTTTCTTTATTTTTCGAACTCGAACCCGAACCCTAGCAGGCATTCATAAGCAGGCGGAGGCATCGCTGATGAACCTGGGAGTAACCTATTTTTCCTCGTAAGTGGTTTTGCGTGCCGCCATAAATTTTCCCATTAATTTACTTACCCATGCCGAACGTTGGCTTTTTAGCGTAAAACTTTATTCAATCTCCGAATTTCATTAGCGCGGCGGCACGCTCATCAGGCACCGTGCGATGGATCGCGAGGCCTGCTGCTGCTATAATTTATGGAAATTATTGGCGCGAAAGTTGCTCCGCCGCCACCTCCACCGTCACCGCCGCGCAGCATCCATGCCACAAAAGAATCCGGTCAAATCATAAGGCGGCTTCCTTGCATCAGTGACTCAGTTTTGGTCGTGCTAATTCAATTCAATTGCAGCCTACATGCGCCCCGGAAGCCTCCCAGAAAATTTTTTTCGACAGTTACGTGCTGAAGACGTGCCGGCACTCCTCCTCCTGGGGCCACCTTTGTTTCTTCAGTATACCGCGACAGTACCGTTACCTTTGACTTGCATATAATTATTAATTTATTCTAATAAACTGTCAAAAGCAATGAGAACCTTTTCCGGAGTGCGTGAACAATAGCCTCAAATTATTATGTCACGTCGTCCGTGGTATCTGAGGAGAAAAGGTAACTGATTTTGGTTTATTGTTTTCTAATTTACGTGGGCCAAACGGAAAAATATTCATTTATACTTTTCGCGATAATAAGGAAAATAAATAATTTAAATGGGCACTTCACTTGAGTTACGAAATAAAGGAGCTCTGTTTGTTAACATTGAAAATTAGCATCGGTAATTTTTATTTAAAAAGCAGTAAGAAGAATACTGGGAATTAGGTCGATACGAACCTTTTTGCGAAACCTAATTTGGTCTAATTAACCCTAATTTACATTAAACCTGATTTGGAAGTACCTACATTTCAAAAATTTTTGCAATGGTAGACATTTGGCAATCAAGTTTTGGAAATATGCCATCTTCCACTATTCGAAAAATATACGAACAAAGAAACAGTTAATATGCCTGCATCCCGTCCCTCAATATAAGTTTAATAAAAGTTCTTATTGATAGCTTTCCAAGCCTAAAACAAGGACTTTCAAAATTTATTATTAAAATAATTACTTTTCAACTTGATTAAATTTAATATTAACGCGAAGTCGATAAAAGTGTAGATAAAGATAGCTTATTTTTTGAAACGTTATAAAGTTTGTTGCTACTTAACAATACATAGAAGGAACAAAACTTTAAAATACAAATTTCCAAGTTCTGGCCTTTACTTAAAATTATTAGATTTTCAAGGCTTCAAGATGTACAACATACATTACATATGTACCTCTACCTGTATGTATGAGTAGTCAGTAGTGTAAGATAAAGATTGTCGAATAAAATCAAATGTTGTAAATGTTGAAAATTTTTGAATCTCAATAATCTATGTCCCTTATCTGATAAAATACAGAAAAGGACGAAGAAGTGCACATTATTTTAGGCATAGTATTAGTGCTATTAAGTATTAGTATAATAGTAAAACCAACAAAGAAAAGTATTCATATTATTATCGTATAATTAGGTACAAGTTGAACTTTCCAAACTATTCATACTTACTGACTATCTACGGATATTGCTTGTTATTAGATGCACTTATTTCGCGTATCACGGTCACTATCGCACTTTCCCAATTGGCCACTATGATCAAGAGAGCATTAACTTTGTTAAAGCGTAACAGCAATTCGCACAAAACATTTTAGTGTCACGCGATAGCGTTACTTGCCAGTTGCATTGCTGCGTTTTACCTTTATTTGCAATGAAAAAGTTTTATATCTTATTCAACAGCCTTACAATACGCCTCGTTAGATGTAAAGCAAGCCTTTTTCTGTCTATTTTATTTTCCGAATTAACTAGGTCAGCAAACTTCCGAAAAGTAAAAAAAAGAACCTGCTTTACGCCTGGGTTAGGTGGAAAAGATAAACTACGCAATCATAACATGTGCACCGTGCTGTCTGGGCTAGGTGGTGACCGAATAATGAAACATTTCGATGCCAATGCTCGTTACTGGTGGTCAGATTTGTCTGGTTCGGATTCAAGCAATTCCTAAATGAAATCAGAGCACTACCGCCGCCGCCGTTTGGTTTTTAATTAAATGAAAGTTGAATTGCTGCACATTTGGGTGTGACCGACATGAATATTGACGCAAGGAATGTTCACATTTAGTTGATTGATTGAAGGTATATCCGATGAAAATAAGAGTATTTTTTAAGTTATAATTTATACCGCACACGGGAAAAGTTATAATTACCACAGAATTTATCAACAGTTAAACATAAACATAACTTCAAAGTTATGTTTGAAGTTTGATTTTGAAAAAAAAAAAAATATTTTTATAAGTTTTTAAGGAGAAAGACGAGGTATTATAATTTCTTTTAAACCAACTAAAACTTCAATTTGTGTTACATATTAAAGCAAAATCCTATTTAAATTACAATAGAGTACCTATGTACTATACAAAAATCTCAAAAGGCTATGTGCGCTCCGGTATGCCATGCCGTAGTAATAGTTCCTTATCTAAGCCATCTTAAAGAATACAATATTTAAATAATTTATCCGACTCAGACTCACCCGGCGGCACTGAACTCAATACCTTATCTGTTCTGAGGTATAGAATGTTCTGCTTGAGTTTATTCAGCCTTGATATACATACATATGCCCTATTGAGCTTATCCTGCCCAAAAAACAAAATCTGCAGAAATCTCTGTTTGAATTTATTCATCCTATTCGGTATTGTGGAAAATCATACATAATATTATATTTAATGAAAGTATTCCGAAATGAAATAATTAAGATGTTATAAAAATTTGTAAGTCGTATTAATTCAACAAAAGCAAATTATAAATGTTATCAAGTTATTCATCATATATTGATACTACATGTTTGGTTTATTTTAAAGAGGGATCGAAGTTTATTATTATTTTTCAAGTTTTGTTTAAAAAAATCATCTAATATATTATCTGGAAAATGTCTCGGTAGTATACTAGGTGCATATAATTTTACGTCCACTATCATTATGCGGAAGAATTGGAAAACGTAATTTATAAAATCTGTGTTAGAAAAAATAAAATTAAAGTCTGAATAATAAATCACTTTTAATAATTATTGTTATATTTTTATAATATAAAGTTAAACGTAGAACAATTTTTTATTTAATTTTGATCGTAATGATTACGGTTCCTGGTTTTAAATAGTGTGAAACTGATAAGCTCACCTTTTGCGGTTTTGATGTGATTCCTTTCCCGTTATTCAATGCTTGGTTCCAAAGACATCCTTCTTATAAGCTTTAGTAGCGAAGCTGGAAAGAGGAAAAATTAATTGTTATAAATTGATACTTGGCGGTGGTTGGTTGGCGAATTAATCGGCAGCAAATAGAGTTGCAAAGCTAAGTATAAATCATTATGCAGTTGTGATACCCACACAGTGTCAATGCACTTTCTGAAAGATAGAATGCAGTGCATTTTACACCTTCGATGCTATTGCAACTCTCAGCAGGCGTGTATAAGAAAATGCCTTAAAAAAAAAGGCGATCGCACTCGATCTCCCTCGGTTATGGAATTTAACACCTGAAAGTATTTGCGGTTCGCAAAAATATACATTTTCTTGAGGTTTAGCGCGAAGGAGATCAATAACCTTCTGTCGGAGGCATAATCGCGTACTGCTACCTAGACAAAGGACAAACAATTGCAGCCGAGGCCGCAAGATCGATCGATCCACGGCGACGACCGCAAGAAGTCCACTCAGTGCAGCACTATGCGGGGCAAATATTTGCATAAGGAGTTATTCGCGGTGTAGCTGCAAGTAAATATGTGATATTAATAGCCCTCATATCTCTGTTTACTTGTGTTACTGCCCGTCATGGGGCATCTATTGTATCTTAGCGAGTGCATGTGCAATGTGCATCGCGGAAACGCATATGCAGACCACAATCGGGTCTTTCACACGTACGCGAACGGCTACTGGTCTTCGCCGGGCTGTTTGCTGATTCTAGATAAGCCCTGCTTTGACAGAGTCTTAACCGCGGAGAGCCTGGCAAATACCAAACCAAGTAGCCGTCCTCCTCGATGACGGCGCGGCGATACAGTTTCGCTGGACTGAGGCCAAAACCGAAGATTTACTTCGATGCATGTTGCATTGAAGCGCCAAAAAGGTATTTATCAAAAAAAGGGGTGCCCGGTTACCAGAAAACTCTTTCGAATGGAAGAAATAAAAAAAAATAAAGGTTTAAAGTAAATAAATAAAAAAATAAACGTTAAAGAAGGAATCTGGAGACACGGCACAAAGGTAGAAACAGGAACAAGTTGACCGCTAAACCAACCGACTATTGACCAAAACTGGACGAGGAACTGGTTTTTCTCGGACAGCAATTTGTGTCGCGACAGCGTGACGCGATATCTACAGCACACTCAGCTTATTGTATTGTAGTTTGTCAATTAAGTAGCGCTCAAGATATTTATGCTAATTCTTAGCGGGCTGCTGCGACTCCGCCATGCGTAAGGTATTTGGTATGCTCTGCAAAAATTCGCAGTTAGATACCCAGGAGCTGGCTGCTGGTATTTCCTGTCGCGTTAAAGATGCTGGTAGGCAAGTACCTGAGTGTGAACAGACAGATGATTTTATCGATTTGTGTGATATCGAAATGGAGAAGATGGAAACCTGCTTTCTCAAAAACACTTTAGGGTTTTGCTAGAAATACTAGAGGTTTTAAACACTAAAAGGTTTTTAAAATTGATTAATTAGAAGTATCTTGTTTTGTTTTTGGAGATTTTATTTAATTTTCACAAATGAACCAGATGTGGTTTTTACTTCCTTTATTAGAAGAAGGTACTACATACATACATTGTATGTATAAGCAAACCATTTTGTTGACAAGTAACTTTTCTGGACATTTAATAATGATAAAGATTTTAACTTAAAGGTTATTATTCTTGTTATTTTCAAAAAAATCTGAAAATTGCAAAAGTTACAGAGAGTTCCAGTTTAAACGCATTTTCCCCGAAACTACAGTTTTATAAATGCTAAAGGATTTAGCTTCTACGAAAAGTTCACATTTTCGTGTTTAAGATAGAGAATTCTAAAAATCAAGGATTTGTTCGGCAAATTTGATTATCCAGTTCTAACGTTGGCCACCGCATGAGCTCCTTCAAAATGGAGATCTGGAGAAACGGGGTAGTTAGAAAATATTACAGAATCCAGCATGCTTGTTTTATTTTTTGTATTAATTTAAAGCGTGTCTGCGTTGAAAACACAAATTAAATAAAAATTACAAGTTTGAGTATTTACAGAACAACTTAAATTCCTAACGGACCGATTCTAATTCTAACTACTCATGCATTACTGCCCAATTGTTAACATGATCATACTTTAGTAGCTCAATAATGGTAATAAACATACAATTTGTATTTTCATATTGACCGAAACTTTACATTACATAATATATGTATACATATAAGTATATTACTGCTCCTTTAAATCATAGTCATTAAATTTTAAAATGCTTTTATTGTCTGAGTAGTGTTGATCTTAATATGGCAAATTCTCTATGGTCTAGCCTCTAAAGGTAAAAATGTTGAACGGGTGCACAAAGGCAACACTTTCGGACGTCAATAAACGCCGTGGAATGCTCAATGAAAAATCAAAAGAGTTTTTACATAGAGGGTAATAACTTCCGCCATGCGCTTAGAGTCGAGCCGACCCGCCATTGCGGCTCCAAACGAAATATGATCCTTGATCGTTTGACATGCTCACAAAAGGCAGTATTGCTCCATCGGAAATGACTTCCCTCAGTTGGCTGAGCAGAGCATAGGGCTGCAGCATAGCGGGGCTATGCTCGCTAAGTGCGACTATCGAAAACATGAATTTCAGCAAGTCAGCCGCCCACCGGTCGCGGCTGAGGCTAATGCTGCATGACATACGGTACTCCCGCGGCCCGTATGCTGTCGGGCGGCTCCTCAGACTTCTAACTTGCAGCCAAACAAAGTCGGCTACCAGTAGTCTGCGGCCGTAAAATATTACCTTTTGGGAACAAAATGGCACATCAAGGTGCGCTGTCATAAACATGGGCCGAATTCGACTTGTGCCGTCGGGGCCGCGGAACACGTGTTTCCTGACGAGCGGGACTGCCGCGGACGCGGCGCGGCGGCGGCCCGCTCGGACTCGGAAACTGTCGTTCTTAGAGCAGGGCCGCGGGACGGGAAAATATAGTCATAATTTGCATTGTCTCGGCCCGTGACAAAATTTGCAATCGCCGGGGTCTGGCCCGATTCCGGGGCCGCGGAGCTCTTTGGAGCCTTTATATACGTCTTGGGAGTCGCTCAATTAAGTCGATCCGCATTTCTTGACTCGCGTCGCGGCTGCAGCGTATGAAAATGTTTGCAGTGGTAATTGCCGATACATTGTAGGTTAGGTCAGTGTTCGCGGAGGCTGTGTGTGCCGCAGCACTGCACTGGATAAATGTTTATGATATCGGCCGCGATTGAGCAAGGGGGTAATTAAGTTCTGCGCCCGCGTGGGCATAATTAGGCAGCTCATTCTTGAGCGCCAGCATCTCGCACGAATCGACTTGAGTTGCATTTGATGTGCTATCAGAGGCACAAGGTGCAGTTGCACTATTTGCATGAATGCTAAATTTGTAATGACATGGAACGTGGAAGTGTGACTGAAATTCCTTTGTTTGCTATCCGTTTATAATTGAAACGTTCAGGTAGTCATTACCGGGCAATTAAATGAAAGGAAGTTGGTCAGCCAGACCTAGAGGTGTGTTCACACATCATGGCAATTTATTTAGTTTTTTTTCATTCTTAAGTCTAAAAAAACTCAAATCAGTAATGGCGTCAGAAGTGACTTTTTTTTATTAGCATCAAGTGTACCTAATGCATAGAAAAACCTTAAATAATGTTTGTATTTCCTTTAAACTCAAAGCAGAAGTAAGAGATCAATTGAATAGTAAATATTAGCTAATT
Source organism: Machimus atricapillus (assembly GCA_933228815.1). Taxonomy (NCBI): domain Eukaryota; kingdom Metazoa; phylum Arthropoda; class Insecta; order Diptera; family Asilidae; genus Machimus; species Machimus atricapillus. Next base: position 28,569,185 of record OW121786.1, on the reverse strand, counting down.
TGTTAGCCAATCCTTAAAAGCATGTATGTACACATTTACTTAATCGTGAATATTGATTCTTGTCGTTAATTTAATTGATTTCACCTCTAAATAAATAAAGGTAAGTCACCAAATATATATCTTTAATACATAGATACATATACATATGCATCTCACACACGAGAATGATGGAGCGAAGTAGATTCAATTACTTAATGCAAAATTAAAATATTAATGAAGCATTTTTTTAATGAATTTATGTTGAAGTAAACAATGGAAAAGTTTAACAATTATTTTTTAAATTAGCACATTCTTCATTGTTTTTAAATGTAATTAAAGTATAAATGTCTTATTTTGATTGCTTAGTTCACGTACAGAGTGTCTCAACTCTCTATGAGACAAGTTAATTGAGCATTGAATCTACATAACATTGAATCTACTTAGGTCGAGATTTTAAATGCATAAAACAAAGAACTAAACTTTCTCTCAGGCACACCATATATCGTTAGGAAATTAGCAGAGAAAACAAATTGGACAAGTAATTTAGTTTTATGCTTAGCATCTAAGAGCCAACGGTTTTTTATTAAATCAAACACATCACATGACTTTGAGTAAATACACCTGCATCCATGAGTCGGATATAATCAAAGTCAAATGAAGTGTAAAACTCGATCTCACCTAATTCATCTTTAATTTTCCGTTCATTCTTTTCGAACAATAAAACAGTGTTGGCAGATGCTTTGTGCTTTTCGTATGCTATCGTGTCAAGAAGCTACCTTTAATCAAGCAAGTCGGGGCAATTAAGGAGATCGTGATAAAAATAATTTCCTAGGATTACATAAACACATAATTGCCGCTCACGACCAGTTCGTTGCTGGCTCATGATCGCGGCGCTTCCCATTAATCCATCCTGCCATTGATAAGGTCGATTAAGACCTAAAAGGTGGGTGAAAGCATGCATCATCTCCGCCAGATGGCGTGGCGACCGAATATCGCTTAGCTTATAGTGCGGCGGAAAGATGAAATTTTTTACAAGGAGACCCCTTAAATTAAATTCGAAATTTTCGAAGGCATGAAATTGCTTTCTATTGATAGATATTCGAAGGGAAACCGAATAATTGGTTGCAACGAGTGTGACCCTAAAGTTGCCCTTTCTGGCAACCGGAACCAGCAGAAACTGGTAGCGTCATCGGTTAATGGAAACGTTGGTAAAGGTGTCACAAGCACAAATAGACCCCCGTCAGACCCTGGGTTTGGGTAGTTAATCAGGCGGTAGTTCTTATTACAAATGAAATCTAATTACTTAACCGTTACCCGAGTGTAATTACAGGTAGGCGACGTAATCTCTGCAGCGGCAGCAGCTGGCGAAGAAATCTATCGCTAGACACGTTGCCCTCTTATATGCAGCAAAACGTAGCCATTAGCGCTGGCAGCGATTGGTGGATATCGCTGCAAACCTTTCAGACCCAAGAGAAAACCGCAACGAGAGCAACCAGTTGGGGCTTAAGGAATTGGGTCACAATTGAACTCGTATGAGCGACTGGGCTTGCACCGTGCCTAAGTCGTGCTATTTATCAACTCATATATCAAAATCCATCGGGGCGAACTATGCCCGGCGCACTTGGCAAATGAGTGAAAGTAGCCCACACTCAACTCAACTCAACTACCAGACTCCGGAGGCTCTGTCTGAAAATCTTCGAAACGGCCGCTTTTCATTTTTAATTTTTCGCTTTTCTGCCCGCGCCTTAATTCACCTGGAAAAGTGATAGTGAACCTTTTCCGATCACTTATTGTTCCTTCTGTGCGTTGCACAATCGCGCACCAGTTTTCAGTTCTGCATTTCGCCGATTTGTGAGCAACGCCCCGAAGGCTAAGGCTGAGTCTGAGTGATACGTGATACTTTGGGGCCACTCAGTGATTGTCTTAAGTGATCTCACACTGGCACATGACATAATTCTTTAATCAGTTGCCGCTCGGAAGCTGTCCGCGGGCCCACGCGGGGGCTCCGGTGCAATGACCATTAGGTGCCCCGATCAGGCCATAGTGAAATATTTTCTCATCACTTTCATCGCAGGTGTCCAAATTGATAGTCTGCAGTTTTTCACTCATGTTTCGGCCATTCGCTGAGGGAATGTGTTCGCCAGTAAGTTTTTGCTAATTATTTTTTAAGATCAGCATCTGGGTTAAGATAGGCTAAAGCAAAGTACGCATTCGTGTTAATTTTTTGAAAAAGTAGGTAATGGTTTTTAAAGTAAAATTTCTTTTAGAGTACAAAGTGAAACTAGAAGACAGACAATAATGATGATTAAATTACAGTGCTCATATAAGTACTATCGATATAAAGCGAATGACGTTAGAGATCTAAATACCAAGTTCGGACTATAATTATATTTTATATTACCTAAAAATGTAATAAATATTTAAAAAACCTTGAAATTTTGAAATTCGATCTAAGTAATATATTAAAAATTATAAAGTAGAGGTAAGTGTGAATTGCGCTAATGACAATAAAATGATGATGAAAATTTTCCAGCTGTGCAATTATATCATTAAAAATTGCAGAAACAAATTTAAGGAGGTTGTACTTATTTCTTCCAAACGACATCTGTCCTCCTCCAATGAACGTAATAAAATTTCGTTTAAAAGTCAAAGTAGAGACATTTTGCTTTTACATTTTAACGATTCGATTTTGTATTATTTTAGATATTATTCATGTAAAGAAAAATAAAATCATTAATACGAGCGATTTAACAATTATTTTTATGGTTCAAATTGTGAATTATTCTCGGAAACAAAACAATTAAAATTTATTATTTAGAACTATTTTCATGGTTCAGATTGTAGATTCCATTAAATTTATTTTAATTATTTGAAATAGTTAAATTTTGATATAGTTGGAAGACTATTAATTATTTTGAAGTTAATAAAGAGAGAACAATTGCCGTAAAATGTTAGTTACCCATAAATTTTAGAGGAATACAACGTACATTTAAATAAAATTCTAAATGCTTCATGAAATCTTTGACCTCGTGCCTTGCAGTAGCAAAGCACATTTCCATTATATAAGAAAACTAGTATCTTGTAAATTAGAGGGGAAAACAATAGTAATAATTTTAATTCATTAGACAATTTATATGTATATCAGTAGAAATCACCACATTTCTGTAGTAAATAGTGCGTGTAATAGCAAGTGTTCACGAGTACAAAGTTTTCCGCTTAATACCTTCTAAAAGTTTCTAAATATCAGTAACTATGGTTTGGAGACGTTGTACACTTTTTTATTATATGTATCTTTAAGATTACCATGAAGTTACCCGCGTTTCAAAATTTATCTTATATCTATATAAAAATACTCTATTGAAGTTACAACTGCGATTTTCGATAGCATTAAATAGGCTCTCACAACTTTTCTTCTCTAGGCTAATGCTAAAACATAAAAGTGATCATAATTTATAATTATCAAACGTATACATACATATTATCAACTATCAATATTTAAAAAAAGCATATGTACAAGTAAAATGTTATGTCATTTTATAAAAAACTACAGAGTTCTGAGGAGAACTATGATCGTTTGCATTATATATATCTATACGTATTTATTATTTATTAATTTACAATTTTTCTTTATAGTAGACAGAATACAACCAACCGTATTCGAGAAAAACTTACACTTGACCAACATTTTAAAAAGAGTTTTTAAAATAAATGAGTCTGCTTAAATGCTCCAATTCCCACGCTACTTCGTAACTCGTCATCTTTCAAAATTCACTCATTTAGTATTAGGTGCTAGTTCACCCTTCTTTGTAAATATTGACCTCAATTCGCAATCCATACCTGAACAGGTATCAGCTTGTCCGATATGATGATAACAAAATGGGTTGCTCTTTTCCTTAATGTATATAATTAACAAAACTGGATGGATCGCGGGCCTTGTTGTAATAACGAGTTCCCCGAAAAAAAGTGTAACACTTTTAGCTGCACAGACTTGCATTACATCACGAAAAATAATAAATACGGCATGAGGCCTCCTTTCACCGCAGTGCTTACAGTGGCATCGGACTACGTGGTGGAAAGGTGTAAGAATATCCCTTGGAAAATTGCCTTCCGTGATTCACTTTCGAATCGGTAACGAAGTTTTCATTGGGGCTGTCTGCAAATCACGAAATTCATCGGACGAGTTGCATGCCTACGAGGTGAAAGCATATTTGCCTACGTTGTCCAAAAATAATAACGAGACAGAAACGCGAAATCAAAACATGATAAATGCACATCACACATGAACGACCTTGTTGCCAGTAACCCGGTTTTTTTTTCCTTCTTTTTACTGTCTTCGGTCTTCACACGTTGCAGTAACTTGAGCCCCCGGAGCCCCCCGGAGACCCCGAAGGCCCTAGGAGCACTTGTTGAGCAAGCGGGCTTCAAATCGATATGGACAGTTGCTGATGCTTCTAACTCTATTAGAAATCTGAATCTGTACCAATGGGTCGGGAAAAGATGCTGGCCCGCGAGTAGCGCGCCATTCCAATTACTCTTGGGACAATGAACATCTAGCTACTGGTCTAGCGTCTAAGTCTAAGACTCTAGAGTCTTAGCATCTTCGAAGAGTATGCAAATCCGGCGGAGATCAGATCGGCTAGGTAATATCAAATCTTTACAGTGTGCCTGGCCCCGGGCGGGGTGAATGAACACCGCTAATGAATGGATGCCAATTCACGCTGAATTTCACTTTATGAATTAATTAATGTCACACGTGAGACGTTCGGTGTCAATCAAATTCATGATCGCAAATGGATATGAAGCGCTGTACCGCGAATCGTGACATCATAACACCTTATCGGAGCGCGTCGAGAAGAAACGCTTCACTGTAGAACTGAAATGTGAAATGTATTTTTGTTTTATTCGCTTTTCTTATTTCTTAAAAATATATCCTCAAGCCCCCAGCAACATTATGTCATCGATCAATTCGCGAGAGGTCTACCGTAGAAATTTTGTGCTGGATGCACAATTCAGCCTTTCACTATGGTGCCAGTAGGACAATAACTGACATTCTACTATACAACGTGTTTTATGCATGCATAATTTTTGCTGCTTTTAGAGGATTTTGCCTTCCGTTTTCTCGGCTGTTGACTTTTCAACTTTTTTTCATCTTTCTTATTTTAGTTTTATATAATCAACATGCGCTTATCAGGCTACCTACTTTGACTTTAGACGTGAAGAATTGATTGACCTTTATGAAACATATTTTCAAGTTTTGCGGGCTTCGTTACTTTTATGGTATTGAGATAACCTTTGCAACGAAACAAATTATGGTAATTTGAAAGCCACTCAGCTTGATGAATATCTGTACTGCTGCAAGGTATGTAGGAGAATAAAAAAGAGAACTTTAATGCATACAAAAATATTATATGCACTTAGTGAACTATACAACTATAAACTTACAAAATAGAACGCAGCTTTTATTCTATTTAAAGCATTTTCATCATTACTATTAAATTAACATTAAAATACTCACTCAGTCACTACCGAAAAATATGGCAGTAAGAAACACCGCCCACAACTTTTAGATTAGATTAGTAGGGTATATGATCACTATTCTGAAAAATGTTTTGAAGAGTGTAGACGATTGCTTGGAATAATTAGCCATGTCAAATGGTACCTATTTGAAAATATGAGTTTGGATAAAATATTACGAGTAACACAATATCCTGCTATGCTTTCGCTGATGTTACGAAATTTATGATTTTTTGAAACTCCTGAACCTATAACTAAATTATGTCTTCATATAAGTAGGTACATATTAAAATACATAGACAGTTGATCTAAACAAAATAGCTAAACAAACTTTCTTATATAAGTTTATCCTGATTTGTACCTATAGTATGGATTGTATCTATTGTATCTATGTATACATACACATAAACTGTGGCTAATTGTAGTACAATTTCTTTCAGAATAGAAATAAATTATATCAAATAACCTCAGTTAATTCCCGAATAAACGTCTGCATGTTATATCCGCATACTCAAAGCACATAGTTAGTTAATACTTTTAGTACTAACTAACATCTCAATATAAGAATGAAAAAAAGTGTATTGTTGTTGATTATCGTGTCACTGTCCCCAACGGATCTTTCCGAATCGCAATTCAGTTATGTCTAATTGTTTATAAATAGACACAAGTAGACACCTGCTGTTTGGCAAACAGTTAATCCAAATGGAAGAGGTTTTTTGTCATTATTTAACAATATGCGAGCTAACCTCTTCCGAATGCGCACAACAACGGAATATTCAAATAAATTTACTACGCATCTTTTGGCTCGCGACACAAGACATTAAATTCAATATCTGTCAATGTCACCTTGTGCCGTTTCAAAAGCAAAGACAGCACACGACCAAAAATCAATGCGTCCCCATTATCTCGCCATTTCAATGCAGTTTCCCCGAAGAAGCGCCGAACAGTAAGTCCCAAAAACGTTAAGTTCAAGGATAGTGTCCCATGCGCAGTATGCTAATAAAAAAAAAATAGCTCAAATTAGCGGCAACAATGGCCTTCGTCAAGGCCTCCAAAATAAACAATTCGCGGGCTATTATTAAAAAAACCGTCGTATGTTGATGACATCGGGCTTCACCAATTACGTAAGTTGACCAACCAGCACCCGGACCTGCTCCGGACCCGAGCACCGGACGAGTTCTTCAAGTTCAATGCATAAAATTGACTCATCGCGACCAAATGGGTCTTCCGGCGATTTTTTCTGTTTTGGTCTTTGACTCCGCGGATTGTTTGCACCTTTAGTTAGCCGCTGATTATGAGCGAAATCGCGGATCCCCGTCGCCTAGACGAACAATGAGCGGAAGTGGAACAGCTACCGCCATCGAGACGACCAGAGAATCGAACCTCGAAATTTGGGGTATACGCCGTACGAGCGCCAAATTATAGCGCTCCTAAGTGGATCAAACGGCGACAAATTTGTGGGAAATTCGGTTACGGCGGAGGGGACCCGGATATTTGCATATAAATTTCTCCAATGGGCGGAAATTTATTAAGTGGCAAGTTGACGTGTTGCGGGGTTATGGCGGTCCAACATGCAAGTGCCAAATTCACTTTAGCTTATTATGCGGAGCATAATAAATGCCTTGAGTTATGAGAAAATCACTTCATCGGAATGGGGCGATAAATTCACGCGAAGGTTCTATATTTCAATATTCAACTCTGCTCAATAAACTTTCCCGACGTATAGGTCATGCGTACGAAATATATCACTTAGCAATTAGCATATTATGCACTAACTGCTAGCCTTTCTCAACCCTTTCCGCCAATTGGTTGGTGTTTTGACGAAAGGATAATTATGGCCCATTTGCTATTCAACGGAGCAAAACCACTAAGGTATTTTTTTACGTCGATGGCTTTCGGCGGGTTTGCTTTAATATTTATTATGCGCTTCAGTAAATTTTTTTGCAAATTAATTCAGTTTGTGGTGACCCGACTCTTCATTTACATTATGTTGTGTCGTGAAGCATACAAACGGATGGTTAACAGTAGGCAAATGGGCAAAAACACTGTCAAGTTCGTCGATAGTTTCACTGACTTTGGTTGTGGCGCTTTTGGAGCTTCTGTCGTTAAAAAAACGTACAAATTACCATGCATACCAAAGCGTGCAAAAACTATGTATTGTTTTGAAGAGATGTTGATGCTCAACCTATTGATTTAAAACCAATTTGCCTGTTGTACTAATTGTTTTCCACATCAAACAATCTTCTAGCCGTTGGCTCCAAGATTCTGTATATCTGTATTCTGTAGAGATCTGAACTGTATGCTAATAATCTTCAAAAATTCATTATCATCTCTGAATTATGAAAAAACCGTTTTTTACCGTCTCTCTGAAGTGATGAAAAATTATTCTATTTGAATTTAGAAAAGAACAACAACAAAAACATCATTGACATACATATATTATTGCCTATAAATTATCTTGATATACCTGTTATTAATTCAAGGTAAATAAATGACCATTGAATTGTAATTTACAGTTTTAAAAATAAAAACTAAAAATAGGCTTTCAATTTTTAATAAAAATAGGAATGAACTTCATAACAACAGAAAATGAATAAGTAAGACGTAAAAAAATTTGTCAGAGTCTTCGACGAGAAACCGATGATTCTACGAATAATAATTTTTCAACTTAATTTTTATACTATGTCATTTGGGACGTTCTTTCCCTATATGATTTTACAAACTATTTATGGCTACCTACTTAAAATTACGTACATGATTTTATGATAATACTTAGGTATTTAAAGTAGCATTTTATATGGAAAATAGATAAACTTAAATTAATTTTATAGACTTAAAAAAAGTTAAAAACAAAAAATCTTCATAAATATGTCGAATGTTTTCATAGAATTCTTAGTACAGATTAAATAGAAAATTTATATAAATTATTTTAATTCACAAATGAGCCTAAATATGTTTGTGGACACTTTTATATAAATATCTGTTTTGAAGATTCGGTATCACACTACTTTTCCTTTAAACTATATCTGCGATTCTATTTTAATTGATATACTGTTGCAAACATGTCTCTATAACTTTTCTGTGAAAAAATGGCACAAAATATATTATTTATTCCAAAGAAACTATAGAAATATGTAACTTAAAATCTTTTGGAGTTTTAAATTTTAAATTCATCTTAAGTTTAACCTGTTGTTAATATATGTACATATATGTACAATGCATTTATGGATTTCGGCTTTAAAAATTGAAAGCTACATTTATAATCAACACGTAAAAAAGTTAGCACTGAACACCTTTCTTACTGACTTCATTTATATATTTATATACATACATACATGTACAACGTTCCTATGGAGGAATACGTCTTACAAAAGTCGTCTATTTTACACAAGACTTCATTTTTGTTCTTGAATTCTTGCAGCCGCCATATAATTAAAATACCCTGAAAAAACCAGAAAGCGTTACGTCTCGAAAGGTCTCAAGTAAATGGGTTTATCCATGCATCCAAAATTTTAGCCGTATGTGCCTCCAAGAAGGCAGTTATTCGACGAGGTGCTTTTTTTTTCTTCTTCTTTTTTTTTTTAATTCTCTTGCTCCAAGAGTTTTGCCCGATTGCACGATTTTGGATGTCTTTTGTTCATTCATTTTTAAGCAGACGAGATTCAAGGGTCCTTCCCCCGGGGCCCAACCTGAATTTCGGATGAAATACCTCTGCCTGCATAAAATGAATAGTCAATGGCGGGGAATTGCACGTAATTTATTTTCATTTTAAACTTTTTTAAATCGCAGCTGGTAATCGTTCAGAATTTGAAATTTTGTCTTAATTTTATTGTGATCCCCCTGGAGATTTTTTGGAGTTAATCTTGAAGTTCATTCTGGAGTCAAGAAGTGGAACCGAAACAAAACCCACCAAAGAACTGAGGGAAGACACCGAAGAGGAGCCGCAGCACGAACAGCCGCAAGAATAGCTGCAGCCACAGATATCCACCAGGTATCCATGGGATGGGAACAAAGCGCACGTCGGTATTTCATTGTTCTTGACCATTTCGTGTATAACTTTGATTGCAGCGGAGAAACGTGATATGACATAATAATTTGATATCACTCCCTGCCGAGGGTCCCAAACTGCTCAAGAACGAGTGTAGCACAGAGCACGCGGGCATGTAGTCACCAGCCGTCACTGAATAATTCCCCGGGTTCACGTCTCTCATGAGATGAAATCCGAGATACCGTCGATTTTTTATTTATTTATTCACTGGAAGCGACGAAAAACGAATCTTAAAGTGTTCTTAAATATTTTCATGGTCGGCTGGTGTTAGGTTCGAAGGCTCTCTCCCCGCTTAATTGTCATTTGATCGCAGTCGAGTGGGTTCGACGAAAAACGGAAATGGACCTAAAGCGCGCAATCAAATGGTCATTGAATGCATAAAATTACTCTATCAAGGCCCTTATTTGGATGAGTGCATTTCTTGCAGGACTGAACCCAGATGAAGTCCGTTTCTAATAAAAGTGAGCATGACCAACTTTTGATGCATCTCTGTGCAGCTGTAGCTCCTTATAAAAACAGTGCCTCAGTACGGCTCTTGGAAAGGGCTCGTTCCCTTTTAAGACTTTTTAAAAATAAAAAAAGTGAGAACAAGTCAGAGTAAACGTCCTTCCTTCCTTAGGACAACTAAATGAATTCTGCTGGACTTGAATAGATTTATTCAAGCACAAGGTGCATGAAAATGCCACGGCATAAATGACCATGTCAAGGTTGTTGACTCACCGTAGTTTTTAAATGGCACTTCCTGGGAAGATGTGTTTAAAAAACAAGAATTCCCTTAACAGTAGGACGATGTTCATACCTGAAAAGAAAAGAAATAAAGAATTTTTAAATAACATTTTCATAAAATTGAAGAGGTTTGCTTTTTTATGGTTCGCCTTTCCTTATTTATATGTATACATAAATGCCAAGCTTATTGCACATTTTACTGTAAACTGGCGTTCTTATCATCCATCCATACCACGATTAGGTATTTAAAAACAATTATAAATAATTTTCAATGTTTTTGCGGACAAAAATCCATTTTCATTAAAGAGACATTTTCGAACCAAAACTTGATAATTCAGTTAAGCAGATTATGATTAAAAATCAAAGTGTCAGAGGAAACTTTAACATATGTATATTTTATTTTAAAACTGTTGATATAATATAATTAGAGTATAATATAGTAATTTGTGGTTAGCGTATAATTCATAATCAATAATATTTTAAATAATTTTTAATTTTAATTATTAACACTTTCCTGGTAATCAATCATTAGTTTTATGATTCAAATATATGTCATTGTAATTTATTTTGAAGCTAAACTAAAGCTGGTAGTAAAAAACTAAATTGCTACTATGGGTGATTTATTAAGAAAATAAATCAAGTCAAGCACAAGGTGTGGAAAGGTAGTTAGGATTTTACCATAATAACTCCAATAATAAAAATATATGATTTTTATTGTTATTTAAATAATTGACGCTAGTGAGTGTTTGGAAGTAGAATTATGGAAATGTTGACAATTTAATATTAAAGAAATGAAGTCAACATACAAGAAAGCCCTTATTTGAGTCAGTTTACACAAATTAACGTTCTCATATATGTAATTAAATCCCATTAGATGATAACCAAAATCACATTTCCTTTGAAGATACCTATAGATTGAAACTTCAGCGGCATGTAAAGTTTCCTTTCATGATCTTATTAAAGTTTTTTTCATGCCTTCTTGGCAGGGTTAATATTTATTCACGTCTTTGGTTAACTCGAGGTCAAAACTTTTTATACTCCAATCATCATAAAACCAATTATGGTACTCTTGAACCTTTGTCAATCATGTCTAGGAAGTATAATTTTTTCTGTAATTTAAAAGATAGAGACTTCATTTGAAGTAGAGGCATTGTAAAACAAAGGTTTTTAGACATAATTAATTTGCGTGTTTAATATTTAGCTACTATACCGACTTTAACTCTTCTTTTATTATTTTGTATTTTATAATTTATAAGATGTCGTTAGTTAATTTTACCAGTTGATATATAGAAATAAAAGTAAAGGTCTCAAGAACGCCTATGCGAATTATGACATAATTTAGACTGTAACCCTTAAAAATTATAAGTAGGTATACTGTTAGTTATTTCGAAAACAATTTTTATTTTCTTCTTTTAAAGCTGCGTTCATTTTGTATGTCGAGAATAAGGATTTTCAATTTGCATCAACTATGCATAAAATTGCCATAGTTTTATTCATGCAAACCTTCAAATCTCGAACGAACATTCCTCAGATTAATTTTTGACTTTAAAAGTAAATAAAAGTCCATTGCAATTTCATGCTACTCGTATTTTTAGAAAATTTAGAGTTTTTGATTCTGTTTGATTCTTATAAATCATGCCACGTTACAAATTATTGTTTATTATATAAGATCTACATAAAATTGACTTGGCGGCATACCAAATATGTATGTTCTCCGTAAAATTTAATTAAAAGTTTTCGGAATTTTATTCGCGTATGTAATATACATTAATCACAAAGACTTTTATAGGATAGAATTTAAATTCAAAGTAGCTTTAATTGACTTTCGCGACAAATTAAATACGAAAATGGCGCTTAATCCAACCAGCCAAGCATCACACATTTTCGTTTAATGCGTGCTGTGTGGAGTTTTTTAGACCACGCCTACATTAATTTGTGTATCAAGCACTTGCAAGGCTGCTGCTGTGCAGTTGGTAAGCTAATTAGGTATACGAGAGAGAAATGAACCGTTAATTTGATCAATTAATTACATATGTACATATTAAGGTACAGAAGGTAAGCATATACCCTTGACCCCGTGAGCTCATCGTGGAGAGGTACGTTTTGTACGTGCGTGCATCTGCATAAGTGAAAACGATAAGTTTTCCTCATAATTTAACTTTCTCAACTCGGCATTCCGCATGACATATAAAAAGTTCGAAATGAGCTGAATTTATGAATTTATTGGTTTCCAACTGATCGCCCGCGAGAACTGGACAAATTTTCGCGGTTGGCTGAGCGCAGTTGGCTCAATGTAGCACACGACAACATCGTCTAATTGAAATGGAAAACTACAAAAAGTCGGCTTCGGTTAGGGTTTTTGGATGGGTTTTAGCACGGGGGGAGGGAAAATGAGCAAAAAAAAATTTAATTAATTTCACAATTGGTTAGCGCGCGTAGCCGCAGCGCAGCGCACCTGAGAAATGTATGAAATGAAGCAAAAAATTGCCCTGCCACACCTAGGCGAAAACCACGCGGTTGGCCAGGGTGAAAAACTCGAGGTTCTGACATCACTTGCAGCGGATAAAAAGTGGCTGGTCAACTACTCAAAGCGCGGCCACACGGGCCCCGCGGATTGGGCTAAGTCAATCAAACCACTTGCATGTGATTATCCCAGCCAGAGTCCAATGGCTCCGTCGAGCGTCTGGAGCTGGACCTGGAGCTGGAGTTCGGATTCTCGCCGACCGCTGGGCCGCTCTGAGGAGCTCATCGTTCTTTTCTTAGAGTTAAGACGCGCAGTGGAGCCGATGGCCAAAGAGGGCAAATTTGTTACCTTCACGACTTTCAAATTACGCGATGCCACGGCGCGCGGATTTCTCCGCGAAGATCTATTCCCGGTCTGTTCTCAAGGGGGATTGCGGTACTTTGGCATTATCCAAATTGCAACCTTCTACTCGATTGTTTATTCTTTCTCCAAATAGGGGAATCACGGCCGCTGCTCGTCCTCATCCGAAGCATTCAGCATCCAGCTGGACCATGGCCGCCCTTGCACCCATCGCTCTTTTTTCGGGGAGTGCGTGCAGCTCCGATCCGAGCTCGGCCTGGCCTCGAGTGAGAGTCGAGCCGCCGCGGTGCCGACGAAGACGCATTTCGTGCACGGATTTCCAGCAATTACGCAATTACTTTGATTGATCCGAGATGGTGAGATAAACTTCTGTTGAGACCTGCCCGCGCTGGCCTACCTCCGCTGAAGAGAAAGAGTTCACTTTCGATGAGGTGGGAAATGGCGTGAGGTGCGGTAATTGGCCGCCGTTTGGGCGACTCGCTGCATTCTACTGTTTTGCAAATTACATGGAAAAAATTAATCGCTTTAATTTAACCTCTTATTAGGTCTTCCTCTCGCGGCCAATGATACCCCCGCCCTCCGCCGGTAGGTTCTAGGGGCTCTTAGCGAGCGCACTGGGTGCAGTCCTCCGCGAGCCTTTTAATTCAGGTGCTGCCATTAGAGCCTGTTCGTGAGAACCTCTCGGCTGGCCGCACTGCATTCTGGCTACTCGATTACGCCCAGATTAAACTAATCGTTTGATAACATAAGTAGTTATAAACGCCTAGCCTAGTGAAACTACAAAATTATAGACAGCAACTTTAAAAGCGAAAATACTTTAATATTAATCTATTACTAATTGTACAGTACATAGGTTACAAAAGCGTAACAAGGCCAAAACTGCAAGCAAACTAAAATAAAAGATACCTTCAGAAAAAACCCCATATACCCTATTACTTAGAATTTGGAATTCTTGTCAATATTAAGGATTTTTTCGCATATTTCATCTATGTATGTATATGTATAATCTTCTTGGATGAACCATTAAAAAGTGGAAACACAAATTTGTTTTTGTGCAAATAGATTCATTCAGAAAAAAAAAAATATTTTGAATTTTCCAACCAATTTCTGACTTGTGATCGCAATAGTAATAAATATTTTCAATTTTTAATTGTTCATCTAGGAAGTAAGTATACCTATAATACTGTTTCGAATACATATGTGTTTAAAATTTAAGAGGAATCTATTCATAATTTTTTGAGTTATCGGACCCTAAGCCCTCATTACTCTGCTAGTTAGTCAATATAATTTTTCTTGTTCTACTTTCGAATTTCATCATAAAACTGAAGTGTTTTCATATTTAAATGAAATGCTAATTAATACTGGTTGTTGTGTCTACTATTACTGCTGAGGTGACGATGAATTCTATTTTAGAAAGGCCCCTATCACAACCGGCGGATGATACCCACACCAATTTGGTCACAGCGGCCAAGGCGAGATTTTAGTATAATTTCTTGAATCTAAATAATAATTGGCCAGGAAATTTAGCGGAACGGGTTATTAGCAAAGAAAGTTATCATTTCGCCGAAATTAAATTAAACTACTCCGATTCGGTGCTGGAATTGATTAGCTACGAATGTGATGCGTATATTAAGTAACTGCCGAAGAAGTTGCCCGAAATTCAGGGGAAATTACGGAGAAAGTTTCATCTCTCCAATTATCTTTCGAATTCGTCTGCCTGAGGAAAGTCATATGATAATTGACCAGAATTTGGCTACTACTGACTTTCCACGAAAGTTCTCGTCTATGAGCCTAAATTATTATTTGTTTACACGTTTTAGTGACTAACGGAATAATCAAGAGAAAACTTTGTTGTGACAAACCTGCTTTTCAGTGGCTAATCAAAAATTTATTGGTGACAAGAAAATTTAATATTTCTTGACCTCTTTTTTCAGACGATATAAACATCTACTTGTTTTACCAGACTATTGTGAATTTTTTTTGTTTATTACATTGAATGTTTTTATTTTATAATCTCAACCCAAACTGAGATTATGACACACAATCACAAAAATTAGTTAGTTTTTGTTCTACTTTGACTTCGTGTTTTTTCTTTAATGATTCAACCCTGATGGTCGTATGAATTTCTTTCCGAGGCCAAATTATAATAATTTTGATTGTGTCATTTTCTTATTTTATTTTCTAAAATTCAAATTATCGAATTATCTGCATTCAATCATGAAACAGTATAGAAATCGAATTAAACCGTGATATGTTGAAACGTCTTCGTTAAGCTTAAGCACCTTGCAAAATGCGTTTTCTAAAATTTAAATTATAAAGGAAACTTTAATTTCCTTAGCAATCAAATCAAACTTTAATTTGCTTGGCATCAAAGTGTCCTCCTATAGTTCTGAAGTTCGCTGAAGAAGTAACATAAGATACATACATATATAGATATGTATGTATAAGAATATACAATAGAGTTTTTCTATAAACATATAGGTACTAGAACTAGACTAACTACATCACTTTAACATAAAACAAGTATATAGATTATAACTGTAAATGCAGAAAGAAATATTGCATATGATACGGCAAGTTTTGAGTACGTTACATTATAAATAATAGTATACCTGTATTTCCAATTCATTTTTGTTTCAGAATATTACATGTGGAAAAGTTCATGACTTAATTCGATAAATTAATTTGCTCGTAGTAAATAATTCTGAATTATATTGCAAATAAATGTTTGCGCAGCAAGTTCTAAGTATGATTTATTAATTTTATAATTATTTTTAATTAATTCAACTAAAAGTAAAAGTAAGTACAAGTACATTAATTACGTAATGATAAAATATGTACGGCTTCTGTGGTTACAACACCGCATGACATATGCCATTTATTATTTCGACATATTTAATAAATCAATCAAATAAACCACCTTAATCTAAGATATTGCACTTTCGCAGTTTACACAACTTAAGAGGCCCATAGCCTAAAGCAAGTTAAGACCATTAGCACTAAATGCAATATAATCGTTGAGTGGGCTGGAAGTAAAAGTTCCACTTTATTAACAGATGTGACATGAGTATCAAACGATGCCTCGAGCTATGTGACATTTGCAAAAAACATGCTATTGTTTTATGACTCCTAATTTGAATTGAATCGGGCGAAAAAGTCCACTTTCATCTGGTTAATGTGGGGCCCATTGGGGAAAGGTGAACAAGAGCCATTTTAACGCTTCAATGCCATCGATTCAAGCCTCCGAGCCAAGCCAAGCCTCAGCACGGATAAATTTTTATAGGTGCAAGATTTTCTTATACAAGACAAGCAGCCTAACAAAAAGTCACTTTTGTCTTTTTTGGCCAGCAAATGCATCTAATTCAGGTTTTAGTCCATGATGGTAAAGTGTTTTCGTTTTCATTATTAACAAAAACTTGAGGGCATCATTAAGCAAATTTTTGTTTGAAGTTGTTATTTTTGTGTTTTGTTGAAAATTATGTTGTACATGGTACATAAATACATGTATTTTTTTAAATTTCTTATTTTCATAACGTGCGTCGATGCAACAACTAATCAAATTAAGTCCATGAGTCAGAATCAAATAAATTAATTATTATTCCAAAAAGTCGCACCAATTTTTATCTTGATTTCCATTAGTTCGGCGCTATAAAGTTTGGCATTAGTACGAACAGAAAAAAAAGAAAATTTTTAATAAGGTTTGTGTCGGTTTATGATTGGCAAACTAATAAAACTAAGCGAAAGTAAATATGTAGCTTACAGTTAAGAAGTTATAAATAGTTTTTTGTTCGATGCAGGATTATGCGTTAATAAAATATCTTACGAAGGTCTGATTGCTAATTTGATTAAAATCGGGAGCAAAGAGCATACAGCGTTTAGCCAAATTGATTATTAAAACAGATTTGGAATTCCGCGCACTAATTAATAGTTTAGTGGAATTTTAATTAAAATTTAGGACAACTTTTGTAAGGTTTATATGAGATGAATATCACTAATTTTAATACACCCGACGTTTATTAGGTGATAGATGTTTTCTTCTACTTATTATCCAGGGGGACACTAACTTAATTTGGCTATAAACCGTTCTCTACTTACAACGAAAAGGAAGAAAAAGCTATAAAAAACGTGACTATAATAAATTTTACTACGGTAGGTTCTAACAAGATGAAAAGATTATCCGACTCATTTATCTAAACACCCAAAATCATTTTTAACTTTTGATTTATTTTACCTGTTTGCTATTCGAAGTTGTTTTATGATAATTTAAGACCACACCTTCTTTAGCTGGGGTACAGTTTTCTTTGAAAGAAATAAAATAAATCAAATGCAAAGTGAGTTCCTATTTTTTTATACCCTGTAATTTAACGCCTTTTGAAATACTGAATTTGAGATTGAGAACATAGACATCGAATTTTTTCTTTAATTTTTTTAAGAGTTAAGTCACTTTCATTTTCAAGGGTGTATTATTTTATCAGACTGTGATATCTTCTTTCTTTTTTGCAAATTTGAATGTTGGCTATAAAGAAGATGTCAACTTGGTATTTTCTAATAGATAAAATTGGTAATTCGATATTCTCCCTTAATCTATTAATTATTGAATATAAACCATATAATAATTACAGAATAGTTATAAAAAGAATGAATAGTGTGTCGGAAATTTTAAGTTTAATGACAGAGCTGTAATTATTATATGTATGTATACCATATATTGAAATTAAACCTTTCTGTTGAACGAGATTGAGTAGTAGCTTTATGGTCAGAAATCTACGTAGCTTATGGCTCCTTCAAAAGTAGGTATTCAAATTTTGGAAAATATATACATATGAATTTAAAAAACCTATCCTGATATGCATCATGTACATAGGTACTAATAGAATAAATTTACATATATTTTCCTTACTTTAAACGTAAATCCATAAAGCACTAATAAATCAGTAAAATCATAAAAATAAAATAAATTATATTCAATAACAGTAGCAGAACTTTTAATATAAAACCCGAAGTATTCAAATATCTTGGAAGTTTTATAATCGCTATTCGAATTTTATCGCATTCTTTATTGTGAATAGTTGAGGAATATACATGTATGTATGTATGTGTAAAAATTAGAAAAGAAGTCTTTATGATTTGCTGTATATCGCCGTATCGAGTGTAGTTTTGTATTTTATTATTACACTTATAACAATTTTATAATAAGGAATGCCACGAAATGTGAATTACTAGATAATATAACCAGATTAAGGGTTAAATATAGAGAAATTGTTCGCAAAAAACCAAAAGGAGAAGATATTGAATATTGATTCAGAAAAATGTAAAAAACACATTTACAATAACTTTATTACTATAACTTTCATAAAATGTAAGATACAGAAAATTCAATCTATATGTTCTCTTTTTTTCAGATTCCTAAATTCTTATCGAGACGACTCTTTATTAGTGAATGGTAAGTTTTTCGAGAAGTTTTTTTATAAAAATTAAAATTCTAAAAAGTAATACAACTCCACAAGTCTTAAACTCAATTCGTCTTAAAACCATATTAAATCTGTTTTACAGTGATAAATGAAAAATAACTTTGTATAAAATGCGTCTGTCTGAGCAATTTTTAAAAATGTGGAATTTTTTCAATTTATGTATTTATTAAGAAATCATAATTTTGCAAACATAATTGATATAAGTACTTATATTGACGACTTTTATTCATATTTTCCTATATACAAAACAAGGGAAAAATTGAAGGGATCAAAGCTGCAATTATAATTAACTATCAGTTTTATAATAATCTTAATGGTAATCACTATGAATTTAAATGGACATGTACGTAAATAAGTATAGAAGTTACAAAAATGTTATTGCAAATATAGGAACTAAACAACTTCTTCAGTGTTTTCCAAGTCCCAAAGTACGCTCACACAAAACTCTGCCGGTCAATGGGAAAAACCACATTCCATCTAAGGCCTTAGAGTGCGAATAAAAAGAGTCCAGGTGATGTAGGCGTGCTTTCTTAAGTGCTCTGCATCAACGTTTCGGTTACGAATTTATCTCCAAGCAATCCAGAAAAAAGCGTCCACGATTTCGCGATTCAGATACAAAGCAGAAGCATTTCCTAACCCATATACAAAATAAGAGAAATAAGGTAAAATGAGGTAACTGAACCGAAATTGAATGTCAAATGTTTGACTCATTTTTGTTTTAAAATTAGTTAAATGTTTTGCCTTTCGAACTGCTCTAGATTTTTGCAATTCGAAATAAATTTGGCCGATTTCCTAGGAAGTATTTAAAAACCAAATCACATTCAACCAATTTATTTTAGATTGGTTTGGTGTTATGTGAGGCGATAAAAAGGTAAACCAAAAATATACAAAATAAAAAAATCACTTGAAAACTGAAAATTAAGACGATTTAGCAATGCAAATATTTACCTTGATAGAAGTCTAAATAAATTCAATCGGCTTTGAAACGCGGATTTGCTGACTAGGTTGTTAATCCTTTCGATGGGAGCGAGATCAGTAGGCGATTTGGCGGATTTAGTGGGAAGTTGTTCGAGACGGCTACAGTCGATGAAATCACACAACACTCAGCCTAGCTGATACTGGTGATAGTCACAAAATAATTACTAGAGGTATGTCACAAAAAGAGGAGCATTCGCCCTCAGGTGAGAATATTCCTTTGCTTTCGAAATAATTTTCACATAAGATCACTTCGGATATCTTTCGATCTTCTCGAAGTCGTCGCGACCAGAAAAGAACAAGAAGCACTAATTTATACCGGGAACTGAACCAAAGCACATCTTCTGCACTCTACGAGAATTGAAGAAAGCCCGGGATAAACCCCTTTCACTGGATTTTTAATTTGATATATTCACAAGATTTTCAGGCGTGTATACGACCAAATTTTTTGTTGGGTAGCAAACACTTCCCAACTGGAACTATTCACAAATGCAGTGTCACTTCCTTCTGAACTTTCTTAGTACAGTTTGTAAGGAGCTGACTCTAGAGTAACCAAAAAACCCACGACTGGCGAAGTTCACGCGCTCACTGGTGGAGGCTGAAAGCTCGACTGAGTTGTGCATAAAATTCAACTTCGAACTAACGGAGTCGACACCGCCGAGCATAAACACAGCCACAGACCGGCCCAAACGTGAAAAGTAGGTGCACACCGGTTTGACTACACCTGAAGTCTCCAAACTCTCCACGGACCCGCACGTAAACAGTAAACGACGACAACATAAGCTTTGAGCGGTTTACCCGCACCACCTAGACCCATACCATTTAAACAAAAATCCAGGTGTATGTGCCGCGGTCTTCCACCGTGTTGCAAAAACCAGCGTGCAACTCAGGTAAATACCGCAAAATCCAAAAGCTTATGTCATGTCACCCAAAGGTGTGCACGTTTCGGATCGGCGTATTACCTGCACAAAGACTAGGCTGAAAATCGGGTAAGTGTTAGACACCAGCTAAGGAGCTTTGCTACCTCTACCTGTATGTAAATGGCAGCGAAAGAACATGTTGCACTTGGTAGGTCACCGTCGTCTTCGTTTTGCCGCGGTGCCATCCACCATCGCCGTCCACTGGTCTTCTTGCTGCGAGCTCCTCAGGTTTGCTAGTCGTCGTCTTCATCGTCGTCTTGGTCGGCGTCTGGAAATTTTCTTGAGGTCCCGCGAGAACCACTCCGTGCACCTCTGTGGCTTTAAGACAAGGGTCTCTGCGGTAGTGGTGAATTTTATTCGTCTTTCAGCAATTATTTCGTGCCTAGCTTCTGTTAGCCAATTTTTCACAAAATCTTTGAGTATTTACGTGTCAGAGAGAATTATTAGATAATGGTGACTTTTTTATACTTCCCCTGTAATTTGAAAAATGTCTCATGCGTTTAACATAATCCCTAGCGACGACTATCACACAAATTAGGGAAATAAGTTCCTTTTGTGTTCTTCATGATTCAGAAATTAGTCCTTGTCACAGTTTAAGTATTCGAAATTCAAGAATACAAAGTATGCAATCAAACGACAATCATAGAAAAATAGCAACACATCTTCCTAATTTATAAGACTTTGTTGAATAACTGCTAAAATTCTTTTGCAATTAAGCGTGACGATACATATGCATCTCTTGAAATGAGTTACAGAATCACAGTTAGCAAGTCTAACGTTACGTTGTGTTTTGACTATGTTTTTCGTAAGTAAAATATCGAAATTTTTATAGCTATATGTACTTATATCAAGTGATTCAATAACAATCGCAACGTCTACGCAACGGCGAAATCGGAAACATAAAAGTATTATTTGAATAAACTTGAAAACATATTAAATAAGACAGGAATTTTTAAATCTAAATGTGTTTCGCATTATAGAAGCGGTACTAATCTGGAATTAGAAATTTTACATTTGAAATAAAGAATAAACATTTTTTGATGTAAATTCATAAAACACACCTCTAATCTTCTAATCTTCTTTGCGTATAATTGCATTTTGCAGGAGTTATTCACTGAACAAAAAAATCCTAAGAGGTAAAAAATGTTAATTTCATTTCGAAGTTCAAAGTTTCAGCAAAATCAGTCATATGACGATGTGAAATTAATCCACAAGAACTGCTGAAACTAAAACTGGATTCCAATTTCATATCACTTCGTTTATATTCGAATTAATAAACATTTAAATATTTACAATTTAGATGACATATTAATTTTGTGTTAATTTGCTTTTGAAATATGTATTTTAAAAATTGTACATACATTTTTTATTTCAGTCGCACCGTGCAAAATTATCTCCGGCATCATTTTTCGAGCATGGCTCAAAACACAGAGTTAGCTGTCGTTGTCGATTATGCAACATTTTCCAGCGCAAGTCCCCAATATGCACTCAGCTGGCTGCAGCAATTTTCATTGTAAGATTGTCATCCGTCACCCCGGAGAAAGGCTGTGGATGGCGATCATTGCAATTGGCTTTCGGTTTTCATTGCCGCCGATGTGATTACTTTTCTACGGTTGCAAGTGAATACAACGAAACCTGGTAGCTGGGATCCGAGCAGGGTCTTAACTTAGCACATCAGAAATAAACAGTGGAGTGCATTTACAGAGAAAGTCTTTTATTAAAGACCGAAAGTGCAAATAACGTGCCAGTCCTTGACGAAGAAAGTTGAAGAACGTAAGAGTCCCATTAGAAACGAAAGTTTGTTGGTAAGGTGGAACCAACCAAAGAATACTTGAAACTCTCACATTACAAATTTTTAACAGTGCAATTTTTCTACAATTGCAGATAAAATTATAAATTTGTTGGTGTTATATAAAATTGTTTAAAAAAGCATTCCTTTTCTGTTTTAGCCAATTTTGAGTTCTCAATAAGCAGGTAAATGTATGTATGTATACATATAATGTATGTTTATTCACTTTTAAAATTTACAATTTACAATTTCGTTCATATTAAAAATATTTTGGTTAAACTTAAAACCCGTTGTCTTTTGAAGCAAGCGTTTTTTAAAACGCCGTAAGTTCTGCATCGTACTGAGAATATGTATGCATTTTTACTGTTTCTAATTAATGCATTTTTTGAATAAGAATTATTTGGTACTTAGATATATACTCACAATCAATTCAAGAATAAGAAACCAGTTCTCTGATATTTATAAAATTATTTGTTTTTTCTGTGCGTATAACTATAAGACAAATAAAGAGTTTATCCTTACTTATCTTTAGCATATAGGGAATATAAATTGAATAGATTTTTTATTGTTTTTACCTTCGCGGAGGTCTCTCCTGTAGGTAAAAATAACGACGGGAGTGTTCAATACTTCAAAGTTACCCCAGCTAATATGGGGCGCAATTCAACCGTTGAAATGCATCTGCCATCGCGAGGCGAACCAAAGAAAAGAGCCCATGCAAGCATATTTGCATTTCCTTTGCGGAGACGTAACGTGAAACAGGAAACGCACAATTACCTGTTTTTACTACCGTCAAACGTTCCCAATAACGACGACGGTCCGCGCGTCGGGCAGGCGAACGTGCACGCAAACCAATCGAACTTACCTAATTCAGCGACTCAATTGACCGAACTTATCGGGGAAAAATTCTTTCCACCAATTTTCAATTTAGCCGAACGGGAGTCAGTGACCTTTGAACGTGATACGAATTACAAAAACGACAATTAAAACCGCGGGTACCTTACCACGATCGGTCTGCACTTCGTAAACGGACGTGGCCATCACCTGCGTGGTGGATTTTACTTTTATCTCAGAGCTCCCCGAGACTCGTTCCTCACCTGAAATTCATCTCTTCCTACTGCGATCAGGTCCGGACGCACTTCGCGGGAAATCAATACGAAATATTTATTTAATGAGGTTCGGTAATGAACTTGGGGCGGAACGGGTTTAATTGGCCAACTTTAAGCAACTCAAGGCGGGCAGTCCCCACCTGCCGGCCATTGCCTCTAACCAATTTCACCTGCATGTAATATTTATCGGATAATTGAGTGTAAAATCTCGAAAAAGGAACTCTCGACTTTTAATGCTTTTTTGACTATGATAGACCTGGAATTTTTGTAATTGAAATCATTCGTGTAAATAATATTTCACTTCTTCAATTTACTACTCCTATAACTTATTTGTTATATACCTCGATTTTATTTATTCATATCTTGGTTAGAAATACGTAAAGATGGACAATTTCTCTTTTTTAATAGATAACAAATTTCCTAATTTGTCACGCTTTTCATAAAAGGTTTTTTAATACATACATATTTAGTATTGTTTTTTTAAAATCTCTCTTAAATTATTTATGTTCTTAAGCGTTCTGATGTGAAGTCGACTTAAAATGTTTTCTTAAAGGATATCATCAAAATATATTTCGTAGAAATAAAAACATAAAATTTATTGTCCATGTAATTCTAACAATTATTTTATTTATTTATTAATTTAATTTTGCTAATGTGCTATCTATCAACTATCTTACATCATGAATTTAAGCGCACTACCGCAATGACAAACGCATTTCTAAGGATATACTTCTAAATCACTTGCTCATCTCGACAATACACTAAAAAGCACCCTAACGAATTATTAAAAATTCAATTTCTTTGACGCGGAAACTTCTAGGTATTTTCCATATTCATGTGAAAAATCCTTGGGGAAAGCATAAAACTTTCCTCATAACATTTTCAACTTTCTAAGGTGAAAGCAGCTCGCCTGGTTCTTTGAAGGCGATGAAAAGTTTTCGCACTTTTTCTTCCAGAGAAATGTAATTAGAAATTCTGCATGACTCTCAACAGAGGAATTTTTAAGGAAATGCGAATGGCTGGGGGACTGTCAAAGATGCAGATTTGTATGCAAAAGCTTTGAGTGCACATCTGAATTTAATGCACCAGCACCAGCGAAGCTGCTTCCTCCATATTTGTCATATTAGAGTGACGAGGAGTAGAGGTGATAATTATCACGTGAAGCGATGCTGACGAAAGTGTCTATGAGGTGCAGAAACAACCCTATCTTGATTGGTGGCATAGGTGTTGCTTAAAAAATGTTCAAGTGACCTGCACCTTCGTTAATTATAGGAGTTTTAAATAATGCCGCAGCACTGAAGAACTGAACTATAGTTGTAAAATTAAAATAAAAGTTATGTGCTTTGCGTTAGGTTGAGAGAAATGAAATTCAGTAGCATTACATTGAGTCCAAGAGGGACAGCGTTGCTATACGCATTAATCCAATTTACATATTTGTATAATAACAAGAAGTATTATGGTAATTGATCTTGAAAATATGATAATAAATTTAGAATTGCACTTTATTTTGATGATGATTTAAATTGTCAACTCCTTTTGCTGGCTCGCTTATACCAAGAATGTTTTTAGAAAAGCACATATTTGTTAATGTGCTCTTAATGAATAATACGTGAATTTACTATGACATATTGGTTAAATTATCAATACTTATAACTACAAATCATAGTTCAGCTACAGCTATCAAATTTTAATATTTTATTTACTATTGAGTTGAGTCCTGATAAAGATAAAAAACTGCAAATTTGACAATAAACTATAATATTATCAATTTTTTTAAATTATCATGGGACTAATGTTAAAGATAATAGTCGTTTGGCATCTTTTTAAATTGCTATGGAGAAAACTACACGAATAGACCTAATAAATAAGTGGACAATTTATAATCTCTTTAAAAATCCAGATAATTGATTTACTTCCATTGTTTGGACGTTAATGAAAGAATTAAATGAAACGCTCTTAAGTCGAAGCAATTAGATCAAATAGAGCTAATTTAAATCAAGAAATCGCTAACAATAAGAACACATAGAAATTCATTTCCGTTAGCAGAATAAATCACGTTTGAGTCGTGATAAAAGGTTCAGAGTGATCTGGTCTAGTTCTACTCAGAGCAGAGATCTTATCGCAAAATAAAAAGAAATTTGAATATAGTGAGGTAAAATGAATTGAAAATTAGAACAAGTTTGGCTTGAATTGCGACCCGTGTGTCTTCGGCTTCGAAAAGGAGTCGGAGGACAACGTTACTTTCACCAAATGTAGCAAATCAACTGTTAGTTCGTGCCGGAAATTTATCTTAATTGGAACCTCTTCATTTTGAACAAATGGCAGACCGAGCTCCTCTACGACCCATTTGTCGTTCACAACAAATCCATCAATGACTAGAATTCCCACGCACCTTTTCTTCCAGTCGCGCGGGGTTCCATCGAGGACGGAATAAAATTGGTATCAGTATACTTCTTGCAGAAACTTTAATTGTTGATTGGTTGTGTAACGGTCCCAGTCCAGGTGAATTTATTGTTTTGCCATTCTGATCGATTGTCTCGTAATCGAGCCATCACTCACCGGCGATCGCATGGGGCTTTATAAGGCCGTCTGCGAACAGAGCCGAACTTTATAATTGTCCACCGCATGCGCGATAGTCCTACGGGAACCGGCGGAGATCTCCATTAACCGGGCATGCGACTCGCATAAACAAATCATCGTCTGATCGACGGGGAATAATTAAGCACAGGTAGGACGGAAATATCAGTTAGCGATTATCCCCACCCGCCGGGTGTCCCCGATGTCGCTTATGATCGATCACCTGGACGGTGGTGGGCTCGATACCACTAGCGGCACCGGTTCATGACATGCGCCTGCGTATGATTTCCGGTGTCATACAATTGCGCATGGCCGCGATAGTGCGTTGGGCACTTTTCGTCCGCGGATAGCCTAATTAGGTGCACCGTTAGATCGTAATTTCCTATCTCATACTAGACCAGGTCTATAGATCTTATCAGACGTTTAATATCTTGTTGCTAGTCAATCGTCTTGAATAACTATCATCAGATGGTAATTTCTCATCGGGGCTACGTGAGTCTCGGCGGTAACAGCCTACCTCCGTCTACGCATATATGCAGCACGTTCTCCTCTCGTTGACGATTATCCGCTGAATTTTGATTGATTGACTTTCAAATTGATCCGGGAAAGCAGGCTATCTCTCCTCTGTCCAAATATGAACTGAATTGCACAACTTCCCATATTTTGTAGGTAAGGATAGTTAAAAATAACATTGCCAGCTGGACTGTTCAATAATGATATGTAGATTTACTATCAGCAAAATATTTTGATGCATACCTGCCTAAAATGGAACACGATTTTTTCAAGAATATTATTTGCATAATTAGATTTGAGAAATAAATTAGTTTAGATTTCTGTTTAAATTAATTCAAGTTGGAAAATCAAAGCAAAACTTGAAAACTTTTCAAGAAAAATACCAAGATATTTTATTCAGATTTCAGTTTCAGTATTTTATTACTCTTTTATTTGAGAACGAAGTCGGAAGTTATTTAAAAAATGAGACATAATTTTTAATAGGCAGGCAAACGCTAAGCTTCCATTTCTAATCGTTTCATTCGAGTAATGCTTAAAATTCAGGACTTACTGAGCAGCTGTATAATTTTTATTTTTTTCATTAATTTTAAAATAATAGAAGCCTGCGTGGAAGTAAATCTGGTAGATTTTTGGAATTTGATTACGAGATACATATTTGAACAATTCCATCACTCACACAAATTTTACAAAACTGACATATGTACGGTACATACATATTTTAATATGTATTATATGTATATGCAAACTTTGTTCATAAAGTATGTGCCACAAAATAATTCTTAGGAACTACTTATTGCAGTTGCAGAACAAAGGCAAGTATGAGAAAAAGGCTAATATTT
Source organism: Machimus atricapillus (assembly GCA_933228815.1). Classification (NCBI taxonomy): domain Eukaryota; kingdom Metazoa; phylum Arthropoda; class Insecta; order Diptera; family Asilidae; genus Machimus; species Machimus atricapillus. The sequence continues at coordinate 28,541,904 of OW121786.1, read as the reverse complement.
GTTGAAGTGCTGTATGCTTTAACGAATTTTAAATCTAAAGAAGTTTTTCTTAGGATTTTCCTTCTTCTTTATGAATGAAAACCTTTCTTTTGAGCACTGCTTACTTTTACATTGAGGTATTTCAAACATTTTTGGAAATTCACAGTTAACTCCTTCGTTTGCATACCGCGGTACTAACAATACAACTTTTGAATAAAACAGTTGTAGATCTGCGCAAACCGTTAAATATCCATGAAATCGTTTCTCAAGGAGGCGCAGCGGAAGCCACTCAACCGCGTACCGCGCCGTCCTATTTGCATACATCAGGCTCATCAGGCGTGCTTTGGCAAATATTTGCGAGCAATTTTGAGTTCCGATCAGAACGGTGGCGCGGCGGTCATTGAGTCAATATTGCCCCAAGCAGCCGCAGTTTTAATAATATTTGTTCAGAGCTACTTAGCGCGGAGCCCGCCGCGCGTCTGAATCGCATTCACCGCGAGCAGCGCCAACCTACCTGTCGCTGATAATGGCTATCGAGATTCGAGATGGATTTACCGTGCGGCAATCAAAGCGACTGCGATTTGCATCGGAGGAGGAGTGCTGTTCGATTCGAATCGATTTATTCGATTTATTCGATTTATTCTGCGCTCTCTGCACCGGGCCGGGGCCTAATAAGCGCCTAACGCGAGACGTGCGCTATTCGGTGCAATTGGAGGCACCTCTCGAAAGGTTATTCACGCTCCCGAAGTGAATGCGAAAGTAGAACATCGACGGTTCTATGGGACTCGTGGCGAAACCGCTTTCATTAGACGTCGTTATCAATTTTGATTGAGCCCCATGCGCGAATCGAAAGTTTGAATTGCAGAAAAGTAGTTGGCGGTTTGGAGCGATTCAGCGGCTGATAGTGCTGAGTGTTTGCGCCCATTCAAGGCGGGGAGAAAGCGCATTTCGCAAAATTTGATTGCATGTGCAGCTATTCAAATTAACCCTTGATCCACTGGAAACTTCGCGCGGATAGTTCCCTTTTCCCCCCCGCGCACTCTGTGACTGATTACGCCGAAGCCACTTTATGGCTGAAGTCGTTACTCTGAGCCTGCGGTTGAATCATTGCTGCATTCTTTGCGTTCATTATGTCAGCGCAGCATCCTCAGTTTCCCACAAAGAAATTATGGGCAAATTAAATTTTTCTATAATAGTCACCTACTTTTCGCTATTTCGGACATGAGCAAAATTAATTTTTTTATTATCGAGGTCAACTCGAAATATGCACTCAGGAAATTTTCAACGATGAAAATTCGCAGACCAAAAGTAAATTATACAAATCGAATAGTAGTTTGATTTTTAAAAAAAAATTTTACTTTTAGGTTATTTGCAAAATGGTAACTTCACTGCAATCTCCAAGTGTGTTAGTTCGTGAGTTGAAAAAAAATTTAAGAATGTGTTAATGTCTAAGTATCTCTTAATGATACGCGAATTGTGAGTTAAAACAACTCTTTAGTACTGGTTGCATTGAATTTGCACACACTGTATAAGTCATTTAAAAAGCATAATCTGTATTTTTTATGTTATAATTAACAGGGTTTTCTTAAAATAATTTCATGTCGCAATTATTGATTATATAGAAGCAAAAAACGCTTGAACAAAGAGCGCTCTTATCGTTTCTTGACTGTAATTGGTTCATGTATTTTAAATCAAACCAAAAAATTAATGTGTTAAAAGATTGAAATAATATAGGAAAGACTTCACCTTGACTTTGGCTATAGAGCCATTGTTGCTAAATTGCTTCAAAATTTCAATTAATTCGCTTCCATTTCTTGCCCTGTTCTTCATATATTTCATAAAATATGCGCTACCACCGTCAAATCACATCTTCTTAACTCTTTTTGAGTAGTAAGGTGATCGCAAAAAAAAAACTGTAAGAGGAAACACATTATTATCACACGTGTATTTACCTGAGCTTGAAAATCATTGCAATCTTATGATGATGACTGAAACTATCCCAGGTCTTCTTCAACTTAAGCGGTCGACAGAATTCTCGCGGAGGAATTTTCTTTTCTTTCTCGCAAAGAAATAGCTCTGAAGGCGGAAGTAGCCAATTTTATTGGGTGTGGACATGCACAGAGAGCAACTAGGCACAAAATCGCTTCGCTGGGATAATTTCATTATGTAAATTCAGATAAAACTGCATAATTAGCTTTCATTTTGCAACAGTTAATTTGCTTTAATGCAGCGAACCCGAAACAAAAAAATTCGAGCCTCCATCGCCTCGGCCTGTGAACGGAAGCGTCCGACTTCTCGTCCGAGGCACGGCACCTTGGCACCGGGAATTTTTCCTCAGATGCAGGCCTCAACGCAGGTAACTCATCCAGTGTCTTGACAACAATTGACATACTTAAGATTGCCGACTAATTTCTCAAAATCTTATAGACTACTTTCCTCCTTAGCAGAACGGTCTTGTCTCTGGTCGTGATTTTGCCGAGCGAAAAGAATAGAACTATAAATCCAAACATGGCAGCAGGCCAAAAATGGATGCGTTGAACCGCGGGCTGTCCGCTTAAGAATTCGCGGGCATATTTAACTGGTTTCGAATATCGGTCAATAGTATGCGACTTTTGATGCTCCGAATTTCGGCTTAAGCTCTTCTGTTTTGAACTTCTTAACTCGGTAGCCAAGTAACGGTGATACTTTCCAGCTTAAACGCCGATGAAGAGCGTGTAGGTGCTGAGGACCATTAGTGATTGAATGCTAAAATAAAGACAGACCGCAAATTGCAAATCGTTTCAAGTTTCTTCGTTAGGTAAAATTTCTTAATTCTTAATAGCACATTGACTTAGTAGCTGAAGTGAAATTTGAGGGAAACGAAGACATCTATGTTAGTAAAAAACGGCATTTTAATGCATTGCATAATTTTCGGATTATTGTTTATTTATGTTTAAATCTTTTGAAAAAAATATATATTTTCTGAACAAGCAATAAAAATCTAAGCCTTAATGAAGAACTAATAACTTAATTTTAATTACTAATACGTCTTTCTTTATTTGTTTTATTAGTCGAATCTCTTATTTTACACAGAAGTCTTATACTTCTCAAAATCACTATCAATCATTCAATAAATATACCTACGCATAAATCTAGTGTTAAGTCGCATTGATCAACTTGTTTAAAATTTTATTTTTGTAAACGTTTTTTCCATAAAATGTTTATACAGTCAAAAAATTAGTAAATAAGGGTTCAAATTTCAAATCGTTTTGAGGCTTCTAGGCTTTAATAACCTTGATTTAGTATATAGATCTTGTGAAGTCTTATAAAATAAAAAAACTATAATAGAAGTACACACGTATTACGTATTGGTTTGTTAGTAGATATACCTAAAAAAACTTGTTCAGATTAATTTTTTATTTTCGATCTTACTAAAACCAACATCCTCATCGAACCAATAAATTGGAATATAATTAAAACGGTTTTAATCTGTTTCAAACATGAGAAGAAGCACGAAGCGAAAACAGTAAACAATAATTATTCACGTCACTTAACATCATATGACCCACATACATGCGAACATATTCCGGGATGTGTGCCGAGTTATGGCCTTATGAGATCATCAAATCAAAATTATTTATGGTGATATCTGTAAGAAATAAATTCCAATTTATTTCAGATAAATCATCTTTTCGATCTGACCGACGGACCAAGGTCTAAGCCGCGCCATTATCTGCAAGTTATTAAACTAGAGCCCGAGGAATGTGTTAAGAACCGTACACAGAACGGATCATCACGTAATTGATTCTTTTTTCGCCGAAGGTAAGAAAAAATGTAGGTAAAAACCAAAGCGAGCGAGCAGACGTTTCCTAGAAGTTTCAGCCAGAGGAGAGAAACTCGTTGTTAGCGTCTTGAGTTACCGCGGGGACCTTAGGGAGTGTCACGACTTGAACCCAATATTGGCCGTCACCGAATCTAATCAAGATAACCTAATAAAAGGAGACTTCTCCGACTGTCTTACAAGGGGCCAGCCGACCCCGGATCAACCGATTTTTCCTTCTTGTTTTATACCCCAGTCACTCTCGAAGTAATAATAATAAAATAACCCGGCTTACATTCCCAGACGGTGTTATTGGGGAATTTAACCAGCCCGGCTGGACTCGCACTCACTTTTACTTGCGGTGGAGTTTTGCGTTTGCCATGTGCTCCTCGGTATCAGATGCAGGTTAAGATTTGCTCGAATTACTCACCTAGAAGCCTTCTTACGTTCGCCAGTATATTGTCTGGATCGGGGAGATATGGTTACAAGACTTTTACTTTACTTACATCCACCTCATGTCGAGTTTCTAGGAACAATTTTATTGTGTGATTTACCTGTCGTCGAAAAATTCATGCGTTTGTTCTATCTGGACATCACATCAACACGTTGGTACACAGGTCACAATAGCACTTTTAATAGCAGTTACAATTTATTAACTAACAGGATAATATATTTCAAGAAGGGTGTGCGGGAGTGGGATGGATGTCTCATCTTTTAAAACTAATTAATATTTTTTGAAATATTAACAATATCATTATTTGTACATATAGAGTCCTTATACTACTACAAACTAAATAACAAATCAATAAAAACATATTATCTAGAACGAAATAAAACTAAAGTAGTATAGTCTTTATAGTTGACGATCGATACCTGCTATGTGGGATACATGTATCAGTGCTTACACTGCTATGAGGATAGTTAGGAATAAAAATTCGTTATTTGATTGTATTTTTGTTAATAACACCAAAAAAAATCTACCTTACAACTTTTTTAAATTGAATGTTTTGGAATCCTTGTATTTCGTACATATTTTTAAATCAATTTTATGGATAATTCGCCTCTTTTTTAGGGTTATTTAAAATAATTTGTTTCTTTAAAATCTAATATCCAATGTAGCTTTGTGCATTTGCTATTTTAAAATAATTTTGCAATTTCATTCAATTATGTAGTTTTTTTGAGCAAAACGTGACTGAGTATTATTAAAGATCTCCTTCTTATATTAGGGGGTGAAAAACAATTAACACTTCTTAATTAATTTCATGATTTAAAAAAATCGTACGTATAATTGAGATTGATACCGAATTTTCTGCTTTTTGTCAAAAGCATTCCGATAATAAATCAAACCTCTGAGAGCTCTTTTAATTAAACAAAATGCAAAAACAATGAGAAAAAAAGTAAGACAAATATCTGTTGCTTCTTTACTCGTGAGCAACTATATTTATTTTTATGAAACACTGAGCCTGGGGTGTAATTAAAGCTTTTGGTGTAGTTAAATATTCTCTGATTTAATGCGATTATCCCTGGATTCTTTACTCCATAATATAATACCATCTCAATCCACCGATCGTAATCCACCTCAGAACTTGTGGAATCAACCGGAATATTGTAATATCGATCAATATGAACCAACTCTGGATTGAAGTTCAGAGAGCCTGGTATGCGCGGTAAATCCAGAATTTTTCTAGATCCCTTACAAGATATTTATTAAGATCTCAATGTTCTGAAATGACGTTGCAGCTAGGTAGTTTTAGTTACTATCATTTTGCAAGTATGCTATTTATTTAATTTTTCAGTATAATATTATAAATATATTATCATTTGTCCGAAAGGGAAATGTCGTTGACCTGTGTAATTTACGAAAAACATTTTATGAAAATCATCAATCAGATGTAAGGAATAAGCAAAAACGTTGGTAATCCGGCAATAATGGCAAAATTTATGAAGTACGCAAAAGAAGAACCTATCCAACTAAATGGATATCGACCAGAATAATTTGTTTCGATTTATGCGCAATATCTGAGCGATTAAAAGCATTCTTTTTGCGCAGAATTAACAGTTATAGGATAACGTTTTACGTAAGAACTATAGTCAAGTTATGAAAGACGTTTCACCGACAAAGCGTTTACTTTTACTTAAGTAGCTCCAGCTTCCAGTTAGTTTTAATTTAAATTTTATGCGATTCGAGGTGCGACGAACCGAAGATCTAAGCGTTTCAGGGAGGCCATAGGCAGCTGGTTTCTCATAAGGAGGGACCTGAGCGCGATTTGCATTTCCCGCGAATCAGTCAAGTGTCTGGCAGTTAATTAACTCACGTCCAGGTTCATTGGCGAACGCCATCAATTTTTTCCGCGACTTCTAATGTCAGTCACTTCTAAGCAGAGGCCGGAGGGCCTCGCGAATTGCGAATTCAATCGGCTTATCGACGCTCCCGCGGACAGGCTGAGGGCGATGCGAGCTGGCAAGTGATTGACAATCGCCAGAGCAGTTTACGGACTTTGAATCGTAAGCAAGTTGCGGATCGAAGTGTCGTCGTGATCTCGGCAGCAGCAGCAGCAGCAGCGGCGCGGCGCGGCGGTCTCCCAAACGCCGGGGTACCCACTTTGCGTCTTCGCGTCAAAGGGGGGCCAGCAGGAAGCCGATCTTCACTTCCAAAAATGGTCAGTGGCGGCGCGGCATACATCACAGCGGCGGGTACCTTCGAACGGTACTTCGAGCATAAGACGTTCTGCACGGAGTCGCAGAAGACGCGGTGGCTAACGATTGCACTTCCGTGAAGCCACCGCGCTGCCACGCCACGGCCTTCGCGAAATGCGCTGAAAACCGAGCTGACGACAGTGGAATTGGCTACACCTTCGACGGCCGGACAGGAGACCCTCGGATGCATCGCGGGTTCGGTGGTTTACGACCAAATGGAAAGTCATTAATTAAGTGGTCAGTTAAATAAAATAAAATCTCCTGCGATGGTCCCCCAGGAACGCGCGCTGCCCGAAGTGAGTAATTGAGTAACTGCCGATTCCGCGCCTCGAGCAAGGAATACGGAAATGATTCAATCTTGCGCCTCGAACCTCTTTAATGTGATCATGGTGAACTTTGACCACCTTTAAATTTATTTATACGCGGTAAAACATGGTCCTAATTTCACCTTTAACTTATTGAATGTTTGAAGCCAGCCCTCGACGCATTTCTGCTAACTGGTAGAAGTTCGCTCGTAGAACGGCTAGGGTTCAGTACGGATGCGGAAAGTAATTCAACGGTTTATTATCCAATTATTATCGCCTCTGGAAGAGTTATGGAGCCGTATTAGGAGCTGGCGCAAACAAATGAGTTTTATTGACATGCTCTTACGAATTCATTATGCCACGCTGGAATGCAGTCAATTCAGAGATATGTAAAACATATTGCGTCCTATAACTGATTTTAATATATCTCCCTTCTTTTACTTATACATACGACTTTTATGCTTCAATATAACCTAAGAACATTTTCCAAAAAATTAAAAATTCTGATAAGATTGATTACAAAATAATATAGAAATACTTCCCTTCCAAAAAGATTACCTAACAACAAAACGAATCTATTGAAGAAAATACGATTTGCTTGTGTAAGAAAGGATAAACACGTAATACAAATATGTCCTAATATTTTAATAAGAAATCCAACAAAAACTTATATGTAGATAAAAAATGAAATGGACGAAACTGGTTCGGACGTTAATTGAAGAAACTTCACTATTTATGACTAAAATAGGTAGAGGTACACATAAATCATTAGCCCGAACTATAATGGCCTTAAGGCTGAGTAAGATTCCTTAAGATTTGTACGCTCGGGACCGTACGCTTAAGACTTGACGAAAGATTCGGAAATGGCCTTATTCTATCTTTCGTTCACTTTCCGAATCTTTCGTCAAGTCTTAAGTGTACGGTCCCGAGCGTACAAATCTTAAGCAATCTTACTCAGCCTTAAGGCCATTATAGTTCGGGCTATTTGCGACTTTCTATTAGGAAGCAGTCAAAAAATTAAAAACCTAATTGTAAGAAGCTAACTATTTATTTCCGTTAAATATCTTTATAAACGCTCTTAAAGAAAGTAATACTTAATGTTTCCAATCAAAAGAATAAGTGGAAATCTATGAAAAATCAATGATTTAATGTTCATCACTAAATTAATTATTCCACCTTTTCTTGGTTTTTACTGTTAAATTTTTTTTTAGAAGCGATCAGAGAGAAAAAACATTCATCAAACGTAAAAACTCAATGCAATCCATTGAAAAAATCAAGCTTACAACTAATTCAAATGGAACTTTTTATTACATTATACTATTATACATATACCTACTATAGAAACAACTAGAATTATTATATTTTATAAATTTATACCGTATGTATTATACATATTTGGAATTCTCTCATTATATCTTTTAATTGGATATCCGCCATTATAGGATCTGATAAGAATTTTTACCTTATTTAGATATTTAACACTTAGCAAAACACCTCCGCAGAATTGGCATAGTACCACGGAAATGCTTGCTGTAAGCCAGTTAATTAATTTTTAATTTCAACAAAATTTGCGATATTTCTGTAATACTCTACTGATGTAGATAAAAAAAGGAAATTATAAAGAATATATCCAACACTAAAATACGACTAAGAAAATTCAAAATGGCCTTTCACATAATCACCTAAGTATTAATAAATTACCGGAACTGTGCCTAAATAGCTAACATTTTAAAACTAGTCTTTCGTTTACAAATGCAAAAGAAATGTTGGCTATATAAAATAACGATAAAATCATCGAATGTCCTAGTTGCTCGTTTATTGTCTTACAGTGCAATCTTTTTCGCGGTCAAGTTCTTTCTGTCCCAGTCTAATGAGAATACTTTGCGACAAAACTAAAACATCATAGATTTAAAAACCACGGGTAAAGGTTATTTCAACATCAAAAATGCTCAACAATAAATTATGAACGATGTCCACACTTTTCACGGTATAAGGATTAGCTTTGTTAATTTCGTTAATTTCACATAAATCTTCTTCTCAATGACACTCGAAGGTCATTTGGGTGTATTTGCGCGTCCAGATCCAAAATCGCATTTCGCTTTCATTTCTACTATACCCAATAATTGTTAATTGAGACGAAAGTGGTTTGGGACGCTTGCCCTCTGGGTGACGGACACCAGGTATGTCCGATTTCATTGTCTGTGGGGCGAACTGATGCTAATTACCAGTCTAAGAGATTTGCATGGGTCTCGTGGTGAAGAGATTATACAAAGGCGACGGTAATGGCCCTATGTTGCATAACATAATGGCAATTCGAGTTGCTCTTCAATAAAGGCGACATAATAGAGGCGCACTCGCCCAAACCTGCAATAAAGATGAGATGATGTGGGGTAACTAATGGATTTCAGTACCTTGAGGTTTGGCAATGCGAAAAATTACAATTGCGAAATGACTCGCTCGCGTTTCTCCGATTATCCTCGCATGTTTGTTTGAGAGACTCGGAAGCACGATCTCCAGAGTGTTAAATTACGAAAAGTGGTGTCATGTGAAATAAGGCGAATTATGAATGTTTATCTACTTATCTTTCTAACAAGCTTTCGGAGTAGGTACTTTATTCGTTATGGAAATTTAATTTTACATTAGAGCCATCAATTTCTAATGTTTTTCAATAGAGATTGCAATATGATAGTGCTTCGCTTTTATCCTTAGTCTACTACATAATCGTAACACATAACACCTACTTTTTTGAAAAAATACGAAAAACATTAAGATGGAAAAAAAGTGTTACGCCACGGTAGGCACACGGTACACCAAGTTGTAAGAATTTTAAGAAAACAGCTTTGATTCCGAAAGATAAATGATATCTAGGAGAGACGTTTTTTCTATTTCTCCACAAAATTTTAAAATATTTTATTTCTTGAAAATGTTCGATATATTTAATAATAGGTAGGTATATAATAATAATAATAATAATGATAATTAAATAACAAAAGATTTGAATTTCGAGATTTGTTTCCTCTAAATTGTTAAATTCTCATGACACGAGAATTGCAATTAAAAATTTAAATGCATTTTATGACCACTACAAAGTCACGGTTCACATAGCACTGAAACATTTAACTATCAAAAATTAGCCTTCGTTTCGGCCGCTTAAATGGTTCACTTATATAGTAACCTTCTGTGTAATTGTAGTATTTATTTAGGTCAAATTTTGGATTCGGGCACTGGTCTACATTATCAATATGTCTAAATCTGAGAGGTTAGAGATTTGCTTTTCATGATCTTCACCGATGTCCATCTGGACAAGCGTGCAAATTGTTGTAATAAAGCAGGGTTATTACTATTACATATAAAATTAGCTCAATTTTGTCCGCTTTGATACATCTCATAACTTCCGCAGTTCAGCAGGCATTTAAATGGTACCCTCAAGCGTAACCGCCAAACACATTAAATTATCCTCTCACGCCAATTAGTGCATTAAGGTCAAATCCGAATCGAATTTCGCGTATTGATCGCCCGAAGGCTACCTGGAATGCAATTAAATAAATAATTGACTAGATCCGACAGCTCCCTCACTTAAGGTGACGCCTCGACAATGGATCCGAATAAATCACTTAATCCCAGCAGCCACCGTGTGCCAAAAATTTAATTGATTGATTGGTTCCTCTAATTTGTGACACAAATCGCCAAATTGTGGAGGTGCCTGGGCGCAATTTGCTGATGATTTTCATTTTTGAGACTTCACTTGGTTGCAAAGTGGGACAGGGTCGGCTATAATAAATTTTACTTTCTCGCCGCGACTCCTGTTTGATTCGCGATTGTCTTGTATCGCAATAATTTCCGATATGAATCACTCCAGTGCACGACTACCGCTGCACAGAAGGTGTACTCAATGCCCCCGTGTGGTTCGATAGAGGCTCCGATTTTATCTATTTCCCAATTGATTTATGCACCGCTCCACTCGCGGGGCTAATTTGCCTTGCATTGATTTAGATCGATACCGCGGTCAGATCTCATTTTTTGATGCCTGAACATGCAAAGTAGCATGATCCCAGATAAATCACTTTGGTTGCAGTTAATGCCGAAATGTGGCATCTTAAGACGCTCCGCTTTGCATGGATTAGGACTTTTTGACTCTAATAAGAACCCAGGAGCCGGCCAGACTAAGGCTAAGTGGCACATTTCCCATACGGAGTGTGAATCCGCGACGGCAGCTGGAGTATCGCGGTTTAGATGCACGATTCATGTGTTGCATTTCGCCTGCGATGGAGCCCCAGACCTGAATGCTAAATTCTGCACTCTAACTCGAATCGCATTCGAGTCATTTTAAATTATTTGACATTTAAGATGAGTGGATGCGCCGCAGCAGCACGGCCTGGAGCCGCACCGCATCCAAGATGGGTCGCATGCTTCTCCAGGTCGCGCTCGAAGCGCACTTAATGCCAAAAGTTGTGCAACTATCGCCAACAAGATTTTATAGTGGCTTTGCAGCACCACCGGTTGCTCCTGACCTTCTGCATTCAACATTTAATATTCGCACATTAGCCGGCGAAACGCTGCGTCCAGGTGAAATATCACCAGGTATAAATTACACCGTCCTGAATTGAGTCTTCAATGGCATTCAATTCAAGCAAGGCGTTGGAATGCAAAACACCCACATACGTGCCTAACTGCCAGAATGAAGTTATGAACATTTTATAAATATCTGAATAATTAGCAAATTTTTCTATTAAATTACGGAGCTCATAAACATAACTCCTTTCTCAAGTCAAAACTATGGCTGAAATAATCGAAACAATTATTCGGCAAAGAAAATAGACATCAATCATGGAAAAATATATATTTATTTCTAAACAGTCATATTTATTGTAAACAGTCATATTGTAAAATTGCAACATCATTATTTTAAAAATTCATACCTAAAACTACAACTTTGTCAGTATGATTTAGTTAACAAAATTCAATTTCCAATACAGAACATGACACAAATGCATTATCAATATCTAATCTAATCAATACAATGTTGTTTAAAAAGAAGTTAAATTTCAACAATCAGCAACCATAGAAGGCAACTTCCGATAAAACCTACTTACATAATTCAAGTTTGCTATGTTATGGCATAATGTTCAATTTCTTCTTAGCAAGAATAAGGCAAGCCGCAGATGTTCGTTAGATTGACCCAGACACGCAGCCGTAGGAGAACCTTTCGGCACGGCCGCTGTCCATTTACATTCCACGGGGAGAATAGATACCAGGGGTATCTTATACCCATAGCCAAGACGTTCAGGTATTTGAGAAAACAAATAAATAATCACAAAGTATCTAGTGAGGCATGCGCATATCAAAGCCGACTATAATTTCGATAATTTCAGGTACCGTAACAGCGAAGAACTCTAATTTCGTCTAATTCGGAAATCGTGAAGGAATTCTTTTTTTCATTACATATAAAACGTGGTTTCGGCTTAGGCTGCTGCCATAATTTTTCCAGAATTTTGTGCGAATTTATGACAACAGAAAAATTGTTACAAGGCCACTGGGGCTCCGAGTTATTGATGCCATTCGCCCACAGGCAGGAGGACAGGTTTCCATAGATTATTATTATATGCTTCTTCTGAGTAATCGCGAAATAACTGGTTTCTCTTAAATTTCACAAATTTTACCTAATAAATGCCTGAAGGCACTAAAAGCATTATCAACGGTTACTTAGCATTTTATCATGCATTAAAAATGTCCTTGGTACTATTCTTGTAGCACAAATATATTTTATTTATTGATTTATGTTGAGATATTGAACTAATTATATCCACGCGGAAAATAAGGCTGTAAACTTCTACTCAACGAAGAATTCCATAATTTGGTACGATCGAGGCAAATTCCGCGACGCAAGCCATTCGTCGCAAAATGTAATATAATCTCTAATGCACTAAAACATACTTTGCAGTGACAATCTCTTAAGTGAAGTGTGTTATGCAACTATATAATTTAAGGCTTTGACACCCACCTTGTTTTAAGCCTCAGACAAAGAAATCGGTACCTCGGCAGCAGCCACCAGCCACATCTGGATTTTCTACTCCCAAACGCATTTTCGTCTATCTCTAACATGTCACCGGAGACAGATTTCTTTTTGTAGAAAAATTAAAATGAAAATCCATCGATGCCTTACGCAAGAACTCGTTAGGGTGTCCCGCACCTCTAAGTAATCGATTTAGTCGTGATTGACAAAATCTCGATCGAAAAGTCCACGTGCCGCCAAATATATTTCATACCTACATGGAGTGTGTCGCTCCAACTCATTTTACCAAATGTGACGGCTTGCGTGAAAGTCGTAACTGTTGGTAAATTTGTTAGATGAAGCGTTCTAAGAACCTGCCCCGGCTCACTAGTCCGTTCTAAGCGTAGATGACAACCAAAAAAAAAAATATATATATAAAAGAAGTCCAAAAGACCTCGGCAGAAACCTGAAAGCTGATTTTTGGTCAAGCCCCTTGCAGAAGTTTCTTTTCTAGTAACCTTTCCTGCTCGTGATGTTGCTCGAAGGCATCTTGCAGATAACACTTCTGGGCTCTCCGCGAGATCCGTCGAGGCGGGCAACCAACGAAAAGTGGTACGATAACCTTTGAATGGAGGTAGACGAAAAGCGCCCCGAGGGATGGGCTTTAATGATATAAAATTCTATTAAATATAAAGGAGATTTCGCTAATTGCGTCTTGTGTATTCAGCGCTTACCTGGGGGCCTGTGCGGGACTCCTCCCGGTGCTAATGGAAAGCGGCTTTGATCGCTTCAGATGATTTCGGACTTTATATTGAATCTTTCCTAAGATTTATCTCGCGTGACCACTTTTGGGAGTTTCATTCAATCGAATAGAATTATTGTTTTGACTAGAGAGACCAAAACGTATCAAAGGATTTAATTGGGTACTAGACACCCGCATTTCTTATAATAGATTTCAACTTTCAATGCAAAAGTCGGCCAAACTTTTTATTATACATATTTGGTATTATTGCGGTGATCTTGAGAATGACTACTGCAATAGGCAATTTTCTCAACTCTTTAGAGAAGTGCTTTTTAAAATTTACAATGAATATCGTATAATTACTTTTAATAGCAGCTATTACAGCTCTACTTTTACTTTTTGGAATTTAAATTCGTTTTATTGAGGAATTCTCATTTTTCAAATCAATAAATCTGAGTGTTACCTATATATAAAGATAAAAAAACAACACATAGATCAATTCAATTGGAGGCTAATACAATATCAAATCATTTAGGCATAAATTACGTTCATTGATGATTTTAAGACGGAAAATAATTTAAATGTGTACGTCAAACAAACTACTTACTTAGTGATAAAATTTAAAATTTGCAGTCAGAGCAAGAATTGTCTTTTTTTTTTAAATTAATAAACTATGACTTTTTGTTGTTGTAGTTTGTAAGATTGAAACTGAAATTGTTTTGCTAATCAGTGGTATTTTTGATAATTTTTATTAGGAAGCTTAACAGTTTTACTCAAAAGTCTAATCGCTATTTTTATGGGGACAGTCTGCATGTAGGTTTGGGTGAACAAAGATCAATACCTTGGCTTATATTTTATGTTTTCTTTATAAAACTTTGAGAAAACTATACTTCTACGTGTTCTCATATTTACAAGCAACACATATCAGAATGTAACCGTTAAATTTAACTCAGACGGGACTTAAAAAGCACATTGCAAACTTCTGATGTCAAGGCAATGAAAATAGCCACACCTCAATGATTTTGACATAGCCGCGCCTGAGTAGATTTAGATAATTCGAAAAGACGCAGGTCTAAGTATAAAATATTTTCTTGTTTCACAATGGTTTTTGCCATTCTAAAATTTATCATCTACCTGAAGGCAAATCCTTCCTGGTTACTCATCGCATCACGAGCGCACCGCGGCGAATAGATCCCGCAGTCATGAAGGCCGAATGGTTTCTGATAATAACCAATATGACATCATCACTCGGGCCGAATTCCTACGTCTATTATAAAAATCAATTGCAAAATCGCAAAGTCAGATATCGGCAGGTAAACAATCAGGTGATACTAAAACGTATACCTTCAGTTAAATTAGATGACTCGTCACAGAGCGAGTCCAGTCCAGGCCCCATTAAGCCAGTTATTAACGCATGATTTACCTTGACAAAAGTCTCAAAATTAATTGCAGTAAATTATGTCCATCAAACGAAGCAGAGGTATGAGGTATCCGTTCGGGCGTGAACTTCTTTCCATCACCGCGAGTCGCCTTGGGTTCACGC
The DNA here is from genome assembly GCA_933228815.1 of Machimus atricapillus. Classification (NCBI taxonomy): domain Eukaryota; kingdom Metazoa; phylum Arthropoda; class Insecta; order Diptera; family Asilidae; genus Machimus; species Machimus atricapillus. The sequence continues at coordinate 28,526,847 of OW121786.1, read as the reverse complement.
CCATAGAAATGATATGCCTTTGCGGGGACCCGCTCAACCGAAGAATCGTCGTCATTCTCTACGTCAAACTGGAGTCGGACTCAAATTATTTCTGATTAAGTTTTTCCTTCTTTGCCTAATTTCACTGGAACAAATTGCCGTTCCGCTAACCCTTTAAGCGCTCGCACGATCTCCCTATGGATTTCAGCTAGAAAATCTCACCAGGTGTAAACTACCTGTGTGTGTCGCTAAACCGGCTGATTGCTGCTAAATTATCAAATTACGGTATCTGACAGTTCGAGCCCCTGATTAATAGTGCCAAAAATGGACAGGCCTAAGCTGCCGTGCGTCGTGCACTACCGCCGCCAATTGTACGAATGTGTGATTATGAGAAATTCCTAAAATTTTATGATGCTCTAATAGGCCTGCTTCCGACTTAACGCCATTATCCGCATCTGCTTACCACCTGTGCTGGAATTGATGCTCGGCTTCCTCAATTACCCGATTCGGAACGTAGGTAAACTTGAATGTAGCTTATTTACACACCAAGTTTCGCTATAAATCAAAAATGGGTAGTAAACCTTCATAGCCGTCAAGGTGGAATTTCAGACATTATGTTTCTGGCAGTGAGACTGCTTTTGCATCAGATCTCACTATTTAAGCCCTGCTAGAAAAGCAAAAATTAATTTTTATCAACATAAAAAATATAAAGAATATGTTTTCTTTAATATTTTTCGCAAATAGGTAATGATGCTAACTTTTGAACTATACTATAATCTCATATGTTGCATACCCACTTATCAAAAAGAAGACAGAACTCATCCTTGTTCGCAATCTTTCGACACTGCTGAGTACCAAACGGACCATGAAGTAATTTCTTATTTGGTATTATTTATTATTATTACACTTGTAAAATTTAAATTAGAATAGTTTTGGATGACTTAACCACGAACCTTTACAAACAGCGCAAAATGTGAAATTGCTGATATAAATACATAATTATTTACCACAATTTCTTTTCCTTTTCATTAAGTTTTCTCTATTTTACGGATTTGAATCAATAGTTAGTTATGGTGAAAGCGTAGAAAATCTTAAAAAATTAATTACAGAAATACTGGATTCGGAATCAGTACGTAGATCGAAAAAACATAATTTATTAATCCCTTTCACTAAGTATATTGTTATTGCAATTTTGAACTATAAAATATAAGAGCGGATACAAAATCAGCAAGTCAAAAACCCCAATGATATAATATTTAAAAAATTAGCTTCAAAGTGGTCAATAATTAGTGGTCTGTAATTATAAATTTCAGAAATCTGACTTCTGATTTGCAAATTATCCTGTCTATATTCACTGGGAAAAATTTGAATGATTTGCATGGTCCACTGGGCAATAAAATAGCCTTGATATCAATAACTTTGCAATATAGTAAAAGACTCTAAAATTATATTCTGGCATCCCTATAAGTTGCGAAAATATAGTCCAACTACTATTACAAAGTCATTTAAATTAAAAAAACATTGATTTCAAATGACTAGAAATAATTTGAATTAAATGTAAGCCAAAATGGTTCATGAAACCACACACAGACATATGGGTTGAAGCAGTGATTAAAAGTTAATAAAAGAAAACAAAATTTGTGAGTTGTTTTCGATTAGTTACATGAATACGCAGAGTAGACACACCCTTTTCTACAACAGACATGTTTTTACTATTCTTAATTACATATTTTTTCCACGTCTTCGTGTTATCTTACATTTAATCACCTAAACTTAAGAAGCTTTTAAAAATAAACAATGATGATGCGTTTCGCTTAGAACGTGTTGTTTATTTTTAAATATGTTTTTATATCGTCTGAGTAATTGTTGGAAAAAAATATGAAATGGAATAAGAAGTATTTTCGGGGAAGTTAGTATAGGTACTGAGCTATTTGTACTACTATGTATATAAACAATTCATTTAATAGTTTTGCTCCAGAAAGATTAGAATTTCTTGAGGTGTGTAGGTATTACTCATCTCGCAAATGAACTTTAGGTATATACTTCATAAAATAATTCCTTTGTTAAGTCAATATGTAAATAACTATGTATCGTGTGTAGAACACTCCGAATACGAGCAGTAGGTAATAAAACGGTTGGCCTTTTGCAGTCGTTTTTCATTCTCACCGACCAGAGTCAGCAATTATGCATGAAGACGACAGTAAAAAATTATTCGTTGCTCAGAACAACTAAGACCTGTCCGACAAGTGGTTTTTTATTTGGATTTGTGACATGTCTCCTTGCCCGTAAGGCACCTATTTTTGTCTGCTCAAATTACCTGTGGGACTCCTACGCGAGTTCTACAATTCATTGAACTTGACTGCTTCACTGACCCAATGCTGTGAACTGTTAAAAAATCTCGACGTGATCTTAACGAAAGTAAACCGTTAAAACGCGTTGTTACTGTCATTTTGAAAAATTCTGACATGTTCCGATGTGTGATTAACGACTGTCTCAAAAATGACGAACGTTGGAGATGTACGCCGAAGCTGCGTATGTAGGACACATTTCGAAGCGGCCGTACCCACGCGAAGAGAGTGTATAATTTGGGGTTTCTTGTTAATATTTTAGATTTTGGGCCAGCGTTGCTTTCTTACAATCCATCGTTATTACACCCCACCACATAATGACTAATGACGCGATTCATGTCTTCTTGATGCAGCCGATTGTTGTTTTGAGACGGCACACTCGCACCGTGCAACTTCCTTAACGAGAATCACGCTCGGGGTATCCTTGAGATGGAAAAAATAAAATATACCCTGACAACATAAACATTTTTAATTGATTTTAGAAGAATGGCCGTTAAGTAGTCATTCGCCATAGGTGCCATCGATCACATTCGGCTTTCAGCAGCGCATCTTCCGTATGGGCATTATGCTGATCGTTGCTTTATTATGCTTCTTTGCCTTACTCATGACAATGATTTGCAGTTCTTATTTGGCGCAACGCCGTCTTGCTCCTCTCTAAGTAATATTGGTGCAAGTGTTTCGGATCCAATTGACCGTTGAAGAAAATATAATTTTTTATGTTACCTTACTATTACCAGCTCAGCGTTTAACTATAGAAATGACGTTATCACACCACCTGCTGATATAAGCAAAACTAATTACAAACGTGTATCGTGGATAAACAGTCGCCGTGATTACCTTCATTGTGTGGCTTCATTCGAGCCCTTGACAGAAGATGAAGCGAGTCATTGCCTCGGGCACATGATTGAATTTATACTGCGAACATGAAAATCGCCGATCGTTAAGATCCGTCATCGGTAATATATTCGTTTTTTGTTGCATTTCATTGCAGGTAAGACATAAATGTATTTAAATTTGATATTTGCCACATTGAAAGACATTAGCTGTGTTTTTTTTCACATTGGATGCGGTTCTACGTTTTACAGGAAATTTTGCATTGAATTTAAATTTTAAAATTTGCGAAAATGCATCAAATTGCCATGATATTTAGGTACCCATCCAGACTTAAAACCTTGAACCAGATAAATTTTTTAATTAATTATTTGACGCAAAATGGGTATAAAATTGAGCAACTTGATTTTATTTTCGCGAAGTAAAACTTTTTTGATATGCATCATAACTTTACTCATAAATTTCAATTCAGTGCAACATTGCCTGGCAAACCTAAGCCAAAAAGAAATTAAACAATTATTATTGTATGGTAATATGTATTATTCCAAACAAATGCGAAATTCCTAACAGTTCGTCATATGACTTCTAATGCAGAGCAAATTTATCTTTGTCTCTTTAAAGGGTTTATACATAGTAATTTACATATCCATTCATTTCGACGTTACATACAATTAAAAGTTGAATAAAGATCAAAAGATAAGGAAATATGAGGCAGATCTTAAAGCAATTTTGAGATGAGCCCGTCTTTCGCGGCACTTTGGGCGCAACATGAATCCTAAATCTGATGTGCAGCAAAAAATCCACAAGAGTATACGTATACATAATTACAATGTTACACAATTCTGCATAAATAACGAACCTGGAATTAATGACTATACATCATGAAAACGTTCAAGTTCAAGAAAAAAATCCATTGAGCGGAAGACCTTGAGACAGTTTTCTGCTCTTCTTCAAGAAAATTTAATTTCTTCGACCGGAACGTTGTTATATCACATTTTCCCAGCTATTCAGATGCAAATTTCCTGCATTATCAGCTTCTGAGCAGAGTAATTACCACGGCCAAACCCAACAGTAAATACGCGTAATAAAGCAGAGTAAGTAATAGTTTGAGGCACTCGTTTTGACATGAGACAGCTTTGATCCAAGCCACGGCTTCGGCGAGACCGAGACCTTGGGCAGGTGATTTTGTGCACTCAGCGGCGATATTTTAACGCGGTGCGTAGGAGGAAATCCTGATACGCGTCGAATTTTTCATAAATTGTAATAATTTTACTGCCATCTTCGGCACTGTCGCGATAACCTTGCTAGAGCTTAACAATCGAAAAGGAAATTTGCGACGAAAGTTGATTCTGTTAACAATAGGCAATTCGCTAGGCTGGTTTTTAACATTTTAAGTGGCATTTTATGTCTTTTGGAGTAAAACAAGATAAAACGAACATACTCGTAAATAGCAAAAGTAATTTAAATTGAAGTTTTACTTTGTCAGCCCATAAAACTGTGAGTGATATCATGATTCCTGTTGTTTTTAGGTTGAACTGGCCGTTTTGATTTGTTTCGTTTAAAAATTCGAAAATTGCAAAGAGAAATCATTTAATTTAATTTAACTATGATTTCACTTCTCTGAGCTGATATTTTGGGCACCTTTTATAAATTTTCGATTAAAACTTAGAAGTTCGAAATAATCAACACCAATATGGTAGGTACGTTTTAAAAATTATTGCCTATATTCATTTTCCAAAATTATATTTTCAATTTTGGCACTGCACTAAACATGGTTAAAAGTTAAATTGTCCAGAAATCATTACGTTATTAAAAATGTTTAATTCGCTTGATTTTGTTATATTTTTAGCTATTTAAAATAGCATCTAAAAATTCTTCATAGTATTAAAATAATGGATTTAATATTCAGGAAGAATATATAGGAATTTCTTCAGAAACTTTATCAGAAAACTTGATTAAAAAATTTATGAACCTGAAAATGGCGTGAAATGGTTTCCAACGTAAAATTATAAAATCTAAATTTTTATGTAACATAACCATCAAAATAAGTTTTATTAAATTCTATCAAATATATAGGTATAAATAGAATTTAAAAGTAAAATAACTTCAGTTCTCAGTATTTCGTAAAGAATCATTGACTGAATTGTTTATATCGTTTCACCTCCTCATTTTTTTTCAGGTATAAGAATATTTACATAAATGAATTTTATTGGCAGTTTCACTTTTGAGCGGAAGGCAGAATTAAAAAGCAAAAAAAAAAATATGATTGCTTAAAATTGCTTCCAAATGTAAATCTTGTTTTGGGTAAGGAATTTCACTTTTGCTATTGTTTGCAAATTGAGCTTATTAAAAGAAGTGCCCTCTTCGGACATTAATTCTTTTGTAGGTACTCTTCCAGGTTTTATAAGCCAATTCCGGCATGAAGTGTGATTTCGGTTGGGAGCGTTAAATTTTATGCATATAGCCTCGCATAATTCTTAGCATTAGCTCCCGGACAACCTGGTCTGATTATGAGAGTAACCCATTAAACCCCATCAGAACCCACCGTTGAGACACTGCCTCGAACCTTTAACCTTATCGGCGAGCGGCTTTCCTTTTACCCACACGAAAACTTTCTCCATTGTCTTCCCATGCATCCACACCTCCGTAGGTTCGTCTCAAAGTGCCTGGATGACTCCGCAACGCCTTTTGTGCCTCGGTCTCTTTATTGTCATAGCCTGCATTAGTCGCCGGGCATTCATTTATTATTTGAAGAAATTACAGTGCGAAGGTGTGTCACCTCGGCTCAAATTTCAAAGCCACCTGGTTCTGATGAAAGGAGGAAGACCTAACTAAAAATCCCCCATTCAGCCTCTTCGGGGCCTCGTAATGAAGCTGAGGAGCGGATTCATCGCTTGAAAGGAGGAGACCTCCGCGCTTCAATTACTTTATTTTTCCAGGTAAGTGATTCACGTTACTCCGAACAGCCCTTGGTTCAAGTCAAGGCGTAATTGGAGGATCGTACCTGGATTCGGGTTCTGGTATATACACAACTCCTCATTTCTGCACTTTTATTTTGCAACTATGTAAGACATGAAGACATGAAAAGATCTTCCAAAAGCAGTGCAAGGGGTGCACGGTTATTAAAAAGCACTTTTTAAAAACCCTAGACAAGCCGGTGCCACCAAAGGTTCAATGGGTTTTTCGTATTTTTGTCGTTCATTTATTTAAATTTCGCAGCAGTGCAAAGCAACTATAAGAGCTGTTGAGAATCTGAAAGAAAGGATGTCATTAAACATTTTTGAAAACAAAAATAAAAAAAACAGTAGTTGGAATCTTAACCGAAGTGCATTCTCAAGAAAAATTCTTGCGTTTGAATTATAATTCAAGCTGTCTCTTCTTACTTGATTGATATAAACGGAGTTTTATTTAGATGGTATTTAGCAAATTAAAATGTACTACTATTACTTAATGAGTAAAAGCCTAATTAGCGTTAATAAATTGGAAGTGATTCGTTAAAAATATTAGAATAAGGATTTCTATAACTTTTGTCAGAGGAGAATCTTACTGCACTTGTTAATGTAAGCAAACTTACAAAATTCTCTTGTTTTTATGAAAATTAATACCTCTGACTTTTCAGAATTTTTTTACCTATCGCTTTTCTAAATCTAAAGCTCTTAGGATTTCTTATTAATTTTTCAATAACTGGTATTTTAACAATTTTTTTTTAGAAATAATAATAATAATATTTCTTTCCAATTATTCTATAGCAAATTAGAGCACTTGACTGGACAGATTCCAACTGGTATAAACTTACACGACTTACCTTGGTGAACATATTTAAGTCAAAAGTGTACAACTTGATAGCAGTTATTTTAATCGGTTTTTTAAATCTAGCCATCATGATGAGCATAATTTTTTTGTTCGATGAATTCCATCCAAACCAATTTGCATCATAAAGGTAAAAATCAAGCAAATTACTGTTCGTAGCAATTTCGTTGCCAAAATAGCAAGCGAAAAAAATTTGCAAAGTCATACAAATTTGATACAACAGCATCATTAAAAGTCCTATCTGATCATCTGATGTTGAAATCTGAAAATTTGTACAAATATTTATTAATTATATTATCTCTTTCTAATAAAGTTAATGCGTACAAAGGACAGCTTAAAGAAACTCGCACATATAACAATAATGGATCCGCCAATTTGCACAGTGTATGGCCCTTGAATCACTCCTTCCAATTTTTTAACATATTTCAAAATGTCCTTGTGAAAAACGATGCATTCAATAAGTCTACTTTTGATCCTTTCTTGATCCATTGTATCATGTCCAATGTCTTTGAGACGTTCTAAGAGGAACTTTAAGAGACAGGAGACTTGAATCTGTTGAGATGCAGCCCAAGAATCATAAGCAATATTAATGAAGCAAAAAAACGACATTCCTATGACTTGGTAGATGTACATGACGATGAAAAGGAAATTACCATCCAAACTCATTGGATAATAAGCAGATACAGGTAAGGACCTTTCGCCAAGCACCAACGGCTGCAAACTCCAAGATATTAAGCAAGCAAGTGATAAAATGCAGTACATGTTTCTAGTAAATCTTGTCGTTGCCACACACTCACTCAAAATATCAAACTCGCGATTGTTTTGCGGACGAAATTTTTCTTCATGTAACAAATCGATGAGCTCCTTGTAAATTTTATTTTGGATTTTTATTCCAAAACATTTCGAGAATACAGAAATTTCCATGAAAAAATAGTACAAAACACCAATTACTGCAATAAGGTCGTTCCGATTCAGATATAAATAGGTGAACATGCTCAGCATGTAGGCAACAATCCAGAATAACAGAATATGCACAAAATTTAAGTGGTAAAGGACCTTTTTCAACAAGGACGTGCCTGGTGGCAGGGCCCATAATCCAAGGAGGACAAAGAGCTTCTTTTGGTACTTGTAGAATGCTTGAATGGAAACGTTCAAGTCCACTTGCACCGACATTTCTTTAAGATTTTGCAACTGATTGGAGCGGCGCAATTCCACTCGTTATATAGACTCTCTAAAATCGTACCTTTTCTTCAACTAATGATTCTAATTATCCTGAATGTAATGGCATATAATGAGGCCTATTATCCTTGAATTTATGCAAGCTATACTGCTAATATTTTGACTGCAGCTGCTCTTATACATTGTAAAATTTTGATTCGAGCGAAGAAAGGAGTGTGTATTTATTTAGAGATGCAATATTACTTTAATCAGCAGTATTACTTTAATGAGCTTTAATTTGAGCGTTTATACATGAGTCAACCTGCTTAAATGCACAACTGATAAGCGTTCAATACGTTTTGTTGCACGACCTATTGAAGCTGGTTTATTTTTTCTATAAACTATATACACACTACCTAGAACTTATGCTTACTTAATCGTTGTTATATACCTATTTATTTTATTTAAATTTCCCAGAAATATGCTCATTTTGTTGCATAGTAGGAAGCATTTGCCGTCCTTAAAGGATGCTTGTTAAAAAAAAAAAAAACGTTGACAAAATACATAAAACTTTTTTTCTGGAACAATTACGAAAGTTTACGATTTAACGAAAACGATAAAGTAAAATTATTATTATAATAACATCTTGCACAGTAGAGTAGTTAGTTCTGACGGAGCTCTGCATCAAAATTTAATGAAGGGGGTTTTTTTGAAAATAAGCAAACCAACTCGCTTAAACAAAACTTTAAGTATAAAAAACAAATAGTCAATACATATTAAATTATTAAAACATTCAACTCTAAAAAGAAAATACTCTATCCTTTAAATACTGCTTTTCTTGAATTTTTTCTATGATGGACAGTATTGATAAGATCGATAGCCGTTCCCATAGAGGTCCTAAGATGATTTTTAATAAGTTTTAGTTTATAAAAGTATATCTCTAAGAAACTAGAGGGAGAAATTAATATTTTATGTTATTCCCTTTTTGCAATGATTCTGCAAAACTATTTCGAGATAGAGTTTATTTAAATGGATTGTATACTGATTTTATTTCATAGAGTTTGTTTAAATGGATTGTTTACTGATTTTATTGAATAACTTTGTTTTCTCTGTTTTCTCTGTTAAAACTACCTTTATTGTAAATCTACATACATATTTCGATGCAATAATACCATGTAGTTAAACACAAATGCAAATCGTATCGCAAAGCACTTAGAATTCAAATAAGTGCTCAATAAATTGACATTTTTACAAATGCACTTATTCTTTCAGTAAAAATATAAGGGTAAAACCAGTGATCTAATCCAAATTAACATAATATGATAAGAATAAGCAAGTATACTTTAGTATTAAGTTCAGGTAGAATTGAAATACGAATAATGTAGGGAGAATAAGCAATTCGAATTATCGATTCACTTCCTTATGTTTTAGGAATTTTATTTGGCTTCTTATGGCTCCATTCATTTGTTTACGCGTCGTCGCATTAATCCATCCAAGTCAAGTCAACGTGAATTTGCAGCATTCTCAATTTTATAATTAGCATACATACAGGCGACTCAACAGAAACAGCGCTTCTCAACTTTTACTGCCTTGAAAACAGCTCGCTTTTATGTTGTCTGTTGTGTTAAAATTTTTTTAAATGTATATGTTCTGATAATAATCACTAAAGTCTGTACTTTCTAAAAGCTCTCAATAATACTATCGTTAATTTTTTATTCAATTTGCAAGGAGTCTACAAACTTTAGAAAATCAATCAAATTTTAGTTGATTCCTATTAAAACCCGTACATAGTCATCACCTTCGCAGAATGCCTTCATTTCACTGTAATTTTCTCTTGAACAAAAGTTTTTTATCGGAAGTTTGCACGCAAAGGTAATCCTTTAATCGTTTTTACAGTTGCAGTGGATATTGCAGCATAATACTGCGCTTAATTGCATAAGTTTAGTGTTTAACTACTTCAACAATTTTTCAGTCTGAGTTCGTGCTGTTGCGTGCCCTTACTAGCTTAGCAAAAGTTGAGGAAGCATTTAAATTATGTCGAACCCGGACTGGGATATAATTTTAAAACCTTAAATTACAGAAAACTTTTTATTAAAGGGCGGGTAGATTCAATTTTGATTGCTACATTAGTTTGTGCCTGTTTACTTTTCTATGAAAAACTTTGGTAATTCGTGAAAACACTCAAGTACAAAAAAGGTATAAAATGTACAGTTGGATTAAATTTAAGATAAAGTGGTCCTTTATAGGAAACTTGCCAACTTATGTACTATTTTAAAAGATCATTTTTAACCATCGAAACAGAATACCAAATACTTGAAACATATGTACATAGGTTTATGACTCTGAAATTTTTCTTGAAAATGAAGTTAATGCAAACATAGCTGAACGTTTTAAAAGAAAGTTTGTTAATCATTCAAAATTTAAAAAATAATAATAAAAAGTCGCTTGGTCGCGGATAGTTTGCTTAAAATCTGTCTAAATTTTTCAGTTAAATTTTATATAACTTCTTCTATGAAGACTACAAGGAAACTATCACAGATCTTGATATGTGCACGGATATGAAATTAATATTTTTTTTATTTCACATCGTTCATATATGTATGTTCTATTATCTAACAAACACACATAACATTAATGACTTGCTTATATTAGGAGAATTGCAATAGTAATTTCAAATTAATAGGAAGATTTAACAAAAACAAAACATAGAGCCAATTGTTTTGTACATACATTGCCTATCTACAGCATGCTATGTCATGCAGATGTGTAATTAACAAGTAACATTTTCATTTGATTATGTAGGAACTTTAATATTTATTATTTAATAATAAAGCGATAATAGAAACGATTAACGTAAATGGAACATTTCATGATTAGTTATATTTATTTCGGCTTCCGTCCCATATGAAAAGCACAGAGTCATTCTACCTTTGAACCTCTTCAACAGTAAGAAAAGATAGTGCTCTTTCTCAGATATTCTCCGAGCTCAATTGCTAGCTATAGCTTCGTTACTTCCAAGTTGATTTCAAACATGCGCTGAGCTCTCTTCAAATTTTTAATGACATACTCCCAAAGCCGGCAATCAAGTGTTTAACGAATCTTGAAAGTTAAGCTAAGTCGGCTAGATAGCGAAGCAGCGGCTTCAGTCTTGAAAGTGTTCGGGTACTGGTTGGGTTTCGTTCGGGTAAAAAATAGTTGCCTCAGATTGCTTCATCTGGCTTCTTTCCTGGATAGATCTTCCAGCTGGAATAGTGTTGATCGCGGTTATTGCGAAGAATCTTGGACAATCAATAACTGTGAGATTTCACAATGGACTTTACGGCGCGAGTTCTATTGACCGTACTTGTCTTTCTTTCGGCTATTTTATTCCAAAACTATCGGGAAATATCGAAAAATTTGCCTGCACCAGAATTAGATGTAAATAAGTATTGGGGACCAGGCGATGGAGCCTCCTACAAGGAAGATTATGATATCGAACCAACTGATTATAAACCAGTGTTCCCAGAAAAGGTTGAAAGTTTCGCATAAGATAAATCTCTTCATACTAATTTTTGTACTGGACAGGCAATAACCGAGTTGAAAAGTCGTCTTAGTCGGTCTTTAACGCTTCATAAGCCTCTCGAAGGTACCGGATTTGAGTACGGCTTCAACAGCGAAAAGTTGCACCAGGTTGTTACCTACTGGCGAGATAACTATTTGGCTAGATGGAGGGAACGGGAAATTTACCTATGGAAGTTCCCGCATAAGGCGATGGTGGTGCAAGGGTAAGAAATTCCAAAAATTTCGTAATATCTGCGCTGTGCACTGGTTAAACGTACTCTGCACTTCGGATCCAAATCCACATCCAATTGATAACGCTAAGGTTTAAACTCATAAACTTTTTTACCTACATACATATGTATATGAGTACAGCATATTTAATGTGCAAATCTGTATATTTGTTTTTGTTCCCCGCGGAGTGCGCATTTAAAATGATTTGGACAAAATTTTAATGACAACAGAAGATTCTCTCTAAAAATAAACAGTGGCGAAATGAGCTCTAATATGTAGAACTAAGCCAACCTCAGATATTACGAATAACTTTTCTAGAATACTACAAATATGAAATACGTTTATTATTTTTACAAAAATTCATTTCCATTCTTATTAAGTATTCAGTTGGTTTGGGAGCATAACAAGTCTTTTTTTTTTTTTGGCAAAAGCCATATACATAAACAGCAAAAATTACCTAGTAATTATTGAAGGCGCGACCAACCATATGCAAAATCGAATGAAAACAAAAGCGAAAATGAAAATTAGGTCTTACATTTTACTCGAACAAATTTAGAGGTATGTACTAAAGTAAACTATGCTGTAATTTAGGCCGATTGGGAGAAAGGGCAATGGCTGGTTTCAAATTAAATCAGCAAGGTCAAACTATTTAAAAGAATTAAATGCTCGCGCGTGCGAATATGTTTGCAAATTTTTACAATTTAAATAACACCTAATTGTGAGTTGATACTTTTTATGTTATACATATGTACATATGTATATAGTTAATTTTAGAGGCAGTAGAACAACCATAATAACGCCGGCATATTAATGATGCATCAAAGCTTTAACTTAATTTACTTAAAATTATGAAAGACTGTAACAACTTACTATGTACCTATTTATGAAACCTGTTTTTTCGTAAACGAGCTATAATGAAATGAATGAGCATGAAACGAAATTAAGGAAAGTGATAAAAAAAACTCAATTGCATAAATTACTTTGCTTATTTTAGGATCGGAACTTGATCCATTTCTGAAGTTTCTTGAACTTTTATAATTATTTTGAATTATCGAAATCGAGATTTCAGCAAACAAATATACCTACCTGCATTTTTAAACAATCATCAATCCGTGCGCCCGTAACCATGTAATTACTGAGTGGTTGACCAGACCAGGTTAAAATGAAATTTTCCACACATAATTAAACACCATAAAATAAAGCAAACAAATAAAATATTTGTCATATCAGTACAGGACGGAAGCAAAATAATAATCATGTTTGGATTTTTAATACCTCAATAACAGCATAGAAATTTAAGAATATGATTCCACTTTTCAGTTTATTATTTTACAGTGAAATTTCCTTATAATACTTGAGGAGAATAACGAGATTAAGAAGTATTTAATCGAACTGAGTCATTTTCTTACACTAAATTAATTGAGTAGATTAATTTGGGGACTTCATACGACCCTTCTTATTCGAATTATAATTTAAAAAGAAAGCATTTAAAAGCAAAGATAAGTACCAATTAAAACAAAAATATGATTGTCATAGCGGCTATAATTTTGTTATCACACCCAAGTCGAATTGCCTTTAAAATGGAATTATTTGAACTACCAGATACATACATACATACATACCTACATATAATAATTGATTGAATTTGAGTGTTTTCAAATATCCCAAAGAAATTAGGTTTTTGATGAAAATGGTAGAACATGCAGCATTTACTGGTAGTATTTATTTAACCTTGGAGTTACCTTGAAGGTCCATTGAAAAAAACAGAACATAATATTCGTATCAATTTTAAAATTTTATATAATTGTCAGATTTCATTTCACATACATACATACATGTATATAACGACTATTTTGTATAATGAGACTGTTACAAAATATTTTCATTTTCATTTCATATCCCAGGCTACGAATTCACTTTTTGCATACAAGAGTAGATAACAATAGTGCGGGAAAAAAGGTGTTCCCTCTTCTTCTTCTTCATGGATGGCCAGGATCAGTTCGGGAATTTTATGAAATTATTCCTAAGTTAGCTTTACCAAACGATGAAAGCGATTATGTTTTTGAAGTTGTTGCTCCAAGTTTACCAGGATATGGATGGTCACAGGTAATTTGTAAAATTCATTTTCAAACCTATGTACATTCACTATTCATGGTTTTTTAGGCTCCGTCTAAACCAGGATTCGGACCAGCGGAAATGGGCGTCGTTCTAAGGAACCTCATGCTAAAACTGGGATATAAAAAGTTCTTCATCCAGGGTGGGGATTGGGGCTCTATCGTAGGAAGCAATATTGCTACACTATTCCCGGAAAATGTTATTGGCTACCATTCCAATATGTGCGGTGCAAACTCGCCTTTAGCTACAATTAAAATTTTCATTGCAAGTTATTTCCCTTCACTTTTCGTCGAAGAGGAACATCAACACTTCTTTTTCCCAACATCAGAAAAGTTAGGTTTTATAATTGAGGAAAGTGGTTATATGCACCTGCAGGCCACCAAACCAGATACAATTGGGCACGCTCTAACCGACAATCCCGTGGGATTAGCTGCGTATATCCTGGAAAAATTCTCCACATGGACAAATTGGAACTATCGAAAATTGTCTGATGGTGGACTCGAAAAAGATATACCTCTTGATGCACTGCTTGATAATATTATGATTTATTATTTGACAAACTCCATTACAACTTCATTCCGATTATACTCTGAAGCATTTACATACAGTCAACAGCAACTGAACCTTGATCGTGTGGCAACTAGTGCACCAACTGGTTGTGCTCGATTTAAATATGATTTATTCCACTCGATGGATTCAGTGTTGAAAGAAAAGTATAAGAATTTGATGCAATCTACGTATCACGACAACGGAGGGCACTTTGCAGCAATGCAAGTTCCAGAAGTGCTTTATAAAGATTTCATTCAGTTTGTGAAGAAAGTTGTTAACACTCAATAAGCCTTAACTTTTTTATATAAATATATGTTAAAGTATGTTTTGGTATTAAAGATTTTGTATAATATTATTTAGTTCAATATTGTTTTTCACACAACTTATACTTTTATTGAAATTAGCTTTTAAAGAAAATTCCTTCGCAATAAGAACAACTCAACATTATTTAATATATTTTTAAAGATACTTATCACAATATCTTATTACAAAATGCCCTTGGATTCCAGAATTTTCATTATCTGCGTTCAATTTACCAAACCACACAATTCCAGAAAAAACTGTCTAAAGCAAAACAAATTCGAGAAGTGAGGAATCTAACTCTTCATAATCCCATTGTATAATAATTTCTCGTATATAATCCGAGTACTTCCCGGAATTCGTCTACTCTGCACGTGCACGACACGCGAAGCGTCTAGAGTCTAGAGAATACCGAAATTAGTAAATGAATCCAAACTATTTACTGCATCCGCACCTATTCTTGAATTTCAAGCTTTAAATTATTTGGGTATTTACTACATTTATTAGATTAGAAGTATTATATTGTTTAAAAAATTACATCTGTTAAAAATGGACCCAACAATTCTAAATATTGTGACAAAATTAATATTATTATAATTCGAATTCGAAAATTTGGGTACGATATTTAAAATAAGTTACTCCCCGTAAAATAGTAGCTTCCTAACCAACGCGAATTCTAAAAAAATAACATTGTAGTTGAAATATGTATATTTTAAAAGTTTATATATGTACTACAAATAAGTTAGTCGGTTATTTTATTAATAACTGCTTACTAAACTGCGAGATATTTTTATTTTCTTGCTCAAGGTGAAGTTTAAGTGTTAAATTTATAATCAAAACTTAAAGTATTTGTTGAACTTTGCGCCAAATGCCTCTTTGTATTCTCTGGAGTTTGAGTCATTGCGATAAATATACTCATTTCTACTTTCTTTTCTACCAGTGTAAATATTTCGATGTTTATATCTTTTTTTCAGATTACGGATTCACTTTTTACATACAAAAGTAGATAGCAATAGTGCGGGGAAAAAAGTGTTTCCTCTTCTTCTTCTTCATGGATGGCCAGGATCAGTTCGGGAATTTTATGAAATTATTCCTAAGTTAGCTTTACCAAACGATGAAAGCGATTATATTTTTGAAGTTGTTGCTCCAAGTTTACCAGGATATGGATGGTCACAGGTAATTAATAAAATTCATTTCCAAACCTATGTAGGTACATTCAATAATCATGATTTTTTAGGCTCCGTCAAAACCAGGATTTGGACCAGCGGAAATGGGCGTCGTTCTGAGGAACCTCATGCTAAAACTGGGATATAAAAAGTTCTTCATCCAGGGTGGAGATTGGGGCTCTATCGTAGGAAGCAATATTGCTACATTATTTCCAGAAAATGTTATTGGCTATCATTCTAATATGTGCGTCACAAGATCCCCTTTAAGTATGATTAAGATTTTCGTTGCCACACTTTTCCCTTCGCTATTCGTTGAAAAGGAACACCAAGATTTCTTTTTCCCAACAACGGAAAAACTTGGTGTTATGATTGAGGAAAGTGGTTATTTCCATCTACAGGCCACCAAACCAGATACAATTGGACACGTTCTAACCGACAATCCCGTGGGACTAGCTGCGTATATCCTGGAAAAGTTTTCCACCTGGACAACTCGCGCCTACCGAAAGTTACCTGATGGTGGACTGGGAAGAGATATTCCTCTTGATGCACTGCTCGATAATATTATGATTTATTATTTGACAAATTCCATTACAACTTCTGTTCGGTTTTATGCAGAGGCAATGTCGCACAGTCAACGAGAATTGCATCTTGAACGAGTGGCAACTGATGTGCCAACTGGTTGTGCTCGATTTAAAAATGATTTGATGCACTCAATGGATTCGGTATTAAAAGAAAAATATACGAATTTAATTCAATCCACGTATCACACCGATGGAGGACACTTTGCAGCCTTCCAAACTCCAGATGTGCTTTATAAAGATTTTATTCAATTTGTTATAAATACAATACTCTTCACGTCAAAAAGCAGTGGAACAATGTAAACATAGAGTTTGATATTACATATTTGAAATTGGAATAGAAAAGGATGTTATTAAAATCAGAAAGATCCATATTTAGATAAAAAATGTTTATAGAAATTGTATGCTTAATATGAACACTAAAGAAAAACAAAAACAATCACAAAAGTAAATTTTACAAATTATCGTTGCTATCCATCTTTGCCGGACTATATAAAATATCTTTAACTTTCTGTGCAAAAATAGTGAGGTGACTTTTGGCCTCCTCCTCTTCAATGCTAAATAACCAAAAAGAGCACTATTACTATTTATAAAAATCATAATATGTATGTACTTACATCAATTCAATTTGTCTCAATTTATGAAAATAGAAGTCTCTGTCGTTTTGAAAAATAGGAATCTAGAAATATGAAAATTTATATTAGTTTTGAAATACATATCTACATATGTCTAGAATTTTTACTTCGATCTTCAATTCTTCTAACTGCTTAGTTAAGGAAGCGATGGTTAATGGTCTTTTCGTCGACGAGCCTTCGTTAGAAGTAAGGCATTTACTTGTTTTGGGGGTACTTTGCATCGATCTTCTTTTCGGTATGCCTTTAAAAGAAAAAAATTGTTTTTTGTCTTAACTGATATCAAAAGAAAATTATTTATTACTTACATTTAAAGAACGCAGGTGTATTAATGTCAACATTTTTTTCATCAGTCGACGTTGAGTGAGGACGAGGACGAGGAGCAGCAGTCTTCTGCTTTATTGTATCACTCTTTGTCGAATTTGCATCGCAAAACTTTTTAAACCACTGAAGAAACTCGAAATTGTCTTGAAATTTTCCCTTAACAAGGCGTTCTATAGGTACATTCTAAAGATGACATTTTTTAAATTTTAAAATAGTGTGGGTTTTGATTAAAATGCAAAAATAAACACCTTTTCAACATCAATTTTTAGGAAAGAATTTTGAAACACTTTTAAATTATGAATATAATCAATTTCAACATTCGGATCAAATTTGATCTTTTTCAAACAAACACTACCGGGGAAAAGTAACGCCATTATTTGGCAATATGCAACACCTGTAGTTAATTATTAAATATTAACTCCTGAAGATAATTAGTAAAGTTGTCTACCTACCAGAGCACAGCTCTTCGATTTTGCGATATTTCTTAGATGTTTTTTGGTTTACCCAATCTAACAAATTCCTACGGGAAAAATTATCCGTTGTGGATTTAGTTAAAGGAATGTTTACCGGCATTTTGCGGAATATTTTTTAATAACTGTCCTCAAATTTTATTAAAACGAATGCCAGCAACTTTTCGACACGACTCGACAGAGAAAATACTCTCTACTAAAGTGCTATTCACTGAGATTCAACGGGATAAAATTTAGTCTTTCTATTAAATCTGTGTTGGTTGGTAGTACCATGTGTGCCAATGTTAACATTTTGTAAGTACTAAATTTCGGATCATACAACTGAAAAGTATTTTAGAATATTAACAAACCAAGTCCAATTTCTCTTTTTAAGTCTAAATATAAATATTACTACATTACCAAAGTCGGATTTTCTACTTTATTCTTACATCCGTCGCCTACTACACAACAGAAAGTACAAAACAGGATTTAAGAGACCCTTACGCGCAATAAACGACCAATACAAATTAAAATGGAAAATATCCCTCAAAATAATATTGCTTTTCTTTCTTGGGAAACGAAGACCTTTGATAAGCTACCGTGTAAACTGTTAGTAATAAAAGTTGAAATCTTTAAAAAACGTCTGCACAACATTTTTGTGAAATTGACGGTTATACAGAAATATATTCGCAAAATTGATTGCACCTTTTTAAGTGGACGACATAATCCGATTTTTTTTATCAGGTTAATAACATTTAACCCTGGTGTGAAATAATTCAAAACATTCCTTTTATTTTTGTTTGTGCCCCTTGGCGTAATTGATAGCAAATTACCTTCATAAGACGCAATGTAAAAATTTTAACAAGAATTTAATTATTAATTAGACACCGCAAAAGATTTAAAAACTTACCTGGCTTAAAAATTGGTTCTTCTCCCACCGAATTCCTGCAATAGCAAGACCAATCAAACTCAAAATTTGAAAAATTTTGTATTTAATCATTCAGTGAACCACATTCCCAGAATATAACATCAGTTAAGTTTAATTAGTTATTAATTCAATTTTTATTTCCGGGGGGAATCAACCTAGTCGATGAGACCTATACCAAGTTTATTAAAAATGGCATACTATTTTTCTGAACCTTTGTTTTAAAGCTCAAATTTTAATATACATATTTTCGCAGAGTAAGCACAATAAAAATCATAAAAACATCAAGTCAAGTCAACTTAATTCTATCTCATTTCCAGAGATGCATTTCGACTGTATCACATTTCCATCCTCGTCAATTTCTTTAAAAGTTATGATTATGTCCTTAGAATTAATTACCGCCGGCTCAATCTCATACTTTTCCTCGAAATCATCTTCGAACTTCTCAGGGAACTTCGGCTCCTCAACAGTAGCGTCGTGTGTGGCAATGACTTTAAAAGGTACATTCAAGTCGGACTTAGATTCTTCCCCCTCGTTAATCTGAAGCGAAACCCCGTCGACGCTGTTTGAAGTTGCATTTGTAGGTGAGGACATTTGGCCCATGACCTCTAGGCTTTCTAGCCGCATCGTCTGGAGTCTGTAGAATCCGTTTTCATCCAATCTGTATATAAATCTTCGATGACCTGGTAGCAGTTGATATTTGTGTTCTCGTTTCAAATGTTTCGACAAATTCCTGCCGTCTTTGCACTGCTTATCACAACAGTGACAGAGATATATTGCTTTAGTGTGCACTTCAGCCGCATGCTGCAAAATAATTGCATTAGTTTAAATAAATTCATTTAAAACTTAATGCCTTATATTCCTATTAGTAATTTTTATCTTGCAATTTTTTCACAAAAATCGAGCTAAATTTATATAGTTTTTACAACCTACTAAAATTCTAAACCCACTAGCCATACAAAATTGGCTAAGGTTTAAGAACAAATTAAAGTGTGGTTTTTGAAATCGAATCAAAAGAAATTAACCGTTTTTGGCGGGAACATAAAAAACCGTAAAAAGTGGTAATTAAATATATAATGTTGATTCTTCTCGAAGGATTTTCAAATAGAAAACAAATTTGAAATATTTCCTCTTTATATATTCTGATTAAAAGAGTTATTAATTTAATATTGTATTTGTATATTACCTTTCGCAAAAAATGCAACGATTTCGCAACAAATTTGCACCCTTCCACGCTACAAGGTAGTGACTTCTTTTTGTGTTTCTGAAGGACATGAATATTCAAATCAGTTTTGGTTACAGCACTGTTAATTAAAGGAAATTAGAAAAGATTAAAAATTCTATAGTGCATTATTTACCTGTAACTACAGAATGAACATTGAAAAGCACGCTCCGAAATATGTCGGTATCTGATGTGTTTTGTTAGCTGGTACTGAGAATTGCAAGTCATCTCACACACGGGACATTTGTGCGAGTTCAGATGGAGGAGCACATGATGTCGAAGAAGCCTCTCAGAGGCATAGTACTTCAAGCATTCAGAGCACTGGAACTCATGACCAATACGGCCAGTAACTACTTTATTATTAGTATCATCCAAAATTATTACAACTTACTAGCTTCCTGGCGTTTGCAATGATCGAAAAAATTTGTGTTATTGCTAAATATTGCCCCACAGTGGTAGCAGCCCACAGTTTTCTCATTGATATGCATTTTTAGGTGTTCCTTCAGCCTGTAAGCAACTTGAAAAACCTTATCGCATTTGTTCCACTTACAACTCATAGACCCTTTAACGTTAACTATTTTAATAGTAGTGCGCTCAAACGACACGTGTTCTCGCACGTGCTCGTGAAACGAGGTAATAGACTTAAAAGCAACATTGCAATCATCCCAATAGCAAACAAAGTCCGTTTTCAAATCCGGCACTGAATTCCTGTTCCTAGAATCGTTCGCGCATTTCGGAATGCTCACTGTTTGAGCAAGGCTTTCTCCAAAAGTTTTTAGAGTCGTATGGTAGGAGTGATAAAAAATATGACGAGTGACCTCCTCAGCGCAGTCTGTTTGGAAGATGCACAAGTCCCAAAGGCAATTGTATTTTTCTGCAAAATTTAATTATTATTAAACAGTTTAAGTAGTGACGCGGGATACTAACTTCGAATAGGGCTTAATTCGGTTATATGAGTTCGTATGTGAGCATGTAGCTCTTCGCCACTTTTAAATTCTTTCAGGCAGTCTTTCCACTCGCAAACGAAATAAACATTTTTGTAAACTTCTGATGATTTTACCCTTCTCAATTCAGCTAAGGAGTCCTGCGTGTACAAATAAAATATAAAGAAATGTGCAAATGAATGTAATTTTGCAATTAAAAGTGAGATCGAATTACGAATCCTTATTTATGGTAATCTAATAAGATTTCTGCCAAATTTGGAATGTACCTTAATCCCTTTAAGATTTTATAACAATATATGAAATTGACTGCGCGAAAATCTAACTGGTACAATTTCATATTAAAAGACCATCGTTAAATCTTCTGAAATCTGTTCTGTTTTTTAAGCCGAAGCAATCGATTAATTCAAGTCAGTAGAACAGATTAAAACTATGCTAATAAGCGCGTTAACGTTGAAAGAGGCAATATGACCTAAAATTCTTTTTATTTCAGCAGAAGAAAAATTATAATCGAGAACTTCGGCCTTTATTTAAAAGATGCGGGCGGGCATGCATTACTCAAATATGGGCCTGGAAAAGACAGTGGCCCTATACTAACAGGAATACAAAATAAATGAATATATTCTGATTTAATTCGGTATTTTAAAAGGTAAGATAGTAACAATTACCGCGTTATTTTCTGGCGCCTTGCTGACATCAGAACTGCAGTTGCTGTCGATAATTGGCCTTCGTCCTTTCTTTGGGGACCTCTGCGACTCGATCCAGGACATGATTCGCTTCTGGTCCTCGGTGGGTGCGCCCTGAGGAATCCCGGTGAAGGATTTCTTCGCCTTGCTCATAAGACGGATGCTGCATCTTTTCCTTTTCTTTGCCTCCATTTCAGCGGAATAATCTTTTAAGAGGTCCTGAAACCGTTCCAGCGCTTCTTCCTCGATGTCCTTTTAAAAACTGATTCCTTAACAATTATTCTACTGAGTGTATTACATATTTTTCGATTAAAAGTTGTTATTGGGGATATTTCTACGAGCTAAGCATAAAAATTTTCAAACTACTCTGGCACCCGATTAAATTGACGTTGGCGCACAAATGCAAAATGTTGACAGATTAGCAGCTGTTGTCAAGGTTACGTTTGTGATGTTGTTTCTGCCTTTAGCCACTTTAAAATGTATTTTCTTGGAGATTAATTTCATACTAATGCTTAAATATAATGTTTAACGACTATTACTGATATTTAAGAATAATTTTAATGTATGAAACTTGGCTCGAAATTGAGGACATCGCCTTAGCTGAAGCCTGGCAAATTTGCCTCTCATCTGGCAACCCGCTGAACTGTAGCTGCATTCCCGTACAGATTTGTTCTCGTTGCGGATGTGTTTGTAAATTGCTCTAGTGAAGTCAAACAGTTTTGTTAGCTGGCCGAGCTGCTGAAAGTTTTGGATAACGCCGAAATTTTAAAAGAACTAGGTGAGTGTTCGTTGCAAAAATACAAAACGGCCCCCACGGAAAAGGAATTCCCTGAAATTTTATAAATGGGGTGCCCGGTGGTGTGTCAGGAAAACTTCTCATCGGCTTTTTCCTTTGGTGACCTCCTTCGGCGTTTTCATTGTCAATTTCTGTGCGAAATTCGCACCTCGCGACCGTCCTGTTGCTGTGATTTCGGTTAAATTCAACTAAAGGCACCTGGCTCCGAAGGGGCTGGTTTCGGTGGTCAAAAATAAATCGCATTTTAGGGAAAATGTGTTCCTTTTTGGGTGTACCAGTTCGTGTGGGGTGCAGTGTCGACCATTTTCGGTTCTTTTTTTTTTTTTTAGTGGATCCATTTATCGCTGTGAATCATGAGCGCACTCACACAGAGGCAGCGGGGGCTTTCGGATGCGTGCGAAATCTCAGCTACCGGAAAGCCTCTTCTTTCGCAAAGTCCTGGCAAAAATTGCAGTCACCTAGTCGGTCGGTGCTCCGGCGACTTCCTGTCCCTCGGAGTCTTTGCACGGATCCAAATCCGTGTGGCTTCAGTGGGCCGCGCCGGAAATTGGGGTCCGTGGGCTAACGAGTTTTATTCAGTCCGGATCTGACCGGTTCTGCTGGAGCCAACCATTTTCGTTTGGGTCCACCCGAATGCGAATTGCGAGCTATTTTTGTTGGGGAATGTGTCACCCGAGATGAACCCGTCCATCCGGAGAAGACAATTGCCAAAAAGCCAGCTGCCCGGTGCAGTCGCTGCAAATGCTTGCGGTGCAATTAACCGGTGAAAGTGTAATTCGTGCAGTACCGAAATTCGGGCGCCCCAATCTCCTGGTACCGTTCAAATTCAGCCGCGAAACTGTCCGAACGTCCTAGAAGACAGGTTTGTGCAACCGACCAAAACTCAGGTTAGTGGGCAGCAAATGAGTCCGTTTTATTTGAATTTAACGCATCATCGACCAGAGTCAGAGTCCCAAGTGGTGCCATTAAATCGCCAGCTCAACTAGCCTCTGAACAAATCATTAAAAAGTTTTACTCTGCTGCAAGGACCCGCTGTCGCCTTTAAACAATAGGACGAAGTATGTTAGTCACGTTTCATCAGCTCAGGGAAAGGGGCGACCGCGCCAAATCGATTTAATCTCGGAAATTTAAGTCTCGCTGGTTTGCGAAAGCTACGACTATTTAAATCTTTTGTTTAATAGCACTACTCACCATCTTTCCTTTCCACTCCGCGCCAATCTTGACTAATGGGAAAAACTTTATCTTCGGAGTTGGTAAAATAAGTGTTAGTCATAGCTGTGCGAAGTTATGCCATGAATATTTCCTAATTACAAAAGTTAACACTTTAGCGTTTATTCCTGGACCGTTTTTCATTATGTATAATAATATTTATTTAAATACATATGTATACGTTGGGTAACGACCGGTCTTCCGTGTTTTTTTCTTCCCAAAAATGATATTCATTTGTAGACTAAAATAATAACTTCTACCAGAAAATAACTCTTATTTAAGATTCTTTATTATATCAGCCCATAATAAAAGGTACCTTCAAATTTTTTTTTTTACATCAGGTTTAATTTGGTTAATATATTTTTAATTTCTAATCTTATGTGGCAAACAAGAGCTAAAAAGTATCGATTACATTATTACAGATGTAAAAAACTTTTCCAATAAAATACTTTGAAATTGTAATATTTGAAAAATATATTCAAGGAGACAGCATATCCAAAAAAGGTAAAAATTTTAAAGTACAGTAATGTCTCGCTAATCCGAATCACCTTTAATCCGAATACCGCGCTAATCCGAATGACCTATTCTATTCCACTGTCTTCTACAATCCGAATCGTTGAAAATTTTGTACCTTGCAATCCGAATTTGCATCGACTGTGAACAAGTTAGTAAAATGATACAACATTTTTATATGGGGATTTACGAATTTTTTTATTTACTTTATATACCAATAATCAGAAACAAATACATATTAAAAAGAAATATACTTTATTTTATTCAACGAAGCGTATTTTTTCAAATGTAATTTAAAATGTAGTACGTATACCTTAATCCGAATGATTCGCTAATCCGGTTAACCCCTTGCAATAATTAATTCGGATTAGCGAGACATTACTGTAATTGAGTTACTGTCGTTACGCCTGAACGCAATAATGAGGAAAATCTTCCAGAAAACTTGTGCTGCCTGCTAATCGAAATGAAAAATTTTCATTTTTCTTGTAATTCCATTCTTAAAACTTTTTTCGTTTCTGATAAGAGCTGTGTTTTATGAGATAATAATTTTGGTATAAATAAATTATTTTTATCTAAAAGTTAGAACATATGCAAAATTTGTATATCTTCATCTTGAACTCATTTGTCATCAACCTTTTTACAATTTGCCTTTAAAACGCTTCGCTTTGTTGCGTTTTAATCGCAGATGGAGATTTGGTTCATTAATTCTCTTTGCTTAAATCAAGCGGCACTTAAATGTCGTACAATTCACGCATCTATGAAGCCACGGAATGGTTATGATGATTGGTTAAATAGTGTTAAATTTCTGCAAATTTCTAGAATCTGCCATTGGGGTCAAAATAAACGTGAATAATGAATTTGTTCGCTAATCTTTAGTTTAAGACGCTCTGAAAAAGAAAGTAATCAATCAATCAATTTAACAAAATATAAAAATAAAAAATGCATTCTTCACTGATTAAATCCCACTTTAAACGATTTTATGGCAGTTTTATCGCCCAAAGTTATTTTGTAATTATGATAATGATATTTTTTAATTCATGTTGCGAAAGACTTCAGGGGGAAGCTTGATGAAAATGCAGCTTGCAACGAAAACTGCCTCAAGCTTTTTGTAACCTTCTGGCACATGCATGTCGAATTTAAAGTTGCCATTAAATTGTAGTTAATATCACGCCAACGACAGAGTAAAGCACTATAAATTAGTAAACGGGTAGGTAAATTTTTTTTTCTTTAATTATATTGCAAATTTTTAAAGCAATATTTCTTTATAAATATTTTATAAAAGCAAATGCGAGAAGACGAGACTTTAAAAGATAACTTTCCATGTTTCTAGAAAATTATATATTCTGATTTTTTTCTGCTTATGCATTTATTCATAAATTATCACTTAAAATTTATTTAATTAGAGCGTTAGGTTGGATATCTTTGGTCCTGAAGAATTGGATTGAAGTTTTATCAAAAATATTATAACAATGAAATTAAATTCTTAATACATATTTATTGTTTTATTGATTTCGCTGGAAAGTTATCTGATTACTCTGAAGCACAACCGCAAATGTTCTGGTTTTTGACCTTTTCCCTTTTCCGCTCAAACTGATTTTCGCCAAAATATTGATTAACTCAGGCATAACAACCGAATTGTGGTTTTATTATTCATGAAAAGAAATTCGAATTTAATGCTAAAGTCTGCTAGTTTAGTTAGTTATCTTTTAATAGAAATCAATTTTTGTTTTGGCTACCGAATTAGTGCGGCAATTGTGATGTAGGGATGGATGGGCTTGATAGACATGGTCTAGTTGTGAAGACGTAAATTTAGCAACTCGGAATTTTAATCATCTTTTTATGTAAATAATATTTTGCTTCTAAAAATATTGCGATTTTTTCTAACGATTTTTTTAAGAAAATGTACCAAGTAAAAGGAAACCAAAATAACCTTGAACTGAGGGGAACGATGTTATTGATCAACTGATTAAGCATGCACTGTGTGATTTTAGCTCAGACAATGAATACTTAACGACTCTTGATTGGAATCGATACCGAAGATTATGCTTTTATGTTGACACTGTTTTGATATGTTTCAAAGGGAGATAGTACCAGAGATTTGCTGTAATCCAACTGTTAAAGAAAATTAGCAATTGTGATTTTTTTAATGTTAAAATTTGCTAGTAAAAACTGAACCTTATAGCAGTGATAGCGTTTTTGGAATAATCTCATGAAACTCTTGTAATAAGAATGGTTTTGGTCCTGCGTGGTATTGTTGGTTTCAATTTCTAAGTGAATCATGCAATTTTATTTTATTCCATTGCCAAAATTCCTTTTACCGGATACTTCCACTCGTTCTACTAAAAATCGAAATAGCAATATAAATCTACATAATCTTTATAATTTTTACTTTTTCAGTAAAAATGGCAGTGAACGTATATTCGACAAATGTTACGACTGATAATTTATCCCGCCATGACATGCTTTCGTGGGTCAACGACTGTCTACAAGCACAATTCACAAAAATCGAAGAATTGTGCACAGGTAATTTTTCCGAAAATAATTCGTATGCAGAGGTGCGTAACGACTTGTTTTTTTTTCGCTAATTTAGGAGCTGCGTACTGCCAGTTTATGGATATGCTGTTTCCAGGCTCAGTACAGATGAAACGTGTGAAATTCCGCACAAATTTGGAACATGAATACATTCAAAATTTCAAAATACTTCAGGCGGCATTCAAGAAGATGAACGTGGACAAAGTAAGTCTTACTTTTCAAATAATTTTATTTTATGGGAATTAGCATTAGCACATTAAATTGAATCGAATATATAAACAAATTACACATTCAAAATTTCAATAATTTCTTAATGTCAAAAATTTGCATGATATGAATTTCTTAAATGATAAACTTTAGATCATCCCGGTGGACAAACTGATCAAGGGCAGATTTCAAGATAATTTTGAATTCCTGCAATGGTTTAAAAAGTTCTTTGATGCAAATTACGACGGACGCGAGTATGATCCCATGATCGCTCGCAGCGGAATCAAATTAGGTCACGGTGCAATACAAAACGAGGTCCCTGAGAAGAGGCAGATTCAACAGCCAAAACCTTCTACCAGGACGACGTCGAATTCGAATAGTTAGTTAAATTCTTTTTCCTAGTTCTAGAGTTACCTGTGGAGCACGGTTTTCAAAGTCAATTCGTAAATTTTCTGTGTTGAAATTGATTTCATTGTTTGTCAAAAACATCAACTAATTTCAGGTGTTTTTGTCTTATGAATTTTTGGCCTTAATGAGTTTCTTGTAATTACCTTCTGTTCATTTCATTACGTTTAAATTCATTAATTCATTTTCAGCACACATCTAATTCCACATTTTTTTCCAGTACACAGAGGGCCGTGTTAGTAACAACACACGCCAATATTTAGAATTTTATGAATAAGAAATATTTTTTCCACAAATTTTTTTCTTTTGGTTAATTTTTACTTACTTTATTTTTTCATCCTTTCTTAGATAATCCCCATAGATAGACTAATCAAAGGTCGTTTCCAAGATAATTTTGAATTTTTGCAATGGTTTAAGAAATTTTTTGATGCTAACTATGATGGTAGAGACTATGATGCCTCTGCGGCTAGAGAGAGTGCACCAATGGGCTTTGGTTCTGGTTCTGGAAAAGCCATTACTGCAAATCCCACTAAAAAACCAATAGCAATGCCTACAACGACTAATCGTAACACTGTAAAACCGAGTATGTTTTATTTATTTTTTCACTTATGCTTGTTATATCTGCTGTATTTTGATATTCCTTATCAGTCCTTTGTTTTAACTTTCCAAGAAGCAAACTAACAAGTACACTTTATGTATATAAAAGTAGGCTACTTTGAGTGTCTAACCGCAGAGTATTAAAATAAAATATGACAGTAATTGTTTTGGAATTTTTAAATTGCACTGTTTTGATATAGGAGTAAGGAATGTTTTACTCTATTTAAAAGACTATTTATTTTTATAAGAATTCAGTGCCCTTTTAATCTGATAGACTAAAAATCTTCCTTAAATTTCATTCAGTGCAACATTTATTGGATTATGGTTAACTTTTGAAATACAGCAGTTTATATAAAATGTCTTATTTCTTCTTTATAGTAAAAATATGACAGAGAAAAACATGAATAATTTTTATTAAATGCAATTCAAAATCATTTATTTTAATTTGTACCCTTTAAAACAAAGAATACTGAATTTTAAACGCAAGTAGTAGTCCTAGAAAACTTTTTTATTTTAATTTTTATAAAACTTAATTTTTTATTGTTGATTTAATGGAATTAAATAATTATTTGCGTGTAATTATGGTGATTTTGTGGCTTAAACCTTTCTTTAATGTTTGTCCTTATGACACTGAATTGCAGTACCAGAAGGAAAGGAATTCACAAGTAAGAAAATATTTCAATAGCTGTTACGGCTTGGGCATTTGTGTGAAGCACAAATTTCGCCGACATAAGTGATATTACTACTATTATATCCGTCTAATTTTGTATTTGTCCCACCCTTTTACGTAAATTTTCGGTTTTTATTTTATAATTTAGCTTTTGTGGAGCTAGATTTGTAACTAAAAATTAATGCTTTCAATGGTGAACAGTGTAAATACATTTCATTTCACACACTAATACAGCCCTCAGTTGTCTTAAAATTAAAATATATGTATGTTTCTCAACTTAAAAAAGTATGCTTGCTAATTTTGTTTCATCTTTTCCATTTAATGCATGCAATATTCTGAGTGTAACTTTTCCATGGTTTATAGATTTCTATTCCACAACAATTTTTATAATTTTATAGTGACCAAAGTTCCACCAAGAACGACAGTGGCCCCACCATCTGCCAGAAATTCCCATACTGTCACCAATAAGAAATCAGAGACTGCTTCGAATCAAGTTTCGAATCAGCAAATTGATGAACTTTCGAATCAAGTAAGTTTTTTTAAAAAAGTTAATTGCTTTGCATTTAGTTTACAGGCGTCACTATTTTTGCTAGATTATGGACATGAGACTGAATTTAGAAGGTCTTGAGAAGGAACGTGATTTTTATTTTAGCAAACTAAGGGATATTGAAATTTTGTAAGTTTTTCAAAAACATATAATTGACGGAAAATAAGACAATTCCATTGCAGATGTCAAGATGCAGATGAAACTGAACCGAATCCTTTAGTCCAGAAAATCCTTGATATACTCTATGCGACAGAGGTAAGTATTTATTTATTTATTTTTGGCTGCTTTACAGCTAAAACTGTTATTATTATCTGTTAATGCTAATTAAGAAGAGTTTTCGTACCCAAAGTATTCAAATGCATAACACTTTCTAAACTTTTTCATAGATTTGTGAAGTTTTCGTGAGATATCGCTTACCAAAACAATTAATTGTAGAGACTTGTACAACTACTAATATGTTTCGTGTTGGGTTTAGGAGAGCATGATGATTACCGGATTAACACGATTTGACTAAAATCGCACGTTTAGGCAACGAGCAGTAAGCCGTATTGACAGTTCAGATTTAGTTTTTAAACATAATTTATCAGACCAGACCACCTTTTGGCAATAATTCTACCATATATCACATGCTTCTCAGCTTGCTCTCATTGTACAATGCGTGTATTCACATTTTCATATAAATACTTCTGGACATTGTTTTCTCATGTGATTCGGTCGGAAATATTCTACCCTATTATTCAAATCATTTTATCAACTTCATGAAGTCGTTATTTATTTAAGGAATATTTGAAGAAAAAAAAGTCCCGGTTTTGTTTATTTAAGAGGTAAGACCCATCTAATCTTCAAGAAATCGACTTTTCGCTTTAATTTATTGCTTAACTCGCTGCTGCTGTTTTCAGAATATCTCTAAATATTATCAGGATTTAGAAGGCTCCACCTTGGTCTCCTCAACATCAAGAAAAAGAAGCCATCTTCTGTCTGTAAAAAGAAAGTTTATGAAAAATTCCTTATATCTGAATTTCTTGACAGAGTATGCATATTAAAAAAGTATGCTATATGTATTTTTTAAATAATAGGGGCATCAAATTTTGTTTTTGGAATATGGAAAAAAAATTCATCTTTTTCGGAATTGCCTTGTTTCGGCACTGTGTAGCATGGATTGGGTTTATCGGTAACTTGTTTAGTGTCACTTTCAAGAGGACTCTACTTTTCAAATGCCTACTGAATTGAATTCAAAGTAATATCGGTTGACAAGAGTTATTCTCCGCTTGATTTCCAGACTGACGTCGTTGGTGGAACCGGTGTCTGTTCCGAGGTATAAGAACTCCCTCACAACCTCCAAATGCTATCCTCCCAACGGAGGCAAAGGCCTTTTTAAATAAGGAAAGAAATATACTAATTCAATTATTCTTTTTTTTTTTCAATTGCAGGACGGATTTGCTCCACCCGATGAAATACCACCTGAAGATGAAGAGTACTAAGTCAGAGCCGCCAGCCAATTTATATCGATGTTGTTGGCAAGAGCGAAATTATTATTTGTGTATGTCGGTCGCTTGAGTTAAAAGTTTTATTTCGAATGAGACAAAAAAAATTTGTTTATTTAAAATAGAAAGAAAAGAAAAACAAAAACAAACAGAGTCGTTTGACCTATCACTGCTAGTGAACATATTAACGTTTTCTACTGTTTTCAAACCCTACTAGTATTGTATGATTGATTTCGCATTATTTTCATAATGAGATAATCGACTAAAAAGGATAAACTCATCATTTATGTTTATGTTTGAAACAAATAAACATTTTTTATTTTACGTGCATTGCATTATTAGTACGAGTATGCTGTTTCAATTTGCAAGTGAGGAATTGTGTCTCTCTATAGTTAATTTTGACATAAATTTGTTTATATTTTCTTCCAACATGTGAGGGGGCTTTTTTGCTGGCGAACGCTATTTTATCAATCATTTCCAAATTTTAATATAAATTAAAAAGTTAATGGCTTCTAAAGCTTCAATTAGTAAAATCTAACTCTGTTAAATCGTTTTAATAATAGGGAAGGATAGCCAGTGTTTTCCCCTAATGGTGAAAGTATTAATTTTTATCGAAATTTTTATTGACTATTTTAATGCTAATTATGATGCCTAAGAGACTATTTGTAAAAATGTAATCATATCGAGAGGAATTAAGAAACTTTTAGCGCTTGTAAATGTGGCTTCTTTCTTATGTCTATTAAAATCGATAACGAATTAAGAATAATCCCTTTGAATGAAATTATCGGTGTTCAACTTTGTTATTTTCATAGTTCTAATCTAACGAAAAATCTATTAAATACCCGTGGTATGAAAATAGTTTTTTAGTTGAGAACGATTTTTGAAGGGTCAACTCAAAATTCTCACTGAATTTGTTCGAATTTCTTCTACGATTAACCCATCTTGCAAACATTTTGTTATCTTATATCTATCAATATACAACTATCGACAATGCGCTGCCGAGATTTGTTCAATTTTTCTCGTTTTAAGAAGTTATAATTTCTTATTTGATTAGTTTTTCCAATCCGACTGAGAGACGAAGGGATATAAAGATGATAAAAATAAAATAATGTTGGCTGAGGAAAAAATGGCACTTTCTCATTGTAAACAAATTGTTGACATTTTTCTGCAATTAGCACTAACCTAATAAATCATTTAAAGTACAACTTAATTGCTCAATTCTGCATAATAACTCTTAACATCACATTCAGAAGATAAAGTTTAAACAAATAAAATATTATTTAAAAAGGCTGTATGATACTTCTTCTTAGGCTGAAATGGCGTTTTGATGTATTTTTTATGATGTGTCTTCATAACTTGTAGGTCTTAGTATTTTTTTTATATCAAATTTTGCTTCAAAACTTGTTAATTATCTTTGTTTTAAATAAAGCAAGTGTTCTATAGAGTAGTTTATTTTATGATTAAATATATATTTAGATCTATTTGACGTGTAAAAAGCTTAATTTCACAATTTCATAAAAATGATGTGATTTTGCAACGAATCGAAATAACGAAATTTCAATTGTATCACGTGGAAATCCAGTTTAAATTGAAAATTAATAATTTTCTAGGCAAACATCTTTTCCATCATTAATTAGACATTATGTACTTTGAAATTAATTTCTTATTAGTTATCATTCCAATCAGCACTGGCAATATGTATGTTTTTCGTAAATATGATCAACGACCGGAGGGCATAATTTTTATTTACCGTAATGGGTAGTTTGTCTATTATTTGAACTCACATTACATAATTAGCAAAATTGACAAATCCATAATTATTTTTCTCGTTCGTAAGAATCTTATTTCATGTATCGCCTTCATCACTCGATTTCATGTAATTTTATGAAAAGTTTCTTTTAACTGAAAATAAGGCGTTTTCACTTTAGTAGCAAGAAAATATTTTAAGAATTTCGAACGTAGAACACTTAAACTAATAATAGAACTGTGGAAAATAATAAATATGAAAATGAAACAATTTTCCAGAAGAGTTTGGTTTCTGCTGAGAACTTGTTTCGTTTTCTTATTAAAAACATCTTTGAATTAGATTTGATATTCCTAAGGGTCAATTTTTCAATAGTGAAATAAATTTAGTCATCAAAAAAAATTTGGCCCATTAATAACCAGCTTGGCTGCGATGTCGAAAACTTTTTTATTTATCTGTTACAATTTAAACGAAAATGTTGAAAAATAATTTTACTCCGCAGCTAAGGAATTGTTCTATTTGAAGAATAAAGTCAGTCTTTTGAAAAATTGGGCCTAAATATCGTCACTAAACGAAAAGTGAAGTTATTTAGTGTCACCCTAACTTTCTGCAGTGGTTATAATTGATTGATAAAGTGTGTCATTATTATTCAATATTACAAAATTATATTTGGTTGAACATTGATAACAATCTTCTTCGCTTTGTGTAAGAGCCTTTAAAAAAGAAAACAAATGTAGTATTAATAGCCACCAGATTAACATGTGAACTGTTTTAAAACCCAATTATTTTAAAACAAGTTTAATCTTCTCATAACATTAATTCTTTGTCCAAAAAACCAATAAAAATGTATTTTCGTAAAGCAAGTAAGAGCATAACAAGAAATATGTATATAACGCAGCAAAACAAAACTATTTAAGTAGAATGTCTAGTAAACGATGACATGAAAAAATATCCAAATTATATATACATACATATATAAAAGAGAAAAAGTGTCGCGGTGCGTCAATGCGGCTATATTGAGAATTTTAGAAGATGTAAGTAAGCAAGAAGAGTAAAAGTGAAAATATATCGAAAATATTAATGTAAATTGTTGCTTAGATGGATTCTAGAGTAAGTTTTGTTTTTGACTAACTTTATGTTGACGAATTTATTCTACAGCTGACCGCATTAAATTGACGATTGTTTTATTACACGACCAATTTTCACGTAGTGCACTTTGAGGCAGAGATTTAAAACCATCCTAGTTCCTGCAATAGAGATTACTTAATTTTTGGACGAGCGTATTCCTTTTAGAGCCGAAATTAAGTTAAGCATCCGTGAAGTGTTTGTTTTCGTGCTTAACACAAATATGTCTGAATTTTAGAATTTCTTTTTGAATAAATCCATTTTTGAAAAACGTAATGCATTTTTGATTTTATCGGTAGACTTACATATTTTGCTACTCTTACTATTGATTATATATTTTACCATTTTGATTTTATTTATTACAGACAATTTATCAGTTGACTGTTAAATATAAGTGGGGCTACGCTGGTAGAATATAAGGTCCGCATGAAGTTTGTTATAAATTCGTTATTACATTGGGAAGTTTGCAATTGTTGATCGATTGATTGTTGATCTGCAGTCTCGTATTTATAGATTTTTCAACATTTCATTAGCCAAATTTTCAAATGCAATAGCATTCTGTTTATTTTCTAAAATAATAGTGAGAATTTTATGAAGAAATGTATTAGATCGGCTTTAAGAAGAATTTAAGTATGATAATGCAGGTGCTGATTGATTTTGTGCATACCTGAAGTAATCTCTCTTCATCTCATATTGCAAATATAACTATCCAAAAATATTCATTACAGATTTTAGAACGAAATTTAAAATATTTGTAACTAAAACGCTTTTTTCAAAACTATTTGCATACACGATAATGAACTGAAGCTTTCGCGTTACTGTTTAACCAAAGTAATATTGTTATTCTTTGACGAATTTTGTTCTAAGGAAAGATAGCAAATAGGAATTATAAATCAAAGTGCGAGTAACTATCTACATTTTTATTAAATTCATGTTTTTTCCGAATAATAAACAGTCAAAACTATTTCACAGCTTCTTGAATATGCTGCTGTTTGTGGGTACCGTCACAAAACGGACGATGTTTTGTTTGTTTGCAGTTACAAAGCCAGTAAGTGCCCGATTTTTCTACAGCGAACCGAACAGGTTTTAACTTAATTTTGAGAAACTCATTTTTGTGCGTGCCGTCGCAAAGTGGCTGGTTCTTGGACTTCCCGCATAGGCACCAGCAATACTTTCTCCCTAATATAAAGAATTTGATTAGCTCATTCTTTTTAGTCTTTTAATATGTGAAATTTACCTCCTTCGAGTTCTATTTTAAAAGGTTTCTTGTCGTAAATAGCACCGTTTTCAGGTTGGGAGTGGGCAGTCGTGACTTCTTCCAGGATGTTTTTTGGAATGCCTTTAGTGCTGTAAGCGGCGTCGATTTGAGGGAATCTCTGAAAATACATCATAAATTCAAGGAAATTGATTTTTTGTATAATATATGCAAGTCTTAAATTAGTGTTCTAAAATATCGGTCGAAACAAGCTGTTGTTTTGCGCAATCTAGTTACGTAAATCACAGATATAAAATAACATTTACATACCTTTACGCCGGAAGCGAGACATTTTATGTTTCGAGTCACTGTAAACATTTTAAGTTTAACTTAAAAGTAAAAGTTAAAAGCAACAGCAGGCAGAAAGGAAATCGAAGAACTGTCAAGCTAACAGCTGTTTACAAGTAATAATAAAGACATTTGTAAGGATTTGTGTTATCATATTTAAAAAAGAGATGGCGCATCCACGGTTTTTAATTTCCTCTAACTTCTCTATAGAATCAAAATTGTGCGATTTGAAATTAACGACCATTTTAACATAGAAGTACTCAAAAAATTAAAATACATGCGGATAGCTTATATGTATATACACTAAGCACAAAAGAAAATACATCTCTTATATTTTATTATAAAAACCCTGATTTTCAACGTTATGTAACTTGACCAATAAAATGTGAGTAAAACTCTTTTAAATTTAAATTAAAAGCTGAAGTGTCGACTGGAAGTGCTCTTGCTGCAACCGGAAATTCAGCTGCATGCGAAAAGTTAAGAAATGCACAACTTTTCAAGCGCTAATTTAACGCGGTATCAAAAACGTTCAGGTCTTTATGAACAAATTTACCATGTCTCGATTCGATGGGGTGAAAGCAAATTATGATCATATAATTAATTATGATCAATACTTTGAATAGTTTTGTATATCCTCTTACACGAACTAAATGTGATTTAAAAATCTTTTTCCACTATTGTCATTTACTGTAAATAGCTTCGAAGGTTAACAAAATTAGTAATTTTATTTCCTTCTATAGAATTTATATTTGCATGCTTTTAAAAAAGATAAGTTTTGTTGTGTGATGAACGATTCGGGAGATAAATGAGTCAGTGGTAATTCCTATTAATTTACAATTTGTTTTTTTTTCCCGAAATAATCAGTTTTATTTAAAAACGCAAAAAGTGAAATATATCGATAACAGTTCAGAGTACTTTCCCAAGAATTTAACACACGATTTAGTTTTGAAATTAAAATTGCTGTTCGCACTTTTTATTAGCTTTTTTTCATTTACTTTTTAATCATAAAGAATTCTGCAAATTTTCAGAGCTTTTGGGAGATTTCATCGTTTCAGTCTTAAAATTTCCATATTTTTTATGTTGATATTTATACATATTTCTTGACTTTCTCTTTAGACAAAAGTGTCTACCGTTTCTGCATGATTTATTTTTAGTAAAATACTGCGTATTATTATGGAATATAGGTTTAAATTTTATTAAAATTTTTAAGGGGAAAACACAAACGTATCAGGGCCATCTCGTAGTATAGCTGATAAGGAAGCCCGGGCCGCATTTGGCGGCAACGAAAATAAAACGCTTTTTTCAAGGTTTCAGGACTTTCTGTAGTAATAACGTCTTCTTCGAGAACAGGCTTTCCTTCTTCAACATCAGTTACTTCTACGTGTATAGGCTCTTCAGGCAGGCTTCAAAATAAGTGAAATAAAAATTTAAAATATTTGCATAAATGAAGATAAAAATACTTACACTTCGTTTTCAATTTCTCTTGTATTTCTGGAAATGGTAAAAGGAAAAGCGAGGCTGATCGTAAACAGCGCAGACAACGTGAAAATTGTTTTAATATGCATCTTGAGTTATCTGTCTGATGCTTTTCTTTTCTCCGATGAATTGCGTTTGCGTCTGAAGCCTTCTTTTAGCCAAACCGTTTTGATCGTTTCACTACAAGTCTTTGCAATTAATAGAAATTGGAGTTTGATTTGATTAATAAGTGGGGCGAATTGAAAAGCATTTTATCAGTAAAAGTATGTACATATTTAAAGAACCTAAATAATGGTATCAGTGCTTATATACATATTTTACTAACAAACTTAAGATGCTTTTTTAACATAATCAGAAGGTTTCTTATATATTTTTAGAAAATATACGTCTGTTTAAACTGTTTTTTGCAATTCTATGTATGTCCATCAAATTAAAAGGTGTGTTCTCGTTTTTAAATTTAAATTTTCTTTAGTAATGACATTTTGTTTTGGTTGAACAGATATACTTAAAACAACGATAAAATGTTGGTGAAAGTTTTCTGTCATAACAAAGTTTGCATAACATTTACAAATGAAATACCAGATTATTAATAATCAAACTAAAAACAATTTATATTCTATAAAAACCAAACATAATTCAATTAAATTAACTAAAGATTTTTGCAAGTTTAGCTCCAACCCTCATAAACTTTAATAACTCTTCAAACCTAACTTTATCCAGCCCATATAAAATTAATTTTAATTCGTATATAATCCTGACGACAAAAAAAATTTTTAAAAAAAAAATAGAACCGACTCCAAAAAATCCCAAGCTCTAAAAAGTATAAAATAATTATATTAAAAGTCCTCTGATACTACTTTCAACATTAAATACCAAGACTTTCCTAGACTTTTGAAGTCGGTGTGAAAACCTGACTGATATTAATGCAATTAATCCAGACAAACTGATTGCATTCATTATTTAGTATTGGATTAATATCAGTCAGGTTTTCACACCGCCTTCAAAAGTCTAGGAAAGTCTTGGTATTTAATGTTGAAAGTAGTATCAGAGGACTTTTAATATAATTATTTTATACTTTTTAGAGCTTGGGATTTTTTGGAGTCGGTTCTATTTTTTTTTTTTAAATTTTTTATTTCATTCTTTTTAGTGTAATATGTTTTAGTAAATTTTTTTTGGTCCGTCATTTTGAATCCTCGCAATCGGGCACCGAATGTACAACCAAGTACCAAAACCTTATCTGTGTATATATTTGGTTTTTTGTTGATTTTCTCAAAAAGCGCTGAATCAATTTCGATAAAATTTATATGGGACCACCTCTGAATTATGACCTACCAAACAAAAAAAGAATCATTAAAATCAATTCATAATTGGCGGAGTTATCGCGTAACGACATACAAAAAAAAAAAAAAAAAAAAAAAAACAGTCGAATTGAGAACCTCCTCCGTTTTTTCGTCGGTTAAAAATAAAGAAAATCGAATTATTTCGATTTATTATACCTACATGATATTATATTTTTGCTATTTATTTTATTTACCAATGAATGTATAACTAAACAAATCACTTCGTCGAAAATTAAAAAAAAATGTTTGTATTTTCATTTGAAAATACGTATGTATATTCTTAAAAATTAATTGTTAAATTGAGCCTTCGCAATTTTTAATAGACAATGTTTCGAGCCAACTCAATAAGTATTTTGAATACAACTTTTATAATCGAAGTACGTATCATAACTATGTAAACTTACATTATGTATGTCTATTAAGGTTGTTTTAAGTTTAAAGATGCAAATAGTCTTCTGGTGAAGATGGTCCATTGTGAAGCTGCAATGAAGCAAAATATAAACATGCATCAAAAAGCACTTCTCAATAGCCAGATTAGTTTATATGTAAATTGAATTGACTGTAATATTAATTAAATATTACATCATTTACTGTAAATACGAATTTCCAGGGCTAACGAAATTACCAATTTTACTTCCTTATGCAGAATTTATTCGCATGCTTTTAAAACTGATGGTCAGAAAAAATTGGGAAGAGAGGAAGATAAGCTTTGTGGTATGACGTACGATTCGGGAGATAAATGAGTCAGTGGTAATTCCCATTAATTTACATCTTCCTTTTTGGCCCGAAATAATCAGCTTTATTTAAAAACGCAAAAAGTGAAATATATCGATAACAGTTCAGAGTACTTGCCCAAGAATTTAACACACGATTTAGTTTCGAAATTAAAATTGCTGATAATTCTGTTAAACG
Organism: Machimus atricapillus; assembly: GCA_933228815.1. NCBI lineage: Eukaryota > Metazoa > Arthropoda > Insecta > Diptera > Asilidae > Machimus > Machimus atricapillus. The sequence goes on along the minus strand of OW121786.1, from coordinate 28,487,963 downwards.
AGTGCTTGTATTTTTTATTACCTTTTTATTTTATTTATTGCTTAACCTAAAGAATTATGTGTTTTAGAGGTTTTGGGAAATGATCTCGTCGTTTTAGCCTTAAAATCTCCATATATTTGTATGTTGATAAATTTTTATTGACTTTATTTTTAGAATAATGTTTTTCTTTTTTTAGAGGCTAGATTGAGGGAGTTTTAAATAAAATATTGTGTATTGGAACATAAGTTTTATTAAGATTTATTACAATATTTAGGGCGAATGCATATCAACGATATTTCGTATTCATAGTTTGCCTGTAGTGAATATTACTTTGTGAACATCCTCCATACGAGTTTAAAACACTGCGCCACTTTTCCTCGTTCACTTTATGGAAGTCACGAAAAGCGCCTTTCACAATTTCAGGCTGCCTCGTAGTAACATCTTCTAGACTATCTACTTCAACATGAACAGGCTGTTCTTCATGTTGAGGCATGCTTCAAAATAAATAAATTACAAAAGTAAGATATTTCAATAGTTGAAAATAAAGATACTTACTCTAACTTTCCAATTTCTCTGGTATTCCTCGGAAAAGCAACGCCAATAGTAAACAGAGCACACAGAATCAAAATTGTTTTTATTTGCATCTTGAGTTATCTGTCTGATGCTTTTCTGCGAAATATTGCGTTTGCGTCTGGAGTTTTCTTCTACCTAGAACTGCTTTAGCCGCATCTTTAGAATTAATAACAATTTGAGTTTGATTTGATTTATAAGTGCGGTGAATTTCAAAGAATGTTATCAATTCAGAGCTTTAGATTGTTTATTTCTCAATTTTGCTCATTTAATAATGATTAATTTAGACTGCAAGCAAAAATAAAGAATAATTTGAAATTGGTTTTCATAGATTCAAGTTTTTTATGTAGGCGATGTTTGTAAAAAATTAAGTAAATTGCTATTCAGAGTTGAGTTGAGGTTATCTTTTGTTGTACTACTTTGTGGTATATCTGCACACGGTCTGCAATTATTTTCTTTAGCTACTAATTTTACAATATAATAATGGAGCTAGCGGTCGCCTTAAAAATGAGTCTACATACATATATTATATTTACCTGATTTAGTTGCCTATTCAATTACCTACAACAACGAAGTCCGCGCGCAAATAAAAATAAACAAATTGTAGATAAACAGACTGTGGTTAAAATGATGATATTAAATATTATGAATGCAGTTAAGAAAGGAAAATATGTCAAGTCAATATTCAAATATTTCGCATAGTTTCATAATTCATCTGTTTTTTTTTTTCATAGTTTAATTATGAAGAAATAATAATTTTTTTTCACAATAATAACAATGCTAAAAAACGTGAATCATATATGTGAACTTATTAATCCGGAAGAAACAAAATCTAAATATTTCCATTAATTAAAATGTTTATTTGGGCTAATATGTATATGAAATATCTTCACTTTTTGTTACATACTATAAGTATTTTTGATATTTATTAAAAATAAAATTTTTTAAAGAACATTACATACATATTTTATTAGAGGTGATAATTTTAAAAGTTTATAAGCTTATAGTTAAACAGTATGCACTTAGGTATTATTATCTTATCTGTGATAATACGGTATTATGTAATAATAATTAATAACTTTGAGCGCTTAAATGCAATAACCTTTTAGTTTTATTACTACTATTATTCTTGTTGTAAATATCATCCTAGCCGCCACCGAGTAAAGCCAAATCTTTCTTTATAGGGCAGCAATAAAACTTCATTTTGTACTTTGAAATAATCATAAGAACCTGCTTTTACCCCAGCAGAGTTTTCTTCATTAACGGTAACATCTTCACGAGTAGGCTTTTCTTCATTAACTCTACTTGCTTTTACGTACATAGGTTGCTCCTTAATTGGTGAAACTCTTTAAAAATATTAAGTAAAATAAATAAATATTTGTACACTTTACGAACTTTTAAAAATACTTACGCTATAGGCTCTAATTCAATTTGTTTCGTTTCTCTCGAAATTGTAAAAGCCAATCCGATAGTAAACAAAGTAGACAAAATGAAAATTGTTTTTATTTGCATCTTGAGTTATCTGTCTGATGGTGTTCTGCGAAAAGTTTTATGCGTTTGAAATCTTTATATAGTCGAACTCAGTTGTTTTATTCGACTTTGCAATCAGTAAAAATTTTTCTTGTTTGATGCTCTTTTGAGAGGCGGGAATTTTGAAGAATCTTATCTATGACGTGCTTAAGATTGAGACGTATTAAGACGTACGTACATATATCTAATATAATGTGTATATGCAATTCATGTTAGTTTAATCCAGTTTGTATACATTTTTTGTTATTTAATTATTGTTCATTAAGGTTATTAAGGTTATGTATAAAAACACTGCTTGCTATTTATTTATTCTCTGTTATAATATTCTACAATAGAAAAATACTATATTAATGTGTACATATCAACCGATCCAAAGATCAACGCGTCTGGCGACTGTGAAGAAATAAAAATAAATAAATAAATAAACAATTCGTAAGTAAAGCAGACTCGAGGTAACTCCGTGAATGAGAAATTATATATTATAAAATATATATACTTATGTATGTATATGAATTTATATATTGTAAATATACATATACATATATTTATTTATGGGAATACGCATAAATATTTCGATTGGGAGAGGAGGTTAATTTTTAAATATTTCGTGTAATTTGTTTAATCTCTTATCAGTTTTAGTATTAAAGGAAATATTTTGTCTCACATTGATAAGGCTCTTGAGCATTTGTAATATAAGTAATTGAGTTTAGATCTAACAGACATCAGAACGTATTTACAGTCGGGAGAGGCAAAATCTTAAGTCTATGCTATTAAATTACTTCTATTCGTCGCAATGAAATTTCAACTGTTATTTTTGGTACTTGCGCTGTTATTGGCTCTGGTCTTGGCCAATCCAATAAGTGAGGAGGATTTCGAAGTTGACGTGTAAGTATCTAATTAGAGCTTCTATCAGTCAATTTTTTAAATGAATTTATTATTTTATTAGTCCGGAGGTGGAACCTGAAGACACTACCACGATACGGAACCGTCGATTTCAAAGAATACGAGGATACACGAGAATTGGTGGATAGTTATAATATGTAAAATAAAATAATTAAACTGAGAACATTGTTAATACCATATTTAATAAGTGTAGTAATGTAAGACGAAGTGTTGCGACAATTTAGTGCGTTATGCTTTCATAAAAAGATGGTTTTGTGTTATTTAATCAAATTTGAGGTTTGGAAATATAAATGTGGTACACGATCCATAAATGTGAAATTATTAACCTTTTATTTTATATACCTTTCCTAATAATGGATGCATATAATGCACTTTTGGGCTAATCTTCCTTCGAAAAAAAATAATAGTGAAAGTCGTAGTTTATAAGACTTTTGTGTGAAAATTGGAGCCATAAAATTAATAGGCATTCACGTACCACGCTCACATTACAAATCTTGAACACTTGGAACTTCAGTTAATGCTTTAGAAATGGGTGATGATAGCCTAAAGTCTAAACGGTATGGTTTGATCATGTAAATTCAATCTTTTATCTGTAATACATTTTCTTTTCATTATATAACTTTTTCGTAAAAAACCTATAATAAATAGTATATATGAGAAAAAACGTTTTCAAATGGAAAGACGGATGTGTGATGTCGTTTAAGGATTACTGGGCAAAACTATTCAGAATTTTGTTTTCCTTTGTGAAATATAATGATAAAAACAATATGACTTATACATAAGTCCTATAATAACTAGCAAAATATATGAGACTATGAATGTTTACGATTAATAACTTTTGAAAAATTTAGTACAGATTCTCACAAATTATTATTTTTTCTATCGTTGTCTGCTTTCGACCAATTTTATCGTTTCTACACGTATTATTTAATTGTTTCTTATATTTATGTACAATGCTTTTTGCTTACCAAATTTGCTAAAGAATATTCTACATCAAATCATTAAAACCTAAAACAGATAACAATGTTAGGAGAAATTGAGTGGAGTTGTTATTGAGAGGGAAGGATAAGGATTGCAAAATTAAACTATGCAAATGTTCAACCTGTGATGTCGTATTCATTCACGCGGATCGTGCATATTTATGAAACTCTGCACTTCCTACTTCATATTAATTACTTGTACGACCTAACATATTTTTCTCAATTTAATTTGAATATCGAGAAATTTTACAATTATATTTTGTTGTTCTCATATTTATTTAACGCAATACATAGAAAAATTAAAAATATAAATTTTCATGATTTCCTAAGGTAGCTGGTTTGAGACTCAGGAATATTTATTTCGGAAAATGTACTCTCACGAAAATATCTTGGTAGAGGGCTTCAGTTTCTAAGATTACTCGTCCAATTTGTCTGTCCAAACTTCTGGTGCTATCAAGAACAATCACTTTGGTCCGGTCACTCCCGTCTTGGACTTGGTTTTCAACATCAACGTTAACATTCTGCCGTCTGGCTCTGTCATGCTAAAATTTCACAAGATTTTAATAATAAAAAATACCGATTTAATTGATAGCCAAATACCTGAACGAAAGCAGAACTTTCACCCTCGTAAGGAATCGTGTAAGCCGAGCTTAGGTAAACTAAGGCCAAGCACACGAACAGCTTAGTGAACATATTGAGAAATGATTTTAAGATCAAGCACGTCGATGAAACCTTAAGAGCTCTACTTTCCCTTGTCTTCTGATGTTGCAAATCTACGAGCATCTCGTTTTATACTCATTTTTGCACCGATAAGGTTCGCTTGTTTCTGTTAAAAATATTACGCTATTGCTTCTAAATAAATTTTTTTGTATCTCGAAATGGTAAAACCCAATACAATAGCAAACAAAGTAGCCAAAATGAAAATTGTTTTTATTTGCATCTTCTGGGAAAAGTTTAATGCCTCGAACTGATTTGATTGTTTTACGAGACTTTGCAATCAATAAAAATTCTTGTTTGATGCTCCTTTGAGTGGCGGGAATGTAAAAGAATCTTAAAAATGAAATGCTATATTTAACACGTATGTATAATATATTTCTTGGTTATAAGGGCATATTAAATTCATGTAGGTTTACTCTAGCTTGTACATTTTTTCTTATTTCATTATTGTTCATTAAGATCATTGATACAAAACTTTGCTCGGTTATATTTTTTATTATCTTAAATTTTATATTCTTAATTCGCTGTCGTAATATTCCTAGTTACAATAGAAAGTTACTGTATTAATGTGTACATATGTAAGTATGTGAATAAATTAATTATGTAAAATATGAAGTTCAAAAGTGAATGAATTAGAATAGAAAATGTTCAAAAGTTATTTTAGACTTTATTAAATTAAACAGTTTTTTAAATAATATGTATATATGTATGTATAGAGAATGCAACCGCATTTTTTGGAAAAATTTTTGTAAGGAACATAACTACCATCAAAAATTATTATGTGGTATTTTCAAAAGTATTTAAATGTAATAAACAGTGAAAATCCGAGGCGTATTTGAACCCTTAAAAAAATCCATAGCTTTTAGTCCAGGCTTCTGTTTATCATTTCTACATATATCAACCGATCCAAAGATCAACGCGTCTGGCGATTGATGAATGTGGAGAAATAAAAATAACAAAATCAACAAATCGTATAAGTAGGTAAAGCATACTCGAGTTAACTCCGTGAATGCGAAATATATTTGTATTATATATATTATAAATAAATACATGCATATATGCTTCGATTGGGAGAGGAGCGTAATTTTTAAATATTTCGTGTAATTTGTTTAATCAGTTTTACTATTAAAGAAAATATTTTGTCTCACATTGATAAGGCTCTTGAGCATTTGTAATATAAATTGAGTTTAGATCTAACAGACATCAGAACGTATTTTCAATCGGGAGAAGCAAAATCTTAAGTCTGCTATTAAATTACTTCTATTCGTCGCAATGAAATTTCAACTGTTATTTTTGGTACTTGCGCTGTTATTGGCTCTGGTCTTGGCCAATCCAATAAGTGAGGAGGATTTCGAAGTTGACGTGTAAGTATCTAATTAGAGCTTCTATCAGTCAATTTTATAAATGAATTTATTATTTTATTAGTCCGGAGGTGGAACCTGAAGACACTACCACGTCACGCTACCATCGATTTCAAAGTATACGAGGATACATGAGAATTGGATAGTTATAAAATGTAAAACAATTAAACTGAGAACATCGTTAATTCCATATTTAATAAGTGTAGCTGTGTAGTCATGTAAGATGAAGTGTTGCGACAATTTAGTGTGTTATTCTTTTATATAAAGGTGGTTTTCCATAAAAAAAATAAATACTTGCAATTAATAGTGAAAGTCATGGTTTAATAAAAGACATTTATGTGCTGCGTAAGGGGCTTGTGGTACTGTGCTAACGTGAAACGTGAGGGAATTGAATTTTTCTAGGAATCTCAACTTAAAATGAAGGAAAGTTTTAAGGGGAATCGCTACAAAAACTAAATAAAATGAATCCTTCGAAGGAAAAATGTGTATAACTTAAATATTGCGAACAGAAAGTCCAACTGTGCATGTGTAGTCTGTTCTTGACGCCTACAACTATTATAATTCTTTTAGAGCTGGGAAAATGTACACCTTAAAAGGTTTAAGTGAATAAAATCAGTTTTCCTATAAATCTTAGACTTTATTTATTATATGTAAAACCTATCCCAATTTCAAAACATAAAAAATTTATCGTTATCGCAATTTTTGGCAATAGCAATTTTCAGAATTTGGTTTCATTGGTTGATTGCTTATGTGAGACTAAAAGGCAAGTATTAATTTACTCGTGGACAAAATTGATATGAAACCCTGCACTTCCTACTTTATATTAATTACTTGTTTAGGACACTGTAAGACCTAACATATTTTTCTCAATTACATTTAATAATCGAGAAACTTTACAATTATAATTTTTCGTTCTCATATTTATTATTTAAACAAGTTTTTAAAGGTCAGTTTTTCTTTAAATTGAAACATTATTTACTGTGTCCACGATGTACCTGCTTCACATAACGCAATACATAGAAGGATTCAAAATATAAATTTTCATGATTTCTTAAAATTTAAATCAAAATGTTCAGTCTGTTAAAAAGTCGGTGGGAGATCAAGAGATAAGAAAAACGTGAATTCATTTCGTATTAATAAATATTTTTTACTTTACTGTATATACAATGATATTTAATTAACCTGTAGTTAATCCGAGGCTTAAATATTTTTAGTCCTTTCCAAAGTCCCAGCCGAAGGATAATTTTCCACCATAGTTATCCTGTCCACTGTTGCGTCCTCCGAAATCCCTTTGGTAGTGGGCTTTGGCGTCTAAGGTTCCTCGTCCATCTTCACTTTCCCAAACTCTGGTGCCACCATGAACAGTAACTTTGGTCCCCAAGTCACGCCCATCTTGGCCTCGGTTTTCAACATCAACGTTAACTTTTTGCCGTCTGACTCTGTTATGCTACAATTCAAGGAGATTTCAATAATAGAAAATACCGATTTAATTGATAGTCAAATACCTGAACGACAGCAGAACTTTCACCTTCGAAAGGAATCGTGTAAGCCGTGCTTAGGTAAACTAAGGCCAAGCACACGAACAGCTTAGTGAACATATTGAGAATTGATTTTAAGATCAAGCACGTCGATGAAACCTTAAGAGATCTACTTTGCCTTGTCTTCTGATGTTGCCAATCTACGAGCATCTCATTTTATATTCATTTTTGAACTGATAAGACTCGCTTGCTTCTGTTAAATTTTGATAATATTTTAAACGGTGATTTACCGAATTCGTGTCGCCGGTGCATTTGTAATATGCGGCAAATTTGCAGTACATAAAAAGTTCTAAACGAAAAAATAATAAATTGGCTTGGAGTGGAGTTTTAGGATCCGGGGGAAGTTTACACAATTCTAATATTTTCCAAGAAGTGGGGAAATACCTTTAAGGTTTGATTGTTGCTACATTTTGTTCTGTATTTTGTTGCCTTCAATATGAAATTAATTGAGATCTAAGAATTTTCTTCAAATTAAGAAGAAAAATGAGATGTGTACCTTTGTATTTATAAGATTTAATTTGGTATTTCCGATCATTTTAGAAACATCATAGTTTGTTTTTCGCCTCTTCTATGTTACCTATGTACATATATATGTAATGTGTGTATTTTAAATGAATATAGTGCCGACATTTTCTGATGATCTTATGTGTTAGAACTTTTTTAGTTTACAACATATTTTGAAGGAATTCTTGTCGCTGTTTTATTTTTTTATTACTATATTGTTCCTGTAATCATTTATAAGGCTGGCTATATGACAATGTTTTTAATTAGGTATAGGTATAAACTTTCTGTTTGTCTTCGTTTTCAGTTTTTAACCGACGACGTAGAGAAGCTGAGAGCTTATATCAGTTTATTTGGTAGGAGATTTTAAGTCCTGCCTAGTAAAAATTGGGAATTTTAATTTTGACTCTGAAAGTAAAAGTTTATTAAAAAAACAAGGAAGGAAAACAAAGAAAAAGGTGAAAATTAATGTAGTATGTAAGAATTTGACCACGACTTTTGGTGTTTGTTTGAAGAAGGTTGAGTACGTTTTTGATTTGTGTTTCTCGAAAATATAGATTTATAGATCTATCTAGTGCGAATCCCTATTTTTTACAAATAGACAAATTTAAAAAAAATTCTACAAGAATACCAATAATTTGCTTTTAATTAGTTTTTAGTTAATAGAAAGTTTTCCGTAGATAATATTTAGGTATAGATTTAAGAATTATTTTTCTATTATTTATTAGAGCAGAAAATATAATATATGTACAATGGGTGCTTCATATCCTTAAATATAATAGATAAATAATCATTCTAATTTAATCGTCTTTGGTAGTTACTTTTTTCGAAAAATCTTTTTTTAGTTCACTCCTTATCGTAATGAAAGAAAAACTCTAAAGTGAATCCCCTTTCAGAAAATCCCCTAAATAAGCTCGCAACCAATCGCTATAAAAATGTACTCTTATCAAGCGAGGAATAAATATAAAATATAAAAGCGATCTGCTTGTTACTTGCAGCATCAGAAGACTCGAAAAAGTTTTGCAGCAAGAAAGAAAGAAAATAATATCACTTAAAGATGTTCGGCAAGTGTTTGGTACTATTCGCATTAGTGTGCTTCTGTTACGGGTTTACTCTTCCAAACGAAGGAGGAGAACCGATCAATTCTGGCTTGATTAAGGTAATGCTGATAGTTTTCGTTTAAGTCCATTTATCAATTAATGCTGTTTTTATTTATAGGAAGGAGAGCTTGCAGACTCCCTTTCGCGAGTAAAAAGGCAAAAGGTAAATGTGGATGTCGAAAATGTAGGAAGAGATGGCAAAGACCTTGGCACGGATGTTAGACTAAGAACAAGTGGAACAATTTGGCAAGATACTGACAAAGATTTGAGACTTGATGGATATGCTGACTATCAAAAGCGTTTTGGAGGAAATCGTCAAGAATCTGCAAAAGCTGGTGTAAGCTTTTCATGGTAGAGAAATCAATATTTTGAGTTTTTTCTTTGTATAATGTGTAAATATGTTTATTTATTGAATTAAAAATAAATTAAATTATAAATATCGCAAGAAGTGCATTTCACTATTTATTTTATTCCTACTTAAATATAGCTAGGTAGCTCATAAAAGTTACCAACATTTAAAAGAATATTCAATGTTTTTTATGAAGGTTGAAAGTGAAATTTGAAATTTTTTTTAACAAATTTGGAGTCGTGAACTCTCTATTTTTATTTATTATAAAACTTTTATTACTATTCAGTCAAGGAGACTCACGAAAGAAGAAAATTTAGCAGCTAATATGTATGTAGGTTAAAGAAAATAATTGTGTATTAAAACTGGCATACCTAATTGGTTCTATAATTTCTCATTTTTGGTGTGTTCGAGATACGAACAATTGTTAGGATAAATGTTGGACTTGGAAATAAAATACATGCTTTATAAATACTTCATATGCTCTAACTAAATACCAAATTTTTTAAAATAGGTAAAAGATAGATGATGCTTTCATATGTATTAAAATATGTCTTAAAAACAACACCGTCAATCTCCGAAGAAGGATACCATTTTTATTATAATTGCAAAATTTCTTCACTAAATTATTGAGTAAGGACGTGACATTAGTTTAATTAGTGACGAAAGGAAATTGCTTCTGGAATTCATAAAATTGTACTTTGTTTAACTTTTTTAAGCAACAAGAAGCCTAAATGAATTCTTCACTCCGAATATTTCACATCACACTTTGTTTCTAAGTTTTAGAAAAGTGAATTCAAGAATTAAAATTTAATGGAAGGACATGCGTAAAATTTTTCCCTAACATTTCTGTTGATTAATCATTCGTAGCTTTAAGTAAAACGAAACAAATATGAACGAATTATAAGGTTCTAAGTTTTGCGATAAGGTAAAATTATTAAGAAGAGCATGGGTATTTCCGATATCATTAGTTGAACTTTTTACAGGTAGTTACGCAGAAAACTATGCTTCATTCTTTTCAAATGCTAGCTAAAAGTTTTTTTTAACAAATGAGTTCGTGCACAAAAATTTCTCTGAATTTTTAGGGCACAAAAACACCTGTTAATAACGTATAAAATAGAACAAAAAACTGTATAAGCAAAGCTGAAAACATGTTTACACAAATTGTTTATGAGCTTCGAGTGTTACTCTCGAGTTTATGACGGATGCTGCATCAGAGCACCCGAGCGCTTTTCGTCGTAAAATCTCGCGGGATTTTTACAAAGGCATTATCTGTTTGAGCGTTTTGTGTACCTTTGATTCATAATAATAGCAATGGGGGAATTTTCTTTATCTCGCAACCGGTGCATTTTCTTTACCATAAAACAATAATATTTACAATAGCATGCAAAACGGAATTGTTTAGAAAATATAATCTGTATCTGAAACGCTGAAAAAGTAATGAGATGAGATGACATAAATTAATTTACGATTTTTTCTGGTGTATTTTATTTAGGGTTTGAGGGGATTCACAGTGGCTGGAGAAAGCTATGTACATATATAAAGATTGAAAGACAAAATGTTTAAAAATTTGAAATGGAGATATATTGAAACTTTATATCCATTTTTACTACCAACCCTTAAGTAAGTTATTTATGGTATACCTACTTATGTGTCTGTTTTTTCAAACCTGTAAACCTTGTTAGAGGTTGTGAGCCTTGAGGGGGGTTTATTCATAAAATGTAAAATAATTTCCACATTCTGAATAAAATTAATTAATAATCTCTACATTTCTTGTAGTATTTTAATAATTCTCAAATTTTAATTAATAGTTATTGAATTATGTTTAATCAATTTTTATTTCAAAACCATTTAAATTGTTTCCGCATAGAACTTCCAGTCAGCAGTTATCCAAACCGTACGAGCATAAATGAAATTGAATGCTTCGAAAGTTTTACGTGCAATAAAATGTACACAATCTTTTCAATTGCTTAAAAAGTTTTAAACTTTCAAACTGCTGCTCTCCTGTAATCGATAACAATTACTTACATCTCTCAAATGTAATGCAATATAAGTACAGAAAATGTAGAGGAAATTGAAAACTTTTTATTGAGTTATATCGTACCTACAATTCTTCCATGATAGTTTCAATTGATGGATAAAGACGATTTTCTACGGTTATGTTTTATGCACATTTATATGTATAAAAACGTTGCCGATGAAATTAAATGAAAGAAATAAATAAAAAGTAGAAGGTAGGTTTTAAATGCTTCAAAATAATTTATTGTAAACTGAAGGAATTTGAATGTTAATAAATTAAGATTTTAAAATATACATATGTATGTACATATATGTACATATATATTTTTTAGAATCTATGATTGAAGTTAATGAACCCCCCATAATTGGGTCTGCCAGTGCCACCAGGTCCTCCGAAGTGTCGGTTGTAATTCGCAGTGCCGGTGACCGTGCTGCGGCCGTCTTGACTCTGCCAAATGCGCCCAGTGGCGTCCACGTTGAAGTCGGTCCCCATGTTCTTGTGGTTCCGCCACATCTGCTCCCCAGTGACGTCAACACGGCCATTTTGACCTGGCTGCAGGGGCTCCGGCGTGTGCACTTGCCTCCTTGCCCTGCTGATTACAACTGCCTCCTCGTCCTGAGGCAGCAGTTAAATTTAAACATAAATAAAAGTAAGGATTTTAAAAATTATTTATACTTACGGATAGAGGAACGACGTAGTGAGTTGGCTCTGGAACTATTTGATATTCCGCAGGAGAGTCGTCAGATGATAACGCGTATTCCGCCGGAATGGTAAATCCGTAGGAAAAGGCGAATAGAGCCAAAAATACGACAATTTTCAAAGACATTCTTAGGAGCTTTAAGATTTTCTCTGATTGTGAGTCAAGATGATTCTGAGATTGAACTGATGCTTAAGCTTTGGAAATAATTCACTTATATACTAAAATTTAGAAACAGGGGATTTTTAACTCGTTATCAGCAAATAAATGGGGGAATTTTTTGTAGGGTAAGGTACGTATCTTCCAGAAATGTGAATTTTTTAATATTTTTTAAAAAGTACAAGTTAATATCTAACTTAACAATTTTTGAGAGGTGTAGGTATTAAAGGGCGCAAAATACACTAATTCATACGTTTATATGTATATGTACAATTCCCTATCCGGCTGCGTAATGAACGGAATATCATGATCAAGTTCGTTTACTTCATGGATTTTAATAAAAACTATTAGTAGTCCTGCATTATATAAGAGTCCATAAAAATTTAATATCTAATAAATAACTTCATTAGCTTGTCAATCTTATTTATTTATAAAGGAATACATTTCACGTCGCTGATAGTAAGCAAATTTCAAAATTTCTGTTGTCATGAGTAAAATATATTATGTTTGCATATATTCATGTACATATACCTTCGGTACAGATTTTACTTTATAAAGGTAGAAAGCATTGGCTTCAGAAAAGCTAAGCGTTTCATTTTTGAAAAGCTTCTAAAATTTTTCCAAGCAGAAATGATTAAAAAAAGTCATAAACGCTAAAGGTATAAGGTATAAAGTACTGACTAACTCTCTAAAGTAAAAAATTTGCAGGTATTAAAACACATGTTATAAAAGAATCCCCCATTTATTTGCTGATAACGAGTCAAAAATCCCCTTTTTCTATATTTTAGTATATAAGTGAATTATTTTCCAAGCTTCAGCATCAGTTCAATCGCAGAATCATCTTGACTCAGAGAAAATCTTAAAGCTCCTATAAGAATGTCTTTGAAAACTGTCGTATTTTTGGCTCTATTCGCCTTTTCCTACGGATTTACCATTCCGGCGGAATACGCGTTATCATCTGACGACTCTCCTGCGGAATATCAAATAGTTCCAGAACCAACTCACTACGTCGTTCCTCTATCCGTAAGTATAAATAATTTTTAAAATACTTACTTTTATTTATATTTAAATTTAACTGCTGCCTCAGGACGAGGAGGCAGTTGTAATTAGCAGGGCAAGGAGGCAAGTGCATACGCCGGAGCCCCTGCAGCCCGGTCAAAATGGCCGTGTTGACGTCACTGGGGAGCAGATGTGGCGGAACCACAAGAACATGGGGACCGACTTCAACGTGGACGCCACTGGGCGCATTTGGCAGAGTCAAGACGGCCGCAGCACGGTCACCGGCACTGCGAATTACAACCGACACTTCGGAGGACCTGGCGGCACTGGCAGACCCAACTATGGGGGGTTCATCAACTTCAATCACAGATTCTAAAAAACAATATACATATATGTATATTTTAAATTCTTAATTTATTTAATTGAAATACGAAAATTTATACTGAAAAATGGTCAACATGAATTAATTTAAATATGTACTTAATCAAATAATGTCCAAAAGATAACTTCGATCTAAAAGCCTTTGTAATAATTATAATGTGAACTTATAATAAATAATACTTAAACCATTAAAAAAAGCCTTTTATATGTATATCATATGCATACATTTTTAGCTACCTAATGAACAATTAAATCCGTTGTGTATTCATCGTCATTAAATAATCTTTAATTAAACTAAAATATGGGGAAACACAAAATAAAGTTAAGTAATTTCAAAATTTTTAAAAATGTTTAAAATAAATTATCAATTTCAAAGCAAGCACTTGGAATTGCGAAAGCAGTTTGTAGAAGTTTTCTCAATATCTTATCAGTAAGAACTTCAAAACTTGTTTACGATTTAAATTCATTTAATAATAATTGGGTAAAAATGGATAGGCAATTTATTTTCCGATTCGTAATCAATTTTACTTTCTGATCGAATTCTAGATTTGAGTTAAAGGTAAATGAAAAAATAGTGTTAAGAGTGATGTGTTTTGAGAACAATTATTTATCCAAATATAAGCAATGGCGTATGTCTATAAAAAAAGGCATTTTAATATGAGTGTTGTACTTTTGCTTATTGGATTTGCTGAGACTGAAAACTAACAAAATTGGTTGATAAAGGGTATTTGATTTTGGTATATATGCGTTAATTAGTCAGTTTTCTTACTAATTTCAGAACTTTGACTTGGATGCACAAAATCGCTTACAACGCAGTCATTTGAACTAGTAAAGTGTAAAATTTCCATTGATTAAGGAATAGGATGGAAAGTAGTAACTAATACCATGGGTATTGGGTGGATCCTCAAATTAATTACTAAAAGTTTAGAATAATTTTGATTTGGTGAACTTTTTTTTTCTCCCTGTGGATGTTGTGATATGTGATTTAATGAGTACAGGTTTCAACTACAAAGTAGTACTCTTTATCATATAATATTTTCCAATCAAAACAAATATGGAAATCCCCGCAATTTTTAAGAGTCAGGTGGCTGATAAGAACTGCATCATAATTTTTCACATTTCGTAAGCTAGGTATATAAGGGAGCACTTTCTCGGACTGCAGCATCAGTTTTATTCTATCAATTAATCAGTTAGAACAAGTGCTTAAACATTAAAAACTCGTAAATATGTCAGTAAAATTATTCGTGTTAATAGTTCTACTTGGAATTTCCTACACTTTGGCTTTTCCTACAGAACTTGCATCCAGTTCCATAGTTGAAGTACGTCGATTTGTGCACTTTTCGGTTCAGTTATATAATTTTATTAATTTTAATTTTAGAAAGGAGGCGATGTGATAGTCATTATACGAAAGATCAGACAAGCAGATCATCCTCAGCCCTTGGAAGGCGAAAATCCAAGCCATGTCAACGTAATTGACGAAGAAATCTCAAATCGAATTTTGAAAAATGATAACAACATGGGAACTGACTTAGATGTTGATGCAACGCAAGATGGTGAAATTGCATTCGTATATTTCATTAAAATAGCAAAACAATTACGCAGCGAAAAAAATAACAAAGAGTTATTTCTAATCGATCAATAAAAATTCAACCTTTGGTTTTTGTAAACAAGATGGTTTTATTTATGTAAAAACAATTGTTGTAAAATTTCTAAATGAATGCCGAACGAAAATACGTTATAACAATTACAAATTTAAAAACAAACAAGAATAGTTAAGCAATAACAAATTATACAGGAATTGGATATTATGTATCTGTCGATGAACAGAAACATAATTAGCATGGCTATTTTACAAAAGTATATTTATTTTGGCTTACTGTTTCGAGCTTACAAAAGGAGTTGGAAGTATTGGGGTGCACTTATATATAATTTAATATGTATGTGTACAAATTAGATCGCGTTTATAGAATCAACAAAATAAACTTTCCAATTTAGGAAAGATTAGTTGTTTGTTTTTTTCATCCAAATTTTTCTCAAAAACTTTGGACAAAGTATATAAAGCCGATATTACGAGATCGTATATTCAGTTTTTTAAGATATCTAAATTTGTACACTTCTATGTTTTGAAATTACATTAAGTTGAGGCACTTTGGGATATAGTTTTATAATTTTACGCACATACATAGTTAAAAAATGGAAGGAAAATAATTTAGATAGCATTTTCTTCCAAATTCGTATATTCAAATGGATTAAAAGAAGAGTTGAAATAAAATGGAAAAGATATTGTCAATTAATTATGCCATTTGCGTGATAACACTCTGCTTTAAAAGACTTGCACCCGATGATTTTCACGGTCGCAAACCAAAATGTTGCCATTTGACATGATGGCGACACCTTCCAATCCTTTGAACTCGCACTCTCCGGAGCCCCAAGAGCCGAAAGCTTTGAGGAAGCTTCCGTCGGGCTGGAAAATTTGGATCCGATTATTGCCGGAGTCTGCAACACAGATGTAGCCCTGGTCATCAACCGCAACACCTCTGGAACGAGTGAAATAAAAGAATAATTAGGTCTAAAGGAATTATAATTAAATTTTTGGCGGCAAATTACTTTTGTAGATGACGACAGTCCTTTATTTTCCGGAATTTTGTTATCTCAACCTAAAGTACTAGTAATTACATAAAGGACAGTTTCATTACGTTTCTCGTCGCGGAAATTACGGAGGATGGTGAAATTAACATAATTTGGATCCTTTGGTCCCTGAGGTCCGTGACGAAATGTAAACAAATTTGAACCCTTTTCGTAATTTTAATAAAAAAAATTTTTTTTTTTAATGGACAAAGACGAAATGCTTTACTGGTTGTAATATTAAAAATGCGGGAAAAGAATATACAAGTTCATTGGGCCGTAGCAGCCTTAAATTCGTTTACGGCGATGGGCGTTTCGGAAGTCGCCGCTTCTACTCCTTCCGAATTTCATTAATTTTTCCAGCATAACTTCTAAGAAAGTTTTTCGGAGGGCCACTTTAAAAAAAAACGTAATTGCGTGCAGAACTAATTATTTCCTTCGTGGAAACTTTGTCCTTTTCTTTGTAAAATGTCTATTTGTTTTTTCCCCCCTATAATATTTGTTGTTCTATCGACTCTTATAAAATGATGGAAAAAAACAATTTCCTGTAGAAATCTTTCGTAACAGAAGAAGCAGATTGTTTCGAAACCTCATTTCTGTTGCAACTATGTAAATAGCTAAAGTGATATAGTTTTGGGAATTGGCTGAGTGATGCAATGAACTGCGAAATAAGCATCTCGAGATAATTATGTTCCTCGAGAGCCAGAAACTGAACTAATTGAATTTGCTTCACTTTGCTCAGGCGAAGAAGGACTGCGGCCCCGAAGTGGTGCACGAAATAGATTCAAGCGTACGGCGAAATCAAAGGCCCAGCTTGAGGCAGAACAATGCTCAGAAGCTAAATTTCATTTCCCCCTGGAATAGACACTAGCCAGACAGGCGAGCGGCATGGCATCTATTATCAAAGCAAGTTCCCCTGTCATTAAATTATCTTTGATTCTGTTTCTTATCACGAGTCTATCCTGTCACGACGTTTTCGTATTTCGCACCGTCAATCCTACAGGAATAAATACGGCACGCCCAGGTCCTTGCCCGTCTACCTTTCGTCGAGGATGGTTCTGGTAATTTAAGCAATCGACGTTTACCGGGAGTGGAATTTCTCTTTTCCTGTGTCCCCTTTTCCCACGGGGATAACTTTCCAGTACGGAAATTGCCATTAGCACACAGAAATTATATTTTGTTCGTTTCTTTATCGGAAATCATTAAGGGGACAGCGCTGTTAGATTGCAATTAAAATGACATGAACTTCAATGTTGTAATTAAGTTGCCTGAACGGGGTGGTTATTACCACAGGCTGTGCTAATGGTTTTAGGAATAAAAATAAAAAAGTTTTAATGTATTGCTCTATTGAAATAATCGACTGGATTTTGGTTTGCCCATGTAAAACTATAGTGGTCATATTCCCTTATCTGGGGGCACTGCCCGTATTTTTCAACCCTTATAACTTCGATCTGGATAATAGTTATTTGAATGTCCAAATTTCTAAAGCCGGCGAACACAAACCATCTAATTACACAAAATTAAATTTTACAGGAGGAGCAAAAAACTGAATGACGTACTTATTATCGACTTTAAACGTTTTTTTTCTCTCATAAAGTGTTTGTGATTCTATTTGACATATTAAATTAAGATTCTTATATCTAATAAAACGGATGATATTTAAATTAAAAAAATGCAATTATGTCGACAAATAACTACATTTATTACATGCAAAGGAAATAATCTTAATGATACATATGCATGTCTCTACCTTTTTAGGCATATGCCAAGCATTTTGTTCCATACATTGATATATATACAACAGTAGATCACACCATCGATAATAATGTTCATTGTACAAACAAAAAACCAATGTTATATTTATATCCTTTCATATTCTGTCGGTAAACCAACCAAATTCAACTCAGCCTATATTTAAACCCTTTATACTCATCGACTCCAGAGATAACAATCATTTTATTATTTTCGGAAACTTTACTTTGTTATCAGACGCCCTATGAGTGCCTTCAAGCCGCAATTTAGCTAACAATCCAAGCTAATAAGGATTTTACCCTAATTTGAATTTCCTAACTCTTGAATTTATGGGCCTGAGTAAGAACTTAAAACATTTGTTTAACTTTACAATATTTTATTTTCTGTGAAAGAGTGAGTTTTATTAAATTTACGAAATTTAGAGATTAAGAAATATATCTATGTTTGATTCACCAAAAAATAAAATATATAATAATTAAACAAAAATATGTTATCTTTAATCTTAAATATTTAAACACGAAATCAACTGTATCGTTGATTTAAAATAGAATAATAGGAAAGAATAGAGCAATTTCCTTAAATTCGTTATAACGTTAATTAAGGATTGACTGAAACATGTAATTTCAATAAGTATCCCCCTTGAATCATAATAGATACGAATCAATCATTTTGGACGTAATACCCAAAACGTTTACCGATTTAAGGTATTTTATTGATTGCTATTGCCACATAAAACGAAACCTCGGCAATTTCTCCAGCAAAGAAAATAAAAAGTCGAATAAAAGTAAAATAACTGTCCCATTTAAGGACAAGGTAGTTCTTAATTGTCTAAGAAATCGATAATTTTTCGATAAATACGAAAATGGAAGCTGGTCTAAACAAGGTCACCAAGCTGAATCGTAGAACCTCTTTCATAATTATCTCCTAGTCGAGCAGAAGAGCTCCGGCAATTCAGCAATGACAAAGTAATCGAGCATCCTTTAAATTGTGTTCAATCTTCATTATAAAATATTGCGTCATCATTAAATTTTTGCTCATTGAGGACGTGTATAAATTGCGAATTGTTAAGATAATTTTGCAATTATTGGGCGTACGCAACATTTGGAATACTAATTTCAGTTCGAATCGCCAGTTGGTGTAGAGTACCCGCTGAGTGAAATTGAATAAACGCGCCCCGTTCGCATCCGCACATCCTTTTTGAAGCTAATAGGAAGTAGTCAGGATGCCTTGCATCTACGGGAAGGTATTTGGAGGTATCCTCTCTAAATCCTGGCGTGTAAAAGTTTCCTCCTTTGATCAAGGCATCAATAACCAGAACACGTAGCGCCATTATTTGTAGTCGGTTGTTCGAACCTGGCGCATGTATAGACGCTTATTTCGACCGATGGGGGTGGGCTACTGCCTGAATTCACTTGTTCCTTTCTATGCATAAATAATTCTGCACAATCTGATCTAATGGGGTTTTTGAGTTCCTCACATACCAATAGATGAAATTTTGGTTTCCCTACTCCTATTAATTATGCTGCAACAGGCACAAGCACCCGCTCGCTTCTTCAACGGTCAAAGAAATAGGAAAGAGCTAATTTAGTTCCATTAGTTTCTCTAGGAAAGTTTGAAATTAAATTTAAACAGATGGCTTTACTTCAATTTTCCCTTCTTTTTTCGAAATAACTTTCCTCTCTCATATCCATTTGTTGGGTCTGATCCAAATTGGCAGGACAGTGATAGCATTTTCCCTACGTACGGTATGGCCACAGTTCGAGGTAAAATCAATAAACAATTTAGAAGTAGGAAGTTTCCGTCCTCAGCACAAACTCCATTCATTTGTGTAAAATTAAACGTGAAATGCTTTAACTGATTATGCTGGCCGGGACAGGGGTAGAAGGTAAAAAGCTCAATGAGCAGTAAAAGTTCATTCCATTTTCGATACGCATTAATATGCAAATTACGGGGAGTAACCCAGTAGCATGGAGATAATTTCCTCATTGGGACTACGGCTGGAATGTAGTTTGATAGTTTGTTTTGTTTAAGTACATGACTTGTCCCTACAATAACATGAATATTTGGCATTAGCAAAACATCACTAGTTTCCTCTGGTTCTTGCCTTTGACCCGTGCAATTTATCGTTTTATTTGCAAGTCAAATTTCTCACACTTCACGGTGGGCTGATTTTGATGTAGAAATATTTCTCAAAACTAATTCCATTACTGTGGCTTTTCATTATCAAGAGTGGGAGGCCCAAGAGTGTAAACATCCCTAAAGTTTAAACATCAACCCAAGATATAAAATCTTACTTCCACACATTTATTTTGTAATTAAAGGGACGGCACGGCACATATAACCTTCTTAAAAATCTTGGGCTCGAGAGAGATGTTCACAATTTCGTTTTATAATTTTGTAGAAATATTTTGCTATAAATTCTGCATGTAGACCTCATCACAAAGATGTGCCGTGCAACATTTAGGTTTTATAGAAATTAAATTATTCTCTGGCAAACAAATTTTATAATGTTTCGTTATTCAAAATGACAAAAATACAGTTTTATTTTTGGTGCGAAACGTACGAAAATAATATATTACTTATTACTTAATATACACTTAGGTTTAAATTTATTTTTTTATCCAATATTCTGCCCTTTAGTCTAACGCTTTTCCTGCAGTTTGGATGAAACTCATTTGAAACGCATTTAAATTAAGTACTGCGATTTATTCGGGTTAGCGTGATTTTCAAACATGTGACGCTATTGGCAAACATTTTTTATCCTTTTTGAGCATTTTTCGAACAAACTGATTGAATTCCATGAGCGTTTTTAAAGCTTGCATTTAAAGCGAGTATTAAAATACCACCGCGGCCGGCCCTTTACAGAAGAAAATATAAAATTCTTAAATTGAGGGAAAATACCCAGAGAGAAAATATGGAAATGTTGCTCAAAGCTTATTTGAAGTGGAACCGGGAAGTGTCTTATAAATTTTGTTTTCTCCTTGAAATTTCGCAAAAGCGATGCACTTCTGGGGTGAGCTATATATTGGTTGTTTGGAAGACGAACTTGGGAGCTCTTTAGAGGAAAAAATAATCCCCAAAAGACGACGATGCACCACTAAAGGAAAGGACCGAAAGGCGTTCGTGCACTATTGAATTTTAAATGTTGAAGTAAACTTCCTAATGTCTTCCATTTAAATCAAATTTCTTTTCACAATAAATCTCCGGCAGTGGAGGGTCAGTTTTGCTTTCAGACATAATGGACTTATTTAAGATTCACCACCGCGGTAAATGAGTTTGAAAGGTTTTGCTTAAAAGTGGTACTTTACCTAGGAAATTTGAATTGACCTTCCTCAGAGCCTTCAGAGCCAAAAGTGGAGAGCACATTTCCATTTACATCGAATATCTGCAAACAGATAATGCACGGATCAGTGAATCTCATTTCTTTTACCATTTATTGCTCTCACCTGAATTCTGTGGTTATTCGAATCGGAAACAATCACCCGGTTGGTTTTTGACACTGCAATGTAGTGAGGATGTTCGAGTTGTCCCTCGCCACGACCACATGAGCCAAATTTACCCACAAAGGTTCCATCCGATTGGAAAACCTGATTGGTAATAATTAAAGGTATTTAATATTGGATTACTTAATGGTTGCAAAGCTGAAATACCTGAATTCTGTGGTTTTCCTTGTCACAAACGTAGATGAAGCCAAGAGCGTCGGTTGCAACGCCCCAAGGATAATTGAATTTCCCGGCAGTGGTGCCTTGAGAACCAAATGCTCTTAAAAATCTGCCCTGTGGATCTAGCACCTGAATGCGGTGATTGTACCTTTAAATTAAGACTCAATTAGAATGCAAGCCGTGGCAATGATTAGATTATTCGGTCATTCCATATGAAATCATCCTATGGATAGTGTTAGTATTTCTAATGTTAACAAACTATGGGGTTATTTTTGTTGGTGTTAAAGAGAATTTTCAAATTGTATAGTTTTTTTTTACATCAAATTATACCCATATATTGCCATTAAGATGAAATTGAAAACTTTTTTAATATTTTGACGCCTACAAATCGAAATTCATATTAGCAAAATTTAAAAAAAAACGGTCACATGTGAGTATAGCTTGGCGTACTGAAGACATTATGTAATTAAATTAAATTAATAAATAAAATATGTCTTATTACTAGTGTTCGAAGAACTGGCCTCAGGTATCGATACCGAGAACATAATAATTTGGAATCTGAGCCATGATATCGATATTAAATTAAAGTATCCACACTACTAGTATCAAGTAGTTAATTTTTAAGAACGAAGTTTAGCACTATTTCGTAACGTTATTATCTACAGAAATAATATTTATTATGCATCAAAGTAAGGCAGATTCAAAGTATCGCGTATCGAATTCCAAAGTATCGATCCTTTCTCCTATTTATTAAAGACAAGCATTTTCGATAAAGAAAACCTTTGATATTAAACAAATGGAGTTTTGAAAAGTGCGTCATAGTAAAAATTTTTATTATTATTGGTAATGGTGCATGTGAGCCTAACGTTTTTTGCGAATATGTTTATATTAATATTTTTAAACAGATTATGGTTTATTATTAGTAGGTAAAACACATATTAATTTTTGTTAACAACAGTGTTTCGTTGGATTGGTTGATTATACAAAGTAATTTCCGACTGGGAATCATGATTTTAGATCGGAAGTTCGATCGATCATATTTAAATATTTCTAATAAGTTTTTTCGAAAGTTTTAGGTGGTTGTGAGAATGACTTTTTATGGAATGACAATGACCCAATTACAACTTACCGATCGGCGATTATATACTGTCCGATGACGGTGACTGCAACGCCGGCTAGACAGTCGAATTCACCCTCACCGTTGCCGTACTCGCCGAACTCCTTAACGAAGATGCCATTCGAATCAAAGACTTGGACGCGGTGATTTGAGGAATCGGCAACTACAATACTATTGTCTGGACCAACGGCGATGCCGCGGGGCCAAGTAAAGCATCCGGGCTCGCTCCCCCGACCACCCAATTGGAACAGCTGTTGGCGCTTTCGCAGGTATTGCATCCTAGGGGAGATACCTGCTACTCCTGTTATACCTGCTGCTACCGTAGGGGAGGTAGGGGAGCCTAGCCCGTTTTTTGAATCATCGTCAGAAGATCCCATCTCATTTGCCTGTCTGAGAGGCAGCCCGAGGCTGAGACGTCTAGCAGCTGATGACGTTGAGCTGCTCAGAGGCTGCGAAATGGGCCCTTCTCTGCTAGAATCTTTCGATGATCGATTCCCATATTTATTTCTTAAGTATCGAGCCCATGAGCTGAGATTATCCCCGTCTTTGCTCGAACCAGCTGCACCTCTTTCAGGTGAATTATCACGGGACTTGAGGGCATGCGATGATCTGCTGCGTGATAGGTCTGATGATCCTGCTCCGTACGAAGAGGCTCCATACCTGAAAATGATGAGCATACCAAATTGAAAGACGATGAATTCCATCGTATTTTCTATATAGTTTAATTTTCCTGTGATCAATTATGGTTATCCAAAGAGACGTTAAATACCAATGCATTAATTAATAAACGAAACAAAAAGAAAAATATCAACATTTTAAAACAAAATAAACAAAACTAGAAAAAGAAGCTTTTGGAAAGATAATGAATTAAATGAAGAAAACTACTGCTGCATTAGGTAGAACATTTTTACTTTTGCTAACATAATTTTTTAGCTAAATAATAATAAAACGAAGAAATATTTTCTGAGCCATAAATTTTTATTTTAATATACCCAACCACAAAACTAACTACCGAGAATTTTTAATTCCACCAAAATATTATGTAAACAATATTTTTTCCTTTTTTAAATATTAAAAACGGAGTTTGAACTAATTCATTATAAGACCTACCAACAATTTTATAATTTAATATGTAGCTTTTACTGCATTTGAAAATAAGCAACAAAACAGAACGATGAAATTTATAAGCAATGCTCGACAGTTAAACTGACATAAATATGAAAAATGCTTTTTTTGTAAATTTTGGTTGTTTGCCTTTCGAATGTGTTATATGGTCAACATAAGGAACGAATACAATGATAAAATGTGTGCATATAAATTCCAACCTGGCTTTTTTCCAAACGAAATACAACACAGTTTTTCTTATTTAAGAAAGACAAACATACCACAACATATATAACCGCCAGCATAAATGTTCTTGTATAAGATGAAATGCATTTTTTAGTTTTATCCCAATTGCAGACAGTATGAACACAAGGAGGTAAATGCAAGCGAATATTATATAAAAGCCATTGATGCTAGACATCCTAGAAAAAGAGAAATTCCACAAGTTGGTATGAGATTAACACATTTGAATTAAATACATTTTTGGATTATTAATAAATTTAAGAAGCATTTTCGGTTCATAATTTTAAAAATTTTATGATTTTCTTTTGCTATAGGTATACATACATATATCAAAATTTAAGACGAGTTTATAATTATGTTTATCGATTCGTGATTAAAGAGATGATTACTCATTTTTCATTTTTTTTATAATGTAAAATGAAATAAACAAGAATTCTTGGATTTTCTTTCAAATTTAAAATCATATCATAAAATTAAGAACAAAAAAAACCATTAGTCCACAAAATGTTATACTAAGTAGATTAAGTTGGAGCATTTTATTTTAATTTTGCGTTTTATATTTACAGGTAGTAAGTAGTAAATTAATTTATTAATATTTTATCATATAATAAAAAACGTTAGGAGATACTTTTTACAGAGGCATGTCGCGTTTTAAAAGCTTTTGATTTTCTAAGCTGTACTTGTTGCAGGTCAATTTCTTGAAGTAAAAAGGTAAAAATTAAAGTCGTAGGAAATTTTAGGAAAGGTAGTGACCATGTTTTGTTTCAGAATTTACCAAAGTTGAATGATTATGATAGAAACATTTACTAAAATTAATTTCGCTGCTTCAAAAAATATATTTTGTAGAACTTTGAAAGTCTTCTTGCCAATCAGTTTGTTTACTGTTTCGACTAAAATTAAATAAGTTACAGCAAAAGTTTTGAATATTTTTCCTATATTAGCCCAAAAAATATACCTTCACCCTTGAATTCGATTCACCAATTTTCGATCCGAAGAATTATTTCCACCAAACGCAGCGAATAACTTAAAAATTAAAAGTAAAACGAAAATTGATTAGTGTAATCGCACCTTGAAGCAAGATAAGCAGATGGAGATGCTGTCGTTGGTGAAACGGGCTCATCAAGATCGTCATCGTCATTGCCGAAGGTATGCGTGGATCGGCTACGCGCCAATCGATTTCGTCTTTCCTTCATGGCTAAATACCTGGAACGTCCTGTACCATACCTACTGTCTGAGTCGTCACCTGTTGCGTTATCATCCTCCGGGGGCGGTACTACAGCAGTGCTTTTGCTCTTGTTTAAAAAGCGACTTGTATAGCTGCAATTAATTATTTTAACACATGGATTCAATCCTCTCTACAACGAATCAATCTAATTAGGCTCTACAGAATTATGAATCTGTGGAGTTAGTAACGTAAATCTCGTGGTGGGTCAGTCGCTAACATATTTACAACGAGATATTTAAATTTTGTGCATTTTTGGGAGTTTGTTGAGGGGATTTGTTAGCATTTAATATTTTTTTTTTTTTGGGTTAGTGTATCCGGTGTGCAGGCAGTGTGTTGAAATCATAATGCAAATAAAATTCGTGTTAGTCTCAACTCAGTCTGGAATCTTTTATAAAATTCTCAAAAGCACTCCGTCATCATTGTGATGCCAACACACACAGTAAATGCCAAAGACTCTCGGTTGCAAGAACTTTCCGAATAAATTGTGTGACTAAATAAATCTGTTTACCTGCTTCCGCTCGAGGTGGCTCCGTACCTGGGCTCCTCCGTATCGTGATGGGATGCGGTCGTGGGTCTCGTCCTTGTCGCTGTCGTCGAGTAGCTCGGGGTGGAGTAGGTCGACCTGAGGCTGGGCTCGTCCCTTGAACTGCGTCTGGAGTCAGCAGCGGCGGATGCCGTCGTATCCCGGGCCTGGGAGCTCCTCAGGGTTGATGAGGAAATTGGTTCCCTTGTCGCGGTCGTTGCAGGCGTCTTCTTGGACTCCTCCTCATCGTCTTCAGATTCCTCGGTGGAGGTCTCCTCCTCGGTGCTTGATTCACTTTCTTCCTTCTTTTCTGGGGGCTTTGCGTGGGTGTTGTGCTGCGGCAAGAAGCGACTTTGGAATGGCTTCTTCTCAGTCGTTGGAGTTGGTGGAGTTCTTGTGGTTGGGCTTTCGGGCAGCGCGGCATCGCTGCTCCTTGTACCGAATCGCGGCTTTGTCTCTGCAACTGATGTCCTTGAAGCCGCTGTTGCGGTTGCAATTGCCGCCGCTGCCGCCGCCGAGGAGCTCGAACTCTCCGAGGACGCAGTCGAATCGGTGCTCGTCGATCGCGTCGTCTTTTTTGGAGTTGTCGCCGTCGAGGGCGTCTTATTCGCTGACTGCTGAGGAGATGTAATTGATCCATCAGATTCTTCAGAATCGCTGTCAGCCTGAACAGAGAGATAATAATGGACGCAAAATGATGATGTGGTTTTATGATTTACTTTTCACATTTCTGACATTACAAATGGCTACACGAACAATAAAATAAGGCACAAATTCAAGCTATTTTAACATTGTAACACTACCAATGCTGCGCTCGGGGTGAGATGAGAATGCACGAACTGGGATCAACATTTACGTGATTCACTTTTTTCTGTTTTTAACATGTAAAGGGTGACTAGTCGTACAATTTGTCTATTTTGTTTAACATGCTTTGCTTAACAATCTTATGTTTATTGTATGTTTGGATATTTTTCTATGTTGTGTAGGAAAACATGGTTTTTATACAACTCTGACTTACTCCTATGAAAATTGGGAGATATAAACTATCTAGTTTTGATCAAAGTATTCCTTCTGGTATCTTTATAGAAACAGACACTATCATTAGTACAAAAATATTAAGAAGGAAAAGAAGAGAAAATTAAAAGGGCATTGTATGCTTTAGCGTGGGAGTGTTTAAAATAGAAAGAACAATAAAAGACGAATATTACACTTTAAACATTCCTTTCATGACCTCACAAATGCTACTAAAAAAACCTTGGGGAATTTACTTATGTAATTATGGTTGTATATAGATACTAAATCATAAGAAAAATTATATTCTTCAGTCTGTCCCATGAAAATGTTAAAAGACATATAGAAAGGAAAATGTCTAAAAATTTTAAATTTTCGCGTCTTCTAGAAGTATAAAACTGTTAAAATTATCCTCGTTTTAGAAGGTTATCAAACTATAGAATATGTGATACACACAATTGGTATATATTATTTATTACCAAAAATGTCGTTATTCTTGGACATTAAATATCAGTAATTTTCCTCATATTTTGTTAGCGCATAAATTTATTTTGTGATGTCATGAAGCAGTATGAACTTTTATTTATAAAGTTGTGGTTTTGAACTATTTCAATGAAGGCGATTAAATAGGAATCTTGTAAGTTAGGTACTAGCCTCAAAAGATAACTCGAAATAATATACAAAAGGTTTAGGAATAAGTTCATACATACATATGTATGTAAGTCATTTGAATTATTAGCTGCTGTTTTAGTTGATAAGTGTGATTTCACATAGCGCTATAAATGTAGAAATGTATATGTATGATTTTTTTAAGTAAATATATTGAGATCGTCAAACTCATCTGAACGAGTTTACTTTCATTTCAACTAAGTTGTACATATGTATGTTTTATATATTTTTTACAATACGTTATATTTTCTGTAACGGTTGGTAAATTTTATAGATGTCTTTCTTGAATTAATCTATTATCTAGAACTTATTTGCATTCTTTCATGTCGAGCAAGCAGAGTTCAGGGTGGGATGAGAATGCATGTGGCTAATTTAAAAAAAATACAGCTCCAACCCTGCGATGCACTCGGGACG
Organism: Machimus atricapillus; assembly: GCA_933228815.1. Taxonomy (NCBI): domain Eukaryota; kingdom Metazoa; phylum Arthropoda; class Insecta; order Diptera; family Asilidae; genus Machimus; species Machimus atricapillus. The sequence continues at coordinate 28,459,837 of OW121786.1, read as the reverse complement.
ATAGCGCTAAAAAACTGCTTTAATAATACAAATCAAGAAAAATCTCAACGAAGAAGTACGAAATTTATATCTATAAAAAGTAACAAAAAATACACGGAAAGCCATTTCCTGGGAGCAAATGTTGTTAAACTAAACATTCGCGAAGCATGACCAAGTCAAAGGCAATAAAATAAAAGTCTTTTCAGTACTTTTTTGCCGCTCGGACCAAAAAAGGTAGGTACGGCGCCTTACAGCGCTGCAACAAATACGAGCATAAATGCACGTAAAGCTAACAGGGGGTTTGGGTAATATGTTGGGTATGTTTACCCCCGCTCTGTCTGCTAATCCCGAAGGTATAAAGATAGGGGGTATAAAGCAGCTTTTCGTGTTCGCACTGTACCGTCTGAAATTTTATTGGAATAGTCCATGTAGCATCAGTGGAATTAAATTTTTAATTATTTTTAGAGTCAATACTTCATTCGAAAAGAGTAGGTATGACTCTTACAAAATTTTTAATTCATCTATATTCATTCAGATTTTTCGCCCGAAAAGGATACTCTTAACGTTTTTTGGGTTTCAATAAATAAATAAAAAAATATAGGTATCTATTGATGGGATATAAAATACCAGGGCGAAGCTGTGAAATGAATGCAACTATACATTTTGCCAATTAAAGAGAATTTTCTCTTTGATTAAAATGTTATCAATTAAATACAGTGAATGTAGCCACATTTTGCCAGTTAAAGAGAATTATGTCTTTAATTAAAATGTTATCAAATAAATTCATGTAAAGTGTGTATATTTTTCTTTTATTCTTATCTTTATTATTTTATTATTCCAAAATATTTCCTTCAGCTATTTTATGCATTTTTTCTTGTTAGATATGTAGATAACTATGAAAAATAGAACTTGGAATGAAAACTAATATTTTGTGATAGAATGTATTGACTTAAGTCAAAATATTGCGTGTCACTTAATTTTTCTTATCCAAGTTTTCGATTATTCTGCAAATTTTCAACCTAAATGAATTTTCTACTTTCCTAATCTTTTTTTGGTAGCTGAATTTTTATTTTTAATTATACTCTATCAGGAAATAAATCGATATTTAATATAAATAGTATTTTATTTTTGCTTTCAGACGAACCACGTTTGAGTAAGAATTATCAGCGTGATGCACCTATTTGCAGAAGTTATCATTGATGACGTTTTAAAGCTTTTGACCCCTGGTTCTAGATAAAAGTTAATAGCTCGTAGCTTCAGAAATCACATAAAATCATTTAATATACATATATATTTTATTTCCAACATAAAATTCTGGAAAAAATGTTGGTCACATAATTTATGTAACATTTTGTTCTGAATAAAAGTAATCTTTTAATGTAAGAATTAAGAGATTTTAACTTTTATGAAAAACCAGGGATAAATTTAAATTTAATACAATTAAATAAGTCATTATATTGTTAATATGCCAGGAAATATGTAGCCATTGTAATCAAAATATTAAAAGAGCTTTACTAGATTAAATATTAATGTACCAAAAATATTTTTAGGGCAAGAAGGGTTCTAGGAGTAATTACGATATTAATTCAGAATCGTTGTAACTACAAGCTAGAGAACGTGTATGCGGTAAATTAAATTGGATTGGGTCCTCTCTGAGGAACATTTCAATCACAATTTCTCATCCAAGGGCATAATTTGTGACAATTAATTAAAAGGGATTTTGAATATGTTAAGGATTTCCACTCCTGATCATTTTTCACGGAAGAATTTGGGTGTCATTCATAATTAAGAAGTGCTTGTTCCCAAAAACGTTACAATTCCCTGAGTGAAGTCATTAATTTCGCTGATTGAAGTTAAACATTAGTGTAAACAAGGAGCTTCCTTGAGCCTACAATCACTCAAAAGGAGGCCCTTTTATCGGCACTGATGCTAAAGTAAAGTATCTGCGGGCTTCGAACGTTCGAAGGGAGAGAAGCCTTCATGCGAATGTAGGGCCTAGGGCAAAATCAATGAAAACTTTTGAGTCACTTCTCATGTGGGAAAAAATTGCGATATTCATTATTGATAAAGCATCTCTCGAACACGTTTTGTTATCCAATTCATTCCTCGTCTTTTGCCGCACGGGTAGGGAAAAAAAGGGAATCTTTAAGACGGGCGAAAAATATGGCCCTGGAGTAACACCACAGGGGTAAATATGATGACGACGACGGAGCTCTTGTCTTGGACTGTTTTCAATTTTCTTAGGGTACACGCGGAAGGATTCCGCAGATGGTTTTTATGCATGAGCTTCTTCTGGCTCGAAAGCTGAGAAAATATACCAACATACGTGTATACAGCATAAAAGTATGTATATTGGAGTCGTTACCATAACTGATTTTTCATTCGCCGTTGCCTGCCATTAAATTTTCAAGCGTGGTATAAAGGTATCAAAGTATCACTACAATAGAGATGTAATGAGTGGAAGGAGGAGGGGTCGTGGGTTAGGCGATAAAAGTAAACGGCCTCATGTTGCTATGTACAAAAGCAGGAAAACAACTCAACCAGAAGGAAGAAAGTGAACCCAGATGATGCCTTGGAGCGTTGGTAAAAGATGCGAATCCCTTTTTCATAAGAGCCTCTGCCAGATCAACTAACATTATTGTTTTTTGTTTTTTTCGTGTAAAATTTCAATTGTAGAATATGTTTTTTTGTGTATTTTCGTTGGCGGCACTGTTTTTAAGATTTGCATACTAACTAACTAGAATATGAACTAGAGCTTACTAAGTACGACTAAGACTAAGGTGTGCTGTGCAGATCACGGAGCTTGGGGGGGCTGTACCTTTTTACTAAGACAAATCACCATCATCATTTAATCATCATCAAAACTCACCTCGACCTGGGGAGGTGTACGTCTTACGGGGGATGTGTGGGAGCTATCGCTCTCCTCACTTGTGGCACTTGCGGGGGTGCGTTTTAAGGCTGCAACGCGATCAGCTGCTGGCCTTTCCGGCTCAACGTGGGCTGCAGCTGCAGTCGAAGTTGTCCCTTTATTTTGCCGCTTAATTCGCCCAATTTCATCGTCTTCTGAGACTTGTCTTGCGGCCGGTGGGGGAGCGGGTCTCGTTCTTATCGCTGGCTTCACTTGTTGCACTGCAGGCGTGGGTGGTACTTCCTTCTTCTCCTTCTTACCTTTTTCCGTTTCCTGCAACCTCTTGATAACCCTCGGACTGTCGGACATTCTAATTATTCCACTAAGTGCTCCGCGGGACACATCTTCTGTATCGATGACTCTATCGCGATCACCCTTATCCTTCTCAGCACGAACGCTTCTGGACGTTTCATTATCAGACTCATTGTCAGCTTGATGGCTGCGTACAAAGCGTGATCTGAATCTAGACTTTGATGTACGGCTTGCGGGCTCATTATCATATTCATAATCATAATCTCCAGGGCGCGCGTATCTAGAGGTGGAAGTATCTGCAAAGCGATCCGCACGTGGAGGACGCTCGCCAAACTTCCTGCCTCCTAAAATAGGCTCGTCTTCGTTGTACCCTCTTTCATCTTGTTGACGAAATTGAGAAGCAAGCCTATGATCACTCTTTGAACGCATGAGTCCTGGCTGAAGCGTACTCGGTGGAGCTAAATGTGACGCACTTTGATTCAATGTTGAATGAGGCGTAATATTTAGATCACCGAATGAGGCAAGATTCATGACCAATTGATTGGGATCCATCGACATAAGGAATCTAACTCTTCTGCTGTAGTCAGAACTTTCATACTCAAAATGTCGCAGAAATTCAGCTGTTTTTAAGAAAATCTCTTTCGTATCCATAAGTTCTGCATCGTCCCATTCAATGTTGTCATTCATATATTTGTCCACAACTTCGCAGTTACTCTGAATGTTCGTAATTTCCAGCTCAAGATTCTGTTTGAGGGAACCAAGATTGCGCATCTCTGAGGTTAAATAGCGATCTACTTCACCGCGAAGATTTTCGCTGCGATCTTTAATTGCTTTTGTCACACGACGCTGAATTTCTTCCAATTCCTCGATAACGCTGAGACAATTGGTTTGTAAGCTAATTGTATTTTTCTCCACGTTGGACAGGGAATCTTGCAGTCTATGAAGATTTCTTCGCACCTTAAATTAAAAATTTTGAAAGAATATTACAATCAAAGAAAATTGAGATGTTTCAATATCTACCTGACTATTGATTCGTAAAATTTCTCTTCTCAATATGTCCATATGTGCGCTCTTGCAGTCTTCGCATATTTTCTTTTCGCAGTGAGCGCAAACGGATAAATAAGATTTTTCCGAACATACATTACATCTTTCCATTATTTGCCCTAAAAGAAATGTTAACTTTTAAAAAACAAAATTTCCCCCAAGGGGTATCACTAGAAACATTCGATACCATCAATTTATTTCTCAAGGAATTTCTTCGCTTAAGCCATGCTATTAAATGTGGGAGCGTTAGCGTTGGCGTTTCATGCGATGTGTTTTGGCTGCTTGATATATTACTCACAGGCTTTTTTTCGGAAAGTAAAAATTGCTTGGACCACAGCCAGAAAATGTTATATCGAATTTGTCTGCTATTTAACATTTGATACTACTATTTTAAAAATTGAGCTTCCAACTTAAGGCTTAAGTTTCCTTGAAGTTAAATGCGGGTAATAAATTTCTGTTCTTCGAATGACTTACAGTAATAGGAGAATTTTTAGTACTAGTTGAATATGACAATAGAATAAAAATTAATAGTTCGGAGGTTCGAAAGAAAGCAGCAGTAAGGGAAGTGCAATATTGGGGATATTGCGTAGCGACATGTAGATGAACGTAAACATATTGAGTCATCAAACGCACGAGCAAGGATACATTTAAGAATTGTCCTCGCTTTCGAGAAACAATTTTCAGATAAAAATTGTTTATAAATAATCTGAGTACCTTTGCGTACTTTTGATAACAATACGTTTACGTTTAAGTCTTTTATGCAATCTCCCTAATTTGTTAGTAGCGCGAGGTATTACTATTATGATAATAGCCTTGTCACGCCGTATATAACAATAACGTGTTAATATGTTTAGAAGTTAATTTTAAACAAAAGCTAACACATTATGGAGCAGAAAATCTTGCTCATTAGTGATTTCTTTTCATAAATATTCCTTTCAAAAAACTAAACTTTGTTTTGCTATTTTGAATGAAACAAGCCATAATAACACACCACAAGTTTCTGTGGACTGCACTCGAACAAAACAAGTCTCAACCAAAAGGTTCAAGTTTTCAAAGACTATATAGAACGAAGAAAATAGTAAACACAGGATAATTACTTCTAATGAGTTTTAATAATTAATCTTCTTACGCCCCAGAAAATGTTCGCAACAGCAACTAAATGCGACTCCAAAAACTACTAAAGCTATAAGTACACTTAAAAACTTTGATTTCGCTCATAGTGGTAGTTAGATGATGGCATTAGTTCCATGCATTTGCGTTATGCAAACCAAGCAAGCGAATTATCGTGTTTATTATAAAATGCAAAAAGTGAATACTTTAGTGTTCATATTCTCGCCGTGTTCTTTTGTTTTGAATATGGGCTTCAAACCGCAAAATGCATGCTTAATTACCTGCCGTCGGGTCGGGCAGCTCCCCGCTGATCTCGATGTGCAGCTCCAAGAAGCGCTGCAAGGTCACGTTCGTTGGGAACGCCTGCACACCTTGGTACGGGATTCGGTGCTCTGCACGGCACTCGGGGCACTTCACCTGAAATTAAATGCGATTTTAGGAAATTGGACAGGCTCCAAGGCGACCTTTTGTGCATTATTTAAGTGAGGATGAGCTTTAATAAAAATATCGTTGAAATATTCAAAATGATTTATAAATGCTCTTATTTGAATTTGAAATAAGCTGAGGATGTTTTATGAAATTCTTGAAAGTTCTCGTTCTCATGTTTCTGATATTTTTTGTACTTCTTAGCGATGGAAAAATTGCTTTGCCTGGCGTAAAAATTATTTCTTAAGGGGAACGATGAATTATTTTGGTATGCCTTGGATTAGCGGACTAAATTTAAGTAAAAATATTTAAAGACTTTCGTTTTCAAATATGTAGGTATGTTTGTTATTCAGCCAATCATACGAAAAACATAGAATTATAAAAATTAGAGAAAACTTTGATTTATTATCGATTACATATGTATCTGTTTTGTGAGATGATCGAAGTTTAAGAAAGTCTAAGTCTACTTTCACGAAAAAATCTTGAGTAAAAAGTTAGCAAAATGGTTTTGTTTGAAGAAACATGAAAAGTAAACAGAGGGGCTTGTGTAAATTCGTTACATTTGTTTGGAGTGTGGCGAAAAACCTTCAACTCTATATGCGAGAGCTTATCGTAAATTGCCCATGAACAAATAAAACTGCAAAGGAACTGTTCTAACGTCACCATCACTTCTAGAATATTATTGTTTATTTTAATTAGGAGTTCATGTTTTGAAAATGTATTTATAACAAAAAAAAAAAAAACCAAATACAAACCGCTTGATTACACTAGTCAAAATCAACATAAATTTCCTCTCTGAAGAATTAACATATCATTTCTTCAGAATTTCTTCGTGGATCATGAATTCAGAAATAGAAAACCTCAAACAGCTGCCACTTTCGGGAGAAATAGGCTTAAAAAGTATATGTGCAATTATTGAACATTTTAAAATTCAGTTATTGAACGTTGATAACTTTGCTAAAGTGAAAGCTTGAACTTTACATGATTTGTTTAAAAATAGAAATTAACAGCATTTGTGGACCAATATTTTTTTTTCAAGTTCAAATGTTTGCAACATTCTATTTATTAAAATTGAATGCAAGATGAAATGCGTTAAAAACCATTATCGAGGAGAAGTGAATAAATCCCCGAAAAACTGACGGTGTGTTTTACTTTACGGCATACAATTCTACGATATTATTTAAAGAGTAGGTATAAAGTTCACGAAATTCTCAACAAAAATAGATTAAATATCAGTGAAGCCCCAGGCTGAGTATCGTTCTCTGAAACCTTATAGGCTTAATTGATATTGGATTAAGCTGGAATACTAAATTAAAAGTTCCATGTTTTTGTTTTTTAAACTTTCAAATTTCAATACTCGAAACCTTTGTAGGTAGAACAAAGCGGCTTGTTTAAACAAGCCAACTTTCAAGCATCCCAGGTGAATTTATCTTTTGTGAAATCCACTTTAAATTGCTTACCTGTCGGCGAACATAATCGGCCAGGCCCTCCATACAAGGCTCCATGCAAAATGAATGTTGGCATGGCAGCAGTTTCGGGTTCCGGTACCTGTCCAGGCAGACACAGCAAGTCAAAAGTTGTTCAAATTGCTCCATGTTGTACTGAAAGAGAGGAGATAAAGCAATCTTAGCAATGTACGCCACTTAATCATCATAAATTAGTTTCTACACTGAAATAAATGAGTTGCTCGCGGGAGGTGCGTGATAAGATTTTGAATTTAGAGTTGAACGTAGCTTCCTCTGTAATTATCTGCAAACACATTGAGTTTTAAGTAAAGTAATTATTTAACCTCATGATATGCGCGATTTAAATAATATTCAAATTAATCCGAGCATAACTCTGAAATTATCTACTTATATCGCTCGCTCCTATATGGGCGTCAACCTAATTAGGCAAATTTCACACACGTTTTCCACAATTCATCCATTTGAGTGGTGATGTTACAACGTGCAAAATATTTTGGCGTCTTTGCCTCAAATTATTAGATTTTATAATCATGTTAATATGTACATATAGATGAATCCCTTTTCGACACGCACTTCCAGGAGGAGCCAGGTGGTTTTTGGCGCGTAACGCAACTCATAGATTAACCTCATCTGGGAAAGTACATAACATTTGATGAAGTTTGATAGTATAACACTCTTGATAATGTAATTTCTATTCATGTCAAAATGAGTTGTTTATGTCAATCACAGTCATATGCTGCTTATATCCGTGCCTCTTGCCGCAAATTTCACTCCCGCGTGTCGGCAGGAAGGACGGCGTAATGGAGGTAATGGATAAGGGTTTCCTGATACCCATGAATGTGATACTTGACTTGTTTTCCTGGAACGAATCTATTTCGTTTCTCCATGGTTCCGAGAAATCAATTTTAAGCTGTAGAACACATTTTCCCAATCGTTAAGGGGAACGTGGTTATTGGGTCCTGAAAGCGTCTTGTAATCCAACATGAGAATGTTGTTTACATGAGTGCTTTCATACAATAGAGAGTTTCAGTGAATGCCCCCCACCTTCGAGATATATTTATATTTAATACGCTTCCAGATGCTTTTACGATTAGATCTATGGTACCTGAGACCAAATTGAGAATTTTCACACCTTGTACACCTACTTATTCCACGGGTAATTTAAGCGTCGTTAGCGTATCGATTTTTTCTAGCTTCAAAAATATGTTACTGAATTAAGCTATATTTACCGTCTTTTAAAAATAATTCGGCTTTCTCGCCGAACAATTGAAAGCTATTATATGATTTAAGGTCATTGATATTAACTTATATTTGAAGTAGCTGAACTCTTCTTTATGGAGTTTGCATTGTTAAACAGCTCACTTTGGAGTTTTAATATTACAGATTTTCAACAACAAACAATACAGGTTTGTAAAGATTGTAACAACAATACAGGTTTGTAAAGATCATAAATGATACAAGTCTACATAATTAACCTAAGAAGTTTCTTTTAATTGAAAACGCAAGTGACTTCATTTATCTTTAGTTTGAAAATAATAAGTTGAACAAAATCACACATTTAAATATTCGACCAAGTTTTAGGTAATTTTCATATATTTAAAAACATGAATCACTCTTCATACATATATGAAGGTTGGGTGTAGTATGTATAGACTACTATTTTTTAACAACACTTTAATTTTGAAGTAAATATTATTTTTTTTGTCTGATAGCAAATATTGTTGTTCAAATTACACGAAGAAATTCAAAAATTTTCATTTCCGTCTCATTTACGCACAAACACTCCAAAAATTTGCAATTTTCATTTCATTTTACACTTTTAAATTTTATCATATGTTGTAGCACATCACACGTTTATGAGTTTGTAATTTGACTCTTCCGCATTTTGTGATATTTATTTTTGGGTTTGAAAATTTTGAAAGATCACTGAACTTTTGTATTTTAAAAATGACTAAACCAAGAAATTTCAAAGTTTGGCTCGTCTCACTTTGTCTTGAATTACCTTGGGATAGTAAAAAGTCGCATTAAAAATATTCCTTTGTTTCGGGGTACTGATTGTCGTCGTTGAGGAATTTCTCAAATCTCATTTTTAATTATCAGAAAAATTATTTCAATCACTCACTACTTCTAGCACAAAACTAACTTCAACATTTATTTATAATTAGCTTTATTATTTTTCCAGTGATGGTTTACAAATTCCGGTAATGATCCTAATTAGCAAATAATGCAAGGAAATCTGGATGATAATATATTTAAAAAATTAAAACTTAAAAGGTATTGCACAGCGCAGTGAAGTAGACTATTCACCTAAAACTTATAGACTGAGGAAAGCCGAAATTGCTCGATATTGCAAGTCCATCTTGGTGTTAAATAAAAACTAAAGGATGACTTTGGGATTCTGTGCGTAAATCTCGGTGTATATGGCCGAAGACATTTACTAATTTCCCCTTGGTAAGTATTGGTGTATGGCAGTGAGTGGAATAAATAAGATAAAATTTAACGAAAATCCGGCAAACCTCGGAAAACTTCGCAATGTCTCAAAGAGAGGGACGTGAGAATTTCCCAGCGGAATTTCATCGCAAAGCGTGTTCGTTTGTATTTTCCCTTCAGGCTAAAAATATCGCACAGATACGGCAACTTTTGAGCTAAATATAATTTTGATGGCGTGAATGACTTAAGATGAAAGTAGTGCGTCAGACGGGGAGTGCAAACGATTCCCGGCCGGGGGAGGAAATTTTAAAAAACCCCGGTGTGATTTCAGCAAACGCAACGTGTTGAAGCATTTTTGCAGTTTTTTCCACATTACGGATGGTTGCATTAAAAATACTGCAATTATAATTACAAAATCAGTGCAACATGAATTTTTACTACATATATGAATAAAGATAAACAGATGTACATATACAGGAGCAGAATGTGCAATTTTTGCAATAAGCTCACTCGAAATTGCGTTACACTTTGGGAATATTTAATTAATTCCCCTTTTTACAGAGTACAGAGTATCAACATAGGTGGCAGTGGCAGCGCTCTGCTGTATGTTCCATGCAAATGTAGCTCCTGTGGAATTTTCGGGAGAATGCAACTCAATTGCCAGTTCAATGATTGAATTTTGATGGCTGCTTAACTTAATCGATTATTATTGATTCCAGCACATATTGATCGGATACACACTTCACACTTTCACAGGTCCTATGGCATCCCTTGCACGCAGACCATTTTCAAGGGTTCTAGAGGTGAATTTGAATTGTGATTTTAATCTGTGGGTGTGGTGATGCTTTTCCCTTCAAATTTATTTAATTTGCATTACAAAACTTGTGTTTGAGAGCCCGCCAGATGCAACTAGATCTCATATCAACACTAGATATTGTGTGATGAAAATTTGAATTGTGAAAAAAAAACATTCCAAATTGGCAACAATTCAATCAACCTCTGACGCTTCTAGTATCGAATAAGGGGGCCAAAATCAATACATCTCTGAACCAGGAGTAATAAAACCTCAAAACCTCAATTTTCGTGTGCTATTGACCGTTCCCACCAAGGCAATAAGAAGGAAAACTTGGCGCTCGTTCAATATTTGCTTTTTTTTTTTTTGATAATTGTAAGAAGCAACAGGACTGTTAGCTTTATTCTTTGCTACTGACTGAGATTTGTTTGGATTAAAGAGAAACTTTCATAAACTGAAAAAGCCGATGGATATATTTTCATCGTGTGATGGGTTATTACACATAAATTCAATAAATAAATCTAAGTAGGCGGGATTGAGTATTATATTTCTATGGTATTAACTAAAAAATTCAATTATCTCTGAATTTACAGAGATAAACGTTTTTATCAATTTCTATAAAATTTACTTTCTGCTTCGGTAATTTTCATTTTAGAGAAAAAAATTATGATGAAAATTGATTTCCTAATAAACCTATGTAGATTACTCTAGAGCACGAATTCTTTAGACTGACATCTCTGATGAGGGGATTTTCGGAATGCGAACATTTCTCGAAAAAATTGGCTGCTAATGTATTTAATTTTATTTCTCGTTTATGAATTCGATATTTGCCTTTCTGTACAGTTCAGAGGTGAGAAGTGCCATGCCAAGTTCATAATCATTTTAAGGATTTTACTAATACTACTTTGTGTTTAATGAGTTTATTATCCATATTTAGTTCTATAATTCCTATTTATAATTGGGTAAATAATTTTTATTTATTCTTCCAAATCAATTTCATCACCTCCAAACTACTCCCCGTCCGAACAATGCACTTATGCCAACGATTTTTCCAATCCTTCATACAGTCAGAGAAGTCTTTTTCGGGGATGGCCTTCAATACTATCTTCGATTCGGTTTTTATTTCCTCAATCGATTTGAAACGATATCCTCGGAGCGGTCTTTTGAGTTTGTTGAACAGCCAGAAGTCGCACGATTTTCGAGCACCAAATCTTTGATTTCCATGACGTTTCATTGGTAGATGTTGATGGTCGTCCAGGACGCTGTTCCTCTTGAACTCGTTCTCGGATTTCTTTGAAGTCTTTGTAGCACTTGTAAACAATTTTTTCTGACATGAACTCTTCACCAAAGGCCTTTTGCAACATCTTAAACGTTTCCGCGGCAGAATATTCATTCCGCAAATAAAATTTAATGCAAATTCTTTGCTCAAGAAAATTAAACATATGTAGTAAAAATCGAAAAACTCATTTTTGTATGTTTAGAAAAACACGTATAGCTCTACTAACCCACGAAAAAAAAAATATATTTTATGATTTTGTATAGTATTCGCGAAGTTTAAGTTTTCTAAATGGAACAAATTTCTTGTTTGTAATATATTTTTCTCCAAAAATTTACTATCCCCAACTAGATATCGACTCGAGCCGAGATATTGACCGTAGCTTATGTACTGTACTGGTGCAAATGTGTGCTGGAATCAATTTATCATCCAATATCCAAAAACTACAACCTAAGTCGGCATATTAAAAATTTATTGACATTATCTATTTTTCTTCTATAAAATAGTTTGGACTTTTCCATAGTTATTTAGCATTTTCAATATGTGGACCTCATTCCGCACACAGCCAATGGCACTTTACCAAATCTTTATAAATAAGGATTATATTTATAATTGCATAAACGATCTAAGTGATGCAGGTATAATTCAATTTTATGAAGGAGCGGGATTGGATATACAAGGTGTAGGAAAGAGGGAGTACATTAATGAGGTCAAGCGTTGCTCTCATTTAGAAGGAATACTAAGCGATATAATGGATATGTGCATTATGGAAGGAATATACCCCGCACCATGTCAACACTTTCCAGAGACACCGGGACAGTATGAGATTGCGAATTTAGAATTTGATATAGAAAATTTCAGTCGGAAGATTTCAACATTAAGTTCCGCATTGAAGCCCATAAAGTTGGATTACTATGAAATGATCAGATTGAAAAGCGTTTTTGACTATGCAAGATATATTTTAGATGAAGAAAACGAGGACGTGGACATAAGAGACTTAACACTTAACTTAAGTGGAGAAATTCCAGTAATACCTAAAACGTCGGAAGAATTTGTAGGGTTTCAAATAGTTGCTGGAATTATGCCCACGATAAAGGCGCCTGCATGTGAAAAGACGTTGTGGAGGATTGGTCAAAAAACAATTATTTTTCGATATGCCCAGTTCAAGCCTAACGCTAGATTATTTGAAACCAAAGATTTACGACCTCAGTCTATGTTTGTTATGATTTTTCAAGCATATAGTGATGTTCAGTCAATTGCCACTAATATTTGTTTGGGGTATGAGGCTTTGCTAGTAGAGATCCCAAACACGAGGAGGGAAAGGAGTTATCGCAACTTTAAAGTAGAAAAAGACATTAAACAAACATTACGCACTATAGATAAATCTATGCAACAACTACGAGAGGAACTTCTTAAAATACGTTGGAATTTGTGCTGTTTAACAATGAAAGTGAAAAAGATGAAACAGGTTTTTATAACGCTAAATACAATGAAATCGGTTAGTAAAAATCTCTACGTTATTGAATGTTGGATCCCGGTAGAAAGAGTTGCACGAGCGAAGTTTTTGATCGAAAAAAACACTAGTAAGGAAGTTCCTGCTATCTTTAACAAAGTAGAAACAGGGGAAATTCCTCCGTCTATGACATATCAGACTAAAGTCACAAAAGCATTTCAAGTTATAACAGATGCTTACAGTGTTCCATTTTATCAAGAGATGAATCCAACACCTTTCGTAATAATTACCTTCCCCTTTTTGTTTGCAATTATGTTCGGAGATGTGGGTCATGGTGCTGTCGTTATTTTTCTCGCAACTTGGGTTATTATCAAAGAAGATTCTCTGAAGAGGACAGTTCTAAATAATGAAATACTTAGAATACTATTCGCAGGAAGATACATGATTCTTCTAATGGGCATCTTTAGTGTATACGTTGGTTTTATGTTCAACAGCTTCTTCAGCCGTCCAGTAAATACATTTGGCACTTCGTGGAAAATAAATTATAATGTCTCAACAATAATGGAGAATCCCTATTTGATATTAGATCCAAGCAGTAATGATTACTCTGGAACACCATGTTGGTTTGGACAGGATGCGGTTTGGAGAGCTGGAGGACCAGAAAACCTCCCTGTTATAAATTCGTTCAAGATGAAATTATCAATTATATTCGGCGTTGTTCACATGATATTTGGGATTGCTGTTGGAATATCTAACAAAATTCATTTTAACGATATCCCATCGATATGGCTGGACTCTATTCCACAACTTGTCTTCCTCTGTGGTTTATTCTTTTACTTAGTAATAATGATATTTCATAAATGGGCATTTTATGGAGGAAATTTAAAAGGAAAATACTCAACAGCATGTGCACCTTTAATTCTTATTATGTTCATAAACATGGTGATGTTTAAGAAGCCTGAGGAGCCTGAGGAAGGATGTTCTCAAGATTTCTACACTGGTCAGTCAATAGTTGAAAAATTCTTAGCGTTAACCTCATTTGCAATGGTCCCGATAATGATGTTCGGAAAACCTTTGTACATAAGGTATAAAAGAAAACAACGAATAAAGTTTGGTGGTGATAAAAGTAACAGTGACCTTACTCCTCATGAGCGACATTTGTATTTGGAGCCCATGTCGGATGTAATTGTTCATCAACTAATACACACCATTGAAGCAGTTTTGGGATCAGTTTCTCACACTGCGTCTTACCTCCGATTATGGGCATTAGGCCTAGCACATGAGCAACTCGCAGAAGTTATTTGGAATATGATTTTGGTGAAGACATTAAAAATGAGTTTATCATTTTATTATGGAGGAATCTTGTTATATTGCACGTTTGGAATATGGGCTTTTCTTTCGCTTGCAATTCTCATACTAATGGAAGGATTATCCGCATTTTTACATACATTGCGGTTGCACTGGATTGAGTTTCAAAGTAGATTTTATATGGGAAATGGATATAAATTTCAGCCCCTTTCTTTTCACAACCTTTATACAGAAAACTACGGTCTTCTTGCTGCACATCTTTTGGAATAGAATATAAAAGGAAAAGAAATAATACATTTATAATAACGATAATATTAACTAGCAGACTTTGTAATTTTGGTTGGCTACTTAAATAAAAATTTAAAATAATCAAACAAATTATTTGTTTCGAAAATGCTATCGAATAGAGGACAAAACAATAGCAATTTTGTTGTAAAGTTATGGAACATTTTAGAATTAGAGATATTAGAACGTCTACTCATGAATACGATTTGATTGAATCATATCGTAAATGTTGAGATGAATCTTATTAAATTTACTGGCTAAATCCCAATGAACTGAACTGAACTGAATCGAATCGTATTCATAAAAAGACTCTTAGAGCTCTAAAGCCTGTTGTTGTGCTTTTTTCTGGAAGATTTTGGTGAAATGAAGTCGCTTTCTTTATTATCAAGGAAATTAAATCTGTTCTGAATGTGGGAAATTTCAAATCAGCCTAGAGTAGGTACCTATTGAAAAAGTTAGTGAAAGTTGCACGCTTTGAGTTTCTTGGGCAGCTTTTGAATTTTCCACATTTTTAGCAAACTGATTGCGGATACTTATAAATATAATATTTATTACAATAATATACACCAGAATTGCTATTGTCTAATAATTGAATTTTTTCTTAATATTAAAGCGGAATTTAATAAACAATAGTAGCATTTTGATAATGTGTTTAAAAGCCAGTAATTTTAGGCTTTGTGGAAAAGAAATTAACGATTAAAAATTTAATTTGGAACCATCACAGCAGAAGCTACATATGTACGTAAATGCGAGGAACATGAAAATCGAATGACGAATGAAAGAATTGCGAATTGCGCAATTTTCAATTACAATCGCGGTCGTCAATTCATTGTTGACATTAATTTAAAGTTTCTTGAATAGCACAAATATTTGCGAAAATGTAAACCTGAATGTACCCAATTATGTTTTTTTTTTCAACTAAAAAAAGTTTTTCTTTAACTTTTACAATCGCACAATGGTAGGCTCTGGATGAAATTGAGGCGAAATTGTTTAAATATTTGCTTGGGATGACTTGTGGATATTATTTTTTTATACCAGCAGTTTCCTGGTTACGGTTAATTAAAAATCAACTAACTGTACAATTGCTGATTTATCAACTACAATAATCGTTGGTTGGTTTGGATTTTGTCATCAAAACGACGCGTATATTGGCGCTTAATTGGGCTGTGACCAGCATTCGGGCCGATCTCATCAACCAACCAACCAACAATTAATCAGTAGTAACGATTTGTTTTCCCTTCAATTCTTTTTTTATCGAAAGATATTTAAATTCGCATGCTCCTTCTTTTTCGCGGAGAGTGCAATTAAGGGGCCAGTGCACAGCACGCGAGTGGTTTACCCGGACCTCACACTCCTCTCGTATCTGCGAAAACTTCTCAGATAATTTCTTACTTGATCTAATTTTAAACCAGCTATTCAGGGTCACGGGAAATCACTAACACCGCTGGCGGCGATAGTCAAAGACACGTTTTATTTCGTTCAAGTTTAGCTCTTTGTTTGTCCATTTTTCCAATAATATTTTTAGATTTTGCTACATTGCTAGTTATTAGTGTTATTGAAAGAGTATACAAAACAAGTTAAACAATAGTATACATACATAATTTTGTTTTCAACTTATCTAAGTCACTAAATAAAGACTTATTTTAGTTCTTCATATTTTTCTATTAGATTTATTTGACACAGGAGATCTATAAAGAATTAAACTGATAAAATTTCAATTTCGCCATCAGAAGAAAAGTGAAATACATGTTCAGATATTATGGAAGCTTCAAGACTATGATAAATTTCGAAGACAAAGTCCAAAGACATTAAATCCCGAAGGCCTATAATCCGAAACATTAATTTAAAGCACAAATGCGAGTATTGGATAGTATAAAACTGTTTTATTGATTTTTATAAAATTTCAGTTCATGGGCATATTTTGCAACGCAATTTTTTTTAGAGAAAAAGTATGAAAAGAAATTACTTTTATTTTAAAAATATATGAGTCTTTGACTATGGAAGTGATTGTCCACTTTTTTAACATATCGTTTCAACAATAATTTAAGTATTATAATCTTTGATTCTTATTATTTACAACTATTCATTGAAATTTAGGAAGCAGTTAAGCGTTGAGGTAATATTATCTTTAATTCTAAATATCGAGGTAAAACTGCTAAAAACATATTAGTTAGAAAATATTTAGGTACTATTGACTTGAAAAAAAGATGAGAATTAACAGAAAATTTGCAGTATAACTTAACATTTTAAACGTCTAACTAACTTTTGATAGCATATTTTATGTACCTAATTGTCAACATAATTGAAAATAATTAAGAATATGCCTAGGTAAGGTTACTGACCAAAGCACTGTTCATTGATTTATTATAATATATTGCAAAAATCATAATAATGCTAAAATAATATCTGTGTGACGAACGAAAAGTTATAAACAACATAAAGATGAGACAATAGAACAATGAAAATTGAAAATTGGTTAATAAGAGATATCTTACATATATTATTTCTTTTTAAGATATCAGAAAACACATACCGTGAATATCTAATTGGTCTGATAATATTTTTATTATTTCCGGTCTTCCCACCTTTTATGTATGTATGTATTGTATTCATGACATACAAGCAACGTAGTTTTTTGAAGATTTCGACAACAATTAATTGCAAAAAGAGAAGAAATAAGCCGAAAGAACGAAGGCCATTAAAATTAAAGTCCGTTCCTTAATATTCTTTTAAGAATTGACGTAAAAGAATAAAAATGTTGTTTTCGCCGATCATAGCCAAAGCCTTGCTTTATGAGTGTACCGCAAAGGAAATATAAATTACGCGAGTATTAAAAGCTGCCATTCTAAAATACGTGCTTACATACCTGGGAAAGCAGTGCATTTTCTGCTAACCTTCGACATTAAATCTTGCCATAAGCCAAGGCATTTGGTGCAATTATTGCCACCATCTATCTTCTATTTATTAATTTTTGTACCTCGAGCAGGAAAAGGAAAGAAAAAATAAGTTCACGCGAAAAGACGCTTTTTGTCTATTTTGACAGAGCAAAAATAGAACGCCAATTTACCAAGTCAGACGTTATTCTTAGTTCTAGTGATATAAAAAGTCCAGACTGCACATACACACGAGCACATTTGCACGGAAAAAGTTTTTCTTGGGTGTTTTTGCTTGAGACATAGTTTTCTTCGGTGAAAGCAGGAAAATGTTATTGCATATTTTCAGGCAAATTATAATATGCATGCTGTGGGATTGCATCGTTCCCGAGGCATGCAAGTGCAGAAACCTTGTTGTTCCTTTTTATCAGATTTTCCGCTTTTATCTTAAATATTCCAATTTGCATAGGTTAATTTACATTTTTATGCTAATTTTTAATAATGCGGATCATGAAGTGTGGTATCACTTTTTGAATCATTTCTTGGAAAAATTTTTTTTTTAAAAAAAGGTAAGTTCGTCAACTTACTTAATTAAAAACGTTCTCCGAGGCACCTTTGAAAAGGTCCTTATAAAAATTGTTGCTATCTCCTTTTCCTGAAAAGAGAAAATTAAAAATAAAGCATTAATAAGATTAGGATAGCAATTAAATTTATTTCGGATGATGAAAATGAATAACTTTGTTGTGGGTGTTTTGAACTTTGGGGCATCAAACTTTCTTATTCGTTCTGTGAAACACACCATTATATTTTTGTGTACTTATTTAGCGCCCACCTAAAGCTTAGCTAACTATTTGTGTACAAAATTCTATAAAAATCTGTGATAAGCTAATTTTGTAAACAAGATATTAGCTATATTTATATATATGTATGTATATATATAGAAAGATATTTCATAAAGAATGTTAATCGGTCAAATGGAAGAGTTGCTTATACAATTAAAAACTTTGGTTATTAAAATAAGAAATATTTTCAATCAATGAGCAAATATATAAAAGAAAGGGTAGATTTATTTCATTCAATAATAAAATTTAGATATGCTGAGAAAAGGAACTTCATATTTCTTGATAAAGCCTCTTAGGTCAGTTTCCTTCTTAAGGGCTTAAAAATATTTGTTGTTACTGAGGATTACAAAGATGTAAGAGTGGCAAGGGAAAATTGTTTTTTATCATTTTATGCATTTGTAAAGTTTGTGATTTGTTTTTAGTAATCAGCCCAGTTTATTTTCAGCGGTATGCTTATTTTATATAAATTTTTAGAAGAAAATCAATTATTCTCAAAGAAAATTTTTGGGTAAATGAAATATCATATTTTATATGCTTCCTCATTATTCTTTTTTCGTTTTTGAAATGATCGCAGGTACATACAATAGGTTAAGGAATTTAATAGTGTTCAGGAATTAAGAATTATAAAAATGCTTAGATGTTTAAACTGTGAAATATAACAGACTTATTTAAATTTCGCAGCCCTACTTAGTTTTTGATAAGTAATTAAATTACATACATATTAAGAAAAAATAAATTCCGTATTATTATCGGATAACAAAGCAAACTAGTTTATACATATTGACGTATTATAATAAAAACAAACAAAAAATGTTGTTCTTCAAATTCATGTGCGTTGTGCAAAAGAAGAAACTATTTCAATTTTATTTTTAGTTAATTCAAAATGAACATTTATATGAGAGCAGATAACTATATTTTGGCCGTTTTCCAAAATTTTAAGTAATTTTTGGAGTGGAAATGATATCAACGGCTAAGCAACGACACAAAATCACCCCATTCACGCTCTTTAGGTGGGACGCGATGAGACTAGAGATTTATTTAAATATTTTTATGTCATTCTCGATGGAGACAGTCAAATCATTTAAGAATGAATATCATCAAAATTTTAAATCGGAGATTCATCTAATTTAATTAGATAGGAACACGATTAACTCAAAAGAGCTCGTGTTAATCGATTCGACTCAACCGTTTAAATTTGAAAGTTTTCATATTTTCAAATTGACAAATATTTTCTTTGTTTATTATCGGAAAAATTTCTGGTAAAGTAACATGACCCCTTTAAATGTGGGGCAAGGACACCTAAAATTGAACATTAAATCAAAATGTCGTGAATACTTTCTTTTTGAAAGTAGGATGCCCGAATTATTGTACCTCACACACTTTTCGTGCCATATATTATGATTGGTCTCTTTACAAAGAAATTAGCATATGTGTGGGTGGGATATTTCTTGCAAACTCGGGACACCTGATGGTCAGCAAAAAGGTATGTAAAGCAGACAAAGAGGCTTACACATGTTCTCACATACGTCGCGTCGCACTTTGTCATGCTTCGAAAGGCCTCACACTAACAAAAGCTTTATTTTTGTACATTTTTATATTGTTGAAAACATTTCGTTCTTGAATTGTTT
Source organism: Machimus atricapillus (assembly GCA_933228815.1). Taxonomy (NCBI): domain Eukaryota; kingdom Metazoa; phylum Arthropoda; class Insecta; order Diptera; family Asilidae; genus Machimus; species Machimus atricapillus. Next base: position 28,439,764 of record OW121786.1, on the reverse strand, counting down.
CCTCGCCCTACTGTTGGTCGATTTACATACATATAATGGAAATTTAGAATGATAAATCTTTGAATTCGAAACTTCAAAATATATAGGTTTATTTGAAGATGCTTTTTAAGAACTGATTTAAATTATATCCAACACATTTAAAAAAGTCGATTGCGTAACGAAGTTGAAAGAAAATAATTAGCGGCAATAAGCCCTGATCCCCAATACTCACTTTTCAATGAATTTAAATAGCTTCCACGAGTCAGACGCGATTGTTACACAACGATGCATTTGAGCGCGCACGCACTTCCGCCTAATTTATTAACGAAATCTCTCAATATCGGGAAATTGGTCTGAGAATTGAACTGATTCATTTAAAAAGCGTTTTTCGCGGCGCGGGCAAATCGCTTAAATCCTTCTAAGGATTTACTTAAGTGCTACTAAATGACTTTATTTTTTCTTTTTAAACATATAAAACAATATCCGGACTTTCACTGAATTTTTGAAAGACTAAAAAGGCCCGAAGGCCCGACAAGTACTACTGAGGATGAGACAAATTAAGAACTCCTCAGACGACGGCGAGTGTTAGAGACTGGCGTATTCTTGTGTGCCAAATATCATTTTGCGCAGCGAACGTGTGTGTAGGAGACGTGAGCTCCTAATTAATTTTTATACCTTTGCTAACGTGAACACGTGGGACGATGAGTTTTGCTTTATTTTTAAATGACGTCATATTTTACGTGTTCTCTAGGAGGGGAAGTTGAATGCGCAAGTGGTTTAAATATAAAATTGCTATGTCCATTCTGTTTTTCGTTGCGATTTTTAGGCCTACCAGATAGATTGATTATTTTTTTCTGGAATGGAATGCCACGTATTTTAGAGAGTAGGTATACTTACATACATATGTATACCTATATCCAATGTATCATAGATTGTATTCGCAATTTACTATACTTTAAGAGTATACTTAAGTATTATATAGGAGATATGTATTTTTCGCAGGTTTCTCAACACCACAGTGGTGTGCAAAGCATTTGCAACTGAAAATGTAATTTTCTTCGGTTTATTACAAAAAGCTGTAAGATAACAAGAAATCCTATGATCAGTTTTAGTTTACAACTTTATGTGATAAGCAGTATCTACCAAATTATGATTTTAGTTGCAAATGTTTTGTACACCACTGTATATGTTGTCTAGTAATTGACTCTAATATAACTTGTAGGTATTAGTATTTTTTACTTACATACAAAATTATTATTTTAAATGAGAACAACAATTCTGGTATAATTCCGTGTTGATGATTAACGTTTTTCCATTTAAAATCATATTTAAACACTCTTTCATAATGTTCTTCAAACATAGTCATATTTAAATTTGAAAAATGAACAATAAATTGTGGCTGCTTGCAAAAAAATAATATGGGAGCAACACTGACTTAGGCTTATCAAGAAAGAAATAAGATTGTAAAAGTATTTTTTTACAAATATTGTCATTAATATGCACATGTTATAATATTTTATTTGTACTTTTAGATCGCATTTACATTATATCATTAGAGATGAAAAAGGTTTTAATTATTTGGGGGCTGGAAGTGCTTCTACATTTTCTTCTTATAATGAATGTAAATTAAGTAACCAATAACGATTATATTGAAGTAAAAAATAATATGCATTACTTATGGAAATTTTTAATCTTCTGTGTTTAGTTTCACTCATTTTATACAATATAATAATTTTACATAACAATAACGTATTTTATCCAAATATTTAGGTAAAATATATTCAATTTCCAACTTTAATCAACATAAAATGAGTCTAGCTAGGTAATACGTGCTCCTTATTTTACCATTAAAATATTCCATATTGCGTCCCCCAAAATAGAGGGTAGGCCTTCTTAAGAAATAATAAATAATTATTTATTAATAAACTGAACATTGTAGCTGCTCAAGTTAAAAAACTTCGTTGCAAAAATACCTCAAAGCATATGAAATGTAAATGTTTGCTTTAAGTAGCTATCCTCACTCAATGAGACATCTCCAAGGCGCAATTTGTTATTCTTAAAGTTATTGAAGGCCCTTCGTTTTTCCTTGTTCATTTATTTCAAAAAGTTCTTTAAGGTAAAGGTCGAGGACTTTTGAACACCAGGATTAAAATAAATTTGTATGAAATAAGTTCAACCAAAGTACAGAAGTTACGCCATAAAACATCCTGAAAGTAACAAAAATAAACTAGCACTCTCATTTTCACTCTCAGCAACTTCAATGATTTTAAGGTTTATTGAGGGCTTAATTCCCGGAAATTGGCTGTTCGAACTGGGATTGGCTCGAGAGCGTGTTCCGCATTGAAGCAAAACTTTCAACTGAATTGCATAACTGTTGTGCTCTGGCACATTTCGCCGCTTTAACGTTCCTTTTTCAAGTGAAAGAATTAATTGAAACGGAAGTGCTCTTTGCGTATAGTACAATAAACTTTTTTTTTAAAGTTGGAATGTTATGATGAAAATGCGATTAAACATGACATTTTATCATTCATTATTGAATTTTCGAATAATATTTTTATCGGACCAATCTAAAGATATAAATATCAGGGTGCTATTTTAATAATAATCTGCAGCTGACGTCAATTAATATTTTCAACCCTCTGTATAATACTTTGCGATAAAGCCATGGGAAAATCTGAGGACAACTGCATATACAATCATGTTTATACGACAGAAGAATTTTTATGAGATCCAAAGTCTCTTTTTAAATTATGAGGGTAAAAACTGAGGAATGTTATCTATGCTTATGCATCCCTCTAAATGCCAACCATGCAGTAGCTTCGTGCAGGCATTCAATCCGCTTTGAAGGGATTTTCGTCTTGCACAACAAACTTGTATGTATTTGCCTGAAGGATGAATACGAAATGTTAACTGCTTGTTGGGTATTATCCCCTTCATTCTAATAATATATTTCATCAAAGAATCCCGAAGCAAAAAATGCATGCATTCATTCCACTCCATATTTCTCAATTATATCTAAATTGAAATTAGATAGCAACTCTAAAGTAATAGTTAGAGACGTCTTATATCATGGTATATCTCGTAAATGTACCAAAGTGGACTTAAATAAAAATTTATGTCCAAGGAAGGCACAAATACGAAATTTTATCAGTGAGAAAAGTGGTTCGTGTATACCACAATATTTTTAAATTCTTAGTTTTTAACGTAAGTGTAAGCGATGTGGTTTTGTTAGTTAAACTTTATAACGATTAGCTTGTACAATGTTTAACTTATTTATTTAATTTTATAAAGTTAATTCGATATAAACGTAACTTTATCAAAATATTCGAACTTAAATAAAATTGAAATAAAGAGAAAATTGCGTTTTCGTTTCGTATTTCGAGTTATTAGTGTTAAATAATTTCAAATATGGATGACCTAGAGCAGAACTTATTTCTACAATATAACATATACATACATATTTTAGCATACTGAAGAAACATAAAAAATGATAATTGATTTAAACTTCTCTAAAGTTTTTGAGGTTATTTTGTTGTATGATTGAAAAAACGGTCTCAACATCAAAAGACAGCGCATATTTTATTTTTATAATGAAATTTGAAGCCATTGAAGTATAAAATACTTACATACATATATCCGAAAATTTCGGATGAAATTTCTTAATGCAAGGAAGCCTCATCCATGTCTCTTTTCACGTACTGTCTGCACACTTGAAAAATGATGTTTCATGTTTGCATGCATACATACATAAGTTAAGTGCGCGCTTGCATTTATTTACCTATTTTTTAAAAGAGTTGCAAAAAATTCATGCTGATTGGGTTTATAAAAATTTTAAATCTTTAATTTTCAGCTCGTTACCAATGGAGGGAATTCATCCCAATTGCTCCACCTTTTTTTCTTCGCCCATATAAATCTCGATAAATGTAGTTGTTGCTCCTTAGCTTCCATTATTTTGAAATCGAATTCATGGGTTTGTTAAAATTAAAATTCATTATACAAATACCTAAGCTGGTATTTATTTAATGTTATCAATAACGTCTGACCGTAAATAGAACATAAATAAGTTTTAATTAGATGGCTGCATAGCTTAGCTCTTATTCGTTCATTGTCGTCTGTTGTTTTATTTTTATATCTATTTAAGATTATTTCCCCATTAATTATTAACTTGAGGGTAACCTTTAAACTCTGTATAATATAAATATTAGTATACTACTAATAAAAATTTATCGCATAGCGGAGCCAAGTGGGAATGCCCAGAATTCATCAGCAAGTGTCCTGCAGAGCAATTTATTGCAGTTCCAGGAAGTGAGAATTGTTTCACTAAATGAAGTACGTTCTCATTTACCATAGCGAGGACATGCACATAAAGTATAAAAACGAAATAATCTACCAACTTCTACTGCGAAGATTCAACAAAATCTTTTTAATTATTCTCGTGAGTCTTAAATCATTCTAGATTTCCGCAATGAACCTCCCAGGATTAAGAATAATTTACTTTGGTGCATTAAGTAATGGTCTAAAATTAATTAAACAAAGTGAATATTTCAAAACAATGCTTGAGGGGCAATTTAAAAAAGGTTAGGTTGGAAAGAGTGATGATTTAATTTCTCTTTTAGTATTATTATTTCTCCATTAGCTGCGCAAATTGCCGTTTATAAGCAAGGAATATAAAAAGACAGTAATATGACAGATATTTGGCTATATTTTTTCCCATTATTTTTCTGAATAAAACGGGGAAAAAGTGTATACACATCTCCCATCTCAGTTTTGTGCCCAATTGGACTGGGAATAGTGTGCGGCTTAGCAACACTTCCTCATATCTATTTTAGGCAATAACTTTCTGCCTCTGGCACCAAAAATAAGAGAAGTTTTCTTATGAGCACCTTTGATGGGCTCACAATTCTCTACAGCTGTGCCATCTTTTGTTTACGAGTATTTGTGGAAATCGTAACGATTTCGTCTCCGGCACACCTCCCTGGGGCTCTTACAAGAAATATTATTCCTTTATCTGAATTATTGTTATTATGTGCATATTCAAGAACTTTCCTCCCAGGCGTTTATTGCGAAATAGCGTGTTGTAGGTATACGAGGAAATGCATAGGGTCCTACAGGATTGAAATTTTTAAAATTCAAAAGATTTTGAGGATATGGAGCTATCAATACACTCACAGAAAAATCGCATTTTAAAGTAAAGCGATTAATTTTGCATTCCTAGAACAGTTTTTATTCATTCAATGATGAATAAATCTTGTTTGAGTTCGATATATTGAAACAACTTATCTGAAGCTGAAAAAAGGAACATAAATTGAAGCGGAAACATTCTTATGTATTTCAAATTCAAAACCATTTCGTTTTCGTATTCGATAGACAACTTTTATTAGGTCTATTCGGTGAGAACGTCGTTAAAAAAACCTGTGGCGCCACAGGATGCCTCATGGCGCTCTGAGAATTCTCAAAAAACACCGCATTGTGGCGCCTCGAGTATTTGTATTTCGTCGAACGAAAATTCGATTTGTAATTTGGCGCAAAGTGAGTTCAGTAAATAAAAATATTACTGGGATTTGTGAGTGCTTAAACTAAATAAAATTTTATTGCAAAATTTCTCAATTGATTCTTCATAGAGAGAATTATGTCTCTTTAAAATGCCGCTAGCCGTTACATTTAATACTTGACAGCTACATTTTATTCCAGCATAAAACTCGGGGTAAAGCTACGGTCAGACATTGCAGTTTTTACTGCGGATATTTTAGGTTGCAGCTGCAAAAGCTGCATGATCTGTTCACACTTGGTTGTTGCAACCTGCAGTTTATACTGCGCGCAACCCAGTATCGGCAGTTTTTTTTAAAAAAAGTTGCGAAGCTGTTCACACATTGAAGTGCAGTTTTTACATCACGCAACCTGAGCCGCCCCTTTCATTTTAGTTGATCGCAGTTTTGTATAAAAATTCAAAGAGTACAGTCGAAATGTACTACCAAAGAATATATCAACAGGTCTTTATATTCTTTGGTACTATTTCGACGATCCAGAAGTGCTAGCCGCGGCCTGTTTAGGAATAATTTTGCCAGGAAGGTACCATGTCAACGAAATTACATTTAAAAACATGTTGTATTTTCCAATAACTAAGCTATGGAGTAATACAACACTTACCATAGAATCTGTATTTTTTTTCCATAATCTCATGGAAAAACATAAATTGCATCGCGGCGAAAAATTCCCATTTCGATTTATATTTTTCAATAGACCTGTTTCCTGATTTTGTGGTTTTAATTTTTGTTTTTTCTTTGCTGAATTGCGCTCGCAAAGTATGTATTCGTCTTTCAAATTCTTCAACCGGGACATCCAAATGATCGGAAATGTCCATTAAAGCAGATTTTCTTTTATTATGATCATGATATTGTTTGGATAGACATTTTCCCTCTGCCAAAAAGATTTAAAATTCGCCATTAATACTGAGTTGGGTGTTGTTTCTCCGAGCACATTTAAAAAACTGCAAGCTAAGCCGCAGCAAAAGTTTCAGGCGATTGAATATTTTTTTACTGCGCCTGCAACTCGCTCTGTTTCCCTTCACACATTGCAGTTTTTAAAACTGCAGGTAGCTGCTGCAGTAAGGATGCGTGTGCAACTTTTATGGTTGCAACCGTAATCACACATAGCAACCCAAGGGTTTCGCAGTTTTTTGTGCTGCACCGCAGTAAAAACTGCAATGTCTGACCGTAGCTTAAGTTGGAGCGCTTCCTGGCGCCCCAGGTTTGCTGTCAAAAAATCATCGAACACCGAACTAAAAACCCAGAGCACCCCGTGGCGCCCCATTGTTGTTGTCAAATTTTTCATCAACCGTTTTCATTTCCGACCTGTGGCGCCCGGGGCTCCCGTGGAGCTTGGCAGTTTCTTCATTGAATAGCCCTATTATTATATTTATTTTCAAAGTGTTACTTCATTAATTTTAAATTTTTTCTTTTTTCTATTTAATTATCATGTGGTGAGCACGGGCGGCACTATATAATTTTTTATTGTGTGGAATTAAAAGACTTTTTGATGGTTATAGAATTTCATACTTCAACTCAAACTTAAGTGAGATATAATTAAATCTACAAAATTAATGTACACTACTGAGGTATAAATACAAAAGTTGTTACATAATTGTGTGAATTTCACACTATTACACCGCTGGTTGAGTGTAACCCGTAGAGTGAAATAGCATCGTTTCCACTCGGTAGCGTAGGATTGATATAAGTTCATAAGTACCGGAATGCGTAGGGGAGTAACATTCTCCAAATTCCTAGCTTCTGACTGCTTACTACTGGGAAATGCCACACTGAAGGCTTGAGTTAATGCTTGCGTTGTATTTGGGCGTTTAAATCGGTCCAATAATTTCTAAGATAAAATCCGACCGTTTTTCGATAGTACGCTAGTGATTAAGTCAAATCAAGAAAATCCCCTTTTTTTTTTTTTAATTAGGAATTGCGTGAAATATATCTTGAAACTTCATAAATGCTAAAGAACAGGGGATACAGTCCTAAACTTTCCAAATACGTAGGACATAAATTGTCTTGTCTCCGATGCCTTATTCGAAGTAATTGTATGTATAGCTTGGCTTGGGAAGACTTTTGGTTTGAGATTTTTTCCCATAAAAACTCCCAAAACTGAATGGACTGACTTTGCCGTTGACGTGAGCTGTGCGTAGGAAAAACTTTTTTGGTAGGCTCTGAAACAAAGGACGATCTAGTTTGATGACAATAAATGGTGGGACAAACTGGACAAACTACAACAGAAGAGATTAGCCTGTGATTGATTGGAAAAGTTCGAATAGACCGAACCGAATGTAACGTGGTAAAAATATCGTCTGTCCCCAGGACATTGTCTGACTCTAGTTGTTGGCAAAAAGCAAGCGCCAATAAATCAGAATTAATTACAGATCTGTGAGTCTGCAGTATTTTATATTTGTTCCCCAACGTTGCGTTGAACTAATCCGAGCACTCTTCTGCATTTTTGTTGACCGTCCATTAATAATTCGAGCGGGCAATTAACGTCAATTTAATTGGAGTATGTACGCGTATTTTGCAAAAGCCAAGACCATTTTGGTTCAATACGAGGAAAACAGAAATATAGGCCGATTTGGTTCATGGCTGCTTCCAGGCATCGCCTTTCAGTTCTCGTTTCCTGCGAGTCTTTCGAAGGCACTAAGCTATGGACGGAACTATCCTGCGAGCCTCAAGGGCGATGCTGCGCGTGAAAAGTTCCCAAATCGCCATAATGCCTGCCACCTACTGATTGCGTGATGTTAATTTAATTATCTCCAGATAAAGATAATGGCCTGCTATGTCTTTTCGATTGTATTTGGTGCTAACAGCCGCCTCACATCGCCTACAGCACCACAAGTGTGCTTAATGGCAGTTTAACTAGATTTACAGCGGAGCGTACACAGGATCCTTGTAACATCCTTTTCATACAGAACGAATGGCAAAAGTAAGCAAATTTTTGGTCGTTTGTCTTCAGAAATGAGCGCCCTATAGTCGTTAACAGATACAAGGGATTATGGACAGGGTGATAGGCAAGCGATTTCTAACGTTTTACAGTGCTCACGAAATGGCTTCTTAAGACGGTGCGTTATTTAGGAGGGATATTGGGAGTTTAGCTGGATAAAAGTCACTTTTATGTGGACCCTTAAGTGGGAGAGATTCTTACGAATCTTATGAGCTATAACATGAGTGTATGGGCCGACCGGCTATGAAGTGAATTTCTTATGAAAAAAAAAAAAACGGGAATCGTATAGAATGGCGAATAAATGTAATAGCCAAAACATGCCCACCTAAACCAGAAGTCGGCTTCCAAAAATGGTCCCATGAACTTTTTTGGCAGTTTTACGGTCACTTCCGCTATATCAGTGAAGTATTATAGGTAATCATCTATATAGCATAAAAGAATTCTCTTCACAAATATATTGCCAACATATTGGCATATACAATATACCTACATAAGTAGTAGTATGTATGTATGTATGTACACATAATCTTTATGTATTGAGAAATTTAGGTTTGACATTTAAGATGTAATAAGAATTCGTAAATTTACGATTACAGTAGGTGAAAAAGTAAGGATTTGGGTTGTCTTAAAGGTTTGTATTTTATCTCAAAGGATTATCCTTTTGGAGTTTTACCATTACTGTCTTAAATTTGAAATTTTCAGAATATCGAAAAGGATTAATTTAGTTTTTTTATGATCCCTTCTAAATAATTTGCCGCAAGAAATTTCCAAAAATCTTAAAAGCACCGAGGGAGGGTTTTTAGACGATCGTGCACCTAGTAATGGCCACTTGAAATATTAAACTCATTTCCCAAATGATTCCATGCGATAATTCAAATACAAAAGCTTATTCTTTTAGTTTTCCATTTCTTTCGTTAGTACAATTAAGATCAACATTATTTTTGGTTGTTTTTTTTTTCAAAAATTGGAAAAACTCGATTACTGTTTCAAAAAGCCGCGCGTAGATGCACATCCTTTATTTGTGTTAAATTGTGTTTTATTTATTTAGACGAGTCAACCACACCCACAATTATGAAGACAATTTGCAGCCTTCAAGTGTAGAAGCTCCTGCTTCCAACGGTTATGTACATATATGTATATATATGGAAGTAATAATTTTTGCAATTTTTGTATTATAAAAATATCCTTTTAAGATAAATAAATATCTATATATGGTTAACAAAAAATTGCATGGACAACTTTTTTCGCAAAAAAATATATTATGAATATAAATCATCTTGATGCATTCGAAATACACAAACGGACCTCGATTTTGTATTAAATATTTAAAAGGGTTGTTCTAACTTAAACAGTTTTGCAGGGTTTTATCACTAGGATGAATATAGCTTAATTATGCAGATAGATTTTTTTCTTGATACAATTGAATAGATATATATAATTAGATTTAAGAATAACTAACTATTAAATTATCAAGCACATTTTTTAACAAAATAAATAAATGTCTGACTGAATTTTCAAAAATTAATCAAATACCGTTAAGTTATAGTCGGATAAAAATTAGTAAATCCTATATTATCACAGTAAATGCTATAAAGTTTTGTTTATTTGCCATTTAGAAAAATTTTCACGAACAGTCTAAATAACCAATTACTTTCATGTGAAATGGTAAAAAGAGCGAAAATAATTCAATTTCATCCAACAGTGCCGAAGAAAGTCATCTTAAAAGTTGAAAGAAAGAATATGGCTACAAAATTTAGCACGATAAAATGTATTTGAAACAATTTTTTGTGTGTGAAGCAGCCCAGCGGGGTTAAATGTATGCTTTTACGTATAATGCAAAATTTTCTGGGGGTACCCATATGTTTACCCAAAAAAGGACGACTTGAATGGAATTACTTGAAGTAGATTGCGCGATTACCACGAATTTGCCCAGCGCATGAAAAATTGTAGATCTCTTCCAGCTGAGTGCTAGGACACATCTAGATACTTCCCCAGCTGGAAATGTTAGCTTTTATCGTACATTTCCAGAGCTTCCAAATAAACAAAGGCACATAGAATTTTTCGCTTTGTGATACTCCTTTTACAAATAGCACCCTTCGGCAACTCCCAGTCAGGAGGTAGTTCCGGAAGTGAGATGTTCTTTCTTTCAGTCTTAGTGCTCTTAAATCGAGCATAAGGATAAATTTCGCCGGCAACAGTTCGATTTCCTTCTGACTGGTGGATGGTTTGTAAGAACCGGCATCTCGTACCTTAACTCGAAGAGTCTTATATGTGGCATGTTTAAGTGCCGATAAGTTCTAAGAGGTATCCCTTAATTTTCTTTTAATTATTTATTACTTTTTGCACTAAGAGGATTCTCGAAGGGCATTTACAATTTGGGAAAAAAAAATCGATAATTGACTGGTGCGGGCAACTGAAGAAAGATAGGGCCATAATCTGAGTTCAGAAATGATTAATGAGAGAAAGAAAATTCCGCTCCAATTTAGGTAAAGTACACACTTAGCCTCAGACTACTGTGAAAAATGTTTGAAACATTTGCGCGAAATTATTGCCATTTGCGGGGTTGAATCGATTTGAAGTCACAAAATGGCTTGTTTTGTGCATATTATTATTATTTATAATTGGAGCCCCAATTAGAGTCCAATTACTAGATCATTACCGTCTTTGAGTATCTCGCTCAATTACATGGAAAGGGGAAGTAGAATAGTTAATGTACTTTACAATTTTCTTTTCCAGAATCAATACTTAAGTTAAGTCGATTCGCCGGGAAATAAAATAAAAAAAGATACTCGTTTTATGCTATGGGCAAACTTCATAGGTTCAGACTTGAGATATACATTACAATCATACACTGATTTGACCCATCGACCTAAAAATTTTGTGTTTTTCTCGCCGGTTTTTGGTTTTCCCTCCCGGATGAATATTTCATTGTTTAGGAACTATCCAACTTTACCACTGCACACAGAATACAAATTGGACATTAACGTAGGACGAGCAGTCGACTAGAAGGCTCTGAGGTCAGAGTGAGTTTAGAACATTGTAAAGGTGAAATATGACCAAAGAAAGTTTCCTTTTAGGGCGATGCGAATAAATTTAAACATCTGACATTTTTTTCTCCGTATGTGGAATATATAAACGCAGACTCATGAACCTTTCACAGAATCTCTAAAATATGCTTGAAAAATAATCCGGAGAAAATGTTCAGCTCTTATTGGGTTGAGGAGTGGTAAGTAACGAATTCACTTTAAACTTATGAAAGTCGACAAGTAAGAGAAACTATTTGTAAATTTATTTAATTATATTACAAAAATCAACTTCTCAATTTTCAAGGAACGTTCTCAATTTTCAAGCAAGCATTCTTAAAAATTTATACTATAAAGAACCCAATTTGAAATCGTTTAGTTTGGACTTTACGATAATTTTTTATTTATAGAAGCCAATGTTAAAGGATGATTCTTCATTTCAATTACTGCTTTATATACATACATATAAATACATAAAAGGCACTCAGTTGTCATGAAGAAGGCTTTACATACGCCATCATTTGTGAAATTCATTCACGCATCCCAACTCACTCTTAAAAAAAATCGAAACTGAAATTATAAATTACTTTTGAGTTTAAGACTACAAACGCTTTTCTTTAATATTGAAAATTGTTTGTAATGACTAACAGATATAAAGAATTAATTTCAATTTAAAAAACTGGGCATTTGCATATCGGATACACTCCTTAGCTACCAATGAATAAAATTAATTAATTAATTTTCCACACCAATTCATAATCACTTTTTTTAAGTATATACGTATTTTACGCATAAAATAATATAAAATCTCATTGTCTCTGCTTTATTTGTCCGGGGATTATATGAATTGATGTGGTTATATAATTTGGGAATTTTAAGCTGTTCGCTATAAAGAGATACGTTATTATTATAAGTTAACAACTGCGTTCATGAAAGCTTTTGAGCTGATGGAATATAAAAATAATTAATTATACATAAATTATTTGATATCGTTGCGTGTAACGATATCACATTATTTTGGGGAAATAAAAATTCAAAGGATTTATTTTAGTCCATATAAGAAATATTAGTGCATATGTACATATGTAAATATATATATGTATACGTCTTTTAAATAAGGGGTACAATTATCAAGGGTGTAGGGAATATTGACATGACGGTATTTTGAGCAAATTTTGTATTATAAAATTAAAAGAAATCACAATTTCAATAAACTTAATTTTAAAGGTGAGAGGTTAAATAATAAGTTTGGGAACTTGAGCTTAAATTTTCAGGCATTTTTCATTGTTAAAAAAGCTTTAATTTCTTTATATTTTTGGTAATCATAGTGCTTTTAGTGCATGGAAGTATTTGGTCACTTCTACATACTTTTAGTCTCAACATATTTTCGTTTCTGTTAGCCCCTGTTTTTATTTATGTGGCGATTTGAAATACATACGTCACCGGCCATATTTTTTTATTATAACGCAAAAAAACCTATTTGGTGATGAAGATTCTTGGAATTTTGTCCTTAAAGCTAAAATAATTTGGTAAGACAAGAGCTAAGGAATACATACATTCATTTACCCTAAGGACATACTTTCGTTCGCTATATAATACGATTTGCATGAGATATTTGCCATCGTCTAAGGGCACTGTAAATGATGAAAAAAAACGTGTACTTCCTAAAAAAAGTCTCCTTCTGAATAGAGGAAATATTCAAGAATAATGAGCTTTAAAAAGATTAATGGTCCTTATTATCTGTGGCGTCACATCGCATCTCTTTTCTTATGTCTCATGTCAGCATCATCATCATCATCAACCATTCGCTTCATTTTGGAAAAGACTAACAAACGATTGGAAATGAAATCATTATGCAATTTCTCTGACATGGAATTTAGATTAATTTCAATGCGAAAATTGTAACACGACTGGTACGCGAAAGTATCTTAAACGTTTAGCATATTATAATTATATTAAGGCAAGGTAAGGTTGTAATAAGTACCAAGTGAAGTGCTAATGTGTTCTCGGCTATTCTACAAATAAAAGAATATCACGCTTGTAAATAAAAGAAACTAATCAAGATTTTTTAAGTTAAGTAAATAATATTTATATTCTTTGGCAGTTACGTATTTTAATAATTGAATAATCTGAAAATCGGGACAACACATCTATGCATATTAAAAAATTACATTCCTTGACCACAGCCTTGACCTAAGGTTTTTAATTTCCGTTTAATTTTAAAAAATCGTATACACTGAAGGCAATTGTAACTGAAATGTTTATGTTGTCAAGGGATTGTGAAATACAGATTCAAATACATTTCAAAAGAATAAATTTTATTAGTAAACGCATTTCAACAATATTATGCGGAGATGTAGTTTATGCCCAAGATTCTGGCAGCTTTATTAGTGATGTTATATTCTTAATTATTATATTGGAAAACTTAGATTTCAAGACTGTTTAATTGCCCAATGGACCATGCAAATCCATACAAATTTTCCTCGGTGTAGTAATTGCATTTTAGTAATTTCATTCCGTAAGACCAACTTGGGATTTACAAAAGGACCTTTATATTAACATCTCCCATAAACAAATCGATTTGGCTCCCTCCTCAAGGAGTTCTCTCTGCAGACGGAGATATAAAAATAGGTATTCAAAAGAAGAAACTTTATTAATAAATAATCAGTTTGTAACACATTATGAGCCCGGCACATAGAAAATGGAAACAAGAATTCAGTTGCTACGCGATTAGGGGGGTATAGGCACGAAATCGAAAAGATGGAAGTCGACCACTTTATGATTTTTTATTTTGAAAACTTTCTTTGAAAATGAGTTTAAATTGCTTTTTCTTTCTAAGTTGTTTGCCATAAGACAAGCAATTATGTTTGATATGTCGGGATGCTTCAAAGGAATTCGGAAATGGAGGTGCGCATAAAAAGAAGCCAATGATGATTACACATACATATATTTACGTTTGAATGGTTTGAATTTCTCTAATATTTAAAAGCATGTCATTTTCGTTATTTTGAAGCAAGCTTCTTAATTTTTGATTTGACAAACTAACAATATCTCCAAGATTGCCTTCTATCTCGAGGTATACAGATTTTAGCTTCTCTTAACTTATTGCATAAGGACTAAATGATGAATAGTCATATAAAAAAGAAACACATTTAATTTGAGATGCTTTGACGAAATTTTTGTCTAAGATTTTTCTATTCATGTGCTGAATCGTAAGGAAAAAGTTTAATATAAGTGAAATTCACACAGAACGTATGTGCACTAAAAATTTGAATACCTCACAAAAGTGGCACGTTTAACATTCCAACTTCTTTTTCATTTCCAACTTCTCTGAAGTTCTGACGAAAAAGCGGCTCTTATATTATTCAACCCCTTTTCCCACAGCGAGGTTGCTATTCGTTGATTCTTATTTAAACGTATCCAGCTCCATGACCAAAAGAAGGAAGCCGAAGGGAAATTCTCAACTGCCTTGCGGTGAAGAATTTTCAGTTTGTGCCAGTTGACACTGCTCCAGTAGTTCTTGTCTTGAGATATAATTCCTTTTCTCGAAAGAAAGGCACTTTAAGCTCTCCTGTTCCGTCTTACAGCACGAACATCGCGTACCGTACACTCACTCCTTGCGAGATATATGTATGTATTAACTTTCAAATGATTTATCGTTTACTCGAGCAACTTGATTGCTATTTTGTAATCGGAGTATAAATCTTTTATTGTACCGGTATTAGAGAAAATTGCATTTTAGAATTGCGGGCGATCAATTTGTCATAAAAAAAGGGATATTAGGTCAAAGAGGATAAGGTGTATAAATTGTGTTCAGGGTGAAATTACTCACATCCACCAAATAATTGTATCTTAGAAATTGCTTCTTAACGAGGCCTTTCATTCAAAAAGTGTTTCTTGGGAAAGTTAATAAAGTAATTTGCCTATATAATTTATACTTTAAGTTTGATGCTTGCTAAGGCAGGGAAGAGAAGCGAAGTTGCTTGTATAAGTAAATTTGCATTCCCTGCAGTTGGCGTTTAGTGGAACAAACATGGGATTCGAGAGGGAACATCTAAGCAATAATGAATTTATGAACTACCTCTATGTGTGCATGCATGAATGAATTTATGAACTATGTATGTCCCAGTAAGAAAAATAATTAGTTCAAGAGGTATTTTTTAATTTAATTCTTTGGAATAAATAAGTGCTTCCTTTTTAGAATCCAATGCGCTAGAAGAATGCCTTAACTTTGATATGGAGATATCACATAGCAAGGAATCAATTGATTCCGCTCAATAGAACTCAGAATTAATGTAGGTATTATTTCCGACCACGGCTTTTAGGAGCATTATTGATTAATGGCTTCGAGAGGTGATTCTGTTGATATAATTCAAGAAGTTAAATATTTTATAGAAATACGCTGTTATTGTGTTCTTTATAATATTCAGGTTCCGGATGAGAATAATTATTCGCTAGTAGTTGTTTCTTATTGGCATATTTTATATCCTCAATTAAGTATTTGTTGTGGGTAAATAAAATATGCAGATAACGCTATTACAACTGCTAGTGATTACCTACTATTGATTCGTATTGTAACTGCATTCATATCAAAATTTTAGGGGCATAAAACTCAAAATTGCTATTATGTAATATTTATTTTACTAAATTGGAAAAAATGGATCAGTAAATATTTTCACAAACTATTTTATAAGTGATAATAATTCTAAGAATGTTCTAACAAAAAGTCCTATATGAATATTTTCATATTAAATTTCCAATGTTTGCCTCCAATTCATTTTTTATTTGGAAAGAGTCGATAAGAATTCTTTCTTTTACCTACTAAATCTAGAAATTGGAGAGCTGGAATAATCACGAATTCCTAAAGAGCACGTTTATCTTGGCCTATCCTTTCCGGTGGTTTCTTAAATCAATTTATATGACCTGAACCGACCCAAAGACACTTTGTCTATTCGACTTGGATTAAATTTATTCAAAAATAAGACACTAAGCAAGTCACGTCCGCGAACTTTAAGGATAAAAGACAGGGTCATTCCAGAGCATTCGGAAGAGATTTTCCATGCTTAACGGAACCAATCTCTTTTGGGAACTGTTGAACTTTCGACATGTCAGAGTGATTTATCTTATTGTCAGGTTTCCAGTTAGATATTTACATCCTGGAGTGGCATTATATGAATGTGTAAACTAAGTACGTGCAAAATTGTTAAAGATAACAAGAACTACCTTTAGAATGGTTTACAGAGCTTTAAGATAGAGTTTTTGAAGATCCTTAAGTCAAGAAATCATCAACCTCTTGATATTTATTCGTAAAATATTTCTTTTCTTGTGTTCTATCATATCTAGTGATTTAATTTTGATTTGTATTAAGCGAAATAAATAAATATGCATTTGTTTAAGAGGTTTAAAAAATCATTATGGGCCAGAAATATTTTTGAAGAAATAAAGATTTACACCGATGAGTTATCTAGCATAAAAATTTGTAAGATAATAAAGAGCTGTAAAATATTGCAACCGACCTAAGTGAAAAAGTAGCATTATTGTTGATTAAATAGAAAATGAAGTTAAATCAATTAGTACATGAATCAGTTCAAGCCTGTACATAATGAGTAAAAGGATATTAATTATTAATTAGAATGGTCCCTATCACTTCGTAGGCACTCTTCTTCAAACCTTACGTTCATTAACAGGGGCTGCTAACAGCTAAAGTCGCGCGAAAATACGGCTACCTGCTTGAATCAGGGGATTTATGTAAGGTTAAGAGATTTCAACTTAACCTGGGGAGCTTCTTATGTTTCGTTCACTTTGGGCTCCATTGTCCTTTCCGCGCTTATTAAAAATGCAAATTTTGAACCATTAGAGACTTGCCAAATTGCTAATTGTTGCCCCACGTTACTCCTTATCGTGCTCCTGCTTAAACTGTTTTATTTATGGGGTTAATGCATAATGTCCTTTTAAATATTCAAAGAACCAAAATTGTCACCTCCTTACCAAACTACCCTAGGATTCTAAAATGAGGAAATGGAGTTAGGAAATTAACTTTTTTGTGTTTTTGTTTTTTTGAAGATTGAAAAACAAAACCATTTTCATCTATAGAAATGAACCCGAGGTATATATCTAGACATTTTATGAGTCCATGTTGCTCGTAACTTTGCGAACATTTTGTACTAAATTGTGTAAGATAGTAAACAGAGCACTCAGCGCATTCAGTTCTTGGAAAACCAGGAGCGAGCTGAAATATTTTATTAGTCTCACTCCACTGTTGACTATTATCAAACAATATACCTCCCAGAAGTACTTCCGCTCCTAACTGAAGTAGTTGCATCTCAGTTCCTAATCAAATAGTCGTAAAATGAATTTTCACTTCAGAGCCGGATGAAAGCGATGACGGAATACGGTTGAGAATTGCATAAGGGGAAGGTCTTTGTTGTTTCAGGATGTCTTCAAACAACAAGATTCAAACCAGAACGGAACTCATTGTCATCTATGTTCAAGGAATTTCTGTCACTTTACCAGGAGTGAGAAAATAAGGCAATCCCACTGCTTTTAATGCGCTCTCTGTAGATTTGCACCCAGTCGGGAACAGAGAAAAGGCAATCATTTTCCCTTTGATAAATTTCCAATAAATTACTTTCGCAGGGCTTCCTGTCATTGGCAAGTTTTACCGATTTTCCACGCCCTCGGCTGGAATAACTTTTAGCGTCAAGTAAGCCTTTGATTTTTCGAAAGGTTCACTTTGTGCGATTAGTCACATGTTTCTAAAGGCAAATAGAAAACCTGAACGCTTCAATGGATCAAGAGTGATTTAGTCTAGTTTCACGCAATTTACCACCTAAAGATACCTTAAAAGTAAAACTTGATCTTTTGATAAATGAATAAACTCTATGAAGTGATCTTGAAATGAACAAGACTTTTTTTTGAAACATTATCGAATCCCAATCCCAGCTCAAATTTCCTAGCCAAGAATAACTGAGTTTTGGAATAACAAAAAAGTCTTTTCTAAGTCCAAGTGGTTTTGTTTGGTATTACCACGTTTAGTTTTAAATTTGTACTTTTTAGCGGTTTAAGAGGCGATGATAGTAAAATTATAAATTCTAGTACTTTGGATTTATTTATTTCTAAAAACGTGTGGTAGGAAGCTGAGTTACATATCAACAAATAAAAATTTGAACTTACGGTCTATTCGGAAATATTCTTATTATTTAAATAGAGCATAGATGACTGAGACACAGGAGATGCTTGTAACTGATATAACAAAAAAATTCTATTTTAACCTTGAGTATTTCTTACAACTTACTGTCAAAGGAAAATACATCGCTTGCGTTGCAAGTTGTACGTTTTTGTTTGCCAAGCCATCAGAAGGAGCCCGCAGAGGTCAGGCTAGGCACGATTTGCTATAGAAAAATTAAACCGAAATATTCATATCAAATAGATGCCCTATTTCAGCGATTCGTGGAAGTAAAAAGGGAATATGTATACCCTCTCGACCCACGACAATTTTAAACCTTTGTGCAAAGAAAGATTCTCCGAGTCTTTCCAAAGCCGACAGGCTTACATTGTTGGCTTAAATCGAACGAATGGCGAATTACGGAGGCTTTAAGACCTTAGATTGAAACGTCCGATGGAAGACGTAAAGAAGATGACAATCCGAGAATCTCTTCTTTCATTTTTAAATTTGAAAAGTATTAAGCAGGCTTATGACAAGGGAATAAGTTATAAGACCATAAATTATCCCCCAGACGGATTAGGCAAATTGAGGTTGTGCTTTCCCAAAGAATTTCTCCTTTTCAGACATCCTCTCGAATTATGAACAAATTTCCATTTACTGATGGCCCTTTCAATTTTCTTAATGGTAAAAGCCTAAGCACTTCGGGCTTAGTGGACGCGTCTATTTATTTTTTAATATTACTGGTTTCGTTCCATTCCTGATCCAACCAAAGTACTTCCGCCCTTTCATTTTTAGAAGTATCAATTTTCTCAAAAGGTAAAGAATAGAGATCTATGGCACCCTTAACACCTTTTATCACGAAAAATAACTCATTTCCTAATTAAGTACATCGTTTTGGGGGAAAGGATAAGCCGTTTTATTATGATCGTTACGAATCCATCTCCTTTTAATGTATGAATTTGTTAAAGAATTTAGAGTATAATAGTAAATACCACTTTGTAGCTGTAATGAGCTATTTTCGGAATTTTCTGGGCTATTTCAAATGGGATTTCATTATTGCTTCCTTTTGGTTTTTTATTAAAATAATTGAAAAAAAGGTAACAGCAATAACAATTTATGTTACAATAATTTTATTTTGTTTAGATTGTCAGAAAATTCGATTGATTGGAGTTTTAGGGGTCTCCGGTATTTACATACTCCGCTTTTAATGATTTATGTTCAAAATTCATATATTACTGAAAATTTTCCAATACAGGATATGATAGGAGATGGTTTTGGAGTGGATTATTTTGAATTTGGCACCAAATTCTTAAAAATCAATATGGCGGAAACAAAAGGGTTTTAAAGCTTTTACGGTATGTATTAGTGCATATTCTTCGGAAGTAATTGTTGTAAAATATATTCGAATCGTACTGACTTCAAAAAATTTAAAAGTTACTAACATTAATATAAAAAAAAAAAACTAGATGTTCGAGTCGGCTTGGTGCAAAAACTTGCTACAAAACATGGGAGTTTCGGCTTTTGGTAGAGAATCTTAACTTGATGTTTCAATTTGCTTTAAAGTAACCCTTCGAAGAAATTATGAAAAATTAGGCGAGAAAAAAGAGACTACGGGGAGTGTAAAAGGCAATTTATTTTATGGGCCTTAAAATTTATTTATCTTCTCGTTTAGGGCGGCCATAAGTAGCCCATCCGTTCACCGGCGTTAAAAATGCGGTAAAAATTTGACACCCATGAATTATTCATCTGATTCGTACTAAATATAAGGGCCGGCCCGGCAGGCATCTGTGTACTGCTGACAAGCCCGATCATCTTCGTATTATCACTCGTTCATGAATTTTTATTTAAAAATACTCCGACTGTTTACCGGGTCGATAGGAAATCCTCCACTCGAAACTTATATCGGCCGGGCAGCCGCCATGATTCGTCTGAAAGTTCTTTATCCCGGGCCTTTTATTTTCCTTCACCAGCAAATTATTTCCTTTTGCAGGACCTTTTATTACCGTCCGATCGTAAATGGGAGTGGGCTTAGTGCCGTTACATAAATCAGAATTTTATTGCCAGCCTTTATGGATTTTTATCCAGAAATAAACGTTGCCGATTTTCGCTCGAGGGATGCAAATAATATCCCTAAAAATCTTACATAAGTGATATCGGATTTGCTTTCATCGAAAGGTGGACAAACAATTTGAATTTTCCATTTACTACTTATCGACTGAATAAAAAGAACTTGTGCGGCGGATATTTGGGGTACTTGTATTTATTGCAATTTTAGTAGTTGACCAAAGACTATAAAGTAAGGAAATCGAAACGAACTCAACAGAGCTGAATTTGAAGGCGTCTTGGACTGAGGCGATGGAACAGGCTCTTTAAATTGAAATATACATATCTCTCAACAATTTTACACGTACGCAGACGCAGTTGTAAATAGTATTTTTTCGAATTATCTAGTCCAGTCTAGTTTTCAAGGAGACGAAGCAACTCATAATAAGGGATTTACATAACATAACCTTATTCCGATGTAAACTGATTTTTGAGCAAGTTGAATTTCACAATTTTCAAGATTCAAATAAAATAAAAAACAACCAAATACCACAAACTCTTTATGTTTAACAACATTAAAATTTCATACATTTCGGTTTGGCGCCGCAGTCGTATCTAGCGGCAAAACCTGGACGAACTTTTGCATTAATATCGATATTATTAGGCGTACATACTCCTACTCATACATATATGCATATTTGTACTTTAAAAACACACATAAATATTTAGATTAAATTAAAAGCTCGCCACTTCCTAGTTTCTACTTAAGAAAACTCTTCGCAAACAAATAAATTTAAATTTAGGTGTTGGTTCACCAATTTTATTATTTGGTACTTGGCAAGCACACATTGCTCACAATAGTCCTAAGTAAATATTATCTCATCAAATTTTACTGCCTGTAACATTTTAATGAGATCAGGGTATACACAACGCACAGTGTTAATGACCTCCATTGAATATAAAATTTTAATTAAAATTTTCTTATGGTATAAAAATCTATTTGCAAGTGGATTCCAGATTTTAATTAAATAGGTACATATATTTTGTTTATTAAATGTTATTAAATATTGCCGTAAAAATATTCAAGCTTTTTTATTTTACTGGTGGAAAAAGTGGCAGAAATATTTCAGAGACTTGTTGTGTAGCGCTTATCATATGTTATTGTAAAAATATTTTTATATCCTATCTTATTTCCTGTTCTCATCTTTATGCCGAAATATTCATTTTTTATTCACCTTCAGTCTAGTCGTTTAATCAAAAGCGGGACTCCAGATATCGATGATAAATGATGGAGCGACAAGATGAAAATTTGTATTGGCATGGGTAAGTAACACTTGAAATCTAGAAGTCATGATATGAAATGTTTGAAGATTACTTTTTCGGTGTTGAGTCATAAGTGTATTTACATTACAATTTATTTTCCAGAAACTATACTACAGAATTTTTCATCATTACCTGTTTTAAGTCAGCATATTATGATCATTTTCACATATATTTACATATAGACAACTTAACAGCAAGAACCCTCAAGCCAAGCTTTATTTTTTACCCTCATTTTAATACCACTTTACAAAAGAAAACTGAAGGGAAAAATCTTTAAAATATTTCACGATGAAATTCAATTGAGGCAACTCGCTTCTTCCTGTCGGGTTTAAGTGTTATACCCTCGACGTGTTTTCAAAATTCCACCCTGTATCTGTTCATGTTCTGTATTTCGCACACGAAAGATATTTTCTTCTCACATGCGTCCATGAAGTTAGATTCCCGGTCGCTTACAAGAAACAGGAAATGCAGACTGGTAAAGTTAAATTGTAGACGTTAACTTTTGTTATATAAGAACAAATCTCGCTCGACTTGAGAAAACTTCATACTTATTGAAACTTTCATACAATTTGTATTCTGACTGGGATCTGTACTTTTTCAAGCGTATTCGTCCTATGAAACTTTATGAGGAGTAAATACGCAGCTAGGACCTCGTAGGTGGTTCATGTCGTTCCTATCAAAATAACCATGACTAGCCTGAATCGTTTAGCAATTTTTAAGTATTTAAAAACGATGCCTGATACAAAAGGACTCCCAGTCGAGATACGTGACGAGATTCGATAAGTCGGTGTACAGCTGCCCGGAAAGTATGTGGAAAATTCTTATGTTTGCCAGTTTGCCGCTACACTGTTATGGTATTTCGGTCGGAACGTTCGGTGCATTAAACTTATCTTGGAGAGGATGGGAAAAATAAGTACGTGGTCAAGCGGGAAATTGTGTCTTCCACTTTGCAGCGCTGCAGAACATGCAGGTGAAGAGCTCTGCATTGCTGGGCCATGTTCGAACGTGAAGCGAATTTGAAACTTTTCAGACTTTCAGTTACAAGAACAAAGTTTAATGGTTGTATTAAAACATGGAGATCCAATAGGTTTTGATTATCGATTCCAGATGGTTTGATTGAGAGTATATATTTTAAAAATTCATTTTTATGATACCGACATGTGCCTTCTTCCAATATAACTCAATTCTGTAGTTTGGTAGAGTTGAAGCATACATAGTGACAAAGTATGTCAGGTGTAATGTAATAATAAATCAAAGAGATAATCAAATTTTCCTAGTTGCATATTTGTTAGATTTTCCGAGATGTGCTTGTTACTTGTAACTCACTCTAAATTTTCCTACATTCACACAACGTTCATTGTTTGCCACTGTTTTGAACGCAATCAGTAACAACTAATCGATTAACTTCCAGGTTGGATTTAGCCTTGTCATATTCTCTATAACCAAATTATGCTAATTGAATAGATTTAGCATGTTCTCCTCAATTGTTTCGACAGTTTAGGGTGCTCCAGGAAATTGATCTTAAGAGAGGTCAATCATGCGTGCTTCCAATTCTAATTGATCTTTGTCAAAGTAATTTTGCAATCAGAGTGTTCTACTCAGTTATGTCAGAAGCTACGAGTTACCTACTTCCCTTTTCCGATAAAGTGAAGGGCTTATGTGATAAGTTAGTGTATTTGTCAATTAGAAAACGTGTATCTCAGCCATGTAATTTTTAACTTGCTTACATAACTAACAAGGCTTTTTAATTATGTTATGAAATGTAGATATGTATAAAGGAACAGTGTTTGTGAGCGATTGAGGAGATAGTTAAAATCTGTACATATAGAAGTATTTCAAAATTAAAGAAGAAAAACAAATTTGAGAAAGCGAAACGAACACCAAAATAATTTTTTTTAAACATTATATAGGCATGCATAAAATATTGTAAATGACCCGCGTAAAAAGCATAAATTATTCAATCAACTTCGATTTTATCTAGTAGTTATAGTAATAAGAACTGTATGTTTAAGATTGTTTGCTCTATCTACTTCAGTCCGTTCCGTACTTCTTTGCTTCTATTGTATATTAAAAAACAACAACACAAAATTGCAGTAATTACCATTAAAATTGCAAGCCTTACAATTTCGGTGAATACCACACATCAAAATTATTTAGGTTTTAGTAGCCGTAATTAAATCTCATTTTCCAATCGCCACAAATTTCTATCAAATAAAAAATCATACCGAAACCTTACTTGAATATTTAAAGAACCCATGTTCAAAAAATATTTTAAGCAGAACCACCCAGAACATAATTAATCTACATCAGTGTACTTGCAGATTTTATGGTACATGCTTTATAAAATTCTCTGAGGCTAAACTAACAAATTTTCCTACATATTCCACATTGCACAGAGTAAGTTTGGTAATTACAATGCAATTTATTATTACATTCCACTCCAACTCTCAATGTTTATTATTCAGTAATTTAATGTTTCGGATACGAAAACATTTCAGTGTAAAGCATTATTATTCCTACCTGTGGTTTTCCTATACTGAATTGTTTGCAAGCTTATGTTTTGTTCAATTATAAATTGTACAAATTTGAAATCATAAGAATTTTGTGGTTTTTATGAAAATGTACAGAAGTTTTGTTGGTATTTAGGTATATGTAGTTTTGTTCTTTTTTATCACAGAGAAGTTTTAAAACCATTAGCACAAAGTGTGTAGAATTTTTCATCAGTTTAATCTTTAAAAAGGATTGTAAATTAGAAACACCTTTTTAAGTATGCAAGTCTAGTTATTGTATATCACTTTATATTTTATCTATTTCATTAATTTCATAATTAATTTTAATTTAATTTTAACTGAAATATATGTATATCTAATCAACCTAAAAGAAAATTAATTTAGTCAGTTGGTTTTAAATCTTCTTCTGCTAATAGATAGTCATACACTATTCTAATACGAAAATATATTCAATAGACGTATCCAAATTTAAAATTTGTAGTATACATACATATATGTAATATGTAGTTCCTATGGCACCTATATTGGGTGGCAACAGTACGTTAAGTAAAACATCTTCGTAGCAACGTAGCAAGACGTTTCATGGACAGCACCACTTAAGCTACTCAGAGAACTTAAGAAAATTGAAGCCAAACACACATTTGTGCTGTTGGATGAATTTGTGCACACACCTTATGTCACAGTAAGGGAAAAAAGCATTTCGCAATTCATTCGTTAAAATTTTTATGTTAAATTGGTTCTTTATTTCTCTCTCGTGTCGTGCTGAATGCACATCTAGATGACTCTAATTTGTCCATTCCATTATAAGAGTGAGTTTGTGAAAACTACTCGTATTACCACTTACGTGAGGAAGCACTTGATTTCACAAGGACTTATGGAGTGCATGACAGTGGGACCAGCTCCAGTGGCGTACAACCGAAATAAACTGACTGGGAAGCTCGTTAGCCGAGATTGATCCGGTCAATTATCGAACTTATGAGCCGTATTTTATTTTACCCAAATAAAGCACCATTCTGGAAATAATATTTCAGTAAAATTTAATGTGTTGATTAACCATATGAAATCCATATAGAAGAAAATACCTAGAACTAAGAACCTTGTAACGTAGAATGAAAATTGAAGAATTAATTCATAAAAGTCCATTAAATTAAATTTATTCATTTACATACATATAGCATAAAAACATGTCACACAAAATATGTAGGTACCTATATTTGACAGGAGTTGCAAATAATCCTAATATTTTTAGGTAAAATTATTGAGATAATTCGTTCCCAAAATTAAAGGTTAAGCTTTTATGCAATAATACCTACATAAATACTTTTACTCCTCCTTGCTATTAATTACGTATTTGAGTGATCTACATTTTTGTAACAAAATCAATCTTTCGTGATAATAGTACATATACCTATGATCATATACTTAAACATCGCGCATAATTAAAAATAATTTGTGTCAGATTGATGTTGACATTCTTGGAAGATCTATGTTTGGTACCCGTACTCCTATCTCCAAATATTTTCAATTCACTTAGAATAGTGTCGAGCATATTGCAATCAAAATTCCAGCGTCAACATTCGTTCACTCTGTGACTAAAGTTAATCCAATTCGATTTCAATCAAGCAAAGTAGTGCGGCGAAATATCAATCATAAAATGCAGATTAGTTTTCCGCCGAGATGCTATCACAAAATGGAATCCCCCAAGCCGGTCCAAAGGTTATGGCAATTCTTTTAGCCTTAATATCTATGAAAATTGGAAATGACAGCTGTTGGAAGTAAGGCGATTATGGCTTGTACCATGACTGTTTCGCTTCAAATATTTGGAACTCTGAGATAGAAGAAAATTTCATTTGCTTTAACACGTCTTATACATATGTGTGCCCTAGTTTTGATGAAAGCAGCGCTGCAGTAGGTTTATATACTTGCTGATTTATAGTTATAGATTCTGAATGAACTGAAGGAATTCAGTTGCTACCTTTTATATCAAATATAAAATTGATTTGATCTTTCATAAAAGACAATGATATTTTATAAAGCTCTTTCGAACATTGTGAATTGATGACGTATATTTTAAAGCATTCACCATGAAACAATGCAAAGTTATGAAAAGCTGTGGCTGCATCTTATACAGTGGAGAAGTCTGTATTGGGAATACCTTAAAATTATTAATAAATGAAATGACCTTTTAATTTAAACCTTATCTTAACTTATGAGAAAATAATAAAAACTTAACTAAACTAAGTAAAAATCGAAAAAGTATATTTCGAAAACATCATAATTTCCCATATTAAAAAAAAAAAGAAACAAGTGTTCTCCAGGGTTATAGAGTTTTCGCTGAGTTTGCCACAAAATTCGTGCGTTATGGAAGCATCAATCCAGTAAAACTTTTATCGTTTTTTTACGACAATATTTAGTTCTTGACGTTGTGTGGTTGAGATATGTAGTTGCTGCAGAATCTCATAAAAAGAATTATGTTTAAACAGTGGCTATAAATCACCTTCTTCTTCTAGAATCTAATAAATTCCACAAAAACGTGCCAATACATAAATCCGTACCGCCCTGAGCAGCAATTCCTAATATTTGGAATTGGGTGAGAAATACATAGAACTTCAGAGAGCGCATAGTGGTCCGAGTTCAAAAATTATAATTGGATAAAATGTACACAGATAAGGAAGCTCATTTTGCCAACATTGTTTTACTTGAGAAGCCACTCCATTTTGCTGAGTTAATCTTCATCCATCTTAAGAAGAATGAAAAAAAATGCGGAATCTGTTCTCTTTGTAAAACAGTTGCTGGTTGACAATTTACATAAAATCCTCATCCATATACAGGCTGACATGGCCGCCTCATTAAGATGCTGGCTCCAAACAAGGTGCCTGAAAACTGCTGCTGAAAATTTTGTCACTTGTAATAAGTCACGAAGGCTCACCCATGCGGGGGACAGGTAAGTGACAGGTTAATTTTAAGAAAGTCTTGAAGAATTTTTACACTTGATAAATTGAATTTCGCACTCAATGATTACTTTTTATCTCCTGTGTCACAGCAACATTTTTGTAGTGTGCCCGGACAATTTTTGAGAATGATGCTGAAAAAAAGACGCAAGATTTTATGGTAGGCGGAAATATGATGAATTCTTTTATCACCATAATTCGGGAAAAGCCATCACACCTCTTCCCGGGCAGGGTGAATATTGAAAATTTACATAGTTGCGGGAGAAATACTTCCGATTTAATTGGAACCCCGCTGTAGAAAGTAAGCTGACTTTCTACGAAATCACTGGATTTATTTCATTTCCCAGTGTTGGTCGGTACCAGATTCATTCGCAAGATATATTCGCTCTTCACTCTAAATAACATTTAAATTAGATTTACCTTGATATATTGAGCAGATGTCGAACAGCATTATTGTCCAAAGTCCTGGAGCACTCCACCGGCACTTGTGTCGTTACTCGAGTGATGGATGAGAGTCGCTGCTTAAAAGATGGCTTATGAAAATCTTGATTGGCTGTGATTACGTCAATAATCCCTAAGCTCTTAGAGCACTTCTATTCACTTAAAGTAAAAGGCGGCATTACTTATCGCAGCTACGGTAGCTTAATACAGGGTAACTTTATACCATTTTCATCTTAATGGAAAGGGACTATAATATTTTGGAAAAAAAGGACCTGTCAGAATTTCCCTTCTCTAATAATGTTTTGAGAACGTCTAGTCTAGGGAAAAATGACGTGGATTTTGACAGCATTCGTTTTTTAATTAATTTAGGAAGCTCCTGTTCCTTCGTCTATTTAGAATGTATTGTGTATTGTCCCTCATTGTTTTATTAAATACATTATACAATGAAGAAGAAACTAACACTATAAGCCAATAAATCAATGTTTTCAATTTGAGCTGCTAGAATACTTCTTTTAACAGCGTAATTTTTCAATATCAAACTCTTATTTATGCAGTATGAGAACCGGCTTTTTCCTCTTTTCTCTCTTGAGACTATGATAAAACAACGTCAGAATTGTTTTTGCGTTCGACTGTATTCAAGGGTCGATCAATTCTCCTGAGTTATTAAATAATTTTAATATTTCCGTTCCAGTTCGCTCTTTGAGGGAATATAACTTCTTCGACGTTCCTCAGCATAGTACCTAGCAACTACGGTTTGCACGAGCTAACTGCATCTGAATATATATTGTGGAGTTTTATTTATTTATTTATTTTAATCATTCTAAACGCCAGATTAAGAATTAGCTTTGCTGCTGTATAGTAATTAATTATATTTAGACTATAAACGAACTCAATATATGCATTTGAAAAATTTCTCACATTGAAACTTGCTACATTTTCCAAACTTTCCAGCTTTGTTTTTAAATTTCTGTGTCTCGAACGGATTTGAATTCCATGAATTACTTTTCTTAAGTTGATTAGTAACCACTGTGTGTTGATCTACGTACTTAAAATTCTTAGAACGGTATTCAAAGAACATTTCATATTTAATAGATAATCCAATCAGGATTATTTGAGAAAACTTTCGACATGAGTTGGTCTAGACGCATACTAAAAGCTACCTTTTAGAAGGGCAGCAGAGTGCCCGATTTACTAAATTAAATTGAATCTTATATGATTCAGAGAAATGGCTAAAAGGAATAATTCTATGATAAACCTAGAAAGGCCAATGGTGATTTAAAGGATTATGGAGTTCTAAGACGGTGTAGAAAGGCTTCCTTAATCTGGTTATTTTATTCATGAGGACATAAAATAATTCTATTTCCAATTAAAAGGGTCTAAACACCTTTTCGGCTCAGTGCGTCAGAGGACAGATGACATGTGTTCCGCTCCCAGAGGACCTTCTATCAACGAAATTTATTAATAAAATATGTTGCCTAACGACCTTGATGGATAGCTCCAGTGATATACACGGATTACGTTTTATTTGTGCTCAAGAGGTGTTAATTTGTTCTAATAAATTATATTGTCACTCGCGCAACCCTAAAGCCCCTATTAAAGCCATATTTTCAGCTAGTGTCCCGCGTCAGAGTGATAGACCTGCTCTGGAGGACCGGCTCGAAATACGGAACTATGTGAGCTCCTTCGGGGTAGTTGTCGTGGCATGAATGCGATGTATCGAAGGCACAGCTCCACTCGGTCATCAATCATTGCCTCCCTGTGTTTGAGTTGCGTGTAATACTTTTTTGCCGTGCCTTCAACTACTTTCGATTTGTTATTTATGGCCTGAAATCTTTAATCTAATTTAGAGGAGTAGTTTTTCTTCCGTGGAGAGGTCGTCTTCGGGACTATTTGTTACCTGTCATCGTCACGTGGAAGGTGATAAAATACTCTTATCCAATTTGACTTAATTAGGATCGAGCACAGCCTTGAATTCTAACAAATTACTTCTTGCGGCTAAGACGGGGTGTACGAATAATTAGCCGCTCGAACTTCTTCTCTGCAGGAACAGATTTCTAGAACATTATTCCTAGTTTGGATGTAAAACGCAATCGATGTAAAATGTAAAAAGGCGAGTTAACATTGATGCCCAATAAATGTTTCTAAACGATTTCAAATGTATACAACATATTATCAATAGCTAATAGCTTCATAATAAATTTAGTCACTAAAGAATACAAGATGTCAAAGAGAAAAAAAAATCTAATTGATTTTAATCAACTTCCCGTCCTTGTTAACTCTCTCTCCGGCCATCGGAATCTCTCAGACCCATCATATATCTACTAAAGTTCTATTAGCAATCTGTAAGGATATTTTTGTTATTTATGTATATTCCAAATAAGTGAATAAATTGATTGAAAGGTAAGTTGCTATACGTAATTTTGTTAAACGAGAAGTGATATAGTGGCTCCGCGGCTTAAACTGGTAATTAATTTTTCATATATTCGCAAATTTGCTTCTATGCTCAACCCTCTACAAAACTTGTTAAAATTTATGTTAATTACACTACAAAGCCACAACCTCATTATTATAAAAATATGTGATTTAATTTATTGTGTATTGATGCTTGTATACTATACTTGCAAAGTACCTAATCAGTTTTTAATCCACGTCAGCTCATAAATGATAAAGAGAATGTAAAACAACGAAATGTTAGCTGGTCACGGAAATAATCAAATTGTACACAAACATTTTAATAACCTTCTGCGGGCAATTTGCTTTTAATTACGGTTGGTCACAAAATAGTTTTGCAAATTATTCAAGGGAAAAGTTTCATCAGTAATTTATGCCCCCTCATGCCCAGCCTAATTTTACATCACCCCTGATAAGCGTGCCAGAAATTTTCACCACCAACGCGCCAAACTGAGAATCATTTAAAAACGCGAACGTGGAGCATTTAAGTTGAATAACTTTGTGGAGATTTAAATGGTAATATAAATCATCCTCCTCCTTCTTTGATGCACGATTTTATAAATATCCTACCGAGTGCGGGGATACAGAGATAGCTTCGTTTCCTGTAGATGCACATTTATTTAATGCGGGCTTTAATTCCTCTGCTTATTGGCATATCAACCATAACTATGTCGATTTCGAACGAGGTGAAATAGTGCTTCCACGCTTTACATTTCCTGTTCACGTCGGAAATCATAAACTTCATACGGTAGAGTAGTAATCCTGGCTACCGCCGAAGGGACGAAAGGATCCAGCGAAGTGCAATGCCAACCGCTCCTTCCGCAGCTGATAGCAGTCGAGCAGAGCCTTTGTCTTCCGCAGGGAATTGTCAAACATTTCAAGGCTAATCTATAGTTTTAACGCCCTATCGAAGGTATAGCTTGCCCGGCACACCGGAGTCCAGCCAACACAAACAATCGGATCTAGACAATGCAATTATCGATTATGCCGATACTCCTGAGCTTTAGCAACGTCGATGTATCATATCTCTAAACCTACCGCAGTAATTTTTTAAATTGCCCTTATCAAAATAACCAAAATGTTTGTTTAATTGCTGGTCCTTTTCGAGAATCAGGTTAACAAATATTCATCCCATTCATATTTTGGCGCTAAGAAAGGCTCTACCCGTACCTTTCCGTTTGTTCCATAATTAATTTTCAGCTGATAATCATTTTGCAACAGATGCTAATTTCCAAGGCCGAAATTTTTCCTTTTTTCGTAAAAAATCGTCCACATCTAAATTGAGGGTAATTTATACTTTAAAGCAAGAAGGTTTTTGGGATCTGTAGGAAAAAGGACTCTGCCTGTTGCAGAATTCGAATTCAACAGCATTACATAATCGGATCTCTGCATTTAATATAGAGAAACTTTTCTAAACTTTTATCCTATTTTTCACATTTCACTGCTTTCCTATAAAAATCGATCTAAATCTAATCCCTTAAGATTTCGTCAATACTTTCTACTTGCATAGTACGCCTGATAGCAGACATTTAAATGGGAGAATCTCTCGCCAGTGACACATATAAAGGGTACGTGTCAAACGGAAAAGTAGTCCCTGGTCTTCTGTTGATAAGTTACATAAAAGTGCACTCAAACGCTTTATGATTTTTCATTGAAAATGACAATTGGAGAAACTTTTAAGAAACTTGTGAATTCGTGCTTAGTCACACAACAAAACAATATTTTATTTTTTTTTAGGGAACTTAAACACGTCATTTGAATTTTCAAAAAGATTTCCTTTGCAAATGCATTAATGTTTGAGATGTTGTATCTTGTTTCATTTTACCTATTTATTAGATTAATGCGCTAATATAAATTATAAATACTATAGCAATTATTTACAACAATTTAGTTTAAGGTTAGTTTCAAGGTACACCTTCCACAGCAGGAAACAAAACAAGTCACTGCGAGAGCATGGGAAACACCGAACTTGTTTACAGGAATGAATTTGTCTAAGCGTAATTAAGTGTATGTAGATTTTTGTGTGTCTGATAAGGATTTTAACCGATTTTTGTTTGTCAGACCTTACCCGATTACCCAGCTACCTTATGTTTATGTAGTGACGAAAATTAGAAAATTAATTCTAGCTTTAATTAGCCGTATGATACCTGATCCCTTCAGTTCAACTTTTCACTTTTACTACCTTATTTCAAAACAAAACTATAAAACTTTATAGGACTGTAACTTACAATCCTTGCGTTTATCCCACCAGACTTCGTAAAACATTGTCATTATGTTATAAATGACTTTTCCTGCCCAGAAGGATACTTAAATCACAAAATTAATTCTAAGGTTTAATGCCTGACAAGATAAACCTTGTAGAGTAAACACAGAAAGGGTTTATCGGGACGGATGAGATGGCCCAAGTATAAATTTTAAGAAAAAAAAAAAAAAATAACTGGGCATAAATAAATCAATTCCCCAGAAAAAAAAAGTAAGTCGGACCCTTTTCTGAACTCCTGAATCTAAGAATTGTCCAGTGGAGAAAACAACCCGTCTTATCTGATTGTTGGTCAACCGTTTTTAACTTTTCGATCTCTTCATCGCCAACTTTTGTTTTATGGGACATAAAAAATCGTGAAAACACCAGGAAAGTGTTAGTCACAAAGAGGAAGGGTTCAGTTGCCTTTCACTTGGTTTTCCTCTATGTGTTGAAATCTTAAAAAGGGACTCATTTTAAGAGTTGACGTTTTTTCAACCATTAAAATAAACATATGTAATAAAAAGTTTCATTGGTAAGGGCTAAGAAAAAGTATCTACAATTCCAACTATCTCATTTACTCTCATTTACTTTTCCTATATAATAAAAATTAATGCAGTGCTCATTAAAGTAAAAGATCCTGTCTTTGAAATTAAATAAATTTAAAAAAATGCAGACGTGTGTTTATAATACAAAATTGTGCAATTATATTTTAAAGTATTCAAAGGCAAAAAAAAAAGTTTTTATTGCAAATTATGGCTGCAGCAAGTTTACAGCTAACATAAATTTCTGTACCAATTTTGTTATATGACAAGCACAAAAATGTGGGCAATGGGAGACATGAAAAGCTATGCAAATTAAGTTCATTTTAATCACCCAAAGTTCACTCAATAACATAAATCAGAATTCTGAAAATTATTTATTATCGTCGATTGGTATTTTATTTACGTTCAACTCTAGGCTATTGAGGAAGAATTAAATGATTTTTAAAATTAATGTAATTTGTTATATGTATTTAGAAAAGTGAGCCATATAAAGAGAATATATTTTGAAATAACTACGATTATTATTAATTTGATTACTTAAATAGCTTAGCCTAAATTACTTGTGATAATATAATTATAATGGTAGGT
This sequence comes from Machimus atricapillus, assembly GCA_933228815.1. Lineage (NCBI taxonomy): Eukaryota > Metazoa > Arthropoda > Insecta > Diptera > Asilidae > Machimus > Machimus atricapillus. The sequence continues at coordinate 28,406,022 of OW121786.1, read as the reverse complement.
AATGTATTTCAAAAATACAGAAAATTCTGAGGTCTGAATATTTCATGATTCCTTTTAGCAAATTATTCGCTGAGACCAACAAACAAAAAAATGAATTTCTATTATTCAGAGTAATCCATTTATGACATAAGAAGTTCATTCTTACATTCAATGTATTTATCCAGGCAAACTATTGAACAATTAGTGAAACAAAAATTCAAATTTTTCTCACTTTACTCGAACTGCTTGAGAGTTAAGGAGCTCTTTGGTCCCAAAGCAATTTTTTCTTCCCTCGAAAACCGTTTCGGCTCTTATTCAGGATTTTTAGTCGTAAAGTTTTTTTTCTTTTCACCATAAAATCACAGCCTATGATAGCTTACCGTCAATTAGAAGCTGGGGAACCATCTAGCCGTATTTTTATAACTCGAGCATAAACTGAATGGGTCCGGGACCTAGGAAGCAAGACAAGAAGATTTTCAGAGTATCGCCATTAGCATATCCATCCGGCCCAGTGTTTCGCGCAATATCTTAGAATGGCTTTAGCGAATCTGCTTATGGCATGCTATTTAAATTTATAATCGTCGGAGACTCTCTTATATTTCATAAAAAGAAAATTACAAAAAAAAGCCATCTGAATGGAAAGCCGACCTTAGTGTGGTTCATTGTGATAGGGGAGTTTGAGTTTTAATATTTTTTGGAGGATGTCCCAGGTCAACACTGAAACGGATATAGCAAATTTTTCATTATTTTTCTTCCATTTTCAAAGGAAGGTGTGGCCTTATAATATGCGGTTAAATGAAGTGCACGACAAACGGAGACACGCTTTATAGTGATTTATTCGGTCTAAATAACTTTTCCATTAGTGGATTTCTTAGCTCGAATTGGCTTTTGGTAACTTTGCGTTGACTTTTTTGTGTTGTGGTTTTCAAGAAGGCTATGAAAAGGCGGAAATATAAAAGACATTTTAAAGTGGCTAGGACATTTATAAACCTCGTCTTCTTCAAGTTATGCATTTCAGTATTAGAGGACCAATTAAAAAAGGCCATTAAGGTTGTCGCAATCTTATCGTCTCTATTGCCGCGGCCGCACTTTTCCGCAGAATTCTTTTAAAACAGGTATCCAACTTCTTTGTTTCATTGAAAAATGTCAGCTAGAAGTAGAAAAATAAAGGGCTCTTTCAAATATTACGTGCAGACGTAAGGACAGATAAGAGCACATCGGGTAAGATAAGAAGTGGAATAAAAACCACTCTAATCGTGAGGAGGACCCACGTTTTCTCGCTTACAAACGAGGAAGAGAATTTATTTGATATTTCCTTTCCTCTGGAGCAAATCCTCGTCGGCGGACTGAGCAAATATTTAGCCCGGATCGAGGAGGACACTTCTTCCATTACAAAGTAGCAATTTATCTATTCCCCGGCAACTATCAAAAGTTGATGAATGCGAGCACAAGTTGGCACTTAGCGCTTAATTACTAAAACTGCGCTGGCTCCATAAAAGTCGGTTTGATTTTCAAAGGCGTTTCGTCGCTAGTCCGGATTACGTGAAGTGATATTTTGAAGAGTCACGTTCAGAGTTGCGAGAGATATAAAATTCTTTTGATCATAAAACAATGGCACTTCGTCTACTTAAAATTGATTCAGCGTAAGTGCTCGAGAGCCGCTGATTAAATTCAGTTTGGTTTTCGTGAGAAGAGGAGAATGTTTTATACTTTATACGAAAGCGGGAATATTTATTTTACTTGGCGTAGATTGTAGAATGTTATTTAAGTACTCTGAATTAGGTTTGCATTCTATATCAAAAGTCGCAAAGTTTTTTGGGCGCCGATCTAATGACGCCTAGTGATACATTGGCACTGTTTATCTACTCTTCCTAAATGTCCCAAATAACGATGTTTCATGAAAGCACCTATTAATGTCCTTATTTGCTGTAAAAGTGTTACAATTTATCACTTTTCTTCTTGAAAAGCACTGTTTCTTTTCAAAGAAATTCTCCTTGTTTTTAAAAATTAGTTCTTTTAGAGTGCTTCGTTTCTTGTAACTGGTTGGATTTGAATTTTTTATTTGATGCAGACCATATCTCTGTTGTTTTTCGAAAGTAAATAGTCGAAAATAAATTTCAGAAAAATATTTGCTTTTGATAAACATGCTTACATATTTTATGTTAAGTGGTTCAAACATTTTTCGAAGGAAATGCTTTTTCCGATTTATTTCAACACAAGCAACCATTTTATTTCTATTTCTTATAAATCAGTTCAATCAAGGACTATGAACATCATTACAATACAAGAATAATTTAAGTGTAAATTGAAAAGTAAAACCGCAAATGAAATGAAATCGTGTCTTCAAGTCTTTTAAAATTTAAGCACTGAAAGATAATAAAATTCTAGATATAGTATTAGACTTTAATTTTGTTGCGCGTTGTATATTTAAATATTATAATTTATTTCACAGTGTTTATTTGAGCTTATTAGCAATCACCATATATAATCACTTTATCTAATACGTGTTGAACTAAAAATATTTTGCACTCAATATTTAAATTAATAAACTCACAAAATTATAATAAATCTTTTACTATTAACTATTTATTTAATGTTTTTAAAACATGCGTTGACTGATAATATTCATTCATTTCAATTCATGCTTCATAAAACTGATAAATGAAAATATATTTTTAAGTGGAGCTGAATTGCGACTTGATGCGGAGGCTTTATCGCGAAGAGTGGCTTACGTAGTCGCGGCAACCGAATTTGAATATTCTAATCCTTATCTCTGGAGTTTGTAGACCAAACATATTTAAAATTATTTACAAAAATAGAGAATAATAAATATTGTATAGGATAAGAAGGAGATAAATACATTAAAACTATAGCAATGTATCAAAAATGTATAATTTTAGAGGAAAGGGCACGGTAATACATACTTAGTAATGTTTCAAGGATCCGATTGATATGTGTTGAAATGATTAATTAAAGATTAAGATTAATTTAAGTAATGTACATACATTGTATATACATACATATATGCCTAATGTAAAAGGATAAGATAATTTTCGACAGATAAATCATAATTAAACTACATATTCAGGATAAGGCAGAAAAGTCAACGTTTCTTAAATCAACAGTATAAGCTTTCCTCCAGATACATTCCTCCATCTCTTCGACGATGTGTCGGAGTTATTACTTAATATTGAAGAAATTCTTCTCATTCTTGAAAATCGAATTCATATCTGCTGGATGGATGTGTGCCCAAGAAAGCCGAGTGTGGTCCCTTCGCATTCGATTGGCAGCCGGGCTGAGTGCGAGCGAAGCTATTTCCCAGGATTACCACATAAAATCCCCAAACTGAGTTATACGAATCCATTGCACATGGAGGAAGTTTATTTTTTCAATTTTGTGGCTTCGCAGAATATTTCGGTGGGAAATTGCTGATGTTAAAAGCTTGACCTTCATAAATTATTCGTCGACGGCGCCGCAGCGGAGCACCCCAGCAGGGGAAGTTATCCCGTGTCAATGGGTAGCCAGCTCCAAGTTATTTCTGCGTTGCGGCCGTTGCCGCTGAATTGTGCCGGGTGCGTTCGGAAGGATCCTTCCTGTTTGACTTATAAGGTGGAAATGGGATCCAATTTGTCCTGCTTTTACTGATAGACTCTCGAGAAAGTTCGGTGCGGTTGCGGGTATATCGGGGGTTCAATGATCCTTGAAATTGTGCTGCCTGGAGAAATTGATATTGGCAACGAATTTAAAATTCAAACCTCAACCAAAGAGCACATTTAAAGTTTCATCATGGGATGAATTTTTCACGTAAACCGAATTTATTTAAATTATCTGCTCCGATTCGCAGGAGATTTGATGGCACCACCTGGCTTTGGGGCCGAGATTGCAATTTGCACTTTTGGCGAGAGTTACGGCTTCACACGACAAATTGAAATAGATTTATGTCCTGACGCCGAGCACGTACCAAACGGAAGTGCCTTTGGGTTTACGGCAATAAAGGACCCGCATTCTTCTTTCCCCCGCCCTACTGAGAAGGTAATAAGTCATTCTAAAATGGCCGCAAATGTGGCCACAAGATTAAATGCCGAAATGTTAATTTAATGGATACAACCAGAGTAATTGTCGACCAGTAAAAATTCAAAGAAGTGAATAGACACGAAATCTCAATATGTCATGACATTATGTAAATCGGGTTTACGATTCGCTGGATTTCGAGCCCTACGTCCCCGTGCAGGCCACGCGGCGGCATTACCCCACCAGAGGATTGTAACCGACAACTTTAATTACCCTAGGTTCCATCCGAGCCACTGGGAAGATACCAGCTGATGGCGCTTTACAGCTAATTAGAAGCTTATGTAAATTGCGATAAACATTCGCCGGGTGAAGTTTCGGTGTCGCGGGCTTATCACGTCACGCCGTTCATCAATGCAACGCTCCAGTTCCAAGTTACGGCCCTCCCGGGACCATGCACGAAAGTGTGTTACTGCTACTTAACAGTGATAAGCTCTTACAAATGCCGAGCTCCCAGCAAATGTGATACTAATTAAGTGCTAACCTGTCGCCCTCGAGATAAGTTTAATTCCACATTTCAAGCTGAAATGAATCCGGCTATTATCATTCAGCAACTAACCAAACCTTATTGTTCTATGGTCCTTTCACTACAAAATTTAGTCTGTCATTTGTCATTTAATTTGCTCGAAATTAGACACTTGTCCGGAGTTAAACTAGTACTTAACAATAATTTTATTACTATACAAGGAGCTAAAAATTATAAAAATTTCATTTGCTTAGGGTTGGATACCATTGCTATGTAACAGAGTCTTTTTGGCTACAAATTCCATGAAGTCATTAAATGAACTTTTTATGCATGGCTAATTAAAAGTCTTGAAAATCGTTTAATTTTTACATCTACTTATTTAAAGGAATTCGAATTTTCCAGTTCAAATACCTATTTACATACATGTTAGAGCAGGATCCATATGTGTGCCGTGGGAAGGATTATTTGCATTATATGATGATGATTAATTTATTTATTCTTCTACATTGACGGAGCATGCTCGAATTTGCGAAAAATTGGATGTTGATTTTAAAAGTCCCTGGAGTGGTGGTAAAGTACCTAGATCTACAGATCAAAGAAACAATTTCGAAAGAAGAAGTATTCTTAGAACATCTATCTCTTAATTCCATACTTAAATTGCTTCAACTTTTCTTGTACACACAAAAAATAACAAGAACATATAAGAAAATCACATAAATCTTCAATTTATAATCATTGCGGAAGATATACAGAACATTTACGAGGGATTTTATAGAATGTTATTATACATACATATGTGTAGGTTAGGTATACATCAAGTAATACGAGATTAGAAAAACTAATTATGTCACTGATTCGACCTTAAAAGGATCCCTTGAGTACGAAAATTTGAATGCTCAAACCACAAAATTGCAGATGCAGTCAAGATTACCCTAAATATTCCATCGTCAACATGAAGCACGTTAATTCTCTAATCTCCAAATTTGTAGGAATTTGTATGAATATTTAAATAAATAAAAATAGACATGTAATATAAAAACTTCTTATTTAATTAATTATGTTATAAATTTTCTTATTGCAGTTTTCAAAGCATTCCAACGTATAGCATTTGACGCATAATAAGAATGTTAGAACGGAGGATATTTAAATATCTATATACATACTTACATATTATTTCTACTTTTTGATTAGGTACAATGGCGTAACAAAATCACATTGATATAAGTAAAAAGGCATTTATGAAAATTAAGATTGACTTACGACTTACATCATGTCGAGTCGAGACATAATCAAATTTATCAAAAAAAAAAACGCAAGTGTTGAATAACTTTTCTGAAAAAAGATTTAAAATGATGCAAAATTCTATAAACAGCCATAAATATACCTACAGAATATGAGTTTACTAATTTGACCCGAGAGAACATTGACAGGGTCTGAATAAAGATTTTATTTATACCTAATAGAATTGAGACACGCTTCATTTATCATTAGTAAATTCAAAAATACATAAAATTGCTTTATTTGCAGAGTATTTCCATATAATCGAATTTTTATAAGACATAAATAATAAAATGATCCTTTTAAACAGTTTTTTACAGAGGTGGAACAGTTTAAATAATATCTCTTTTGTCGGCGAATAATTTAAAATTTATATCTTAAAGTTGAGACATTTAAAGTTACAGTTCATTATAACAATATTTTTCATCCTCAGTTATAAAGTGAGATACTTAGTGCCATAAATTTCCACTCCATTTATATAATGTTTTTTCTAAAATGTACCCGTGAAAATTGCAATTGAATCGATTTTAACTTAAACTTTATACCGTAAAGAAAAGCTAAAAACGATTTACTTGAATTGTAGAATCGTCGTCTATTACTTTCCCGCAAACCATAAGCGAGGCTCATCACGTTTTGTATTATTTCATAAAAATCCCAGTAAATCTTCTCATACTGATTACCACAGCAGTTTTCCAGCCTCAATAAAGCAGAGTCAAACCGTAAAGATATCCATCAACAATTCCCGGTTAGTGCGAGGATTATTTGATTGATTTCTGCAATTTTTCTTTCGTAAAAGTAATTCAGCAGAGCCTATGGAATAGCTTTGCAGACAGGATATAAATTTTATGTGCAACGTCTGGCCTGCGATGGCGAAACCTGGGCGTTTTCAACTACGGAAAGGAATCCTCAAATTAGCTAAATTATGGATGGTCACGTTTGAAGGGTTCCACTTAAGGAGAACACACCTAAACCTGGGGAGGAATACGAATTACATTTTATTTTTTACCTTGTTAGATTCCACCTTTAACGTGCATATCTTCTGGGACTCGTGAGGGTAATGTGGGGCCATTACTATACTTTAATTCTTTTTGTAGTCTTCATGGCTTTCTATCGGCCACATAGAGGAGCTATTCTTTGAGTCTTTATTTTATCGTAACGAAAATGTCCTGCTTTGATTTGCATTTATTGCCCACCTGGTCGCAAATTCAAAATTTTTATTACAACATAAATAAGACACCAATTTACATATTGCAATTAGTTAGAATGACATGGTTTTTAATTGTAATTGCTATAAATTAATTGCTGCGGTTACAGAGCCGCAGTAAGCAAAAGAGCTACCCAGTGGATTAATCAAATATGTTTGAACCGGAGTTAAAAAGCACGCAGACTGCAAACCTTTACAACATTGGACCTGCAATTTATTTAATCCTTATTTATTACTACATTTGACATGAGTTTTATAGATTTTTCAATTTTCGATATTTAAGTGCCTGCTCGTTAAAGTTACGATTTATAATTGTAGGTGGTGAATATTTAAACGAATAATTCGTGCTGGAATATTAGATCGATAAATAATTCATTATCCATTTACACGTAAATGGGTAGGAAAAATGTTTTTGATGATCAATTTGTGGTGTATGTATAATTACTTTATTTTGTATATCAACATTTTTAATGAGTTGGCTTTTGGGTTAGCTCTTTTAAAAGATATTTGTAATGTTTATATGAGGTCAGAAAGAATAACCATGCCCGCAGCCATTGTTTGTCACCAATTAATTTGTGTTTATGGGGTTTCGCTTTGATTTATGTTATACATCGTGTAATATGCACGAAATAGCTCGCTTCTTAATACTGTTCACATAGGACCCTAGAGGGCTTTCATAAATCCTTTGTAAAGTGTAATAGGTATATGTATGTATACTTATGTACATACTATTTGTAATACATGTACTTACGTATATTACTTGTTACCAGTTATTAACGTAAAATTAAATTATGCAATGAGGTTTATACTCGTACTACAGCATGTCTGTTGTTTTAGTGTTAATAGGTACTAACCATTAAGGAAACCATATTCAAGGGTATAAGGATCTCAAGAATCATCAAATAAAATTCTCATAAAATTCTAACTGAAAGTGGGCTAATTTACAGTGTTAGTTTAAGATTCTTTACTAGCATTTTAAGTTTATTTAGTATTGAAATTAGTAACAATTCTTACAACAAGAAAAACTCTTTTTAAATTCCGTCTACTTTATTTTTAGGATGGTATATTGTACCTATTTTCATTTTCAAGTCTGCTTAGAAGTCGTTCGCTGTTACGCTGTTCATTCAATTGACGAAATGACTGAAATGTTGTTAACTTGATTAGATCTATTTACAAAATGTAGTAAAATCAACGTGACAGTTCTGAAAATAGATGGCCCTAAAAGGTTTCAATCAAGATCTGAATATAAATTAAGGTCCGGGTGTATTACGAAAAGTACTAAAATTTACAAGTAATGTTGCCGCGCAGTGCTTCTGCAAGTCGATTCAAATGTTCAGCACTTAAGTCAAATTAATTTCATATCAAAAGCAGTAATGGAAGAAACAGACGTCTGTTCAGACAGCACATCTCCAAACAATTTCTCTGATTTTATCCTTAATGTAATTTCCCTTTAATTGCCCTGGTTTCATCCGGGAGACCTACAATCAGAGCCGTAATGAAATCTGTATCCTGCTTATATATCGACGGGAGCCCCCAACTACCCCATCTGGTCCCCGGCTCGCAGCCTCCGATTGAGTTAGAAAAGTTTCAAATTAAATTTTCGATATTTTTGAATTCAAGATAATCATATTACACCTGGCGTAAAGCAATGATTTTCTATGTCTGTTTGAAATCCACTTAAGAGTCTCTGCCGCACAGCGGGGCTCAAGTGGGGCGCTCATCGGTTACGTAACCAGAACGAAAGGGGTAAGCGTAAGTCGGTAAAGCAGTGGCTTATAAAGTTATACTGAAGAAGAAGCCCGTCCGGGTGGGAAGCCCCGTGTAAGCATGTTCAGTTTTTCCCATTGTTTCACTTTCTTGGATCTCCGAGGAGATTACCATAAAAAGGATTTCATTCAGATGCGAAATCCCATCAAATACCCCGAAAGAACGTTAACAGCAGAAAGCTTTATTGCGTTAAATGCTTTTATAAATGGGTTTATTGAAGGGTAAACGGCGCCGCGCGGAAGAGCGGTTGCGTAAGGCCCTGCCGCAGAAAGAGTTACCGGATTAAAACGACTGCCAGGGGATGGAGGAGTAATCAAAGTGAGTTTAACGCGCCTTAAGAATTGCCTCTCAATTTTATTGCATCCTTCATAAATAAACTTTTAGAGTTCGACAAAATTTTAGGGCCGCGCGTACCGGAGGCGTGCGAGACACGCACCCCAACACGCCCCTTTAATCAAGTACTTCATGCAGCTAATTGCCCTGGCTCGGTCCAAAATTGAATTGCACCAACTCACTTTCGCTTATATAATTAAATTTCTTTCGGAAGTCAATTAAACACCGCTGTCAGACGTCGGGAACAATATTGACGACAACTCGGCGAGCCCTTCAGAACGGAGAGCGTTACCAAAGCGTTTTAATTAAACTTTTAATTACTTCAGCGTCCTCCACTCAAAAATTTGTGGTCGACTTTGATTTGAGATTCAAGGTAGGCAGCTGAGATTTTTCGCCGTTCCCTGAATCTCTCCAGCTAAGTCCGCTGATTTATTTAACTTTAAGTATGAAAAGGGTTTTACTCACTAATTGGGAACTATATTGGAATCGTGGCTTTCATATTTTAAAATGACAATGATTTTATTATAATAGATGAGCTATTTGACCTTATCCTTCCATTATTTTGGCGGCTATTAAAAATATTAAAAATAATGATACAACAAGCACGTTCCACACAATTAATCTAAAAATTATTAAATTTGCCGCTTTATTAGCATCTTCATGCAATATTTATTTAATAATAAAGTCACGTAATCAGCGCAATATATCTTCATAAATCGCCTCTAATTATTAGATAATTATTCACCAGGATCGTGGATTTTGGCGTTTGCAAGTTGAGCTAAATATGCGTATTTTGTTTTTTTTAATCTGTATAGGTGTTCTCTTTAGTAATATTTTTTTATAAGAAAAATTTGAGTTTTTTTGTTTATTATTAAAAGTAATTTTAAAAAGTAGTAGACCAATTTGAGTAATTCCAAATAAACTTTAAATATTTAATGAATCAAAACTTGTTTTTATTGTAGGATATACATATGTATTTTAGAATAAATTTAAATTATCAATTGACTGGTAATATAATATGTATATGTAATCTAAAATTTATGATACTTAGCTTAATCAAAATCAGAAAATGATATGAAGTTTTATAAGTTTCTGATAGCGATGCGGTGATCTTTTCAATGAAAAATTCTATAATTAATACTACTTTGTAAATTTCTTTTCAGATGGAGTTATTTTGAAAATACTAAAACGATAATGCTGCAAAACTAGATTTATATGACATTCAAATATAGATTCAAATCGTATCTTAAATAGGTACACTATGGAAAACCGAACTAAAAAAATAAAAAAATACATATGTAGGTATATAGGTATATAATTAATAATAATAAAAATTATTTCCAAGTATGTATGTACTTCACAAGATATAACCTAAAAACTTTTGAGAAATCTTCAATTCGACTGATAGCCCAATAATTATGAAATGGTTAATTTTATCGTAAATTTTTCAGTATTAAAGAAAGGATCCCTTATCTCAAATAATAATTCACACCAAGTAATTGAACGCACAGAAAGAAAGTTAATTTGAATTTTAAATTGATTCATTAGGGAAACGAAGTAGGTCACTTTTGGCAAAAATCAATCAATTAATTTTTGTGCTTAAAAAAAGGGTTTGAACTTTGGGCAAGAAGACTCTTATTTATTTTAAATTAACCCTCCACTTCAATTTTGTTTTCATTTATTTCGATTGAGCCATAAAAAGGACTTATAAACCCAACCAAATATAGCTTTATACTTACCTAAAAGAAACCTGATACCAGGTAGATAAGATCCCTTACCCTGCGAAATTTGAAGGAATTTTAATTTTTGCTTAACTCAAAAGTATTTCCTGCTTGAAATATATTTGAAGCAATTTTATTAGATATCCAAAAGAGTTGGAGTGGTATGCTACGCAACTTAATCTTATTTAGAATATATTTATATTTATTTTATTGGCAGTGGCAGTGAAAGTCTACTTTGGTTAATTTAATTTGTACAATTTTTTTTTTTGAGTTATAAAATGTTGAAACTCCATATACCCCTCACTTGTCATTTTTCCTAATTTCACCAAATAATTCTAGCTATTTAATTTGAGCTGTGGCGAAAGATTTATGCATGTGCAACGCTCACTTACGCCGAATTATTGCACTAATAAACTCCTGCAGGAAGGTAATATGAGAATCAAATATGAGGAGTATAAAACAGACGCCTGTAGGTTCCTAAAATACCGAGAATAAAACAACGCATAACTTACGTAAACCACAGAGCAATATTTGCATGTTCTCTAATTCTGTGGGTACTCAAGTACTATTCATGATGGTCATTGGCTATTGTTTCCTATATTTGCATCACAGATACGTGATTGCATTAACAATTCTGAGTATATATCATTCAGGATAAATTAAATGCGATTTGCAAATTGGGATAAATTGAGCAAATGTACATAGATTGGAGTTCGTTTTTGGAAAATTAGGGTGACTATTTCAAGCGTACATAGAGTCATTTTTAACTCAGCAATTTTCTTCTATACTTTACATGTACCTTATTTTAATAACCTACGAATGTGAACTTTGGATCGTACTTAGTTTATTTTTGGTAACCGATAGAAAAAGCTGTTTTCCAAAAATAGTACAGTTTTTGAAAATAAAATTACCATGGGTTTTATTAAAATAATTTATGGTATATTTTCGTAGTGATAATAATATTATATATACCTACTCCCAGACAGTTTTAAGAGAATTTTGATCTGTTGATATAGTCCTCACCTTAACATGTTTTATTTATGGTGAGAGAAGTATTTTTGGTACTTCAAGTTTCGTACGATATTTTTGTACAACGTCGTTAACTTTTATATATTACTTTCATTTTAACCGGAATAATTGTCAGATTAAGCCTTCAAGTCTGAGTTATATGCACACTCATGTAAACCTGATTTGTAGTAGAGCCACACTTTGCCAGTTTCACACTTTTTGCAAAACGAGTCACGGCGGGATGTTCTCACATACTTGTTGCGTTAATATTTCACAAAATCCCATGTCTTACTTTTATGCTGTAGCTGTGAAAAGCTTCAAGAAACTTTATTTATATATATTTATTTTTTTTGGTATATTCGAAGGAATTAATTTTTTGCTAGTCGTGTCACGTTACGGCTTAAGTACCGAAAAGCTTCGTGCAACACTATTGTGCTATTCAGACGTGAGGGAAATTATTTATTTGCCTTTTTTTCCTAAAATTTTTCCCAGTGTAAAAATTTCTCTGAGGTAGACCTTGGTGAGCATTTTTTGGCTTGGCCTAGTTGTGAAATATTTTTTCATAAAAACGATGATGATCCTTTTTTTCTATCTCTCTCAAAGATAATTTTGTCAGTTTCCATGGATTCAAGCTGAGGCTGGCTCGAGGGTTTATTTTTACCGGAAAAAAAAATTTCATGAAATTATTAAATTCGAGTGGTATGCCAAATTATAGTTTAACTAAATATTTCAGATAAAATTGGTGTCAAATTCGACACAATGTTTGAGTCATCATATAACTTTATGTAGTCTACATTAAAAATAGCATTAATTGATATTGTCTCAACTTAACTCAATTTAAATCATTAGTAAAATTTTCACATATTATTAAAATTGCTAAACAGTTCAAGAATTTTTTAAATTAATAAATGAAGCTCATGTGAGGCTGATTTGTTAACCCTTATTTGTATGCATGATGAAATTAGATGCACTAGTACATGGTAAATCCTATGTCTTTTTAGCAATAGGAATAATAAATATTTTACTAGAAATATATCCTGCAATGTAGGTACCTATTCATGCAAGGAATTTCATTGGATGTGTTTTCTTATAATATTATGTACATTGAAAAGGATCATAGAATAGATTTTCGTTTCAAAAGGGATATTGAGACCTTTTCTCCTTGCCTTTTGGAGCCTTAGAAAAAAACAGAAATAGATAAATAAATTGAAGATATGATGTATTCACGCAGACATGATGAAGAGGTACTTTTGGTGTAGTTATGGATCTATTCACACAAAAAGAGTGCAAAAACCTATAAGTGGAATAAGGTTCGATGAATGCAGCTGCACATTGAATCGAACAACCTCAAAGCAATTTTGTCGGCAAATCCTTAAGCCACAAAGATCCCTTCGGAAACTACATTCAATTTCGATGGGGCTCTTACGTAGGTGATTTTCCGTGGTCTCTAAAGGCGGGTTCCCTTCAAACGTTGCGCGATGTTGAGTCATCAGCGCTTTGTTTCCCAGAGCACCATTCCCGCATCACCTAAAAAAATAAATAAAGCCAGGAGAGACCCCCGAGATGGCAGGAAATCAGGAATTGTGATGATAATGATACCATCAGGTCGCATACAAATGGACAAGTTTTCCTCGCTCTGCGGAGATGGGGGGGCGGCATGAGAGATGTCCCCATGGCAGCCTCATCAGAAAGAAAGGCGAAATCTTTTTGAAAAGACGACAATATGAAAGAACTACTTCCTCTGGCTTCTGGCACATCACGACCAGATGACTCGTTTATGACAGTTTATTTTCCCCGGCAGCACAGGGACAGGAAAGGGTCCTTATTTCCTTTATAAGCACACAATTGCCATTAAGTGAAATTCCTTGTGGAATGGCATGTTTCTGTTCAGGAAATTAAATTAGTTATTTGCACTGTCCGCACGGTTCGCAGCCAGTCAGCAGTCCTGCGGCAAATGTTGCGGTCTATTTTATTTACCTGGAGCCGCAGGGCACGATTGAGTCGCCCCTTAGTGGCGGATCAAGGGCTCGGTGGGGCACAAAAATACCTTCCGAGCTTTTAATAAGGCGTCAGCCCCGCTCAGGTTATTCCCGGCCATTTAACATTCGAAGCATTCCTAGCCAAATTAAATGACTTCATGTAAACATCGTTAATGCATTATGGCCCGGCGTATCCCCTTCATGGAGCCGTTTCGCCTTAATTGCGGCCTGGATAAATGCGGAGCTCCTGCCTCACAGAAGCGGACAGGGTGGGTGAAAAGTTTAATGATTTAAGACAGTGCTCCCATCCCAACATTAGTTACATAGCAGCAATCGTCTGTAAGAACACTTTAGATTTATTTTAGAAGAAAGCACTTTTCTTGAATGCCAGGCACTAAAAGTTATAAAGTAAGACCTTAAAATCATAAAGAATATTGAATTGCAAAAATCTAGCTAACTAAGTACATTCTTACTTTGGATACTTTTGACTCAACTTCAAGGTAGCCCCACGGAAAGAATATTATTTTGAATGTCAATATTTTTAGCAAATCTCAATCTATCTACTGGAAAAAATATACTTCTTTAAACAAGAAATCTAAAATGATCCGGAATCATTTTCATTATCATTTTCAAAAACAAATTTCGTGTAATCATAACTAAAATAAAATCATATGCACACTTCTACAGACCAATAAATGAGCCTTTTAAGTAGAGAACTTTCTAATAATCAAATTCTTGGCATGACGACCAAAATACCGGCATCTGATCCCAATTCTTGAGAATTATTATAGCCTATGTGGTAAACCCAAAAATAAATCGCCTCTCAGAAAGGGCACAAAACTTAATGTCCCCAGGGCCCAGTACCTACTTTAAATATATTTTTTCTTTTAACGTTTGCATTTGGCGTCGTATAGCTTCTCGTAACTTTAAATGAGTTTTTATCAAAAATTGTGCTTTCGAAATTGGTATCTAATAATGGAAACTCAAAAACTATTTCATCGATCTTGATGAAATGTTGCAAACATTTCAAGAATAGTAGGTAACTAGTTTTTATTTTAACCTATAGATATCAATTTAAAAATTCTTAAAGTAAAATAATTTGTGAAGCGTAAAACTTTTGTGGAAAAATTACTAATGAGATTTTGTGAAAAAGTGCACATTCATACTTACCTACTTATATTTGGTATTCAGTACTTAAACAAAGTTATGAGCCTCCAAAAAAGGTTGCAAAAGATTGGAGATTTTAGACGCAGGTGTCATGGTCGAAGTCTGCTTACACAACAGCCAACTTTCGGTCGTTGCAAAACGAAAAGTTTTTCTTAAAAAGAGCTATTCGTTTCTATTACAAGGGTCGAGAGAATGTGAGAAAAAGTTTCGATTTAATCTGAAGGACAATGCATTGTAACAAGTTTATATGCTTTGTCAACAAGAAAAATAAATTAACTAAAAGTATACTCGAACATTATTAAAGTCCCTTAGCAGACAACGTATCCAAAATTTATATGTGATTTTGTGGCACCCGTTTTTATTGAGCACTAAATTTCATGACATTAGATCCTTTTGTATGCACCATGTGTCTTCCTAATGGCCAGAAAAAGCTTCTGTAAAATATGTAATGCTTTCAACATATTTACCTATCTCGGATATGTTCTTTTCCCTTATAAAGGAGATGCGCTGTGGGGAATCATAAATTTGCGTTGAGCAAGCACTGACAAGTGACGAAACTTCATTACGAGTACCTATCTGCTGTATACAGGACATGACTGAAAAATAGCTGTTGGCAGTTTGAACTATTTTGAATCATGTATTCGCTGAATGTAAATCGAGCTGCACTCCTTCATATTCCTCCGCACTGAAAGGAAATTTTAGTAGCTATTTGGGTTTTAGAAAATTGGCTTTAACTTAATTAAATTTGCTTTGAAGTCCGAAAATCGGCATAGTGGAAAATTTAAATATGCCCAAATAATTCAAAGTTTGTTTAAATTAATGAGTAATACGCCTGACAGACTACTTATATTATGCATTTAATAACACTTTTCTGAATTGCGACATTTGAATATTACATTTATTAATTAACTTGTAACTACATATTTTCTTTATGATGATAAATCGCTTTTTTAAACTAAAGCAATTTTCTATAATTTTCTCTTAAATCAGTAGATTATTATTTTATTTAATTCATAGGTTCGGGCTCCTAAAAGTGTGGGGTCTATAGGCATCTACCTAAATATTTTTAATGGATAACCATAATTGATTGTCAGAAATGTTTTTAATCTTAAAAAAATATATAATTTCGTATTTAGTCGAATGGAAACAAATAGAGTTTCGTCCTATTACGTTTAAATACAGAACTGAATTAGTCTTTATCTGTGAACTTAGCGAAGATATATCGATGTAGATCGAAATATTTTTAAACATACAATATGTAAAATGCCAATTTGAATCGAACCTGCTACTTTTGTATTTCCACTTCGATGGTCGTCTGACTGCTGAGCTGTCGTACCTGAAAAGAATTACGTTTTATACATGTACAGTGTTTGATTTTCTGCTATCCCGGTGTGAAATAATAAAGGATTTGGAACATTTCGAACACAATATTGCACTAAGACTCTAAGATGGCTAGTGGGTCTCCACGAAGCTTGATTTGAATACATATCTTATTGATTTTGTTTCACTACAACTGTGTGTGCCCTTATTCCTAAATGATGTCTGTGCTAACTTTGTACACAAATTTATAGAATGTATTGCTTTACTGCGTTATGCAATAAACACATTATCTCCATAATGACTTCATTAAAGATCAAGTCATTTTAAGGAATTTAAGTCAGGGCAAACTTTGAATGCAAATGAGTTCATTTCAAAATTCCTTTGTGTCATTTTATATTTAAAAATGCATTTTGAGTGCAATTCAAAAGCGTGGAAGACATCAATTATGCATTTAATAACTTGTGCAACATTTTCTATGTCAACTAATGCAATGTATTTACTTGCTTATACATAGTTGGAGTTGTTACTCCATTTTTATTAAATAGAACATGTGCTCAACATCAAATAGAATGAAAATGAAACAAAGGTTCCCCTAATGGATTTCATTTGGGTAACACAATATACACATTCGACTCCAATTAATTGAAAATGAAGTCATTATAGAGATAATGTGCCTACGTTATTACTTTACCAAAATATATTAGTTAATCTTGAAGAAGGTTTTCTATTATAAAGGATCTGGTACATTAAAGCGGTGCGTTTACAACTCTTAAAAATCCTCTAAAAATTTCATTAGAGTAGAATTAAGTCCCAAATTAAAAAGGGTGCTATTTTCTCGAAAACTTAATGAAGTTTAAAGGTGACGCTAACGAAATTATTTAAAAGGAATTGGCAGGGCGGTTTCTCTTTAAAAGAATGAAAAGAGTTATGCAGAGTGAGGATTAGCCTATCTGTGATCCTTTTTATATGCAAATTGGAGCTTAGCGAGTTCGCTTTCAGTATTCAATCCGGAAAGGCTTCCCCAAAGGTGTCTTCAGCTTATCTTGTTCCCTCGTATTAAAATCCCCTCCGCTGAGGCAGCGGCACCATTTAGATACTTTTGCATTCCAACGGCATAAAACTAGAATGCTCTTTCATCCTCCTCTTTTCCGATTTCTCGTTCTCGCGCCTCCACAACTTCTTCAGTGAACATCGGAAAGTTTTTTTAAAGGACATTGGCGCGTTTTTTTCCTTTCGTGCGAAAAAAAATTGATGAATCCTTAGAGAAAAGTTTTCCGTCCAAACAATAATAGCAGATGTGTCTACTCCACCCGCCCACGCATACCTGCAGGCGATGCCTATGAGTGCGAATATATGCCGCAATTTGGAGAGCACCATGTGCCACTAAGATCGGTTCAAAGTTGTTTTCCTTGAGATATATTCGAAATATTAATAAATCAGAGAGCCCTGGTCCTAGGACCCTCCCGCCGAGCATTCCTCCTTATTAAATAAACCCCAGCTATTCGCCCACTCACTCGGGAATTTTAATTGAAGTGCTTTAGTTCCTCTGGTTGCTCTTGTTACCAATCACTTGCAGCTAAATCGCACAGTCCAGGCGCTGATTTGTTTTCTGCGCCACTCTAAATCAGCTCCTTCTTCAATTAGCACGTAATTAAATAGGTTCTCAAAAGATTTATTTCCGCATACCGTCTGCCATGATTATATCTAATTATATAAATTTTGCTTTCTATACCTTAGAAGCTTCTAAACTCATTCGGAACCTTTTCACTGGACTTCAACAGGAAGCAAATACCACTGTTCGCTCTAATTTTCAATTTATTAAAACTTTCTTCAACCTCAAAAGTAAATTTTGTTAGCCTTAGTTGGTCGGTAAATGGAAATGTTAAACGACATGGGAGCCTGTCTGACGATTAAGGTTTTGGTAGTCGATGCCAAAACCAGCTCTCGAAGTGGGTAATTTATGGTTGGTCGACACGGTTAACGTATCTCTCAATAAATTAGTGATATGCCACGGGTATCGGATGCATGGCTTTTCTCTGAGTTGGGTATGATTTAGTGCTTTGAAACGTCCTTTTGGTATTTTTTCCAGCCACAGTGTGTGACAGCAAAGACTTCACTTAGAGGAATGTAACATCACTCTTCTTTCAGGAGGTGATGAATCAGAGAGATGAAATGCAGTGGATATGTACACCCCTCATTTCGTTACTCGCATTCGCTATTTTAGCTGATGGTATGAACCAATATAGATCCATTCCATATACATACAAGCGGTCTCGTTATAAGCGTCTTAAAACTTTAAATACAACTTAGACTATCAGAATATAAACACCAGAAGCAAAAAAAACCTTAAAATTATTATACCTAAAGTCCAGCCACAACAATAAACTGTAATTTAAGAGAAGAATTAAATTATGAAAAACAAAATTTCTTTTGTTCTATATATTGATACTATAGTGTTAAAATTATTCTATATCTATACTACTTTACTAATAACTATTAACAATGAACCATGATATAGCGTAGTTTTTATTTATTTTTACATTAACATAAATCATATGTCTTGCAAAATTATTAGTCATGTTTACTTTCATAAGTTATTGTAGACAAAACATTTTGTAATATGTGTTAATTGTTATGTAATTTAAATCTATATAATATTTACATATTTTCACTTGAATTGCTATTGTCATAGGGAAAATTGTATAAAATAAAAGCTTCTAAAAGGAATATATCTTTTAAATGTCCTTGAATAAAATCTCGAAAGTGTCAACAATTTTCAAACTAACCCAGCTGCATTGAAATGGGAAACATTAACCTCACTGCCTTAAAACTTAATGGAAACCCAACCCAAACTTATTCGTTTTCATGAAACACAGTACCTACATATGTATATTAATATTACTTTGTTTCCATGCGGGGCCGAACCCGGATTGAACTCGAGTTAGTGACATGAAAACATGCGGTTTCATTAAGCTGGTTAAAACTCCACGAAACTGGTCGTGTTGAGCTGGTTTTCATTTACTAGGCTTCAATGCATTTGCCGTCGTATGTATGTTTTTAGGAAAGAATTGTGTGATATAGAGATTTTCTTCTGTGGACAACATCACAATCATTTTGCAAAAAATGTATCATAATTTTGCTATGCAAATCTGCAGCATTGTGAATACCTGTTCGAAGTCTTTTTACATCCGTCAGATATTTCCGATGAATGCTCATGAAAACATATTTTGGGTTGAGTCCTGTCATTTCTACTCAACAAAAATCAACTTCAACTCAATCCAATGCATCCTACGTAAAAATGTATGTAATTTAAAACTTTTGTTTAAAATCTGGCTTCATTGCATGTATTAATTAAGTGCGACATATCCCACATTTACATTTATAATTGTGCAGACCTAACTTGCATTTGACCGGTTTTGTTTAGTACAGAATGGTTTTGTCAAGTTAACAAAACTATGTATAAATTTGGATTTGAACACAATAAATAGATTTTATATTCAAACTCGCTAAACTAAACCATGAATAAAATGTGGTTGGGATACATTAATTTATAAAATCACTAAATCTACCCTTCTGCGCAATATGGGCCGAAAGACCACGAGGGCGCCCGTCATCAGGTACCTATACAGGGTGTCATTAATGCACCCATTTAAATGTGGCTCAAGTTAGATTGAATTTGTAAAGATAGATTGATCCGTAAACACTTTGGTCAAACACTCGTATCTATAAGTGTTAAAGTTCATCGTAATGACGATAATTTATGTAAACTGAAATTAAAGCACTCAACATGCATCAGGGATGTTGGAGCCTTAAAATTATTAGAACCGACGAGTAAATTTGTCGGGAGCATTTGAGTTGAACTCGCTGTTTAAAAGTGATGGACTCGCCAGGCATCTGTTTGGCCCTGAATGTAATAAATCATGCTGGGGCCTTATGCATCGTCAACATAACCCCAGAAAATTAGGTTGCCCACCGACTAAATATGACTCCCTGATTTATTGCACTTACCCCGGGAGCTTTCAGTCATGTCAGAAACTTTGCTCCTTTCCTGGCAAGTGTTCTCGATGTTAGTGAGAGCTGAAATTGTAAGTTTTATTGCTGTAAATCTTATTTTATAGTCGTGTTAAAATTAACGACTTGCGGAAGAGATTGCATAACTAAATCTATAGCATAATAAAACTTTAACGCTGTCGACCTTCAACAATTTTCTTTAGTTGAAATTGTAGTCACACACACCATCAGAGCAGTTCAGTCAGCCTATCCCCAGGAAAATGAATTTCATTTTTAAAGTGGAGCTAAACGACACACGTTTTTTCAGAGGAAAGACTCGAGTGTAAATGGATTTGAACCATTTGTATAAAATTGTGAGGCTCTTAGTTTAATTTCGGGTTACTTCGAAGTGAAATACAAAATAGAAATGAGGACTTTTCTTTGCAGATTTTAAATTGGTTTGCGTACTAATGAATACTAACTGACTTTTGCTTTTAACCTATACTTCTTTATTGCTTTCTAGAAAAGTATTTGTTTTTAAATTGTTTTTTTAAGCATATTGTGAGTATATTACTTTCATACATACCACTTTACAATTTTAAACTATGGGCTTTGTTTTGTTCATCAGAAACTCTTGAACCGTGCACAGTTTTCGTTTTGGAATATCAATTCATGTTATATATCTTTCGAGCATTTTGTTGCGTAAAATATTTCCATTCTCAGGTATAAGTCTCTTTAAAGTGCTAACTATTTGAGACATCAAATCGATTGATCTATGTATTTCCATTCAATCACTCTTCCTGCAATATATTCTAACGTATAAACGAGAAATTCATCCGTGTTAGTGCATAATATAAACGCACATAATTTAGCTCTACGTCGTGATGCACCACAGCATGATTTGAATTTGTTTGTTTTCATGAACTAAATGCAAAACTTGTAACTGGGGTGTTTATGCTATTATCTAGGAATTTACAATGTTTCGCTATCGGTCGCTTAATCATCTTTACGTATTCCAAACACGAATAAACAAACACGAGGGATTAAACAGCAGTTTAATTCAAAAAATATATGTGAACAAGTCCAAATGGTGAGCTTTGTGTAAACTATTTTAAACCGAAATCTGTTGCATTTGATATTGGGGATACTTCACAAATTATAAGAAAAATATATTCGAGAATACTTAATTTTATTAGAATTGCCGAATGCAATTTTTCTTCAAGAGATTATTATCATTTAAAAGTCTTTAAGAAGGGTACATGTTGCTTAAAATGAAACAATTAAGTACAGACATATAGATTTTAAGAAAAAGTTCCTACTATACTCTGTCGGTTTTATCAAAATAACTCATTCTTACCTACATAAAATTAATAAACTCAAACAGGGAAAAATTTAAGAACAAGTTTTAAATATATAATCCTGAAATAGCAAAAAATTATTGCGTGATTTTGGAGCCGCGCTTAAGGGAGTTAGATTCTTATTTCTTTTGTTTTTTAAAAATGTCTCCTAAAATCAGGCATTATATAATTTGGGATAAAGTAGGTACTCTGTAATTTAAGCATAAATAAATACATCATTTTCGCAACATTACTGGTGGTTGTTGCCACAAATTTACTTTTAATTTTTGCTTACGAAAAGTAAGATGTAATCTCAATCACAGTCAACTGTCTATGTCATTTGATTGACATTTCTATGCAAGGTAATGATTCAATTTGCGAGAAGGTTTAATTTAATGCCCAGGAAAAGTAACATTTCCCCATAATTGGGCTCAAAAATGCTTCCATATCATTAACCGCAAAGGATTTTCGGAATTTTTCCACGTCCGTAAGCATTTATATTTGAAGGGACCATCTGGGGAAGTGAAATTCCTTAGTAAGGGTCTTGCTTCCATCTCTTAGCGACTTCCGCTCTCAAATATTGAAGACGCAGACACCTTCACCGAAAAAAGGGGACAAACCGAGTGTATAAGAAAAAGACAGCGCTTTTGACCTTCCATATAGAAAGAATTAATATACAAGTCTCCTACTTGGGTTCTCCCGGTTGTTGAGGGATTTGATTTCTAATCTGTCCACTATGTCGACCTATATGAAGATGGTGTACGCACAGGAGTGGAAAAGTATTGCATACAGAGTGTAAATATGGCACTACATGTAATCCTATTATCCGTTCCTCTGATGTCCGAAAGCCTTGGATTAAGGTAGTGAGCCTTTTTCAATTTCTGCTTGTTTATAGCACAGGCCCCCGGCTTATTCGGAATTCGACCCGAACTTGTATTAAATCTTGCCACTCTGTTTACTTCACACGGAAATGGCACATGTGCAGCTTCCGTCCCAAGTTCCACTTAATTACGTCAATAGCTCCTTCACCGAAACTGAACTGGTCATAAGAAATGTGTGACCATATTTCTTTGCCTTTTATGTTATTAAATTTAATGGAACTCCTTAATTAAAATCTGGATTATGGCATTTTCGTCATCCCACTTCATTCTATTTCAAATGTTTACATGTCATATATTACAGTATGTAGGTATTAATCTTTTCCATTAAAGGTTTGGTAGGTAGGTACTTGTGTTATTAGTAGCATAAGAACTTTACCTAAACTAAAAACCAGCACACTAAAAGGAAATATTTAATTAGAAATGATGAAAATGTAACGTTCATTGTTGGGTATTTTGATAAATCATTTTAAATGGTTGTTAACATTTTTATGAAAAAGACTTTTTCTGTTTGATAAAAAGGATTTAAATCTGGAGATCAAAGTTACATAATTATATACTGAATGCCTGCCAAGGATGCTTCATTCAAATAGGCTGAAAATTGAGAAATGTACCTATACGTATAAATCTCGTGTTAGTGTTCCATTGAGATTGGATACTTAAGTTTAATGATTGGCTAACTAATTCAAAAGAAAGTTATGTAATTATGTATCCAAAGCATATTCAAAAGACAACCTTTATTTATGTTTTCCTGTGTGGAAATGTCCTACTTTTTTAATTTTATCCAATTCCGATTATTTCGTGTTCACAAAATCATGCCTGTGGCCTTGAGACTGCAAGTACTTTCATAAATCAAAGAAGGCACTAATAAAACTCTCGAGTTTGTTCACTTTATTTTCATTACCTCTGTAAAAGTTAAAATTGAAGTGATCATTCAAACAGCAGAAACACAATAACAAAGTCGGCTGAACTTTACGTTATTTTCCCAAAAATACCAGAAGAGGTTTGCACCTGTTTCTGCGGACCTAAATTTAAGGAGTTGAAAGTAATAATATTCGAATGTTAAAGCAAAAAAGTTTAGCTTTATCGCAGTAACTTTTGAATGAATTAAGCACGGTGAAGGTAAAGGTATCGTTGAATTGCAAGAAAATGCTAAATAATGATGGTATGGAATGCCAGAGCAATTCTCCGCTGTGTGTGGCTTCAGTATATCTTTAAACGTGTCGCAACAGTTTCTAAAATATTCCACAGAGGCTGATAAAAACTTTCCTTTTAGGCGCGACATTTGACACATTATATTATCACACAGAAGATTTATCAACATTCTAAGAAAGAAAAAAAAGCGACGCAAAAGCATGCAAACTTTATACTGCTAAGTCAAATCTCCTCCGCCAGCCCAATATTTCATAATAAAATACATCAAGCAGAGCATAACGTACACAAAATCGGACAAATTTGTATTCGAAGTGGCTGAGAATGGGCGGAAGAGGGTTCACATCAGGGATATCAATCATAACTACACACTCCATTACAAATCGGCTACAGGTTATATATGAACTCATGTGATCGATTCTTCCCTTTCGAGAATATTTTGCCTTAAGTAATTGATTGAGTTCCGTGTTCTATAAGTTGATGGATACGTTTTAAGCTCGTCCCAAACTCTTGCTTTCACCCTATGTTCTATGATCAGAACTTTTAACTTGATTCGGATAAGGAGAAACATTCATTTTATGAGTCGTAACAACATATATTTTACCTTTAGGAGTTCTTGAAAATAGGAACTTATTATCAAATTGAATAACTCTCCATATATAAGTAGTTAGGGTACTGACTCACGTTAACGACGACTACCAATATTATAAAATACTCAGTATTCAATTTTCTTTTCCGTCCGATTTTGTTTTTAGGGCTACCTACCTCAATTCCTTAACACTTTGATAGTTATAAATATGAAATAAGAGGGCTTTATTTACAATAAAATATAAAATTGAAACAAAATTGAAATAAGAATTTTCTTGGACTCATTACGTACCTACTTGAAACTTCACTAGTAGTTATCGTTATAAGTAATTAAACATTTAATTTTATGAGGAGATCAACCAAATTTAATGGATATCGTAAATTCTTTATAGGCTACACAGCAAAATTTTTAAATTTTTTCACACCTTCAATATGTACTCATTTCTCCTAAATTTAATACATTATTATACAATTTTATTACAAAAGAGATCGCTCTTACTTTTGCGTCGATTCATTTCCAAAAATTGAAAGTTAGAAGAGTAATCATAAATAATTCTTAAATTGACACCTCAGCCTTTTATCTATCTATTGTACCTTCAGTTTGAATTTGATGAATTGTAATGCCGAATTTCAAAATATGGCAAATTCAGGACAATCGATTGCTGTATGGGGGATTGCAAAAATAAGAAATGGTATAAATTATTAAAATTGGTTCCACACAACGTTCAATTCAAGCCAAATGAAGAAAAATTGACTTAAATTTCAAGAAGAAAATTACATATTGATTCCGCTGCAAGGCAAGGCAAAAATGGCGTCTTTATTGCACAGTCCTCATGTGTACCTTTTCCAGTAATTCAGTTTCAATATCCCATTTATTTAAACATTTCTAAAGTCTTCATTTGATTGATTCTTTTATAACTTAATAAATTACTTCGGATTCAGAAGTAAATGAAAGCTATTTACCATATACATCATTCAAATAATGTTTTGAAAAATGTGCCAATCTGGTGAGTAGGAACGCAAAGTTGAGTAAAACTTCGTTGTAGCTTACAAATTATAATTCCTTCTCTTTTCCGAATTTACTAGACTTTATACTATTATTTCAAACAATAGAATATAGGTACTAACTTTTATAAAAGCATATTAAATTTAAATAATGCAACACTTTACATGCACAAAGTGACAGAGAACCAAAAATTTAACCTAAATACTATTCTGAATTGCCGGTTATTCTTGGCGCACCAGATGTACCTACATAAAATTACAATTGTACAATTTACAATTGCAGCTTGTGTTTTCGCGCAATAGTTCAACAAAAGATTTTCCTTTCGATTGCCATCAGCGATATATTTGTAGGCTAGACAGGCAAAATAGGGGCTATACCGGAGGAGCTACGCAATAAAATTTCAGACTATTCCGGCATCCGTGGCTGAAATTTAAAATAAATTCGGCAATTAGGGTATCATTAACTCTTCATTAGAGGAGCGATTCTTGTTGACAAAAGTATTTTTTCCTCCTAGAGCGGCCTAATTAAGCTCTGTAGACCTATAACTTATCCCAAAAAGGAAGGGTGGGTGGAGCCCAAAATCAGAAGATATCTACTGAACACGGAATTTTAAGCAGTTACCCATTAAGGTCGTCCCAAATTACGATCAAACCTGGTCTCTCGAATCACAACGTGGGCAGGGAATAATTGTTGGAAAAGTGTACGGAATTGAAATTTTTCTTAAATATTCGAAAGAAAAATCAAAGGTAAACGATTCTTTTAACATGATGTGCGATATTAAGAATAAAATTAAGTGAGTAGAGTAGGTAGCAAATTAAATTCTAAATATTGATCCTTCCTGCCACTCGTGAAAATCTTCTCAGTGCGTAATGTAGTACCTATGCATATTCTTTACATAACCATTGTAGTAACTTTTGTCTTAATAATCTGCAGTCAACAAATTTGTTTTAATTTATCTTTAAATAATAAATTTTTCAAGATATAGTTTTATACTGAAAAGGTCTACTGGGTGTAGACTGTAGAATATCTCGCGAAATACAATACAAATATGTTTTGAAAAGCTATCGAATAAAACAAAACTCGACCTCCAACCCCTGAGGGTGAAGTGCACAATTTTCATCATACTACTTTTTTAGATTCACTCCTTAGCTTATATAAAAGAATAAAGAAACCAAAATACATTCTATTTTCCCTTGATTTAGACAAAGTGTAAGTTTGTACATTATTTAAAAACCATTGAAAAGGACAATTCAAAAGAAAAATCTACTGTATTTATTTAGTAATCACTTATCTCCAAGACTCAACCTACAAAACACTTTCCTTTATGGCCATTCAATGATTCAATTTGTCTTCATCCTCAAATCGTTTCTAAGAGTGTATCATTTCAACGATTTTTTTCGGTTTAGTTCTTTCTGTAGAAAATCAAATACCTTTTTTTTCGCCAAAGGACACATTTTTAAACAGATGCCTATCCATTGGAATCGTATCAGACACCACTATCGACTATCCATCTAGGATATCTGGTCCTTAATTTTCACGAGAACTCCTTTCCCACATGAGTTCTGATACTGTCAATGAGGTGAAAACCAGAGCAGACCGAAATTGACATGAGTATTCAATCTGACGCTTTCCCTCAGAAAGGTTTGGCAGCAAGAGTAATGGAAAATTTAGCCCAGCTATTTTGTTTTCATTTAAGATTGATTAAGATGGTTCAAAGTTAACAGTGCGAATTGGCTTTAATTGCATTTACCTAACATCAATCTACTTCAAAATGTATGCAAAAGCTGGAAAATTATCTTTGCGGCTGAATAGTTTATTTATTTCTTTAATTAAGTATTTAATCGCTTTATAGCCTACAAAAATATAAAAAACATATTAAAAGAAAAACTGCTTAAATTAAAACAAGAAATAACTTTATTTAGTTATGTAATGATACATATACCTATCATATACATATGTATATGTATTATTCAGCTTTATATTTTTCTTTGCTTGCATTTATTGAAATCAAGAAATCTTACAGGTGCGTGAAAGCTAAATGTAACGCCACATTAAATAACAATAATATGTAAATCAATCAGTTAACATTGCTTGCCCATTACCATAAATCTCGATATGAACTCCGAATTGAACTGAGGACTTATCCTTAAACGATTGTCATTCGTCCTTCTCTCGAACAACTTGCATTCAGCTCAAATGAATTATGTTACGAAATGGATGACGTGTGAATCCCCTCTGACAGCAGAATCTGCACAGTTGCCCTTTATTTTAACTTAGATGCAATGACAGCTTGCTGACAAAAACATGTGAAACTTTTGTCATATCGCAAAAAATTCAATATTGAGAAAGGAAAGTCAACATGCAAAATGCTAAATTCAGAAGAATAGCCATTTCCTGTAACCAAAATATTTACTATAAAAATTACATGTGGTTACTCATTCCATGAAAAATCAAAGAAGAAGCGTTTTTCATCACTTGCAGAATATTAATTTTAAACATTTAATTCAAACATTTGGTCTTAAAAGTCAGGTAAACTCAGAAAAGAAATAAAACCTATAAATTACAAAGAAACACTGCTGAAGTGTTATAGTTTTCATTTTTTATCTGAATATCATGCATAACAGAGGTGAAAAAATAGACAACAATCATACCTATTGATAGTTTAATCCCGTGGCATTATAAAGGAACACAATTAAAAATAAAAATTGAATAATTTAAATTCATTTGCTAACTTAATTGAGATTCTTCTTCTATATTTATGATTTTATTCTTCTTACGATAACTCCATTGAAATATCTACAAAAGTGTAATAGAACAATGTTATAGAAGGTATTACAAAATTTTTAGATTTAAATTTAGTTCCAATTTCCGTGAGCATTCGTTCGGAAATAAATACAAATCTATTTTATAGAGTAGCTATAATTACGTTACTATCCTAATTAGCCTCGTGCAGATAACCGATCGTATTTAGTAATTAGCGAATTGCCGAATGGAAATTTCAGTTCGTATATACAATATATATAATATATATATTCCCCATCAAAAAGTCCTGTCAATAGCACTAATTTGATGCATTCAGTGCATTTCTGTTGGGCGTTTTCATAGAAAATGTAACCATGAAATTAATTAATTAAATCATGAAGCTTATTTCGAACTACACACTCATAATATAGTATTGGTTAGGTTCATTCAAAATATTTTGTTAGAGTGATTTCCTCTCTATTATTTCGGAGATTAAGGTTCAATCCTTCCAAGAACTCCTTTAAAATGAAAAAGACCTTTCGGGCTTTCGATGGTAGCCAAAAGGATGGACTATTATTTTTTGTATAAATTATTGAAATAAATAATTAAATATGCGGTCTACAAGGAAATAAATTAAAATGTAAAGCAAGGTGAAAGTATGTTAAGTTTGGTGAATAGCGGCAATTAAAAAATACGAAAGATATCGACTTCAAAAAATTTTTATACAAATTATGTAGCCCCCACCCCCTTCACCGATTCCTCCCATTTATTAACTTAGCTGAGGTATTGGCAGAATTAACGTATAAACGAAATTTGGACAAATTCGATTAGGAAGCATGGCCTCTATGGTCTCCACAATCTACTAAAAATATGGCTCAAAACTTTTAAGATTCTTTAATAAGACTATTTTGGGTGGTTTAAGGACATGTTTGCGTGAATTGCAAACCCCTTTAAAATAGGACCGCTGCCGGTTTACCTATGTATATGGAAATTCACAGATACGTTTGACTTCGAATAAATCAGGAATGCTTTGAGTGGTCCGGATGTGGGTTAGGGAACCGTTTACAGATTTGATTTTAATATCATGAATGAAACTTTTTAGAGATTTTCACGCATTAAAACGAGGTTCTCCATTACGGGCTGATAGCGCCCTCTTCTTAGAGATCTTAACGCTTCGTGGCTCCGGCAGCTTCAAACCCTTAATGCTTTGCTAGCCTCATAAATTATTCAAACCCATCTGTTTGCTATTTAAAAGGGTTGGAAAAATTCTCGCCCTTGATCGCAGCGTGCGTTCGGCCGTTGTCTGGAGCGAATATTTTATGCAGAAATAAATATCCTGTTAAATTTTATTTAAATGTGATTGGGATAACAAATTTTTGTTGGAAGTGGCCAGATGTGTCCGAGTCAATCCGACGATGCGTAGCGACCGACCCGAAATTAATGTGGGCATATTTTTCGCTTCTTCCAGCATACAATATTATGAGATCCGTTCGAGATTGATGGACCGCCCATACGCACTCGGAAAAATGGCTGGTAAAATTTGATGGATCTCTTCATCAAATTTTCCCGTCAGTCCGGACGGATTCAAATCAAACTACAGGCACCTTTTTTGGTTTCATTCAAACTCCGGGTGTTCCGAGGAATTTAACTTTGGCCTCCCTGGCGTAAATTTAATTTATTTTAGGAACTCCTGCCGAACGAGTGACGTATATCAGTCGGAAACTAAATTATATGAACAGTGCGCTTTCTGGCACGTTAGACGGAATATTTTAAAGTCATATCATACATATATTGTACGTAGTCTGCTCAAATCTGATTTTCCTGGGGCTTTATATCGTTGGGAATAGTTACCTACCTTAACCTCCATCAACGAGTAAAACGAACGTGTCGAATCCACTTTATGGAGGTGCTCACTCTGCGTAAAGGCTTTTGCTGCTTTTAAATCTTGCCAACACAGGAATCATTAGTGTGAGTGTTTCTGCATTTTGGTCTCGGGTTTACGCCTTCACCTCAAATAAATGTAAAATAATCGGTTTACTTAAAAGCTTCTGAGAGTGAATATTAGAATTATGATACTATTTGATTTGTTTGCTTCATATTCAAATTTTAGATTTTAAACAATTGGCGGGTTATAGTTAAATCTAAAAAAGTTGATTAATTCTAAAAAGATTAATTTAACCGGATACATATGAAAATTTGTATACTTTGAAAGAAGCTTTACTCTTTTGAGCAACATAATCCAGCGCTATAAATACCTTGGATAGGACTGATCATTATGCGTAATATTAGTGAACGCTACCCTTGTATTAATTGGAATCGGAATTAAACCGAAACAAAGCAAAGGAAAACATATCAATCCGTACAAAGCCTGATGGATCCAACCATTGCCTTCATCCCAAAAGGCAGGTAACAAGAGCTCAATGAAATAGTTCCCATTTTCTAATTTTGCCTAATCCGTGCATTAAGCAACACCGGCTCCAACTCGGTCGAGTGTGGCCCAAGTTGCGGTGCGGAGGAGTATAGTGTGGCTCAAAGAAATTCGCTATTGTGTTGGTTGATTTAGGTCTGATGTCATTAGTGGCTTATGTTAAATTGATTCCCCTCCTTTTAATCCGTCCACCTCTCCCACGCAAAAGCGAGAAAAGCCCGACCCGAGGAGTGATTTGATTATGCCGAGTGTCTGCACTTTTCTCCCTAGTTTTTGCTTTTCAAGTTGATTGCGTATGCAATAGTTGTTTGGCCTATAATTGAATTCATGTTCTATATGCGCCGAGACTGGATAAAAGTTTTAATTAAGTTCCCTTGTACTATGGTTTCCTCAAGTGTTCTATTCGATTACGAAATTGGCTCCATGCTCTTCCTGCAAATTGAACAATTTCGACTAGACCACTGAAAGCAACATTACCTACATAGGTAAAGTTCGTATCATGCTAATGATAGCACCTTATTTTCATTCAGCTTTTCATAAACTTGTCCTATCTTGACGTTTCATCAGTTTCCTATTCAAGTCTTAACAAATAATTAAAATCAACATCTCAAAATATTAACACAGCTCCAACCCCAAAGATCATCTTTTCTGACACCGCGCCGAATTACCATAAATGATATAGCATGCTAACAATGCGCGCCATCGGACGAAGAGCGCACCCAGAATTTGAATTTGCACGAAACAATTTGCATTTGTTTGGCTAAGTGTGGTGCTACCTCTGTTTTACATCTCGCTACTAAGAATTGCCGCTGGTGAAATTTTCTCTTCAAGACAGAGCTCTTGAGCCAAAGTTAACAAAAGATTACAAGTGAAAATGGCAGTCGTGCAGTAAAATTCTAACGTTCATCGGAGCGCATTGTCTTGAATTTATTATCCGCTGCGATGAAAGCTCCCTGTTTCGAATGAATATAACTTTGCATGGAATTGCACTAAATGAAAGGTGTTATTAAAATTCCAATTTGAAAAGATAGCATCCACTAATAAATTAAATGTACCTATTTAAATAACAGAAGCAACATTACAAAGGAATTTAGATTGGGTGAGTTCATTCGAACAACAAAAATAACTACTATTAATATTGAACATCTATTGAAACTTAAGGTGTTTGCATGCGAAAGTGATGTGGATAGTATTGATTTATTTTACAAGTTGTTCGGGATTTTGTTTCGATACAAGATCAAATTGTGTAGTTGAAACATTGTTTTCATCCAAAACATCAGATAGTTTTAAAGTTCCGCCCATAGTCACGCCCATAACACGCCTGTACATATATGTACACGTACGTAGACTGATTACCCAAAAACAGAAAGAAAGACCTACTAAACAGCAACAAAAGATGTTTAGGATCTTTTAATTTTAAACCCTCAGTCACAAGTCGCAAGATACTGCTTACTTCGTATTTTCAATGAAAACCGCTGTTTTTTGAGAATGAGCAAATTGTGAAGATAAAATCCCTACTAAAAAATCCCTATAGATTTTATGTGGATGTCCATTTGAAAATCGATTGGAATCAATAATCCTATTTATTCATAAGAGGGTAAAATAAAGGTTTCGGTGTTATTTAATCCTATTATTCTCAGAAATTTTCCCTTTAGTGAAAATTAAATTTTAAATATATGTATGTATGTACTTTATCTCTTCATACATTGAGCATTACACTCAAAACTTTTGCTGCAGCTCGTCCCATCTAACAATAAACTGAAATTATATTAGAAAAACCATAGAAAAAAGACAAATGAAATAGAAAGGATTGTCTCTTGGATTTGGTTTTTCGGATGGTCATTAAGCCGAGATCTAAAGATTTTTTTCGGCTAAATCACTAACGACATACGCGCCGAGTCGGCTTGAGGGGACAATGGTTAATCTTTCAGGGACACTGCTTTTCCATTTAGTGGCTCCAATTAGTATTTGGCCGTAGGATAGGCGAGCCGTTTCCATTCTCTGGATTGCGGATGTTGGTTGTGCAACTGAAATAATTAGTCCTTTGCGGAAATATATCCATTTCATTTATTTCGCAGGTTTAAATAACGTCGCCCATATTTAAATAATTTCTCATTGAATATTTAATGAATTAATAACGTCACGCTTTCAGCTGAAAATGAAATTTTGCTTTATTCATGGGTATCCTTAGTACACTGCAAGTTGTTTACGCTTCACTTGGTTCCGTCCAATGCAAAAAGATATAAGTTATAGCGGCCAGGGTTATTTATGAAATATTATGCTGATTTTAACATTTATCTCGATATTCCAGTTTCGAATCGATGCACAACTAAATGAAAATGACTAGCAAACATGCCGGTTTTCCTTATCGCATTGCCGTCCAATTACTGAATACAAACAGTCTGCCTGACTCGCTGTAATTTCCTTCAACATTTTAATGAGCTACTATTATGAATTAATTCATAGTCAGCTAGTAGCTTTCCGAGAAAACATTCCTCACCCTTTAATTCTATTTTTGTGTACGATAGCGTTCCCTACGTTCGGGCAGTAAATTTTCGAGTCAGATAATATCTGAAGTAGTATTTATATTCTTCCTTTTCACCAACTGCATTTCCGCTGGATCAACAAAGATTGAAATATCTGCGAAATTATACAAATGGCGTGACCATGCACCTGAACGCTAATGCGCTCTTTCGTTGGAATATATTAAACCCAGGCAATTTTTTAAGATGCACGAAAAACATGGATTTCCCTTAAGAATTTGTTGGAATGGCATATAAAGGAGCAGAATTGTGGCGCTTGAAGAAGGTTGTTGTTCTGGCTGAAGTTCCCTCGGGATAGCCTACTTTTTGTACTAAAAGAATAGGAAAAAGGACTGCAAAAATTTTCGTATTTTGTGGGTTCCCTAGGTGGAAGCCAATTATTCCAAATAAATTGAAATGCACTGAGGATACACCTTATTCTTAAGGCATAGATACTCTTCAGAGGTTTGGCCACAAATCAAGTTTAATTCCGTAGAAAAATAAAATAAACCTACAGACTAAACACGGATCCTCTATAATGGTATTCCTCCCTTACACTCTATCTTGAGCTACACGCAAGAAAAAGGTTTATTACAAAGCAGCTATAAACAAGTAAAATAAGGAGAAAAAGGATCGGAAAATTTATTGTCTCTGTAATGGCTTCCATATTATAGCAGAGTAAAAATGGCTAGAAAAAAAAGAGAGCTCCGGAAGAATCTGGCGTGTATCGATTGTTCGCTTGATTTGGTGAATTCAGGAGCGTCCTCCAGTTTGAGAAACTCGAAACGTAGTTTTCAGAAAATTGCTTCATCCTGAGGTGGCAATAAAATATTGTAGGGCCCGTCGCCATTCGAAGTAACTTTAGCGGGAAACAAGAGTTTTGCCAACAACTTTTTATGACATGGGATCAGGGCAAAGGGCCGAATTAGCAAAACGCGACCCCTGTCATCCGTCGGTTGCAAGACGTAAGACCTTACTTAATCGGAACATACTTAAAGGGAACATAAATCAATTCTCATTAGCAATCACTTGTAATCGTAAATCTTACTGAAGGGACATTGTTTAGCCATTACGAGAGGCGTCGAGGCAACCCTTTTAATTCTCACCAAGAGTCTTGCCCTGGGAATTGCTAGAACCACTACCAGCCGCTTCAGATAAAAGTAGGACGGTGAATTCGGCAAGTCCCATTAAAAGAAAACAAAACCATTTAATTAGGGAAAAAAATCCTGCATTTGGGCAGAATGAAAAAGGTAGGTCCGGTCCGGCTGGTGTTTTTGGCGGAAATTCCAAAGTATCTGATAGCGTTTTGTTGTACTCGGGAGGCTTCATCAATTTTGTTGTCCGCATTTCATTCGCTCGGATACTAGAGCTGCTTTGAAATCCATTACCGTCCAAAAAGAACCACACACTTGCCTATTGTTCCCTAACGAGGAGCTGAATTTAAGCGTTGTGCGTACGATACCCAGGATTATTCAGGAATACAGCTCTTTAATAAAGCAGAAACTACTACACCCCCATAATATCACTCACTTTAATTTATTGAAAGACTGGATCCTTTTTGCAAAATGAGGACAACACCAGCCAGTAGGTTCCCAGCATGAAAAGAAATTAATTTAACAAACATTTTACCCTTAACAAAATTTTATGAAACTTCAGAAAAAGCAGCAAAGAAAATATTCCTCGCAAGTTTTGCAGTTATTAACACTTTTCATAAAATTTAATTAGCAACCCAAATTACTACTTGTAAAATAAAAAGCCTTTTGAATTGTGGTGGACGGAAATTAAATCTGAAGTGAAGTAAAATTCCCTTTTATGAATACACGAAATGTGTTTTAACCAGGTATACGC
Organism: Machimus atricapillus; assembly: GCA_933228815.1. Lineage (NCBI taxonomy): Eukaryota > Metazoa > Arthropoda > Insecta > Diptera > Asilidae > Machimus > Machimus atricapillus. The sequence continues at coordinate 28,371,241 of OW121786.1, read as the reverse complement.
ACTGCGCTTTTCGCTGTCATAATGTAAAAATATTTCATCGCCATATGTTCCTAAAAAATATGAGCTATTTTTTTTGGAAAAAACAATGAATTTTTTAAGATCAATCAACGATTTTAATTCTGGAATACGAACTCCATTTCACTTATTTACTTTTAATGCTTCAATAATATATAATGTAATTCATGAATTTCATGCGTGAATAATTGGTAGAATCAAGAATCAAGTGAAAACAAGATTTTTCGTAAATTTTCGATTGCTTAGAAAGCGATCGTTTTAACAATTCTAAAGGCCATCAACAAATCAATAAATTGTCGTCTTGAGCTGTAACATGTAAAAAGTACCATATAATTTTGTATGGGGTGGAAAACTAAAAAGCCTCATTTGTGAGGGATGAAAAGAATCAAAGAACTGAGTCCATAACAAAAGTTGTCTTGTTGCCTTCCTTTTGAACTTGCTTTTTCAAGTTACTTTCTTACCTTTAACCTCAGAAATGCCCCGATTACTGGAATATCACGTCGTTATTATGATTCTGCTGTATCGCTCTGGCCCTATATACAGACAAAAAGCATTTTACCGTGAGGATTAGATAAAGAGAAAGTTAACCCTTTTTACAGACAATGAACAGGCATTTGCAGTTTCTTGTGTCTTTAAGCCATCAAAACAGGAGAAAAGTGTACAGGGGGAGCCTTGTAATGGTCTTCAGTGATTTTTAATTACATTTGATAAACTTTTCTTGAAAGCCATTGCCCTAAAGTTGTCACGACAATGGGCTTAACTAGAGCTAGACAAAACCCTTTTAGGGAAGATGAAGTACAAAAGGCAAAAACAAGTACATAGGTATCGAAGGATATTGTCTTTATGCTGAGCTCCGGCTAACATTTTACGCTAAGTAAAGTAAGTTTGAAAAGTTTTAATTATCTCTTCCCTTCTCTTTAAAAAATGTGCGTCGGCCAGTTTTGCCACTAAAGTCTTCGAGCTGGGGTCGAATAAACTGCAAAGCAATGAAACTGCAGTCAACTTACATTTGCTAAATTATCCCAGGTTAAAATGTTTCAGAAAAATTCTTAGGAAACATTTGCTTAATCAAATCGAAGTAATATCGTCGACACTGATTTAAAATTTTAACTTTGCGAGGAAAATGTTTATCGCTTTTCTTCTTTTATTATCCCAGTTCATTAAAACACGTCTGCACATATAAAGTGTAGGTACATGTGCCGTCATTTATAGAAATATAAATCATTTGAGTTTTGAGTGATACACTAAAAGGTCTCCTCTAAGCCTCTCGTTATTGAAATTTAAAAATGTGCTAAATAAGAGGATTTTGGCATATAAAACATTTGCCGTACTTCTAGGGTATTTCAGGATAAATTGCATAAAGAGGGTAAATCTTAAGCTCCCTGGAGGATTCCTTTTTTGTTGTTTTTTTTAGTTTTTTTTGTTGAGAAAAAGACGATTTATTTTAATTAGTAAAACATTGCTTTCCTTTTCTTTTGAATGTGTATAATAAAAACTGCAGAGCATAATGTATAAATGAATAAGAAGCCCTTCTTTATACTCTTTTTTAAATATTTCATAGAAAAAAATCCTTTCCACTATGAATACCAACTTTTAGGCCTGCAGCCTTTTTGGCTTCCCACTTCCACTTTACATTTCTATTTGGGTAGTTTGAAAGGTTTTGCTTTTGTATGTATGTAAAAATATGTTATTTACAAAAGTTAGAAATAGACAAAAAGCGCATTTTAACAAGTCTACTTACTTTACAATCTTAAGGTTTCAAGAAATTAGGAAGTTTCTAAAATATTAATACTCGTAGAAAATCTTTAAAGTTGGATAGAAATATTTTAATATTTTAAATATTTGGCTTTATTAAGTAGGTACCTACGAAAAACCTTCAATTTTTTTTTATAATACTGTCAGTATCCAAAGCCGCTCATTCAAAAATGAATTATGAATCTGAATACAAAGCGTTAAAATATTCCTGGTTTTTGCTGTAATTTTTTTTTATAATAATTTCATATTTAAATATGATGCAATGCCTAGCATAAGTTCATTAAGATTAAGAGCGAGGTTATTGCGGTGAAACATGCATATTTTTTGATAAGCCAATTTACTTTAAAGGTTAAGCCGAGAGCAAGTACCTACTTTATCTAACTCATCAATTTCCCTCTACGTGTGTAATTAAATATAAATTTGTTGAATTTCCGAGCGATATTTTCGTTCCCGAAATTTTTTATTTTATGCCCCAAGTTTCAGCATAACAGAGAAACCCTTTTTCCCCTCGCTCTAAGGTAATTTTTCATGGAAATATTTTTACGACAGCATTCTCCCCGAACGTGTTCCGCTTTATATCCTTGACGGAACTCCCCCCAAAATAACCATTACAATGTCATTCTTAAAAGAGTTAAATTTGATGATATATTGCTGCCGCGGTACCATATCCACAAAAGTCATTACTGTCAAATGGCAAGCATCAAATTTTCCTCCCCGTCGGTGTTCGAAACACCCGCGGATCCGAAAAATCGTAGATCAAGCCCTTATCGGGGAGCGGAACAATTCACCCAGAGCCCGGTTTAATGAGGCATAATGTCGAGGGATATTTCAATAAGGGCCGTACCTTGCTTTGTCCGTCCGGCGATTGGACGGACCTGTTGCTGGCACCGTGGCTAGTGCACGTTTCGATTGGGCTAATTGCCCTGACAATTTCTCACCATAAATAAAAGATTGTGCTGCGAGTGTGCTTGAAAGGGTTCATTTTCGCTTTCTTCCCATTTGTTATCGACAAGGACCCGGTCATTTTCGAGGTAAACTGCAGTTCTACAGCTTTGAGTAGTGACAAATTGGAAAAGTTTAACCATTGAACATGAAAAATGTAGGTCCTTGAAAAAACACCAACGACGAGATTTTCTTTCATAAATGTGAATTATCACCAATCCTAAACAATTCATGGTTATGCGAAACCAATCGCGTTCTTTACGGGAACAAAACTAACTTCAGGTAAAGTTTGGTTCATTCAATTTCGATTCGGTTTCAAATGCGATAAATTTTCATCGAACTTCGTCGCATCCATTATTGATAAATACAGGAGTTTTTTGGAATGATGCTCCAGGAAAAAGTTGGATAACTTTTAACGATACGCTTGAAAAAGCGACGAGATAAGATAGCCCACAAATGTTGAAACTTTCAGATATTTTCTATGAATTTTAAAAAGTTTCTTTGAATCCACTGGTTTACTTCTTCACAGTTTATAGATAAGCGCTGGCAAATTCGTTTTTAAAAGGAGGTATGGTTAATTCGACAACATTTTTTTATAAACTATACCCACCCACATTGCAATTTTGCATTTAATTGATTTTTTCGTTCTGTTACCTTCCTTTTAAATTAACATAATTTGTTAGATCTATAACTAACATTTTAAATAAATACTAAAATCATCATTTGTTTCAAAGTAATGTTTCAAAATTTTTTTTTTTTTACATATTGCATATTAGGTTTTAGGAATCTCGTGCAAATTATGAGATCAATCTTTAAGTTTTGTCTATTCAAAAAGAATATTCCTTTCGGAGGACAAAGAACGACATTTTACGGGGTTTGAGGAAACTACTTAACTTGATAATCTTAAAATGCATAGTGTACGTTTTTAGAGTAGACTTTATTTAAAGTACCTATATTTTGGAAATGTTACTTTTCATCTTTAGTTTTTAGTGTCACAGTCACTAATTATAATCCAGAGGCTGTTTATTTATTTTCTATAATTCATATTTTCTTTATAAATTAATAAAAAATTTCTTGATCGTTTTTACTTAATATCATTACTTTTTCGTCTTGAGTATGATTAAAGCCTACGTAAGAAAAGAACCACTCGAAAGCAATTAAGTGATTTGTTTTCTTAATACTTCTCAAAAACCAGATTCCGCTCTGTGATTATCTTTAAAATGTAAAACTGCTCATGTCACGTCTGAAGCACGCCCGCAATTGTTCCGCACAAAGCACACTATCTTTAAAAAGCACCGAACAAAAAGCTCATTTCACGTTCGCCCACAAATTACACTTTTAATTTCCCACTTGAACAGCAATTTCATCCCGATTAAAGTTGGCGGTGAATTATGCAGAAAATTTAAGCAGCTTTATTTTTTCGAAAACACAACAAAGAATTTTTATTAAAACAAAATACACAATTCTGGATTTTACACTAGCAGCCATGCACTTTCCCAGCTTAAAACAGATCACCGTAAAGCAATAAATGCGAGTATCTGAACATTTGGTTAAGCCATTCATTAATTATTACCATCATAAAAAACGAGTAAACCACAATACAAGCAGTAAAGAACACGCCCATCAAATTATGCAATTATGTAATTAGTTTCTTCATCCATCGAGTAAACCATTGGGTCCTTAAGCGATTCTGGGATGATGAGCTTCCAGCATCAGTGTCAAAAGATTGAAAATAAATTTAAGAGAACTAAATTATAGGATAAAGTTTTATCGCTTCCTCGAAGCGAATGGCTTTAGACCACACTAATAAAACTCCGCCGGGCTACCCTCTACTAGACGCCAACTTTGTCTTTCCAATTTCAAGGCAGATTTAATTAAAATATCTAGCGATTGAGGGAATTCAGTTATTTTTCGTACAATGAAGTGCCATCAATTTTCCCAAATTGCAGGATTTTTCCTCGAACAATGAAAAACTTCTAGGTGTTTGAATAAAATTTTAGTAATCCTTCCGAAAATTGAACAATGCAAAAACCTGATGAAATGGAATATTATTGATTTCATGCTATCATCAGTTTTTGAGATTATTTGAATAAAGCACAAAACTTAGTTGTCGCGGTTTAGGAAACTTAGCTATTAAAATAAATTTTAAAATTATATTATGTCATCAGCATTAATATTCAATAAATGTGGTCCATATTCTGAAGGAATAAGATTTCACCAAAAATAAGTATTAATGGATTTATCAAGCTTTACTTTAAGTCTGTTCAATTTCCAGGATTTATGGGACTTGTACCACAGGTTTTTGTGTTATTGAACACCTCTGGAGAATAATCATTAGGGAGGATTTCTCAGTTCTTTTCTTAAAGGTCTATTAAGTTTTCTAAACGTTAAGACAGACTTTTTTTGTTACTTAACTTGTTTCCCCTTGTTAAGTTCGTTTTTTTTGCCTATATCAGTGATTGACTTGGTTCAGATATACATATGTATATACATACATATACATGCAGTTTCCCAAAAGTGTATATGTACAATGTACGTACCCCCTAGAATTCACGATATTTCCTTGTGGAATAAAATTGCATTGAGCATAAGAAATGTATATAAAAAAGTATATGTATGTACAATATAATCAGTTATTTTTAATTTCGTATAATAAACATTTCGAATTAATAATAATCTTGTTAAGTTTACTTTTTTTAACATACTTTTAAGTATCTAGTACAAGTTATTAAGTCCTTATCGAATTGTGCATTATTTGTCGAAGAAAAAAAAATGTAGGATATATGTATGTACATTCTTTTTGAAATATCAATTAATTATGCTTACCCTTGACCTCAAAAACTACTCAACATATTTATTTATAGATACAGAACTGAACTTGTCCTTATGCTGATCGTTTACTATATGTACATGACATAAGCAATACTATCAGCGAACTTTATATGGAACTCATAAAAACCTAAGTTCTTTGTATATTTACATTGTTTCGAATTAACTCCTATAGTTCAGATAACAAATCCTCACATTTATGCGAAAAACGTGTTTTGATGTCGTAAATTGGCCAAGTGATAGTTTGTGTTTAATCTTCCCTATATGTATATGACACCCTTCGAGAATTTAGGCTTTATACGGGCCTAAACTCTTATTGAATTATTTATTTAGAACTTATTAGCTCATTTCTAAATAGGAAATATTGTAATTTTAACATGTTATGTATAATATAACTCCTTTAACGTAAAAAAAAAGTTTTTATCTCGGTACCTGAAAAAAACAGAATATGTTGTATAATTGTCAGTGATACTTTAAACTTGGAAGAAGCACTAAGCTTATAAAGTTTTAATTTTCGCGGTATGCTTTGGAATGCAAATATACGACAACTTTTTGTTACAATTCGGTTCGTTGAATTTTTTCATGGAAATTGTAATAAAAATTGCATACTCAACATCTAAAACTATTAATTGGATAATGCAGAGAGATTCTAAGAATATGTACCTTAGGTACATATTTTTGAAAATGTGGGTAAAATCTTGCCAAATTGAAATTCGAGACGATATAAAATCGAAAACAGAGTGTTGATAAAGTGATAGGTATCAATGAAGTAAAATTATTCAGTAAAAAGAGTTTTGTATGGAAATTATTGAGCCACTTGATAATGCAAAGCAAGTTCTGTCTACTATACGCTATTGGGTGGTGTTTTAGGGTTGCTGTAATTTTGATCCTTGTCTTACCAACGGGTATTGATTTATTCCGAATACTTTATCCATATTTACGAGCGTAGGGGACCCAAAGGGCAAATTTAGCATATAGACGATGCCCAGGGCCCACCTAGGCAATCAACGAAGGAGACTTTGTTTTGAGACTTTCAAAATTAAGAAAATCTTCCCGGAAAAAACTCTAAAGAAAATTTCATGGAAAGTAAAGCTCTGATTTCCAGTAGCTTTTCATGGAAGGGCAGAAATCCAGAGGAGCTTGATATAGCAACAAGCAGGAAAATCTCTCTTGAGAACCGAAACCCCTCCTTCCTGGCCACAAATTCAGTAGTTGGATATTTATAGTACCAAGTATACCACTGTTGAAGCAAAAATGTTGGAGCAGCCCCAAAGTTTAGATCTGGTGGAGTTCGCACAGTCGTCGTCGTCGTTACCGTTGTATGTTGGGGCACAGATGACGAGAAAGCTCCAGTAGTCCGCGAAACAACAGCTAGAGCAACAAAAAGGCGGTGTTGGATGCCCTGTCGGGTATCTTCCTAAACTCTGATCCTGAAACGGGCTGCTCTCAATAATCTCGGGCTGGTCGGGAATATCCGTCAGTTTTGGTATTGCATCAAAGGTGGTAGGACCAGGGACTGCTTCGTGCAGAAATTTTGGGGATAGCAGAAAATCGCCTCGTTCCTCTATAGAGCAACACTGTAAAAGTTGTTGGAATTTTTTAAAGTATATATATTTACAGTGAATTGCATTAAATTGCATCCGAGCATAGTGCTGGTATTAGTTTTTGGTGTTTGTTGCTTGATCCTATGCCGTGATGCGAATGGTGCAGTGTAGGTGGTTTAATGCAATTTAGAAGTGGATTCCACCCATTTTGATTCGAAGGCTCCTCCCCCCATGAAGCACCTGGAGTCTTATTTTCGTGTGAATTTTAACAAATTCGCCCAACGCTCTCTATGAATTATTTTTCGCGATTGTGAGATAGTGAATATTTTTAGTGTCTCAGTCAACTAGTAGCCACTATTTTGTGGACAGTGATTTAAGCACTTGTTCCCTTCCTACATCAAACGCATTGAATAAATGTTTTTTTATATTTTTTGATGGTGAGGTGTGACAGGAAGCAGTGAAGTTTTTGTTAACCGACTCGAAGTCGCAAATCGTCTTAAACCTGCTTTGACTTCCTTAAGTGAGTCCGATTTTCTTGGTAGTATTACAACATACAGTGTAAACTAAACGACTTCTTGTGCTTTTAAGTTGTATAACATTTCGTCTGAGATAGAGGAGTCAGCGTTTGATTTCATGGTTGATTAGAAGCATTCAGCAAAGATTTTACGAGGGCAACAGCATGGTCATCGCTTTCTTTTGAAAAGGTACTAGAATTTATACAAATAAGACATTCTTGGCACATTTTAAAGCAACAATTTTTTTTATATTTCTTTTATCCATTTTATCTTTTTTGTATGAGAAAATTCTATCAAGTGCTCTTTAACATTCATAAATAGATAGCTCACGCGACCTACAAAGTCATCACGCCCCAGACTGTTTGACTACTTTTACAGTGGGTAATCAAACCCACCACAAGACTCCTGAAGCGATACGATCTAAATATAAAATATACATAACTTGGAAAGTCGCAAAAATGTTATATATCTTCTAACAAGGTTACACACATGGTTCCCCGTGATCTAGACCTAATAACACCTCCGCTGTGGGGCAATTTATTCCATCAGCTGAACGCGAAATCCATAAAATGTTTTCCTGCAATTTGTGGCGGAAACAAAAATTACACTATCGGCTGTGGAAATTGAATTAAATCGAGAGTTTCACACGCAAAGGAAATCGGTACGTAATTAGTCCCTGCTTTTTGGAGATTAGAAGCCGATTTCGATTTTTCTTATTTTTTTTCCCCCATCCCACCGCCGGCAAATGTCGTCTTCTGCGACGTAGGTACGAATTGATCCCAGTACTTCCACCTGTTGCCTGGATTTTCATGTTTAATGACCTACTCGCCTCAATATAATCGCTAGCCGCTTTGGGGATTTATCCGAAGAAATAATTAATCTAATTACTTCTGGTAGGATGGTCACTGTGCTTCTTAAGAGAACGAATATTAAGCTTGCCCTTGCCTCCCCGTCTGCTTACCCTAGAAATTGCTTCCCTTCACCTTCATCCGTGAACCTGAGAGTAAATCGCTTTAAAAGATTCCAGTAAACTATATAAGATCAGAAATATGCGAATTTAAAAAAAGGGGAACAAAATCAAGAAATATGAAAAAAGGTTATCGTATATTTTTTCGACAAAGAAAAGCACTCACCGTGCCCATCTTGTGCGGGGACAAGAGGCTGAGTTAATATCTGCGACGATACGTGCACGAGATAGGGCCAATATCAGCCCTTGGGTTGAAGGTCTCTGAATGGCTTCCCCGTATAATTTATGTGAATTTTTGATTCATCTCCATGTGTGTGTGTTTACATTCATTCATCTGTTCCGGCTTTTGCTGCTCCAGCAATAAACTGATCTCTCAAGTATTTTTTTTATAATTCCTCCTGGAATTTTCGGACACAGAAAGGGATTTTCCCAAAGTTTGTAAGGAAGCATATCTGTGATGCTCCCAAAATTCGTTTATTATGGTCAAACTAAAAAACATTAATTAAGGGAACTGTGGTCAGCAAAGTTTCCACTCAAGAAAATATTTAATTAAATCATTCGTTGTCCCAAAATGGTTTCGTAGGATCACTAATAAAATAAGCAGACCTCTTTCAGTTTCTAATTTTGCAGAACAACAAACATGTGGAATGTATCTTCATTCATAATGACCTCTGTCACATTCATTTTCAACATTTCTTATATAGAAACATACACATAACGACAAAAGGACGTAGAAATTTTGTAAATAAAATGGGGTTTTCAGCCTCTATTGGTTTTAAAAAAGTTTGTTATCTTCAAAAAAATTATTTATAATACTTAATAGCAACGTATTAAATAAAGTTATTTTTGATACTGAAAGTTGGAAAACTGACTCTTTTTCAAGAATCCTATTTTTTTTGAATGACGGCTTTGAATTAAAAGCCAGTATCTTTATTACGGAGGAGAAAATTACTTTTTTTTTTAATTTAATGTTTTATTCTTTTTTTTCTTGAATTTGAATAAATGTTATACAAGTTTGTTATTTGGAAGCTACCCTTAAAAGTTGAGAAATCGTGTTAATATTCTAAGACAATTAGTTTAGTTCTAGGGACAAGAAAAGCGACGAACGATAAAAAAAATCGATTTTTGTGGATAACGCTACTACATACATACATATATACGAAATATGTGCAATAGATCTGTTTTCAAAATTCAAATGCGCTTTATACATATAAAGTATAAATAATCTCAATGCTATCGGTTTATTTAAAAAAAATTTATAATATGAGATCACCTTGCACATATAAATAATAATTAATAGCACCATTTTTCACGATGAAAAATTAGTTTACAGCAAAGTTGACCATTTTTAATATTCCTCGCTTCTGTACTTTAAATAAAAGGTTTTCAATAACTCTTCTTGAGACAATCATTCATTCGCTCTATGTTAATGTCAAATCACAAGGGCACACATTTTAATTAATGACGCTGAGAAAAACAAATGATAAGAAAAAATTATAATTTTACAGTCGATCGAAGTATACTAAAGTGCTTAATTATGTACCAAAAAATACTATGAAAAAATTCTTTTTATATAATTACATATTCAGGAAAATATGGTGTGAACATTGCCAGGGAAATTTTCGGAAACAATTAATTCTAGGAAATTGCTTTGTTTTATACTTAAACATGTACCGAAATATTGTACACGTTATAACATTAATCCGCAAAATGTAAGGAAAGAATAGAAAAACAAAAGAAACCGCATCAAAATCGGTCCATTCGTTTAGGAGCTACGATGACAGGGACAGTCACACAGCCACGTCAAACTTATAACACCCCTCTTTTTGCGTCGGGGGTTAAAAAGGTCTTACATATGTAGCTTTTGGATGTAAATTATATTCGAACTAAAACATAACTAGATTTATGATAACGAAGAGCCTTTAATTAACCATATTATAATAATTATAGGCTTTGATTTTTCCTCTTAAATACTTTCTTGGAATAAGTGACTTCTATGTATACCACATTAACAGGCGAATTTAACTTGATAATGTTCGTTAGGACGAATTTACCTGAATTTAGATTCATAACAACACCAAAGAGCAGGAAGAGCATCAAAAGAAGTAAGTAATTATATACATATTATTCATGAAAAACATTTTCAACCTTCTGTTAACCATTAATATGTTAATTAATAATTTAAGTTGCTCCTAAAGCAAGGCGCCATTAACGTTTTTATTGTCATATCTATCCCCTTCTAAGACCACGTTTTATATCCTGTTTCGTTTGATTAAGACAACAGATTAAACAATTCCCTTCTTGCCTTATGGCTGAATGCTCCATTTTCGATGAAAGCGAATTGCACTTTCCGGGGGACTACCAAACCCATTAATGGCAGGGCCTTCCATTAAAATTGTGATTTACTTTCCAGTACGTGGCCATTATAAGATATTAATGGAGCCCGCATCCGCACCATAACATTGAATTCATCATATTTTTCTAGTTAATGTAAAAATTAAGCATAATTGACAATAATAAGGTGCTATATTTTCTTATTTTCGTTAGTAAGGGTGTTGTGCCTTCAACGACGTGACCCAACTGTTCTGCCATTTGCGTCAGAGCATGCGAAAATATTATGAGCGATTTTCACAAAGTTTAATTTCCGCAAAGTGTTTATTAATACTCGGAATGAAAATAAAACAGAAAAAATATCTTTCGAAATTCTCGCATTTTCAAATTAAATTTATATTTCGTCAAATATGTGTTAATATAATTGAAATAGCTTGAAGAAAGGAATCTTCGAACTTTTTTGAAAAATGCATAGTATAAATGTCATAATTCACTACTTTCAGACTTACCAGTAGCCATTGTATTAATACCATGGTAAATTTAAAATCATTTGAATATTTCAAGCATCAATGGTATTTATTTTAAGAAAGTAGGTATGCCTTTTACAGCTTCATATATTAACATTAAAACCTTATTAAGCAGGTTTAACGTTCAACTTATCATTTCAATAATTCCATTAATATTAAATTATTAAATTTAAAAAATATCTGGAAGATCGTTCCCAAAATGTTGAGCAATGAAGGTGGACTTTTCGACAGCTTCAAGCTTCCCTTTGACCTTTTGCGCATTTGTGAAAAATTTGAAGGGCTTTGGTTTTGTTAGGTAGAGTCTGCAAATTAAATGCTGAAAGTGCTATATACCTACAAAATAATATTTTAATTTTCTCGTAGGTACCTACCTTGTAAAAGGTACCATATTTTAATTTCAAATACATATGGTCCAACGTTGTTTCTTTGATGAATTTTTTTTTAAAATCTAACCACTTAACAATTTTTTTTTTATTTTTTCGAGTTTTAAATACGAATCGGAAATCGGAAATGTGCAGATGCGTATTTACTTCTTAGATTATGCTGAATGTTAGAAGATTTTCTTTTTATTTTAACTGTGTGAAGTTGTTATACCTACGCCTTTATGATGTCTGTGAAATAAGCACTGTAGGTAAGTGATTTTTGATCCAACCCATGTTTAATGCTATGCTAGAACTCAATAAAATTGATGCTAAATTTGTAAATAGTACATCTTTAGTAACATTCGTATCGCAACAAGTCACACATGCTCTTTTATCTAAAATTTTATTGATTTTTTCCATTAATGCCAATTCATATTTTGGCTGATTAACGCCTGAAAGATTTTTGGTCCCTAACGCATAAGTAGATTTACATAATTTTTTGGCAATATTTTCATCTCCGCACAGCCCAAGGAAACTGACTGCTGAGCAACCATCAAGCCAGACACTTATATTGAAGGGACGGCAGAATGCTTCCGAATAGCGCTCCAATAATTCAACAGAAAAAATGTCCCAATAGCCTTGTAACATGATAAGATTTTATCGACGTGTCTGTTGACACGGATGAAATTAATATTTTGGTCACCATCGGCTGTGTCCAATAAATCATTCGATTTTTCCATTAATAAAACATTTGTCGCCTTCCAAATAATCCCCTTTTGCAGTAGGTACAATCGCCTCTGTAGTCAGCGAATATAAAAATTAATATACGATTATCGCAGAAATTCACCAGAATATAACCACAGCTGAGGCAAAGAAATTTATAGTTTTCATTACGTTATAAATTAACAACTTAATTACTTTAGTTGCTATGAAACATTTTTAAAAACAGAGTACAGCCATTAGCGGCAGTAGTTCCCATCCTTCTGGACGACTAACTAAGTTATATATAAAGTGCAATTACTACGGAATGCAATATAATTTTCTTCTGGCGCCATAAGAAGATAACGTTTTGATATATGCGGGAATGAATTTTTCATGCATAGAATCCGGTGAACGATCCAGATAAAAACAATACAGATCTAAATCCCATAATGGTTTAGCTCGGAACAATAAATGCAGACTGCTCATAAAGTTCCTACTTGAACGTATAACCATAAAAACTCCAACTCTACAAGAGAGATGTCGAGATCTCGACCTAGCTAATAGTCTTAAAGAAAACTGGTCGAGTAGGTGGCTCGGGCAACAAGAAATTTTATGTAGCTCTCATTTTAAAGGATTCTGACGCCATATAATGTCGAGATTGCTTTGAGAGCACCATAAAAGATGATTGTAGGCCCGAGATTTTCCTGTTCTCCTCCTGTTCACAGGACTGGAAAATGTAGACGTACACATATAAAGTATTCATTGAATGCATAAATTGGGTATAAAATATTAACAGACATAATCATAATATGCGGATTTTCTATTACTAGGTAAATGTTGATACAAATTTTATTCGATTATTGCCTTATTTTACTTTTCGCGTTAGAAGAATACCAAGTGCAGAAGAGCGGTATTTAAGGAGGCTATCTAGACTGCCTAGAAGGCCACACCACAAAACTGTTAACAAATTATATTTCAAATAGACCAAAATACAATAAAAATTTGTTTTAAGCAAGACGGAAAAGCAAACTTTGTAAATAAGATAAAAGTATAAAAACTAAAACCCGACGAGGTAAGGGAGAGGGGGGCAAGACGGGGTAGTGGCTTTAACTCGAGATATAATTGACCAATCACGACCGTATTAGTGCATGATGTTGCGCCGCTATGATGCCCATCTAGAGAGCACATTGACTAATTAGCGAAAGCACGTATTTTTTTGTTTATGCGGAAAAACTGCTTTTTGGCACATTCCTTCTTATTTTTTCATTTCACTTAAGTCGTGTCTGTTGCCTATATATCGTCAGCACAGATGAGGTGTAAAGTTTTTCATATGTGACAAGAATTACGCCAACAGGTAAGAAGTTGTTTGATTCTGCATTTTACTTTGTTTTCTTTAAATAATTTGCTAAAGTTCGTTGGGCATGAAGGGGCAAGATGGGATACCCCATACCCCATCTTGCCCCTTCATAGTATGACGCCATAGTAATTTAAACTTTTCCATATCTATTGTTGTAGAATGGTGAAAAGTTATAAAGGAAAGAAAAATAGAGGAGAGTGGTCAGAAGAGGCAATGCAAAACGGATGCTTGTTTATTGTTTGTACCCCATCTTGCCCCTTAGAGGTACCCCATCTTACCCTACCAGGGGGCATGATGGGCTGATGTGACATTATGCATGTTTTCATTATTTTTCATGTAATTATGTTACGTAAAATTTTTAAAAAATGTTGATTTTCAAATACTGATTATCAGAGAATATTATGATTATAAAAAAGTCTAGAAAAGAATAACGTTGTTAGTTTTATTGAACTGCAAACGTTAAGGACCCCGTCTTGCCCCCCTTTCCCCTACCTACGTAGAAAAAAAATACAAGCATAAAATATGATACAGCAAGGTTAACATGATCCAATTACAAAGGTCTTGAATTAAAAATAGTTGTAGCCGGATGCCAAAAAAATCTACAAATCTAAAGGAAGACCTCCGTAAAACTTTTATAATTGAATCATGTTGACATTTCTCTATAATATGCCATGCTTGTTTTAAGCATTTGCATACTCGCTTTTTATATTTTTTGAAACTTTTATTTTATTCGAAAAATGCAACAATAAAATAAATTGTGAAAGTCAAAGGATGAATGAACTGTTCATAAACCAACTGACTCTACTAAAAAGTCAGTAAAGTCAAATATTCTGTTTCACCCTTTACGAGGCCTTTCATTTAGCTATTTCCCCATGTTCTTGTTGAATCTAGCTTAAAAAATTGTCTTGAACTTCGAAAAATTTTTCTCATTAAAATTCGCCAATTCCACTGGGTAGGGCAGAAAATAAACTTTTTACCAGAGGAATGTGGAACTGTTTGTGGGAAGCAGATGTGAGTGCGATCCCTTTTTTTCCATTAGCGGCAGACTCACGTTAGAAAGTTAGTAAAAACTTTCACGATGACTAGGAGTATGGTGGTGAGGATTCTCAATTTGACATCGAATATGCCGTGCACTTGCTGAAAAGTTTTTGAATCAATAAAAGTTTCACTGTGTTGATTGAAATATCCCCGAATCCCTCGTAAATTAAGTTTTCTAACAAATATTCTTGGAGAGTATAGTGGCTATTCGGGATGCATTTAAAAGGAAGAACGGAGTGTTATTGTGGCGAAAATTCAGAAAGTTGGTTAGTTACCGGATGCTCTTTTTATCTTCATACAAGTTCGAGCATTTTTTTCTTATTTAATTCCGAACCGACGTTTCTTTTAAAGTATAGAAGTTAAAATTGTGCGGTTTCCACATTTTGCAGCTTTACACGTCGTTGAAAGTAAGTCCCAAAAGGCAAAGTTACTTAAGTACCCTGCTTAAATCCCACATGAAACGTTACAGAGTTCAGTTTTAGGCGGAACACCAAAGCCTGCTCAAGTAGAAGTTCGTCATGAAAAACGCATTTATTCCCGGAAGGCACTTATTGCCGAACAATTTGCTACGTGGAGTAGGCACCTATGCGGGCCATATCCACTTACGTCCATTGTTAATTCGCCTGTTCCGCAGAGTTTCCCTTGATAAATCTTTGAAGCGGAACCGGGCGCGCTGGAAAAACCATTTGTCATTATGAAAATCCGCACAGCCATCATTAATAGGCATACGAGTGGTCTCCCAGGAAAATAAATGAAGTTCTAATGACTTCTTTCAAAACTTAGCACGCATTGGGTCTAAGTTGTCGTTGCCGGGGTGAGGCTGAGTTTGAAATGAAAAATTATCCCCCAGCAGAGAATTGTAACATTTCAAGGAAGTGAAATTTTCGAAGCACGCCTCAGTCACTAAGTGAATCGTGCTGACTCAAATAGGTTGTAATTCCATTTCCCAGTACCTCTACATATATTGTTTCGAAAATTTCGCTGTAAGAGGTTTGCGCAAAACCGGGAAAGTTGGCTTTGCAAACACACAACACAACTTGTATTCATATAAGGTTTCGTAATATTGCCGTAGAGATATTGCATAATTCATTAAAATTACGGAATTATTTGGCCTCCTTCTCGCGCAAATCCCTTTCGAAGAATATAACTTAGCAGACTTCATTTCATTCAAACTTATAGCTTATCCTGCACAAACAAAAAGAGCTAAAAACTCTAAGGAACAGAATCCCAAAAAGTTTCCTCCATGATTTTATCTACTAAAATATTGCGTTAGACAATCTTAAACTTAAGATACATATATTCATAATTTAATCCAAATTAATTAAGGATGCTCAAAAAAGACAAGAGAATATCACAAATAAAAAGTATTTTACATTTTCGAAATTAAAGAACTATATAGAGTTCACACTTTGATGAATCCAGACTAAATTATTGGAAGTAGTGTCGACAGAGCAGTCTACTTTTAATCAGCCAAAATTGTTATTAATATACATTATGTACCTATCTATACCTATAAATGTTTTTCCGACCAAACTAAATTTTACATTTAGATCCATGAAATTTGAAAATGTGAACTTTTCGTGGAATAGTAGTATTAAAATGGAAAATCCTGTCAAGTGAAAATACC
Organism: Machimus atricapillus; assembly: GCA_933228815.1. Classification (NCBI taxonomy): domain Eukaryota; kingdom Metazoa; phylum Arthropoda; class Insecta; order Diptera; family Asilidae; genus Machimus; species Machimus atricapillus. The sequence continues at coordinate 28,354,730 of OW121786.1, read as the reverse complement.
ACGAAAGTTGTAAATATTTTAATGTCTTAATTTGCGGTAAACATACATTATTATAACTACCTGTGTATTTTCCATTTTCGTATTTAGATTAGACTAGATAACAAATTTTTCACTAAATTGAGTCTCAAAAACAATCCCCTACCCTATATTAAGATTTTAAAATTTGACAAAAGTGCATCTAATTTCCAGGATTAAGAAGCGGTCTTTAAGAGAATTAGCCAGTATATTTTAGGGTCAATTCCCACAGGTCCTAGATAAAGTTCTTTCTTCTGCTAACCACTTACAAACTAAAATAAATAATAATAATAATAATTGAACAAAAGCGGTGTTTCTATCCCTCAGTAAATCACTAATTAATTTATCTGATTCGACATTGCTAATGATGCATGCATATTTGCCCTGACAGCTACAGCTCAATCACGTAATCCAGCTAATAGATATCATTTTCACAAAGTTTTGCATTCTATGGATATACAGCAGTCATTTCATAAGCTTCTAACTCTCAAATACCTAACAAAGTTAGGCGGGAAAAGAACACGTGAAAAAATTCTCTAAAGGGAGGGGCGTAGAAGCGCTTTTAGCTTAATGATTAATGATCTTTCGCCCTCTTTGAGGCAGATGAAGCAGTATTTAACGGCTACGGCTTATGCATATATTCAAGAATTTATTATATTCGTACAATGGAAATGTGTGTTCGAATATTTTTGACAGTTTACATAATTCGAAAACAGTTCAATATTAATTTCAATGGTAGGGTAAACGAATCCTAAAGTAATTTGGAAGCCTTCAAAAATTTACAAATTCATTTACCCAAAAAGTTTTTTATTTAATATATAATTATGTAGGTACAAAAATATACATATACCTATACATACATATACTCCTTCCGAGGCGGATTATGCACTTTTGAAAACAATTTAAGCTCATACACAGATAAAACGTTCGTTGAATTGAGTAAAACGACTTTTCAAACCTGAGCAAATTTTTAAACATTCAGCAAACAATTTGCTTAAGAATATCTTAAAATTGACAATGAATTAAAAGTAATACACACTATTTTACATCCTTTCTATACATTATAGACCAATACCAAGACTATCATAGTCTTAGTGTTAGTTTTATTTTGCTCATCATTACTGGAAAAACAGCTGATACAAAATTTGAAATAAACAAAAAACCAAAGCAACAATAAGTTCGATGAAACAAAAGACATCATCGGCGCCTTTTGCCATTCTATGTAATTAAATATTGATTTCTGGTGGTGACAATGCTCCTCCGTCCCAGTCCATTATGTGTGCACCGGAAAATAGAGAGCTTTATGGTGGTCTTGTGGGCTTGCCCTTTATCTCGGCGCCAACTTAGAAAAACATTATTTGCCGACCTATAAATTAAATGGAGCAAACCTTGTTGAATCTGATGCTATCATTCCGAGCTATAAAAAGTGCAATCAGTGTATAAAACGTTGTTATTATGTCCTGTGCCTTCTGTTATGGAGGCAATAAACTTTGTGAATTCAAGATACATGCATCCTAATATTTAAATAATATTTTCTTGGAGAATGTCGATTTGAATATATGTACTAAACCCAAAGACGTCCTGTGCTTTTGGACTGATATAAAAATTCCATATTTCATTTTACCTTGAGTGTATTTGTATATCTAGTAAGAAAAAACCGCGTTAAGAAATCCAGGATAATGCTCAAAATAAGAATTCAATTTTCTGCCAAATGACATTCTATTTCCGTCCCTTATCTTTAAATTTGCTTAATCATTACACAAAAGCCTTTTTGTATACATACTTGAAACTTGAAGGCATATGGGGGAATTTAGTGGAAAATGTGGGGAAACTATGCCAAGTGCCTTTTATTTCAGGCTATTGTTTTTTATATCAAATTTACAAGCAATCGAGGGGAGCATACTACAAAATAATGCTGACGCATAACTTCGCCTGGGAGGAAATTGGATTTTGAGGAAAAACGGATTCTGAAGTAGGTATATGAAAATTTAGATAGAATGTGAATTTGAATTATATTATTTTGAATATCCGTATATTAGTATAATAAAATTTGTTTTTTTCGCAAGCTTTCCTCCATAAGTCTTCTTTAATTTTGCACTTAACGCGAGTTAAAATAACAACACATTTAAATGTGACGACATGTAATTACACTTAAGATAAAGGCAAATTTATAATATTTATTAACATGGTAGGTATGCTGAAGTTACCTCCCATCAGAAGCAACCTCGCAGCAAAAATTACGTAAAGTACGTTCAGATGTATTTCAAAAATTTTATCGCAAACAACAATTTAATGGAGTAATTGGAACAGCAAAAAAGAAATGTTTTTCTTACAACATACACATCTCGTCTCTGTTTTTCAACGCAGAAGATCCACCTTTCAGCTGTCTTTCAATATGATTTTGTAATGATCACATGATTTCAATCTTCCTAAAAAGAACTTTTTAAATCTGCACATTATGCCTAACAGAGAAGCTTTAATATTTTGTTTCGCGGAAATGCTAACCTTTGTTACGCTTTTAAAAAATTTTTTTGTTACACACATCCCTTTCGTTTATTATGAATAGCAAGCAAGGCAATATCCAGCCTGCGTGTGCATTTTTATGTTTACCATTAAAAAGGGATTTTTTTGATAGACACCTGGCTTTCCGGCAGATTCTGTGATTTTTAATTTAAACCGAATTTTGGTGATTACATTTCTGTTGAAATTTAAATGCTTGTGTGAGGATATAAGCAAACAGAATTTGGATATACACATTAATATAAGCAGAAAAATAAGGAAATCATTGTAAATATTTCAAAGAGAATGACTATGATGCCACCCTACAATATTTCTATTGTAAATCATTAGTCAGTAAATGAAATCAAGTTTATTATGTCTCAAAAAGCTTAAGTCCTACTTCTTTTCAGTAATTTGCTTTTTAATTGCATGTTCAAAATGAAATTACTAAAATATTTTGCATTTACTTTTCACAATTTTATATGGGAAAATAAAATTAATTACATGAATTTAAACATTTATACATATGTAATAAAAACAATGAAGCTTTGTTTTGTGTACTAATCTACGTATTGTTTTTTCGTGCATTCATACTCGTCCTCTGTTGGATTTCTGAGTTAATATTATGAATACTTTGGGGATTGTTGAGTTCAAACCTACGATAAAATGATTATGATGATTCTACTTCTTCTTCATAAATGACATCAATTGGTTTTTGACCACAATCATTCTCGTAACTCTGATAATTGTAAAGTTACTTATACCTACTTATGAGCAAATTGGGACTTATTCTGATCGTGACCACAGCTATTTGTCTCTGACAGTTGACAACCGACTTGATTTGGAACTTTATATTTCTAGTAACTTAGATTTATTTATTTGCAATAAAGTATAAATAAATTGCAGCATTGAAATCTTTGCATAGGAGTTCTTTAACCGATAATATAGAATATGCTAGCTTGAAGTTGCTGTTCAAAATCAACTAGAATTGTCACCTTGTGTTGGTAGACTTCTTCAATTATTAAACCTACATATGTATGTTTCTTTTAATGCTTCTTTAATATCTTTTAACAAACATTCCAACTTACCAGATTTTAATTGTAATACCTATTCACCATATAAAAAGTTACATCTCAAAGAACGTGTCCTTGGACATTATAAACTCATTAGTTTGTATAATTAATTTTTTTTTTTTGCTGTTGCTTAAATAAAAAAAAATAAATTAGAGAAATGAAAATAATACGCTGAAATAAGACCGTACCTACTATCTTCTGTAGAATGACAAACAAAACTTGATCTTAATTTTTACATCTTTTGACAAGTTTTCCCGAGGGAATCCCTTCAGGCTTTGAAATGAAACGGATAGCTTTGCCCAACAAATTGTCAGTTCATGCCAATGGTAAGAAGTAATCTCTGAACTTTGTCAAAGGAGATCTGATCAAAAGTTTTTGAAGTATTCAAACTGTTTGAGCAAGATGAGAGTTTCTTTCTCATATAATGCTTTAAAACAGGGTTCAATCGTTGTTACTTTAAGAAGTCTTAAAATAATTTTCACGAGCCCATTCAGGATATGTCCCCTAAACTTTTCCAATAATGCTTTAGGAAATGATTGGAAAAAAATAAATATTTTTTATTTCAGTGTTGTGGGACCGAAATTCTAAACTCCTTAAATTCCCTGGCATGTTTCTAATATCATCTGAAAATATCTGAACTCGTCACCTGGAAAAAGTTGAAAATTCTTAGGGGTTAGAAGCGGTGGAAATCAGCCGTTAATATTTCGAACAAAAGCACCAGATATTGCTCTTTTCTGTCGGTGCGAAAAAGGTTCAAAGATCCCTTCCTTTCCTTTGTCTAAACAAATAGAGGGCGAGCACATAAAATGAATTTCTTTCTTTTGCTATTATCCACAGAGTAGGCCGACCCAGTGCGTAAAGACGACCGGAGTTTCAATGACAAAGGATGCTTTGTACATTTCAATACACTTGAGAAAGAAACACAAATAATTTCCTTTGAAATAAAAAGGAATTTAGCAAAGCGCGTAGTGGGCCCTAGTCTAACTCAATCTCGGAAAAGGCGAAATTGGTATCCGGATATGAAGCTCACTGATGCTTAGAACTGTCGAGGACTTCATTTACCTTTGTCTCCAGTATCCCTAAACCATTTAAGTCCACCCTGCGTTTAGAAGACACCCTGTGGAAAACGTTAGTGACCGCACTTAATGTCAAGAACGTTCATCGGCAGAAGGAAACGATGGCGGTATAGGCGCGCTTTGATTAAAAAGTTCCTCTATCTTCTAGTATCTTTTAATCCCTCAAAACTGGTCATTGTGCTGCGGTTGCGGATCCACTTGTGTGACAGTTTGTCAGGAGCAGATTTCCTTTCGCTGCGATAGTCCTGCAAAACTCGGAGATAGCGTGGAGCGTTATAGGGGCACAATATCACAGCGAAAACTTTGACTTGAATGCCTTTTGAGGTCGGGAAAGCGTCAAATATTTAATCGCACCCACCACTTGTTGGGGCGGATCTCATTTCTATCAGTCAAGCACGAAATTCGTCTAGTGACCGCCACCATTAGTCAGAGTTATAAATTAATTAGAGTCAGACCCAAAAGCTTGGCCCAGCAAAGGTAAATTTGCGGTAATTTAATTACTCAAAACGAAACCGGCTATAAATTGTCTCCATTAATTAATTTACCAAAATATGAGCTTTGCACCGGCTGCCGATTCCCTTCGTTCAGTTAAACCCTCGTCGGTGGTACCGGATTTAACTGAAATGATGAATGCTTGCGTAAAGTGGTACTTGCTAAAGTACCAAATGGAATTTTATATAAATAGGAATCGGGGTCTACTATCTGGGCACAGTGAAAAACTCGATAATTCGAAACCAACGCCACGCCATAGAATTAATTTACGAAGTAGCAAATATTACGCTCAAGACCGCGATATAAATTCCTAAATTTTGCCATTGTGTGTCACAAACACAAAAGCGACTAAGGAAAGGTTTTCTGTGGGAGAGTCGTACTGAGCCTGGCCACCAGAGCCTTTTGAGTCCGTAAATTGCGGAATTATTAGAAGAGCCCCAACCTTCGACGCCATTCGTTAGGCAACAGATAATATTTTTGCATAATATCTTTTAGTCGAGAATTCTTCTCTGTAGCGAAAGTAAATGAAGTAAATTCCATTTCTATCAATCTCATATTGGTATATGTATAACATGTATGCGCCTTTGGTATCTGTACCCAATTTCTTTATTAGGTTTCCATTTAGAATGTACCTACCCAAAACAATTACAAAATATTATATAGTGTTTCTACAACTCCAAAGAATTTTATGCTCTGCTTAAAATAAAATTGCAAGATATAAATTTTAGTTTCCTTCCATTTTATTACTTGCAAAAGTTTTCGGAGTATAGTTCACTTAAAATAGGCAATTTAACGGTTGGGTAATTTTCTATTTCCGATAATACTAGTGAAACTTCATAGATTCGGCCCCTCATGAAAAGCTCATAAACGAGGAATAAAGAAGCAAAGTTAGCTGTCTATGTTTTTATAAATTGGAGAGAAATTTATAAAAATGAATCTCAAAAAATGCAAAAAATATGTATTTATTTTTAGTTGCAGATTACAGTCGAATATTAAAGTATACTATGTTTGCACGATTTCGAAATATAACTTCTAGAATAACTAAGAAAATATGTTTTAATACTTTTGCTTTTTATATCCTATTAATATATATTTGGTTTTATTTGAAAACCATTATGAGAATTTGATATACATATAATATAAGTTACAATTTGAAGGAATATTTTCCTGAAGTAGGTATAGTTTATGATTCCTAGCATACGTATTTAGCATATATTAAATTTTACTGATGCATATACATATGTATGTATGCACATATAACAATATCTTTACCTATAGAATTTATTCTGTTCAAAAATGGGTCTAAAACAAAACAGCAAATTTTCTAAGGAAACTAAAAATTTTTTTATAATTGTTGAAAGTCAGGACACAAAATACTTTGCTGAAGATTCCTATAATATGTATAAACTAAATAATGAAGAATTTCTATAATTGCATACAACATTATCATGACACATCACATCACACTTAAATACTTCTTGAGGTTATAAGACTTATTTTCTTATTGCAACTTTTAGATTTATTGACATTTTTGTTATTTGTCAACTGAAACAACAGAAACAAATTTTTGTCTAATTCGTTTTGCTCCTTATTTAAAATTCATCGTAGAGACAAAACTTGGTATTTCTAGAGTCACCGCACATATTTGTAGTCCTTTTCAACACGATGCCAAAATAGGAAAGATTTTCTGAAAGTCATTGGTTTTTATGAAAATGTCGTCCCTTACAGTCCGAAAACGTCTATCAACATGTCTTAATAACAATAAGTCCAAGCAATCAATACTAAAATCGCCTCGCCAGAAGAGCTCTTATTGAGAAGCAATCAGTATTGTCCCCAACAAATTTTTTGGATAATACCTTTCAATTGAAGGAAATTCTGTAGAATTGACGAAAAACATATTTTTAAAAAAGTTTCGACTTATTGAAAAGCTGAAAGGGAATTATTGCTCCACATCATAACAATGGTAGACTTGCAAAAGCAGGAAAGGCAAAAAAACAAACATTGAGTTATTGACTGGTATTTTTTAACAATAAGTATTAGTATCATAAAGCACCAATTAAGATGAAATTACGAAATGACGAATAATGAAGGAAGTATTATATACTTCAATCAATGAAGCCTATTAGAAGTAAAACAAATGCCTCTTATTACTCTATTTCCTTTTTAGTGCCTTTTAATAAGATTAATGTTCTTTTTAAACATCATCCGTAAACATGTTTTTTAACTGCCGGAGAAGTGAAAAATCCTTCAGATATACATACCCCATCTTGTTTAACAAAAATAACAGAAATTTTAGTGCTGTACAAATTCAGTTTTCGAGATAGCAACGAATCAAACAACTGTGAGAGCAAGAATTTAAAATTGAAAAGCTTCTTGAAATGTGAGTGGTATCCAAAAGAAGTCAAATTTTTATTGAATCGAGCAGCATTTTCTACATTTTATAGAACAAGGTGTTCTTATTGAAAGCACTTCGTTCCACGTCGCTTCATCGATATGTAATTACAAAATTTTGTTCGTTGCACAAGTATTTTCAATTCTTGGATTCTTGCACATTCCACGTAACCTCCAGGAATAAAATTCAGACAGAAGGTTGAAAGTGTCAAAATTGATATTCTCCACACAGAAGGGCACTTGAAAAAAGAAACGTTTGCATTGTTGAATTTAACGAAGTACAGCGAAGCGAAGGAATTCTGAGGAAATATGTTCCTTTTTGAACCCTTCCGTCAAAAATATTACATCGAGTGGGCACCTCAAATATTACTCTTTTTTGCGAACGATATTTCTGAGTTCTGTCCCTTAAGAAACTATTGCTGGAAGAAAGGCAAAATTCGAGTGCTAAGTCTAGGAAAGCAAATATTTATAGTAAAATGTTTTTCTTTTTATTTCGAAGGAAATATGATGCGGAAAAAAGAATTCGTTTAATGATTGAACTATCCTAAAATTTATAGCTCAAACCACTTGAATCGAACATCAATATGAAACAGAAGAATAGAATGAAGAGTAAATTATGAGTGTAAAGAAATTGTCTTAAAAGTGTCTAATTATTACAATTGCAGCAAAACGAGGCATCAAAACATTTTAATTGGAGTTTTCAAAATCCTTTCAAGTATAAACTCCGACAATTGTATCCTTGGAAATTAATATCAGACTTAAAAGATTCGTCCGAAACTTGATAACGTACGAAAGATCAATTTTCTAAGTGGCTTTCGCCACTCCTAGCAACGAAATTTAACAAGTAGAAAATTTTGGCTGAGACATAAATTAATTGAGCAGTTTGTTTCAATAAGACTTGTACATAGGAAGTACCTACAAGGTTTTTCACTGGAAAGCAATTAATTACGAAAAGTTAAAATCAGTTACTATTTTCAACAGTTAAATCACGGATTTGGATGAATCTTTGTAGCAATGTCTATTTAGGGCCAAAAGTGACGGATATATGCAAACAAAAATTTGTCCGTCGCTTATATTTCGTAAGATGTTTAACTTTATTTGAAAAATTATATTTTTTCACCGCAACTTCTCCATGCGGTCACAATCTTTTGGTGCAAATTACCTTTCAACCGAATTTCTGTAAGAATATCTACATAAATCCCATTTGTTTTAATCACATTGTTCTATATCTAAATACAAGGAAATACGACGCAAATGTCCACACAAATTATTCGCATTTAAAACATTTAGTTCTAACTTATAATTATGCCTCTCTCTCCTAACCTAATACTTATCATTGGACAAACAGAGTTAAATTAATTTAATTTTGTTTGGGTGTTTATTTCTTCATTTTATATTTTGTTATCTCAAAGTTATTAGCAATATGAATTACAGAAAAATAGTTTATGAAAAAAGTTTTAAAATAGGTACATATTATAAATTTCAGCGTTGCTATTCTAAATTATTACTTTTTTCAAAAATTCTTTATTTTTTGAAACTCTTATGAATTCAAAAGAGTTATTTTAGAATAATATCTATTAAAACAGAGCTTTGTTTATGCTTCAACATGATGTTTGCTAGCGAAAGTTGTGATATGAATAACACATCATTGATGTTTATGAGATCCTAGGCTCTGTCCAGGGCTTTAGTAAAACGGGATATAAATCAAACAAGGAGCACGAGCTAAAAGGGGTCAATCGGAAAGGACATGAAATATGGTCGCCTCGGATAATATAAGGAGGTAGGGAGCTAAATTTATCGATAACATATCTCCCACAGACCATCATTTATCACATCTGGCCATATCTTATACCTAAACTTGGCAATAGGATCACTATATTATTTAATATAAATATTAATTACCAACTTTCAGAAAATATTGCAAAGCAATCTTATTTCACTTAACAAAGAAAATTTTTGAATATAACTTTATATTTTGTATCTCAATAGATAAATAAATCAAAGCCTTAAAAGCCTTCAATTAAATTGAAGATGGTATCTAAATAATTTTGGAGAAAAACAAACAGTTGAATAATAAACACAAAAATCAGAAATTCTCTGATAAACCGGCAGCAGCATTAATAATCAAGCAACTGGCTTAAAACTCTTCCGTTTGAAAATTTGCTCCTTTCGAGCGAGGTGGTAAAAAGGTGTATAATTTACAATTCCATTAAAAACGTAAAATACGTAAAACTTGTTGCAATTGGGCGAAGAGAGTTCAAAGGGCATTCCTTTTGGGAGGAAAAGAACATTATTTGAATTCCTTATCGTTTTCTGGCTCTAGCCATCCCTTTGTTTTAAAAGATCTAATTTTCAAAATTCATTGCTGGGGCCCTGGGAAATTCTTTGTCCCATCAAATATTTAGCTAAGGAGTGGAACAAAATTCCCCGAGGGAAAAATATTCTCTCTGAGATTGTTTGATTTCTTACTCCTGTTAAAGCCAGTACCCTTACCTTTCCTTCCAACAATTTGAAAGACTAACTGACCCTTTGCGTTAATCTGTTCGTAATTCACAGAAACTTCTCAAAAGGAGTCAAATGACTTGAAATTAGATTACTAATGAGTCTGCAGTTCAATTATAATTTAATCGATTAAACCCTCATCACGTCGAGCCTCATTTTGAGTCCTATCGTGCGAAATATTTTAAGCATCCTTGTTACTTGAGTACTAATAGGATATTTCAAATTTTTTCCTTTTGTCTGACACTGCCCATCAGTTGCCCCAAAATGCCAAGAATTTTAAGATAAGTAGAGCACCTCAGGACGAACTATCGGATAAGCAAAATTGGCTTTTATAGGATATAGTAACGATTTCGTAAGGATGTATTTGCATTGCTCTCTATGTTTTGGCAAATGAACCAAACTGGTGTTTGGAATGGGCGACGAACGTTATCTAAATATTATGGAAAATACCTGACATTTGTGCTGAGCTTGTACAAATCTCCTCTTAGTTCAACGATTTCAGCTCTACGGCTTTCGGGTGAGTGAACTAACATCGCACACCTCTGGCGTGGCACTTCTAGATCCATAATCTTGAAATAAAAGCCTGCAGCATAATTTAGTTGTGTAATTTGCCTATGAATAGCGTTCCCTCGAGAGGAAGCAAATTTGACTTTTCGATTCACAATAGCTTAAATAATTTGAATTTTGTTTGCTCGAGTGTGGGTGGAGAATCCATAAAATTGAAAACACTGAACACGTTCTTTATTCATACATGCATAGTAAATATCAGGCGCTATCGTCTTTAGGCTTACGTTGTGAGAGAAAAACGGTGGTTAGTCGTTTAAAACAAAAACCTTATCTGCAAAACCTTCAGTAACATTCCAAAAGGAATGCAATTTCCATTGATTTGAAATTTGATATTTTCCTTCGAAAAATTAATGCCTTCAGTGGACCAAACTTTAAATAAAAAAACAATTTTTTTTGGAATAGCTTATCAAATAAACTTCTATGATAAAAAATCTTCTTGGTTTTTATTACAGAAAGACTTGGTTTTAAAAGAAGAACTAATAAACCGACACTTTTATTGGTTAGCATAAAGAAAAAAATTTAATACCAATCTAGCGACGGGTCCTATCAGATTTCAAGTTGCAAAGGTTTTTTTTTTACCTCAAAAATCGAAATTGAATTATTGAAATGTGTAAATTAAATAAGTTATTCCTAAAAAAATACAATATAATACATTAAATAAAATAAATACTGTTTCCTTTGTCACAAAAATCAAAGGTTATTATGAATGATTTATTGTAAATATGAGGAAGTACTTTTAAAAGTTACGGGGAAGAAAAATATAAATCATCGGTTCTTCTCTAAAGATAGGTAGGTACACAATAATAATAAAATTAACCATTTGTAATTTTCGTGTTTTCATTGAAAATTTAAATTTTATTTTAGTAACGAATTAACAATTATGAAAAATTCCTGAACTACTTAATAAGCACAAAAATATCTTAGACTCAGACCTAATAAGAAGATTGTTAGAAAGTTTAGATTTTTACAGCTTGGTGCTTCAATAAAAGTTTAGTTTCATTTGAGGCATATTTGCAGCTAACATATGGTGTTTCCATTTTAATTTTCCGGAAAACAAACCAATCTTAATGCCTAGTTGTAGTAACTACATTATGTTGGGAGCAGATGTTTTAAAGCTTCAGTTTGAATGTCATCCATTTTAAAATGGTAGGTACATATGTATTACCAATACTTCAAGATAGCTTGTTAAAAATATCAAGACTAATTTAAATTAGTTTATTATGGATAGTCATGTTTATTATATTAAAGTAGAAGAACTACAGCATCGGTTTTCTAGAAATCTCTAACTGGTAATGTACATTCACATTATGAATACAGGATTACAGATGATACTAGTTTTTGATAAATTCGCAACAAAATATGAAATACATATATGGACATATGTATGAAACGAGAAATTTTGAGCTCGGTTGCATTTGTACTTGATGGTTTTGTATTTATACAAAAGCTGCTTAATACAATAATGATGCACGAAATAACGCTTGAATAATATTTTCAAAATGATTATGATAAATCGTGATTTCACAGAAATCAGTTCAACATTTCGACATCGTCAATTACTCTAATAGGTCTGTTCAAATTCATACATTGGAATCAAATTCTGTACCAATTCGGCAGAGCATATATTTTTTAGAATCAAACAATGGAAATTGTAGCAGCGCGGAAATATCTAAAATTGACTTCACACCTATTCAGACAAATTGCTGGACAGTCTCGTTTCTCGACAGCTTTGGTTGTTACCGAATTTTAGGAACGAATCCATTTAGGCTGATCTCCGCTGCGCCAAAAGGGATAAAACCTTTTTGCTAAATCTAATAAACTAGGGAAGGCGTGTTGTATGCCTGTTGAAATGCAAATAAATTTTATTGAAAATTAAATAAGACCAAGTCCTGGCTAGACGCACTAACCATAAATTTATTCAGAAGCTGTTTATTACATTACACTGGTTTGGAAGCTATTGGATTGTAAAATATTGATTGCAATTTGGTCTACAGAAACTGAGTTGAAATGGGAAATGTGGGAAATTATAGCTTTTATGCAATTACTACTTCAAAGCCATTCCCATTTTATTACATGTTTTATTCGCCAAAATGTGATAAAAGCGTCCATAAATGTTTCCTTTCGAGTATGAGAAAAACTTTTAGTTTTCTTACAGCATATTACATTTAGCATTTTTATTTCAAAATCTCTTGCATTACACATAATCCAAATGTAAATTTCAAGTTCGCTGTAATTAATGAATTTTAGTGGGTTTTAGTTCTTCTTCCTTTATACTTGCAAACATCTTAAGTCGTGGTTTATGTGCTTTCATCAGAGAAAGTTCACCTGGCTTTATTTGTCCACGCCACCTTTTCAGGTGTTCACCGAAGCGTATCTGCAGGAAGTATCGCTCGACAACGAAAGATCGAGACGGTAAGAGACATCCCGACTTGTTGGTGTCCTGGGTGGAAATAGTTCAACTTTCATCTACTTGAAAGCCCTAATAAATAATTCAATATGTTAACCGAGTTTATTTATTTCATCGGATTGGGTTCTCTTTCACACTCTTGCCAGAGCACTTTCGCACCTTTTCAATGAGCCGGTTTCAGTTCACCTGTAAACATTTTCATGGGAAACTCGCTGGTAACCTTGACACAGGTTCGCAGGTGAAAAGTTACAAGTTTCACTCAGCATTCAATTTTCATTTAACACAATGAAAAATGCAAAGCTGCTTTTCGATTTCTCACGGGGGTATGATTAAATCCGATTTAAATGCTCGACAAATAAAACGGATATTCGGATGAAATATATACTGAAAAGGTAAACAGCTTATGGGTCTCATTACTCGGATTCCTCGGCCAACTTTAATTACAAATTAAATGATCCTTGCAACGTTCTTTCTGAAAAGAAAAACCATAAGCTTCAGCGAAAGGTTGAATTTATGTTATCAAATTGTCAAGATCCTGACTTGAAACCGAGTAATTTTCATAATTCTAAACAAAAAGAAATCCTTCCTAATTAATTTTTTTTTCTCATTTGCCGTCCTTTGCAGATGTCGAGATGTTTGAAGTTCGTAGAATCAGAAGAAAAAAAAGCATATCCATGGCAACCTGTGCATCGTTTCTCTTTTCGTAATAATTTGTAGAGAGCTTATCAGGAAATGAATTTCATAATTAGCTTTTCAAATTTATGTTTTTAAGACGTTACCAATTTTCATTTGATGTAGGTCAACAATGAGTTTTGCACTTAGTGGACGTATACAACCAGTGAATCAATATTTTATTTATCCAGCAGCCTTTTTGTTTTTTGACGCTTTCCGGCGTATGCAAATATATGTCTAATTCTTCATTAGCATTTTATAATTCTGTGTATGCACACCCCAATTCCTCTTTACAAAAAATATGCAGATACCTACAATACCGACATTTTTTTTAAAGTGATAAAATCTCAGGGCTATTTAACGTTTTAATTAATGCATTGATTTGATTGATTGCTACGAGTGCATTCGTCCGACAATATTTATTTGGGAATCAAATTTTACATTTCGGTTACACTCGGACGTTTATGAATTTTTATGGCAACATTAATTTAGGCTTGAAACAAACGAATATGTAATAATCTTTGACTGAGAAACTAAACTTTTCAAAGAATTAAGTTTGAATTTTCCCCATGTCAGCAACAATAAAGAATTTTACATATTTTTTTCCTTTCAAAACTATTTGCATGTTTCAGCGAAATCCGGGAAGTAAATGGATAAAAATCTTAAGCCTTTATCCCAGCCCAAGTTTCTTCTCATTGAGTACTTTCCTCGAAGAAGTTTTGGGAGCTTTTTAAATTTAAAAAGGAGGATTTAAAAATAAATGCCAATTAAAACTTAGGTACCTACGTATTTCTGACTGAATAAAATGTTTTGAACAAAAGTAGATATGAAATTCCCAAAAAATATAATTTTTATTAAATCAGATATTTTTCTATGAGGTAGATAAATTCCTCCGAATTCATACATAAAATAATTGAAGAAAACGATTTAACCTCTTCAAGTTTTTAAAGGTGGTTTTAAATTTAAATTGAAAATTATACTTTTAAATTAAAGTAATCATTAAAACTAATCAAATTTTACACACTTGGCAATTTAGGTATCTATATATCAAAAACATACGATATTTTTTCAATAACCTAGAAAGATAGATACGTACCTTGCATAATTACAGACAAATTTGTAATATTTTTAAAGCAGTGAATTTCACATAGAAAAAACTATAATACTATACTACTTTGATTAAATGAAAAATAATACATATATAGGTAATAGTAATTAATTTTAGAACGGATTTTAATTTTTTACAATTCGAATAATTTTAATTTCCATAAAATTAAACAAACACATACCTATGTGCCAGCATTCCTGAAGAGGTTAAGTTACGTTCACATTCTAGCGAAATATTCCATAATTTGTGCATAACTATCTTAAAACGTCTGCTGCATGAAAATGTTTGCGGAACTATGCAAAGTAATTTTTATCTCTAAAAGCGAGATTATCCACGCTTTATATCTTCCTCATTCCCTAGTTAGAAGCACAATTTTCGTGCTGAGTTAATTCTTTTTCGTTGGACAATGTAATTACAGATTAAACTTTGCGATATTAATTTTTAATTCTTTAGATATTTTATATTACCTACATATTCTAATGCTGATGAGTTTTCGAATTATTATATATATAGGTACAACACTTATTTGCAATATTTACAAGGAAGATGCTTAATTAACGTGAAGTTATGCATCACATAAAAGAAATGCACATTAAAAGATGCTTAAATGTATTTTAATATTAAATTTCGCGAGTCTATTGACAACGGAAATCGGCTCAAACTTCATTACCCCTGTGCCTTTAGGACTAAGGAGTTTAATATTAAATCTGTTTGTTTAAACTAATATTTTACTTCCTGCCAGCAAGGAAACTGATGTCCTGTAACAATACTGAATTTATGGGGTCCTTTAGTAGAATGAAAGGCTCTCTTGTGATGAAACCACACATAAATTGATATTAAAGTAATTAAGGGAAAACAATCGTATATGTAATATTTTGGGATTAAATTTCAATTTAGTTTATACATTGTAAAAAAAATAAAAACATAGGTACTAGCAGTAGGTACTTCAGATTTTGGAAATGGTGTTGCAATTAAAGTTTCACTTAATATTTAAATACAGCTAATTAAATTACGTGACAGTTGCTAAAATTTTTATTTATCTTAAAGTTTCTTGACACACAATTTATATGCCCAGCGGAGTTTATGTGCGGGCGGCATTCTTAAGTCTGCGAGAGTTTGTACCTGATAAAAGCCTGAGATTTATTAGCGTTTTCGTTTTTCTAAAGTTCGAACTCCCATACTTTGGACTGCTGGCGACAGTTCCATTTGATTGGTTTTTAGTTTACTTTCTTTAATTAATTTTCCACAAAGTTATTTCGTTTTAATGTCGGCGATTGGAGAGAAATGTTTAAAGTTGCTGGAAGAAATTGCGAAATTTTCTCAATTCAAATTTGGTTGGTTTTGATTAAATCCAATGTTTGAATAATTGATGAGAATGCTGTTTAATGTTACTGCTTCATTTTGTAAATTTTAATGATTTTTAAATACGGACTTGTTTGCTTTCATTTTTCCAATGTGATTCTATTTTGTGTAAAATATGAATATTTTAGCTGTAATAAATTTAAATTTGACCGAAGATACTTTTAAATGTGATGATTTAAATACTTTGAAAACCAAAAAATTAGCAAATAGTATTTAAAGTGGAAAATATTTTTAATGATGGTGATTTCTATGTTTAAAACCCATTCTGAAACCTAGGTCTTCTATATCTACATCTACTTGCTCATATCTTCTTGCATATGTTTTTAAGAACGTAAAGATGTCGAGTGCACTCGTCTCAATTGCAAGATGCATTTAAGATTCGCTGGTACGTCCCCATTTTATCGATTCCTTTTCTTAGTCTTTGCTTTTCCTCTATATAATTTATTTTGCATTATTATTAAATAGCTTCATTTGAAAGAAAATTTAATTAATTTAAGCTTAATGATTTAAATCAGTTTCGGACACAGTATATGTATTTATATACATAGTACTTCTTCTTCAAAGTAAATAAATAAATATTTATTTGAAACGAAAAGAAATGACCGTATTTTGGCTTTTGTATGAAATAAAACCTCGGTTGAAAATAACAAATCTCCTATTTTTTTTTAATTACATAAATGAGAGCAATTACAGAGGTAACTCCGGCGTATTAATACAGAGACAAATTTCTTCACAACTTCACGATTTTCGTTATTGACGTAAAGTTTGTCGGTTGACCCTTTTCTCTTGTGGTTGTCTATTGACGTCCAGAATAGAGTGAAATCTTCTAAATGTGTCTAGTTTACTACGACCCATATAAACTGGCACAAACACCTCCGTAACTATGGCTTTTCACCTGTTCCCCCACGTCATTCTTATTTTATGGGAGCTCCGTTGTGCATTTGGTTGCATGCACTCCTGGATAAAATGACTCAACGTGGCTACATTTTATCAGGCTGAAGAAAGGCGAAGAGAAAAATCTGTGAAAAACTTTGACTGTTTCCTTTAATTAAATTTGTTCCATGGAACTAGAGTTCTGGAAAATTGTACTTGAAAGTAGCTTTTACACCTCCGTTTTGAACCTATAAAAGAACACTGCAATGGCATCATTCTAGAATAGAGCAGTCAAGCAAAAAAATCAGTTTCTGGAGACTAAAAATAATAAAAAAAAATAAAATAAAATAATATGAAAAGAATGTCTGAATTTCAGTAGTAATTCATGAAAGAATTATTAAGGACGCTTGTGCTTCACTTAGCAGTTTTTAATGATACTTTGAAAATAAATAAAAACACTCCTTAATAAAAGTTAAGGAGAAAGAATTTTCTAAGTAATACCTCCGCTTCCAAGCTTTCGTTTAGAAGAAAGCAAATATTTACATCTCATTTATGACGCCCTTCTTGGATTTCTGGAAAGCTGGGAGTTTGAAGAAGTTTGCTGGGCGCTCTTGAATTTGTAAAGAAACACACAGTTCGGGGTGCTTTCTCTGCCAGCAAGTGAAACTCAAGATTGCCGTCAAACAACACTTTGTACACCGAGCATTACGTGTGCATCTTACACAAAAATGTTTTTTTTTACACTGAAAGTTTAGCCCAACTTGGAAACTAGACCCTGGAGTGAATAATATTTAAATTGCATATCCAGAGCAGTCTCAGATTTATCCTAGGATACTAGAAACTAATTAAGGGAGTATACCAAATACCTCCCAAGAAAATAAACTCTGTGAAAACTTTTTGTCGAACTTTCTTAAATCTCCTTTTATATTATCAACTTGATAAGCTAAGAAAATTAACTGAATACAGTCGTTGATGGCTACTGCAAGTTCTAAAATAAATTATAAATTTATGAGTTTTGAAGTCATTTTAAGTAACTTCCTGCAGTTTCTCTGATAAAATATTTGTTTTTATGTTTCTGATGATATTACCTAAACAAAATTAACTGGTTATATACAATATTTATTTTGGCTACATCCGAGTTAAATTAATTTCCTAGAACGTTTGAATTTAATTACTTATTAATCATGACTTGTTCTATTAAAATTTCTCAAGTAGAACGGGATAGGGGCTCTTATACATACATATATATTTAGAAATTTTTAGATTTGGATATCATGAATAAAATGATATGTGAAAACCTTCAGCGCTCGAGGATTTTGATTTTAGATTATTTAGGTTTACATCCACAAATGAATCCAAAATATTTCCGAGAAAATCACTATAAATCCTCAGCTGTCTAATCCAACTAACTATTCATCCACCAAAAAGTAATCAAAAATGTCAAGTTTTTTTCTCTTTCTCTCTTAAATTGCTCGAGGGGCAAATATTTGAGGAAATGTTTTCTTAAAGGTATATCTAAAGGATCGTCTTAATTTTATCGGATTTTCGCGAATCATTGCAGAGATGAAATCTCAGGTCCGGAAACTTTGAATGTTATCCCGAGGCAACATATTGAAGTAGCAAAAGTTTTAGCCCCATCAACTTCAGTCTTATTTTCGTCAGTTTTAAAGAGATAACCGACTATCGCTCTTTGCCTCATCCTTTCAACATGTAAACCTTGCAAATTAAAAACTGGTAGGTACACTTTTATAGTTGAAAATTAGTATTTTTGCAAAAGAAATTCCACAGAATATCTACAGAAATTGTCTGGAAAAAAAACTCTTATACGTCAAATAGGTTTTTTGAACTTGCTTTCGAAAACACGTATTCAAAAATATGCCTGCTAAAAGTAACGAAAATGTTTAGAAGGAGAAAGTTTAAATTAACTGAGATCGGGTTTACTGCAGCCAAATAAAAGGATTAGATATTTTCTTCTACATTGCTTAAATGTGTTTTTCGGAAGCAGCTAGAATGTAGCAAAATGCAACTAGAGTTGAGCTCCTATTAGCTTTTCCAGTTAATTCTAGTAGAAATGGTGATTGAAATTTATGGGATAAAACCTTTTTTTGTGTACCTAATTTGAACTATGTACCTACTTCAAAAATGCGGATATTTCGAATCGTTTTGGCAATGGCTCTTTTAATGGCCTAGATTAGAACAATAGGTAAACTGTATTTTACGGAAAATATTATGAAGAAGCAAATGGGTGGGTACGACGCTCGAATATGCCGGGTAATATTCAACTGGTCAATGCTCATCGTTTAAATATTCAAGAGGTGTATAGGCCTCTAAGTGATGTGTCAGTAAATCACCAAAAATTGAGCAAATTTATGGCCGCTAGATAAAGACTCCCATAGGACCACTTTCGCCTGAATTTCAAATTTCAGATATTTTATGGACGAAAAAGACATTTCGCTAATAAAAAATTATTGCCTTCACCACAAAGCAGTAAAAAATCAGGTCATGGTGACTGTTGCACATTATTTCACACATTACAGCGCATAAATCAAATAAAAGCAACTTTAAAATTTCCTCGAATTGGAGCTTGCATTGAGAGATCCTCGGGAATAATATTTTCGTTTTTCGATTGGGACCCTACCCGGGATACATGTTGCGGAGCCCGACCGGAGGAGAAGTCTAAGGAAATTCGTGTATGATAAGACGGGGGCCCATAAATTTACGATGTGGGATTGATTCAACATTTTCTGTTTACAACTGGATACACATGCCGGGCCACGAAAATAACCGGAGCTCTATTCCGCCCTCTAATTTTGCGTAGCCATAAATTTGTTTGTTTCTGTTTTGTATTGCGGCTGCGGGAAGAAAATGAATGTTGGAATCGCCTTTAAAGCCGTTTGGAATTGCCATAATTTATTTATCATTTTAATTAAAAAACCGTCTGAATTGCTCTTATCAGGAGATCAGCTCAGAGAGATGGGGACATATCTCACAATCTCGACCCCTCTTCTTGTCTTGTATTTTGAAGATGAGATTTATTGCGAAAATTCAGGCAGTTTCTGTTTGTGCTCGGAGTGAAAGTACCTTTCGTCTTTCGTTGTTTGCTTTACCTCTTGAATTGTTTTTCCCGGAAATTTTAAAAACTCACAGAAATTTTATTGATTTTCCTAAATACTTTACTCAGTGATGCCGATAAGACATCATAAATATACACATGTATTGTATATTTAGATGGCAAATTCTAAAAATTACTTTCTTTTCTTCTTTCAGGTAATATTTTGTTCATCTCAGGTAAATATTTATTCTAAAATGGAATCGAATTACGTAAATTAATTTAAATATTTTATCTGTTTCCTGTTTTTAATATAATTATGTTGTTTCAAACTTATGCTAGATTTAAAATATACATATATTCTAGTCGACAGTCGGAGAGGTATTACATTTTATAAGGAATTATTTTTTTTATAAATATTTGAAAACTTTCAACCCACGATCATCTACGATCTTAATTGAAATGTATGAGCAGAAGGCACTGCTGTGATAAGAGTTTAAGTTCAATAAGCAAATAAAACATTAATAATAGTGATAAATATTAATCTTCAAATTTATAATTTTCCGTATAATTTACAATAATTAATAGAGTTTATTGTCTAAAGAAAATACAACCAAATCAGGAAGGTATCTGGCTACCTGCCATCGCTATTTCCTGCTTGAACTTTGTTAACATCAAAATGGAATTAGCTTGATGATAGGCTCTTATTCGCACTCACAGGAGTCATTATTCTCATTAATAATTCTTTCGTCTAGAAACAACAAATTCCACGAAAAACAAAACCCGCCAATGGAATCAACTCCAATTAGCCGCCCGGTGTACAAAATATTCCTCCCAAGTCAGGTTTTCATTTTCTGCTCCAGGGGAACTTCATAAAGTGCTTAATTTTAAGTTCATCAAGGCATAAAATTACAAAAGCCCTCATAGCCGAATTTCATATTTTTGATTTATTATATAAACTCGGATAAAATAATTCGCCTTGAAATTTATTCTTTTAAGAAGCAACTTCGTCTTTAAGAGCAAGACATCAGCTATTAACTAAATAATCGTATTAGGTATAGTTAAAGTAAAATTTGTAGTCAACAATTTGTTTTTGTTTTATTATTATTAGAGTGATAGATCCTTTTCCAAATAGCAAAGGATTCCATCTTTAAATTAACTCGAGTTCCCCGTAGGAATCATAAGTTGACCTTTGTCTTACTTTCTCTTGTTTCCAATATTCTCAGTAAATGTTATCCTTTTCACCTTCGTCTCGGAAGGCTATTCTCAAAGTTAACCTTTTGGGTGAAAAAAATAGATATATTTTATTTAAATGCTAGCCCAATTTTCCTGAATGACAGGATAATCCTGGATTGAATGCCAATCAGTCTTTTCCGGGCTTAATTAAAAATGAAAGTTATTCTTTTTCCAATAAAGCCAACCATGACGCTTGTCACTTTGTATTTTTTCGTGCATACATCATTTCCAGCGATTTTATGATTTTTGTACGCTTGGGCGGAAACAGTCTTTGCTTTCATTTTCTGCATTTAATACTTATATTAAATTTTTTTAAATTTTGAGTAATCCCTTAGTTAAGTAATAAAAAATTGAGGTTTTTAGAATGGATATTGAAAACAAATAGGTATACCAAACTGTTCTATTTACTACTCATTGTCTAAAAGTAGAAATACATAAATTATTACTAGGGTGGTTTTTAGGTAATACATTTTTGCTGCTGATCTCTAGAAGAATTTCAGATAATTAAAGGGAACAGATCAATTTCGAAACATAAAGTCGAAAATTGTTGTCACAATATTTTGTAATGGCTTTATTTTAGTGAAAAATGATTAAATTTGTGTGGATCAAGATACTTTTAATCTGGTACTTTTTTTTAAAAGTTTTAATTTGTTTTTAAAAAAATTAAATTGATATAATAAAGCTAAATTTCACACATGTTCAGAACCTTCAGACTCCCAAAGAAAGTTGGAGTTAGGATAATTTTTAATAGGTATCCATCGAATAGCGAGGTACTTGAATTACATACAGAAAAGTTGAAACGTCATCTCAAAAATTTTTTGAATGGTATTATTTATTCGAACGATGTTTGTACATACATTGTTTGTAATATTAGGTAGGTACGTGTATATTCTTTACGAGGTTATTGTACTATATATATTAATTAATAAAAGTAAACAAGCATTATTTTTGATTTAGACGATATGGATTACAATATAGATATGTACATAACAGCCAAATTAACAGAGTGGCTTTTCTTGTATATTATGTGCGGATGGTGCCAAAACATGACACATGGAGAAGACATCCAGGTAAGGATGGCTGTACGCACGTGACACGTAAAGAAAATGAGCAGGCTGATAAAATGAGAAAATTGACGAAAAATTAATGCGACAGTGCGGGATAAAATCAACTTTTCTCATTTGAAACCTGAGAACTCTTAGAGTAGCTCCTTTCCTTTCGGTGACTGTTCCGCATCGACCTAATATCCTTCAAGTTTAATCAAAACAATTAAGCCACCCAAATCCTCTTATCCTCATAATGAACTTAAGTCGCACAGGAAAAAGGGCAAAGCATATTTGACACACCATAAATGTTGCTAACGCCTCTGGAAGCGGGAACAATAAGGGAAGTGTCTCATATTTGGGGGATTTAACTTTCGCTCAGCTACACTCCGGGACGAATAGCGCGACTATGAAAAAGCAAAAGTCGGCCCGAAGGACACTTTTTGCAAATAAAATCAATTGAGATGTCCTACCCCATTAAATACTCTCCCACAGAAGCTCCGAAGGGCCCGTCTCAAGGTACTGCGAATTCGGCCCGAAACTCGTTCGTCTTTCTGGTGGCCTTTCCCAATATAATACTTTTTTATGGTCAATGATGTAGAAGTGGATACGGAAAGAAATGCCTCTTCGGTCTAGAAGAATGTCCCCGTGAGGACGGCAGGACGAATACGTCCTGACAAGGCACGGAAATTCATGTTGGTATAACTGATTACATTTGGGTCCCCGACGTCTTCGACTGAGAGGGATAATTTTTTATGACACACGACGGTCTGGGACATACTTGAAGGCAATGGATATTTCGAATGACCCCTATGAAGCCTCTAAAACTACACAATGATAGCGGCCTCGAGTGCCTCCTGAAATTTGATATCGAAAATCGCTCCCTCGGAAAGACCTAAATATATTTTCGTTAAAGTGGCCTTTCACATATATGTACGTGAAGAAAGTTTGATTGTGCGGATATTGTTATTCGTTAGACCAAATCTTCAGAACGTGACGCTTAACGTCGAGCTCTGGATAGCGCTTAATCCAGGAGCCTAAAATTCTTGTGATTATGCGATAAACTCCTGAACGTGCGCCTTAATTCACGTGTTTAGCGGTAATTGTGCACATATATCGGAATTAGCGATAACATGCTCTTTTTTCCAGTCCCCATAGGGCTTTTGACTCATGCCATGAGGCAATGAATCTCGGCATTATCCCCTTTTTACTGCAGAATGTCTTTCAATATTCGCGAAAGTAGAGCTGTAACTTTTAGGTTAAACCCGGCGAAGGCAAAGAACCCCTGGAATAATTCATTATATTCAGCAAAAAAAATATATACTATATATCTAAACGGAAGGATGCGAATCCTTGGGACTCGTAGTTAAATTTTTGATGCAGATCGTAAGTAAAACCCAAACAACTCCATTTCGCCATTAATGGAATGGATCCCATCCTTTCATCAGGATACAAAAAGTATCTACGCTTTATTTTGTGTGATAAATTCTGCAATTTCGCAGTCCATTAGGTGCGACGGCTTCAATTAGTATACTTTTGACAAAGAACTCTATCAGTCAGTAACAATCGATATAAATCAATTAAACGAAAATGCATAATTAATCTCAGAATCTCCTGGATCTCATGGGTTGTAGTCTGTGCCAAAAGGTATCGGATTACAATTAAAATCCGAGTTCCACTATTGTCAGTCACCTGCCGCAAAGGATGCCATGTGAAATTGGAACGTCATTCGGTGTCAAGGCGGAGAAACATATGACCGGGTTTCTAGCCAGGAGCACTACGCTCGTAATTACGCTTTGTCTGAACTAATTATATATCATGTGTAAAGTTGAAAAGTTCCTAGGAATTAATTAGCTGCATGTCGTCTTGTCTTCCATTCTCGCATTTGACTACAATTGCTTGACACGGGTTTTGTATTTAGAAATTTCATACATATATGTTCGTTTCCTCCATACATGCATATTCCATTATGGTACTCCTTTTCCTCGTACTTAGCACTTCCTATTAAAATTTTCCTATACCTTCCAAATAACATCCACGAATCACCACAGAAAACCATAAATTTCATTGGAGTACACGGATACAAATTGGATTTTTCCTACAATATCAAAATTCACACTTCTTCCGCATACCTGAAAAACTCTCAAATTGCTGAACAACAATGGATCCGTCGTAGTCAGAAGATCCCATGTCAAAACATAAATATTGCAATAAATAAAATCGAATTTTCCTTTAATAATTTGCATGCAAATAAAGTGCATGCATCATGCACCAAGCTCACCGATACAATTTCTGAGAAAAACCATTCGTTTTACGAAATGAAAAATGTTGCAGAATATTTTCCATAAGACGAACAGAGACTGCAACATTTACTTAACCTTTTGCAGCAAAGTCGTTTTGTCTCACGCTATTTTTCACATCCATAATACAAAAAGGAGTTGATATTTTGCTTGATTATTAATGTTGGAAAAGTCGTTTGATTTATATCTCTTTTTTTTGCACTTTGAAAAGGCGGATGAACGATGGTAAAGCACCCATACCATTGAACATAAAGTTTATAGCTATTTTACATGCAGCCGGCGATTTATGTCGCATCATAAATATTTTATTCTTTTTACATCAATTGATGCGCACCTATAACATTTTTGCTTTATTTTGGCAAAATATATCGAGATTGACATAATTTATATTTCTTTGAAAAAAATAACATATTTTGATAAAAGGTTTTGAAGAACTTTTTACATTATTCATGTCACACTCTTTTTTAAGGCTTTTTATTTTTTCATGAAAAAAGCCGTAAAATTAAATTTTGTGTGTTATTCATTATTATTATCTGTGTTATTTTAATATATAAAATTAAACTATAAGGCTTTTAAATTATAGCAGATTTTAAGATAACTGGTTCACAAATTGTAATTTTGATGGTCCTAAATTTATAAAAATCATTCATCATTGATTAGAATGAAAATAATGAATAATGAAGATAATGGATGAATGAATGAATAAAAATAATTAAAATGAAATTAAAAAACTACACTATTTGATTCTTTAATTAAATATGCTTATTTAATGGTATGAGAAAAGGTTCTTTCTTTAAATTCAGAAATAATTTAAAATTCAAAATAAGGAAACCTTTTCATTAAACAAAATAAAAGCTGTAGGTATCACTTTTCAACTGTCATAAAATGTTGTTTTAATGTTGAATGCATACTAAGTTATCATTACAATCTATACTTATTTATTATTTAATATAAAACAACCTATAAGGACCTATCCAGTTTATTAAACTGTGATAGCAAAAAAAAATAAGATGTGTTGTCCAATGAAACGCAAATAACTTAACATTAAATTGCCAAAAAAGGTAATAATAATAATAAGCCCTTCAATTTAAAATAAACGCCAATTTCAAATGACAAAATAAATTTGCTGTATTCAATTCTAATTCTATGAAATGAGTTTTCCAATTATTCTGAACTCATTTACTACTGTTTGTAAATACGTTGGGATCGACATTTGGTAATGTATTATAGCTTATTTATAAAGATAATAATTTTAGTGAAAGATGATTGCATTACGGTTTAATATTTCATTCAGACTAATTCAGTTTTATACCCAGAAAAAAATTCAATTTATATTTCCTACCATATGTGCGATAGGTAAATCAAATCAAATTCACTTTAACCGTATATTTTTTAACACAAGCAGTTCTTCCGCGTAGAACGCTATTTTATACAAAACAAGGCTACAAGAATTAATGTGACATCAGTAGGACAACATAATCTGCCTCAGTAAAAATTTACATAGGGACAAAAAAATAAAGCCATTTGAGAACAGAGAAGTCCTGGACCTTTTTTTTACAAGGTCGCATTCTTTTCGTGGATGATTCAAATAATATGGTATATAATTCAGTTTTGGATGATCCCGTAATATGTACATCCCGGATGCATTTTATAATATTTTATTTTGTTTACATAATTCAAATTAACTTTCTATGCAATTTAGGCACTTATTAACACAAAAAATAAGTCAAAATCCCTAAAAGTCATAATAAAAGAGAAGAGAGTGCTCATTACTTTGATGCTATAAGAACAAAATGATGTCCATAATTTCATTCAAAATAAATAGGTAGCCTAAACAGCCCTACACCGGCTGACGGGTCCAATTTGCAGATTTTTTGCCTCCACAGCCTGCAGAGAAGCCACGTAAACTTTAAATAAAAATGTGGTCACGAAACGCATTAATATCCAGGGCATATTTCTTCATGGGATAGTACTTCCGAGGCAACTCAGGGAAAAAATATAACAAATGCGAGACATTTCGGAACCCTTCCTGTCCCTGAATGATGCTTGTTACGGCATGACAAATTGGCCGGGGTCAGAGAATCTGCAGCTAGCCTCAAAGTATTTGTTGCAGGGTGATGTTTCTCGGGCCCTCAGCAAGAGTGGCGAGTCATCGTCATCGTTTCCTCGATGGCGGGTAGAAGTGACTAGTAACAAGCCTTTCATAATTGATACCTAATTACGCGATCACGAGTGTTATTCAAAGTAGCAGACAATTGCCGCTGTAGTCATCCCTGAACGTTGTGAATTGAGGTCGCCCTTTGTTAAATTTTGTGTGCACAAAAGAGCTTCGCCGTCACTTCCGTCTTAATGTCTCATAAAAAAAAAGACAAATCCCTCCTCCCGGGAATACAATACTTAATGAAGCCTCGGAAGCATGAAAAACGGCCCAATTTTTTCGCAAGGAATTTGCAAAGCTGCTGACATTGTGATAGAGGATCACACCAAGTAGAAAAAAAAGGTTAAACCCTTTTACTTAGTTTGTTTGTTAAAATCTTGACAGTCAAATTAATTTCCCTCTTTTTCTTATAGACGCAGTAAACTTCTATAAAATGTCGGTTCTCGTTGACATTATGTTATGAAGGAAGCACACCTAGAGTCAGAGATCCTCTTCAAACAATTTGGCAAGATAAAAAGAATCTCAACCCTTTTGGGATTTGTTGAACAAATTTTTTGTGATCCTTCTGTTTATGACCTGACCAGTGCTTTGGCTCCTCTGTTTTTAGCAAAACCTTTGACAACTAGTCGTTTTCACAATATAATATTTTCTAATAATAACCCAAGCTGTTACTCTTGGAGAAAGAAGAATAACGCTAAATTTGTGAAAATTTAACTTCGTTACAGATCAAAGCAGTATTCAAAATTTACCATTGTAAGATGTTCTTCCCTTTTTATCAGGATTTATTTATCGATTATGAAAATATTTTGTTGTATTTAAAGGTACTATATATGGTTAATAATTTAGGGAATAATGTTTACTACAATTGTTTATTTTTAATAATAAAATGTTCAAAGTAAAATCGATAGTCCACTAGACAAGAAAATTTAGTTCTGCAAAAGCTAACCTAATGCTAGAGTTTTTTATTTAAATGGAAAGTTATTTAGCTACATATGTATATGTATATAATATAGAATAATAAAAATTCATACCATAATTTGTTATCGGATGGGTAGGAAGAATCGCAATTGCAAGTACAGCTTCTGCACTTACCTGTAAAAGAAAAAGAAAACGGTTAGAAATAGAAATAACAGAAATTTTTGAACAATTAGAATTCCTAACTGAAATTAAAAAACATAAGTACCTCTCTTTTGAATATTGATTTATTTCTTATAAATCTTAGATTTACACATACATACATACAAAACTAGACTAACCTTTATAATAAGAGCTCAAAATGAAACAATTATGCAAGGTCTAGAAGCAGTTTAAAAATTCAGTATATGATATTACACAGTCTTAAAATAAATAATAAATGTTATTTTGCGGAAATTTCAAGATTTATGCTCTCCTTCAATTTCGAATACCTACAGTTTTTCACTTAAATTTTTAACGTGCTGTTAAGAGAATTAAATGAGGATGATGGCGATTCTTTCGATCCGAACGAGTAAAACTTTTACCAAATAAAATTTCTAAGGATGTTATGATAAATAAGGTCGATTTTAGTGATATTAGATCAGTTTTGGGCACGCACTATATAGATACATATAAATTTTATGTTGAAAAATATTATCCTAACATTTGGCGTTTAGAAAACATAAGTTTATTGAAATACATATGTATGTCATACATTTAACGGAAGAAACATTTGGCGCTGCAAGCGACATTCAGTTCCAAGCTATGTCTAATAATATTGGCCAAAATATTTGTTGACCTTAGTCAAGATTTCATAAAAAAAAAAATTATTTCTAAACTTTCCGAAAATGCAGCGTGCCTAAAAAACTTGAGACTTTGTACCACAAAAGGGCAACCTGCCAGAAGCAGAGGCAAAAATATTCTTGAATACACAAAGCAACCGTGGACTCTTATTCATTCCACATGCAATGTAAACTCGCTCCCAAACTCTACCATCGTTACTTTTCGAATAATTTGAATCTCGTATTCAAAGTTCCAAAATTGTCAGTCTGTTCGCTTTCGCTTGAGTTTGTAATCCAGCCCGCACTGGACCCAACAAAAGGAATAAATGAATAAATAATTAGGCGGCGATCCTTGGAGCAATCTATCTAAATAAAGTTACGCAAACGGCAAACAGTGCCCCGGGCGTTCGGGCGACGACACTTCAACTTCGGCTCTATCGGCTGGCTCATTGAATCGGAAAAGTTAGAAGTTGAAACGACAAACTTGTTGACAAATTTAATTTGTGTCAGTAACAAAAAATTAACCTATTTGGCAAGAAATCAGACGACCGGCAATTTCGCGAGAAGGACTCTTCCTGCCACGGAGAATGGATATTTCGTACACTTCTAAGCGGAAGTATTTTCATTATGAACGAAATTCACAAAAGTGTAGGAATTCACTAATCTCTGGGGAAATTACACTGAGTAAATTTTTTGATGTCCCGACAGTTGGTAAAGAAAATTAAGATGTTTTTTTCTCTTTATTACAAGACGGACTTGAACAAAAGTAAAATTTAGTCTAGTTTACGTTTAAGTTCGGAAATTCCTCAGAGAGTTTTACGAAAATTTGATTTTTTTAAAATGCCCTTCTAAATTATTGCGACATCCACAGTGTATGCTTAAGATGTCTAAAATTTTGCTTGAACAAAATTGCTATTATTAAAATATTAAAGTAATGAAACATCCATCCGATGTTAGAAAGTATTAAATAACTACGAGGGCTGTTTTTTTACATTACCTACTGACTTTAAAATACGTATAAGTATCATATTATATGCTTTTCCCTGACAAACTAAACAGGTGTCACTACTAATTAAAGCCCCGAACTTCTAGTTGCACGACAATTGCAGTAGCTATTAGTCGTATACAGGAAAGTTGTGTACAGTTTATCAATTTTGGCAGGTAAACTAATTGATTTTCCATTTCCATAAATTTGACTTGTGACTGATTTTTTTGGTAGCTTGCACCTTCTAGTTTAGTATTATTTTTTAGCATCCTCTACCACTCTGCGTTACACATTTAAAGAGTTAGAAAAATTATCCCTTAATTTTTGTCAACTTTGATAGTGTCTATGGGGTGCAAAAAATATTTTACACGAAAAAATTCGAAATATTTGAACGCTTGTATTTTCTCATTTCTTTTTGTTACATGACCGCCATTTTATTAAAAGTGGTGAAACAAAATGCCAATGCCTTTCTTTTATTTATTTCTTAGTTAGCTAAAAATCGTACCAGACCAAGATTTCTTCTTAAAAGGGATGAAAATTATTTTCTAATAAAGGAAAACGACTTGTTTATTATTAACATTGTTTATGTGTGAGAGACAGAATATTTGACGGATATATAAAAAGCCAGAGATACATATACATAGATACAAAATTAACAGAATGCAATTAACAACTACTGCTTAATTTTATTTCATTAAAATTTGCAAAGCTATTAAAGTTTTTTGAAAACTAATTAACACACTTATTTAACAATTAATACTCAATTCCAAATGAAATCTGATAAATCCGATAAAAAGCAACTAATTAATAGCGATTTAATTGTGATGTCTTGCGTATCTGTTTAAAAAGTGTTGAGCTTCAACCATTTAAATAAGTGCTGTGGGAATGATAATTAACAACCTGATCAATATTTGCTTCGAAAATTTGTTTGTTGTTAATCGGAATTTAATTTTAAATCAGGTTAATAAATTAAACATAAGAGTGCTCTCTATAAAATTTTTACTGTTACTTAGACTTAAAACGTCGTAATTCTTTAAATAGAATTTAATCAAATTAAAATTTCGTTTTCTTTTCCAGATGGACATATGAAATATCTCATGAGGGGCAAAATGCCCCATTGTGCAGCTGAAATGCTTGCATCGTTAGGTAAAGTGAATCCTACAAAATGGGATGGATTTGGGAAATACGAATCCAACGCTATATTTCAATCATAGTATCGCTTTCTCTGAATTACGTAAATAAATTGCGGGTTGAGAAATATCCGCAACCATCAAACTTCATTGGTATAACAATAGTGAAAACCTCAACAATACAAAGCCCTAACCAAAACACGTTTGCAATAAAATAAGGAACCCGGTAGGGTAGCGAAAAACCTGAGATATTTTCCATCAATACTATCATCAACTCAGCTACTATTTGCAACCCGCAGGGGAAAATTCTCATAAATATGGCAGCTAAAACACTTAAGGGTAAGTAGACATAAAATATAGCCGCACCAGCATTATGTAGTGCTAAAGTAGGACCACATCAAAAGATAGCTCTGGAGGGACATATGAAAAATAAATCACTAAAATGGCCACCTTACGCCTTCGTTTAATAGATCTGGCTTTTCTGGGCGTCGCTCCGTCGGTCAGAGAACACTTTACGCCCCCAATGCCAATCACAAGGCTCACGAACCGGAAGTAATCCCACCATCCGATTTAGATGGTCCGCATCAGAGCTGTCGTGGAATGAAATTGAATTAAGGGAACACTACAGTGGCAGATTGAAAGCATAGATTTATTTTTTGAATATACTCTTAAAGTATTTATATACAAAAATATATATATAAATATAATCTTTAACTATATTAAACAATATGGTTAACAATAACTCATATAAACTTTGTATTTCATTTCCAAAAACAGGCTCAGCTTCGAATTTATGAAATTTTTATAATTTCGTTTTCTTTGAGGGATTTCCTTTCCTTATACTATTAAATTAAATAATTTGGTTCAAGCCATACAATATATACCCGTATTTCGTATTATAGATAATTAATGCTTTGTTGGATCTAAAAATCATTTTTGACTTGGTATCGCGTTGATATAGTATTATATATTGCCGAATTATGACTTACATAATGATAGCATTTTTTTAATTATAATTACTAACATTTATCTCTTTCATTGAGGTGGTTTGACAAATTTAAACGCGAAGGCATTTTCTAATTTTCATAAGCAGTCAAGTTTAGAGTAGTTCACAATATTTTGCGCACTCAATTAGGTTGAGTTTATTTAGAGGCATATTTTTAATAAACTGAAATGCGTTTTTCTTTTCTTTTTAATTAATATAGGGTAGAGTTTGTAGGGCTAATTAATAATGTGCATATTTTCTATCAACTGAGCCATAATCGTATCTATCTGAGCCGTAATCTTCTATTGTTCTTCAACTATCATCTGCTGCCTTTTATTCTATAGTAGGTAACTATGGGATGAACTGCAAAATTGAGCCTAGTTTAATTGTGTTTAATACTTAGTTATATAACTCAATCAATAAGCCGCTCCCAATTTCAATGCGTCAACTGTTGTGGTCCCCCTAATTTCGATGAATAAGATATTTAGCCAATTAGCTTTAAACAAATGAACTTAATCTATGTAAAACCTCAATGTGGAGTATGACTCCAATTTCAGACACGTACGACTACATCCTCATCGGGAATGGCAGTCCTGACTCTTACCTAATCTCATCTGAAGTTTCGGATTCAGTTTTCCTCAACGATTCCGCATCATTTCCGGCAAATGGAATGTTGATTAATGCAACTTTCTTCGATGGACCTAACAATACTTTATTGCTATTGAATAATGGATCTGGGACTGCGGATGGAAATGGGACCAGAGGCGCGGACGACATCGGGGAGCTTATTATAATGGCAGTTACATCTATCGTCCTCGGCTTAATGATCCTAATAACTGTTATCGGTAAGTATTTGAAAGCAACTGGCTGGTGGTACGCCTCACTTTTGTTGCGACTCCTCTGAATTAGAAGAGGCCCACGCCTACCGACATTCCTTGGCCGGCTGTTAATCTCCTTCCCCCGGGGGGATTGGGAACTATTCTTTCGTGAGGATACTCCCAGGTGAATTACTGAACCAGGAGCTGACCGCCCAGGATACTCAAGAGTAATGACACATAATAAGACCCATAGCCACATATCACCTCGGACTTCCTAGTTCATTTCCTTAATATAATTTATGTTGCCCGAGATAAATCGCCCGAATCGGCCGTTTGGGCTGCTTTTATTATCCGCACCAGCGAAATCAATTAGATGCCTTGTTCTGTTGGGTCCGATTACCACTTCGTGAAACTTTAATTTTCTCCCCAGAACCAGATATTGGGGTCTTTCTTATCTCGAGCTAAATATTTTTGATTTAAGCTTCTGAGGTTTTGCAGAAGACATAATATTCAATAAAAGGCATTTAATGGCTGTAACGCTGAGAATTCCTTTAATCTTCCCGGATTTCGATTAACATCAAGCGACCGTGACTGATTTTATGCTAAGCGCTCGCAGACCAAGGACGACTGGTGCTGTGACAGCTGGCATGGAACATTGACTGCATAATTACAACGAATTAGGTACGCTCTCTTATTTTGGCTGGTTTTAAGAAGATTTCATAAACCGGCAAATTGGGAATGCCGGTTGATTTTGAAACTAGTCAGTTTTTTATACACAGTTAAATATACTCCATGATACAACAAGGGCTTGAATAAACTCAAATTTATTCGAAGTTAGATAAATAAATTGAGGAAGTTTATTCATGTGTATTTAAGTAAATAATACCTAATGTTCATTACAAAACACTAATAATTCTGAACAACAAGGACTGAGACAGTCAAACTGGGAAGAAGCTAACTGAAATGCTTTGCTGGTATTTATTGGAAATTTCCCTCCATTATCTTTTGGTGAACATGCTAACCGAAATTTTGAAAATAATAAGTTTTTAGGAACGGAAATATATTGTAGCTTAACGTACATGTCATTGTTAAATGTTATAATAAAATTGAAAAAAAAACCGATGTATTTTTCTATACTGCAGAGCTGGTTGAGATGCCAAATGGTTCAACAAGTTCTAAAAGTAAGCGAAATAGTTCGAAAATGTCTATCATTGAAATATTTTTCATTTTACAATTAAAAAATGAAAAAGAAAGAATAATTACATATATACCTACTGTAAAACCAGCAGCTATCTCAGTCCCTAACATTAAGATACTTTTGCTGGAACTTTATCATAAGAAATTCCTTGAAAACCCTCAAAAGCAAATTCATTAAGCCAATCAATATATGTATGTACATATTTACCTTTTTCCATGTACAAAGAATTTCGTCCTACCAAGAATTAATCTATATATAAATTCGAATAACACTGAACAAATAGCCTTCGGTTTAAAAATTTAATTCCGTCTTATTGAAGCCTTATTTTAATAATTATAAAATTGCTGGATATACATAAATTGAGGAACGTCGGAACAAAAACCGATAAATCCCATTTTCACTTTTTTTTTTTAATGATCTCAATTGGTTGTTTTCCATGAGCTTGGCTATATTTTTACAATTTCCCAAAAAAAAAAAAGGGATTTATCGGTTTTTGTTCCGACGCTCCTCAATTGCTAAAATATTAATAGCTGCGAAAAGGGGATTTAAAATTTACCATAAATAACTCCAAACAAAGACTTGTAATTATATAAAAAAAAAGCGTTGAACCACTACTTTGTCTGAAAGATTAGTTGAAGATTTGAAGCTTGAGGGCATTCATAAATTACATCACACGTAAGAAGGGGAAGGGTTCCAAGAAGTGTGCCAAAATGGGGGTTGGGACCCAAGGCTGCTGTGACATCACATCATCGAGAATAGTCCTGAGGACATTTTCATTTTATATAGTTACTCCTGATCTCATTTATCAATTTTAAATTATTACAATACATATAATATTTGTATTATCAGGATGTAATTGTTTAAAATATTAGTCCCCGGGCCCCGGGTTTAAAACTGCTGAATTTGTGTGACATAATTTATGGATGATGATGATTTTCCATGAATATAAATCATGATTTGATCCATTAACCCAAACATTTTAAATCCTTCTTCTGGATAATTGTAAATAAGCTTCAGTTAATTTAAAATTTTCGTGATATCCAAAAAATGCTGTTTCTAAAATTGTTACCTAAATCGAATACCATAAATTGCAACCTGGACCATGCTAAAGATTAGGTGGGTGGTTCAATTTATAAGATTCCAGTTAGAACATTGCAACTACTTTTTTTATTTGGATGTATCGATTCGAGAAGGACCTTTCGGAGACTTTGATTCATTTCATGTACGATTGCATTCAGTGATTGCATTTTCGTGACGATATTTATATGACTAATGAAACTGATGTAGAACTTTAAGAACATTTATGTGAAAATCGCATCTCGTCGTTGTTGTAGACTTTTTCAGAAAGTTCTTAAGTGATTTGTATTCTACTTATCATTCAGCAATGATGACCCCATGTTTAGCATCCTTTTTTTAAAAAAAAATATAAGAAGGGATAACAGACATGAAAAATGTTGGCATACCTTTTAATCAATCTTTCCTAGGTGGTACACTCCATTTTCATTAAATGAAAAAAATCTAAATATAGCGCCCAGAGTGCTAAGCTAACGTCAGTCAGGACTAATCAAATTGTGCACGTGTTCTGAAAGATAACTAATTCCGAAACCCAGCGGGACGGATTCAGTTAAAAGGATGAGCTGCACTTGTCCACGGATGGTCAGTCACAGGGGAGAGGCTAAAAGAATTCCCGGTTTAACACACATCTAGTTAAATGGTCGACTGCAACGCAAAAGGACCCCCTTGCAGCCGCGTCGATTCTGTTCTCCTTGCAGACAATGTTTGTTGCGTGCTATCGGATGCATGCAGAATTTTTATATTGTTTGTTTTCCGCCTCATGAAGCGGAGGAAAAAGGGAAATCCGCGGCATGAAAAGGGCTACAAAATACACAGATTAGTAAAGCAAATTGCTTGTGATCTATTTCGATAGAGTGAACTAAACATTTAAGACTTACTGGAACGATAAACCTTTAAACCCTGTTTAGTGTTTGGCATATGTGCGACATTTAGTATGCATATCTTAGGTCAAATGCACAATAGAGTCAAAATAGTTTTGAAACAGTTGGTTGCTTCTTTTGTACTATGTACCTATAGTCCACTGTTCAAGACTATTTTGATTCCAGAGCACGAATAGACAAAAACTTCTAAACATCGGGCATTGTATTCTCTTGAACGTAGAAGAAGGGGCTTGCAACAAATTCGTTTTGAAGCGTATCGAAACATCTTTTCGAAAAACATCTTCAATTGCATCTCATCTCAATCCTTTTCCATTTACCATTACAGGTAACGTGTTCGTAATTGCAGCAATTATACTGGAACGAAACTTGCAGAACGTCGCTAATTATCTAGTTGCATCGCTAGCTGTTGCGGACCTTTTCGTA
The DNA here is from genome assembly GCA_933228815.1 of Machimus atricapillus. NCBI lineage: Eukaryota > Metazoa > Arthropoda > Insecta > Diptera > Asilidae > Machimus > Machimus atricapillus. Next base: position 28,318,677 of record OW121786.1, on the reverse strand, counting down.
GCCTGCCTGGTGATGCCATTAGGCGCTGTGTACGAGGTAAGCTATGGGTTTGAAAGCACAAAGTGCAGAACGAAAATACATCACTATTTGCTGTCATTTCTGCAGCATTCACCTGCAGTAGCGTCCCACTTTTGTTTACGAATCTCGTTGATAGCTGTTAATGTAGGAAACATTCCGCCATTAATCTCTGAATGTATGTTCCATTTTTTCTAGATAAGCAAGGGATGGATTTTGGGGCCAGAGCTTTGTGACATATGGACGTCATGCGATGTTCTTTGCTGCACAGCATCCATACTTCATTTGGTGGCAATTGCAACAGACCGGTAAGCTTACTCTTTGATGTATTCAAATTCATTCGAACGTTAACGACCTTATTTTGAATGGACATATGTTACTATTGTACTCTTTGTTGAACTGTTGACAATTGGACTGATAGATCTGCAGCAAATTTTTGATGCTCAAGATGAAATATGTATATGCCTGTGGACCAAAAATGGTCCATGCCGTGTTGAACTCGTTAATATCATAACCAAATAAAAAGCTCCTACATATATCATACCCTATGTTCTTTTGTTATTTTTTAATTCACCAACAATTACTTTTACTTTCTAAAGCATATATTTTTTAACGAGCTGCGAAACATGTACTTTTATTACTGAGTGTCAGCATGTGGTATATTAAACACACATGAATAATTAAAAGATAATCATTTAAAAGGAAACAATTTGTTTAAAGTAAAAATACATTCCATTCGAACGTTAACAAGTTTCATTTTCTTGGTTGTGTATTTTCGACTGAAATCAATAAGACCAATTTATCTCCCAGTCGACAGTGACCGAACGTTCCAATTATTTGTGCATACACGGTGACGCCTACATTCACTGGTGTTAATTGAAAACATTGCCTAGCTTTTTTAGTGAACAATCAGAAAAATTTAAATGAATAGAATGGCCTACAGGAAATCCCTGAATGAAACCATCTGCTATCCAAGAGCGTGCAATTGATGGAAAATTGTAATTTGTTTAAAAAGACCGCTTACACTTAGGCAGATAAAAGATGTAAATTTTATCAACTTTTAATTAAATAGGTACATTTTGTAAAACCTTGAATAAAAAAGAAGTGTTCAGTATATGGAATATTGCGTATTGTCCACCGACTGAACCATTGTACCTACGTTAAAGAAAAGTACGCAAAAATGTCAGCATTTAACGAAGCGCATACATAAATTACTAATACTATTGTAATACATATATCATCAATAAAGTTTGAAAAAACTACAATTTGGAGGCTCCAATAAAGCAACCAATATTCTTTAACGTTTATTCTTTAACGTTTAATTTCATACCAGATTGATGATGTGAGCGATTAACTAAATGTGTAAAAATAAATCAATAACGATTTAAACTATAGATATGCTCGTAAATACAATTTTCAAACACATAATTGAAATTTGGAAGTCAATAGTAAGCTAGTAAAATAAAATGTGACTAATAATGCAATACCATTAATGAAAATGCTCATCATAACACCTACCAGCATATAAACTTTATTTGCGTTAATTAAAATGACGAATAGCAATTTTTCGCTTTATTAATGATTGACGAATAACTATGCAATTATTCATCACGTATAAAGTTATTTCAGAATAAGTTATTCAAATAATGCCGTACTCTGATTTTAGTTTTTAGTAGACATGCATAATGTAGAGTAATTGTGTGTTTTGCAATAATAAATAATAGAAATGATGGGGTAAAAAGCAATGGTTTTCGATATATGACGACATGCACTACCATAGTGAAAGAAAGAAATCACAAGGTAGGACGTAATTTTAAAAAAATCTCATATCAGAATGGTATTTTTTGCACTTTTAGCTTAAGATGTATCAGAATCCAGACGTGCCACAAAAGAAAATGTTGGGGGCTTCCCTTAAGAATATATGGAGGTCACCTTTTACCCTCGTTAATTTTAAACGAGAGTTTATTTTCTTAAGTAACTTTTCAATTTTTAAAGAAATCAAAAATGCCAATGTGGCATTTTATTTATGGCCTTTCTTTGCAGTGAACTGGAACAAACGCTGATTTAATGAAACTTTGAAGTTCGTCTTCTTTCTTCAAGGTATTAAAAATACCTGCTGCTTGCATAGTGTAACAAAAGAATTTAAACGCTTTCTACGTTCACTCGATTTCTTCACAATTCACAGCGGCAGCTGTTACTCCTTGCGTTGTCCTCGTCACCCGGAGCAGAATAAATGTAATACTTAGATATTCCCGGTGAACTCACCATACGCACACACATGAGCTCATTCCTTAAGTTCGTTGCTTCAGATAAAGGTCATGCTGACGCGACGACGTCTTGAATGCCATTAAATACAAAAAGGAGCAAATATGACACACTCGAATCAGAGGATTCACCTGTCTCTCGAATATTTGACAAAAGACAAAACAAAAGCAAGAAGTCCAAAGGTAGGAATATTATCCAATGTTGTAAGGGCTCAGGAGCTCAAATAAAATCAACGACACTGCTAAAACATGAGAAAACATCCAGAAAGTATTAAAGGCAATTCAAAAAGAGGAATATATCGACCTGAAGGGGATTTGATTGCATTCCTGCCGGCATTCCCTCGAGGAAAAATTGATTGCACTAAAACTCCTTTCAGAAGTCCGATGACCACTCGGAACTTCAAAACCGGAATAAGAGTCAAAAGTATGCGAGTTGGATGCCATCGAGGAATTACGTCCCAATTCCATATTTTAGATATACCCAGATCTCCATTTCGCTGGAGGTTTGGTGGCGATATTGATTTTACTCGCATTTAGGTGTGAATAATTTCTGAAGGGTCCCATTGCAGAGGCGTTAGCTTTTAGGGACTTTATGAGAACCGTGCAACTCGCAGGAAATATTTACGTCCACTGTAATTAAGTAGTAACCCTTAAGACCGCTGAAAGAAAAGGGGCACCTTAACAAGGCTACCTGAAAACGCCAAGACGAATTTTCTTGCAAATAGGGTTTGAAGCGAAATGCTCTGCTCTGACCTAAAATAAGCGACCTTTCAACGTAGTAATTAGCTCCTGAAAGAGTACGTCATCAAATTATAATTGTGCTTACTTTATTAGAAAAGCGTTGTTTCAAAAGTTTACGAGAAAACATTTACAACTCAGTACACCCTACCTACAGAGAAGAGTCTAGTCCAGAAATTTTACGGTAGATTTGTATTCGTTAGCCAGGGTGATTTTATAATAATTTCGCTTAATTAATTAAATGTCACCAACGCAGATCTCCAGTGGAACAGCGTAAAAGCAATAAATCTAAGAAATATTGTCAAACTATAGGTAACCAGAGAAGTAGGAGGTATACATGAAAATTACGTGCCGGGCTGTGCCAGAGTACCACCATTAACTCCGTTTTCCAATCAATGCTAAATGTCACCAGTTAAAGTTTTAATGAACGACATGAGCTGTGAAAACAATTACTGAAGTCATAAAACATACCCATGCCGCTAAATCCACTTAACCTTAAGCCCCTTCCTTGGAGGCATCATCTAGTTTTTCCACATGAGGGTCTCCGGAGCCATGTGTGGCGCGGGGCCCAACAAGTCGGGCTCCGCAAATAATTTCGGTTCGATAGCTCGAGCCTGGATGACGGTCCGCTTTAAAACGGATAATATCCGGGTCACATGTGGATTTAACAGCCCCCAGGAGGGGAATTTGCGTAAACATGTCTATGCTCTTCATAATTTTATCATATAACGATGATTGTAATCAAAAGGAGCGCAGCTCCCGAATCAGATTTTCGATAAGAGGAACGAATGGCGTGAGCAACGCTATGTTTAAGTAATTCCGGATGTATTTGGCCGTGCGGGCCTACCTCCACCGCGCCAAGCACCAGGCACTTCTCGTAACATCGCATAATAGCTAATGAGAGGGCCTACGCATACGAACGTTAGCATATATCTCATGTGTGTTTTATGCGAGTTAAGTTTAATGAACGGATCACCCATGAAAATGAAATTTCGCTTGCGTGCCCTGGGCACAATATTTCTTGAAAATTGTTCCCGATAACACTTGAGCTCGCTAATCATTGGTGGTTCTCGTAATGAGATGGCGGGGCTGTAAAATAAACTATAAATGCCCAAGGGTGCAAGGGTTGGAATATTAGAGACCCACTATTAATAATCACAAAAGAACTACTATATCTATAACCTATGCATAAAATATTTATATCTATTAAGGTAATCGATATTTGTGCAAGTTGCTCCAAACGGGAGGTGATGGGTACGATCAGTGTTAGATTAAGCTGAAATCATGGAGCCTCCGCATACATATCATCTCCCATATAAAAAGATTTTAATTTTACCACAAAATAATTGGCAAACATTGAGTTCAAGGGATCCTTACGAATTTTAATAAATCTTTCTGTTTAAAATTTCTGCCTGTATATGCACAAAATGTTGGTGAAAATAAAGGAAAATGTTTAAATTACAATAGTAAGTACATATTTTTATTCCTATGAAACAGAACAAGCATTGAGAGTTCCTGAAAATAAAGAAATTGAAGGAAAACTTTTGATTTCCTCGATTTTTCATCCCACGCGAAAACGAAAAGTGTTATATTTCGAAAGGTATACGAGCGAAGGACCTAAATTACCGGTTTTAAAGCGTTTTATTAAAATTTGTGTGTCCTACCTTAAATCAGATCTATTCGTCCTATAAAATCGCTTATATTTTAAGTAAAAACCTTTTTACAACTGCACAAGTTCTTCAAATGTACCTATACATACACCGAAATTAAATGTCTGCAATTTCCAATTTGTTATCACTATACCATGCCCACAAAATTACGATTGTTTTTATAAAAGTAATAATGGCGCAGATTAATGTAAGTAGGTAATATAATTATATTAATTGCATCATGCACTTTAACTTTCGAACTGCAAGGTTTGCTGTTTAAAATGTCAGCAAAGGAGCTTGGAGAGCATGTCTTAATTAGTGATTTTGAAACTGATACTCAGTTTTCCCTCTCAATTTAGATTTCATTACAAAATTTCCCCAGCTGCTGCTATATCATAAAATTGAGAAAATGTTTTAATACTTTTAAACTTTGACATATGAAATTACGTAGAATGCACTGAGACGACTATAATAAGACTTTAACGAAATAATAATTATGTAGAAATATTGCACTAAGCGTTAAAGCTAAGTACAACGAACGAGTTAGTGTTCAGGAGATATTTAATTAGAATAACTTGGGTACAAGGAACATCTACGCAGTGTTTTGTATTCTTAAACCTCCACGGTGATGATTTTTTCGTAAATACTGACTGATTAAGTGGTGTTACGTCGTTCGTGACTAAATAAACTGACAAAATTTAATCACCAAGTTTTAGAAAACCGTTATCAATAAAGGACGATTGTGGTTGACATGGTAAATTAATAAAAAGCAAGAATTCATATCACAAAAATAGGTAATATACCGACGGTGGCGGGTTAAAGGAAAACAATTAAAAATAAATCGCTTTAATTTGCAATTTATTACTTCATATGTAGCTATTGAAATTAAAGTTACTAAATGTAACATTTAATAGCGTAGATGTACTTAATTTAGAAAGATATTTAGTTTATTCCAATTTGATACCTATTTGTATGTTTTATTTATCTCGCTCACTTACTTTAATTGCAATCACGAATTTTATTCCATCATTAAATAGTTCTCATAAAGTAAAATTTACTACCATGAAAAACTCTAAAACGTTTTCATCCTACCTCTCGCTAACTTTCACTCTACCTAGATGGAAATAAAAGTCCTTTGAAATTCAGCGCTCTTTTTATTCCTTTTAAAATTAGAGAGTTTTTACGTGATGCACGTACTCCATAAAAAAATGCATATTTAGTTTTACCTTGCAAAGTAGGACATTGACAAAAGTGGAGTGACAAGTTTATTCAATTTAAATGCAATACGCGTAAGTTATTTAATTGAATGCGCAGCATTTAATAAAAGCAAAACTGAAAGACATTCATTCAATCAACTTAATTGTAAAAAAAAAAAATTGCTATATTGGTTGGATAAAAGCAAATATTCATAAAATATTTTTAGAATCGAATGAAATGGCATAGTATGAAATTGATCAAAAGCACGGAGTCATTAGATCGTAACAAAGTAAATACGAAATCAATCTGATTAGATACACAGCAATCAGCCCTGGCACAATATTCAAATTGAAAACGCAACCTGATTCTCTTTGCTTCGAAGGCAGGCATTGATTTCTTTGGTTATTGCTTGCGTGTCACGGGCCGATATTGTGCGCTAATTGAATATCTCATGATCGATAAGCATCGCAAATCAGTGGAATAAATTTGTAATGAAACCGTGCACAATGGCATCCCCCGGTAAACAGCAGGGAGATATTCAGTTTTAATGCAGGACTCATCCATGACCCAATGGGGCCATAATGGCCCTAGCAAATGGCTCAACTTCAAGAATTTCTTAGCAAACTGAAAACTGAATATTTTTTCCCATAAGTTTTCGAGATAGTTTCCCATTGCCCATACTCTTTGCTAACCACCCGAGATTTGCCTCATCTTATGCAGAATCTGCACGAAGTTGTTTAATTCCACCCTGTCTCCAGATATCATAATTACATAATTTCGGGTGGTATTTTTGGCTGGGTTCCTCCCGATTTTCCCTCGTCTTGTACATTTCCCTCGGGATTAACTTCTGACAGCCGCTGTGCCGCAATGTAACGTTCAATTTGAGAACTCCAGGCCAAACTTACAACCCAGCGGGAGTCGTGCCGGCAGAGAATAAACCATTCCGGGTATTTAGGGTAATTCCCGGGTAGTGTATACTGGCAGCTATTGCACCAGTTGCGATTTAGCCAGAACTAAAAAAAAAGAGGAGCCCCCTTTCCCCGTCTTGAGGTGTTGATTGTAGAGCACTGCGCTTTTCAAATATATTGCACAATTACTGACACCACAGTTTGCACTTCGTCCAGAAATTATGTTCCACCCATTTTGAGTGGGCGGAAAGGATATGGTCGGTTTTTGGCCATGCTCTAGACTCCCATGACTATCTATTTGAATATCTCAGCTGGAAGTGATTTCGACGGAATAGAAATGGAAGGCACTGTTGAAATCCAAAAGGGCCGCTTTAATGTATGGGGTCAGTGGGGAAAGGGCGGTTCCGACAAAACTATCTATCCGAATAATTCTCATTTAAATATCAAAGACCATTCCTGTGGTTGTCTTGCATGTGGCAGAAGTGAAACTCCTCCGACTACCCCTGGCGGAAAATAATTTACCAATTTCAGCTCATTTGATGCCCAGTGAGGCGTGGCTGTGGTAGTAAGATGTACATGTCTGATAAAAGCCCTCCTGGGGAAATACCCTAGAGCTCTACTTTCCTTTTACACAAATTCGAAATCTCTCAGAGATTTGAATCATTTAATTAAACGATGGTTTAACGTCATGTTTCCAACTCTGGAAAATATTCAGATTTTTTATGTCACTGCCTTCGATTAAATCCGCGCTCATAAAGTGGAGCCTTTTAAGGAGCTACTAAGGCGGAATACAAATTCCATTTCCAAATAAATTGTTCCCATTTGTACCGAAAAATCTACGGTGTAAAGGTTTTCGTCGACGGTTTCCCCTACTTAGTTATCACCTTTTACACCAAGGTGTTGCCGAAGACGCGGAATAATTCATTTTATTTTCTGTTGTAGCCCCCGAGTGAAGCCAGTCCTGCTTTACTTTAAGTATAAAACATTTGAATTGGTCGGCATTTTATTTGGTAGAAATCAGTGAAACAGAATTAAAAATCGTAAATTTGATAATGTGTATGTACTTCAGTGAAATTAAAACAAATGCGATTAGAAGCCTTTATGGAAACTGATGTTATATTAGATATATACATATAAATATATGTATGTGCATAACATTTTCCGCCCTTAGGCTTTCGTTACGTATGACGAGCGTACATCAATTGTCCTTGAAAATGATGAAGGTTTACCACTGTTAGTAAAGATACGTCAAAAGTGTATCCCCAGAACTCCAACCGTACTCATGCAGAATTCAATTAAAATGATTATTCGATCAGCCACGTCGTAATGCAAATTCTGGAACATATCAATTTTGCTTTGTGAGTTCTGCTTACTGACGGATGTTTGGAGAATATCACCACTTTCTGTTTGTAATGTAAGTTTAAACATTTAAAACATACAAACACAATTTTACAGATAGTTATCAAAAGTTTAACTTTATCAATAAATTTTCAATTTACATACATTATGGCAAATGCACTTTCAAAAATTAACTAGTTAATACAAAGTGGTCATGATCGTAACAATTAAGATTTGCAATTTTTTTCTTTCGTATAGATAGTGAATAAAGACTCAGTAGAAAAAATATGTTCAATCAATCAGTTTCACGAACATAAAACATATATGTATGTACATATATAAGTTCTGTATTATTTAGTTGAAGATAACCAACCATCATTTACCGTTTTACAAAAGTAATTTATAATTAAATTTATTACGTAATTTCTAAGACATTTTTTAAAAAAACGTTTATACATATATTTTTATAACACTTTCGGTGTTTTAGAACGTAATCAATCAAATATTATATGCTAAAACATTTCTCAAAAAATTCTTGTCAGCATGCAGTTTGATTTTTTAATCATTCTCTCTCTTAGGTACCAAATAACATTATTTCTGGTTATGCTTTAATCCGAAATATGTGTTATATGAAATGTACGCATAAATTTAGTAAAATTGTTCTAATTTTAAGACCTTAATATCTTAGGATAAAAATAGCTCGATAAAATGCAAAGTGCTATTAATGCTATTTTGTTTTCGAGCCACGCATTTTCCACTGACGGGCGCTTGAACGATCACAAGCCATGAACACCCGTAGTCATGAATTTTAATCGCGTTCTAAATATTGAATTTATTGGAAACATATGTAGAACATGCAATTAGGCACCTGTACTTTGATTTACCAATAATAACAAAAGCGGATTTATATTTACCGCCGCTAATATGCAATTATTGCCTTTCTACCTTCCTGCGAGGAGCATTAGTAATTTCATGTATTTTGAAAAGGTTTTCAAATACAAATAACCACAACATGGACACAAGGCAATAAATTTAATTTTTCCGAAATATACACGAAATTTTCTCCAGCGAAGGGTTCCTGTGGGCTCTCGTAAATCACTTTGTGATATTTATGCGGACAGCTAAGAATTTAGTTTTTGGCGATGCGAGGCTTGAATTCACCGCAACAATTTGCCCCTTGGTACAAGCAACCATTCCGAAAATCCAAGAAATAAACTTTAAAACGCTGCTGATTTATGAGACCTCTTTAATAGAGCTTATGTTTATGGTGTCGATTAAGCCCATCACTGCGCATTAGGCCAATTATTCCAGGACCTTTCGTCTGAACGAGCCATCCATAATTTCCTTCATTAGATGCCAGCTCTCTGCGGATTAATCAATCACTTTGTGTTTACGGCAAGAAGGGATAACTGCTGGGTCATATGTTGAATAGCAACTAGTACACGCCGCGCCGCTGGCATCCGGAAATACTTTAACGAGTAAATTCCTTCAAGGAAACAGGCCTCTCTCATGGGAATTCGCAGAAGCTCAATCATACATATGTTTATGCCTAGCAGCCTTTACAATGGGTTTTATTTTTGTAGGAGTTAAGGAACGGCAAGTTTTTTATTTATTGGAGATTATCGTAAGCCGTTGACAATATGCCACTAATACCCAATTTTCAGCAACGCTTGTATTAAACGTAAAAATCGATTATAATATGATTTCATATGTTAGCAGTTCATGTGGGACGAAAATGAATAAATACATTTTTTACTGCCATTAATATTTTACACTTCAATGTACGTCATTTGAGTCTATATATACCTAAATGTATGTACATAATATATTTTTTTTTTAAAACAATGTGAAAGCAATTCCATTTTCATAATAAGTGATAAATAAAATTATTTCAAGCATGTTGCAATAACAAAATTCTCAATTACAAGTAATTAAAGTTAAATTGTTTCCTTCGACAAGCACTTAGTAGCTTAATAAAAATTATAATCATAAAAGCAAAAAAAAACTAAATCAAACTAGCAACTAATAATTGTTGGTATACTCACAAAAGTGATGCATTTAATTATAAATTTAAAATAAATCTTACCAAATGCGTGAACGAAGTTCATTTTAGAAATTTTCAATGTCTAATCATGTTTGTTCAAATATTGATTACAAAGAGAACTCCGCAGTGTGCAATCAATAGAACGTCATTCAAATTCAATGTTTGCTTACAAATTGCTGTAATCATCCCCAGATTTGTTTGACACTGTTTGCAAAACGTCGAACTAAATAGTAGACTGATTATTTCCTTTTGTTTAACTTCTTGGAAATTGCACCTGCAACTTATTCGTTTATTTGCTTTGACATTATGCATTTTGCTTTCAATGAACGATTTTTCATTTTGATAATCAGTGATTTCATGCAGCTGTTTTACAATAAAGAGTTCATATTTGAAGAAAAAAATCGGTTTAATTTCTCTTCAATATTTCTTATGTATAAATGAATGAACAAAATAAATAAATAAACAACTCAGAGCTTCAAATGATTGAAATAAGAAAAGATGTGGATATATTTCTGTTGAAAAAGATATCTTTGAAAAATCTCACTGTAAAACAATGAATAAATAGCAGAGAAATCGCACTGAGTCACTAAGAAAAATGATCACTGCAGCGCCAGCATGAAAATGGAGTACACAGAAAAACAATTTTACATGTCGATAAAGCCAACTGGGTAACTCTGTAGCAAATCAAACTACCACAAATAACACCAAAGCAGAAATTTAATATTATGTTTCTCTTTAAAGTAATCAAGAAGACTGATAACGATAGTTCTGATTATTATAAAAAAATGTTATAAGATTGTATATCTTAGGTAGCTGATAATCGAATCATATAGGTACTAATAAAACTGCAAGTTTTTTTCTTAAAATATCCTTTCTAAGACAGTTATCATTTTAAAGCTTTCCGTGTAGGTTTAATTTTAAATTGACTGCAAGAAACGCATGTTATAGTCGCGTCCTTTACTTTAATAGGACCCTAAAAAATATATAGTCCCTGCAGTGTTTACCTTTATCTTAAAAATGTGATAAAACGCCTAAAAACATAATCATCTCATTTCCATTCCTACGAATACGAGAATTTGTGGTCATTACAAAATGCCCTCAGGATTGTTGCATGCATATCCCGACGCTCTTCATCCAGCTCTGAGAGTCATGATACATCCAGTGCCATTATTAATGCAGTAATGTTAAATTAAAAGACGGAAATGTTGCACAGTAAACTTTTCATGATGTCAAATAAACACTTGTAGTATTTGGTAGATTCTTCTGAGCGAAATTGTCGAAATTACAGCCATAGTAGGTATGGCTTTTTTTATTTCGACTGGAGCCAGTGATAAATACAACTTCGTGCTTCCCCTCGTATCCGTGCCTTAGTGTGGAGGTATTTTATTTATTTTATTACAGACCTTTCACCCACAAGAACTTGGGATAACTTTCGTCTCGGGTAAACAAATAATAAAGTTGGCAATTATTTTACAATAAATCTTGCACCTCCAGCCCTCGGTACGAAGACAAAATGGCTCCTTTCACCTTCTGTGTGTTTTGAGTTCAGTGCTCATTTGTGGGTTTACGACCACTATTTCAATATAGAGCCATGCTGCCCATCTCAATTTATAACCCTTTTCTTTCGAAGGGCATTCGTCCTCGACTAGCCAAAGCTTTTAGATATGTAAATGACGAGTTCGTTGTTGTCGTCAACCGGTGCGACAGTCACCAAGAGCGTAATTTACAACTTCAAGTGGCTGTCCTTGTTATTTACGGAAATTTCTTGCAGCAGTTCACCGAAAATTTAATCAGACCCGCCGTCCTTGAAATTACAATTTCTTCCTGGTCACAAGTAACTCAGAGTTCTCTTAAATATTTTCAGATACTGGGCCGTCACAAATGTCGACTACATCCATTCAAGGACCAGAGGACGTGTCTTCACGATGATTTTCTTAGTATGGTTTGCAGCTGTCATTGTATCCCTAGCCCCGCAGTTCGGATGGAAGGATCCCGAATACTTAGAAAGAATAGAACAGCAGCGATGTATGGTGTCGCAAGACGTTGCCTATCAGGTACCCACTCTGCATAATTTTCTTACTTAATTGCCTCAGCAGCTTCTCCTCTGTCCTTGCAGGTTTTCGCAACTTGTTGTACATTTTATGTTCCTTTGTTGGTTATATTAATCTTATATTGGAAAATTTATCAAACAGCTAGGAAAAGAATACATAGAAGACGACCGCGTCCTATTGACGTGACTGGTAACAATAATCAGGTAAATATTGAACATTTTTCGCTGATTTTATATTCTTGGCGTGTTTTTTAAATATTTGTCCATTAAAATTTAGAAAAATGGAAGAAAAGTTCAAATGGGGGATTGAAAAAGCAGGCAATATTGTTTTAAGTATGATCGTGCTCTACCAGTAAAATATGAAACCTAAAGTAATGTTAATATGAAACCTAAAGTAATGTTCTTTCTGGTTTTTACAAATTCCTTTTTAATTTAATAGCTAAATATCTAATTAAGCCCCAAATATCTAGTGAACGATTAACTTCATAAAATTTAATTGAAACGGCTGTTTCATTTTTTCGATACATTTAACCAAGGCTTTAACGCAGTCTAACAGTGTAAATGTTGAGTTAACATTTGATTGCCATCCAAAGCACACATTTGATGTGAAATTCAACCGAATTTAATAACGTAAAATTAATAGGTAACGTAATTTTTCGTAATGCTCTAGCAATTAAAACCTGAGCGATACGGAGCTGAATACAGTCATGAAAAGAGCAATAATCTGGAAGATATTACACCAGTTTTGACATTTCCATGAATTCCAACTGCAATCGGTATGAAATGACAAAGGTTTATGACGAAACAGAAATATTGATTTGACAAACAAATGAGTTTATGATTAAATGCAGGTTATAGGAGCCTATACTTAAATGATGTATAAAAAGTAAGTAATGCAAAATACTCGTATTCCATTAAGAAGTAAATTTCTATACGGATGAATGTATTAACTTTAAATTATATTCAAAACATATACATAAATACCCTAGGCAGACAGCACTCTAAATCATGATTTACTAAATGAGTCATTTAGCACAAATTACTAATTAGTGAAGTGGTACCAGACAGCCACTTCTTAATTAGAAACGATCGGCTGTCAGCTGTGACAAACAAAATGTGCTTTTCTCCTTCTTGTTATTGGTAATGGTTAGGGCACAATGCAAAATCAGCTGAATTTGGTCATTTAGAAAATCATTAATTATCAAGTTTTTCGTGATTTAGCGGCCTGAGCCTATGACAGACAGCGCCTAAAGGAATAATTAGTACTAATTAGTAATTTACGTGCGCTGTCTGCCTAGGGTAAATCAAACGTTTCTAGATATGTCCCAAGAAAGCGGATTGAAATTGTAAATTCCGAAGATCCGAAAAGAACCGCAAAAATTATTTACATGTTTCCAATTACAATTAAAACATGTGCAATAAAATTTCCAACAATAAAATACTACCATTCAACGTTTGTTGATGACTATACACAAACATTTTTATTTGAATCCTTCAAATAAAGGGAGATATAGTTACAAGTCAATCGGGTAATAGGAAAGATATACCTAATCAATATACCCCACCTTCGGCAAATTTTATTACCTAATAGGAAATGAAAACGAATTTCCAATATAATCCTAATTTAAACTCAGAACTGTTCAAACGAAATTGCCATGTTTGGTCGGAAGGCAGCACATATATACATAACAGTTTGCTTTTAAGCAATCACGGCGAACATGACATTTAATTGACTTCAGTTTTCGAAGGTATTGACATCACAAAGAGCAGAGGTATGTCTTCACAAATTTTTTCAATATGTATTGGGAATATTATAAAGATAAATATAAAATATTGAAAAATTGCTTTGATGTCATATGTCATGTGACATTTACTGTGACAGAAATTTTAAAATTACTTCTTGGAAATTAATGTGAAATGTTCAAGAATTAGGTTATATGAAATATTGAAATTATTTTACTTTAAATTCAGGCTTAAAGTAGCTAATCTCTACTCAGTTTTACAGAGTGTAGTAAAATTACGTAAGAAACATTAAGCAAAATTACATAAGAAGTTTTATATTTCATAAAGTTATAAAATATAACTGGTATTAAGATCCTTTGTTACCTTTCATCTTTATTAAAATTATTTTAGTCGCATCAACATGACCAGCATTTATTAAATGCCTAAGATCGCGAATATCCCAAGATTAAATTAAGTTCACGTTGTAGGTACGTTCAACAAGAATCTTATTACCTTTAAAATAATTTAAATTTCATTAGTAGTACACTTACGCAAATGTTCAGAAATGTAAAATTAATTCGAAAGAAAAAAACTTGAGCACAACGTTTTAATGAGATTTTCATTTAGTGGATATCAGCTGAAGCTGAATGAATGAATTTCAAGCGAATTTCAGAATACATGCCAAGAAACTATGTATTGGATGAATAGCATGCTTAATGAAGGCAAATTCCACATTTTTTGCTATTAATGCAATGGAAGGATATGCTGATTCTATTAAAAGTCGAGGATAATTCTACCGTAAAATTGTGCATTCGATAATAACAATGATAATGAAATTACTTTCCATGACATCTGAAATTACAATAATGATTTGAGTATCAGCAAAATGCATAAAATTTATATTATCTACTTGATTTTTATTATCATTAAAAAAGTTATTAATGCACCTGAAATGAAAATAAAACGGGAAAAAATGTTTCAAAGGGTTTAAAGATTAAAATAAATTGCCACTCAATCAGATTTATTTAAACATTTTCATGCAAACAATTATTTGAACCAAAGCCTCTGTTATGACGATTTATATAGTATGTATAAAAAGTTTTTAATTATACAATGGGCTCTTTATAAATCAACTACCAAACCCAAATATTTTAACATAACAAAAAAAATGAAAAAAAAACTAAAGGTAGGTCTAATTATTTTGAGATCATAAGCAGGTAAATTTACATGGCATATTTGTAAATTAAAAATAGACATGTATACCTACATTTTAATACAAAAAAAATATAGTATTATTAAAAAATGCAACTGCAGAACCAGAGGTAGGTCTAGAGGATTTTATATGACCATGTGGATAGTTTAAAATATTTAAAAAGCTTGTTCATTTTAACATGTTCAGTAATAGATTCTTGCAGGAATAATAAATATCAATTTTCCGAATATTTCAATTTATATTATGTAATTTGATATGGCTTCTCAATGCCACTTTGAATGAAAGTGTCTGTGTCTGCCAATGATTATTACTTATTAAATTATAATTAATAAATATTCGTTATTTTATGGGACAATTATTTCTATACCGACTGTATATACTGGGTAGATATAAAATTGCAATGAATTCTTTTATAACCTTTAATTTATCTCATTATTATCGTTTTAAATAATAATTTTGATTGGCCAACTACAATTGATGAATATATAGTTAGGTTTACTATGAGCGTGCTTCATTTCCCATTTTATAATGAAATCACAAATTGTTATTGTATGATATTATTATTTCCAATGTTTATCATTCGTAAGGTTTGTTGTTTTTTTTTTAATCAAATAAATTTTTATATTTTTCACTGGACATATTTAGCAAGGCAGTGGATTTTTTACTTTGAAGATTTAGAAACATATATGCAACAATTGAAGAGTAATAGATGAATGAAATTACTTTCGTTTTGGGTCAGTAAAGATAAACGATATTTACTGCGGAAGCATAATTCCAAAACCAAATACTTTTGTCGTAAGACGAATGATAATACAATAAAGTAAGACAATTACACAAACAAGTCCAAGACTAAGAAATTTCCGCTTGTTTGACAAACAACTGAAGGAAAGGACCCGGCGGGCACTCTCAATTGATCCGCACAATATACAATCCCAGAACGTCTCCAGCACGTATAAATATCTCTAGGGGCAATCTGAGGACCCTCCGTGGGCCCGATGAAATGCTTATAACAGACAAATAGCAAGCAATTAACACGGAACCAAAATGGTCAAAGAATAGCGTCCAAAGAAGTAACTACTTTGGCCCCAAGTCATTTTTCATTGTCAAACGTGGGTTAAGCTAAATTCCCAGATTTGATTGTGTATCCTGGCAGAGAGCTGAAATTCCTCAGGGACTTCGGACGAACTAACAAAGTTTGGTTCCTTCTTCCCAGCCAAATTAAGAACTTAACCTTTGTGCGCGCTACAAAAGGGACATAAATTCCACATTTCGGGAACTTTCCGTCTACTGGAAAACCACCCCATGAATAATAGGAGGTTGTCGTGTAAACAAACATAACGTAATTGTTTTAAACAATTGCGCGCTATATGTTGCGCTGACGGAACGTTTCACCATGGTGAAGACATCCAGGAAGGATAGGCACGTTGCTGAAAGTTCCTCCGGCATTTCTGGTACATGCACGAACATTTTACTGCCGCTCCAACGATATCCAATTCCACCTTAGGCCAGTGTCGCTCATATAAAATAAAATTCTTTGGATCGTAAAATTAAAGAACATGCATATTTTGGTATCCCGCGATCAAAATTCAGCTTTACTTGAAATTTATCTAGTGGCTAAAATCATATTTTAGCATGGGTAAGTAACACGATCGATTTTCTGAGTTTATGAGCTACAAGAGAAATCACTCAAGTACTTATAGTCTCTTGCGACTAAATTACATCATGAAGGATTTTCATCTTCTAAGTGTTTTAACTTTTTGTAGGTATGCGGAATGACCATGGTACCGACAAAACTTTAACATTAGTAAATAGGTACTGCAAAAGTTATAACCAGAAAATTTCTACCCACTGCAATATTAAACTTTAGTTGCCTTAATTACCAGCTGTTTAAGGATAATATATGTATGGTACGAGAACTTGTTATCAAAAAAATTTTAGAACAATGCTTTAATAAATTTCATGTTACTTATTATTAAGAAAAGATATTAGTACATATTTATAAAGAAAATAGATTATCTAGAAATATTTACAGGACGGTTTTTTCTTGTTAGTTCAGATTTACTAAAGTGTTGGTGTTAATACAATTTTATTTGAATTTTTCAAATTCTTATAAACAATTAGTTTGGAGTAAAATCAATATATGTACATATGTATGTATGTATTTACTTTATGTAACGACATCTTCGCCAATGAATGATTTTGTAATTTTAAGTATCAACTTTAATCTAGATTTCACAAATTTTAATATATTAACTAAATTACCAAATGGAATTACAATTACCCGCATGTAGGTACATATACAATCCATTACTGTCAATGAAAATTTAAAGTAATTGAACAGAAAATCACTTAGAACTGGGATTAATTTCCTAATTTCATTACATTCAAGTGAAATTATAAAGTCGTCTGCATTTATATATTTTTTAATTAATTAAAATAACACAATGTCCTAAAATCCAACGTTTTAGGACTTAAATTAATGGACCTTTTAACGAATATTCAATGTTTTTCAATTTTCATTAAGATGTCCGGTAAAATAAAATGAATGAAGAGTATTTAATTTCTTGGAATATTAATTATCGTTTCTAAGAGTGACGAAAATTTAACAACTCTGTTGAACAAACAAAATGACGGACAATTTTAGCGAAATGTAAAAGTTTTTATTTTTATTTTAAATTTCGAAAACATCTTTTATTCCCAAAAGTAATTTTCGATGTCAAAGACAGAAATCCATTTTCATGAAGAAAAACAATTTTAGTTTACTCTTTGTTTGCGTAATGCTTTATAACGAACTCGATACGAATACTTGCTAAACTTTTCATTGAGGATAGAGAAATTTGAGTCTGCGGATGGATGGAAAACAGTTGCAGTCACATCAAGAATACTTTGAAATAGGGTTTTTAATTAGTTAAATTAATCTGCTACTGGCAACAAACATAATTTTCGGTAGCGAGGTGAAGTGAGAGCTAATTGCAAATACATGTGTTTACGAACAATGATTAATTAAAAGCGAGCGAATTTTTAAAAGTAATCACTCAAAGGAAAATTAATACAGAAGGAACAAATTTGGGCCAAAAGTACCAGAAAACCGTGCTGTGCTATGCTGCGGTTATGCCACTGCTGGTGCATTCGCCCGAGCGTTCATTAAGTACAGAAAGTACCCGGTTTTTTGCTAAAAGCACCTTGTTTTGCTCAAGGGAGGGAAAATTAGTCGATGTAGTGCATCCTATAAATTAGGTAGTGGCCCGGGTGCAAAAGACGTCCATTAAGAGCCGGTTATTATGCTCATTTAAGGAGATGTTTTACATATTTTATTCCACGGGACAGCAGCGCGCCAAGGAGAATTTTTTGCGCGCTATTATAAGCAAAAGTGCCCAATGGGCCATTTACGCGCTTCGAAGGATTTTCGCTGTGACCCTTGAAGGCTATGCAGGCGCTCATTGAATATGACCTTTTAAGCACCCGCTTAGACTTTAGAGGGGCACCCATCAAAACTCCTCTCACCTGCATGCATCCTTTGAGTGCCCCGGGCGTTTTGCATCAGCCCCGCATAAAGCAGGTGAAGTCCTGTTCGAGGGAATTAATTTCTTCAGTATAAAGTCGCTTTGTTTCATTGATTTTCCGCGGTGGCTGGACCGGTGACCTACTTTACACTTATTGCGATTGCCACCTAACAATAGCCGCGCTCTTCACATTAATTATGGGAAAATTATATTTCCAAGCATTTTTCACGCTGTATCCTTTTCTCCCCTCTGCCCCCACTCAATTGCGATGACAATTAAATACCTGGCAGCTTTGGAAAGCGGATGTAATTAACGCTTTTTCACGTCAAATTAATCTCGTGGGGTGGGAATGTGACTATTTGGTTTTCTATAATGAGTTTCCCCTTTTTATTATCTCTACACATGGCGACGCAAGAGACGTCTTGATGTGGATGAAAGCCAGGATATTGCCTACAAATTTCCATAAATAGCTGATGCGGGAACTCCTCCTAACTGGCGTACTTTTACACTCTAGAGTAAAATCATACGACGCCCCAAATTTTCTCTAAAACAAAAGACTGATAAAATACAAAAGCCCGAATGATATACCTTCAAAACTATATAAAATTACAAGCCAAATAAATTGCATGCGATCTTATGGCAGGCAACGTAAAAATTGTAAAAACTTCACAGGAGCTTCCAAACTAAATCTCCTAACTAAAATTTATTTTCCTTATTTTCTCCCACTTCTATACGCAAAAATGTTTGCTTCTTCGTTCACTATACTTTTTGCACCTTTTTGAGGATAATTTGTATATAAAATATTTTCAAAGTACGAAATAATTTTAGAAACTTTAACCTCAGTATAAGTTTAAAAGACACCTTGATGTTATAACTTTGTAAAACATTACATTTTGTATTGTTAAAATTTCATTTCGTATAATAGGTATGTTCTAGATAAAATATTTTATTTTATTTGGATGTTACGTCTGGATGATATAATTTATCATTAAAAGTACCTACCTAAACTTAAGTTCTCATAAAGTTTTACAGTATAAGACATGGTAAACTTTTCCTTCTATGTAGGTAAGGTACCAAAATTTATATGAGCTCACAGTATTTTTTTTCTCTGCCAGATATTTATACATCAATAAGACTAGATAGCATGTGTTTTTTTAAGTGAAACTTTGTTGGTCGAAGTGCACGAATCACATTCAACTACATACAGCACAATAATTGATCCCATCTTTGCAAAATAAACAGGGTGTCCTAAAAACCAACTTTCAAAGAAAATCAGATGATGGGTTAACTTTTATAACTATTCAAATAAGCCAAACTTACCATAGTAAAAATTTTCTAATTTGCGAGATAATAGCATTTCTTTAAAATTTAGGAAATTTGTCAACTTCGAGCAGTTTTTTGGGTATCATGTTCATAGACTTTGTATCTTCTTATTCTATTTTTTTTTTGCAAACAATTACTGATTAAACTACGATAATTCCAATGTCGTTTTCTCGCAACAATGAAAAATTTTTCAATTTTATGTGTATCAATATTTGTTTCTTCAAATTTGTCTAAACAACATTGACAAAAACATTTTTTGGAGGTTTTCAATTTAGATACGCATTTTCCAAGTATTCGAGAAATTGAACAGTGGATGTAGGGCAAACCATTAGAGATAAAAGATTTTAAGCTTAATGAAACGAAATTGATCCCACTCCACCAAAACACTCCGACGGAATCTTGTACCGAGCCAAAAATGGGTTAAAAATTAACGTTTCCGGTTGTTTTAATGCAATAGTGCTAAGTGCAATGTTGTCTCAGTTATTGGCTTCATCAGCCTTTTATTTCTGAGGTATTCCAGGGTGTCGTATAATTTCACCCCGGGATGTAGGCCCTTTGAGGCCGGGATATTGCCTGCAAAGTGCCATAAATAGCAGAGAGGTTGGGGTTCCCTTGGGAGGGCGCGAGTAAGGGTAGAGGTGAAAAACGTGTTAAGCAATTTAAGATTCCTCCGCTAGATGAGGACGAAAAGTTTGAATAAAACCACTTCCCAGATAGGACCAAATCTGTTCGGTGCGGAGCCTCCCCGGCACCGAGACGGGCGATGCCACCAATCGTAATAATGTTATATTAAATCTCGAGCAAAGCTCCTAATGCCTTCAGCTATAACCGCCAGCTCACGCAGTATGTAATGTAATGGATATTCCTCTGATATTACAGCCCGCCGTGTTGCAGAAGAAGAAGACGAGGTTAAAAATTCGCCTTGCCTCGAAACTTTCCAGCCAGGGGAAATCTGCCGCCTCGTCATTAGGTTTAGTCGAGGGTAATTCGACGAACACTGTGAACACCGTCGAGGATACCGAGTATAGCGCTAACTTATCAGACGCCAAGCGGGGGATCGAGGTGACAACCTTCAACAACGCGGATGAGGTAAGAACATTTACATTTCATTAGGCCTAGAGTGGGTTTTGGCCCCCTCACATGGCCCTAATGCAGCACCTAATTAGCCGAAGCGCCGGACCTCACATTCAGGCTCATGAAAGGAATCCCGAAAAACTTACATCCTCCTTGGCGGCGCCTTCGTATGTGGAGGGATGGGTCCTGAGACAAATATGGGGCTCCGGGGGCCAAGGACGCATCCCGACGCACTCCACCCAAAAGCAGGAGCGTCTTCCTCATTTCCATAACACAGGGCGTGAACAGATGGCTGCTCCCAAGAAAGGGGACAAGAAACGAAAGAAAACTTTTGCGTTTTCGCCATTCCGTTTTTCATTTCTGGAGCCTATAACATTACGGCTCCATTGTTCATTACTTTTTTTTTTAGTAGAAGCAGCGATGCTGCTGGTCCCCCCGGTTTCATTTCACTTCTAAAATTGCGATGTGATAAAATCGAGACGATCCTTCTTCGACAATTTATTTTCTCCTCCTAGATGAGTGCGATGTCTCTTCGAGTGGTTTGGACGGAAAATAAAGAAGCCATTTCACATGAGTCGCTTATTACTCTTCCCACTGCCGATAAGTCGAACTCGGCCTAGAAGATGCGAAATCTTGGGTAAATGTTTGTTAGGGAAAAAGCACATAATCCCAATTGGTAAAAATATTTGTCCTTCTCGCACTGTGGTCAATAATTTGATTGAAAGTACTAAAGAACTTCTCTGAAATATGTCCAAGTGTGTTTGAATTGAACCACACAAACGATCCTAAACCTGGTCCTAACTTCCCCCAATGGATAAAATGTTGGAACCCGTTCTCTTCGCCAAAAAACAATTGGCCGTGAAATTTGATAAATGTGCACTGTTTGAGTGCGGCTAAATTTTGCTAACGAATACAAGAATGTTTTCAATGACGTGAAAAAAATCAGTTAAATTCTCATAACTTACAGAGATTTCCTTTTTAACGAATTTCTGCAAAGAATGATACTGATTGAGTCATAAAAGAAACAGCACGCAGCTTCGAGGATTAATGGATACCCATTTAATCGTTAAAATGTTAGCTCAACTGATTTGGGGGGCGCACAAAATCGATCTAGGTAAGATACTTATAGAAGTTTGTAGGGAGACCGGAACGGAACGAAAACACCCACGTTTATGGCAAGATATTAATTCAAAATATTTAAGACATAGCTGAAATATATGTATACATATCTACATATATTACAAAAATTTAACAAAAAATTATTAAATTCTAAAACTAAAACTCAATCTCAAACGAAAGTGTTTTTACCCTATTCTATTTATTCTATTCTTAGATATATATTTTGAATTTACGAATTACATTATAGGTAATTGATAAAATTGAAGTGTAAATCTGTGATTTCAATATTACTGTCTTACAGTTTCTGTATGTCTTTCTGTCCGTGCTTTGCCGATTTCGATTCTATCTAAATCTATTTTAATGTTGATCACAAATGTTCAAAAGGGTTTTGAATATAAATAGGGATTTTGGGAGCTTTTTGTGCCATGTGAATCCAAGTTTCTTACATTTGCACAAATGTTCTTCAAATATTTGAAAAGGTCATCGAAGCAATTAAAATATCTAAAACTACCGGAGAGATAAGCTATTGTAGTATATGTATATAATACTCGTATGGTTTGCTTGTAAATCTAAACATTTTAACCTGAGTAATTATATTTAGAAGTCAGGCCCATTTTAATTAATATATGGAACAGAATTGAGTTCTTCCAATAATTGAGATAAATTTGTAATATTTTCCTTTGATTTCTTGATATTGAAAGTTGAAAAGAAAACAAGCAAGACTTTGAGAGGCTACTCAATTTTTACTTGAAGTTTTTGTGTAACTTTTGATGAACATCCCCACTACCATAAAATATTTTACCAGATTTTTCTTCAAGAGAATTTTACCCAAAAGTTACCAGACAAACCTAATTTTCGTATATACGAAAAGTATTTTGTTTTTATTAAGCGAATTTATTGAACCGTTAATAAATCATTAATAAAACCAGAAAGAATAATAGCAGTTTTTTATTAAATTTTCAATATTAGATCTAATTTTTTTAACCATTTTGTTAAAATAAAGAACCTGCATACCTCTACATTTTTCAATTAAAATAGAAAAAGCAGTCAGAGGAAAACGAAACGAATAATGAATTCAATGAGTGCGCTTCAAATAACTTTGTAATTTCAACAAAAGGGTAGTTGAAAATAAATTATCCGCTCTAAAAAGAATGTCCGAGAGGCACATATTCAGCAAAATTTTAATTGCAGCCCCAAGCGCAGTCACTGCATTTTCTCCCAAGGACATTACCTGAATAAGCGCGTGCTCCTTCGATTCAATTAATCCAATATAAGAGTACTTTATATGTATATTGTATATATGTCTTCTGGGCAATGAAATGAACTCCAACTACATAAAAAAGAATGGGGTGTTGGGCGGTATCGCACTACTTACATTTTTCATCAGTTTTATCTACCCTGGGAGCAATTTATCGTTTTAATGGTGTATATGTTTACTGCCAGTTGACACAAAAAGAGGAGCCGAAGCGAAAGTAGTTTCCTGTATAAAGGCAGCAATTAATTTCTCCCACACAGATGGCAGGGGGAATTTGCTGATTATAACCAAATTCTTAATTGGAAGTTCATAATTCAGAGTAAGCGAAGTGTTCGGAGAAAGCGAGTCAATTAAATACCTAAATTAGCGCTCTTGTTTTGTTATCCTTATTGGAAAAGGTATTATACCTACTCGTATTAAAATTTAAGTATTTTTTATTTGTGTATGACGATATCTTAAAGCATTAGTTTGATTGTTTGAAGTATAGATTAGTTGCAATTAAGTTCACTTTAATTAAATGTCTCTTACCTTCGGTCTAAGATCTTTGAAATTGAATAATATGGTTTTCATACGTTTATTGTACACGAAGTTATGTGCAGAATAGGAAGTCACGTTCTACATATTAGGCTAGGATTTATTACGTGATTCCATGAATATTGGCTGGCGTTTGTGCGGCAATCAACAAATCAATTCATTGCAATTTACTTCACGTACACAGGATAAGATGATGTAAAAAGCTTCACGGTGTACGGGTAAAACTTTAAATTGAAAATACGAGAAGATATGAAAATATTGATGATAGTTGGTTCAAGAAATATGATAAATGTAGCCATTTGGCGGAAAATTTGCCTCAATATTATGCAATTAATATGAATTACATAGATATTTTCATGTCCACGTTTACCTATGTAGGTAGGGGCCTTTGCGACCCTCTTCTAATAATAATACTTAATAATAATAATTACCTATGTAGGTACTATACATTAACTATCGAAAATTGTTCGAACTAATTAAAATCGTTTGGTTTATTCATATTTTCATTAATCTCTTTTTCTTATGTTGAGAAGATGAATCAGTCTTGCGAACTTGATTTCATACCCCAGTCATTTTACTTTTTGTAACTCGTATCTATTTAACCCGTCAGATTATTAATATACTAATTAATAAGTTCAATTCATAAAATAGAAATAAAATTAACAATCATTAATTATTCTTTATATGTGTGTTAGTATAAATTTTAAAATACTTTGGCAAATTAATTAGTTGCTAGTCTTTAATTCAGACGACATCTTTCATAATAGATTGCTTTGCCTTTAAGCGATGTTTTCGAGAAGTTTTAAAAGCCAACAAAAAAACATGAACCGAACATGTATTTGACCATAAATTTTAGTTAACGCTATGTCTTCCGCTATAAAATTAGCCCTTTTTGCGAAAATGATTTCTTACTCATTATAAAAGGTAATTTGTTGGGTCGTAGATTTACACCAGTTGGCATAATTTTACATGTTACATGCGTATGTTTACTTCAGTTTGGCATAAAATCATACAACAATATTTGAATATCACACCAAAATTTTAAAAAAATACAATATTAGGTACACCAAAAAGGTTTTTTTTACGATAGTGATAAATTTTCCCGCAGAGAAAATAATGCAAAATTGCTCTTAAGTTCAGTTAAGAGTATAATTTATAAGCGATAGTAGTAAAATGTGAAATTTACCATTTTGTGTCGTTCTGCTAAATTTTTTAGACGAAATATATGTATGATTTTTATAACATTGGAGAACATTAAATGTATTTTTGAAAATCTGTGCAACCCTTTGGTTGTTGGAACCTTGAAAATAATGGGTTTTTTCACAGTCATGTTATTAGAATAGTTCATTGTAAGGAGCTCCTGTGGGTGTTTCTATAGGAGATCCAATCGATGTTTGTTCAATTTCCTGGACTTTTAATGTTATTTCTATTTTTGTCTTTACCTTTGATGCCTCGAGATTGCGTCGCGCTCGTACCTGAATATTAACCAATACTCAAATGAAGCGAGTGCGTCATTCAGCTCTAATTTTTGTTTATATTTTCGCAGGTGGCAACATCATCGACAAGTCAAATCTCGACGGTGTCTCATCTCGTATCAATAGCGAATCAAACAAATAACGAAAACCAAGATTCACATCAGAACCAGGTGAGTGCTGTGCAAACACCGACAATAGCATCGACTCCGAAGCTTCCAGCTGCACCAAAATTCCCGGAGGCGGGGGAGCAGGCCCCGGCGACCTCGTCGACGGCAACGGCAATGCCGGTCCAGGAGAGCTCAAATCAAGTTACACCTGTGCAGCAGAACAAGCAGCCCCACCCTGCGAGCGCGCCCCTTTCGAGCGTCCCGAACGCCCAGAGCCAGGTGACAAAAAGAAAGGAGACGCTCGAGGCGAAGCGGGAGCGGAAGGCGGCAAAAACGCTAGCCATCATTACGGGGGCGTTTGTGGTTTGTTGGCTCCCTTTTTTCCTGATGGCCCTTCTCCTCCCGCTCTGTGGTGACTCCTGCCACATAAACGACACCATCTCGTCGCTCTTCCTGTGGTTGGGCTACTTCAACTCGACCTTGAATCCGGTCATCTACACCATCTTTAGTCCCGAGTTTCGACAGGCTTTTAAGCGAATTCTATTCGGCGGCCATCGGCCAGGTCACTATCGGAGCGGCAAGATCTAATTACACTTCCCAGTCACGATCTAATCCGCCGGCCTTAAGGAGGATTATCGCAACGTCCCCTCAGCCCCGGGGGATCAGGTCCAATCTCCACCCCTTTCCATTATAATTTTTAATTTAATTTTCAATGTCTGTCACAAAGCCAAAGCGATTGTCCCATGTGTGCTATGCGAGGGTTACAAATGTAATCTAAGATCATCTTATATTGGTTTTCTTCGTCTTCTGCACTTGCTACCAACAAGAATATTAGCTGAAAATTATGGGTATTAGAAAATTCTTCAAATACTCAAAAGAAAAAAGGTGAATCCCTTCCTTCCATCCTCTAGAAATTCCAAAGTGCTCCCAAAAGAATCGATGGAAGCACCTCCCTTCGGAAATATTTATGCATTAGCTGATTGATGGGAAGCCAGAAAACAAGACTTCAAGGGTATTTTGTCATCGTACCAGTGCTAGTGATTTCACACCCCCAACAACCCTAAAACCGCAGATAGATACTCTGCTGCAAACCATGCCCTCATCCGCGTTCGGAATCAATAAAAATTTCGTTTTCCCTTCAACTTAGACTTTATTAGATTTTTAGTGAAAATTCGCTTGTCTACCCGCCAGCATTATTATGGATGACGACGACGTTGTAGACAACCGGGAAGAGGATGGGAGGCACGTCATCGAGCAAGGACGCAAAACGCGCGTATTCGCACTTTGAATTGTGCGATCTAATTAAATTTGAAAAATTGCCATAAGAATTCCCAAGTGATAACAATGACTGACTTGTGAGACGGTCTCCGGGCGAAAAGGGCACGCAAATATCAGACACCCCTTTTACGTCTTGAATGAAACCCGCGGGGGCGGATGGGAGAGCGCCCCATTCCCGGCTCGTTACATAGCTGATAAACTTCATTCAAGATGTCCGGGAATTCAAAGTTTTATGAAAGAGAATTCTACTTCCTGAAATAAATTGAGGAAATGCCTCTTCTGCCCTTCAATCCAATCATTGTTTTTCTACCTTCGTTGTAAGCGCCTTCGCAACAAGTAGAGACGGGTTATCTTTTCCTTTATCCTCTTCTAGAGCGCCAAAAGTTGATAAAGCTCCAATTTATCCAAAAAGATATCTTCTCTTGACTATTGTGAATTCAAACGTGCGCTCGTCGTGCGTAATAATAGATGAAGACTAGTGGGCTTCACTGGGTGTCTATATCCAAGTTTGTGGGCGTTTTTGGTCACTTGATTTCTCCTTCTCGTTTCGAACACGTATCGGCCGTGCTAATAGTTCCTTTTTTTGAACGTGACGATAGGAGGATATCCAATCTCATGAAAAGTCCTAGGGTAAACGACAATTCGATCGACTATTTTAGGTTAAATGAGTTATTTTGGAACTTTTTATATATAATACCTACACCATCAGCACTCAGAATGTAATAGTTTTAACTCCATATGTCTAATCAGATATTTAGGGCGTTCAAATCTTTAACATTTCATTTGATTTCCATTTAACATATTTATCTTGTGTAACTCTTAGTCAGCATTTTAGAAATTTATTTCGAAAAATTTCAATAAGACAATGTGTACAGCATATTTTTCGAGAAAAGATAGCGATTAATTTAAAAATGTAAGTATGAGTTACAAAACGCTACAAAAACTCTTTTTTATTATTCTGAAAGTGCTTAATATTAATTTACTACGTATCCGAATTGATAAATCGCCTGACTCATAAGGTCATAAAGGACGAAAGCCCTTTGAGCGCTCAACATTTTCAGATCACTAAGTTGTGCCGTAGATACTATCATTTGAAAGCAATTCACGATTGTCAGTCACGATTCGATGAACTGAATCAATCTTTTTGGTGATTTTTCCTATTTTTGGACTTTCAAAGCATTTTCCATTCGAAATGCTGGGAAGCCAACATGTGAACTATGGAAAAGCAAAAGAAAATGGGCTTTGATTTCAGTTTGCAATTTTTTTCATTTCAAATGAAAGCAGTTTTTCAAAGCATTCGATTTTGCACATTATTTACAAAGTGTAGCAACTTTTCAAAATGTGATACTAACAGAGGATGCTTGCACCATTGGTAGAGCTACCAAAAAAACTACCACATAGATCTTCATTTTCTAGCTTTTAGCGGAAATTGAGGTAGACAAATTTTTAATTGGCCCAAGTAAAGTCCAATGAACGAAAAGGGATTTGATTTTACAATTTACGCCTTGTGTTATATGGAAAATGAAAATAAACGCTATTTTGGAAATATTATTTTGGATACCTAAAAGAAATAAAAAACCGAATTACCTACTTAAATAACACTGCGTACAATCTTAAAATTTCGACTTTCTTTTTATCAATTAAAAGCAGCTATATAAAGATTTTATAAAATTCCTGACTTCAAAGACAGAAAGACTTCAATACCAATAATACCTTTTTCAGTCGATTCATTCATTCAATGTTCACTTTATAGTCAGATGTAAGAAGATTATTCTAAAAACACGTGCCAACATTAATAAACATATTTTTATTTCCATTTAGGAGATTGCATCAATCAGTTGACCAATTATTATGGCATCTTGTATAATACATTCAAATATTCTGGCTGGTTTACGTACCTATTCATTAATGTTTTCTAAGAAATAGGGCAGTCAAAGCTCCAGAAGTCCTTAGATTTCACCAGAAATATCAAAGAATTTGAAACTAACTAGACTATATTTTCAAGTTAAATTGACCTTGTCCCTATAGTCTAAAAGATTAAAAGATACGAATTTCAAGGATTACGAGCAAGAATCATTCGTATTCAGGAGGGATTTATAAAATGATTCTACGGCATTTTGATAAATTTTCCAAGAATATAACAATATCAATTTTCATTGAAGATACATAAATTAATTTCTGTTTCGACTAAGGTTTTCGTTGCGTAGTGACCAGGGAATTGATTTTTAGTATAGTATACGTATACATATTTAAGAATAGGACAACGCAAGGTATTTATAACAGAACAGAATAAAAGCAGCTTATAGGCGCAACAAACAACATCTCTTTTCTCTATGTTCTATTCCATAGAGAAAAGTTATGTTTTGAAAAAAAAATATTTTATAATTTTCTTTAGAAAAGGTACGATTCACTTAAATACATCCACATATTAAGCAAACGAAATTCTTAAAAATGTTCAGTGACAGTGCTAACTCATTTTTATTACGGGCAATTAAAATCTAGATACCTATAAAAAACCACCAAATTTACATCGTTTATAAAACGCCCTCTATATTAGAACTTTTAGATATCTCTTTCAGAAACACGAGACAACGACGGATTTTACTGTGGGCTGGTTTCATTGTCTGATTTAAGCTTCACTTAATCATCTAAACTCGGTGATTTAAGCTCAGCTTATGCTTGAGTGACAAGCAAATTTTGAATTACCTTCCACTTTTTTAATTGCTCATCAAAACTTATCTGGTTATTTCTTTCAATCTCTGTCGGATGTTCGTGTCCAGGGCCAAGCTCCATAAGGATTTCAAAATCTCAATCAAGAACATTTATGTACATGCAACGACCGTAAATAAATTTAAAAGCTGAATCATTTGCAATTGCGAAGGTCAGACTACTGAAAACCCAAATTTACTTCAACTCAGTTGGAATAAAGAATGTAGTTCACCTTAACGTATATTATACCGACAACTGTGGGTTTTACTATTGAGTTTTCCTTTCTATAGATTCATCGTATTCGATTAAACAATAGCTTTTGAATATTACCACTTTGTCCCCACCACTTCATACTTCCTGTATGACATCAAACACTCGTTGATGCTATTTATGTAGTGCACTTCATAAAAAACAACTTCACTGAATTAAAATTAAAATTGGCTTAAATTGAGTTTGAGGGGTATACTCATGCATTTCGATGAAATTTTATATGAATGTTTCCCTGAACTTAAATATGACGAAACATAAACATCGGTCGAAATTGGTTTCTGGAATATTTTAAATTGCTTCGGTTTTGAAATTAAAAAAACTTAAATTGGCAGAAATTACAAGAAAACAATGCTAAATATATATTGAAATTATAACTATATAGATATATTTAACATATTAGGAGACATCATTGTTCCAGACAAGTAATTTATTTAAAAAAATGTAAGAGTTTAACCAAATTACTTAAAAAAAATAGAAGAATTATCAGATCAGAATAACAAAAATTGTATAAGTGAGTATAAATATTTTTATTTAGTTTAAGGATATTTCAGCGAAAAAGAAGTGTTTCGAGTAGCAGAACAGCTGTTATCAAAGATCTCTCAACTTTTATTTTATAACTATAACGCTCCATGAATCGATGCCATTAGCTTAATTTTTATATTATATTATAATTTTTTTTCAATTTCATCCAAACGATGCTTTAAAAATATTGACCTGCATTACTCGTAGTACCTATGCCTATAAAATTTCTCGTAATTTTATAATGCATTAATTCTTTGAGTAATTACTCATCACAAATTAAATTATTTACTTTCATTGTGTACATATATGTACACTACAAATTGCACATATGTTACGTTATCTGTTTTCTCATAGTCCAAATCATTTTACAGGCATTTGGGCTTGGATATTTGTAAATTTAAAACACATTCCAGTTTGCCAGGAATTCACAATCTTGTGATATGTATGTTATTACATTATTAAATGAAACGTTAATTACATAAAAGCATGCATATTTGCGCTTCAAATTTTTAAATACGTTGATGTTTAAATAACTTGTTTATCTGAAATTTGAGTTTATTCTAAAAAATATACAAATGCATTGTATGAAAGAGGAGCGGCAATTTAAATTTTGTATTGTATTTTTTAAACTTAAAGTAATAAAGTTTATTAATTTTAAGTTGTTCTGGATATTGAAGTACATATATATCGTCGTATTTTAGTAACAAAAGTGGGCGGAGATCTTATATGATCTAAGAATTTAGCAAGAGCTCATAGATTTTGCAGTTTATAGAGCTCTTCAAATATTTCTAAAGAAATAAATTGAAGTCTGAAAAAACGTTTGCAAACATGACATCCAATCAGCTAATAAAATTTAATTTTTGATGTTGCCTGAACGATTCAATCCAGTGGGACCCTATGTGGGAAAAATTAATCCTCTTTATGGCGAATGAAGCTATGAGCAAGAGACCCCGAAATTATTCAAATTATTCACGGGTAGGGTGATTTGAAAGGGACTTTCGTGAAGAACTTTAATTTTATGCGAAATACATAATTTTTTTTTCTTAAGAACTTTAAGAAACACGTCGTACCTACCTACCCCAAAATATTCTTCTTTAATTGCGGACTTTGATGTTATGAGAATTTGGGGCGCTGAGGATGCGCTGCCTTGGCAACACTCCCGAGATACGCTTTCGCAACGTTTTTTTTCAATGCCCTTCATTAATCATCTCTCATAGAAGAAAATTTCTACTTATACCATCTAATTTGAGCAACCTTATATCATCGCAAATTAAACTCTAATTGTTTGGAAGATAATTCCTCCTTGAGGCCCCCCGGACTGTCCCTTTTTATTTTCCTGTCCTATCAATTGCATTTTAATATTCCTAAGGATATCAAATAAATTTTTTATACAAAGAGGTTATTGTGTAAAAATCTGTTGGAGAGCGCTGCCTGCAGCGGCTATTTTTATTAACAAGTTAGTGATCTCGAATAGAAGAAAATTTAAAAATTATACAAAAACTTGCAAACAAAATTTGTACGCTGAGAAAATAACAAGAAATATTACTAATAGGAAGTTAAATTGTACATACTTGACAAGCAAACTGTGTATACAAAGTAGAAAATTGTTATAAATTTGTAATGACATTACTGGTAACAAGATTAGTAGCTATGAATAATGTTGACGTGTTGTAATTAAATTTTTGAAGACAAGACCGTTTATGTATAAATTATAAGACGTACATACATATGTATAACCTTCATTAGCGCATAGATTAAGTACTAAATGGGGTATAATGTTGGTAATAACTGATTTTGGGTAACTACATACATATATAGAATACTGAACACCCGCTTTGCTCTCCCAGTGTAGCGAGCGGTTTAATTGAATTGAAAATTTTTACATTTATTTGACACTATTATGCAACTAATAATTTTGACATGTTCCAGCATACATGTAAAAATATTGTAATTATGTACGAATAATTTATATAGGTAAATAAAAAACAGAATTATAATCCTGCCTTTTATTTTTACCCCTAAGCCCTATGAAATACGAAAGTTTTACCATGATTCCATGATTTATTCGCAAACTCTGATAAAACTCCAAATCCATTTAAATTCAACTAAGGCATTATTAGATACTTTCTGAAATTGTACAATAAATTTTTCCCTCACGCTAATCAGTCTTTTCATGCCTTAAGCAAGTTATACATGTGGACACGTTTTCACTTTATTTAATATTTTCTGAACAGGATATTTGTAAATAGCAACATCAAAGTACCGAAACTTTCTTTTGTTCGAATATTACTATAATTCAGTGTTTCAAATACAAAAAGTTTCTTCTCCCTTCTATGTATAATTTTTCAATGCTTCTTTAGTCATTTGATTTACCTACAAAAATAAAAAGAATACAAAATCTAATTCCATAGAATGAAGAATGATTGAGTGGGTTTCTCTTTGAAATTTATGATGAAAATTATTAATTTCAGACTTTAAGAACTACAACTGTTTATTAATGTAAAAACTGTAAGTCTTTGTAATGCAAACCAAATCTCACTTGTTTTTAATATGCATTTATAATCGAGAAATGACGCCGTAGTTTTAACACCCAAACCATTGGGCGTAAGAAAAGGAAGGAAACCATAAAAGCAAAGACCATATAATTACAAAGATGTCGCAAACCGAACCCGAGCTCGAAAATGTTTTTGGGATTTAGGCTGAGACCCCATGGATGTAGTTGTGAGTCGTTTATACGAAACGCTCTCAGCAACTCAGTCGCGGCTACATTCTCTTTTCCTTTTTCCGTGTTCCCTCTTCCCGGAATTCGCATCGGTCGTACTCGCAGGCACAGCGCCTGGGATTGGGAACGGCGCGCGGCGCCTGCTGCGATGCGGCGGGTTGGGGATGGAGCTCATTTTATAGTTATGTGATCATATCGAATCGAGCTGTTGTGCTACCTAATTGGTTTGGGTTCAATTGAATTTTTAGAGAATTTTAGAGAAAACCCAAAAAATAAAGTCTGCAATACTAAAATACCGGATTCATTTAAACCCAAACCAACAGGTAGCACAACAGCTCGATTCGATATGATCACATAACTATAAAATGAGCTCAATCCCCATCCCGCCGCATAGCAGCAGGCGCCGCGCGCCTTTCCCAATCCCAGGCGCTGTGCCTGCGAGTACGACCGATGCGAATTCCGGGAAGAGGGAACACGGAAAAAGGCAAAGAGAATGTAGCCGCGACTGAGTTGCTGAGAGCGTTTCGTATAAACGACTCACAACTACATCCATGGGGTCTCAGCCTAAATCCCAAAAACATTTTCGAGCTCGGGTTCGGTTTGCGACATCTTTGTAATTATATGGTCTTTGATAAAAGCTTTATGTTGTGTACTATTTTTGGGAACTAAGAATCATAATTAATTTTCATAAATCATTAAATGAGCAAAGCATTGGTTATTTCTATTAGAACTCAGAATCGGAACAAATATCTTTAAAATATTCTACGATCATCTATATCTATATAATATGCATTTTGTACTTCACATCACATTTTATTTTTTATTAAATTTATGGTGTGGTGCTAGCGTAGCCTAACATTTATTCTTTACTCGTCATATGATTCAACAAAGTATCTTTTTCTGTATTCAGTCACTTTTTGGAGAATTTTATCAGAGAAAGCTTGATTAAAAAATTATTAAATAAAAAAATTATCATTTTCGTCTCCACTTTTTTTAATAAAATAATTAAATTCTTTACTGATAGAAACATCAAGTTTATTATAATGATACCTTGGTTCAAATAACAAATTCTACCAAAAAATATAATTTCGCTGGCAAGCAGTGGTATTGTTATAATCTTTGATAATTTCTCTGATTTGGTGATTGGTATCACTGCAATAAATAAAAAGGTGGGCTTTTCTATCGAAATGTATCATGTAATTAATACAATAAAATGAACGTTTGCTGAGTAAGTAAGTATACAAGGTAAGTAAATAATAATTAAGATTTAAAATCGTTCTTTTAACAGATACTTAAAAAATGCGTTCATCAGACTAGACAATATATGTATGTACATGTTTCCTAAGATACTGAAGTAAAGCTTAAAAGGACTTATGCAACAATAAATATCCTTAATTTTTCTTTGGTGATGTTATTTGACTATTGCATTGATTAATTGGACTCTACAATATCCGAACTATCGCTAGATCTAATTTTATTTAATTCCTTTTCCAATTCAGAAAATAATAATTTTGTCCTGATTTTATATATAAAAATGTGAAACAGAAAACCATGCTCTTTTGCATTCATAATTTTTTCAATCCCCTTTTATACAGGTCATATCTTCCCTTAAAAAATGTAACTTCATATTTATAATAAAGAATGTAAATAAATGTAAGTACGAGTATATCGTCAAGAAACTCATTCTATGGGAATCAACATTCGTTACCCTATAATGTGGCAATGAAATTTTTATTCGATTTCATCCAATTTGTGTTGTGCAAGAGTGCAAAGTTGTTATTTTCTAGATTGCAGGACTTTTATGAGTACATTAGATGTTTTATGACTGCGCTTTAATGGTTTATTTAATTAAAATTAGAATTTCGCTTTCCAAAAGCGCCATTAACTCTGCACTTAAAATAATTCGAATAAATGTTTTCAAAACATGTAGGTACAACATGTACATATACATTTTGAAATGCGAATTGATTATAGGTATTCTAATTTTTAATTTATTCGGAAAACTTTTTACATGTGTGCAGCAATATTGCAAATGCTTACAGCCAGTTTCAATATAAAATTCGATTCTATATGATATAATGTGATAGAAAAAAAATGTTTTAGAAACTAAAATCCAATTAAACAAAACATAAACTGAAGGTCTTTATCATTGTTTATGATATTCAGTCGTAGTCCAAAATTGCTATGATAATTTAACTGACACCTTTAGTTAAAATTGGATAGTGGTTAAAAACGTGATCACTTTAAACTACTGCCTGACTGAAGCACTTGAGCCCACAATGACTTATAAAATCTAAATCATTAATAATTTCATTAAGAAATATTTTTAATACTTTTCACGGTTCAACATTCAGGCCTCTTCCTCTTGATTTAACATCAGAACCTCCAATAACTATGGCCTAGTTTAGTTCACCCCATTTTCTGACACTTCAATTTCCAAGATAGGTGCTTAGCAACAACATACTGAGCCCACGTAAAAATGAATTTTGAATTACATCTAACATTTTTAATTATTGAACAATACAAAATATTATGCAGGCTGAAATGCTATGTAGGTACATACTAATAAAACTATATTATTATTTAATTTCTATACTACATATTTCAACAGCCCACTTACAGCTATATTGAAAAGCATAACAAATTTTTGTAAAAGTAACCCATAAGGCTAAATTTCAAAACCAATTCTATACCTGAACTTTAAAGAACAAGCAATAAAATAATCTTCATCAAGTCGCATTTCATTCAAGATCCGTCTAAACCGCTACGTTAGTCCTTGGTTGGCCTCAACAATCTTATTCTACTAAATCCACTTATTTTCCTTTGAACTACCCACAAAGGATAACTCAATATACAAAGAATGTTTTGTTAAAAAGCCAAGCATGAAAACGTTTCCGTTTTCGTATCAAATTGTCGGAAATTCTGAATTCAATATAATTGAGCGTAATGTTAAAAATATAAAAATTTGAAGAGTGAAATTAGAAAATTAAATGCAAAGCCGTGTTTTTATTGTAAAGTATATAGAGAGGTGGTTGTTTTCAAAAACAGATAAATAAGCGGCGTGGAAAGGCATCATTGAGCTATGAGATGATTTGCGTCGTATTTACATAAATCGTAAATTGTCATTAAGAATGAATGTCCCAAGAAATTTTTTAATATTCGTGGAAGAGCATCTTATTGTAATTGTACCTAAGCATTCTTTTATTAGGTTTTTGTTCTTTAAATATCGAATGGTACTAAATCCTGTTTCTAAAACATATGTATAATATTCTATTCTAAAAAGATAACATTGGTGCACCAAAATAAATCCAATTTTATAGGTAATTTTGCAAACCCATTACCTTGCTATCTTCTGCAGCCAAGCCCTCCTTATGCAATGGATACCTACTTTTTCTGTCACCAAGCAAATTTTAAGCTTTTTGACTCAACGACTTTTGATTCGCTGCAACTTTTGCATCTAAAAGTTTTAGAACTTTAACGGTTCTACAA
Organism: Machimus atricapillus; assembly: GCA_933228815.1. Classification (NCBI taxonomy): domain Eukaryota; kingdom Metazoa; phylum Arthropoda; class Insecta; order Diptera; family Asilidae; genus Machimus; species Machimus atricapillus. Next base: position 28,282,159 of record OW121786.1, on the reverse strand, counting down.
AAGGGTTGCTCTTCGCTTCCTTCCTTTTCTTCCTTTCCTTCCTTTCAATCCCAGCGCCATCTGGATGATTTACTATTTAGCACTTATTTAGAACATAGCCGAATTTCTTCAACACTATCTGGTACAAGCTTTTCTTTTTACAATAAACTTATAAAAGCTTTCACATTTCACCAAATGAGAACCCATTGAAATTCCAATAGTACTTTCCACCACACGAAAAACTTGATTGAATTTTACAAATGTGACAAAAGCTCGAACGGTCGACATTCTTTTATTTGAGTAATTAAAAGACTGTATTTCGATACATAATTCGCTATAACTTTCATTAATTACTTCTAACTATTGTATATATGTATATTTCACTTTACGAAACACAATTTCTTTACAAAATTACAATCATAAAGTTAATCAATTTTGCACTTTGAGTAGAATCCATAATTATAAAAGTCGGTTAACTCCGTACACGAAATGGAATTGTGTCTATACCTAAACATTGAAATTGTGGAAAAATGATAATGAAAGGTTTACTAGTAATACGTTGCAATGGCAAAATTGAGCCAGAATACAACACCATTGCAAATATCATTGCAAAAATGTTTCATCACTGGTAATAGTAATGGTAGTCTTACAAGTCATGTTTAATATCACCAAATTTAATTTAATTTACATAGGTTGGTTTCGGCTTGCTAATCGGTTTAGTGAGTTAATATATTGTCTTTATCAGCAGCAAAATGCGCATGTTTTAATGAAGAAGACCGTCATAATTACATGAAGACATTAAACGACACTTCCAATATATCTGTTATTCTAGAAAAGTAGATACACTCTAAAAAATATGAGTAATATTTCATAATTTTTTTTCAACAAGTAAATTTGCAAGATTTATCTTGCAGTATTAAATACTTGTTAAAGGCATCAAGTAAAATTAAATTGTGCTTTACCCTTTTGCACCATATGTACAATTTTCAATTTCTTGTTTTCAATCAGTTTATTAAATCCAAGAATTCATTAGCAACTTTCCAAAGCTATATGAATATTTTAAATTTCTCATTTCACGTACAGAAACTATTCACGAAGTTTTCGTAAATTTTGTAAATCTGTAAAGTTTAAGATTTCGCAAAATCTAATTTAAATCTTGTTATTTGGTCACGTTGACACCAACGCAAACACCATACTAAAATTAACACCTCAGAATCTGGCATCCGTAATAGATATTCACTTCTTGACTGCACACACCACCCGCTCACCTAAGAAAATATATCCCCCAACCAAAACCCTGAAGGTTGTCCTATTTCGCTTGCAATTTATATCATGCATGAGAGAATTTTCCATTTAAATCTGGAATTTGATCAAGTGTTCTGGCTGGGGCCCCAAGGGATTAATCTGCGACTACATTCCCATCAGCAGACAGGTCGCTGGTACAACCGAGAGCATGTTTTATGGACCAGTTAATAGGCCTCTCTGCTCCCTTTGTGCGATAAGTTAAAGTTATTGGAAAAATTACTTTTTTTAGATGCCTCCGAATCCGATAAATGTTAGCTCTTTGCAAATATATTCTGACTTTATTAGTTTTATAACTGCTTTATCACTAGGACGAAAGCCCAGTGTCACAGGTTTAGCTTTTATGAACCAAACATAGCGACTATTCACATATTTCAAAGGGGAGGAAGAATGTTCTTTATCAACTAATCTTTATTTGGGAGAGATGATCAATCAAAGTTATGTAAAAGGGTCATTCTCCTAGACAAACACGTCAATATTTCTTCCAAGAGCGAGGATTTGGTAAAGATTTTACTGATTTTAGCATACATATTATTTTATAATAAAAATTATGTTCATGACACTGATCAAGTAGTATTTGAAACAATAAAAACTAATTAAATTAAAGAACATGGAAGTATAGCCACATAGATAAAAAGAGAGAGAAAAAGATTTCTGCCGCGCAAAAAGCCTTAAATTCTAAATTATATAAGAAATTTTCAGAAGTCTTCTAATGTAGGTTAGGTATTATATATTTTAATGTCTGGACATGTTTTAGTAGACCTAGACAATTACTTTTTTACTATTTACTTTAGACCTCTGAGCAAAACAAATGTTTACAAAATCATATACTGAAAAACTTCAAAGAATTGGCATATGGGGCGAAAAAATCGATAAATCTCAGAAAAATTTAAAACAAAATTCGTCTCCTGTTCAATGATCAAACTTAGGCTTCACGATCCTTAAAACAGTGAACATCATTACGTCACATCTTCTAAATGACTTTACCTAATATACATATTTATTTGCCCATTTTTAAATTAAAATTGAACACCTTTTTCCGGACAACACTTGTGTTTATCTAATAAGTCTTGCGTCAATCCACGCGTTTCCATGCAAACCTCTTCAATTTTAAAAGTAGATATCAGCTTTTAATGTAAAACAAAAATATGTCTTAAATATACATAATACCTTAATAAAGTTTTACCTAACTTATCCACTGTTACTACTAAAAAGAGAATAGGACACACAATTACGCTTAGGATGTATCATCCCAAAATAAAACATAGAATAAAATGATTTCATTTGAAATTTACATTAGAGTGTGCAAAAAAATATATCGCTGTTGAAAATTAATTAATAATTATTTTAAGTTAAATAAATCGAAAGATTTACCACTTTCACTGCATTAAAGAGTTATGGTTAAGGTGGTGGAGCTCATCATAACGTTAAAAACGTTATGCATTAGTTTTTTTTAGACTTTTCGACTGCAAAGCACACCTTGGTCGTTCAACCAATATTGTTTAACAACGCAACAGAGTTGGTTGACGCATATTTTTTCGGGTGTGTTTTTGGTGCGACTTTTGACATTATTATTTCAATGACAATGCTGTTTACGTCACCACAAAGAAACACCACGTGCGTCTGGGTAAAACACAATGCGCTACACCTGAAAGGTTAAGCTTCTTTTCAGTAATTTTCGATTAACGCCACTTTTGATTTTGTATATGTATTCAACATAATTATCGTCCTGAGAAATGAATGTCGTGACATTTGATAATTTAATGTTGAATAAATTATGTACAATTAACCGCCTACCTTTTTCCCTTTTCAGCCCAAAATAATCGGGAATAGATCAATTGACTGAATAAATACAGAAAACTCAATATCGCATATATCTAATTTTAATACGTTTCATTCAGTTAACCTCTTTCATGCTTTCATTCCTTTTCCTGACTACGACAAAGCCAAAAACCAAAGCCAAAGAGGTCAACGAAATTTTGCCTTCAAATAAATTAAATACATTAATGATTTACTATACATACATACATATATGTATTTTATTTATTTATTTATTTTCTAAATATAAAATACAATAAATTGTATCCTATTTTCTACATATATGTATATGTATACATAATAATATTGTTTTTTTTTCTCATTCCTATCAAAGAGTGTCTGTTTAATATAACTTAAAGGTTGAAATCTAATACTTAACCTTAAATCAGAATGGCCTAGGTGAGTCATTGTTTATCAAATTCAGTGTGTTATCAAATTCTCATCGTATCTCTGGAAGTATTGGACATGTAAACTACATATGTTCAGCGTCGACAATGTGCAAGACGAATAATATCATTCATACAAAAGAAGATGAAATTGATACATGCATCATTTATCATCTACCAACTAGTGCAGTAAATTTGGTTTCCATGAAATAGTCTGATTGCATGAACTTGCTAAGAATATCGATTTCTCAGGTTGCATGTGTTTCGCCAATAACTTCGAAAAGGTAAGACGTACAGTATCCTTCACCCCGTTCCCTATCATCTTGAGTTTGGGCTATAAAATCCCATTTGCAGCGACGATAATTACTTCCTCTTTAAATTTTCCACCGGCGAAACTTGCACGGGCAAGAAGGAATGATTTATTTGGGCTAATTGTGATGTTTTTTGTCTACTGGTCGGGTCTTGGTGAACCTCCCGGCGACGAGCTTCTTGACTTAAGTGCTCCTAGATCCAATTCCTTACATTGAAGTGTTGAACAGAATGGGCTTTCTTGCACTTCGATCCATTTCCTTGATTGCAGGGATAATTTAGCCTCGAACCATTGCCACGAACAATGGTCCGACGGATATGCGATGCGGAACGGTTAATGGATGAAGGATGTTCATTGCAAAAATTACGTCTAATTTTATTTCCGCAAATGGAATTTTGTTTTAATATGATATTTTATTATTAATTAAGTTCAATATTAATGAAACACTCATTCATGGGTGCTTCCATTGGCGCAACGGCTCCACTCATAAAATAACATAATCTTGCGTTAATAAGCTAAAACAATTTTTATGGACAGAACTTTTATAAAAACATTAATATTGAACAGCCATAAGACTATCAAATATGATTTGAATTTTCAATCACAATTATACATACCTACCTAATGTAATTTATGCGATTTCCTATTTAATATGTAAATTAATGGCAATCGAATCAAAATGTTAAATGGAATGGTCCAAATACGAGTATAAAACTAAATGAAAATATTTATAAAAAATACATATGTACCTATCTATCACTGATGTAAAATATAAACCCCTGTCTCTGTGTGTTTATTCTTATTATGAATCCGCTTTTCTGAGTAATTGCAATTGATTTCAAACATGAATGCTTTGTTTTACTACTAAACACAAATTCCACATTTTTTATTTTATGAAAATATAAATTGCTAAAACCGATAGTAAAACGAGAAGCAATTTGTATGACTGGTGCTAAAACATTCATCACATTAAATTCACGCAAGCGGAATAAAAAACGTTTAATCCAACAATTTTATTTAAACAATTTAAATTTATACATATTTATTTAATAAGAATTTTAAAAATAAAAGTTTTTTTCTTCAAAACCTTAGGATTTCGGAAAAAAAGAATAAGGTTTCTCATTTTATACCTTTGAGTTCATTTAAACATTTTTAAGATACATAGTTATATTTTTTGATCTAGTAACTTATTAAGTTATTTGCTATGACGCCTTAAATAAAAATTCTTTATACCTGCAGAATTTCTCAGAGAGATGTGTAACGACAGTGCAAATAAATTTTTCGAAGTATGTATCTTACTTAATCGATATGTTTTTAAATGAACATTTAATATTGATGTCGTCTAAAATTACAAAAGGAAAGTACCTTTTCCACATGAATTCCACGAATGGCTTCGGATTTTTGGGTCAGGGTTAGTCAAGCGGAATCAATGGGATCCTTAAGCTAATTGATAAAGTTAAATTGCTTCGAATATTTATAAATTGTTCTACCCAGCCAGTCGAAAAATTTAATTTGTGATGTGGATACTGGCATTGGCTTGTTGATAAATTAAAATTAAATCAGGATAACGTGAATGACATAAATCTTTCTTTCTTCTTTCTATGTGCAAATGGTGCTATTTTGTATCTTCTTTGCCATTGAGAGATATTTGTTAGTCCTTTCCTTTATATTATATTTAATCTTAACTTTCACTAAATTGTTTTCTTTTTATAGAAATGTAATAACTTACAATTATCCACTTTTTAACCTTCTTATCTCATCTCATGAATTGAGATACAAATAACTTCCGCTGGTAGTTGAATTAAGCGAGTTATGATCTTTTTTTTATATTTTGCCCTAGAAAGAAAGCTCCACTGCACCAGAAGTGCTCATAAAGGTAAATCCTGATAAGAAGTTTTCCATGGAAACTTTAAGAGAATGAGAAATCTCGTCTGAAAAAAATGCTCTACACCAACGGGAGGGAAAATGTCTCCAGCTGGTCGGGAAATTCCTATCCACTTATTTGCTAGCTGAGATTTAACCCAACAGGACAGAGACATGACCAGCAGCGGGGGGGCTTGAGGAGCTCCATTATTTCTCTGTTTATTAGAATTTATGCTGAAGTGCACTTTAAGGGAATTGAACTGATAAAATGCGACTATGGTGAGAAAACAAGGAGTGTTTTTTTGTAAAAATAGCCCCAACTCCCACTACAAGGTGGGATCCGGTTAAATTACAGAGTGAGAAATTGCACGAAGAAGTGGGGCAAGAATTTCATTCATTTCTTATGCAGATTTATTCCATTGGAAAATTTCTTAATTCAAACTGCTTGAGGAGCTGCTTTCAGCGGCTAAGGTAATTTTTGCTCGGTAAGAAAGGGACTTGGACAAAAGAAGGGGTAATTTGCCTAGGTGATCTCAGGAGAAATATTATCTGCTTGCAGCAGATGCATCTCTGCTGATTACAAAGACCGCGACGACAGCAAGGATAAATCATTCCGGCTGTAATATGTAAGTTCGCTGCCAGTTTGAGCCATTAAAGCACTGCAGTCAAATTCTTTTTGCAAATTTGTCGGATTTTAAGTGGTCATCGTAGCGGCTAGAAATTCTCATGTCAGCGGAATGCCGAAATTCGTCAACTGAAGCACCCCATGGTCAAAAACGCGGTTGCTAAAGGGACTCTTTACGTCATGCCGCGCGCTTTTAATTAAATTTGTCTGCAAGTCTATTGGATTTCCGAATCGAAAATTTATTTGCTTTTTGAGTTGCTTTCCCACTAACGATGCTGCACATCAAATGGATGGGGCCTCGTTGTGATTGGGAATCTGCCCTTAGTCAACGCTACAAAACGTTTTACTGCGCCAGTTAATTGTTTATTTCCTGCAGTTCACGGACTCAATTTTTTTTTCATTTACAGTATGCAGTATATGCACTTTAAGCGGGGCGAACTTTGGGATTAGCACGACCTGTTTATTTTACAAAAGGTTCGCAAGGACTAATTTATACACCCATTTCAGTCAATTTCAGTCCTGCATAGAATTTCCAAGACGAACCAAAATTTTGATCCTTTGTCACTGCGCGCTCAACTTTTAATATATTTTTTCCCGTCGAGAGGCTCCTTTATTCAGTTTTCCAGTTCTTCATCTCTCCATTGAAGCCGCCTATTTAAGATTCTAGAGAGGCGCTTACTATTGAAATGCAAAGTCAGCGATTCCCTTTGTGCCAGGAGACACTACCAAGAATCAATACTGCACCGAATCCGATTTTCTACGTGCCTTCCTAAATCCAGCTTTAAGCTCCCATAATTTTCCTTGTAATGAATACTTTTTGATTACCGGATTTATCTGGAGTTTGCAAAATCACCCACGCCTCTGTCACCGGGGCTTCCGATCAGGACTCGCTTGACGGAAGGATTCATGCAGAGGATTTAACTTGGGGAACGGACGTGTTGGGCTAGGAAGGGAAAATTGGCATAAATGAACGCTGCTTGTTGGACAGGTGAGAAATAGGTACTCTAATGATCCTATCAATTTATTTGAATTTTAAATCAAAACGAGGTGAAGCGGGAGAAAAGAAGAGATAGTGAACATGTATTTACACATCTCTACATACACTATCATTAATTTGAACGAGAAATTTGGTTGATTCACACATTTTTGCTACGTTTGTGATAACGTAAAATATTATTGAATAGATTCAAAATAGTGATTGATACTTTTCCAGACGTGAATTAACTGTGAATAAAGCAAAGGAAGTGGAAATATATTGAAAAGCTGAAAAAATAACACCATGCCTTTACACGAAAATTTAAAAAAAAGGGATTTTAAAATAAAAAGAAAACCTAACATGAATACTGAAATTATGAAATAGTGCTTTAATCAACATTTACTTATCGAATTGATGTCATCTAGGAAAATATGTATACTGGGAAAATCATATGTATCAGGTAGTGATGACCAAAAAACCTTGTTGACCTGTATATATTATTAGAACTAAATTGAGCCGTTGTTTTTGAAAGTGGTATACTTAAATCTATATACATATATCGGTTGAATAACTTTTCCAATTATATCTTAATGTGTGAAAAAAGGTGGACTCTCCAAAAATAACAATTACATAAAATATATTATTTCGTAAAAAAAAAAAGCATCCTAATTAAAGTTCCAGCAACATTGATCAATCCAACTATCGCATAAAACCTTCCGTTTATAACATCTCCCTCTTTTTAGTTACCTACTTCACGAAACGAAATGTTGCTTGGAAACACCATTTAATAATAGAGGAGACCGGGGCTTGTCACACGGGTAAGTTGCCGCAACAGCTAAAACAAAAAACCTCTGACGCACTAATATCTAGTAATGCGTCACACCAATGCACAAGTACGCCATTATTCACAATTTACGTCGACTGTTCACTACAACTTTGTAAAAGGAGTGGGAATGTTTTGAACAGTTTTAATGTTCTCAAAGTAATTTTTAGTGGTGAGCTATCCCTTATGCAAGTATGTCTACGATTTTTTAACAATTTTTTGATTCTCTATGACTATTTTCGTAATATAAATACATTCAGCTTTTGCAGGAGAAGTTGTCAATTACTCGATTTGCTGAAAACTTATGGGATCAGTTGGTTTTGAGAATCCATTAAGATGCAAACAGACTCGATAATTTGATCCTGAATTTTCCATTAAATTGGTGATTTGCATCTATATTGAAATTAATAAATTCATTAAAAACTTAATGTACACAGGCGATTTCTTTTTATTCTGTTCTAAAGCCAAATTACTTTTAATTGTGTGAAAAGCACTAATCATATCCTCTATAAATATCTTAATTTATGTGGACATATTTTATTTCCCCCACCCCAAATTGCTCTGTTAGATAATGTAATTTAGGAATCAATTGGGCATTCACCTTCAATTTGTCTGTCTCGGAAGACCTTCGGACAAATAACTCATAGCCACTGGAAGTAAGTCATCGCCGAGAAAAAGACGCCTATTGACCGGAAACAGAGACCGTATAAAGTGAACAATAGGTCAAGACGCCTACCGCGATGCATACTGTTCCCTCGCATGGAATTTTTGACGAATTTTCCCGTGAAAGTCGCTCCGAACACATGTTGGGGTGGACAAAGACCCCATGCGTCGATGTGTACACAGACGCACTATGCGAGCAAGAATAGAATTTTTCTTGAGATTGTTATGTCCAAGTCATATACAGCTGTCGACGGGCCCATTGTTGCATTGTGTCGCGCTTGAGTAAATAAAACCGCAGAGATTACAATCGCAGCAGGTCAATAATAAAACGAAAATGTTTGTTTTGCATATTCATGTTATTCAAATTGAATTAACTCAATTGGACACAACTTGACCAGCTGACTGATTAATGAGTGCACTTTGGACGTTGTGAAATAAAATGATAAGGTATGTATGTCTGTATGTCACTTCGCTAATATTCCAACGTTTTGGTGAAAAAATATCTGGCGCATTAGGCACAAAACCGACTATAGATAGACCAGGAATTGAATTTAATAAAACTGAACCCTAAAAAGGAACCTTAAATTACCTACGTTTAAACCTTTCCGTATAACTTTTCTCACACCCCTTTGAAAATACCAAAGTATGAAAATTCTCACTTTTGGTAGGATATTTATGGAACGAAAAGCGAAGCGCTCTCCGAGCCCCAGAGTAATTTAAAATCCAAACAGAATTCTCGAGGACTTTATCAAAATAGAGCCCGAACTTAAGGGATCACTTAAGAAGATTTCCCAACTTAAATGCGATTCAAAGCGGCTGACTAGAAGGGTTTACAACTAAAGTCGTAATTTCAGTTTCCGAGACAAATTCCGACTAAACCACTTTGTAGATAAGGTTGACCTCCTCAGAGCAAGTTTCATGAAAATTTAATCATTACAACCAACGTCTCTGGGTGATTTTAAGGAATCTAAAGGTTGAACGAATTCCGGACGCGAGTTTACTTATTTCCGTCAACCTGGCAGTTTCTCTGGAATTGCAATTTAATCTCTTTTTCCATTCTGTACCAACTGTAGGTACGTGTTGAACGGTTTATCCTAAAAGGTTAGCTTCCCATGTATTATCCATAAAATTTATATCTATTGCAATAGCTTTGAGATTTTATAGTATACTCTTAAATATGTAGGTCATTACACAATTTTAAAAGATGCAACTAAGTTATTTGTATTTTCAGAATACTTGATTAAGAAAACAGAATAATTTTACATATAAAAACTCACAGAAAATTTGAATCTTTAGTTAGATTTATACGTATGTATAGGTAAATGTATGCTAAATTATACAGGCACGATATTTTCAAATACCCAAGTCAAACCCTATTTTTTCTTCTTTCGTTCTAAGTAATTGGGAACCTTGTACACGTGCAGGTTAAGATAATAACTAAAATTATGCCCAAAGGTATATTATTCATCGTGCTTGCTTTTAGATTCAAAAAATATTGAATTTAAAAAGTATTATAATTAAATAATTAGAATTGCATTACTTAATACCAGATGACAACCTTATATTGTAGATATTAGCAAGGATTCAAGGAGGCTAATTACCTAAAAGTAGGTACTTAATTACAATTTGATGCCTCAAGAAGATATATGTATCAAATAAACTCTCTTTAAATTGTAATCGGTTCCAGCTACTAAAATGTGAACAAATTTAGCAGAGTGAGGCGTTGTGTTACTTAAAAACAAATTGTAACAGGAGAGAGTTTAAAACTTTAAATTAATAATTTATCATCCGAGCAAACTTTCGAAAAATTGTTTCGTGCTTCTTACTCGTTAAACTTGTAAAAGCACAACAGTGCAGTTTTCGTTTGCTATTAAGCCATTACTTATCAAATTTGGTGCCAACTTGGCACCGTTGGCTGCTTTATGAAGATTTACGTAATTAATTTTCACATACAAGAAAGTTTTACTGAAATCTGGTATCGTAGGGTATTAGTTTAACCCGCATAAGGATAGCATCCAGGTCATGCAGGTGAGAGAGATGCTCTGCCAATACTGAAATTAGAAAAAATTTCCTCTTTAGCGTAATATCTGCAGGCACCGAATCTCGCAATCTCTTCCTGGTAAATTAAACATATACCAGCACGTAATGCTCGAAGGCAAATCGTAAATGCAGAGGAAGTTCACCACAGGAGCAAACATCAGATTGCCTTGATAGACTCGGCTGGCAGAAGCATGCTTGTTCTGAATATCACATACTCGTGGTATTGCGCTCTGTTTTTAAGATAGGGTTATGAGGTTTCCTTGATGTGTACAAACGAGTGCGAAAAACTTTTTGGTGGTATAAATGAAAACCTTGGACGAATTGGTTTCTTAATGATAATCTTAAACAAAAATTCCCCTTTTATTCATACTTAGTTTTTTAATAAGTCCAAGTAGTAAACATAAAATAAACACAAACTTGCGTATGTACTTGGATATGGTAGCTTAAGACCTAAACCTTAAATTCTTCTTAACTCCTGTGCAAAAATGTCTAGGGCTAAATATCACTCAGATAAAAAATATATACCTATGTACATATCCTACATATTAAACGAGATACCAAATCTTGTGAAAACTACACATAGTCAGTTCGAAATTTGAACCGAAGACACGCCCGAGTCCTCTTTCCACTTTAAATAACTTTATTTAACGTTGACAATTTATTAAAAGGTGTCTAGGAAAATTTACTGAAGTACATATAATATAATGTTAAAACCCAAACATTCAATAAACTTCGCCAGATATATCTGCATTTGTATGTACGTTGTACCGTAAACTATTGCAGCAATTTTTAAGTGAGTGTGGAGAATTTAATAAGGGACTGAGCTTTGGAAATAAATTTCCAAAGGATTGTGGGTAAATCCAATAAAGTTCTACGCAAAACCAAAACATATGTATGTTATGTATATAAAGAAATTGCGTATGTATAGTATAATATTTTTTCAAATAAATAACAAAAAAAGGAAAAGGGTTGCGCAGGCGAATACTCCACCATGGCTTAATGGAAAAATAATTGTAACATACTACTAATCAGTGAAAATGCCGCAGTCGTTCCTACCAGAATTAATTGTTTTCAAGACATTATTTTTATGAGTCCATAATAAAAATGAAATTAAAAATGTCGATATTTTCAAATTTCTAGATTCTACTAGACTTAAGTTACAGGCAATTTCAGCAAACCTACGACTCACAGATCATTTTCGAGATTATTAATTGCTAGAAATTTTATCAGGGTTTTTGATTAGTGTACTAGAAGACCCAATTAAAATTACTGAAATAACAAAAATAAGTTACAGCAACTTACCAAGTAAATTTCACCAGAAAAATTCCTTAGTGTAGATGTGAGTGTCGTTATAAATCGATGTTAATATTTCATTTAAAATATGTATGCGATTTTGTCAATTATCCCAAAATGGCATGAATATTGATATCATTTAAAATTAATGAATATGCAATTTGATTCCATAATAAATATCATATAAAAATTACTTAAATTTTTATAGGAGTTCGCTATACATATTATTTTTGTTTTTTTCCTCTTTTATAATTTTATGATAATCGCGAAAAGATTAACACAATACGAAATGTAAAAGAGTAAACAGTGAATTACGAAAATGCATTTCATATTGAACGCGTGAATTAAATTTCCGTGATAAGCACCACGTATACAATGCAATTTTATATCGAAATATTCCACTGAGAGCAATTCGCCTGATTATTAAACAAGTCGAAAAGATGTCGCAGCGCAAAGCGCAGCGGAAATTCAAAAGAATTGCAGTGAGAGGGGTCCGGCGGCTTGCACATGTTGCACAGGAACTCGGAGTACATGCGGTTGATAAGGAGGAAAATCAATAAAAAAATTAATTTGACTCGGGGCTGTTTTCCTGTTGAAAGATTTCGCGCACACTTAGAAAGGGGTGCATGGGGCTGTATGTATGTGTGTGTGTGTGTGCACCACTCTGTTGGGGTGAAATTTTCCACCCGGTGTGCATTCAGTGTTGCCGTGAGAGTTACGAAGCATGAACATAGGGCGCAAGTCTTAATTTTCTAGTATCACTGTACTCGTTTATGCTGAACGAGAGTCCCCCTATCTTGAGATTTGAGATAGAAAGTGGGATTTATGCTGCGGCGGGGGCGGCACAACTACTGGCCGGAACTGTACGCTATGCTTCGCTCAATTTGGCCGAGGCGAGTGGGCCAAAGGTTCGTCACGAATTAGTCTCTGGAACGTCGCGATTTTGTCGAGTCGGAAGATAGAACGCACAAATCTTAGTGCGGAATTGTGTGCAGAAGTTGGAGGCAGCGTCTCCCAAGTCGAGTCCCAATCACAAACACACCAATCGAGATAATCAAGTTTTCTAGTGGCCCATTATTGCCCCCGAGTGGAGCCGGCCTGGCTCGACGGACGTGGACGTCGACGTCGACGTCTCTATCCAAAAATCCCAATCCCAGTGAAATTTGTGTGATTGTGGCCAACAGGGCTGAAAGCTCATTTAGATAAATTTGTGGTGCAAATTGTACGGATATATGCTTCAGTTACACACTGGCGTATATTCATCTGATGAACGCGAGCCGGATCGATACTGAATCGCTTGTCTATCCGGGCCTAAGCACCTACCAGGATTACTTCAGTTTTTCACTCGCTAATTATTGTAAGTGGCTCCATTCGTTAGTTCCTTTGATGGCGTGGGCACCCACCTGGCCGCACGGCTGGCTTCTGCAAAATTCAATTTTTGAGTGCAGACAACCAGACAAGTTATGCCGGGTAGGTGGCCACAACCCTTTTCAGTATTATTTAATAGCATTTACTCGGCCGAGCAGCTCTTTTACAAACCCAACCCCTTCCCACCCACTCCCAGCATAAAAGTTTACAGCCCTAATCGCATAACTTAATCAAAAAATTATTCGAATGAATTCAACGCTCGAAGGCACTCCGTGCAAATGCCTCCTTTTCTGCTTAATTATTCAATTAATTAATTATATACTTCTTTACCCATTAAGTCAAACAACGACGTAAACGCTCGCACTGCGGGGCGAGTCAGGGGTTTTAGCTTAATTTCAAAGGTGAGAAATGAACGCATTAAATTTGTTCAGCGTTGATAAACAAAATTTTCTTAACACTAACCGCTATCATCTTGTGAGACGTAATTGTAAACATTGGCGCCTCAAAAGTGTCACAAGATAAATTGATAAATTTTGACAAAATGCCATCGTAATGTGTGTCAAAATTTGGAAGAATTTAAAGACATAAATAACATCAAATAGGGTTTTGTGATGGACCCTAAGCATATATTTCATGAGCTCAATGAATGTAGGAACCAAGAAGCTTATTTGAACTCTATTTGAACTTCCAGGAAACATGTAAGCTCTTCCAAATTTATTCATGAGCTGCAAAGTAAATGGATAGCTAAAAAATAAACATGAAATTCTTATAAATTACTTGGGCAAAAAAGTTTTATATAAAAGAAAATAGAGTTTGTACCAAAAAAGTCTTATTGCTTCAAACTTACTATAACTTTGTCCACAATACAAATTCTGGTAAGCACGAAATTGAAATTTAATTTAGTTTCTAAACTCGTGCCAAGTCAGTCGAATTTCGCTACTTAGAGTTAGGAGACTTTGCCCTTGGAAGTTCCAACAACAAAAGCATCGTGTCAACGATTGTAGCACACAAAGGTTGGCATTGTTCTCGAGTACCAACAATTTTTTTTATATGTTCCTCCAATTCCTTTAACATATGTTAGGTAATTCTCAATAAGCTTGTATATGTGTAAAACAAGATTCCATTTTGTTCGTTTTGAGCAGTTCGTGCAGGACTACGGCTACACTCCCTGCATCTGAATTTCGTTCAAATTTTTACAATATTTTTGGGGGGGCCAAGTGAAAGCAATAATTTAACATGCACCATCGCACAATGGCAGGCCGGTTCGTCACCGCCAAACAATCCTGGCAGCAGTTCCATAGGGATCTGAAGTAGAGTTGAAGGGCGGGGTAACAAATAAGTGGTCGTGGGTGTGCACTGGGGTTTACAGTGATCTGAACTACCTCGGCTAGGCTTACAGCCCTATTTTTATCAAAAGCTTGCAACAATATATGATACCATTTTGGTTCCATTCATAAAAGGTGGCGGAGTCGGTTACGGTGCCAAAAAGTTTTCCTCAATTTGGTTTTTATTTCAGCGACAATGTGTGCACGCATAAAAAAAAAAACTGGCATATGTATGTATCTTCATAAAAGATATTCTTGCTTAACACTGTCAGAAAAAGTTATTCCCTGAAGTTCAATGAAGTGAAGAATTTCACAAGTTAATCCGTAGATTGAGTATATTTATGATAAAGAAACCACAGGGACATTCTTTGTCTGGTAATTCGAGCTCCTGTTCGTAATTTCAACAACAACGCACACTTATACAGAATTTTATGTATATGCTTTGGAACATCCAGGTAAATAAGTTCTAAGAATTTCTACATATGTATAAGTAGGATGCTAACAAGCAACAAATATGTATGAGATTGCACATCCGAATTGAAAGAACTTTCATAGACGGTCAATATATCTTCGCATTTTATTCTAATTCGGCACAATTGGTTGTGATTACAGCTTCTGTAACAAGTGAATTTTCATATAAAAGATTGATTTGCCAAGATGTCGGAATTCTTGAAAACAACTCAATTAAGAAATAGCCCACCTACATAAATATATGATCATTTGTAAAAGTAGATGTTTTAAATTTACTAGAAATAGCAAATGAAACATTTTAAATATTTAACTTCATTAATACTGTGAAAGCGCGTTTAGAAATAGCATCTCAATCAATCGACATACTAATATCACGAAGAGAAAGTAGAATACGTAATTTCAAAGACAATATTGAAAATTAAGCGACGATTTGTGTTGGATGAGCTTCATACTAAGCGAAATGACTGACTGGTTTTCCTTGGAAGATCAGTAGGTAATATAATAACACTTCACATATCCCCATATAAAGTTTAAGAAATTCAATTTTCGTAATGAGAGTGGTCAAGACATTTTTAATGCCCCTTTTCTTATCAAAAGTAGAAAAATACCTTTAATAACATACTGCTTTTGGATTTAATTTCAGCGATTTCCAAAGAAAAATAGAATTAATTGACTTAATCCGACAAATTGCTTCCTATAGAACAGCAAGTTCAAAAAACTCATTAATTACGAGAATTGAACTGAATGTATTTTTCTGGAGATGAAAACTTTTAAGCCCATTAAAAACATTCTGTCGAAAAACAAATTAGCAAGATAAAAAGTTAAAAACATTTCAAACTAAAGAACAAAAATTACATCTTCAAATTGAAATTTCATCATTTTTTCATGTTAAATTAAACTTATTATGGAAAATTAATAATGCTTACATGCTATGTACAATGTACATATGTAATATTTCTTTTTGTACATATTAAAGCGAACATTTTAAAAAACTCTTTATTATTTTAACACTACCGTTTGCTCGGTAGGTACTATCAACCAGAAAACAATATTAATAAATGTTTCGCATTATTCTCCGACAAAAACAAATCAAAAATCATTAATATGTATGCAGCCGCTACTAACGAATACAAAAGCTGCCTACTGGTCAACGCGAATGTTTTTCTGCTAGATATTTCCTCATTGGTGCATATTTAAAAGGTATAAGAGTAAAATTGAAACAATCCCTTTTCTTGTGATAAATTTTCTTTGAACATGGGACATTCTAAGAAAGTTTTATCCCCTTTCACAAAAAAAGGTTTAATTTATATTCGGCCTTTTGTTAAAATAAAAATTCCGTTTTGGCTAGTGGTAAAACAGAGTAAATTATTAAATAATGTCTGTTCAAAAACAGATTTAAGCTTTTCCAATTGAAAATGCCATTTACCTAAAACAAAGTTCTGCTGTAGTCTTCCCAGAATTCTTTATATTTATTTCTTAAAATGTAACATTTAATTAAGCCTTCTCAGATATTAGTCCCAGAGGCTAAACAAAATTGAACCGGAGTTTAATAAAGGTCACTGTAATCCAAACAAAGTTTAGAAATTGGCCCGTAATCCTCTTAAGAAAGGTCTTTGGCTTCAAGGTAGGATATTTTGGGGTCTTTATTTTATAACGTTTATGTATTAGGGAAAGTGGCCTGAAATATTATGTGTAGTAAAAAAATTAAATCAAGAGACGCCTAAAATATCTTAAAAGCATCCAGAAACTTTAATGAAATCGTTATTTTTCTTAGCGAACAGAAAAAGATTAATTACATGAATATCACTTTGACTAATCATGCCAAATATTGAAAATCCCTCTCGCAAGCAAACATTAATCCCAAAGTTTGTGACCGGAATAATGAGAAAAGTTATTTCAAGTCAAGTCAATCGAAAGAAAACTATTGACCGAACACCATATCGTTTTCGTTCAAGGAATAAAAGTTATGTTCGACAGTGGGGTTGGTTGAAACAAAAACAGGGAATTCAACATTTTGCCATTTCGTACAATTTTCAGCTTGTCTAATGAGATTTCGCAGAAAGATATTTCTTTGTGTCCATGGTAGACTAGAGCAATTTAACTACTACAGTTCATGACGTAATTTTCTATGTTCGTTTGGCAATCTACTGATGATTTTACTTTAAATATTATTTCTGAGTTAGCATTATTCATTTGGTTCCGGCAATTGCATAAAATGAAAAGGATTTAAAGCAATATTTATTTTATAATTGTATTTTATTTCCCACATTGCTCAAATTTATATTCATATTTTTTTCCGCTGCTAATGCTGAAATCGGAAAAGGCCATACATACCGAAATTGAAACTTACATTCGGCAATGTGCATATATTCAAAAACAAAAAGTTAAAATTACATACATACATACATATCCTTCTGATTAGAATAGAAAGTTTTCGCGAAAAATGCAAAATTTTAATTCAACTCCATATTTTATGCGGTTGCATAACTAATTTAATTAAATTAACAAACAGACCAGGCTTCTAATTAAAAACGGATTTCCGTTCCACACAAATCCGGCTTTAAGGATAAATATCTAAAAAACTCAAGCCAACTAGAACGCAGAAGGGAAATTTTCTCGCTGCAAGTGACATAAACAAGAATAAGGTTCCATTAAGGAATAATTAGCGTGACTTGACCCATATTTTATGAGGACGAGGGAAATGCTTTTCCCACTTCATGTTTTGTAGATACTGCAGAGATGAAAAATAGAAAGTGCAGAAAAACATGCACATCCTACGCGATGAATGTCAACAAGATATACAAAAGTAGGTTTAACAGGAAGGTTATGTCTTTTATAAAAAATTCTCAAGACGAGTAAGTGTACTTCGTCCATTGTCAAAGTCAGCATTAAGGAGTGTTCAGTGTTCCTCTTGTCTTTCACTTTTTCTTATACGACGTTTAGTTGTAATACACTTAAAACGCTGT
The DNA here is from genome assembly GCA_933228815.1 of Machimus atricapillus. Taxonomy (NCBI): domain Eukaryota; kingdom Metazoa; phylum Arthropoda; class Insecta; order Diptera; family Asilidae; genus Machimus; species Machimus atricapillus. Next base: position 28,263,951 of record OW121786.1, on the reverse strand, counting down.
TGTAGAAAATGACAAAGAGTGAAATTGTATTTTGCGGAATTATATCACTCTTCATATTCACTAATGGAAAATATGAAACCGTGACAACATGGGGGAATACTGTTAGGTTAAAATTAAATAGGTATTTCATTATATGTATGATTATGACACAATTTTCCTCAAGTAGGCTTTAGTAAGTCTTTAATAAATTGTACACGATCAAAATATGCATACCTCTCCGAATATGTGTTGATGCAGCAAAAAGCAATCAAATAATTTTATTTATAGTTTTTTTTTAATAACGTCTATTTTTTCTGGCATTTCAGTGGCATTTCTTACATTTCTAAAGTATTTATATACGTACCCAATTCCAAATTAACTAACATACCTACACATAGTAAATTTTTTATGCAATCCCCAAAATTTGGTACATTTTTATGAAAAATGTTGGATGCATTTTTATTAAATCCATATTTTGCCAAAATGGCAAATTGAAATCGTACCCATCAAATAATATAATATCATAGGTACTTTTGAAATTATTGTTTACCTAACGTGCAACACAACAAATATTTTAATATTATTCACCTACATATGTACATATATGGTTAAAAAATTTCATTTGTGCAAAACATTGCGGAAGGTAAAAAAGATGTAACACATTTCATTAAGAGTATTGAAGATTCATGTTCATGTTTATGTTGTTGATTTGTATATAAAATGACTGTCAGAATAGAGTCGACTGATAAGTTAAAGCACTTATCTAAAAGTATATAGCCTCATATCTCTCAAAAATCATTTACAGCTCCTACACGTTTCTCTCTTTACCCTCTACCTAAATGTCTTTGAAAGGTTGTGATTTTGGATTTTATTCCAAAAGTTAGAGATAATGAGGGCAATTTTTATTTTGTTCACAAAGAATCTTTCCTTTCGTTATCAGTTTTCAAATAATTTTGCGGCATCTTTGAGCCTTTTCAGTCAGATTAAAAAGATAGCACACCCTCGGGAATGTAATCTTCCTTCATTAAGAGCCTGCATGAATTGGATTTCAAGGAGCAAATCTCGTTATCTCTGAACAAATCACGAAGCAATAATCAATCTGGATTACCGCCGATGTCCCTTCTTTTGTTGGATTCTTTTCAGACAGGGGATTGACAACTTTTATTAAACCGCGCAGAAATAAAGAAAATATAAATATGTATATGTTAATAAAAGCACCCTATTTTTTTTCTGACATTGCTTCATTTTTCTCAACCCTTTCAGTTTAGCTGTATAATATTTTCTGTAATTCGTGATAAACAAAGGAAGTTCATATTTCTCATATACTCGACTGACCTCGTTTTGGGATACCACAGGAAATGTACGAGTTGCTTTCCTGCGAGAAACGAGAAACGAACGGCCTTTTAATAAAGTTATTCATATATTCCATCTGGGAATAGAATTCAGCGAAACCTTCGTCTGGCCAATAGCTATTCAAAGTTGTGGTATTGAATATTGAATATGAAAGATTGGACAATTGTCCCCCAACAAAGGCGCCTCCGTTCGGTTTTTTTTAGACGTGGAATTAGCCATTTGACATGCCGTGAACTTCGGCAAAAGTTATTACCATCTTCAATGGAATCTATCAAATTCAACAAACGGAGAAATATGCCATATGAGGGCACTTTCTCGAGGGGTGTTTTATTCAATATTTCGGGAATTAGGAAACGTTCAATCAAATCAGAAGGCGTAATACCGGGGACAGTCGAAGAAACGCAACTCTGTCAAAACCACAAATCCACCTCGTTTCATTGTGAGCGACTGCTGGTGATTTATGGCATATTCGCAAAAACGTATTCTAATGCATCATTATGGGGCTTTTGAATAGTGAATGTAATTCAGGAAGTATGCGAACCGTCCATTTACAATGTTGCGATGTTCATTTCGCAAAACGGGCTAAGGTAATATTGATTTATAGCGCTGCGATCCATCCGCTCCGATGTGTGTACAGGAATCAGCTATTGAATAAATTTGCCAGAATGTTGTCGCCTCCAAAAAAAGCGAGAATATCCCGGATCCAGTGCATCTTCCTTTCGTAAGTTTCAACCCGAATTTAAGGAATTTAACTATCGAGCTTAATATCGCTTTAAGACCACCGGTTTCATCTGTGCCGCCGCGCGACAGTTAACATGAATATTTTATATCTCTTAATTGACTATATGTCGCCAGCACTGAATGTCGATGAGTGTCTACTTTTCATTAAATGAATTAATATTCCGGAGGTGTCATCTTCACTTCCGGGATTTGATCAAATTTCTTTCTTACACATATTCTTTCTTGTGTGTCGTACTCCGAGCACCTTTCGTTCACTTTTAGTTGTAACTTGATAAGACACGTCTCATGCGTCATATTTTATGATTTTTGGTAATGCGGTGAGATATGCACACTTAATTACTGTGTGACACTTTTGTTAATTTATTTGGGAACGCATATGAAAGCTGTTGGTAATTTATAAATCCACTCAGAGAATAAGCGTCGTTTTATCATAGAATTTTCAGATATCTTCCTCCATGAGAATTTCTGACTTATAAATTGAAGTGAATTTCATTTTGCAAAATAATAATAAAAATATTTTTAAATTACAGTATAATAGAATTTTGAAATTTTTAATGTTCATAATTACGCTTGTAAAATCAACAAAAATCAACAAAAATGCTCTTGATTTTTTCTTGAAATTTGACTTCCTAGTACTAGTACTACATACATTAAAATAATTTCTTCAACGATTGTATGCTTCACCTTTTCAATTACAACCCCTCGATTTACACGGCATTCGAATTGCACAAATTCGGTTTAAAGCGGTTGAAGAAGAGCGAAAGAACTTCCAATGTACCTACCTACTTACTGGTTGGAATTAATATCATCAATATAAGCTATGTATGTATGTATGTATATGCAACACCACTGCATTAATATGAAATTAAAATGTTCACAACTTTTGACGCATACAGGCGCATATGTAGTAAGAACTTGTTAATTTTAAATTGAATTTGTAAATGAATAAAATTAATAGCTCTGCAATAATGAATATAGAAAAAATGTTATATTAAAGTATTGCAAATAAATGAAAATCAAGATAAGTTCCTCTCCTCCCAAGTGAGGCTGTGATCATGATTTTATGATTGAGTCGTAGTTATTAGTCTCAAGAGATCCGGCTGCATAAGCAGCACTCCCCGTCTTATGCAAGCGAAAGAGGAAATTATAAAGAAGCAAAGCGGATTTATAAATTTTTTTTTTTATTTTTTCTTTTACTTTCCTACTTCTTCGAAGTGCTTTTATTGATTTCCCATGTTTGAGAGCTTTCAGGATAATAGGATTTTACGTTTTACGGCTTTCTGTCGACTTGATTTCCCAATACTACTTGCGAAGGTAAGCCATGACATCGGCACGGTGGATTAAATTCCTTAATTTATTTGAGAACTGACAGAGTTATTCTCAATTTATAAGCAAATAGACCGAAAACGACAACTCGAGAAACTTGGAGTTTTCAAAACTGCCACTGCAATGGAACCTGTCACATTTCAGTACCTAGCCTCTGTACTTTATCCTCTGAAGTTCGGTCTGGCCCCTACAGCAGTTGGCTCAACATGTGCATTTTTGGTAAATTGCTGAGTTGGGGGCTGCTGCTTTTGAAACGTCACGAACACTCGGTTGCTCGGTTAAAATTCAATTTGTTAGCAGAATGCTTTAATTTCAGCGTTTTAAGAAATTGTGTACCTACCTGAGCAAACATAAAATTTCTTAAAACATCGCTCATACGTGACCTTGTGCTTTTGTGCGCTCGACTCACGTTATACAGCGATATATTCCTATTATATTCTGGGGACCCGCCCGAATTTCATGCCAAGAAACGAAAATATCGCAGGAGCCCCACAACGAGCTCTTGTCGTGTTGACTACAAGATGAACTGGTTTAAAAACTAAAATGGAGCCCATAAACCAGGACTGTGGATGGAGGTGTGGGCTCTGGCCGTCTGCATAAGCAGAAGATGATGCAATTTTTAATGCACGATGTTATAAGAAAATGAAAAGGAAGGATCTGAACCTGTTCAGGCTTCTGGCTACAATCAAAAATAAAGAACCAAATATGTATATGAATATAATAACAAAACAATATCATTTTAATAATTACCTATTCATTCATACCGGCCCACAAACTTTTGAAGTTAGCGTAGACGATAACTCATTTTCTATTTTCTATTAGTTCGAATTGAGTCAAAATGTATGCGATAGGTATAATTTTTACCGTCGACTAATTAAAAAAAAACCTTTGAGTACAAAAGTATACAGTTGTCGAAAATACATACATATATTAAGTAATTGCACTTTCATACAATAGTTTTTTAATGATCAGATTTGGATCGAACACACACAATACATTTTGTATTAAATTGCAATTTGCAAATAGTGACTTCTAACAAAATTTTTTAATTTTATGAAAATGCCATCAAATTACATCGACTTATACACGTTTAGTATCAGTTTAAAAAGAATTAAAATCCTTTCCTAATTTAAATTCTCTAAAGCAACAATGGAATAATTTGAGAACTTTTAAATGGGTAGTATAATGTCAACGCTAAACCTAAGTTATTATACTTGTCCACGTTTAAAATTTCAAGAAATTAGTACCCACTACAATAGAAAACTTTTAGCTATAGCCTCTACTTGACTTTGCTGTTGTTTTTATAAGAATTGTAGTTAGCATCTTTTGTTCATTGATATAAAAACTAAAGTGAAACCCATAAATTAGACCGACAGCGGATGGCTGCAATGGGTGCTGGGTTGCCTTGCCTAAGAAGGTGTTGTAACTTTTAATGGAACCTAAGAAAGTGGGAACGAAGGACACCAGTCGTGAAAATGCTTGTTAAAAACTCACTACCGTAACTACAATTTTTGAAGTGCTTCTAGCTGCTAAATACGAGGCATCTGTGAAAGCATGGTCCGGCTTCACAAGGTGTCCTACGAAAGGACGTTATTAGATTTCACTGCCTCGTTTCCCAGGAGTGGTACGAAGGTACATGTTCCTGAGGGGTGAGGTCTGGAGAAAACTTTAATCAAAACTGAGCATATGAAATGGAACAGGACACAGCACTCAGTCAGACAGGGTGCCGGGGATCCAGAAGACAAGATAGGTCAGTCCGGATGGGCACAGGGTGTTCCGGCCCTGGGCAATGATCTCCTCGACATAGAACTCATATTGAGCGCAACACAAATCAAGTGGAGCCCATTGACAGCCGGCGAGTAAAGCAATTTCTGTAATCAGTTTACCATGGCGTGATTAAAGGCGATATTAGCACTGACTTATTGAGCTCGCTGCAGACTCTGGAGCTCTCCACTGGAATTTAGTGGCTGTTCAATTGCTCCTTTAGTGTAGTTGTTGATCCAGAATCCAGACTAAGACCAGTATTTGCATTTACATAAGTGCCAGACTGGCTAAAGTTATTCTACTCCCATCCAGAAATTGGTGAGGTGTTAGGATTTTGTCAATTATTTATGTTGGCTTTAAGCAGTTCGTTGTGTTCTTTTATTATTCAGTTTTCAAAGGCATGCTGCTTAGTCTGATAAATGAACGTAATTACAAGAACAAGTTCCAGGTAGGATTACGAATTTATTACCATACACACTTCGGCTACAATTTGTTTTCATGTGCTTTATCGAGGAAATTTAATCAAGCAAAGGCCATTACTGCTACAATTATAGTACATACATAATTGTGAATTTCCAACTTCCGAATTCCATGATGGCACAATGCATATATTGCATTCCGACTTTGTAGGATATACCTTTGGGGCTAAAGGCTTATTTGCGAATAATACATCGTAAGTTATTAAAATGTAGGTGTCCATTCTTCGATAATTTGCCTAATTTGATGAAAGGTCTATGCGACAACACCAGAGAATTATTCATTCAGAAGCAGAGCTGGATGATTCGAAAATCAAACAATGCCAGTAATTTGCGGGCTGAATTATTACCAAATATAATTAATACCTATTCTCTGTTTGAATTTTGTATACGTACATGTGTCCAGGGTATAATTTAGTTTTGAAAATTGATCTAACTTTTGGCCTAGCGCCGGTAATGAGTTTGCTGTTTCTGACTAGAGGACATTTATATTTTATTGATAGGTATACACATATGTATACTTTATGATGATGATTAAAAAAAAAAGAATTCGTAAATCATGTATTTATAATCAGTCAGCCTGTTAATAAGAAAATACACTTTGAAAGACCGTATCTTTTTATTAATTGAATTAGAATTTTGTATACATCTATAAGTTTTTTAATAAATATTATTGAGCTTAAAAATAAATACATAACAAAAATATAAAATACCACATAAATTCCCATTTGTAGAACAAAGATTCTATTTTTAGCATTTCACTTTCACAGGACTGACTGTGATAGCAGTCTACAATTTATTTTTTGCACTAAACTAGAGCGATATCGGACAAACCCATCTACATTGTATTTTATTAAACCCTGCTTCGATTTGTAAAACTGTGCATATAAAAAGATTTTCATTGAAATGATAAGTGGTCGGATTAGGGGTTTTGGCCGAATGATGACTTTACGTTAGCCGATTACTTTAAATCAATCTAATAGTACATAGTGCAGTAAAATTAAGCTTAAATATATTTAAAACTGGATCTACAAAGCCTATACACTCAGAATGAGTTCTTATCAATACAATGAAATTGCTGTAATTAAAAAAAAATGACTGGTTGAGGCCGACATTTAATCAAAATAGCACATCTCTTTGCATGCCGCTCGCACAGAGAACCGGACGTAGTCTACTAAAATTATCTTAATTAACCGAGATAACGAGTATGCTCAATGTCGCGGGCAGACAGATAGTTCATGGGCCTATCTCAATAGAATAAGCTGTGCATATCACACAAAAACGACTATATACATATACATATTACAGTAGCAGCTAATCTTTCCCTAATCCTCGTCGCCACCGAGCTCTTTACGTGATAACGTGCGAAATAATCCAAATATGTGTGCGACACTCTTCCCGCCCAAATAGGGGTAGATAAGTGTAGAAATTTAGCCAATTTGAATAGTACTTACAAAGAGCATTGTCGTACAGTCTGTGATGAAATTTATGAATAAGACTGGCGACATAGCGCCATAAAACCATTTTGGGTTCCGACAGTTTTGAACGGAGACTTCAATTTCCTTTTTTAATCCTGTGAACGACCATTTGTTGAAACTTTATACTTTTTCATTTGCACCGTGAAAACAGCACGTTTTCCGTCTTGAAGTTGGGCGCACGTGATTCTTATGTTTCACGAGTTTTCGGCTCAATATCTACAGATACTAAACGTGTCACATTAGTTCGAAACATCGTCTGCATACCAATTGTATTTAACCTTTTGCAGAGCGATGCCTTTCGTGCATCAAGAACGCCTGCAATCGCTTTAGAGTCGGTCTTAAGATCCGACATCCCTTGCTGTTGGAATAATTCTGTAATTCTGTTAAATCTCTGCACGAGGTGTCTTATACTTTGTTTCGAAGTATGATGTAGAAGTAAGAGTGCACCACACTGTTGCAAGTAGACCAAATCTTAGTCTCATTGTTTTTGTGACCCTCTCTTTTCAACTAGCAACCCTCACTACCCTTGTTGAATAATTATTTGCTGAAAAATGTACAAACTTTGATGAGTTTTCCGAATCGAGCACGTGCCGTGAATGACTCACGAACAACAGATACAATTGCAATTCCCCCTAATTGCAAAATAAATTCTTTCATTCCTGAGCGATAATGAGGGCAAGAGGGAGCACCATACAAAATCCCACTTGTCCTGGTTGTGACTTTGCTTTCCTTCCTACGCGGTACCTGGAAGATGAATCATCACTTAAGTTATATTTGATTTTCCTGGAACACTATACTGCCTGTTTTCTGGTTTTAGTATCACGAGGGAAGGAACAGGTTGATACGAATATACCGTGCGCATATCCTGGGCTGGCAACTTGCCACAACCCCTACGATACAAAAATTCAGGCAGGATGCCCAGGGGTGCAAGCTGTGCTCAGCACCTAGGGTAGCGAGCGTTACACGCCATAGCAATCTTCGCCTTTATTTATTCAACAGCTCAATTTAGTGTCATCCTGCAAGTTCACGTGCAGTGTCTTTCATTAAGGCCATGGAAACGCCAACGCGGCGTGGCACTGTGGCACCATGGCACCATATACTCAAGGGTGTGGCTCTTGAAGGCTTTTACACAGCCCGACCGACTGTGGGTCTAATTAACCCCCAGAACTTAATTCCAGATGTCAAGAATGCGTTCGCGGGCGTCACATTTTCTTGACTTCCAAAATTTTTCATAGAGTCCATATCTCATGCTTGGAGGCATTTACAAAAATCTGATAATTTCAGATATGACCACCAAAGAAGGGTGTGCTCCCTCTTCATTAATTAGCTCATTTATATTAATCCGGATCTAACTGATAAATCACGTTCAGCCAAACTGTCAGACCACGATTAGGTAAACAAAGCCGCTTACATAAATTAATTGGAAATTATACGCCTCACCGTGTCTGTTGTATGGCGTAAGGTATACAATGAAATTATTAATAAAACACTTAACTCTGGTAAATCAGCGTTCTTCCCATTTTTAAGTGTTCTATCTCGCCTCTCCTGCTAGATCTAGATTTTCTTCTGAAGTGTAATTAACATTATTTCTGAAGATTTCGTGACGCCTTTCGCGGCACCCCTTTATATTGAGGGCATATTGAATGGTTTATCTTTTTGCTCATGCACAGTGGCTTTTAGCTAATTTTTATTCATTTCACATGTTAATCCTTAAAAGAACATGTGCCATCCACGTGCTGATGTACTCGCTTTTGTTATTTTTGAAAAGGTCCTTAATATTTTCTTACTTAGTTTTCGTTTTATCTCAGAAGTGTCATTACAAAGTCAGAGGTTTTCCTCCTTTTAATATATCATAGAATACGTGTTACATATGTAACTAAGCCTATTAAGATATAGTAATACTTTACATAGGAGAGAGATCGTACCTTAAGAAAAAAGCGAAAGGAATAGTGCAAGCTTTGTAATCAATTGTAAATTATGCAACCTTATTAAATTTTTAAGAATAAGTAGCAGTTCGCTTAAAATGTCAACAACTGTTTTAAGTCCCAAGGGTTTAATAATTTCTCGTCGCTTTAAAAGAAAATAAAAATATTCAAATTTATAAACCCTTTTTTCATGTTTTCCTAAAATAATTTCTTTCTTTTTTCCAAAGATAAACTTAATTAAGTCAAGCGCACTATGATTCGTATTGATTATGGAGATCGAAAATACTAAGATGCTATTCTTAATCGGGGTATATGAAACGCGCACAAAACTTTTATTTGAAAATCGATGAATATTTACTAGCCTTTCGTATGTTAAGCAATTTAAATACCACAGAAAACTTTCAAACTTGTTATGTGTTTAGTAGGTTTAGAACTCGCAATCACCCTGTGCGGTAATGTAGGTGTTTAATATTAACTTAAAAAATGGATTGGCCAAGATATTAAAAATTAAAATATTTTAGTGCATCTTCATAACCAAAGTATCTTTTTAATCTGCGCTATTTCGAATCAAAGAACCTATAAACATGTTTTTAGTCATGAACTAAGGTAAATGGACATGTTTAATTAAACATTTATTCCTACAAAAAGTTTGCCCCCGGCAAAAAGTTTCTGTGGGGTTGCTTTCAGGTTTCTTTCGCCACTAGAGAGATTATTTATGGAAAATTGAAAATAAGAACGCCGCCGCTCTAAATATTCAGAAGGAAAGTTCGCACAGATAACACAGCCCGACCTCATTAAATTTTCGACAAAAAACTTTAATTCGTCCAGCATCTTCGCAGAGCGGAGGCGGTCATGGCGTTATCTCCCAACATGGCTTCTTGCCTTTTTTCGGCTTAATCGCATTTGCATAATGGCATCCAAAGGGAATCAGCGACTACTTTTAGAAATGAGTTCCGAAATGCGGCAACGGGAAGAAAACCGAAAAAAAATAATAATAAAAATTCAACAATTTCCCGACGGGCATAGCCAGACTCTCATTAAACCTCGTTGTTTGGTTCCTTCTAAGGTGGCTTGTATGTAAATCAGGTGAGATTGCATGCACTATTTGGCCGAAGGAACCTTACCACACCACCGCTTGTTTTTGGCACCACACCAACGCCTTCGCGACTACATAAACCGATAAATTTTTATGCAATTAGAATAGATTGATGTCCTTGTAAAATTCATTTTTTTTTTCAGTTCCACCAACATCTTCCCCGCATCCCAGAAAAATGGCACTCTTTTACTGAAAGTGCACAAGTCGCAGTTTATTACCGCAGCATGTCCACATGAATGATGGAAATTTTACTTAGGTATATTCAGGTTGGGATGAAACAAGCTCTGGCGCAAAAAGCGAAAATTAAGTTTTTACAGAGAGGACAAATTGAATTTTTTTGCATATCCTGTGGACTGCAGGAAGAGATAAATTTACTGCTCCGATATTTATGGTAGCAAATTCTAGTTAAATTCGCTGAAATATTTCATTTTGAGCATACCACCTGACTAACTCGCACACCAAAAATTTAAGTGGTTCTCCCTTTAGCAAGTTTTTCATATAACCATCTGGGGTTCTTTTACTGGATTTACAAACCGAATAAAATAAGAGAAATTTTCCAAATATGTATGTATTTAATCAGTCCCTGTAGCACGAGGATTTCGTTAGGATTTGCTAATAACATGAAATGTTCGTAAACATTCTTCATCTTGATAATAAACTTTCTGAGGTTATTCGTTACAGAAGCAACATGGGGCATTTCATCTCCACAGTCTTTAATGTACTTTAAAATATAAAGCCTTTAAAATGTTTTGAAATTATTCACAAATACTTGTGCTTTGAAGAAAATTCTCGACTTATCGCTTTTGTTGGATCTCTCTGATTATAATATAATATCAAGTAAACAGGAAAGTTTATAAAAATATTCATGTTGTGTTGGCATCTTTTCTTCTCAATTTCTTTTGAAGGATTTTATGTTGTGACGTAATTTCCATAAAATCCTATTCATAAAATAGTTTTCCTATACATTCCCAAGTAATGTTGCATATTTCTGACTGAATCCGAGCTTGCCCTGTTGTGGATGCACAAAGAAGGTATCTCCGGTAAACATCCCGACTACTGGACCTACATTTTCTGGGCTTTAAGCAAACTTGCTTCAGTCTAGGTTAAAAGATATCGAGGATTACACATTTATAGTTAATTATGAGGATATGATTTATTTGAGGCAAATAAAGTATTTTTATTTTCGAAAGATTAAAAGTTGCCTTTATAGTAGTTAGTTGGCTTACAGAGTTTTTAAAATAACTTTTCCGGACATTGCTGGATTAGACGTAAGCCAACTAAAAGGTTCTGTCGGCGCCCCGATTTTTCATTTTCCTATCAGTAACATTAATTGGATATCTGTTTTAAAATTTCAACAGATAACACAAACAGATTTTTCTTTATTTCACGGATAATTAGAGCATCCATCATCTGTTGATGTCGTTTTTCGTGGGCGTCCGTTGGCGATTTTGTTGAAAATTCTTACAATACCAAATGAGTCATTTGGCTTTTTAAAATTCGTCAATGATGTTATTCTTTGTAAATTCATTATGGAAAGGTGTTATTTTTTATCGTTATGATACATTGAAATGTCCGTAATTTTTTGCAATTAATAATTTATTTTGAAAATAAATTTATTCGAAAAAAAAGCATTCACTTATAATAATTTTTAAAAGAAATTTTTATGATGGTGTCTAAAAGATTTTTGTAAATCCTACCAAAGGATTGATACACCTTTTAAGCTGCAACGTGTCCTAGTTTAGATGCTATTTGTTAGAAATAATTCATATATTATTGGTACTTTCTTCAACGATACGAAGATATGAAAACTATGACTTTTAAAATTTGAAGATAATCCAGAACACCATATTTTTCACAGTTATAATTGATATTTTAAATAATGTAGGTACTCAGCAGCTTTCAACAATTCCGACAAAACACTAAATCGTCTTATTTTACACATTTTAGGAATTTCGACTCGGAACTCAGGTATGTTATTTTCATAATTTCATTCACGTCAGTAGGTCTCTCTATGTGATGACTGCGTATAAATTTCATCCTTCTGTCTTGAAAATGCAATATACCACGCATTACATTTCATTTAGAATTCAGGTAACGTAACCAAGAATTCATCTATTTTTCTGTGAATTTATCCAACGAGCAGCATTTTGAATATACATATATATTATTTTTACATGTCACAAATGTGACTCTGAAATTGGAAAATGCAGAAAAATACGACAGCGTTCAGACGGTAAAAAATCGCAATATTTCAAGAATCACGAAGAAGTTTTGCAATCTCTAAAATTTCCTCAGTTACTAAAAATTAATATTTCATCCTGGTAAGGCACTCCGGAAGTACGCATTACATCTTGAAAACAGCGTCATACATCACAATCATGCCCTAGCTCCCCATTTATTTGAACTTCCTCAGAAAAAAAATAAAGGAAATTCATAATTTGAAATGCCAAAGCTTAATTCACACCCTGTATGCTGATCACGAACAGCTGCCTGCCCCGTCATATTTCTCTGTTTCATAGGCTTGAATAAGGGTAATTGGGGTGAAAGCTACGAATTTAACATTTGAAGTGGGTATACTCGAATGGGTTATGGATGGATGTACGTCTGTGATTTCTTTCCTTTGAGATTTACCCCCTTCCCATTTAAATATGGAATATTCCCAGTATTTGAGTTTATTTCAAGATGAAAGTGGAATTTGAAACAGAGGCATGTTGTTTCAAGAACCCTTTTGGCTCAACTTAACATTTCTGCCCTCTTGAGACCGCGGCAGGCACGATGTAGAGCTTTGATATTAGCGTTGAATTAGTTAAATCTAACCTTTTCTATGGAAATGTATATTTATACGAAACTTTATATGGAAGAGAGAAAACGCAGAAATTTATGCTCTCCAGTAAAATTCCGCTGAATCTGTGTTTTACTTCGAATTATAAAGGGCACAATTTCCTATATCCTATGTAAAGTTATATGAGCACAATGCCTTTATTGGTTTACAGATATTACAGCTTTTATTTTTGTTTTTATCTTTACTTCGCAAATAATAAAAAGTACGTTTACAGAACGATTATAATTGTAATACTTTTTAACTACACTGGTTCACACAAATTTTTATATAATTTTGTCCGAAGATTACGAATTCAGAAACGGAATTTCTAGATGGAAGTTTCGAAAAATTAGGTACATGATAACTACAGAAAAGAAAATATTAAAAATTTTCAAGCAGATCTTCGCATTAAACAGTTTTATTGGCATTTTTTATTAAACACCTAGTTTTATCTGCCTCGTTTCATAATAAAATAAAAAGATACCCCTTTTAAGAACCCTAACTACATATTACAATATTTTTAACAGGTTATTCATATAAAAATGAGTCATTAATATATGTAAATCACCTTGCTACATGGCTTTCAAAGGGAAAATCAATTAAAAAGTATCCAGCCAAAAATTAATCTGATTGTTATTAAAATTAAAAATAAATAATGTTAAAAAAGCGGTTGTCCTATTAAAACAAAATGCTCTACTGATGAGTAAATGCATTCACATCTTTGAGTGGCGTCGTCATCGCATTAAGATGAATTAAGAAGATCAACTTAATGAATCTCCGTGACCGAGCCAAAAATTCTTTTGCATTTGTAGCCATTTACTTTAAAATTTTTATTAATTAAAATTAATGAGTCATAGAACCACGAATGCCTAGGTCTAGGCAGTGTGAAAAGAAATTTCTTCTTCAATCGAAAAGAATATCAAAATTAAACATAAATATACATAGTAGGTACTACAATACCCTTTTGTTCAGTATGCTTTAGAGAAGAAAATTTTTATATGATCCAATGCAAGAGATTCCGCAATATATAACATGGACAAAGTTATTAAAAATAACTGAGAAATTGCAAATAACTTTACCCTTGCCACCATGCCAGCTGGGGTTCCTCATATTTCTTAAGAGAGTGAACCTTAGAATAAAGAGGTAAGCGAACTGAAGAAGCAACGTCTTTGCCACATCGATGCTATCGGGTTGTAGAAAAAGATATCTCCTAGAAGAGTGAAAAAAAGGAACGTCGAAAGGAAATCCTTCGGTAGTGCAGAGGAAAACGACCTTTCAAGGGTAGAAAAAGAAGGAAAAACCACTCGATGACTGAAAACAACGCAAGAATAAAGTAAATGACAGGACCGAAAGGAATGCAATAACCGGCACGTATAAGATGAAAATTTCCGACCCAGAGAAGGAACACGTCCCTCAATGGCAGCGCCCTTGCCCTGTTTTCATTTAGAGCCGACTCGAGTACACTTCGGGGCTGTTAGTTTATCCCTTCCTTCCCCCATAATTTACCTAGTGAAAGGTCCAAAGATGTATTACAGCGTGTAAGTGGATTTTGAAGCGTATAATTCTAGGGCTAGCCTAGCTGAAGCTATCTTCCCCGCACACACTTAGCAACTAGCAACCCTCGGAGGGGCCATACATGAACGTGAACCACCCACTCGCAGGGGCAGACTGATGGCTGACAAAATCCTGCCGCCCACTTTGTTATTACGTGGCGGAGGGATCCCTCGGGCGAAGGAAAAATCGATACCACCCCCGCACTTGTGGTCGATTGCGAAATAATGCACCGCCCTGGAGCCGGTTGAAGATGCTGCGGAAAACGCGAAGCAGCTCTGCTTCAAGGTTAATTAGCTGCTGTTTATAAACGCTGTCGAAATGTGGGCCGCGACGTGCTCAACTACCCTTGTAAATATGCCCCCCGGCGGGGCGGCTGCCAAAACCATTTGATAAATGCGCTGCTCTGAGTTTTAAGAAAATCAAGTCATCTATAAAGCCACCAGCAGGTTTTAAAGCCCATTTTGAAATATGCGGCTGGATGTAAGGTTTATCACATAAATCGCAATATTTACGAGCGGAGAAAATTTTACTACTAATGGGGCTTACTTGATGTATTCGAAATACTTAAAAATGCATTCAAGCACTTAAGGGAATTTAACGAAGCATTGCTAACAGTTGGGTTCGACCCTCACGGGTTTTTATGATCTCAATATATTATTTTTTATTTGACTAAAGCATACGGTAGGCATTACGACAGTAATTAATTGTTTCACGGGTAAAATGGATTAGTAACTCTATTGGTCTCTTTAGATTATTTACATATATGTATCATTAAACGGTTTCGTTATACTAAAAGATATGCCTGAATTATGTTCAAAATAAAAAATAACTTCAGTTAGATAGAATAAAAGATAAGCAAAATTCAATTTTCAATTAACAGAATAATGACTGGAACGTTAAACTAAACCAACATTATACCTATGTATGTATGTACATACATATATTTGCTTTTATCGTACCGATCTTTTCAAATACAAATGATTAGAACATGAAGTAGCTAGGTTCCAGGTTCCATATGTTTTCCAAATATGTATTTATTATTCATTTGTTGTCCGATTCTGCAAATTAGCCTCTGCCCTAAGTTCATCTGTATACTATAAACATGTACCTTTTTAAATTTATTATTAAACTTTACAGGTGTTGGTTGACATTATGGCAAAAGCAAATATTTATATGTATATTAAAAACATCGCTTATTATTCGTTACAAAACTATCGCAAAGTAACAACAACTTTTTCACCTCTTATATTTAAAAGAACACCACGATTAATTTGTTTGGGTATTTAATTGAAATGACCATTTTTTTCCCAGAATATTAGATATGATCTCGGCTCGATTTTCCATTTTAGGACTTCGTTGACACAGAGTCACTTCGCAAAACTTACGACCTTTCCTTTTCTTTCTCATAGGTCACACAAAACTTGACAAAGTAATACAAACTCCCGTCAAACTCAAGCTGACATATTGATCTTCAATAATTTACCAGTTCTATCTTTTAAGCCATTCTAACCTTCATCAATCTTTACAGATGAAAGCTTTGAGCAAACGAAAAGTATGCGCACTCGACCATCAGCAAAATGCCTGACAGTGATATCTTGAACACTTTTTGATTATAATAATAATAATAATAATAATCCCCAACAGTCACAAAACCACCATCGTTTACCACACACTAAATGTTATGAAATTTTTAATTTCATAAGATGCAGAAAGTAGAAGGAAAAGTTAATGAAAGAATAATCATTATTCTAACATCACGTCATAACAATACTAACGTTCTAAAATATGATACCTACACTTATCCTGTTAAAGGAAAAATCCAATAAAATAGGTAACCTAAATTACTCACATTTTATAAAAGGCTTCCTGAAATTGGGATATATTCAAATATTTACCTTTGAAAGGTATAACATAAATCCCACAAATGCCATTGTGAAATTTGCAATATTGTTGCCACACGCTCATGTTTGCAGGTAACTATAAAAGCCGGCGTAGGTTCTCTTGTTATCTATTTATTGATTTCTGTTGGGCCCCTTTTCTTGCCAAATGTGGAATATTAATGGTCCATGCATTAGCAGTATTTCAAACTTTACAACTTCATTTAAGTACTTCAGATAAACTCTAAAAGGTGAGTTGTCCCTGTCCGAGGATTCATTTAGCTCCTTATGTAATTCAAAAGCATCTCTTGCAACAATGGAAACGTTTCAAACAATTTGAAGTAGGTACCTACACATAAAAGTTTATGTTTACTGCAATGGGGAAGTTACTGAAGAAGCAGAGTGTTTAAATTAAATAAGCTTCTAGTGAGCACCAATTTTGGATATTCTTTCAATTTGAATTGCTAATAAAAACTCGAATAGGTTTTAGTATGAACCTCATAAAGTTTGCATTGTATTGTAAAACTTTTTCCGATGTCGCCGCGCCGTCGGAAAGATACAAAACAAGCAACTACAAGGAAAATGAGGAAAATTAATTTATATTCAACAAAATACGCATTACGACTCATCAGATTGGAATTTGCATAAAATATAGCAATCCAGCAAAAAATAAATTACGCAACAGAAATTTCATCATTGATTGACAGCTTCCCCAGATAACAGATCGCAAATTTCAATTAAACGCTAATAAAAAGAAATGCCTGAAAAAAACCCGGAACTCAAATTCTGGAGAAACGTGCTTTGCAGAAAGTAAAGGTGTTTCTTAAATTCTCACCAATCCCAAAATAGATGATTTTTTTTCGGGTGAACCTTAAGTACTGGAAAGCTCCAAGGACTGAGTCCCTCCTGGAAACTTAAAAGGTCATCGATAAATTCCCTTTTAAAAATTTTTCCGATGTTAACTCAAGCGTATTAGTTCCTTCCTCCAGGATAGCTTGAAAATTGTCGTAACGTAACGGCACCTATTATCGACCGCCCTCCTAATTCCGACCACTTGGCTATTTGGCGAATATCCATGTGGAAATTAAATAAAAATGCATTTTTTCCAAGTAAAACATATAAATACATTACTATACTAGTAGTTAGTAAAAAAAATAATATTTAATTTATTCATTATTTTGTAGAAAAAATTATTAATGTAGTCGGAAGCTAGATTTTGCTTGAGTGGATCGACGAAATTCTAAAAATCGACATTTTCAAAATATGAGTTGTATTAATAATCGCGCTCATTTACTAGGATATTAATAATTACTTCCATTTTATATATTCTTAAGTAATATGACTAAATAAAAAATTATTGTTTTTATAGTTATTTTCAGTTAGAAAAATAGAAATATATTGTGGTCGGAATTAGGACCAACAAAATTTATAGAGTATCCTAATATCGACCGCCGGTCGGTATTGAGGTATGCGGACAATATAATATGCTCCTAATTCCGACCCGACGGATTTCAAGTGTCGCCGGTTTTTATAGCAATTTTGAGGTAAAAAATCATAAAAAACAATAATGCATCGGATGCACGGGAAAATCCCACAAAGTAATTAGCAGTTATTTGTTTTATGTAATGAGGGATATGCAATTTCTTAGAATTTGTCATTACTTAAAATACTTGAGTATTTGAGACTGCCTATAATCATGTGTCGCGGAGTGTATAAACATATTCTGAACTTCAGAATCATAAGCGACAATTTTTCATCACAAACACTTGAACTGTAAACTATTCTACAAAAAAATTCTAATTTTTATCGTGAGAAAAACTGTACCTACTATTTCTAATTTAAAGAAAGATAAAAGAAAATTCGTCACATAATTTTCAACACAGTTGCATACCATTTTGGTCATTTGTATTAAAAATAGTACATGAATTTAAAAAAAATTTATGAAATACATATTTAAGGGCAGACAAACATTATATATGCTCCCGTTGTCACCATCCCTCTTCTCCTTGTCAAAAAGTGATGGGCTTGGGAATAGAATATATGCTCAAAATCAACGTTTGGTCCTAAAATTTCCGGCAGCACTGTATTTTAATAAATGTTATTAAATGTTATTAAATATTTATTGTAATAAGATAACAAAACGTATCTTTTCATATTTTATTTCAGTAAAATTTGTCCGGTCGGTATTAGGGGGCACAAGTGGTCGATATTAGGATCAGTGCGAGATGGTGGTCGGAATTAGGGTCCTAGCTCAATGATGGCTAGTGTTGTGTTAAAAATTAATTTTAAATATTTTAACAATGAAATAAACGAACGAGGATTGTTTATTATGATTGAGTATCGTTTTCTCATATTGAAACCGCTAGAAAAATTCGTATTTTTGATACTGTTAATTTAGTATCAGAAAATAAAAGTAGTGAATCCTTAAGTGGACGGTATTCGGTGCCATTACGTTACCTCTATTTACTTTTATCAATGACAGGGAGGAAATTTATTTAGCTTTGTAAACAAATTCTAATCAATTAATAGAGATCTCCGTACATAACTTGATTTGAAGCACAAAAATGCTTCCCGTGAAGTCTTGATAAAAATCAGTCGAGAGGAAAAATGATATTTAGAAAATTAAATGAGTTGCCCTTAAGGGACATCAGCTTTTAAAAAAGAAAAAAAGCGAATTTATTATTTTTCATAAATGGGAAGAAATTTTCAAGAGCGCAGGTATTTTGAACATTTAAGAATATTATGTTCTCAATAACAGAAATTTCGATTGAACGACGATTAAGTCGATAGGATAATACATAAATATAATGGCAGGTATTTGGGAAAGTCAAAGAACAAAACAAAAATGTATGGAAAACCAATTTAAGATAGATATAACTACACATCAAGAATAAAGTGAATTTTTGAAAACAGAATGTTTAGCGCCTAAACTAGTCACACGAAACCATAATAAAATATAATTTGATAAAATAGATTTGATAATTTCGGTCTTCGTCTGACCAAGATGCGTTGTCTTTACATAAGAAATCCTGTTCGAACTAATTTTTACTTTAAGTTGAATATAAATTTGGCATGCAATGTAACTTCTAAGGAAAAGTATCTAATAAAAGTTGGACTACAGCTACACATTCATCAGTCTTACCGAACTTTTAATATTGCACAAAGGTTCAATAAAAAATAAAAAATAATAATTAATTTACTTTAATCAAAAATCTCAATTTTATTTAATATGAA
This sequence comes from Machimus atricapillus, assembly GCA_933228815.1. NCBI lineage: Eukaryota > Metazoa > Arthropoda > Insecta > Diptera > Asilidae > Machimus > Machimus atricapillus. The sequence continues at coordinate 28,244,327 of OW121786.1, read as the reverse complement.
AATGTAGTAAAAATCAAATTGGTAATTTCTAATAAATATTTAAAATATATGTTTGCCTTTTGAAATTACCACAAGCTGAATTTACTCTCGTTTCATCGAAATGAATAATCAATCAATGCATGCATATATTAATAAAAATGTTATTTCCTTTGGTAAGTAATTGTATTGAAGCCGTACGAAGACCCAATTGACCCAGATTAGTAAAACTTTGCATACTCATATGCGTTGGGATAAAACGTAACGTGGCAGATTTTCGATTTTCTCCCTTGGGCCGGAAATAGGGGTGGTTTTCCAAAAGCCCATAAGAATGACTAATCACCGCATCTCCCCAAATACATACTGAAGGCATCTTTAAATTTTCCATGAAAGTCCCATTTTACTTCGCAAAGTGTGCCCTTTTACTTTGATCCATGGATGGAGTGACAACGTCCTTAGAAAGAGATGTACACATGAAGCATTATTGAAATATTCCTATTTTTTCCCCTTTTACAATTTTTTGAATTTCATGTATTTTTAATTTAGAAGTTGATCTAACAACTGGTTAATAGTTGAAAATTAATTTACATAATAGTTAAAATTATGGCTCTAATTTTAAAAAGTTATATAATATTTCTCCCACTTTTAAATCAGTATGTTATTTGTAGTATAGAAATAAAATACAAGCCCTAAATTGCTCAAATTTATTATTTAAATTGGTATTCAATCAAAAATATCTTTCACAAACTTCGTAATTTTTTTTTTTATGTCATGAGTCTTCGATGTGAACAAACAATTCAAAATTGCAATCCGTGAAAGCATTTTATTATAATATGTACATAGATCCAAACTTATTCGAAAGTTAATACTAAAAAGTCTATGGTAGATACAAATTCACAGAAACATACCTTTTTCTATCGAAAAGAATATCTTGAAAACTGCTGGAAATGTCCTTTATGACAACAAAATACGCGCAAACATACATCAACTTGGATTTCAATTTATAAACTGTCATATAAAATCTATTGGGACTGTCGAATTTCCGACTTAAAAGTACGACTTACAAGCATAGCATACATAAGTCCATTCCTGTAAAAAAAATTGTGGGTTCATAGAACTACTCAATTTCCTTTCAATTTCAAGGACTATTACTTTATACTTTAGGAGCTCTAAAGTTTGATATACATAAATAAAATGCAGGCATTTTTAATTTCCTTCGTACAAGTGGTATAGGGTAGACGAAAATGTAAATAAGAACTCAAAAAGGTACATCCATAGGGAATTAAGTCCTGACTTAAAGTGCCCTTTTAAGTGATGTCCTTTCTAACCCTAAAATTTTTTAGAACGTTGAGTACGTCACTGAATTCGTGAATTCGTAACGCTTTTGTCCACATTGAATTTAGACTATGTACAGAGGTACAGAGACTTAAGAAAACGCCGGTAAGACGCATGCGTTCGTTGAACGTCCCCGTGTAAAGCTTTGGCACACTGAGGGTGGAATTGTGGCAGTAGCCTCACATGCGTTCCATGCACCTTCTTCCCCTTTATTATGGGAGGAAAGCTCCAAACGTCGGCAAAAGGGCTACCTTCAACAGAACCTTTGTTGATGGAGTTAGTTTGAGATTCGGTTCGGGTGCGCTGTATTTTCCTCAGTCAGTTCACTCGGTCACGGCTGCTCCTGTGAACCTTTCCAAGCCAGCCAGGATTTCGCTAGTGTCGTAGAGTGGGAAAGAAGGACGTTCTCCCGTGCGGGACCGGGGACTGGTATTAAAAAGGATTAACGTACATACGGCTCGGGAATGGCTTTATGTGTTTTGAAGGATTCCACTTAATCCGCAGATGGTGCAGTGAGGTGCGAGAAGTGGTTAGACCCTAATGAAAGAAAACTTTAATGAAGTACATTGCCGTACGGGTTGGGATAAATTGAAATTCATTAAAGTTTGTACGGGTGCATTTCTTATAATATATTTTATCGTATCACTGAACAGCTCGTTAAAATATGTAGACATGATTAAAATGCAGGTATGCAGCGCTCACCTTTTTATCAAGGATACCAGCTGCACCGCGACTGGATAAATAGATTGCTTTATTAAATATTCAAAGACATCTGTAGTGTCTTTTATTGTTTGCATGCACGGGAGCAGCGCATAAACTTTATCGATCACAGTCCTGGCTACTGTATGTACATATGTGCGTCAGATACGACGAATATTAACATATATATTTATTTTCCATTCACACGCCAGTGCAATTTATGAGCCTCTCTGAGTGCCGATAAACTCCTGCATATGCAGTGGCGAACTTATTCCCAGTTTCTGTTTCGCCGCTAAGATTATTATCTTGCGAAATGAAGTCCCAACTGCGGTAAACAACGTCAATAAAATTAGACGACGAGGTGCATACAGTGCCAGATCCACTTGAATGGGGCCTTCCTTAGATTACTTAAGCTCGAAGTCGCGATGTAATTTGAAAAGAGCGCTTAAATGGCTCCTGTAGTGGTGTGAAACTGGAGTTAATATAAGTGCTCAGTCATATTCTACCTTATGTTTTTGTGTTGAATTTAGTGCGCCCATAATTCATAGCCTTGTGATTTATTGCGACGGAAAACATAACAACTTCTGTTTAAAATTTAACATCACCCCATGCTTGCTCGCCTTGACCTTATTCGTCGCAAAAGAGGGCTCTTTCCTGGCAACTTTCCCCCATCAGATATTTGCTTCCTTTCAACTTTCAAAAAAAAAAAGAACTTTATACTCATATTTCTACCCCAGGAAGATCTCGATTATGGCTTCAAAACAAGTGTTCTTCTTTCTTTCAAACAGTTTTCGGAAATTTGTTAGTAGACGACATCAACAGAGAGGTCATTATACGAGTATTGTATTTTTTTATTAAAAGCGCATGTATTTAACGATTCAACAAAAACATATCAAAGCTGCTTGAATTGGTACAGATTTCGAAACTCATCCCCATAAAGAACTCTTCGAGCATTTGCCTCAAAACAATTCCACTATGACTTGATGTTATAGCTTTTTGCGTTTGAAGAATTGTACTATTGTATTTAATAGAGATTTTTGTTTCAAAGCATTGGGGAATTTCAGATTATGGTGCTCAAGAGGAAAATAACTCATTTACTTGAAAAGTTTACACCTATCTGGCGATTTTGTTAGAAGTTGCAGTACTCAAGAGAGTTGAAAATTTTAACGCGGATAACAAACAATTCCAATTAAGAGAAGGAAATAAAAGTTTTCTAGTTTCAAACATTAAATTTTTGATAATTTAATTTCTTATTATTTATTAAAATCATATAGTGTATTTTGATGTTTAAAGTAAAAAAAACCCGTTGGATATTTAATGAAATCTTTTAGTATGTCCTGCATACAATTTTAAATCCTTAATTTTGTAGCATATTTATACCATTAAGGCCTACATTATTTAAAATTGTGACAAATTGTACCTCGTTTACAAACGTGGCGACCACTTCCTTGGTTTAAAAACTACTAACCTCAGCAGGGACAGCTCATGCATATTTAAGAACTGTCCAACTTTTCCAGCTTGTAAAATTGAATCAGGACAGGACGAAAGACTGTAATTTTCCTGCCAGAGAAGAAGCACCCACAACTCCAGAAAAGCTCTGGGAAAAAAATTTTCTTTTTATCCTTTGTATGCTAAAATGAGATGTATCCTCTTTGGTTGATGTCATTCAAATTTATGCGCGTTACAACTATGTATAGCGCGAATGCATTTAATTCAGCGATAGCATGAACGTAATGAAGTCAGATATTTATGCGAGATAATTTATTCAACTAACAAAAATGTTGTGCGAATAATTTTTATATGCAACACGCCTTGTAATATACTTTCTACATATAGTCGAGGGAAAATTGTGTAACTGGAAAATTACCAAGAGACGAAAATATACCAGAAGAAAACAGTGAATAAATTTTTAACTATTCCCGAGCAAAAACATACTTTTTCACTGTTAAATTTGAAAGGTAAATTTGAAGGACTTCCTACATATGCCTCCGCCTTCGCTTGCCGGAGGAAAAGTTTTACCAATTTATGTAAATACGATTTGAAATTTAAAAACTTCGAACTGCAGTTAATGGCAGCATGCTGCTAGGAAATGATTTTTAAATCGTGAAAATGCACATCGAATATATCCGCTAGCTAAAATATGTTATGTATGTATCTAAAATGAGTTGTATAATGGATTTATTTCCGGAAAAGTATTTGAACTTTTCGATATCATTTAGTTAACTGTACTTAAATTCGACATCAAACTTAACGAGTTAAGAATTTCTAACCATAACTTATATATAGACTTTCACTTATATAATCTTAAAGTTATCGATAAGAAGTGTTAACTACTCAAGTGAAGAGGCCATTTGCTATGAATATTTGAATTTATAGACATTAGGCTCCTACTGGAAAAGTTCAATAATACGACCATATTATGATAAAATGATAAGAAAAAGTAAATTAGTTAAAAAGGACTACAATTAGGAGTTGAAAAAATTCTCAAATGTTTTTATTTTGTAATAATATATGTATACATACATATATGTATGTGTATAAGATTATGAAAATTAACTTTTGCGATTATCTGCATACTTTTAGAACATTATTTCACTAGCACAATATTTCTTCTACCATTGGCTTTGTTGAATTGCAATGTTCTACTAGACATTCTGATCAGCGGCTATTTGTTTTTTATAATAACTTCAGAAGTACTATCAAAAATGCAAATATTTTCGGCTTTTTCGCCATAACCTCCCCTCTAAGTCAAATTAAATTATGTGCCAGAGGCAAATTAATTCCCTTACAATTTCAACATCTCTTTTATGCATTTTCTGGAATTTTATCCTGAAAAATAAAATAAAAAGTGTGGTACCTAATCACTTGGTATTTTAGCTGTTACAATAAAACTTAAATTATTCATTTTCATGGAACATTCTTTGTATATTTTTCAAAAATCTAACAAAAGATTGGCTTTTGAGGTGTAGTGTATAGGGAACATTAATTATATCTCGTTGTAAACATTAACGAAAGGTGTTCCAGAAAGCCGATAAAAAACTTAGAGAATGGTTTATCTACATACAAAAATTCTCCCCATTCATTCGAAACCATCCCGAGGGTGTAGCTTAAACAAGTTTACTAAAATTTTGTTTAGTTCCATTCAACTCTAAAAGCATAAATATGTATTGTGAAAAGTCGAAAAGCAAAGCGAACCAAATGTGTGGAGTCTAGTGTGTTCACATTTCCTCCGAAAATTTTCCGCTTTTCAGCCTGCAAATGGACACCTATTGTTCACAAGAGAAAAGTGATTTTCAGGCTGACATTTCTAAGAAAAACTTTTTGCATTGAGACTGTGAAGTGAAACAACAAAAACATTCAATTTGCCGGCAAGAGGACTTCCTGACCTACATTTCTAGGGTTTGTGTTTGCTATCCGGCAGCACATTTCTAACTAACGCTTTTCAGGCAAACGCAAACAGCAAACAGCGATCGGGCCAGTGACACAAATGGACAAGTCAATGGCAAGATGTTGTTCCCTGAATGCATTTCACTTGTGCTAACTGGTGCCACTGCCGTCTTTAATTTCCCTTCTAATATCAGAAACATCCTCTCTGCAAACAGCGCCTTCGTCCGGCATCGGGAGGATGGAGATGAAGCATTTTAAATCCCTGCAGCCTCCACGTGTGTGTGGACTGTGGACCAACGTGGACACGGACGGCGTTGGATGGCCACTCGTGTGCCTGCGTGGGAGTGACCGGAGACGGCCGTTCTAATTCGGCAAACATCGCTATTTTATTTACTTGGGTGGGATGCGGGCGAAATGTCCACGACCGCCCCCTGGTTTGTGTGCGGACATCCAAATTGCTGCTTCCAAATTGATGAAATCGATCTTCGGCCAAGCCCTGCAAAGTGACTTAATCCTTCCGTTCCATTGACTTTTACGGGCAACTCACCGTAAAATAAACTTTTTCCATAAATTCATCGATGTGGCGAAGGTGGATTTATGTATAAACCTTTATATACAGATCATAGTTGCAATTCCTATTCCAGTACCCAACTCTTAATTAAACTTTGATGAATGTTGCCGCGAAAAATGCTTCACATTTAATTCGCGAGGTAGACCCTCTCGAAACCTCCCTAAAATTCTTTTAGCACGAAAATAAAACTTCCTCGAGCAGCTGCCTTTTAAAAGTTTTTTTTAAAAAATAAACTTACCCCAAAAAGCCGTTTATACTCGAAAACTCTTCGAAAATTTGCTACATGTACCTAGCTTCATCAAGTGACCTAAACTACTTTGAAAAAGAAAATGTAAAACTAAGAAAATGCTACACAGAATCCACTGTGCTAATTAAACGAAAAGTTATTTTCACAGTTCGCAAAAAAATGTAAAGAAAAAACTTTTCCTAAATTCGATGGTCGCTTTCAAAATTATAACAGGGTGAAAGTTTTAAAATTAAAACAGCTTAACGACGTTCACAAACTAATACATTTTGGTAGAGGCCAGAATAGAATCCAATAAATTTCACTTTGCTATCAACTACGAAAAAAAGTTTTAAAAAGGTATTAAAATTAGGTGAAAATATTATAGTTGGAAGCGGACACTCTATGAAAGAAACAAATTAAAATAAATATTCACCTTATTGAAACTAACTTAATGCAGGTGTGAAAAGTTTAAGCGAAAGGAAAGATAAGAAAATATTAACTCTTTTGCTTATGTAAGTACCAAGATAAACCCTTATTCTGAGCGGCAAACGCTTAACTCTGTGGATTGAAGAAGAATCAACTGTGCTTTAACTTTTATAAGAATATTTTTGAGTTTGCGACATCTTACAACAGATTGCCTTTTAAACCCCTTCAGCTGGGTGCGGGTAAGCTTTGTTTTTACCTAGGGTGTATAAGCAAAAGGTGTTCTTTTTATCTTTTCGATAACAGCGATTTATGGAAGAGATAATTCCAAAAAGATTAAATTTTCAATTGGTACCTACTATTATTTAAGATGCATTTTGTTATTAAATTTATAAAGTCTTAATAACATATGTATGTAGGTACTTTAAGGTTTAAACAAATAGTACTTTTACCATTTTTTCCTATTTACAATCATCTAAAGATATCATCGCAATAAAAATTGTCTCAATTTTCAGGAGCTCCATAAAAAACGACTGAAGTATCACTGGAAATATTTTGAGCAGTTTACCTGGTATGTATATGTGCATTTACTTATATTATATACGTAATAAAAAATCTTGTACTGCATTATTCTAAAAAAATTTGTAAATTATATTCTCATACTGAGATTTTAAAGAAAAGAAACAGGGTTGGTTCAACAAAACAAAGTTCATCGTTATAAATTTTCAGTTAAAAGCTATAACATTATACCTACATACATTTGTACATATATACATGTTTGATGTCCTCAAAATTAGAAATTAACTTATTAAATCCTAATTTTTTTAACAATTCAAGCCAAAAAGTATTATCTGGGCTTGTCAGTAGTTCGCTTTGGTCAAAGTCAAAAGACATTTTTGTAATTACTAATTTTATTTAGCAATTTGTGATGCTAAGCCAGTTAATTTTCGATTAGCACGCACCACCTGCATAACAAGAGGTACTTTGCAATAAATAGGCGTGATTACTTATAAATGACAGAGGGTAGCAATATCAGACAGCGATGTGCTCATTAAATATCCTGCGATAGTCCTTATTCGTATTTCGTTCGCTTAGTAGTAAACAAATAAACCTCAGCAGAGAAGGCATCACCGCAGCAGGGTCTGTTTGAACAGGGCTAATTTAATTATTCCAGGGTAATTTTGCCGTCCTTTTGAGGCACATCCCAAAACTAATAACCGCTCCTGAAGCCCATTAGCCCTTAAGTGATGTGGCAAGTTCGGTTCATCCTCCGATTGCGGAAACCTCAAGAGCAGCGAATAAAAATTAACGCCCCCACCGTTCGCTCGCTAAGGAGGAGTGGAAATATCTAGAGGATTGTTTCTTTACACAAAGCCGTTCTGTGATAACTTTGGACTTTCTTTCCTTAGAGCTATTGTTGCAAGGACTTGGATAAACATGCCAAAGTCGCTCATAGCTTCATATTCCTGGAGTTATAAAAGAAAAAGAGTCTCAGCCATGCAGAGTGGGTGCGAACTCCTTCATAGTGGCAGCGGTGGTTGCGAGGGAGCGCCGTGTGAGACACCAGACAACCTTTCCACGTGGGTATTATATTATGGAATAGCAGCTCATTTCCATAGACTAAGAAAATTTAATTTTGCCCTGAATGAGAGGGTATTTCAGCAGAAAACCATTTAAATTGCGTTATTCATGTGGATGCAAATAGCAAGTACACAAAGGGCCTTTCTCTGCAATAAGCGATGATGAGGCGTGGCATAATAGTGAAGGCCATTTTGAAGCCAGTAATTATTTTTAAATATAAAGGAAAGACGCTTCTTGCAGCGCCCAGACTTGAATAAATTTTCGCCTCAGAAAATTTTTAATCCTTTCTGAATTGCTTCCGTGTAATTCTTTTAAGCCCCCACAAGGACGACTTGAATAAGGTGCACGTCTCAGTGAAGTGGCACACGATAGATTGGTAATTTATTTATGGCCCCATTAATCATTCAAATCCTGATGATGTAAAGTTATATTTGAAACAAGAATAATGCCTTTTTCGTCTCCGAATTTTGCTGATATAACGTTCGATGAAAAGAAAATTCAATTCTTCGCAAATTATACTCATCCCGAAGAGGAAGGTTGTATTTTTCCGGTCGAATTCATGCCCTCGTATACTATCCTCTCAACTAATCAACGAAATGGTCCTGGGAGAGTTTGGCCTGACCAATGATATATGGTCAACTAAATATCGTTGCTCATATTTTGAATTTGTGTTTACAACAAGTACCTACCCATTGCCTGTAAACTCCCCAATTTAGCATAAGCCGTTAAATGGCAAAATATTGGATATATCACATTGAATTCATATTTTATCTGGCCCCAATTGGGATATGGTTTTATTATTCTATGAATACGAGGTCATGCAAATAACCATCTCTGATCTCCCGTGAAATTGTACACAGCCGCATTTAAATTTTAATTCACGTTATGAAACTACCCCTGAATCTTTTCATGGCATTTAAATTTTATTTTATTTTATTTTATTTTTTTGTGGTATCTTCCTTTTATCATATCATAGTCCAATATGTTTTATCTGTAGATGGATACAGCGATGTCGATCTGACTTGATGGAAAACAAAAGCACTGTAGATATTATTAAAAATATTCGTAATTGCATGTTTTTTTCGATATTGTCAAGCATAAAAACCAGCAGTCAAAATTGCGGATAAATTTAAGTCGGGTATTTTGTTGCAAATTGGCTGCAAGGTATTTATCATCCGTGTCAACAAAAAGTCAGTGGCTTCATGTTTTAATTTTATTCAGAACACATCTATTGGTTAATATCTTTTTGAAATCCCTTAATTGAAAGCCGCTTCCATCACGGAAAAAATATGACTTCTGTTTTTATGACTAATGTTGCCGAACGCTTTAGCTCAAAGTCTGAAATAATGCAAAATTGTGACATTTTTGGGTTAGAATGTTCAAAACACAAAAATTTTAATGAGGTGCGATCATGAGTGAATACTCGTTACAAAGTTTTTACGTACACTGAGAAAAATGTATGCTGTTTGTCGCGTTTGACTGCGTAGTTTGGAAGTTGATTGTTGAATAAACTATTTTATATTTGAAATAAAGGAAAAAATGTTCTTTGCAAAAGATTTTCCTTAAAAATAAGACGGCATTCACCGTTTGAAGAAATTGTTTGATGTTTGATGTTTGATTCGTTTCCTAGAAACAAATTTGTTCATTCCAAATACACGTGCGTTCAAATTGACTAACAAATTGTTTATATAGACTTGATTGAATTTCAACATTTTTTTAGCTGGAATTTAAAATGAGCTAAGGACATGATCGAAATCAAACGAATTTCTGCAAGAATGAAAAATTGTATCCTTTGAAAAAGTAAAGTTATTTAACTGCAGTGCTTGTGCAAAAGAACTATTTTTTGTCTTATTTTGTGCTCTATGTATACCGCACTGTGAATTGCTTTTATTATACTATTTTTATTATCTCTTTATTTTTATTTAAATAAATATTATTTCAATTCTTTTCGTGAATTAAAAATTAAGACACTTTTCCCATTCTGATTATGTCCAATATTTGTGAATTTCTTAGATAAGTGTTTCAATTCAATGTTATATTATTAAAACAGTTCGTTTGTTTGTTAATGAACTATAACTTAGCCCAGGTTTCATAAGTAAGTAGGCCGAAAAGAAAAATTAGTACTTCAATAATTTAAGACTTTCCCAGAAGAAGAATTATATCATTTCAAACTAAATTTCAAAAATATTCATTTCGTATAGCTTGCATAATACTAGCGAAGTGTCTTGAGCATTTGAAAATATCCTAATGAGAACAAAATTTCACTTGGACTAAACCCTGGCAAATATGAAAATAAAGTATCTGTCTTGGGGCAATTATAAATACAGAAAAGCAGCGATGCACATCATACGAAGATGCGAATGTACTTTTCGATCAATATTGAAAAGGAGTTGGAAACTATCCTGAGTAACGTCGACCCTATCCTTAGAGTTGAGATGAAAACTTTCGAGGACGTTCAAACGCTTGCATAAAAATCTCTATGATTGAGGAAAAAATGTTTGCGCTCCTTGATTTGCTTGAGAGAATCCTTGAAGCGAGCACGACTCTCAAATATATTTGTCTTCCATGCCATTAAGTATGTCTTCAATCGGCTGAGGAATACATTTTCCTTGGCGCTCAAATTGATTTTACCATCGTTTCCCCCTTTTCCAGTTGAGGTTATCTATGGAACGACAGTGGGAGCATCTTAGACTGAAATTTTGCTTTATTCCTCCCATCCAAGTGAAATGAAAATAGATGTATCCGTGAAATCGACGAGCCTCCCATGCTGAGGGGAATTAAAGGAACTCTTATCGATTTTACAGGAGACTCCCGTGGCCGGGAAAGGAGTGTCATAACTTACAAATTACTTTTTGCCCCAGAGAAAATATTTCCTCGAAGGAAAATGTTGCCGGTAGATAAACGACGTAGAAAAGTTGTATAAGAAAAATGATCCTATTTGGTCCTGGAATTTGTAAAAATAGAAGGCTAAAAAAGCAACGGAACTGGCAAAAACAAATACTTATTTAATTTGATATCACGAAAATGGCTCCTATGGCTATTTAATAATGTCGTTCGTGCTACGAATCCATCAATAAGTATAGCTTGGTGGAACTAGAAGGATAAGTAGATGCCTGTATTAAATTTATTTGTAAGTATTTTGTCAATTCAAACCTTTGCTGAGGATTTATGATTTCCCTCAATTGTTCTACGACTTTTTCATCGATCTTTGGACAATTGTTCTACAAATTTGTAGAAATTAAAGTTACACTCAGAGTAAAAGAAAGTTAAGATCGAAGTAAAGAGTTTAAATCAAATCGTTTTAATAATATATTTAAACATTTTAAAACTCCTCAAAATCATCATCAAAGTTTGTTAGGAAGTGCACTCACTTAAGTACTTATAGATTCTTTAAGGACATTGCAAGACATCGATTCTGAGGCTCATCAAAAAGAAGATGAAGGTATACCTTTTCAACGATATTTCACTTCCAAATACAGAAGTCTCAAAATTTACTTTAATTATCGCGTCGATTATGAATTATTTAATTTTAATCTTCAAATTATTGTTTTAACTTAATTCAAAGTACCTATCTCTATGAATTATTTATTTTATAATTAAACAGAAGGTCATTCACTCTCAGTGCTTAAATGAATACATAAATTAATCTAAATTGTGTAGGTACCTTGGTCCTCCAAAGCCTCCAAATGAATTTTTAGAATGGAAGATTCTGGCCCCTACCTCAGCAACTTCCAGGATTTCTACCTATCCTTTCTTAGGTACCCGGGTTTTCACTTATTTGTCACAAATGTGAAGTGAAGTTCAAAGAAATTCGCTCAGATTTTCCTTTGAGGGCCGCAGAACTCCCAAATTAAACATACGATTTTTCAAATATATTTTAATAGTTGTGAGAAAGGTAGACTTACCTTTTTCCGTAAACATCGGCCTCCTCCTCGATGTTGGTAAAACTTTCATAGAAAACACACGTCAAAAACATGTCACTTTCACTGAGGGGATAATTTTCCCATTACTTTTTTAACAGGCCTTTTTCACTCAGCACTTTAATTCACAGCACTTTCACGTTACACTTTCATGGTGGAGGTCCTGCAAAACAGAAATGAAATAAAAATTAAATGCCATTTAAGAACAAGAATATTAAATAATGTTCCAAATAAAACCAATTTAAAAGGAGTTAAAATCTTACTAAATTTATTCAATTTGGATCGGTTGAAAGTCATTTTTCATTTAGATAATGTCGAAGACAAGAAAAAAAATTTAAATGTTCCATTTAATTATTTTATCGAATCCAAAAACAACAACTTTTTCACTCATTTTTACCGGAGACTTCGTCAAATAAAACAAAACGAAACCAGCGCTTCGGAGGGTGAATAAAAGAAACAGTACTTTGACGGGTTAATTTAAAACGCCAATACCCCAACGCAGTGGGTTTTAATTATAGTAGAAAAGAAACCCTTAAGGGTTTTTAGGAAAAATGACAAAGATACGTCCGGGGTAAAAATCCAGTGCCCTAAAGTTTGGTGTCCAGTAAAAAAAACGTGAGATTGAAATTGAAATTAAAATTCCTCTTGAAGAAGGAGTGCTTATCAAATATTAACAAATTTTCCCTGGCTACGATAACGAAAAAGATAAAAGTCCCTCGAATAATTAAAATTACCTAACCATCAGTGGAGGGTATCTCGTAGGCGTTGACATTTTCCACTTTCGACACATTAAAATGTTTTTAAAACTCATTGATCCGCCCCCTAATTACACTGGAACAGGCGTCGACCGAAGAGAATGGCAGTTAAACGACACTTTTATGAGTTTTCGAGGAAATGGCAGGCCATCATTTTAACGCTCGCACAAAATGTAGAAACGGCTTGAGTGAAGACCCCTTGGGTTAAATGACTTCTGGATGGATCCAAATCATCGGGGAAATCTATTAAAGAGAAGGGTAGACCAAAAGAATTGACAAAAATACGCATAAATAAGTTAGGACGTAGCATCTCGGGAAGGAACAATTTTAACCATTCTCCAGGTACTAAATATTTGATTTTTGCCTTGACTTTTAGCTAGCTGCGGACACTAGTTACACTTAGTGTCACATAATAAACATTTTGTTACATTTGATGTATGGGGATTTTCTATCAGAACCTGCAAATCTTTATATGTATTAAAATGAAAATGCTGCAAGCTAATTTAAAACTAGCAACATCTTAACTTAGTAAATATTGCTTTGCTCTTAAAACTATAGGCTATGGTCACAAATATACAGAAAACACTAATTTTGCAAACCTTACATGGATCAGATGGGCCATTCTACCTTTTGGTGTATTCAAACTCATCTCCATCAACCAATTTGGCTAGATTATGGGATAATGTGGTAATTTGGTATTTATCATACAAGTATAACAAAGATACAATCGGTTTCGAGACCCAACATTTTTCTACGTTTGGTGTTCAAAACCGTAATAATCAAATTACCGGTTTATTGAAAATAAATCCTTTAGAATATTTTTCAAAATGCGACTATGTATGTTGTAGCCTCTCTCAAATTTTTTACTTTAATAGTTGGAATAATCCTTATAAAATTGTATGGATTGGTATATAAAACAACATTCTTCCCAGTCTTATAAGTTGGAAACATTTATGTAGCACGAGTGATACTAAAAGCATATTACATAAGTTAGATCATTAAAGAAATTATACATATAATACGCCTTACTATTTTCGTAAGTAATAATCTGGAAAATGTTTGCTTCAATTAAGTTTAATAGGAAGGAGGGGCGGGAGGCGTAAACAAACTATAACAGCAGATGGCTTCTAATAGGCACTTCTTCGTAACGAAGTACGTAGTTCTCACGGTATAGTGTTTAACAAGACTAATTATAAATAAATGCAGTGAACTTAAACTGGAAAGCTCATCATATTTATAAAATACGGAAATTAATCTCCAGAATTAAGTATGTATTTAAAATTAAAATACTTTAGGGGCCCAAAAGCTCAGGCCAGACCTCAAGCAATCAAAATGGAAAATTTTTGGTTAAAACATACGAAACAATTTTCTTAAAAAATCAATTGTTCATTAATTACAGGCACGTCACGTTGGGCCCCATCAGTTGAAGAGGGACTTTAAGGTTAATGAATAACTTCAAAGAACCATTTATTGCGCGGTTCGGGGGAAACATCTCCTCAATTCATTTGTGGCTCGTCTCAAATTCAGTGAAGCATAGGAAAGCAGCACTTGCGCGCTCTAATCACAGTAACCCTTTGCTCTAATAAAAGTTACCAAATCGTGCAATTAAGCTCAATTTGCATAAATTCAATAAACATGTGTTGCGAGGGTGTATCCCCGACTCCTGATATTTTCCCTTTATCATTAGGTTGCGGGAAGTAATCATTCTGATTGCACCGCAGGATACATCCGTCGGGATTAACCCGATTTGTGTTTCCAGACTATGGCAAGTGCTTCAAACAAATATTTCATAATTGTGCATTTTCACGATATTGGACACATATTCGTAGGTATAAATATTTACTTTTTGTCTCTGCTATTGAATATTCATTTGGATGCGTTTTGCAATTCACGAAATTAAATTACCACGATGACAATTGAAATAACCTCAGAAGCTACAATACATAATTTGAATTAAATTATTAAAGTAGGTTTGATCGAACTGTACAGAATAATAAATACTTGCGCACATATAAAAATATGACTGACTGAATGTTATCTTATGGTTTTTTTAGTTTTCCAATTTTCGAAGAGATTATCAGCACATGTACCTACTTGAGCTTGTCACAGTTCACTATAATTTATATTCTAAAAACTTAACTCATTATTTCTTAAGGCAATTTAAGGCTAAAACTTTTGAATTAAGTGTATGTATGTATTATCATTAGTGAGCTAATAAACATTGTACAATTTGGGGAAATAGCTATTAAATTTGAAAAGTTCCAGTTTACATCTTCTCTTAAAATCTTCTCAAACTCTTCTCTAAAAATCTTCTCGAACATCCATTTGTATACACCGTTTTAAGATACATTTTCCAGCAAAACAACGACATATTTATTTCATTAGTATCAATTTTCATTTCAAAAGCATCATTTTATAATTGGATCGTATCAAATTTCATTACATTTGTATATTGTACAAATACATATTCGAATTTAGTAAAATAAATTTTACTATACAAAAGTGATGTAATCTGACACCAGTAAATTGAAAACTGATACTTTTAAATGAAAATTGATCCTTGTGATATAAGAAATGGTACCGATACATTAAAAAATTTCCTGAAATTGCATAGGTATATGAACTTGGTTGGAATGGTCCCTTAATTTCACTTTAGCTTTGAAATATCATGTAATTGTCGATCAATATACCTACACTCTTTTTGATTGCAAAAGAACAAGCCTTTTCCGAATATGTAGATACCGAGAATAATTATAGCATAAATAAACTTATTATATTTTGGCACCTTTCAATAAATTGCGCATTTGAAAAAAAAAACGATATTATAATTGGAATACTGATATGAGATTGAGAACTTCCATTCATTTTCTTTTTTTTTCCTATTTTAAAAATAGTGTGGAATATGTTGTTAATCTTCTTACGTTTGCTCCGCCATCTCCACGACAGAAATAAATTCTAAATAATTTTGTAATTTAAATTGAAATAAACCGAAGCAAAAAATTTAAATAATCCCAAGTAAAAACAATATAGTGTTGTGTTTACAATTCTTCAATTGTATGAAATCCAAACGATTTCATAGATATTGATTTTAAATTTTTTGTGATAATGCATGAATTGTGTGAATTTGAGGATTAAAATTTTAATCCTCACACTTGTTACATAAAGCGGATGCAAAACTTATCCAATCGTACGAAATTATAGTTACATTTAGAACTCTAAAAACTACCCCGACGAATAAGGCGATTATGGAAACATAGAAGCATGATACTTATGTTTTCTATGGAAGTTGTTTATATGCATGCATACATATATTGTAATACGTTCACGTTTCCCCAAAAAATGTTCTGGGTATTTTCATGATGCCGTAGATGAAGTTACCCTGAGATAAAAGCTTTGCAAAATTGAAAAAGCAAAAACCAGATTTTCTCATGAAACTGCACTGAAAGAAGAGTTACGAACTAGCCCCACACCACAGGGTCCATAAAACCTATTCAGTTCGCAGCACTCCGCTTCAGTTACCCGATAAAATCAAAATGAGTTTGCTTGAATTACAGGGAATTTAATTATACTACTCTGGAAGCAGTTTTCTTTTGACAAAGTTGAACCAGCCACTCCGCCACGTCTGATTCGCAGAAGGAAATACCTCGACAGACGTTCTATAATCAGCTCAACAAGTATTTGCTGATTTGACTCTATACCACGTTTTCTTGTTTTGTTTGCAGGAAAAATTACTTTGAAAATGTGCAACCTAAAAGAGAAACCGCAACGAAATTGTTTTAGCCGTGAAACTGAAATGCAACACTGACAATATGTTGAGGAAGTACTTCAACTGAAAATAAAAACACCACAAATATAGACCACAATCGCATATAAGCAGCTAAATACAGAGAATTTATAGCCAGCACAAATTTTGTAAAGCTGGATTTTCACAACTGTTGGAATACCCTGGAAAATGCAACTGAACGGCAGCAGTGGCCCCACGATGGCTGCCTCCGAGCCACCAGAACCACCACCAAGAAATCCGGACAGAATAAATGCATCGTTAAACAAACTAGCTGAATCGGTAAGGAAGTGAGGGAGACGTAAAATATATGAACCCTTTAGTGCCCTCAAGACCTATTCCTTTCCTCATTTTTCCTATTCCTGGAAAAGTGTAAAAAATCTGTTTGGTCCAATGCTTTTTCATTTTACCCGAGAGTGCTCACGTCGACGTTCCTTCTTTTAACCCATTTATAGAAGGTGACCAAGTCGCTGGATGGAAACGATAAGCCCGTAAACAACAACAAGCCCTTAAAGCCCTTGCTTTCTCTGGATAACTCTGTAGGGTCGGGAGTACTAAGCCAGGCAACGATTTCAAACAAAATCAACAATCAGAACGTAACATCGGCTACCGCGGCAACAACGACGACGACGGTAACAACCCCTGTAGTGGATAATAATCAAAAGGTTCTCGACAAGAGCGACTCAAATCATCGGATAGCTGACGGCCCCGACGAGCTCATAAATGGTACATCATCCAGGATCGAATCTAATAGCCATAAGAGCAGCACAGCAACCGGGCAGAAGCTTGGAGCACCTGATGCTGGAACATCAGGTAAGTAAGTCATAAATGCAATTCACGCCAGAATTAAACATTTTATTGAATACAATCAAGTGGACAAGAACAACGCCAACAGTGTTCAATTAACAGAGGCAAAACCCAATCAGGGCGGAACCACCCTCAATGGTCAAGTGGGAGCCCAAACCAAAGACGCAGTCCGGAAGGCGGACGTCAATGACACGCTCAAGGAAGATGGGTACTGCGATGGCAACCGGAACGACAGCTCGACCCTAGTCGAGGACAAGGACGCCAAAGGTAGGGCTAATCTATCAGCTCCACATTTGGGTAGGGGGTGGTCTCCCTTAGCCGCAACTTGATAGTTAATTTCAATTACAAGCTCTCTTCATGGCTTTTCTATTGTGCTACGATAAAATGTAGACCTTCTGGTAGAACATAACAACATTGTCTGTTCCCTGACCATAAAAACTGTTTTTACTGCGTTATTAAGCCGTAGACAACTTGATTAGGAATCTGAAATTACCCCGTGATTCTAGACAATTTGTAAGATTTTATTTTGGATATGTTTATGCAGCCAATTAAAGGCTGATGCACACCAATACATAATATTAAATAAACAGTGAGATACTACCAAACAATTATGTTAAGGTTTATCCAAAATATGAACTTATTATCAGGTTTGGAAACAATTTCCTTTTACTTACAATTTCAATTTCATTACTTTTCAAACAAGAAATAAGCGTAATTCCAAGGACGACATAATAATTTCTCAATAGTGCTTAAAATGAATTGAGCAAAATTTTGGATTAAAATCAAAACTATTTTAATATGAATATTCTAAAACACAACCCTATATTCAGAGCTGTTCTCTGGTAAGAACTTTACTTCCCAACACTTAAAATTAAAAAAAAAAACCAAAACCAAAAGCAATTTTTTAGATGAGGTCTTCTATAAAAGTTGCTCACTTTACCAAGGACCAGGGACTTTACAAAAGGCAGTATCGTAATATTTTTTAAAAATATGTTTTCTTGGATTGGTGTTGGAGGAAGTTATTTTTCTTTAAAGGCACGGTTTGCCAATTCTATTTCTAGAAGACTTTAAAGTTGTTTACTTTTTTTTCAGAGACGACAACATTTAATAAAATATTATATGATTTTTTATTAGAGCAAACATAACATTTTGAATAACTAAACGATAGTCCAACTTTTTTAAGTATAATTTGGAGAATTTTCAAGGCTCTTGACACTTAATTTTGTGGGAAGCCGCAACGCCAGTCCTCTAAAAAGTTCTCTGAAAGGTTCTTCTTGAAAATCTAATTAAAATAGAAAGAAGGAAATTACGAAATTCTTCTTCTGTTATACACGGAATTTCTTTCCATTTACCTAAGCTGTAAAAGCTATGGTAAAATGTAATACCTATACGTTGTCATGGAAACTAGCTCCACATCAGTGACTAGAGCGGTCTGAGGCGACATTGATAGCATATTCACATTTTGGTTTTAGTAGCATTTTACATTTTCCGCCCATATGCTTCCGAACATGAACTGCTCGCAATAACGCCACCACACCCCGGCTAATGCCGCATCACTCTGGCAAATGTTAATATTGTAGCTTTCAGTGCAATTTGAATAGCTGGCAGGGTACGCAAATTGCGATGAAACAGTTCCAATGAATTAAATTTAATTCCGCTGGTAATCCGTTCATCTTCCAGTAACCAGGCGACGAGGGCTGCACTCGGTGTCAGCCCTGCACATGGCTGTAAAACTGCATTAGGGCCTCTGTGCCAAAGAGGCCCACAAAGAACTGTGTGGGAAATGGAATCCCGGATAAAATTGTTATCTAATCCCCTTTTAATGGAATTACTTTCGCATTGTTTTTAGCATTGTTGCACTCCTCCAGGAGCCTCTCAGTCAAAGTTTCTTCGTGCATTTTTCAGACCCGACGAACAAGCTGCGACTCGAGAACGAGAAGCTTACAGCGGAAATTGCAAGGCTGCGAAAATTGCTCGAGAACTCCCCCGATGGGGCTGTGGGGGGCGTGGATTTGTCGGATAGCAACAGCTACGACGCCCACTCCACGGACGGGAGCACCAGCAGAATCGAAAGGCTCGAGGCCGAACTTAAAGCTGCTAAAACGCAAATCATTGCGCTGAGGGCGGAGAGGAAAAAATTAAAATCGGACAAAACCGACCTCTTGACACATGTGAAGCAACTCTGCGCCTCCTTGCAAGACAAGGAGCAGGAGCTGCGGGACTTCATTAGAAACTATGAGCAGCGTATTCGCGAGACTGAAACGACTAACGCAAAAATCTCATCCGAGCGCGAACGCGAAAGGTGGTCCTTGCTGAAACACGCCCGAGATGAGGCCGAAAGATCGCTAGCACTAGCGCAGCAACTAAACGCTAGAGACATTCAACTCCAAAGGACCCAGGAGCAGCTTCAAGAAGCCAGGAGACAACTCTCCGGCTGCTTGTCCGACCAAGAAAGTCTCCTGTCGTTTGCGCCCCTAACTCCACCGTCTGGACTCATGGCACACATGGCCGGAACTTCAACTGCTCTTCCAGGATTCAGTGGGGGCTCAGGGGACCGGGGCTCCTGCAGCGCTGACTCCGGGGTCCGTGGGAGCAGTGACCGCGAAAGTACTGCAGGTGACCTCAACCTCAGTGATGGACCATGCGAAAATGGACCTTGTGTCACTGTTGATCCCGACAGTATATCTCTAGTTTCTAGTCAACATATGTACCAATGTAAGTTTTCCAACATTATAATATAATTTTGATTTCCAGCTAAATCTCGATTCTGCGTAAAAACCTTTTTAGTAGAAATATCCACAAGTAATGAGAAATCAGCGTATTTGTAAAGTAATTTTTAATAGTAAGTAGTTATTCGACGAGTTTTTATATTTTATGCAGAATCAGAGGAGAATCGACAAAGCCTCATGTTTTATCGGACTACTTTAAAACTTTTTATCTGATCTCGCACTTCAACGAAATATATGAAACGAAATACACATATGAATTATATAGGTATACCTAATTTATTTACCTAGATATATTTAATATTGCAAATCACACAAATTATGTTTTAATGTGAAATTTCCAAATTAAATCAATAAATCTGGCAAAGACAAAACTAATAGTATTTAGAATGTTATTTGAGAAATCATAACTTATGAACTATTGAAATTTGGAAAACCAATATATGTAGCAGCATATTCTTGAAAGTATCACACATATTTGCCGTAATTTTATCAAAGTTTTAAATTAGTATGAAAAACGTTTTAATTGCCTGAAATTAACTACGATATTAGGAAATACAAATAGCAAACAAAACTTGGATATTTCTTCCCTCTTTCAAACAAAATATGGAAGATAGCTTACAACGAATATTTCATCTAACTTCCCTGTAAAATGTTGGTTTCTTATTCAAAAGTAATTCATTAAGAAGCATTACATTTTGTGTGACATTCCTTCCCGACGGTAGTAACGCCTGCCATAAGAAGATGATAAAATCTTCTCCGATAAACTTTATCACCATCTCAGGATATGATGCGTATTATCCTCCCTCACTGGGATTATTCACGCACGAAAATAACACATCAAGTGTTTGTGTTATTTTACGAAATAGGTCTTTAAAAGATACTTGACATATCCGTGCCATGCCTAAATTCAACATTGTTTTGATCGCATTTTTCTATGTGGCCCTATCCATCTAATAAAATCCGAAACAACAGTTTTATGAAGTGTGCTTTTCAAGATGTGATCCAAATGAAATACATTTTTGTGGAAACGTTCTCAAAATGATGGAGGAGACATACATGAATACGCATAGCGAAACGTCAGATGTTTTTGCAATTCTTTCGGGATTTTGTAATATCGACATGAAGACTTTTGTTTTCTTCAATTACAACTTCTCATAGTAAAAATTAATAAATGTCCTTTAAGCATTGGAACTAGAACGCCACATTTACGTGGGTTTTGAGGAAATAGAAAATAATAATAGTTTAATTCAATAACGAAATAAAATCTGAACGAAATTTACACTCAAAGAAAACTTAATTCTCTCACACTTTTATACCAATCCAGATTTAGCAAGTTTGCTATGAACACTTCGCAATATCTCCTTCGCCAAAAACTATAATTTTTAACATACGCTAATAAAAAACATAGTTAAGAAGTTTTAAGGAAATCCGAAAAAAGCTACTATTATTGTTAAAGAAGATTAGCTGAACATTCTATGTGTAGTAGCTCCATGGACAAAAATAAAATTACTCTTTCAGTTGGAACACCAAAAGAGAGAAGTCCTACATTATCACCTTTAAACTCTGGCGCATTTTCAAGGTAAATTTAACGTTCTATTTAAAAATGTGAAGAAGTCTCATCGCCAAATTACTATCAGTCGTTCAGTGGAACAATTGGGATCACCTGTAGACTCTGAGGGGCCAACAGCTTTAACACGAAAATTTCCAACAAAAGGAGGAGCAGGGACTTTGGCACGTTCAGGACGAGGCGGGACATGGGGAAGTATATCCCGCGTTTTCGCTCGAACGCGAAATAAGAACAAAACTACACCAGCAGACACAGAAGGTGTGCAGAGATACTTTCATGAAAACTTCTAAAATTAAGCATAATCAGGATTCCTTTTAGTTACCGATTTCAGTTGGAGTCCCTTGTCTGAAGAAGGATACGCTGAGAAACTTCGACTTCTTAGAGAAGCTTCTCAAGTCCCCATGGAGCGATGGCGAGCCTCACAAGTCTTAGCTTGGCTTGAAGTGGCCCTAGGAATGCCACAGTACAGCACAAGATGCTCGGAAAATGTAAAAAGTGGTAAAGTACTTCTCGAACTGAACGATACCGAGTTAGAGACTGGTCTGGGTCTCACGCACCCCATGCACCGAAAGAAGTTAAGACTGGCGATAGAGGAACAGAGACGGCCTGATTTGGTACGATACCCTACTATTGGGCAATTAGGGCACACATGGGTAGCCTCCGAATGGCTTCCAGATATTGGACTACCCCAATATGCAGAATCATTTCTGCACTCCTTAGTAGACGCCCGCATGTTGGACACTCTATCGAAGAAAGAACTTGAAAAATTCTTAGGAGTTACAAGGAAATTCCATCAGGCGAGCATAGTGCACGGTAAGTGTTTTGAAAACCCTTTTTATTTGACTGTGGTTCCTAATATATTTTATAAGGCATTCATGTACTGCGAATTGTTAAATACGACCGACAAACTCTCGCTATGAGACGACTACAATCTGAAAATGTAGATGCTGACCCAATTGTTTGGACGAATCAACGTTTCATTCGTTGGGCACGATCTATTGATTTAAGTGAATATGCTGACAATTTAAAAGGTAGGTCGAATTTTTATATATATTTTTGAACAAATAAATATCAAGCAAACACTACAGCCAGTCTTTCAGTAGAAACATTTTTTCTATGAGATCTAAATGTCTCTGTTTAACCTTCATACGTCCACTCTGAATGAAGAATGTTATTTATTTATTAAGTTAATTTCAACATAAACTAATACTGTAAAATCGAACGAAATATTAAGTACGTTATAAACTGATTTTCGTTTTTTAAATTTAGAATAAAGTATTTTTAACAATATTCCTAAAAGTCAGGGGACAAATATTCGAGCCTATTAAAAAAAAATTTATATACAATATATAAGATATACATACATAAGACTTAATTTTTTAAACTCTAGATATTATCCTTTATGAAGTTTATTTTTACCTGCAATTTAACTTTAAGTTGAAAGGCATGAGAACATAATGGATTATTTATTTTCCTTTATCTGCACACCTCATTAACGAAGCACGCAGTAAAGAACTGCTTACTATTGCATTTTCCGACTCAATGTATTCCGGAAACACGACGACTTTCCAAGAAAAATATAAAAGCACTTTAGTAAGATTAAATCTGAATTGTTTAATCGTGAAAGAAAGGAAACAATTTTTTAATTTTTGCATTCAAAAATCGTTGAATATTCGATGAGCAATACCTTTGAATTTATTTATTTTTGCATTAAAAATGCATAACACTTGTATGAAGATATTTTCTACTCAATTCAATAAAAATAGGTATAACCACTTCGCAATAATTAAACCTTCTTAAGACATGCAAAACAGCGTATTTCATGAATTTTGTTTATGTTTTAAGTATGTAACACAAACATCGACTTTACAAATATGAAATTGATAATTGCAAATTTTATTTTATTTCACGTTTTCGTTAGAAATACCAAATTTAAAAATTTCAAATATTTCCAAATTATAAATTGAATGAATTGTGAGAATAATATAGATATGGAATTTAGCAGTCTGGAATGTTAAATCAAACAGAGGATTTGGTATAATTAGCTTCGTAGAGTTTCTGAAGTTTCGATCAATGAACGGTTCTTATTCAAATATTCACAAATTATGGTTTACATATGATATACATATATATTGATTGATTCCCCTATCTATGAAGTTATTCATTGAATATGAGGAGGAGCAGCCTTGCAAAATCACACGAGTGCAATTTCAGATGTGTCAACATATGAAGTACAATCTCTGTGCATATATGTATGTAGGTGCTCTTATTTTGAGTCTGAAATACTAATTAATGAATTAATATTAATTATCTGCACTTATCATTTTATTGATATTACAATTACCGTAATAGTCGCGGAACCAATACATTATAATTTTGAAATTTAATAATTGACTGACGGACTTACATATACAGACTACTTACTATCTACTATATGAGCGTTGGATACATATCTAAATATAAATAACATTTTCGTATATCTTTTTGCATATCTAACACCTACCTATAAAATTTAACTTATTTACAATAAACAGGTCGCAGCGTAATCTAACAGAAATAAATTCTTTTCTGAAAAGATTTTATTGCGAGGATAGTTATTATATTCTTCCCCTTCGATGGTGTGTTTACTTTTAAATTATAGTATATAATTATAATCTAGTACTCATTTACGCTGCTCCCCCATTTAAGCATGTTTGCGACGTAAACTGAACTAGATACTTTTGATCAATGCAATTAAAGCAGAAGTTTCGGAGTAATAATTAATGTTAAATATTTAAATTAATTTTATGCGGAAAAAATAAATCAACTTAAAATATCTCCCAAAATATAGACAGCGGCGTCCATGGAGGTTTGGTTGTATTAGAACCATCATTTTCCGGTGAAACGATGGCAACAGCTCTGGGTATTCCCCCTTCGAAGAACATAATCCGAAGGCATTTAGTAACAGAGTTCGAAGCACTGGTCCTTCCCGCCCGGTAAGTTATTTTTTATTATCAAATTCAACAAAATCCTGCGCACACAATTTTTAAAACTTTTTAAAAATTACATCGATATTACAAAAATTAGCAAATTCATTTTACTTTTCCCTTTGTAAATGGCAACATCAGGTATGTTGTGTTCTGCCAAATGGAGGAATTCCAAGTGGATAGCACGAGGAATCTTTTAAGCACTAAGCCAGTTGGAAGATAAATGCAAAAATGATGGAATAAATGTCTCTTTACGCGAACTAGAGAAACTTTAATTTATAGAATTTTTTAAATTTCAAAATAAAGAAAAGAATAAAAAAAATAAAAATACATTTCTGAGAACACAAAATGCTTAAATATAGAAAATTAAAAGAAAAAAAATAAGTGAAGAGAAATGATTTAAAAAATCGTGAAACAATAGTTGGACTTCCTTATTAGCCTTATAAGACTAAAGTTTGAGATTTTATAGTAAAACTATTTCAAAAGTAAAACTTATTTATGAGCATTTTTAAATGTAAATTAAACCAAAATCGCATTTTTAGTGAATGTAAATCAATCAAATTATTTATACGAACACTAAATAATAATCATCAGTATTTAGGAACTCTTGCGGTCAATTTTTTGGTATGAGTTACCTATATTTTAAGAGACTTAAAAACATAAGTAATAAACATTAAAGTTTTACAGCAAACATCTGAACTTACATTTAATTGTTTCTCTAATTTTAATTTGATGATTTAATATATCTGAATTTTGAGATATCCGGATATAACTTAAAAGCTTTTCTGCATTTTCTAATATTAAGGAACGAAATTTTATTATTGTGGTTTTTGTTTAAACAACATTAAATTATATACATTATATTCGTTAAGTCGTCTTTCTTTCAATACTCTCTTTCATACAGCAAATGAAAAAGAAAATTATCTTCCAAAGTAGGAAAATGTCATTTGTCACACGCATATGTATGTATGTATGCATAACATACCTACATATGTATATGATACATTTTGTAATGAAATGAAATGTTTACCCAGAGTGAAACGTATTTAGGTATTTCTTTTTTTACGGAAAGGACCATCTATACAATTATTGAATTTAATGGAACCTCCACAATTAAGCATATATTATGATAATCATAACTGCAAGATATAAATAAGCAAATGCGATTAACAAGGCATTGTATATATACATATGTATATGTATGTGTATAATTTTTTTTTAAAGTAGGATTTATTCATTTATTACAATTTAAGCAAAAATTGTTTTAGTTTTTAAAGCCATTGCTTTGATGACATCCCAACCTTCTTCAACCAAAGTTTTTATTTCTCTCGGAGGTGGATCAAATCCTTTACCTCCGGCTGGTAATTCGACTGTTATAGTGACTGGAATTTTAGCTTCTGCATAAGCCCAGTCAGTAGTCGTTCCAGAAATCCTTTTGAAAGTTCTTGCAGGACTTCCTACTAGATACTTTTTATGATATTTCTCGATCGCCACCTGCTTCCCAGCCATAGCTACGTCGTGCTGATGACCAAAATTGTCTACATTACTCCTACAATTAGGAATGTAGGTATTTAAGGATCAATGAAATAACATCAGGCACTTATAATTTACTTACCTATCCCAAGACCAAGGGTAAAAGATGAACCGTCCATAAGAGTGCAGAGAAAGATAAAGTTTGCAATTTTCTTTAATCCTTAAAACAAAATCTCTTATGTTTTTAGATTCTACCTCTGAAAAGGCTCTTGGACCTGGGTATACATCACTACATTCGTCTTTCGAATCTGCTGCTAACCCCCATTTGTGTCCGAAGTTTCGATTAGCGTCTGTTCCGGGGCATTTATTGTTAATATTCGTACTCCTTGTCTTTCTCCAAAGTCTTTTACCACCAAAACTGGATGTATATTCATATCCATCAGGATTAGCAACTGGTAAAATAATCCACTCGTAACCTAGAAGTAACTCCCTATTCTCCCGCTGATTTTCAACCAACTGGTGAATAACGTACAAAGCAGTTGCGGGTGCAATCCATTCACGTGCGTGAATTCCAGCCTCTACAAAGATTGTTTTCTTTGGATGACGAGGATCGTGTAATCCATTTGTTATTCTAATTATTTTCATTCTTCTATCCTCAAAAGAATTTCCAATTGATTCCACGGTAACTCGCATTGGATACATCTTGGCGAGCTTTTCCAAATATTGATTTATATTCTTATGACAATGATACTTGCTAAAAGATATCAATTTTGTTGACGCCCGCATAATGCGCTTATTTAAGTCTGGTCGTGAATTTTCACTACTGATCGACTCTGATAGGTCATCGTTTACAACAGAAAAATATAATGATTTATCCAATAAAAATGCTTCTAGTTTTGTCGTATCAATTGGAGAAGTTACAATTTTCGCTGTTCCATTTATCATAAGAATATCACTTAAGAAATCAAATTCTGAATGTTGTTCAGAAAATTCACCAAGACTTTTTAATTGATCTTCAGTTTTCGGTTTAACTTCATAGATCTTGTATCTGAAAAAAACTAGAGTATAACAGAATATACTTTGAATTTGATATTAAAAACCGCGCACCCTTTGTACGAAAATTGTTCTTCGAAACATGATACTACACCGAAACCGAATACGAAAAGTATACTTAATTTGGAAAACATATCGCTTTTGCAACAATATCCCGGCAACTAAAGAAAATGTTTAACATCTTTCAGATTTATACAATACATATCGTTTTCACTTAATTTTTTCACTTGTAATGTAACATAAGCATTTTGTTTAAACAATTTTAATGATGTTCATTCAAATTTGGAAAATCTGTTACAATATTGATTCTGACGCATATGGTGAAAAATTTTAAGATGGTAAGATAATAGCTACCAAAAACTGCTGCCATACATATACGTACATACATCAGTTGTCACGTAAATTGTTACTTCAGCTTTTAATGGAACCTCCACAATTGAGTATATATTATGATAATCATAACTGCGAGATATTAGTCAGCAAACGCAGTTAACAAGGCATTTAAAATATAATAATTAAATTTACTCCCAGATACTTTTTCGAAATGAAAATTATACGGTACATATTAAGCAACATATTTATATGTTTTTCTTCGAAATTAGACTGCACTTTAAAAGCATCATTAAGTTCTATTAGTAATTACAAATAAAAAAATATTTCAGCTTACGTTTTTAGATTTTCCAAACTAGTAAAGAACTCGCATTTTACCTTAAAAATACTACAGAAAAATGAAAATGTAAAAATACATTTACTAAAATATTTTCTAAAAGTAATATTTATTCATTTATTACAATTTAAGGAAAAATTGCTTTAGTTTTTAAAGCCATTGCTTCGATGACACCCCAACCTTCTTTAACCAAAGTTTCTATTTCTGTCAGAGGTGGATCAAATCCAGTACCTCCGGCTGGTAATTCGACTGTAATAGTGATTGGAATGTTAGCAGCTGCATGAGCCCAGTCAATAGACGCGCCAGAAACCTGTTTGTAAGTTCTTGCAGAGCTTCCTACCATATAATTTTTACCATAGGCCACGCTCGCCACGTTCTTCCCAGCCATAGCTACCGCATGCTGAGGACCAAGGTTGTCTACAATACTCCTACAATTAGAAATGTATTTAGAAATGAAATAGCATCAGGCACTTATAGTTTACTTACGTTTCCCAGGACCATGGGTAAAAGATGAACCGTCCAAAAGAGTGCAGAGATAGGTAAAATTTGCAATTTCCTTTAATCTGCATAACAAACTCTCTTATGTTTTTTGTTTCTACTTCTGAAAACGCCGTTGGACCTGGGTATATATCACTACA
Source organism: Machimus atricapillus (assembly GCA_933228815.1). Taxonomy (NCBI): domain Eukaryota; kingdom Metazoa; phylum Arthropoda; class Insecta; order Diptera; family Asilidae; genus Machimus; species Machimus atricapillus. Next base: position 28,215,773 of record OW121786.1, on the reverse strand, counting down.
TTCGTTTTCCGTATCAGATCCTAACCCCCATTTGTGTCCAAAGTTTCGGTTAGCGTCTGTTCCGGGGCAGTTTTTGTTTTTATTCGTACTCCTTGTCTTTCTCCAAAGTCTTTTACCAAGCAAACTGGCAGAATACTCATATCCATCAGGATTAGCAACTGGTAAAATAATCCACTCGTAACCTGAAAGTAACTCACAATTCTCCAACTGATTTTCAACCAACTGGTGAATAACGTACAAAGCAGTTGCGGGTGCAATCCATTCACGTGCGTGAATTCCAGCCTCTACAAAAATGGTTTTCTTTGGATGATGAGGATCGTGTATTCCATTTGTTATTCTAATAATTTTCATTTTCCTATCCTTAAAAGACTTTCCAATTGATTCCACGGTAACTCGCATTGGATACTTTGTGGCGAGCTTTTCCAAATATTCATTTATGTCCTTATGACGATGATACTTGCTAAAAGATATTAATTTTTTTGATTTTATTGGTGACCGCGGAACGCGCTTATTCGAGTCTGGTCCTGAATTTTCACTACTGATCGACTCTGATAGGTCATCGTTTACAACAGAAAAATATAATGATTTATCCAGCAAAAATGCTTCTAGTTTTGTCGTATCAATTGGAGAAGTTACAATTTTCGCTGTTCCATTTACCATAAGAATATCATTTAAAAAATCAAATTCTGAATGTTGTTCAGAAAATTCACCAAGACTTTTTAATTGATCTTCAGTTTTCGGTTTAACTTCATAGATCTTGTATCTGAAAAAAACTAGAGTATGTAGAAAAGAATATACTTTCAATTTGATATTAAAAATCGCTCACCCTTTGTACGAGAATTGCTCTTCGAAACATGATACTACACCGAAACCGAATACGAAAAGTAAACTTAATTTGGTAAACATGTCGCTTTTGCAACAGTAATAGAGAAACTAATGAACATGTTTATTATTTTCTTGCTTTATATCGCTTTTTCTAAATTGCAACGTAACATCAGTACCCTGTTTAGACAATGTTTGATACTGTTCATGAAAAACTGTTACAATATTGATTCAAATGCATACGCTGAATAGTTTTAAGGAAACAATAGCTGCTAAAAACTGCTGCCATATACCTACACCAGTTGTCACGATATTTTGTACTTCGACTTTTATGATAGACATAAAACTGTTATACAGTAATATCCAAAGATACAACATTCAGTGTCATAGTATTCCACCAGATATCCACACGTCTTTCAGCGATAGGTTTATACATATGTATTTATATCAATTGTCATTTTTGCAATTTGTCTTGTTATACGCACGTATGTCAATTCATATCGCCTTTTGCGACGGATAAAACTTAAATAAATTGTTCATGAGTAAGAATTTTACATTCGTCTTATTTCTCCATTAATAACAATTGGAAACAATTCGCACTTTTGAGCACCGTTCTCAAACATCTAGCTATTATTCATAATATAATACAGACAGGAAATTTTTGCTAATTTAGTATTTTATCATTGTTCCCATTGCTAATTAATTGGACTTTTTCTCTATAGTCTGCAAACTAAATAGAAATATAGGTTTATTTTAACATTTTTCAAAAGCGTATAAAAAACCCCTAATATCTTTCTCTCTGACTCAACTTTTGAAGAATCGTAACCTACACCAATAATTCAATATTTCCGCATACCTGACGCATTCCATTAAAAAGTTAAATTTTTGATATTTTTAATATTAGATTGAGAACCTTAATTGTTTTAATAATTAATTACACACCGGCTTAAATGATTAATTATGACATTCATAATCACAAATCCATAATATGATAAAAAATTTAAATATCATTTCGGTCAGAAACTTGTGAAAAATTAAACATTTTTTCCAATAAATACAAAATATTGAATTTCGACGTTTGCTGAAAAGCTTATAAAAGACCGGAGCATTTGTAAATACAAATTTTCGACGAAATAGGACAAACCGAGCAAATAATCAACATTTACATATTAAAACCAAAAATAGTGAAAGAATTAAACACCGAAAAATTGACCGCAAATTATTTATCGATTAATGAAAAGCCATTCGAACTACATTCTCTGATATAGTTTTAATTAAATATTTTATTTAATCATGTACAAATGACTGCCTGCGCAAACTCGAAAAATCACCAAAATACTTTTGCAAGCAGAATGTAAATTATTTTAATATTTTCTTCGTAATTAAAAACAATTTAACATTTACTAATGAAGAGGTTTAATGTGAAAAAACAAATCCGCTTTACTTTTAAATACTGGCATTTTTTTTTTTGCCGTTGTCCATTGTACCCCCGCTTTTGTTTCCTCATGTTTTAGTCACATACATAATTAAATCACACATCATCAGAAAAACACAAAAATCTCGCAATGTTTGACGTTAATTCTCGTTTATGGTCTAGAGTATCTTTTTCATTTGTGAATTTTTGCCGCTAACATTTTACGTTTCCTCCAGTTTTAATTTACATTCATTTTCCATTCGATCCCACACATATGTACCTATGTTTATTAACCAAGCAGAATACAACATCAGAATTATCACATAGTACATATAGTAATTACGTGAAAGCTCTGAAAGGAAAGCATTGAATTTAATTTCACCTGAATGCAAAGCGTACAACAAAACGATGGTGCATATCATTGGATTCCACGATTGAGCCCAGATATTTTGCATTTCTAATTATCTCGTTCACCTTATTAAATATGTTTCACGAACATAACATGGAAATTTTTACTATCATATTTGTGCAACCAACAGCAAATCAGAATAATACCTGAACTAGTACACTCAAAATAAAATATGTATGTACATAATAAATGCCTCTTCTAGCTAGAGCCATATTAATTCCAGGTTATTACCTACGTCATAATTTTTTTTCCCATAAAATAGAAGGGATCATTTGTTTGGAAAAACCGTACTTGTATTGAATTTGTTTCTTCTATAGGAACAAATATGAAACTTTTACATCCTGAAATTATAGTCTTAACCAATATTTAAGGGTCCAATTCGAATAAAAAACTGATATAAAACATCATAATAATAAAACGATGTTATTTTCAACGTCTACATAACATTCAGACTAAGCACCCCATTTTGACAATCAATTCGGCAACCATCCTGTCTAATATTGTTTTCTTTTGAATATTAGATTCAACCTAAATAGGTACTGTCAAAGTGCTCTTTTGAACTGTAAATAGGACCAGAGGACAAACCTCCTACTTGAAAATTTTATTAAATTCTTTTGGTTTGTGAAAGTAACAAATTATTCCCGATATTATACACAATTCCAATTTTTTTACAAACTTTCGTTTGTTTGCACGTACTTGATTCCATGTCGAACGTGCAGTACCTACCTACTTTCAGACTTCATAAATAACGAAATATTACAATACATTAATAAAGTTAATTGTATTGTCATTTTAAACCACGTCAAAATAAGAAACATAAAAAGTTGACTATTACTGCCAACAGCATGATCACCTTGGTACGTATCTTAAATCCAATTTATCAAGCAGAAATGTCCCATCATCGAGGTTTAAGGTACCATTGTTACCAATAAATTAATTGCTTCTGATGCCGCATTAAACCACGGGATAGAATTTAAGGCTTTTATGGAGCTTTTGTGAATATATGTATGTAAATAAAATAAATAAGGTTTTACCAAGTTAATTTATGTTTACGAAGCGACAGCTGTCTACATCGACATTTTCGAATCATTTGGATAGTATATGAGTCGGTAGTCGAATTTTTATCCCTCTCAGAACTATCCGATTCCTAAAATACATGCAGTTTGAAAATGTTTCTATTCATACGACAGCATTGCATTCTTTCGGGATAAAAAATACACATAATCGTAAATGTCGATATATGTATGTTAATTATCACATACCGGGAGTTAGTATATTTAGTAAGGTTCAGCCCTACTTAGATCTCAAAACTATATTCGCAGTTTTTATTGACGATCAAAGAAAACTTTTTTCTCTCTTTTAACAGAAACTATCAATCGAAAAGTTTAAAGTCGTAAAACTAACTAACAATAGAAATAAGTGATAGGAGTAAAAGATATCTATTGATGAAAGAAAAAAATGTGTAAATATTTAAAATATCCATTCAAATTTTTAAAGCCGAATTATGATGCAATACCAAAAATTTCCAAAACTTTATGTTAAGAAAACGTTGTTTTTCTAGCAACATTTTTTGTCGTTCTCAATATTATAGTGAGTAGGTATATAGGGGAGCCCTCGACCAAAACTTCGTGTCATCGCGGCATGGCTAAATCCATAAAAATGTTCAATTAAACTACAATAAATACCTTTTATAATTTAAATCAAAATCCCGAAGTGTTGCGAAAAAATGGGTGATATCTAATTTTCAGTCAACCAAAAAAATCGTCAGTTCTTGATACGATCTTATTAACCAAGAAAACCAGATCACGAATTCATCAAGAACTATCATTTAGTGCGTCGCAGAACATTAATAACATCATGACATCCTCATCAGTTGATTCCTTAACTCATTATAAAACAGGAATATACCCAATACGATATAATTATTGTCAGAATAAGCAGGAAAGTTTTTACCCTGCGGAACCCCAGACAATACGAAAGTTGCGTATAAAGACTATGATTATCTTAAAAAAGTGCAATTTCAGGAAGTGAACCAATTGTTAACTTTGACAAAGCTTGTCAAAATTCGAAAACCACAAGAATTACAAAGTAAAAAAAATATTAAGATGGTAACTTAGTGAACCAAGCCAATTCATCGCGAGCTTGTGTAGCTTAATTAATAAAAAATCTAAAAGTTCTTGCCCGGATACCTGCAAAGCAATGTTATAATTTCTAAGAAACAGTAAACTGAACTTCCTTTTGTGTAATACGTAGAATAAAAATTGAAATATAAATATACATACTTACTTGGCAAAATAATTTTAATTTCATATTTAAAAATAAAAGTGGCTCAATTAAAAAAATTTTTCAGTACTGTGCGGCCTGCACCGAAACGAGGCTATAGCATGCCATAAGGCTTCAGCCTAAATATGCACCAACATATTTTCCTCAATCGAAAGTAGTTTAGTAAAATAATTGTAAGTACACTGAATGTACTGTAAAATCGTTTATTTCGGTAGAATCATTTATGAGAGTATATATACATATTTCCTTTCTTCTTTTTCTTACCTGACTTTCTTGTATAGAACTTTCGACTATGTTAAACCGTCTATAAATTGGCGCAACATCTAGAAATTCGTTTCATATCTGTACTTTGAAAATTCAAAAAGGGCATATTAGGTAGGCAGCACTAGCAACATAAATAGGTTCATCCAAATCAACCATGCATCAGTGCTAATCCTTTAGTTCAGCTCATTTCACCACACATGATTACATGAAAGCCAAAAATTCCAACACGTTCGCCGCCATTTACAAAAACCATCAACATCATACACATTTTGCCCAGCGACATGGATATGCTTGTGAAACCCACTCCCAAACATTCATTTAGCCGTTTCATTAAGTGTTTCATCATTTCGATATGTGTGTTAATCCAGAACATGCGTTGAATGGAGCCATAATTCATTACTGGTTTTAAATATTTCCTTTCTTTCATTTTGTTCTTTAATGTGGAGTTCTTTAATGTGAAGCACAGCCTAAAGAACCCGGGGAGTGCAGGAGTCTCAGACGCTCCTTTCCAAGGATTCGGAACGCTAGAAGGGCTAGCAGGAGACTCCTGGACCCGCCGGGAACCATTAGACAAAAAAACTTTAACATTTTCCTAATAAGCAATAAATGTTTTTATTTTAAATTCGTTTATTTCTTCTCGTTTTTGATTTCACTTCTCTGTTGTTACGTTTTCAACTCTTGCTCTGTATGTGCCCGATGGTATGACTGGATGAATATTAGAGCAACTTTGGGTCAGGGTATTCGATCAGGTTGTGGCATTGTACCAATAACAGGCCCTGGAGGACTTCAGCAGCACTATGCCACAGCTGATCGTCGCTCAAGTGGTAGTCTAAGGGTAAGTATGAAATTTGTTGCTAAAATTTATTTAAACGTTTTCCTTAGCCACTCTATCTCTGGCCTGCATAACCGGAGCTTTAATTGTTTTAGTGAAAGCACTTTAATTTTTAGCTGTTTTTAGTAATTCCGTCTTACGCATCTGAATATGCTGAAGCATGTGAATAAATTTCGTTGCTTATATACTCTATATGTCATACAAAACATACAAACATTAACAAGTTAAACACACTTTATGTTAGTTAAGCCAACCCGCGTGCAAATATTTCCTGCTATAAACTTTTCAAAAAATTAATATTTGTTCAAACTGTGATCTCGGTCAATATAAACAAAAGATAATTTACATAAGCGAAGAACTACAAACACAACTAAAAATTGTTATGAGCTCTTTACTAAATACCTAAAAACTTTCTATTACGATACAGAATTAATAATTATACCCCAAGTTTAATCAGTGGCAACGATAGATCAAATTTTATATTCTATGATAATTAGATAATTTTAAAATAAATGTACTGTACTGAGCAAAAAATAACAAACCACATTTGAAATGAAACGATTAAATAAAACGGAAATGAGTGAAAAACTATGCCGACGATTATAATATATTATTCGAAAACAAAAATAGCTAGTTAAAATATTTTGTGTAAAATCTTAAAATCTTATTTGTGGAAGAAAAACCAAAAGCATATGTATAAAGTTAGGATACTCGTCCCATCTGTTCTACTATTACCTTACCTACTAGAATAATGTAACTGGAGTTGTGCGTATCTATGTAATAGAAAATACTTAAGGCGTAAGACTTGTTTTAAGACGAACTAAAAGTAAAATCTGACGAGAAACAAATAAATCAATAACTTTGAAAAAAAAAGCATTTGTCTTTTACAAGCATCAAGTTATTTATAAAAGATATTTTGTATAATATCTAAGTTTTACATTTAATTAATTTTTATTTTTTTAAAGCCTCTTACAAGATTCTTCGCAGTATTAGTATACCATATATCTATGTATATTAATATTTTCAAATAACTGAGTGAAATTTATGGATATGTTTACTTATTAATGGGAAAATGAAACACATATTCATTAAATCAACTATTTTCTCTGCTAAGTTAATAATTTTCTTTATTTCTTTTCTTTTCAAATTTATATGACAGCCACTCAAATTCTATCTATAGTTTCCACCTTAGTTTCATCGTGGACTAAGACACAATTATATATTTATATTTTTTATACCTCTTGATTACAATAACTATCTCATAAAGTGTCCATGTCTTAAAAATATTTTATTGAAACACTAAGATTTAAGCTTTAAATATCAATTGAATCGTCCATTTTAGTAAAAGAATGTCAAAGTTTGCCTTTTCTTTAATTAATCTTTAATTAAAATCATAAAAATAGAAATTCCATTTATAAGGCATTATTTAAAATTCGTTTGTATTTAGACAAGAGAAATTATATAAATTTAAACAAAATAAAAAGCTAAAAAAAGATAAAACACTTAAGCAGAAGATATTCTAGATGAAGAAATAATAATTATATAAATAAGAAAAAAAACAGTACCAGTGAAAACAAAGTAGCTAAAATAAATAAAATTAAACAATAGGAAGACAGGTAAAATATATATAATAAGTTTAAGTATCTAGAATTTACAGCAAAGCATTAAAAATAAGGAAATAAAATACAAGAATAAATAAATGTTTTTTAAACTTATTATTTATTCACGCGTAATAAAGACAAAATTTCGAAAGCGCGGATGTTTGAAATATAGCATATACTACTCTACTGGTTACGACTGAAAAGGTTTCAACATTTGAACTTCAAAAATTTTTGTTGATCGCTATTAACAAATGCTAATTCATCCTATTTTATTTTAGTAAAAACAATTATTTGGAAATTCTTTTAGGGACCGATTAGTATTAAAAATAAAAAAAAATTAATATGTTCTACGATCCACATAAAACTAAACTAAAACTGATGAAATTTCATTATGTTTACCACAAACGTTTAAGTTTATGTGTGGGACTTAAGTAACATTATTTCTCTTACTCTTATATAGTCTATAAATTCAATAAAAATTTTTCTTCCGCCTCGTCGAATACACTGAGACACGGACCAACAATTTTTATTCTAATACTAATATTTTAACCCTAGATTCAATTCAACCATTGTTCTTCCAATCGAATGTTCAATTGTTTTACAAGTGTCTGGTTGCAACAATGAATTTAAAATTTCCGGTGTTATGACCCCTTAGAAACCATATGAAACCTCTTAAGTTTATGTATATATCCAATTGAAACGGTTTCCTGAAAATCTAAACCCCTATGAAAAAAAAAATAATTACATGTAGAGTAAGACATTTATTATGTTATTGGTTCTCCCTGAGTAATTTGTTACGTTTCGCCCAAAGTGCTTTTACTGAAGTAATATTCAGTCTAATAATTATACGTAATTTACCTTAACTCACTCAAGTAATACATTTTGACCCAACATAAATATGAAATTTTCGTCAATCCTTTCATGTCCCCAAAATGATCCCAAACAGGCTAATCATGAACCCTGATATAAATGAGGCAAAACCACCTACTTACCCTTACAATAAGCTTAAAGCCCCATTGGTTGAATAGAAGAAATTATCTATTTACTGGATAATTTCCAGATTTGTGACTGTATTTGATTTTGCCGTCAATACGCTGTTTGTGTTAAATTCAAGATTTACCATTTTGTGTGCACATCCGGAAATTTCTTAGATCTTTTTGAAATGAAGCTTTGATACCCTTGAGTGAATTCTGTTTTGAATTATGTAGATATAGTGTGACAACGTCATTATATAAATAAATACATACCTCTTTTAAAGTCCTCTTCTGGAATACTCATTTAAGGAAATTTCAAACATTTTGCAAGAAGCTTTATTTCGTTCTATTAAATCAACACTTTCATTAATTGTGAAGTTAAAAATCATATTTTTGTTGCTTTTAATATGTTAAGCTGAAGAGAGTTAATGGTTGTGTAAGACTTTATTTTTTTTTACTTTAATAATTTCGGAAAATTAAAGTCAGTTAAATTGAAGAATTTTAATATTAACATTCCCTATGAATTTCTAAAAATGTTGTATTATCTTCAAAATTCAATAAATGATTCTAGAATGATTCTGAATACCAAATATTGAATAAATATCATACAGGTTCCGGAAAATAATCAATCACTATTTTGACTCTTATTGAATTCAAATATGTGTACTTTCTCTGAAACATTTATTGAAATATTCACTTTTGCTCTTGCAATGATATTTCTTCACATTCTGAAATTCAAGAAATATTTCTTAACTTTCACTTTATGGAAGGAAAGTACTATTTCTCAGAAGCTTTGTCAAGATATTCAGATTTGAAGAAACAGTTTACATTTTTGTTTGCTCCATTTTCCCCATTTCCTGCTCCTGCTCACATATGCTACTTTGTGCATCCACATTTCTTTTGTACTACTTACCATCACAGAAGGGATTATTAATGCAAATCCAAAGTACATTTCAATGCTTGTATACTATGTATTTGTGTGAAATTTGAGCATTTCGTGAAACAGCAAAAATATTTGACAACGCTGCTTGGATAATCTGACTCAACAAAATATGAGCTAAAATAAGGACAGCAGTAAGGTAAAGAAGTAGACTACGAGGTTTTATCCATTTACATCGACCTAAATTTAGAAGAAAAGTATGGTTGTAGCCCATTAAAGTTAAACCTCTTAAATTCAAAGTTGCCTAACATTCGAGGTTCTAATTTACATTTCAGAAGCACAAGAACACCTTGCAGAACTTTAAGGTTAATTTAAAATTATGAATAAATTATACGTAACTTTACAGAAATACATATGTATTCAATGATTCATTTTATACCTTGTGCGAACGTTTTGGATTCTATATTTCTCATAAAGTTTACCTTGCTTAAGCTTTCTGTAACGGTGCGCAAAGTAAATAGGTAGCTTGTGGGGAAGACTAAGTAACTCATTCAAAAAGAATGTACTGATTAAACCTCAGCTTTCATATGGATTATAGCTACTTATCCAATCTTATAATTATTTCTTGTATGACATCAAAGGAAAGAACCTTAAATTTTAAGCTATGGACTAAAGATTTATTCATTTACTTATTAAGATTTCAATAATTACTATTAAATTTATTGAATTTCTGCAAGTATGGGTTAATGCAATTGAATGATTGAGCTCAATTTATTATTTAAACTTTTTAAGACTATACATAGGGTTTGAAAGAGATGCCATAAGGAATAGTTAAAAATTCAAATGGGAATAATAATAAAAATAATATTTGTGTGTAAAAACTTTCGTAGAGAAGCGACTGAAAATGAGTGAACATATACCATATACATTACATACATATGTATACGAACACTTGAGAATTAAAGATACCTATACAAAATTTTATATGTAATTTTAAAAAAAAAAGTCTTCAGAAGAAATTTTTAAATTAAAAGCAAATTATAAGTATCAATGAATCAAGTAACAATTGCAATTTTAACTCATTTGTTTAATAATAAGTAAGAAAATACTTTAACACCGACGATTGATGAAAAGTGAAGTGAATAATGTCTTTAAGCAAAACGCGCCAGAACTAGTTACGTAAAATAAAGAATGAGCACTTATCACCAGACCACAGCCCCACAGCACAGAAGACGTCGGTCGTTATTTTCACAACTCATATCATCTTATAATTAATAATGGGTAAAAACGAACTGCAAAGCAGTAGGCATTTAGTTACTTTGATTAACAACTTAAGTTTTAAGTTAGGCGCTCCATTAGTTTCCATTAAAAACTTGCAGGATATCATAAAAATTGCTTTCCTGTTGCGACTTAAAAGGGTCTCTATACCATAGCATGAAATAAATTAATTTTTAATTTTTGCTGTGCAACTTTTTGCTAGATCTAAGCATCGTAAAAACCTTCACACTACATTTTCCTTGAAACACTTTTATTAAAATAAACAAAATGTATTTTTAGAAAATTTACAAGTGAGTGAATCCATCGATATTACTATTTTTTATAATTACCTAAACCACCAAAATTACTTACAGACCAGACCTTAAGAAATGTATTATAATTTGTGTAAAACCTCAGAGTAAAATGTTAAGTTTTGCAATTGTATTTCTGGATACTGGATAAGTAGATATTTAGATTAAATAATTGAAGTATCTGTAAATCACGTCCATGGAATACTTATTCCACAAAAATACTTACAATTGCAGGTTAGTGGTGTTTTAGTGCTTTAATTTAAAAACCTTGCTTCACTTGAGTTCATATACTTATGTATGTATACCTTTCTTAAAAATATTATTTTAATTTTAGAAAACATTCCAATGTATATCGCTTTCTTTTTTTTTATTTAATATTACAAAATAAAGAATTAAACAGCCGCACTGCGCCACATCATGACTTATTTAAAATAGTCAAGCACCGCAGCCATAATAACCACAATAAAATTTTACTACGTTCAGACAACATAACTTTTGTATATATGTATGTATGTATGTATGGATATGTATATCATTTAAGCGTTCCTTCATTTTAGCAAAGATTAGTTTATTAGTGTCACTTTCTCAAAGTGTCATACATACGTAGGTACCATAGACTGCATTTAAAGTTAAGAGACGAAAACAAAAATATCCCTTGGTGGATATCTTCAGTCATCTATTTTATATCCACTAGGTACTTAGTTTGATATTTAGAAGAAATTCGCAGAGATCTCGGAGAAATAATTTGTTCTTCATCTGTGATTAATAATGCTTAGAATAACTTTAATAATTAAATACAACTTAAGTTGGGTAAGTATTTTTAGTGTTTGATTACAAAACATTATAATTTCAAAGTTCAAGTTATACCTAGACATGAAATGTTGCGGAAAACAGCAACACATAACTTATTTGTCATATTAAGTCCATACCATTCTTAATATGCTCAGCGTGATTAATGAATCCAAGTCGACAGTCCCAAAAAGCTTTTATTCTCGTTAAAGGAAATCTCATGAAATTAATAATATTTGATCGATGTATTGCATCCGAATCCAATAAATCCAATAATTTATTATATTAAACGCGGGAAATTGAAAAATAACAAATTATTTCTTTAGAAATGTACAGTAACTTTATTTTCAGTCTGAATTTTTCTATACGAATTGAAGTTATAAAACTTGTCTATTTTTAATGTAATTCCCATTTACAAATAATTTTTGTGCATAAACGATTTAAGATTGATACATTTTATATTATTTGAATTTGTTAATTGCATTCTGAAATTCTTTCGTTTTTTTAACGAGCCATACTTAGTGTTTATTTAAATTTATGAGTAGTTGCTCATTACCAAGCTTTGTTGCCTTCACATTCATATTCTGGTTTTATCGAAGATCTAAATTTAATAATCATTCAATAATCATGCAAGCGCATGTGAATTCGAAAACGGCGTAGGGCAACAAAGGCGGTTTTGAAATTATAACCAATGAGGATAACTTAAGACCTTCTCCTGTTTGAAATATAGTAAAAATGATTGTGATTAATATTGTTGAGAATAAAAATATATTCTCACAAAATTGCTTAGAACTATGAATAACTCAAAATTGGTCAATCAGAAGTCAAAATCTATAGGGCATTTCTGTACAAAATCATATCCTATTTTAACAATTTTTATGCTGCCTCCAACAGTTAATGATTGAATTACCTAAACCCATCATTGGTTCACCTTTGCACCTCACTGTAAGTACCTAAAGTCTAAAATTCAATTTCATCCAGGGTATATGAATATGAACATAGATTTTATTTATAGCATTTAATCGAAATGAAAATGAAGCGCTTCTTCTATTTATTTAATTCATAAACTAACTTGAGATCAATTTTTCCATTATTAAATTACTCATAATTCTCATGAAGCATAATTGACTCGAAGCCATCGCTTAACTGACTCTCATCACATCACAGAAAATTTAATTAGCAACAAAATAGGTGCCGGTGGCCAGAGTAAAAATTAAGCCAAGCAGCACAAGTGTAAAGCACATTTGCGAAGCTTCTGAAATATTATTCTATTGCATATGCAAATACGTAAAGACCCTTCAAAAATTGTTTTAAAGTGAACACCCTGCAGCGAGACCAATGAGAGGTTTCCTGGAAACAGAAGCTGGCCAGGACTAATCAGCGATTTCAATTATGCATGCCAGAGAGGAGACCGGTGGGGTTTACTTTTTGGGTTTGTTTAGCGCCAAACCAAACACAGCAATAAAAGCGAATTACCTAAATTTATAATATTTTTCGTTTTCTTGCCCATCCGCACCATTTAGATCTCCGCATGGAAGGGATCTCAGGTAATCATTTCAGATGCAAAAAGCTTGAAAAGTGAAATTCTAACTCATTTTTACCCCATTTTTATTTCGGTAAAGGGATCCTTGTCCAAGGCATTCCGGTTCAACGCGAAGACCCGGGGAGAAAAATCGCTCGGTAACTCAACTTCTCCAACCCCGTCGTACAGCAGCAGCGAAGGTGGGATTTACGCCACAATTGGGCAGCCGTTCCTTCCGCCACCCACGACAGCTCCCCCGCCACCCCCCAGCCACAGGGTGAGCGCCCCGCCCGCAGCAGACACCCCCAACCCCCACCCGCCCTACGGACAGCACCGGCGAGTGAAGAGCATCAGTGATATTGAGGTCGTTGCCGCCACCCCCGTATGAAATTAGGAAAAGCATTAATTTTAGTTTCAGAATGCTCGGCATCACGTATGCTGGCCCAGCGCGCAGCATAATTTATGTAAAACCTACATACCGTCGTCATTCGCCGTGACGAAGTTTTACCAGTCCAGGTAAATAATCAACAATGGCGACTGACTTGTGCACTCTGCGCAAAACTTTTCATTTAACATTTTTGCATATTGCCTACACACACCAGTTATTTTTATTTTTACAACAAATAAAAACGTAAATTAAGGTTTCAAAAAATTTACACTTTGATTAGTTTCAGAAAACTTTTCTTGATTCATTATTGCTAAAATGAAGGCAGCATCCCCACCAAATATTTCAAAAGAAAGAACAACCACATATGTTATGTATGTATATTGGTTAAAGTTACACACACCCAACATATTGCCACAATAAATAACTGCTACATCTGCTCTCCTAAAAATTAATGCTTAAATAAATTTTGTTGTGGCAAAATTTATTCCTCTCCAAACACTTTAAAAGATTAGCTTCTTCATCCAGAGAACAAAAACTCAATCAAGAAATCAAGCACATGCGGTGTATTTTTTATTATTCCAATAAAAAAAATCGAGCCTTTTAGTCCTATAGTGTAATAGGAATGTGGCATGATAATGTTCTTAATAAAAACCATTCTGTACGAATCTAAAATTGTTTTTGGCCGACAATATTAAAATATAACTTTTTAATTTTGAACAAGACAACTTTATTTATGTCTGAACAATATAAACGTTTTTGATCCATTTGAAAAGGATTTCACTTTTTGTATGAAAATATAAAATAGAAATAGTGTAGGTATATTGTTTTTAGGGTGAGTTGTAATACGTCTTACTTCTCAATTCTATTTGCCCCACTGCGTTACCTTACAAAAAATGATAAAATATATTTCGCAATCTGGTTCCAACAATTTTTATCCATCAAATCTTGCTTGGGAAAACACATCAAGGATATAATCGGACTTTAACAGTTTCGCCAATCTTGCTGTCCATTTATTAATTTTTTAACGATTTACTAACAGACCAACGAACAATCTTTTGAATTAACTCTTATCTCTCTTACAATACCTCAAGAATAAAAGAAAAATAATCGATCACTTGTTTTTGCACTATTGGGCAGAAGTGTCTTATTTACAAGTCAAGCGGTAAATCTGCGCCGAACCCAAGAACCCTTTCCACGAAAGATATTTTAACTTCACTTTCAAAGGCTTTGAATAAGGTCAACCCTTTTCCGATACTTCCATACATATGTGGACCTTTTTGTAGAGTGTACTCAGAAAAAAATAAATTACCGTCGGTCTTTATATGACCGCATAATAGCGGGCGACCTGCATTTTTTAAAAAGTTAAACTACAAACTTTGAAATATGAACTGGTCGTTAGTACGAACGATGCTTTAGATGAAAAATATATCTAAAAGCTTTAGCAATTGCCATGTATACAGCAGCAATAAAGTTAATATAATGCAAATATATCAAAACTTTTTCAATCTGCCTCGTGGTTTTCCACTGCATAAAAATAACATTTTCCACAGGGGATCGTAATAAAACACATCCTCAGGGAAGAAATAATTTCAAAACATATATTTTATATTTCCTTTGTTTTTCGTAATATAGTGTGAAATATGCAAAAATAGTATTTAATTACGAGAAAAAATTTTACCTTTAATTAGTATTAATTAGAAAACTAAATATTAAATGAAAAGTGCAACATACGTGATCCGCTGCATAGTTCATGTTTGAGTGAAGCTATTATTTAAAATTGTGTATTGCAAGGCGCACCAATCAGTTAAGATGTATTTGTAAGAAAAGGCCAAATATTTGCAATCAATAAATTCGTAAATTATCATAAAACTTGCTTATTACCAAAACAAAACAAAAAGAGTGAAAAATGAATAACAGAATATAAAAATGTTTCGAAATTTGTAAAATTCAAACTAAGCACTTAACATAAAATAAATAACAGGAAAACTTTGTTACCCTAAGAGCACATATCAAAAACAGTATTGTTCTAAAAAAAATTTTGTAAGACCCATTTATTGCGAAATCATAATTATATAAAGCCTGCAGCAATTTACACATGCAATATATAAAAGTTTAAAAAAAAAAACAAAAAATGTAACAATCAGAAAATAAAATAAAATTGTCAAGTACTTCCTCAAAAATTAAAAGCACCATGTACCGAGAACTACAAAAAAAAATCATTAAGTCAAGAACCCTCAGGCATAAAAATTAATATAATGGTAAATATGCAAAATAAAAACTCGCACTATTCAATTACTGACATTATCTACAACATATACTTAATATTCACAATTTTTCCATAAATGAAAAAAAACTTGTAAAAATATAGTCCTATCCAAGAAAACTTGAATTAATCCATCAATCGTATTGTCCCTTTCCTTCAGTACAATAACTGAAACTTATCCTCTGAAGAACACACGAATTTATTGTGTACTAGTTAGCAAAATAGATCGGGCACACATTATCTTAGTCAGCCTTTGCATCATCAAGAAAATATCATTAAAACGTACAAACCCAAAAGACTACGTAAACTTAAAAACTTACGGATAAATACTTCCTCAATAAAACTCTCACTCTCACAGAACTGAAGTCGTCGCCGCAATACAATCTAAGTTTACTTTCACTCTTAAGTATAAGTAGAAAGAGAAAATATTTTTGGCAAACTTAGCTAAATTAAAAAAAAAATTATACAAAAGAACTATATTTATAATATACCTTAATGTTGCTAAATACCCTTAAGTCATACCTAAAGCACTAAACTCCATTATTTCGACACTCGTGCTACTCTACTGCTTCTTTTGTAAATACTGAAATTTCAAAGACGGTGTTGTGTAAACATATGTGCGTGCATGTGTAAGCCATTTTTTTCCAAGTGATTTTCTACATTTAACACAATCTATACTATAGGACTAAGCGCCAGAATAAACATTTATGTAATTCGCCCCTGTGTTGTTTCCTATCAAAAAGGATATTTCCTTTATTTCTCTTATTGTTTCTGTTTTTCTTAAAATGTTACAAACTCTATTAATGTGGTTTTTGATTGATATTTATATTTTGAATTTTTATTTATCATGTGTAATAATAAAGGAATAGTGGAAATTTGAAAACAATAGTAGTTTTATTCAAGAATTGTCTTAAAATCTCTATAAAATTATTATTAATCCCTTTTTTGCTTGATAGTTCGGAGAAGGTGAGGTGAGGTGAGGTATCATTTGCATTTCGGTCCTTTGAAAATTACATGGTGACATATGCATATATTTTATTTATTTAATTTCTTTTTCGTATATCATAAAGTATAGAAAATTTTATAAAAAATAAATATGAACCATAACAGCTTGGCTTTAGATTTTTAGTGATTTCGACATAAAATGTGCGTGTGCATGCATTCAAAATAGCGATCATTTTGCAGTTAAATTTAAGGTATGAATTTTAATACCAAATTATTTATTTGATTAATGCAGTCTACAGAATTCAATTCTTAGCCACTATTAAATTGATCAATAATTACCAAATGCATAGAAAATTACAAAAATTATGAATTCCTTAAACTGGACACGATTATTTGATTAGTTAACATTAAAATCATAGACAGAATTGAATCCGTTAGATAAAGAAAAGATAACAAGTACTTACCTTGATCTTGAAGTCCAGGCGCACAAATTTTATAAAAAAGAGCACCTTTAACAAACATTTATGGACGCAATTTTCCTAAATACTTCCAGAAATCGTAAACCTAAAAGCTAAAAGTTCACTTCTGACATTTTAATCGGGTAGTCACTAAGCAAGAGAAAAATCCCGTTATAAAGACAAAAACGCGCACGCGGGAACGTTGCTGCAAAAACATTTTATTTAGCCGTCCGCTATGCAAGTCCAGGCGGACAAATTTTATAAAAAAGAGCACCTCTAACAAACATTTATGGATGCAATTTTCCTAAATACTTCCAGAAATCGTAAGCCTAAAAGCTAAAAGTTCGCACTTCCGGCATTTTAATCGGGTAGTCACTAAGCAAGAGAAATCCCGTTATCAAAGACAAAAACGCGCACGCGGGAACGATGCTGCAAAAACATTTTATTTAGCCGTCCGCTATGCAAAATCTTTTATTTTCCACTGCAGTTTCATACTCGTCACTTTCACTGACCCTACGTGTTTCTTACATGAAGTGCGTTTCAACATTCCCGAAGAAAGTTGCATTCGTTCGTATTAAAGCGGATTAATTTAGATGATTTATCAATTTAACTGTAAAACTTCTATGTCAAAAACTCTTACAAAAGAATGAAGGAATCGCATCAAACTTCATTACCTCTTCTTGGTTTCTGCGTGAACCCGCCTTCCGGCAAGAAACGTCAAAGAAGGAACAACATCTGCCAATTGCTGCCAATGCGTCAGAGATGAAGGTGAAATTCAATCGCGAGGTTCCACAGTTCGCGAGTTAAATGCAGTTTCGAGTTGACAGTTGTTGAGGAATGTCCGGTCCGTCTTTAAAGTAGCTGATAGTATTTATCTTTGTTTTTTTTTTCGTGCAAACAGATCCCTCGACAAATATTCCCGAGTGTTTCTTGTTCTAATTACCAATTAGTAGTTCCCCGCGAGATCAAGTGGAACTTTATTAAAAACCAAAAAACGGTGAATTTCTGTGACGTCCTGTTGTGCTTAGTATTGTAAATAAAGGTGAATGCCTGGGCACCAAGGTTACACCCCCATACAACAAATGGATAACTCCCTGGACGAAAGGAGCGGGCTGCCGTCGACCCATTCGTCGCAGCAGCTCATGCCGAACGATAATGACAGTGTCACAGTATCGGAAACGGAAAGGATGCGCGCCCCCGTGCAGTACTCGACCCTTCGGTCCATCGCACCCATGGACTGGTTCACGGTCGCCGTCCTCTGCTTCGTGAATCTCATCAACTACATGGACCGATTTACAATCGCAGGTGAGTGCGGAGCCCCACCACAGGCGCAACATCACGCCAGGGCGAAAGTTCATCAGTTTGCTAATTTTAAAATACTTGCGTGTAGCCAGGTAGAAAGTGAGTCCGAGGCTAACTCACCTCGCCGCCGGCGATTCGACTTTCCTAATAGCAGTCTGTCGTTACGGTGCGATAGCGGAGCACTAAATTCGACCTGAAAACGAAGAAACTAATTGCTACCGAATTTCAGCGGGCAGCTGCTCTGTCGTCACGTTAGTAACGCGCCTTATTTGCTAACATCAGCTAGCCGTAAAGCTACCGGTTTCCCTGCCAGTACGACTCATAAACACGAGACTCCGTTGACTAATCGGTCTGGCCTCCATCTCAACTTGTCAACTTGCAAGCTCAACAACTCCGAGCCGGGTGAACGAATCTTCTGCGTCTCACCTTATTCTTCTAGGCACCCGGGGGCGGTTTCCGGCTAGAAAAGGAAACAACAAAGTTTTCCACGCGAGGAAATTATAAATCATAAAATTCCAACTCCGAGGACAAACATTTTTCACTTTTAATGCGGATTCTAAGGAAAATTTTCAGGGTGCGACAATTTGTGGAGCTATAGGCGCCAGAAACTTGAATATTTATTCAACTCCCAAAATATCTCGCATGCCTTTCACGTGAATAATAGCGTCGTCCATCGAGGAAAACGGTCGTTGTCTTCCTTCCAGCAAGCCGCCTTAATCAGATTAATGGGCAAACTTAATTGCCGCAGATACTTTTCAAGTGGGCCATTGTAATCTCCCACGGGCCAGAGACGACCTCATGCTGCTAACTTCTTCTGTTGCATCCTTCCTGTGGCTCGTCGTCGGCCCAGTGGAAGTTTTTGTTTGGGACCACGTTGTGCTCGGATCGGGCCTAGTCTGCGACCTTAGGAGATTTTAATTACGGCCTTTCTCCGTCTGAGAGTTATTCAAGTAGAAATTCAACTACGCTTTCTCTACGATGCATACAAATCTGAAATATATCTATATCTGATATAAATGTAAACTTACCAAAAGTGCTTCCTCTATACAATTTTATTATTATCTTCACATTGGCAATCACCATAGCATTCATTACAAATGATATTACTATTCATACTGTCTTAATTTATTGGTGTATTACAATTCATTACAATTCGTTCTTATTTGAAATATGTAGTTATATTTTTAATAAATAATTTAAATTAAAGAGCAATACATGAGTCAAAAACAATATTAAAATTAGTTAAAAATCAAGTGTACAAACCTAAGTATTTTTTAAAAACCAGATTTATTGTTTTACACTCCAAACTTGAAAGTTATTTTTTCATATTCACGGAAAAACAGCAAGACAATATGACACTATGTTAATATGATTAGCATTTGCACTTTCTTTACCGTAATAAAGTTTATTAAACGTGAAAACCCGGCAAAATCTCAGTTAATAATAATCCCAATGTACAGATGTAAAAGAAAAAGCATGCTGCACTACAAAGATATAGAAGGGTAAAATTAATGAAGAAAGATTCGAATTCACTTTTTTCATCCTGAAGCACTTTTGTAGCTTCAACCAAACTCCCATAACAATGGCGAACAGAGAAGAGAAACAAAAGTGTGCACAATGGGAGAATCTTGTGGGTTACAAACAAAACGATTTGTTTTCTTACAAAGGAGAACTTTCATAACCTAGCCAACTTTGGGCACTCCTAACTTTTACAAAAGTAACACCTTAGAAAATTGCAAAGGACTATAGGAGCAAATTGCTTTAGTGTGCTGTTCGTAAACTAGAAAGCGAAAAAATACGGCAAAACTATTTTAATCAGGCATCCAAAACCAGGTCAAGCGAAATTTTCTTTGAAATTGAAATATTTACAAAATATAAAATGTAGAATTTCCCAGAAGTCTTTGGGCTCATCAATTTCTCCGGGACTTGTTTTCAATAATTTTAGGTATGCAATAAGTCCTCTTTTCATGATTTTTTTCAAATGGTTAATGCACTGTAATATTTGATACAGGCAAAGACAATAGGTGATTTGGGAAAAACTAAAATCGGAATACATATAATTTATATACTTTTTCTTAAATTTTAAAACGATACGTATATACTTATTATACTAACATATAAAAGCATTGGTGTTAATGATTTATTACTACTATAAGCATTGGTTTTAATGATTTATTACTACTATTGTACTCAAACAGAAATTATAGCAAATTGTGTGGTATTAAGTAATCACAAATAAAAGATGAACAATACTTTATTTATATTTAAATTCTTTTAAGAGTTACCTCTGACGGTTAAAAAAAAAGAAATAATAGTCACTGCATTCATTAGAAAAAAGAGTTTGCGTAATGCACGAACTTTGAATAGTGAATAGTTCTAATGAAGTATGTAGTGTACTTACGGCGACATAAAGATTAATGTTGTTGTAATGTGAAAGTTTTTGGTTGACTGTGGCTTACTTTTTTATAAAAATTCTTCAAAGTAATAAGTTTTAAATACAGGTTAGGTTTTAATCCTAAATTCACAAAGGCTATACAATTCTGTGACTTTGATGTTATGGAGAATGTTAACCAAATTAGTTTGCTTGTCAGCTCTATTAAGAACTCAGCATAATGTATAATTAGAGAACCACTAAAAATACTTCAAAGAAAGTATTAATTAACTCCATCACTGAAACAATTCCATAACACATGATGATAAATCTAGCTGGAAAACATTTGTAGCCACCTGTCGACTTTAAACATAATTTGCATTCGTGCTCTGCTCTGTTGCGACCAAGGAATTTTTATTTTTGGTTAATCCACTTTTCTTCGATCGGGAAGAAACTGTCTACTGAAAACTGCCTGTTCAATTTTCACCTTAGGCTTATAAATCTTTTAGTTAGATATTTACCCCTTCTAAAAACCGGCAAAATGAAATTGCCTGTGAATGCACTAAAAATTTGGAAATAAAAGTTCATCCCCAAAATATTCAGATATTATCGCATTAAATAATATGAAATTCTCTAGGGTGCGAGGAATTCCAATTATATTTTTAAAATGGAAAATCCCAATGTCTTTAATCAAATCCGGCAATAAAAGGGGAATAGGGTTTATGATGGGATTAGATGAAACTTGTGCTGGTCTGCCCTAATCCCACAAATGGGAAACCCTTCCCAGCTAAAAAAAATAAAACACTCGCTTCAAGGGGAATTTATTTAATTTCATTTTTTCGGTTACACCCTTTGGTCGTGTCGTAAAGCATAAGCGTTGAAACATATGCGGGGAGTTTTGGGATCTCGGGGTTGTCAATAGTCGTGTGTGTCCACAGGGATGATCGTTAAGGATAAAAGTTTGTTTTTTCAGTTCCTATAGCTGCAATGATCCACTGTTTGGTTTGTTTTCATCTTTAAATAAATTTCGAGCCGAACACTTTGCCAGTTCACATTTTGTCGCCCTCAGTCAGCATCTGTTTTTTTGGTGAATACGTCTCTTCCTGATCTCGCACCCCCCGCAGCCTCCGACTCGCTTTGATAGTCCGGAGATAAAGCACTGGAACGTGTAATATCCGTCGGATAGGAGGACGATGATGCTGCGATGCAATAAATTACGTGAACATAATCCCCCAGGAGTATTGCATATCACACGTTGTGTCCTATGACTGTCAGGGTTCGATTGTAACTGATTACTTAACGTGCATCCCGGGCACGTCCGAAATTTTTTCCGGTCCAGGGCGTGTTTTGATACCTGGGATTGTGGCAACATAAAACATGCCCTCCAATGAGAAAGTCCCTTTCTGAAAGGTCTCAAGATTCTCAAGTAATAACCGAAAGGTGACGGAGAGAGCACCAACGTTGAAGGTATATTACACAGCTGCGAGTCTCAATCGGCTTTTAAATCAGTGGGATACTCAATATTTAGGATTTATTACGGCCTTATAAAGATGAAACCTTAAATTAAGGTTCTGGACTTAAGTCGGCTTCAGCTGTTAATTAAGATAATAAAATTCAAGCATAAATTTTCCATTTCGATTCACCAACTAATTTTCTTCTATTTCTGTTCTGTTCACTTATTTTTTTAGTAGCTAGGTACTAAGTCTTGATTTCGAATAAAAAAATAGACTCGTTTATATTATTTTGCACACAAATTTATTATACCAAGCACTTAAGTGCAGAAAGCGTTACTGCCCTAATAATTATGTTACTATCAATCAACAAAAGAAAAACTAAAATTACTTCCATTTTTTCATTGAAGTGAGATGATTTTCTATGAGCTAGTTTTTTTCGAATCTCTAAATAATTTAAGGCAACAGCAGCTGGAACAGTATTAATTGGATCATAGGTAAACTTTTATCAAAAGCTACTACTATTACGATGCAATCAAATTTGACTAATTGTGATGGTTAAAATAAAATATGAATGTGCTAAGGAATGAAGCATGACCTTTAAAATTAAAAATATAAATTGAAATTCTAGAGATTTATTAATTTTGAATAAGCTAATATAAAATAGTAATAGTAGTATGAACATGAACGTTCGATTTGGCTCATCCTTCATTACAATTAACATTAGTTGTGTATATTATTGCCTCAACCTTAAATATAATCTCCATATACAAATATGTAGTGCATTTTTCTTTTATAAATATGTAGTTTGTATTTTTCCAGTTTGCGTCAACTGTTTTTAGGCCGCTTTGTGACGTAAATGAAATGAATAATAAGACTCCTTAAAATTTCAAATATCAGTACACAACACAAGTCATGTCAAAGTTTCAGTTTGTTGATGAGCAATTTTAAATCAAGACTGTTATATCTAATTAATTTATGCCTATCTTCAGCTAAACAGCTTAAATGGCACTGCAAGAAGAATAATATTTTCAACTTCAGGGTTATCAAGTCCGCGGTGGTCAACTTGAATTGGAAATGATAATCAAATTAATTAACATTATATTATCTTTTACGGCATGATCATTTTAAAGGTTCATTGACGCCTAGAAAATGAATGCAAATCTTTGATAAAATTGCATCAACAATGAAACAGTTTGCATCGAAAATTTATTATTATTTAGAGTTGTGTTGAGAAGACTTACTTAATAGGTATTTTTCAAGGAAGATTAATTTCTTTCTCAAGTAGTAAATTTTGATATTTTTTAATTTTATAAATTTTTATTATTGAAGCTAATCATGGAAAGTGTGTAGTTAGTTATCCAATAGCATTGTTAGCTAGATATATTTTAAAATTTCTTGCGGTATTGCAAAATGTCTTTCTCGCCCAAACTCTATTTCTAAATATTTATTAACTGAAAAATAATTACGGCCTTCAAACCTCTTCGAACCATATTAAGCAAAAATGTTGCGTTGGTGGTTTTTCAATCTTGCATGTATATCTACTGAGTTATGGGAATAAGAGAAAGGGTGTCTATAAATCACAACGCCTTTTTATTTCAAGAATTTTAAAACTTTCAAAGTCCAAAATGTATTTTACCACTTTTTTTTTGGTAAATGTTGAAATTACGCCCGAAAAATTAAAAATTAAGCAAGATAGTCATTCTTTCCGCCCAAGATAAAGTGAATTATTTTTAGTCGCAGGTTGCAGTTTCCACCAGTTATGCAAATTCCGTCAGTTCAGGTCCAGATGATGTAGGTATAAATTTCACTTTCATCTCAATAATGTTGTCGAACGATTCACTGCCGCCTTGAAACTATCAAGTGCCAATCTGCACTAATGCAATTACGAGCCTAGAAATCTACTTTTATGAGCATGCTCGGGGAAACTAATTTCAGGTCATTGGTCTCTCCATCTTTGTTTTATATCGGCCCACAGAGTGAACTCGTCTTCTATTCGTCTTTGCATTAGCAATACCTGAGCGACTCTGTCTTTTTCTGAGATTCTTCAGCAAAAGTCGAACGGGCTCACCTTACTTGATTTGCAAAAGCTTTTTCCACCTTGCTTAAATTTTACTAAATGAGAACACATCGATAAAAGGTGTAAAAGCGTGCAGAATGGTAGAATTAAGGTTTGTAGCACTGTAACCAGTTCATTTTAGTATAATCTGTAAAGCTATTATACAATCTTTTAGTTTTAAAGAGTTAGGCGTGTTGTTATGCCGTTTTAAAATAACCCATGTTATTAATTTAAAAATTCTTTTAAGGGCTTTATTACACATTTTTTGTAGTGCAAGTGCTAATTTTCTTATTAACAGATCTTAAAAAGTCTCATCGAAACAACGTTTTCAGCACGAGCATGTTATCTAGTTAGATTCGCTTAAAATTGAACTTTTTTTATGTATTACTTAACGAATTGATATTGAACGACTAATTCACTAATTAATAATTAGTTATTTTATTTTTTTCAATACTCGATTTAACAAAAATTTTCAAAATGGGTTCTTAACCTGTTAAAAAATAAGAAAACTCACAAATCTGGGTGTAATTTGCTTATTCTAAAAGTATTTAAAAGATCAAACTTACTCGCACTCTTGAACTTTGTGTAGCATGTATTTTATTAACACATCAATTGGAAATTCATAATACAAAATTGAATTTTTGAATTTAACAATAAATGCGACTAAATAAATGTTTGGAAGATGTCGCAAATTTAATATCGCTTTTAGCTATCAAAAGCCTTAACACTAGTTTTAATTATTTTGACCGTATTGGCCTATGACACCATTGTCAAAAAATTGTATTTTTGTCACGCAAAAAATGTTGCGGAATAAACATGTTCCAATTTAGAGCAAAAGAATTTAACACTATTGACCTTCATGTTGACGTTGAATAATTCGAATTAGCCCCTGACCACCAAAGACGCTATAGATAAGTGATCACGCGATGAGGAGTATTTTTATAAATTAAAATAGATGCAGAAGAAAAATATAAGCAGACTCTAGCTAGACAGACTATGAGATAAGTGGCTTGAACTATGTAATTTTAAGAGTAAACGATTAATTGCGATAATTGAATTTATAAACATTATCAGTTTCGATTAAGGTGCAATTTAAGACAATATGATTATGCTTACATTGAGCACGCTATAGTTTATATTAGATAAGCCCTCTCTTATGTTGTAGACTTCGAAGGCTATAGTGATAATAATATTTGATAACAACACGTGATCATACGATTTAATCTAAATCGATGTTTTCGCCGAGAACATCTAATTTGAATATTAACACTTAAATAAGAAAGATAATCCCTCTTTAGTCGGTTTTTTACGTAATGTTTTCTCTATGAAAAATCTGTTTTTTCCTGCCACAATTCTGTTTTTCATTTACGAAACTCAATTCCTTGGGGATAGAATTTCAATGTAGTCATGTCTGCGGTTTATTGACGATTACAACATTCTTATTGCTCATGATAAGATCAAATTTCAGGTGACCTATGCTCGACAAATTCTGATTAATTTTATTTTTGCACATTTAATTCAATCCAGGTAAAAGACTTTAAAACATTTCCAAAACAAGCATTGCATTTTTCTTGCATAATTTATGAAAACTTTTCACATGCCTACAAAATACAATTCAATCGAGCAGACATTTTAATTATCTTTATTTTGAATCCACGTTTCATTTTCTTATCTTTATAGTTTTCTAAATAAAACGAAGCTAACTTAGTCATGATTCACGTCGCTTTGCTCAAGAAAGTAAATATGTATTCATTAATATTTTTGTAAAGCATTACTCACTTTAAAACCGTAGAGTTTATTTTTTTAATGATGGGCGGAAATTAATTATATATTTTAAAATTGCTATGGAACCTTGTTAGGTTCCTGAAAAAGTGAAGATTTAATAATTCGATAATACTTCTTCAAGAATGGCAGTCAAACAAAAAAAAATAATTTAATTTAGCTTCAATATCTAAATTGAAATTTATTTATGTTCGCCTTCTATCAGGTACAACTTTTTTATATTCTATATCTAAAAGTAGGAAATTATTCGGCACACCCAAAGTAAACAAATAAAATACAAATCGAAGCTTTTCTCAATAGCCACTAAAGAAATTTAATTTCGTTTTAGTGCTCTTATCTATTCAAGTAGATTGGTAAATATTTCTAATATTGTGCGTAACTGCACAAACTACAGATTCGATAATGCCTATATTCAAAACACATTTCACACTATTTACACTGATGCAACATGGTGCTTTTCAATCTTTGTTTTTCATATTGCACCTGTAATTTTATGATATTAACATTGCATAATACAAATTTTCAGGTGCAGTGCATCTTTTATTGTGGACACATTATGTAATAAAAGAGCAAACAAAGAAATGTTCAAATAGTTTATGTTTAATAAGAGTAAGTGCATTGATAGCGTCGCCAGTTTGGCGAATTTATGGACTATAAAACCCAAAATAAAATGTTTGGAAAAACGGAAATTGTTGTAAGTAAAAGAAAACATAATTTTCTAAGGAATTATGAGAAAGGAAAAATACACTTAACACCATACAAAGTTCCTATTTGAGAAACTTTTGAATTAATTTTTCTTTAATTTTAATTAGTTACAGGGATTTACTTTTAACCCGCGCCAACTACATAATGAAGGATTTTTTGATAGTCTGATTAAGTTATTTGAAACAAATAAATATTGAACACCAAACTTATTTATTCTGCTTACAACCAAACTAATACAGTTTTATTCTATGTTTGAGATATATAGAAGATTTTTCAATTTTCTGAAATTTTATTTTCAAACTATAAAAAATATTTTAGAAAAACAACCTTTCGCGAAAAAACAAACCAAAGAACTGCACTTTAGTCCAACGATTAAAGTTTTGTTTCTTTATAAAAACTTTTCTTCCTCCTTTATATAAGATCTTAAAATATAAACAGAAAATTTGTGTGCCAAGAAAACTTTCTTTCGTTCGCGAATGCTTGAACTTTGCCTCTTTTTTTTATGTATTTTTATACACCCATATGTATTTATATTATCAATAATTTTGAATGCCACATTTTTGTCTAATTCGAAGCAAATTACTTCTATTTATAATATTTATGTGTGCAATATGCAAGGTAATTGTTTCCGTTTGTTCAATGATACGAGGTGAATGAATCACTTACTGAAATCATCCGATTGTAAATTACTTATACCATGAACTAAGTCTAAGTGACAGAAAAAGATCAATAAAAAGTAGAAATTGAATCGGATGATGGACTTAATTAAAGTTCGTGGTATAGTTTTATCATCGCAACTTCGAATGCAAACCAAGTTAATCAATTCTCGTTCGTTGGGCGGGAAATGAGAAATGAGAAAGTGCGGTGATCGATTGGAGTCAAAATGAACCCGAAGCACTTTGTTGACGCAATTCAGAAATAATGAAAACACCTCGGTGCAAAAATAGATTCAGCCAATAATAATAATAATGAGCTCCAAAGCTCTTGCATTAGGGGTCAACTTATTGATTACGAAAAAAAAATCAACTAATAATTCCCAATTTATCAGCGTCGCCCACCCGCGCGAGATAGTCGCAAACAACGCCTCGGCAGAGTCAATTATTATCTTTGTATTTTTATTTGAGGTATTTTTGTGGCTCCCTCTTCCACTTTCGCGGAATACACAAAATGTAAAAAATGAATGGCGGGTGCCAGGCCTTCGACGAAGCCCAGACGTGGCCGGTTACGTCACGCCGGATTCGACTTCTGATTGGCCAAGTGAATCGTACGATGTAATCGAACGTCGAGGCGGAAAGCGCGAAAACACGCGATCTTGAGACTTCACTCGAGACCCGGCTAACGTTTGAAAGTTTGATAAAGAATCAGGCTTCGGTGCAGCGTCGACCGGTGCTGCCATGCCACTTCTTCTTCTGCTATGCCACTTGCCAGAGTGGCAACCGGCTTCTTATTCTTTTCTTATGACTGATATCGAGCGGCTAAGGAATTTTTATTAAGATTTAGAGCGCCGAGTTGTTTGGAATGGGTCAAAACTTGAATTCGGATAGATGACGCATTCCATCTCAGCTCTCAGTGGGCGGATAGAGCGTCTTCTCGACTGGAATATGTATGTAGATTAAAGATTGTTTCACTACGACTAATTTGGTGTAGATGAGTTGCTTCTACAGAAATAAAAGAATGAAGTAAGCAAGTTTGATGGTATCAACAACGCTTTTGCTGAAGCTTTTATAATCTTATCTTCTTAAATCACGAAATTTCGTATCCGGCTACTTCTATACAATCTCGAAATCTTAATTTGCTGCTATGTAAGTAAAGATGAAATTATAACTACTGTATGTATGTATCTTATCCGTTTCCGGATTGGCCCGGGCTACTTCTCAAGTATCCTAACAACTATTATAAAAGCAAGGTGTAATGAGTTTAAGCAAAAGACGACCAGTGTAGCTAAGACGACTTGCTTAATTCATTTAAATCAACTTTTTATAGCTTTCTTTAATTTAATTGCTTCTATGACCTTTCCGAGTATCTGAAGAAATTTTGTGCAAATGTGAGAAATGCACGCGGCGATTATCCAATCCAATTATTTATAATTATTATAATGTACATACATATGTATGTATGTGCATGCAGTGACTACCACAAAAACTCGACAAGATTTGTAAAATTTGAATAAGTAAAATACTGTGCTAATATCCGATCAGGAATCAGTAGAAACATATTTTACCAGGATAATGACCCTCAGCACACTCCCGTCATAGTGAGGGAATGGCTCTTGTACAATTTGCATTTGTCAGATTTTGAATAACAGAATTGGGTAATGAAGTCAGAGGACTAGAGATTAGAAATTTTGTTTAACAAACCGATTTCAATTAATTTAAAAATAACTACATATTATATGTATATGAGTCCCTCAGCAAACATAAATTTCTTCATGGCTTCAATTTGAAAGCTTTTTTGATTTGTGTATAAGCCGTCAGATCTTTGGTTTACACAAGAGTGAATGAATTAACACAAAAACATAAACCCATCGAAGAAATTTCAACGAATCCTTCATATTAAATATTTTTTACAAACTGTAAAAAAAATAAATTTATTTAAACCAGTTATAATCCCTGGGAGTTTAACTAGCACTTAACAACGTGCTAAAAAATTTAACTTAAAATTCCAATCCATGCGCTTAGCCTAAAGTGATTCCTCGTAGAAAACCTTGAAATCGCAAATTTTTTTTTATGAAATGAGGCTAAAACATAATGAAAAGAAAATTAGCGAAAAGCATAGTGATCAAAGGTCAATCGCAAACTTATGACGCTTTTGTATTTTTTTGTTTGTCTCCGCAAATAAACAAAAACAGATTCGACAAGAATTTGTTTTTAATTTTTATAATAGTCAATAAGTAACTTGAATCTCCTGACTGGGCTATTCAATTTCTTGCACATTTGCAAATTCCAATGTTGTGGTGAATAAATATTGCTTATTTAATTCATGTGTTAATTATTTTTAGAAATTGCTCGAAGTGAACTTTGAACTTGTTTATTTAAATAGCAACATTTTTATGGAGACTTCCATGTTATGTCATTACAAGTTTTTTATGTTAAATACATAAACTCTACATGGATATACTATTTCAAGATTTGAAGTAATTAGAACAGGTGCATAATCAAGGGGTGGAGGGATTTTAATGATTATTACTGAGTTATAATAGTATATAATAATCACATTCAATTTCGCTCCTTTTTTCCATTATTATATATTACAAAGTAATAAACAAAAAAGAAAATGAAATACCTAAACTATAATGCCGGAAAGAAAGTCCCAAATTTTTGTCGGCTTATGAAGCTTTAGAGTTATGTAGTTACAAATTTGTGAAGACATTCCATCTTCATTACAAGTTACACAAAATTGTTTGTACTCTACGGGCATTGCACTTAACTTTTTAAGGCACAAATACCTTCACCGACCATTCATAATTACTTCACGAGCATTGATTATCTTATCTGTATCAGTGGTGAAAGGTTTCCGGCATCTTCGAAATCACTTTAATTTCTCAACAATAGCAGTTAATCGTTTACATGACTATATAGCCCTCATATTTTCTTGTTAACAGATATTCACATTGACCAAATTAGCTTTGATTTTATCTCAATAAAATAAATTTTTAATGCTTCCAATTGACAATCGATAAATCCCTCAGCGGGAACTCCCATAAATTATTAAGATGTAACGGCTCGCTGTGATGCATAAACTTTTCAACTAGTTACCCACTAACTGGGCGAGTTGGCGAAGGCGAAGGTCTGTGCCATGGTTGAAAAAGAATTTAATTTGAGCTGAATGAGTCGTCGGTTATGCTTTTTATGGGAATTCTTACAAAGGACAGTTGTGAAGTTATTGTTAAATTGTTCCATTTAACCTTGCCCCGATTCTTTCCTTTCATACATCAAGTCAAAGTCAATGGCAGGTTATTTTGGAAAAGCAACAATGTAATATAATAATGTTTTTCATATTATGGCATTAAGCCCTGGTATTTTAAGATATTGTGAGGGTGTAATATCAAAAATACACAAAAATTCACATATAAGCTATAGGAACGTACCCATTTAGTTTTGTTTGAAGAGGCCTATTGCGTTATCTGTGTGATAACAAATTTGTTTGAGCTACTTTTCCCGCATCGCCACTACGCCGACCATTGAATACGACTATTGCAGACATTCAAATGTGATAATTTTGTAACTTAAAGCAATTAGTAACACTACGCTAATCGAATTTAATTTTAAAATCGTTCCTAGAAGATTCATGGAGTTATACCCATTTAAAATTTAGGAATAGCAATTTTCACTGATTGCAAGGTTGATTTACTTAAGATTTTACTTAGAGTTTCTAAAGAGCCAATTTACTTAATCTAAATCATTTAATTTCCTAATGGTTGACTCATTAAAAAAATAGTGATATATCAAACATTTTCTGAGCTGTCCTCATAAAAATAAAATACAAAAAATTTCGTCATCAATCCTTCTTAAAATTTCCTTGACAACTTGAGTCTTTCCTTAAAGAACTAATTAAGTCCTAATTAGCATAATGATCTTAAGCACAAATTGTGTAAAGCGAAGAAGCGACTCATTAAAATCCATTAGAGCTGAACAAAAATTTTCTAAAGGTACTTCGAAACGATAGAAGCAATAGAAGACCCTAAAAAACGTTATTAGGGCCATGTAGCGGACTCCACAGCAACAGGTCGGCTTCGGTAAAAGTAGAAAGAAAACATGGAAGAAGTCGCAGCTAGCTGACCGTTTCAAATTACAGATTCTTCGGTAAATTCCAATGGCACCGGCTGTAAATGAACACCGCTTTGAAAAATTTCTACACTAATTAACGTGTTGAATTTGAAAATGTTTAAGTTTTATTTTTCCAGAGTAAATTGCTTCAAATTCTTTACTTAAACCCAAAAATATGTAATAGTATTATTTATGGCATAATAGATAGCCTGATTACTAAAGACCTCCCAGGAGAGGTCTTAAATTATTTACGAGAACTGTTTGATAAATCAGAGACTAGTTAAAGAAGCAATTCGAATTACAATTCTATCAATGTAACAACTAAACGTAAACTTATCCAATTTTGAAATGTTTGTTAATTTAGAGAAAGAATTTGTACGAATTTTGGATAAAATTATTCATGTCCACCGCAAATATTTCAATGGTAGAAACCAATTGGTTTTTACTAAGAAAATAATCCAAGAAGGTGTTATGGATTCGAACTTTTCTTTAGAATACTGGGATATATTTAGGATTCTTTTGTAAATTGGACTTACATAATATAAGTACAGCCAGGTCTGTTTTTACAGGATTTTTTTTACACGTGCTGATTGATTTCACACTAAACAAAAATAATTTTATTTTTTATACGATTCTTTTTTACATGGGCGTAGCGTACGATAGATACGTATAAGAGACTCTAGAAAAAGAAAAAAATTTAATACAGAATTATAATATGTATTAATTTTCGAAACCACTTGTTAGTGACATGATATGAGCTCAATGGCGCCATAACTCTAAATTTTATTTTCAAAGATTTGTCCTCCGTCACCGGTGCCACTTTGTGTGTATATTTATGGGTTTTTTCAATTTCCTTAATGAGTAATTATGAGACTGAGGGAATTCCTTCGTCCCCCAAACTAATTTCATCTTCTTAAAAAAGCCGGAAAATAGAAACGAAAGAAAAAACCCACTTGTAAGACTATTTTTTAAGAGTGTGCCATCATTTTTCCACACCCAAAATTTATAAATAAACCGAATTTCAAGGCATATGTAAGCATAAAATGACCGATGCATTTCTCTGCCCTTTTCTAAAAGCCGAACTCTAAAAATAAAATCGTGCGTATCACATAGTTGGCATATTTTTAAGAGCAGCATATTTCCTTCGTCTGATGAAGACAATCACATCTCTGGGGATCTTCAGCTGCTCCCGTTGAGTTAACGAACTCAGCTGTAAATTGCAGTCCTCATCTCATCTTGGGGGATGCCGTGGAATTTCTTAACACACATTTCGTAGATGGATGGTGTCATGATTTATTGCAATATTTAACCTGTGGCACCGCAAATCAAATCAGCGTCAAATGTCTTGATAAAGTGGGTACCACGAGACAAAGTTGAAGACGTAATTCATATTTGTATAAAGTTCCGGCCCCTAATGGGGGTAAATCTAAGGAGGAATTCATCGACGCTCTTTTCTTGCCTGTTATGAAAGACGTACTGTAGGCAATTTAATTTAATCGAATTAAGCGCGATACAAGAAGTAAAAAAAACATTCATTTTTACAATGCTACTACACTTGGCTACGACTCAAATTTGTTTACAAGAAGAAACATTAATTTATCACGTTTTATAGAGCAATTTATTTATACCGAATTTTCTACGGCACGTACAATTATTAATTTAAATTTTAAAACACAGAATACTTTGTGATTTGATTATAAAAATTTTTTTTCTTCTAATTACAGGAGTTCTTACACCAATACAGAGTGATTTCCAAATAACAGACGAAAAGGGAGGACTTTTGCAAACAGTTTTTGTAATTTCTTACATGATATGTGCTCCTGTTTTTGGGTATTTTGGCGATAGATACTCCCGCCGATGGATTATGGCATGTGGGGTTTTTCTATGGAGTGCAACTACTTTAATTGGTTCATTTATGAACCATTTTGGATGGTTCATCACGTTCCGAGCATTGGTTGGCATCGGAGAAGCGTCCTATAGTACAATTGCTCCTACAATAATATCAGATCTTTTCGTCCACGATATTAGATCAAAAATGTTAGCGCTATTTTATTTCGCTATTCCAGTTGGATCTGGACTTGGGTAAGCTAAACAATTTTATATTATTAGAGATATGAAGATATTATCAGATGTCTATATATATTCTTCAACCAAATCGAAGTATTCGGATCCCTGAATTTTTGTCTAATTATCAAGGGAAATAACAGACATTTAAATTCTCAAACGTTTTAATCAAAAATTATTTAAACAAAATGTGGTAAAATCCAACTATGACTTAAGCTATTGTAAAAATTATGCATATAAAAATTATCTTTTAATGTCCCACAAGTAATGCTTAGAACGAAAAACGATCAGATAAGAACTAAAATACATAGTATAGTATAAATATTTACGTTTAAAAGACCTTAAATATTTTTTGGATTTACACTTTAATAAGCATTCGTTTGAGAACCTCTGTGCTCCCATTTCTTAAAGTCGAAACTCAACTTTCGTCCCTGAAATTCAGCCCCAATACTGAGGTTGTTCATTCAGTGGCTCGTTAGTTAATCGATAATTTCTTGCAAGAAGACATTAACGGAAAAATAGTAATTTTCCCGCTCGTGTAAACATGCTATAACACTGCAGGATTTCTCAATTATAGTTAATTACACACGCAAACTCTTCGAATGGCTTCGTGACAAATAAAATTCTACCATCGTAGACTGATTTTTTGACCTTTTTGTACATTTGATGTGGAATTTGGACAATTTAGCAAAGTGAGGAGAAAAGTTTAAATTTATTGAACGATTCTGGAATAGTATACTCATTCACAAATGCGTTTAAAATCTTCTCTATACAATAAATTAATTCATTTCGTTTTGGTTCATTTTAAAAGTTCTCTAATCAGACGTAGACGAACTAGATATTTCATGTTATATGTCGATAATTAGTATTCTTGGGGTGTATTATCCCCCATTAATAAGATAAAAAAGAAGAAATCTTGGATAAGCCCGAAGTCAAAGTTTGGCATCCATCCATTTAAATCTTCCTGCTTTAAAGTTAAGTAATGACGCGTTTAAAAGCTGGGAAGGTTAACACATTTAACCTCGTCATCGTAAAGTTAATTCCAAAAAAATTTCAAGTGTAATCAATAGGCCGCCCTCCTCCTCGCAACTCCCATTTCATGAATAATAAGAATAAGAAATTGCTGATGTATGGCTGTCTGATAATTTTTCATTTTCTTATAAATTTTTAGGTACATTGTCGGTTCGGAGACAGCTTATCTTGCAGGATCATGGCGATGGGCTCTCCGAGTGACACCCGCCCTTGGGGCCATTGCGGTCGTAATGATTTTGCTCATAAAAGAACCAAATAGAGGTCAAAGTGAGCAGTCGCATAATTTGGAGACGACATCATACAAAGAAGATTTGAAGGACTTAATTAAAAATCGGTCTTTCATGCTGTCTACCTGCGGATTCACCTGCGTTGCCTTCGTCGCTGGAGCTCTTGCATGGTGGGGCCCCAAATTTATTCATCTTGGGCTTAAAATGCAACCTGGCAACGAACATATTACACTAAATGAGTAAGTAAAATTTTGTAAGAAAAGAAAACCTCTTCTTACCTCCTTCTTTGTTTAAAAATATTCAACACGCAAGCGAGGTGGTTGCTAATAATTCGTGCACTTTCTGTGAAAAATTTATTCCGCGGAGTGCTTATATTATACGGCCTCCGGTTCTTTAGTTAATTTTCTTCATTTTTTACCAGTTTTATTCGTCGAAAATGAAATTTAAGCAGCATTCTCCGCTTTTTGTTGTTTACACCTGCAGCGTTTGAAAGAAAGACGATATTTATTTAAAAAATCAATGGAATATTTACTTCGAAGGAAATTTTGAAGACAACTACAATTTAAGTAGCAATTCACATAATATTTTTTTCAGTTCATTATTTTTTATCTGAGGAAGATTCACAAGGAAATTTGTCTGATAAAGTTAATTCTAATTCTTAAAAACGAGTTCTTATTTAATAAGTAGGTATTATAGTATAAATAATTTAATCCGTCAAAGTTTTGGTTTCACCTCGCTTGTGTTGTTTGCATATTCGTAAGTAGGAATTAATAAAATTATCGATTTTGAAAAGGGTTTCCTACAAGTTTGGAATAGTGGCCATGATGTCAGGGCTAATTGGAGTGCCCTTAGGATCATTTATGGCTCAAATTTTAAGACCAAGAATTCAAAACGTGGATCCTTTGGTTTGTGCTTGGGGTCTCTTGGTCTCGTCGCCACTTGTGTATGTGTCGTTGATACTCCCCAAAGTCAGTGCGCCTCTGT
The DNA here is from genome assembly GCA_933228815.1 of Machimus atricapillus. NCBI lineage: Eukaryota > Metazoa > Arthropoda > Insecta > Diptera > Asilidae > Machimus > Machimus atricapillus. Next base: position 28,179,618 of record OW121786.1, on the reverse strand, counting down.
GCTTTATGTTCATCTTTTTTGCAGAACTAGCACTGAACTTAACTTGGTCAATCGTCGCAGACATCCTTTTGGTAAGAAATTCTTCATTTAAAAAGCAGAACGAAACAGAAAGGAATGGTGCTGCTTGCAACAAAATCTACACTACAAATATTAAATTTTGGAGTTTACCTAAAACTTTTTATGTTACACTATCTCACTAAATGTTGAAATTTTTTTGTATTTTTAGAGTGTCCTTCACATTCGGTGCTCTTACAATGGTGGCTGGTTTAATGGGAGTCGTGATGGGATCCTTCTTGTCGCAATCGCTAATCAAAAGATTCCCAACGATTGATCCCCTGCTCTGTGCGGGGGGGCTACTCATCAGTGTGCCACTTTTAGCTGGCGCAATGATTGTAGTCTCTAAGAATAGCGCTGCCGCGTACATCTTGGTTTTCTTAGGCCAACTAGCTTTAAATATCAATTGGGCAATTGTTGCGGACATATTATTGGTAAGGACTAAGATGTTTGTTTTGTGTATTACTTTGTGTTCTATTTTCTTGCTGAAATTTTCTAAAAAAAAAACAACAAAAAATATCGCGAAACGAAAGCTCCTAAATGTGGTGCGTGCGTTATACAGCTGAAACAAGGTGATGGTGCATTTTGTTATTATTTTTGTTCATACACTATTTATTTATGTTGTCTAATTCTTCTGTAAATTAAAATGCTTTCTGATTAATTAACTGCCCTTTCAGCTTCAGGCACTTTCTACTACGCTAAATTTATTTATTTCTTCCTTATAATTTATACATGCTAATCATTGCATTCCCAAAATTTTGCAATAACAAGGAAACAATGAAAATGTATTGTTTGCATCTTTTGTAAATTTTAAATGCTTAATGTGATTTGGACAGCATTTTTAAAATTTTTCATTATATATATTTTATTTAGCACGCTTGTGCCTCTTTCATAACTTGTAATTTAAATACCATTTTCAAAAAGAGCATAATCAATTCATTAATTTGCATTTAAAGCAATCACCTGGTGTCAACTGGTTTCGCAGCACTAAATTTATTTTTAAATGCGCGCGAATTGCCCAGTCGAATATTTGAAGCTCTTTTTAAAAATCCCGCGCTCCTTGCCACCTGTCGCCATTGGCACCTATAGCTAACAGCTGGCGCCATCTGCCTGTCATTGTTTCTGGCGAGCACTTTGCTCCAGCCGGTGTTCTCCTCTCATTAGCAAGCAGCACCATCTCGACTGAGCTTTCGTTTCGCTTTAAAGTGACCTAATTGTGCTTTGTTTACATTTATTTTGTTTTTTTCAGTACGTCGTCGTCCCCACGCGGAGGTCGACGGCCGAAGCTTTCCAGATTTTAATCTCGCACGCTTTCGGAGACGCCGGCAGTCCGTTCCTAGTCGGAGTGGTGAGTAAATGAGCCTAAATTTATGCAATCTCTTTATGTATTGAATTTAAAATTAGCGAAATTCTATTTTTAATCGTTTTACGTAAAGTAAACACTCCGTGCAGATGTTTTTTATTGCATTCATCGTAAACAAACTTGACTGTGACTATATTTAATTCTTTTGCATGCGATGGTTTGGTTTGTATATCAATATTCCTCAAAAAGTCTAAAAAATGCATGCGTTTTTAGCAACAAAAAGAATATATTTTTAAAGTTTTGAGCACTTCTGTAGTTGAGGAGTGATTTTTCAAAAGGACTTATTTACATGTTTAACAAATGTTCAGTAATGAGGAAAAACGTATAAGAGCTCTTTACAGTAACTTTTTTTTTTAAATATATATAGTGTTATAGTGTGTTGATCTAATGTTCTAATACGCTTAAATATTTTATTGTAACATATTTGTATTAATTAACAAAAATAAAATAACATTTGGAAATAAGCCCTTTTGGTGTAAACTACAGGAAATAAGTCTTTTTGTAATGAAACAGTTGGAAATATGCCCTTTTGTTGTAAAATTTTATTATTATACCACAGATTATACTCTGAAGTCAGTGCACTCAAGTTCGTTACAATCGTTACAAAAATAGTATAAATAAAGGTTTCTTTAGCGACTATAGAAAAAAGGTTTTTTTTTTTTTGAAATTCTAAAAATGTCTGACCATAACCTGCCATAACACAGCAATTAAAGTGGAAATATGTCGTTTTGTATGACACTACGTTTTTTGATCACAAGTTTCTCTTGGAAATCTATGTCTGTTTCGTAATATTTTTTCACTAAAAGATGCATTTCAGCATGATAAAGGTGATAGCATTCTTAGGTCGTTCAAGGTCAAATGTGTAAATAAGTCCTTTTGATAAATTACTCCTCAGTTGTTCTATTGAAGAAATTTGTTTAGCTCTAAAACTATTAAACTACTATTTGAGAAATATACTGCTTTACATCCTTCATGGAGTATTTTCTCAGTTTGCGACTTCAAAAAAAAGAGTCTGAATAGACAGAATAATTTTATAGATAAATCGTCAAGAATTGCATATTAGATGTCTACATATAAAAAAATATTCCAGAGTCGAGTTGGGACATATTAACACATATCGTGTTAATGCGAATTGGCATAATTTACACTTTTAAATTTCCGTTTTTAAATGCTAAAATACAAAAGCAAAGAACATCTGTTTTAAGTAGGTAACGGCGTCCCAAAAAAAATTGTTACTTTACTTAATCCGCCACTGTCTCCAGTAGAGTAACAGCAACAGTAACTCCAGCTTTAACCAGATTCAGAAATTTATGATTGTTAACAAATATATTGCATTTAAAAGTAATTCAATACTTAAAGTCGATGTTTAGTAAATAAAAAATTTTGCATAAAAGCTAATTTAGTAGAATTCATAAAAAAAATTTTGTAAAAACCTATTAATGATATTTTTTCTCCCCATTGCACAGATATCTGAAGCCATAAAAGCTGTATTAAGAAATTTGCCCGAAGTTTCAACAGAAAAAGTAACAGACGGACTCCAGAGTTTAGCGCTGACAGTGAACGCAACTTTGTCTGGAAATGAAGGCGGAGAAATGCAAGAGGTTTGTACACGAAAAATACGTTTTTTAAACTGGTATATAATTAAATTTATTTGCAGGACACAAACAGAGTGAAGTTCCAAGCACTGCAGTACGCTCTCTTCTCAACGAGTTTTGTCGAAGTTATCGGAGGTGTCTTCTTCCTCCTAACTGCAATTTACATTTTAAAGGACAAAAGTAGAGCGGCCCAAACTGTGAAAGGTAAAAGGACACTTATCAATTTACTTCAATCTATTAGAGTAGGATCATACAGCCATTAAACATAATTTTTATTTATTTTTTTTTCATCGTCCCTCATTTAGAAAATAGTAACAATGTTAACGAAGACTGCACAGTGTCTGTGTCTTCATTTCAAATTATGCTTCATCCGTGTTCTTAATGTAGCACCGCAAGGGGCTCAATGTGCGAACACTAAAAGGAGTCATTTACTGTCTGTAGGTTGGTTAAAATTAATTTGCCTTTTGTGTCGACCTATTTAGTGTTATGCATGCACGAAGGCGGAATTGTTTAGTTTGTTTTACCCCCTGTGTAACTTGACAAAATCTTCCTTATGTAATATTCACGAACTTTCAAAATGTTCTCTTGTTATGCTCACTTCTGTTTGATGTCTTGTGACCTATATTTGTTTGGATCACTTGGTAAATTTTCATTTTGTGGAATGATATTTTTTTAATTTTACAGATGCACAAGAAGCTGAAGTCAATAACACATACGCAGACACGAATGCAATCGCGTGAACTGTTGTCACAATTCCAGGAAAGCCCATCCAAACCTCGGGGCGTAACGCCCCACACATCGCTAATAAGCATTGTTACTTGTTTTAAGTAATTCAAATCTGTAAATATTTATTGCATTCTTCCAGTTTAGTAGTAATTTATAAAACTAGGGCTAATTAAGTTGTACTGAATTTTTTTTTTAGATAGAGAGCAAATCTAGGTATTAGGCAATTCGTATTCCACGGGTAGGGGCTCCTAGAGTCCCATTTAAACGGTCCTTCTTAGGGTTAATAATAAGTTCCTGGCTGTTAACCTTTATTAGACATAATCAATATGAATACCATGAATAAGGAGGTTCCGACGCTGAAAATTATGTTTATAATAAAACGTCTAAGTTCCGAATAGGAAGTAAACCCGATGATTCGGTTCAAGCATTGGACTCCGAGGTGGGGCCGCTGCGTTTCGCCTTGAAATAAAAGACTGCCGCAAAATTTTAAGGGATTTTCTTTTTCTTTTCTTTTTTATATAAAGTTTAAAAGTACGATTAAACTCTCGGGTGCACAAGAAATCTTTTAAATTTTCATTGTTTTCGGAGTTTTCTCAAAAAGTGTAATATTATATTATTATTTCGAATGGTTCCCTGACTATGTAAATATTTATTATTTTTAGTTTTAGGCAAATAAAACATTTTTGCAAGTATGTATATGTATAATTTAGTCAGTAAAACCAACAAATAAAATATTATAACTAAAAATACTCGCAATTTGTTTTATTATTTTGAACATCAAGTAGATTTATTATGTCGAAAACAACGAGATAAGTGTTTAAAAAACAATTTAAGATTGACTGCGTTTTAAAAGGTGTTTTCTTTGTCTAAATAAAAACATTACGTAAGTCGGCCATAAAGTGGTGAGACATCCTAAAAGTTATTGTTTCGAAGAAATTGTTTTTAAAGTTTTACTTTTAATGTTTTATTGTCACTGACCACTAGTTAAGCGCCAATATTTTTGTTAATTCCTCGAAACCTAAGAATTTCTTGAAACCAAATGTTCCTGAAAAAAATACAAAAAATAGAAGTAAACAATTTGAATTAAAAAATCACGCTGGAAAGTTCCCCTGCTGTGTACCTTTAATCTTTACTTTCATCACATAAAATAATAATCAAAAGGTCAGACAAAATTGAACTTATTATAGATGTTTAACGAATTGGTTTACTTTACTGATAACATTTTTCTTTTAATTTCTCTTATTTTAATAGCAACTTTCATACAATTCGTGCTATAATTAGGAAAACAGAAGCTTCCCCGCAAAAAGGGAAAAAATTAAGAATTGACGGGGAATAATATTCTCAATTAAGTTGGAAATGCTTTTTAACAAATCAAAATAGAATTCTTGAGAAATAATTTATTTCAATTATTTCATTGATTAATGCCTCGACTTAATAACAAACAATTATAATAAACTAGTAATCTTTCAAATTTATTTAGTGGGAAACGCTACACTTGATATTCCGACATTCAGTATAGGTATTAAATAATATTTAAAATACTGCTTCACAATAAATAATAAAACAAAACGACTAAATAAAGACTTTGAACACGTCCCCTTTCCCTTAGAATTAGACGCCATTTAAGCGACCATTTATAATTAAACTTATATAAGCTATAACTAGAATTTCTATTTTAAAATCAAACTTCTTAAAACGTTGTCAATATTAGATACTGCATTACATTTTTTCCGAACCGAGTTTAATAATTTCTAATTTATATTTGATTTCAGCTTTGGCAGCCAATGTAGTGTTATATGATTAAAAATCCCCCGAACTGATTTGTTTACAGAAATGTAAAGATCAGTAATGAAAATAAAACGTGTTTGGAAGACTGAAAACAATACAAGTTCTGATATATCAATTCTACGAAATTCAAGTATTTCTTCTGCAAAAACATTGTTTAATCTTTTACAGCAAAAATCGTAAGTTTTGAAGCTCCCCGTCCTGAGAATGTTGCAAATATGTAAGTACGCATGATTTTTTTCAAATTATACATTTTTATGTTGCTAATCATTTTCTCTGAATACTCAACTATAAAAACACTTTACAGCTTACAGATTCTTCTGGTTAAGCACATCCGCATTTTCACACGATTTTAATTAGTTAAATGGTATTTTGCATCCTTTCTAATTACTTTAAACAAAAGTTCTACAGATCATAAAGCCATTGGAAAGTTAAACGTACGTTTTTTTTCAATAGTCTCATTTTATAGAATTTAAGAAATGCTATTTAAAATATTTTTAAAAATATCCTTGTTCACATTCCTCTCGTTAGTATTAATATCACTTCGACTTCGAAAAATCAATCCTTAAGTATTTGAATTTTATAACTTTTACTTCCGCTCCTAATAATAATATTATGCACAAATTCAACTCATTTTACTAAATGTTTTGTAGACGAATTTTTAAGATGTTGCATTATTCATATTAAAGTGAAATATGTTGTTGCAAAATTAAAACGTGCTGTATGAATTTTTAATTTGAAAGACGTTAATTGACCTCCGTGACCAGAAAGTGTTAACTAGGTATTTAAGTTTAATCGATTATAAAATGTAAATATATTTAGTTTTTCATAACGATCAAAACTGTTCCAGAAGATGATTCAGCTCATAAAAACTATGCTAATATGCTTTCAAAAGTACATAAATGACCTCCAAGTGTGCAGGGAAATTTAAGAAGAGTCCACAAGTCCAAAACGAATTTTACGTCACTAATTGTAAGTGTGAATTTTTATTCCCGCGCTCCAAGATTTCCCAAGCAATGGTGACAGAATAATTACGTACGTATGACAAATTAGTTTCATTCATTAGACACGCGTAAAAACCCAGCAAATACGCAAAGTCACGAATTGATGAGCAGATAAGCTTCCAAATAAGGCGTAAATTATTCTTCGACACCTTCAATTCCGCCGTTTACCGAATTCTGAAGAAAGCCACATCTCGCGTGTCTTTGATTTAATGACTAATTTTAAGGAGCCGGCTGCGTCTTATGTTTAATTAGTAAATATATAATTAAATTTTTAATAAAGGTATGCCTTACCAGTTCCATTGTAAGAAAATGAAACGTAAATAAGAAGAAATACAGTCTTTAAAAATAAATAATAAATGTAACCAGGTAACGAAAAGTTCATTTTTCGACCTTAACTAAAGGGAAATGGCTTCTAACAATAGCATTGTTAAACAAAATACCTGGCTAAAAATAAACCACAGCGGGAGAGAATTAAGAAGGTAAAGGAAATACCCCACGATTGTAAACAAACTTCAATATGACTTTCATTTCTTAACTCCTCAGAGCAAAGCTTGTTTGGTTTTTTTTTTTATGTATGAGATGAGGCTAAAACAGGTCTCGCGGTTCAGCCAGCCGCGCAGGTACAGTTAAAATGAGGTCTAAATAAAACTCTTTGGCTAAAGCTAATCAGATATTTCTGGGTTTTTTTCATAAATAAGTCTCACACCGAGTTGTCATTGCGGTTGGTCAGTTCCATTATTATTAATTATCAAGTGCAAGGTCACAAATGCATTCAATGAAAAACTCATGAACTTTTTAACATATAATATTATGTTAATTAGATCGCATATTGTTCAGTGATCACATCAAATCAAATGCGTTTGGTCGTTTATTGACGCTACTACCTATGACTAAACTTTTTGTTTTTGTCGTTAATTATACCCAAGTTACCTACAATACAAGAAAATTGGTAATCACCGATTATTGGGATAATGATGCAAATCGAAATGCTGAGACATGGGAAAACGAAAGCGCCTGCATCGGTGGGTGGTTGACGCCACAAAGTTCTGCATGTCACTCTTAAGTCTTAATGCTAATCTAAAAAAACCGGTCTGAGTGTGAATGACTCAAATTATAATAAAGTCGTTAATTTTTTATCCAATTCTAAAATGCATTGTCTTTTAATAAGTTCTCAGATTTCCGTATTTGGGGAAAAACAATTCTCAAAAAATATTAAATATTAATGAGGTTATCGCGGATCTAGAAATCAAATTCTAATTTGAAAAATATTATTAGTAATTCTAGTAAAAGCGTAATATTTTCGCATCGTCATTCTTTCATTCATATAGTTGAAAATATCCCAAAACATTTTAAATTCCATAATCAAAATTATTGTGATTTCGTCGCATGTTTAATGAATATCCGTGATTTATTTGTAGAATTTACATTTAGTAGTTAATTATAAGGAATTAATTATTTTTTATCAAGCAAATTCTAAACAAAAAACCACTGGAGTGTAAACTTTGTTTAAAAGTTTAAAAAAAAAAGAAAAACAATGTAACCAGGAAGAAGAATTTTTGGAAATATCAAGGATAAACATCAAATTAACTATTTGTAGAACAGTTCATCGGCAACCCTGACCTAGGTAAACAAGAGACCTTGGGCCAAGTATAATTATATCAAATTTTGACAGGTATACATAATTACACAAACTTCTTTTTAATTAATAATAAAAGCTCAAAATAGATAATCACTTTATATTCTCAAAAAACTTCTTAATTCAAGGTGTTTTGAGGAAAAAACTGATCTATTTCCTCTGCGCTAACTTAATTATTTGAGGCTGTGGATATAAATAGAAAAGTTAATTAATTACATCGCAGTAGGAGTTCTCTTTTTTAAAATGATATTTCCCGGGTGTAATTGATAGCTACCTCTAATTAATCTAATTTAAAATTCTATGTACTGCGTAGATGCCTAATTTTATAGTTTTTAGAGAATGTACACCGAGAATTCCTAAATTTTAATTAGAATCAGAGTTCTTTACAGTTTGGAATTTAATTGGATAGTGTTAAAAAAATTATCCATTTATTTGAGTTACAATTTAAATTGAAAGGTGATTTAAGCATATGGGTAAAAAAATAAAACCCTTACTAAATCGACTATTTAAAAATAAAATATAATTAAGGCCGATTAGTAATACCGAAGATCCAAAACCGGGTACATTAAAAATTTAAGAAATTAAGAAATTGAATAATAAATGAAATCCCCGTGGATTAAAAGGAATTATCTTATTTACATAAAAAACTATATCTCTGGGGAATGACAAAATTTTAGTTGTCATTTTAAAGTTTATCAATTAAATAATGAATTTATAGGTTTCAACTCGTTTTATAATCATTGAACTCTTTAAAACATTTCTTCATGAATAACATTGGGGGGAACTACCTGCTAAAGGAGACATTTTTTTATACCTTTATTGATGAAAACATTTTAAAACGGACGATTTTTTAAAGTGAAAATAAATGTTTTCAAGTTTTATTTGATTAGGTACTTGAGTCCATATTTTTCGTCGAAAGTTATTCAATAAATAAAAAAAGAAAAGCACTTAGTTTAGAAGACAATTAAATTAAGTTCACATTTAATTGAGAGCAAAGCACTGAGTAATTTATTTATCAAAGACTTACAATATTTTTTCAATAAACTAAAAAGGAACCTTGTGACGATGACTAACATAACTTTGAACTATTTTTAGACCAATTGATTTCAAGTAAATATAATAAAATATTAGTTCTTCTATGCTACAATATTTCTGGTTTTATAGTTGAAATACATATGTATAGTCTAGTGAGATAGTTTTACTATAACTCTTTTAATTATAATTTTCAAAAAGCTAAACGTATTTTAACCACATATGGTATGCATTTTAAAATCCTTAAAGTTTCAATGTAAAAAATGTCGGTCTCTATTATGTATATGAAAAGAAATTTGAAGAATCAAGATATGTAACTCTGTATCATAATTTTAGATTAAAAATTATTCTTTATCTTTTAATTAATTAATATCTAGGAAAGGAAATATGTAACTATTTCGAACCAAGAATCGTTGACTATGCAAAGGTATAAAAGTGCATATCTCCTATGTATGTATCTAATACATAAATCAAAAAGATTAATTAGGGAAGCAATGATTTGCTGTCAATTAAATTGTTCTTGAATGGTAAAGTTTTCTTCTATTAAATTTATGAACGTAATGAACTTACGAATCGGCAATCTTAAAACTTGTTGCCATGTTCAACTTAGCTTTTATATCAGACAGAACGTCGGCGAAAATAAACTATTCTTAACTTAACATGGTTACCTCGAGACAAGTTTCGCAAAACCACAAATTACTATTCAAAAAGCCACTTCTGAGAACCAATTACGTTTTGCCATACCAAAGGTTAATATTTGATATGCGAATAAAATAAAATGATCATCGCAATTACTGCCTAGAACATTTAAAAAAGTTGTCAAGACATGAATTATGAAGAGTTTCTCATATACGAGTAACAGATAAGAACTCAATTATCGTTATTTTGCGTCGTTTTTACAAATATCTAATTAATCTTAATTTTATCTTTTAAATACCTACTGTTTAATTTTTTACTTTCTTATGTCTTCGCTAGATGAAAGGGATTCTCGATTAGTTAAACACATTTATGTCGACTAATGAGTTAAGCTATTAACAAAATCATTTTATTCAGAAAAAATTGTAATAATAAATTCAAGAAATAGTCATAAAATGAGGGAATAATCTTAATACCAAATGACTTCAAAGTCGTAGTTAAAACCTGGATTGGACGTAGGACGTTTAAAGGTTAACTTTCTGATATAAAAATAACCTCATGATGTTCAAGCAAGCTAAAAAAAAATTAATCGGCAATTACCCAAATTTGATGAGAAGAAAGGGGAAACAGATTTTTTTTGAAGCATAATGAAAATAAATGTTTGAGAACTGCGCCTTGACAAAAAATGCGATCTTCGTTTTACATGTAGAAAGGTTAAAATAATATGATTAATTAAAAGATAGATTATTTATGTTGTCATGGTTTATATTGATCATAAATAACACTTATACATTAGAGTGGTCTTACTATCTATAATACAGCCATAGTTAACAGTTTAACCATTTAGAAATAATAAAAAAAATATGAGTCGATCACTGCAGGTTGGAGATCACTTTCTTCCCAAAAACGACGATCGAGATGCAAGTGGATTGGAGTTGCCCTGAACTGGGTTATTCTTGTGAGCCTCTATGGCTTGGTAGTTAAGAAGCCAGAAAGGTTGTTGCTCCTGGGGCCGACTTTGCAAGATGTGGACCGCCTGGGCGTCTCCGAGGGCGTCGTAGGGCAGACGTTCAGAAGTTGTTATGGATGCAAATGCTGGAGGTGGTGTTCCACCTGGACGAGCAACAATAGGTCCATTGTTTACTATGCCTTCAACGACTGGGACCCCACCAGCTGGAGGTCTCTGAGTTCCTTCGATCCCAAATCTGTTGCTAATTTCGTTGTTCTCAATACTGTTTGCACTTGGTGGTGGTCTGGATACAAATTTATCCCTATATCCTGCAGGTCGACTTCCGGCATAGGGAGACCTTTGTGAAGCAACGAACTGTTGGCAGGAAACCAGAACAAGAAACACAGCGATGAATTTAACTGCAACCTAAAATATTCCAATAATAAAAAATATTCACAAAAATATTTCACTAAAGTACACACCATTTTCACTTAGTTTAAATATCACTCTTCTTTGTCGTATTTCAAAAGTAGCACAATATTTTCGCAAGAACCGTCTTGGATATCTTTAACTCGGATGTCGGAAGCTGACTGACTTCTGAGATGCTTCGAGGTGTTTATATATTACTTACAAATCGCCGCTCGCCGGCTAATCTGAGCTTGAATCTCGTTTCAGAGGAACTCGAAAAGACTTTTAAACTGCACCCGTCGTATCGAAGTTTTTTTAACGGCGATGGACTTCCCTCTTTTGACGTAGTCTTAAAGCGGGAGAAGTCTTTCGCGTCGTATTTTCACAGTGCAAAATATCTTAAAACTTCTCCTCTGTCTCTCTTCAGTTGAACTCAGACTTGGTGCGCGTCTTCATCGAGCTTAAAAAAAATGAATCATCATCTTGCGGTTGGGATTTCCAATTCAGCCTGAATTTAATTGGTCAGTGTTGGTGCTCCTTATACTCTATGCCTATGCCACACTATGAAATGGTTGTAAATCTGAATTTGTTCAAAAAAGGGTAAAAAGTGATTGTTACTTTCTTATCGCATCTAATTTTGGTAGAATTGCAAATAAATTAACATTTTAGTTCCAAAGAAAATTAAGGCTTTGTAGGAATTCCCTGGGAAATCTTCATTCATAATACATATGAAATTAATTTAGTAGAAGATCAATTTATAGAAAAGCGTGCACTATGCAGGGCAACTTGATCTTTCAAGGTCAGTAAAAGATAACTAGACATCTGCAAGGCCGAGAAAAAAAATAATGCTCTGAGGTCGCAAAATGTTGCAGAAAAGTAGGTAGCAAGTTTTACGTATTTTGACATGAAACCAGTTATAAAAAGAAATATTATTGTAAACTTAATTTTAACTCGAGATAGTTCTGTTCTGGAATTTAGTTTTATTGTAGCTAGCTCGCAAACTAAAGCACTATTTCAACTTTGTTGTATAATAAGAATGAGAATTATTAAACTGGTTAATTTACAAGATGTTAGCATCTCTATCTAGAGGAAAATACGTACAATTTTAATTTGTATTATAATAATTGTCTTTACCTTTGAAGTAAATTTGAAAAAAGTTGTGACGACTATTAAGGGTTATTTTAATCTGTTAAGTGTAGCGCATAAAAATGCAAATTGAGTATATTCGAATAACAAGATAATAAATTTATTTATCCCTTGTCTTATGCATATTTCATACTGACGTAAAAATGACTTCATACTAAGGTGTGGTGTGGTTTGCATTAACAAAATTAAGAAAACGTTTTTTTCCCGAAATATATAATATAAATTTACTTTCTTTTATTAATTTAATTATATCTACTTAATTAAATCAAAAGCGGTATGAGCTTATAAATAATTTAAAAGCTAATTGTGTAAATTAGGAATTAGTAAATTTGTATATAACTTTTTTATAAGACTTGTAGCGTATTTTGAGAATAATTTCTAAATATTTTTATACAAACAATAGTTCGATAACAACCTTATATGCAAATTTGCAATTCACGCAGAAAATGAGACTCGCATCCGATTAAGGTTCGAAGCGTGAGAAATTTTACAAAGTGCTAAGGATTTGAAAATTAACTATGACTACTTCGTTTAACTTTGTAGTTTTTAAAGGTATTTCAAAAATGTTCTAATGCTTTACATTTAAAATTCTTAGCACTATAATTGAGACCTGCTAAAATATAAATTTGGATACATATAGCAACATAATAGATACTAATTAAATCAATCTAGTATCGCCCCATATAAGTTTCATGATTCAAAAGATCATGATTTTTTGGTTTTTTATTAAATATTAATTCCATTAAAGATAATCCTGATTCCTGACTTAAAGATTACTTCATGGGAAAAAAAACAAATCGTAAAGTATGAAGTCATAGCGAAGCTTTTCCCTTTCCTCATAATAATAATTCTGGGAATATGTACAAATATTTTAATAAAAAACTTAATGTAACACAAAAAGACCAGTTAAATTAAAGATTGAAAAAGAGTAGAGATGTAAATTAATCGAAATCAATACATTCTTATACTAATCATTCCTTTTATTATTATTATCTAGTCTTAGACTTAGCATTAGTCAAGCACATGAAACATTATTAAAACATTAGATATTTGATTCTATTTTTGTGAACGAACAAAAATAATAAACTTTTCGACTCTATATTATTCCACCGAATATCATTTAAAGACAATTTCAAGGTTACGACGCAATCATTATGTGAAGCCGAACAATCATCCTGACCGCAATCTTACAGCAAAAATATTCTTAATTTCCAATTCTAACTTATTTTTTGTTGCAACATTAAAATGCTTTTTTTCCACTCTGCAAGGAGCTGTTTACTATTTTAAGGCATGAAAACATATTTTGCTCATGATAATTTAAATAACCGATGAAACCTTGGGATATATGATTTATGTTTGGATATGAGTAATTCGAAGTTTCACAATTGGTAGATATTTTCATATAAAAATTGATTACAAAAAGTTAACACAGAAAGACATTATCTATTATACAAAAATTCTGAAAAAAGAATAATAAAAAAGGAGCTCGAAAACTTTTAATGTTCAATCGAAATTTTTTAAATAACGAAGCATCAGTCGTACTCAGATTGTGAGGTAAATTATTTTTTATATCGCTGATCCATTTTCGCTAAGCTTTTAATTCAAATACATATATGTATGTAAAAACAAAAAATTATGGTTTTGCTCCGCGAAAACGTAGACAAAGTCCAATAACAAAAATTTCACATTCAGACAGCTTATTTTAGAAGATTCGATTATTATTTATGTAAATTGTTATAGGGAAGTGCAGAGAAAGAGGTAATAAGTTGTTATTAATTTCAAATAAAAAAATATGTTATATGATATATTATGCGTTTTATTCAAATGTCTGTCAAGGTTAAAAATTTAACGGCAGTTGCAGACCTTGTGGTCGTCACACCATCCGCCACTCTTGCCAAGGGTGTAGCAGTGAAGAACGCAAAGTTTCTCATTTCCGAACAAATCGCAAGTGACACGGGGATCAATTTCGAAATCGTCTGAAATTTAACACTTTTATTAAAATTTACTAATTTTTTGAAAATAAAAAATTCGACTTACCTTCCTCAGTCAAGACTGGGGAAGCAGATACGGCTGCGATGATAACAGCGATGAGCAAGAAGACGTTGAAGAAACGCATTTTGATTGATTTGCACGGTATTGATTTCAAAACTGTACTACACTTTGACTTCTTAATTCTTTGCGTTTTTATACGATTTGCGCAATAATAGAGATCATATCAGATAATCAATAATTTTTAATGTCAATTCTTCTAATCAAATTGGAATCATACTTGCGAAGATATCTGTTATCAATAATCTTCTCACAATAAAAAGTTCCCCTTAGCAAGTTAATATTGAAAAAGGTGATCTAGAACAGATAAAATCCGCAAGCCTGAATGCTTTTATTATCTACCACCTTGTAATTGTTTGTAAACGTCTTCGCGAAAAATAATACATAATGAGTATATGTTTTTCCCCATTAAATTTTAGTAAAGTATGTATGTTTATTTTTAAAGGATATTATATGTGTAGCTAAAATATGATCACAAATAGAGCAATTTGTATACCAGTAACTTATCTAAAGTTATTGATCAAGAATTGATATCTTAATATATTACAGGTATTTCCTTTTCCTAATTAGGTACGACATAAGGTCATTATCTTGTTTTCTATGGGTTTTTAGATACAAGTTTTCTGTAAAAGTTCAAGCAACTCCTCACGATTTTTCGTTAGCATAGGCATCAGTTAAAATCTTTATAGAAAACATATCAAATTGGATATGGTATTTGGAAAGAAGAATGATTATGGTAATTTAACTATGATAAAAGAATATAAAACGCTTAAAAATAATAAGAGGAAGTATGTGAGCTTATTTAAATAAAAATAAACTGGTTTATTTATATACGCAACAGAAATCTCTTGACCTAGATGGAGTTAAAAATATTTGCCATTACGATTTGGGACTACCTTTTTTTTGGATACCCCCACAATCTTCCAAATATTTTAATTAGAGTAATTCAATGATGCATTTAATTTAAGAGTTAACTAAAGAAGCAAAACAATTTACATATGAAGAGCTAGAAAATTTAATGGATATGTACCTAAATAAACTAAGATAAGAAAAGTCCAAATTAATCAATCAATTTCTGTTTGGTATTCTATAATCACGAAATGCATAATACATTCAGAACCACTTAAATGTTTTCATAATTGCTTTAAATTGAAAAAGTTTACTTTTTTTAGTTGATGTCAGCTTTGTATATAATTAGAAATCAAGGATATCTAGGTAGTATTACCACAAGATCTTGTTTTGCTTAAAATCGCTTTTATCTTAAATAAATTCTTATATAAGAGGTTAATGTGGTTGTTTAATTATTCCAATTTTAATAATAGGTATTTCGAGGAAGATGCTGTAATTATCTATTCTTATAAATTAACGATTTAATTTTCTCAAATGAAAAATAACATTAATTTGTAGGTATACTTTAAGCTGAAAATGAGCAGTTTGTACCTATGTCATTACTTTTTACGTTTTTATCATAGTAGCAGTCTTACCGAATATAATCGTAATTATATACCTATGTATATGTATTTTATCAGAGACTTTTGAAAACTACTAACACAAACTAATTTTTCATAAATCTTTTAATGTACAAATAACAATATCTATCTTTACATGCTAAATGATATCAAGTTTCTAAGCTGAAATGCCCAAATAAAAAACTAAAATTTTTATGAATACAAGAAAAATGTTCAAGGTAAAGTCTTTCTAAGAGGCTCTTAATTTGAAGTATAACCTATATTTATTGATGAATTTTAAGGGGTTTGACTTATTTATATTTAGAACGTCAACCCAACGAAGAAGACAATTTTAACGTCATAAAAATTAAATTAAAGATAGGTATTAGTGACATAGCCATAGGCATATTTTACGACTTGTAACTTTCAACTTTCATAGCGCTATATTTTTTGATAAAAAGTATGATAGCACTCATTAAATGATAATGATAAAATTCAATGAAATGCGAGTACATACTTCAGTTTATTGTTTTTTAAACTAAGATAAGTTTGTGGTGATTTATACTCGAGTGAGAAAACAAAAAATTACTATAAGTGTAACTAAACTAAAACATGGGGATATACCATATTCTTTATAAGAAAAAATATCAATATTTCCAAATTGCAATAATTGTATACTAGTTACATTTTATGTAAACATATATAAATTATCTAGCAAATCAATTCAATAATATTGAAATGTAAATAATTTTATAACCCCATTCAGCCATAGCACAATTTACGAATCGCCGCAATTTAAAATTTCAATTAAAATATTGAGTCTGACATGATCCCAAAGATTATCATAATTATTTGCTTGATAAGCCCCCATAAAAATAAGTGAAAACAACAAGCATTTGGATTAAAAGATGGCATTTCTTTTACAATTGATTATAAATCAATAAAATTTTTAATCATCCAAATAACAATGAATATTCTTATTTTATTTTTATTTTGCATTTTTAACTTTTCGTCACCGATCTCCGATTTCGACTGATTAACTTATCATTTTGATAAAATATTACTATCTATATCTGCGTAAAATTTTTCCATAATGTTAATAAGGTAATTCGCAGATACATGTACATAGATAGAATTGAGATAATTTTATAAATATGTTAGTACTTATTCAATATTTAAAAAAATTATATTTTTACTGATCCAATAATAAAAGCGAAAAAACAAAAGGAACTTTTTCTGTTAGCTCCTTTATGTATTAACAAACAAATCAAGTTAATAGTTATTTGCAAGAGAATTTTAGAAGATGTATGTCACATTACTGTTTTCGAAAAAGGTGATAATTTAATAAAGAGTTGTTTTTTTAGTAAAAGTATAGAAAGAGATTCGCGAAATTAAATAAAGCGTCAGATTGACGATAGGCACTGAAAATCATAGTTTTAATAACAACACATAAACAGAATTGAATACTTTTTACTTTCAGAACATTAAACTATATCATAATAATTGCACTAATTTTCACGATAGTCCCTGCTTAATCCAAGCAAGTGCATAAAGAATCGCTGCTGCAATGTCCGCCCGTTTGTCCAAGTGTTTTGCAATAAATTATGCAGCTCACGTGAGTCCCCAACTCGTCGCAAAGAGGATTTAAAAAATTTTGCTGCACATTTGCAGTGTCCGCACTATTAGAAGATGATTCTTCTGCAAAATGAAGAGTAGTAAAATTGTTAAAATTTTGCGAAGGTTTGTTTAATTGCTATTTAGGTATTTTTTACTTACTTACTGAAGGAAACCCAGTTGCAAAGGTAGCCAAAATGAGTAGAATGAGGCCCAGGGCAGAACACCGATGAAGAGACATGGCACTAATATTAGTTATGCCAAATTGCTATCAATCAACTAAAGTTCTAAATAATCTCCCGAGATGAATGCACGTCGGACCTAGACTAAATTTGAGCTCAATTCAATTGTAATTATTTCAAGATGTTGATAAGCTCCTCCGCGTGGAGAACGAGATCAATACACCAATCGCAGCCCCACATGCAGAATGCAATAAATTCGTTCTTCCGTTGATTTGATTGCATCCATAATGCTCAGGTTACTTCACTTGTTTGTTTCTATTCCTGTACATTAAACGAGTTGTTTTTAGATATACCAGTAACCGCAAAGTAAATACGAGTGACAAAATGATTATGTGATATAAGTTATTTAGAATTAGATATTTAAAAATTTTTAGATAACTGGTCTAGTTTAGCCTTATTACATAAAGCTAAAATTTATCAATTTTTAAGAGGATCAAAATTAAGTCCCTTAATAAATATTTCAATTTAAAGGCAATTAAATTCATCAATTGGTACCTTCTCGAGATGCAGCCTACACTGTTTTTGAAAACAACGTTCAAAGAAATAAAAAAAAAGGCCATTAAAATTTCGACAGGGTTCTCAGCGAATTATCTTTAATAACCTTTGGTAACATTTTGTTAAAATTTATAAAGATAAGAAAAACATATTAATATTATGAAAAACTTATTCCTTACCCAGCCAAATTACTTCAAACAAAAAATGTTACCCCATTTCAAAACATATTTCTCATATCATGTACATACATATAACATGTATTTTCAGGTGGGAGATACATATTAACAAAAGAAACTATGTATTTAAAATAAATAAAATAGTAGCAGAGTTTTTATTTTACTGTCTTCTCCTGCGGATATTCAAATGATAAGGTTTTATCTATCTATAGAATGTTTGCTATACTCTTTTATTACATAAAAAAAACTGAAAAAAATTTATATGTAATTAAATTTGAAAACGTTAAGAATAATAAAGAGTCATTCTAGGTCGACAATAATTTGGCTAAAATAAAAGGCTGAAAACCAAACAACAGCGATGAAAAACCTCTTATATTTTAAACTTAAAACTACTGGTATACTACTGGCCACTATAAAATTTGTTTATTATTTTACATATTTTCAGCCTAATTATTCTAAAATAAAACTCGATATGACATTTAGGTCCAAATTGATAATCTACAGAAAAATGTTTTTCGATAAGATCTGTTGTTTCTGGCATCTGCGAAATATGGCAGGCTAGTGTAATTATTTAAACTTTATAAACCTCAATGAAAAACAAAAACGGAAACTAAGAAGGTAACATTAAAAAATTCTTAATATGTAAGTTCTCTTCAGATCAAATTTTTATTTGCCAATTTAAAATCATAAACAATTTGCAATAACACAGGGTGGTCAGAAATGAATTTTTTGGATGTTCAGAAGTAAAATTTTTTAACGGCGGCAGTTGCAGACCTTGCGGCCGTCGCACCATCCTCCCTTGAAGCCCTTGGCCAAGCAGTGGAGGACGCAAAGACGCTCGTTGCCGATGAGATCGCAAGTGATCCTTGGGTCCATGTCAATGTCCATGCCCAAATCTGAGGAAATAAATAATTATGAATAAATAATATATAAATAAATAAATAAATATCAAAGAGCTCACCTTCTTCCTCAGAGAAGTAAGGAGAAGCAGTAACTGCTGCAATGACGACAGCGAAGAACAAGAAAACGTTGAGGAAACGCATTTTGATTTTGTTGTTTTTAAGAAAGTGGGTTATTGTTTATAGCACAAACGATTGAACTATTGTATGTCGTTACAGCTCCTGTTAATGGTATTTATACGATTTTGTGATCTTATTTTTGGCAGTTGCTTGTAATTTTATCTTATCAATTCCTTTGAATCAAATCAAATTAAATGTAAAGCTTCCGATACCGCTTATGAAATCAGAAGTGGGGTAAACATTTCTTGAGCAACTTTAAATTTGATAAAATTTACAGACTTTATTTCCGCCTCTTATTTTAAGCAATGATTATTTTGCAAGATGATGGTACTTCACAATTTTCAAGTATATTCTCAATTAAAAATAATAATGGGTATCTTGACAACAAAGTTATATTTTATTTTACGTGAAAATGTAAGAACTAACATAGTACTTGAAAAATGTATACAAAAACTTCCGGTGATATTAAAACTGAATGTATTCAATTAGCTTAAAAGAACTGAAAGACTGCGTGAAAAATTTGGGTATTCATACTATACATAACTGAATGCAAAAACTCGGAAAATACTTCTAGAATAAAATGTATATAATTAACACATTCACCGAGTAATTGCTATCCATATTTAAATTTTTAATTTTGAATTTTCTTTTTAAATTATGTATTTTTTATCACTTACGTAGGTATATCAGTCAAGGTTAATTTACTCTTGGAAAATATAAAAAATTAAACATTTGTTGGCTGTCTGTATTTCTCAAAATTTACACATGCCATTGAATTTCAATTTGCTAAAGTTTTAAAGGCTGTTTACGCGTAATTGGCGTAGTGGTTGGAATCAAAATAACTATAAGAATTTAAGAAAGGTGTGAGCGATTAAAAATCAACAAAGAATTCTATATCTTCTTAAATCGGATTAAATGAAACCATTTTCAGATAAAATGAAAG
Source organism: Machimus atricapillus (assembly GCA_933228815.1). Taxonomy (NCBI): domain Eukaryota; kingdom Metazoa; phylum Arthropoda; class Insecta; order Diptera; family Asilidae; genus Machimus; species Machimus atricapillus. The sequence goes on along the minus strand of OW121786.1, from coordinate 28,159,298 downwards.
CACTTTTAAATTAAATGAAACCATTTTCAAATTAAATGAAACTACATACATACTTTCAAATAAAATGAAATATCAGAAAACTAAATGACGAAATGTTGTATATACCTTTTTTTAAATAAAATTTGAAGATTTAATATAATTGTTGATTTTCATTGATGAGTGCCAACTTTAATCTACATAACCGAAAATTAGAACGTCGCATTAGAACAGGTGAAAGGTCACAAGTTGGTGAGGGGACGGAACGTGACAATGATCATGATAGTAAACAATTTTTCTTTGCGGTAACAAATTATTATTACGTTTGTATAGAAAACAGAACACAAAATGGTTTTTTTTCATAGAATTTTTATTAAAAATTATATATTACTAAAGCTAATAATCAACCTATTCATAATTATTGGATAACAGCCATTAGGACCAAGGTAAATACATAATATCTACTTCCGCACAAAAATTTTCTTAAAGGAGACATCAGCGAATATGTATTCTATAGTTTTATTTGATTGAACATTTTAATCGACAAAAGATCCACCTTTGAACAATTCCATTAAAACTAACCAAAATTGTTCCAGAACAAAAATAAAATAAATAGAAATGAAATTGCCATGCCCATAATTTCACTTATTTTCACTTTGAAATTTCTATAAGTTATATGGAAACATTTTTCATTTTAAAACATTTACTTTTGCGTAAATTTTAGGGATATGAATTTGTTTGAAAGAAAATTTTCATTAAGGCTTAATTTATTTTCAAACCAATGGAAAATACCTTTTACAAAATAAAGACCATTAAATATAAGATAAACTAAGAGGACTAAAAATGCTATTTGATTGCAGTCTAAAAAAAAACAAATTGGCTTAATGCAACAATTTGCCAGTGAAATAATTCGCCTACCTACAATAGCAACATATAGAAATAGCGAGTGAAATCAACAACATAATAAAGCCAAGCTAGAGCTCGGGTAATAGTAAAATAAGTTTAGATTATATCAGCATATATCATAGTTTATTACTTAAAAATAATTTAAACTCTCGAGTTATATCTGTGATTCTGTTTACAACTTTTCTTAAATAAATTTCAACGCGGTCTTCACGAGTAACAACATTATTTCCCTTCAATACCACTAAGACGTGACAACGGCGTTATTCAACTTAAATATCATTGAAATTAATAGTTTACTGATCGTTAAGTGAATCTAACGCAATTAGCTCCGCACTCAATACAAGCATTCCGTATGTTCACCCATAGTCTTATGGATTTATAAAAGTTATATCCAATAGTTTATTTTTCGCCGTAATTAATAACGAGGGATCGCTACCATTATTTCACCTGGCTTCTAAGATGCTGCAAAAATTCATAGTATGATAAACTAGATTCGCTTCGGTCATCTACTAACTTTTCCATGAACGTTTGTTTACAGGTGCTGGTATCTCTGCAAAGATATTTAAAAATCGTAAATAATTTAAGTTAAACATAAAAAAAAATAATATTATTATTGCTTATCTATGCATTAACGGAAGCGTCGTTAATTAGAATTAATCGGAAAAAAATATTCAAGCTAAAAAAAAATTGCATAGTAACTGATTTCGAGATCTTCGATTTATTTTTATCCTACTTATAATCAAAATATCGTCCTGCACGGTTACTATAATATGCAAAATTATAATTATATTATTGGCTTACCTTATAATTTGAATTGTAGGCAGGTATGGTTTGTCGTCACTTAAATTGCTGATGAAATTTCTCAACGTATCATTTTCTGGTGTATTTAAGGAGGGCAGACCAAAGCAGTAGTCTGGTATTTCAGCAGTTGTGTGAACACCTGCACAAAATAAGTGTTAATACTATTTATTCTTTTCTGTTTTAGAGTAATTTACCTAACACACTTTCTAAAATATTAGGAGGTACATTTAAACCCACATAAACTATAATTAGCATGCCACAGTCCATAAGGAAAATAGACCTCGAGTCAAGACTGAGAAAAAAAAGTCATTTAATTTTTAACTATAAAAAAATAAATATTATAAATTTACTGCTCAGCCGATAACTGCAAAAGTGGTGGTTCCGGTTGAGAATCATCTTCTTCTGTTTCGTTAGAATTCTCCAAATTGTAGAATAAACAATCTATAATATAGAATTCTGGATAAATGAACTTCATCAATTGATCGAGGGGTAATGTCTTCATAGCGTCCATGGCAGCAACGCGATCATCCAGGCGAGTGCTTGTGCCTGTCCTGAATGCTAACTATAACGAAATTCAATATTAATTTAGATTATACTAAAATCGATTTATCTTCCATCTTACGTGTTTCAGTAAAGCTGATATATACAGAGGTAAAAGAGCAAGATTTCGTGGCGCTATCAGCTGCCCAGTTTGGCCCTGAGGTAAATTCTGAGCAACTCTGAACGCACTCAAAATATCAATTGTTGCATTTATGAATGCCTCGCGTGCATCAGCTACGTTTGAAGTTAGTGATCTATCCACAGCCATTTTTCCTAGCAGAGAAACTATGCTCTGGGAATCAGCTGAATGCATTATTTCGCTTAAATTAGAGGTAACTGGCAAACAGAGCGTATGCACGCGTATTCGACGTTCACCTTCACTGTTCGTGTAGAGCAACGCAGCTTGGAAGCAAATCGTTTTTATATCGGTCAAACTTTCTTCGTAAGAAATCTGTAAGTCGTGAATAAAAACATGAATAAAATTTTGGATATTTAACAGTTTTATAAAAAAAATTTTACCTGCATTCCGTAAGCAGCATCAGGATTAACATTTGGCAACGAGAGGAGATCCGTGGAACGCACGAAGAAATTACCGTGGAATGTATGAACTTGAAGCCCCCTTGTACACCGAATTCGCATGACAGCCTCAAAACCAATTTTTCTTGTTAAATACCTCTTTAGGCATTGTTTCAACGCGTCAACATGTTGAGGTTTTGTCTTTTGATAAAGTGGAAAATGATGGATGCTACCTCCGCTGTATTTACTCACACCAGCTGCAAACAAAAATATTTAATATTGCAAAAATACGTTCTATGCTATTATATATATTATATACATATTGTTGCTAAATCGCTGTACTGTTGATTTAGTAAGAATAAATCGACAGCTATTTGGCCTGAAGAACATTCGAGCGCATGTTTTTTGTAAAAATCTGTTGCGGGATTCAAATGTAATACTTCCTTTGCAGAACGGTTATTAGGATCCTCCCTATAAATAATAAACAAAATTTCAAATGTTTTCATTTATTTCAATAAAATGTTGTAAATAGTAACTCACCTTGGCTGCAAAGCACCAGGCCCGGTATTAGGAAGGCACGTTTGGAACACCGCTAATCTGCCTCCCGAGGCACTCTAAAAATAAAATTATATTTAATTGTAGTTCAAATATTTTTTCAAAAAATATGCTACCATTAATTTGTAAGCAACTTGTAAAGCTGCACCTAACGCTGAGCCTGGATCGTGGGTGTCAGCAAACCTCGAAGGAAGCTGAGTTAAAAGGTCTTTTATAAGATCTCTGCATTCGTTCCGATTTACCAAAAGATTATCAGGACAAGGCAGGAAAGGTTCTAAAATAAATTTATAGTAAATATGAGGATAAAAAATTAAAGAATTTTAGTTATTACCTTCTATATCAACTAGAGTCATTTCATGTGGCCGGTTATACCCTTCAGCGATATTATAGAAATGAATTTCGCTGTTGTACGCGATAAATCCAACCTGGGTTCGAGCATCTCCAGGCATATCGTCTAAATGCTTCAGTATCATACTGCAGGCGGCCTCCAGATAGCCGGACTGCTGAGCTAGTATAGAAACATCGAACAAGAAAAGATAAACAGCCGGCTGAGGCGGTCGAAGCTGATATTAAAAATTCAAAAATTAAAACAATGTGTAAAAAGATAAAAAGAAATTATTATTAGTACCATATATTCAGAAGGTGCGATAAATTCTATCGTACTAGATCGAACCTCAGGCCTTCTGGTTACATCACCATACGTTTTAGTTGCAGGATCATACTGAAAATCTTCCGGAACTAAAAAGTTTAAAATATTTTAATAATTATTTCATAGATTTAAATAATAAATCTTACGTTCATTCACTCTATAACATAAGTTGCACTTCCACATTTTGCTATCAACGAAATAGACGAAGGGATTAATGTAAGTTCTGCATAAACGACACCTAACTATGTTTGGACATTGAATAACCGGTAAACTCTATAAAAAACATAAAGATTAAGATTAAGTTAAGATTTAAAAAATACAAAGAGAAAAAAGTGGACTTACATTGATGTCCCTAAACGGATGAACAACTACACCTAAGGGCAATCTTGACTTTTGCAAAAGGTTATTGCTTTCAGGGATCTTGGTCAATGTACACCGCATTATGCTAAAAAATGAAATTTATGAAAAATATGTCTATAAAACATAATGAGAATGCTTACTCAGGATTGCAGTTAACAGATTCGTGGAATTGGTTGTGGAGTAGTATCCGTGGAGGTTTCACTTTCTCATGTGGCAGTATGTGTCTATGTTGCATTAAATCGAGTGTATCCTGACCCCACAACCGATTGAAGCCTTGTTGAGTAACGCTCATTTGGTTATAATTTGCCTGTAGCGTATTTTGCTGTTGATATTGCAAAGGAGCGGAATTTGTTTGACCATTGAAAGTGGGCCCCTGTTGATTTTGAGACTGATAGGCTTGAGAATAGGGCTGCTCTTGCTGTTGGGGGTACATTGGTTTCCTAGCGTTTGGCATCTGTTGTTGACTTTGCTGCATTTGTGGAACAAACTGTGGCGACTGTGGCTGGTTGTTGTTCACAGTATGTTGACTTTGTCCTTGAGGATTCGAATAAGGATAGCTATTTTGATTAATGTTTTGAGGGGGAGGAACTATATTTGGACCGGATGATAGAGGTTTACTCGCGTAACTGCCGCTAACCGCGGATCCTCCTCGAGGTGGAGCTGCACTGGGCGGAGCATTCGATTGGGGCCCATTCATTGAAACGGGTGGCAACATGTGTGGCGGCTGGTGTTGCATTTGATTAACACTTGTAGCCTGCTGTTTCCCATATCCCTGATTTTGAGGTGCGGTCATAGGGGGCAAATTGCTATTAACTGCTGGCGCAGAATAATTCATCGGATAATTTGAACCATAATTTTGAGTTCCCGGTTTCTGCATTTGTTTTGCATTACTCGATGGTAATGGGGGCAGTGGACTGTTGGGACTTGCAGCGTGCAGCGATAAATTCTGCATGCTTCCACTTATATTAGACATTTGTTGTTGCTGCTGTTGATGTTGTTGATGCTGCTGTTGTTGTCCTCCAGGAACAGGGTGATTCACCGGAATCGCAGCATTCGGGAATGGCATTTTATTTTGGTTTCCTTGGAGGGCGTAATTCGAGGATGGCGTCGCCTTCATTGGTGGTGGATTAAATGAACTATTTGCGGCTGGAGACGCTGTTCGCGAAGATTGTGAACTTCCCCCGCCGTTCGTTAGGCTGGGATTTAGGCGCATTGGAGGGAAGTGACTATTTTGAGACTGTTGCTGGTACTGCGGGTACATTTGTGTAGTTGTCGTCGTCGTGCTCATTGCAACCGGATTATTGTTTAAGGACTGAGACGCATACTGCGACGACGGAGGCATAAATTTACTCATTACTTGAGGCCCTGTTGGTTGTTGATTCATTAAAGATGAATTAATCTGTTGCTGCATTTGCGGAGGAATTCCGTTTGGCAAACTCGTTGCTTGTTGAGGGTTCACGGACATTTTTAACAATATTTTAATCTACATTAAATGAATTCTGAAAAATTAAAATAAAATTGTTTTATAATATCATTTTTCTCTTATACATTTTTGATATTATCATCTTTAAAAGTTTAGATTTACTTTATTTACAGCAGATTATCGACTGTTTCTAGACCAGAAAAAGTTATCGTAAGATATTGAAAATAAAATTAAATAAACTCCGTTTCTTTATATACAATGATATAGCGAAAGTGATTAACTAATTGGTTGAAAAAGAAAAACGCAAAATTATCTTAAAGTTCAAAGTTTTTTGCTTACGTCTGACCTAAGCCAAACTTGAGATCTCAAAAGAATCTTTTACCATTTTAAATAATCCATCTTTTGGATTTTAGGTTTCAAATAAATTACAAAAGCTGGACGAATAGAATCGTTTCTTTCCGCTTCTTATAATAAATTTTCATGCTAAATGTTTACATGCAACGAAGTGATTCGTTTCCTCTTTCAACTTAAATTAAAATTTATATAAATATGTAGGTATATATAATCTTCGCACAAAAAACAACTTCTAATTTCACTAGAGCTTATACAAAGAGAATTAGTTCAAAAACAATAGAAGAAATTTTTAAATTAATGGGTTTTGCCGACAGGGTAGAAAAAAAAATATCCGTATACTACCCGAGGGCGCAATTAGTGCAGGGTAGGAATTTATTTTTTGCCTTACAGAAAATTATATTTCAACATTGTATATTTATTTATTTCCATACCGAGGAATTTATTTCGAAATTGGCCAAAGTATTCAGTGTTTACGACCTGCAAAGTATTTAAATATGCACTAAAAACTTAGTTCACAAATATTTAACAAGCTAATAGTGAAAAGTTTATTTACAACCCCCGATCGATAAAATTTACAACCAGATAAGGTTTGAAGTGCTCTCTCTAAAGTAAAAACCGCTTTCATAGCAGGTCTTGGAAGCTAAAGGAAGTGACTCACTAAAAATATTAAAATACCAATAAGAAATACAAGAAGCTGTTGATTGAGTTTCCAAATATGAAATTAGATCACTCCTGTAGGAAAAAAATGGGAATAAGCTGCAGTCCGACTCAAAAACCCGCGATATCAAATCAAAGACAAAAAAGAGGTCTGGGTCCGGCTGCGTCACAGCTGATATCTGATTAACGGCCGATATCTTTTGACGTCAGAGCTAGAGGAGATTCCAGAGACGATCAGGGTGCAGAGTACGCTGATATTGCTGCCGCGACCGCTCAATGGAATTTGTGGCTCTTTTAATCTTTTTTTAACCGAGTATCTTCCAAGGGCTTTGCGATTGATAATGCAATGCAACCTGTTTTGATTCCGCATTTTTGCACAAATAAAGAGAAGCTCCTGGATAAGGAATTTTCCTATATTTATCATACCTTGGATCCAGAGGTTGCGTTGCAAAGGCACAGAATTACTCCAGGAATGACTAAACAACTTTAATTCCACGTACTCAGCGGGCAAGTTTGCATGAAATTGTTTCGGCCGGGTTGAGCTGCCCAGCCATCAAATCCAATCAAAATTGCTAGGCCTATTTATAACTAGGCCGCGGTAATAACCCGAATTTTAGTTATTTCACTTGCTCTTGAAAATTTTACAGCTTGCCAAAGACCTTCAACTTTGAGGCTGATAGCCTCGGAAATTGGCGCATGCTACAAAGCAAATTTAAACCGCATTTAACGTATTTAGATCACACAAAAAACGGTATCGGTATCATCGGCTCGTTCCGCCCTAATTTTAATTAAAATAACCACAAGAACTTACACAAGGCAAGAGATTTGCCAAGCATAGTGCCTACAAATCTGCAAGTGACAACCTCTTGACGTTTCTGTCAAAACTGTTCCTATGGCCTGGCCTTGGTTCCCACTGTGAATTCTTCCGTTTTTCCCTAGGAATCACTGAGATTTTCACAGAAAAATTGCTTACACTTATTGTATTAGATTATTCGCACTCGAATTACGCGATTTTATTTTACGAATTATGCATTTGGAGCTAATATTTCGCGATTTACCGTCACCAGACACGCCAAATGAAAAGAAAATCGACACACGGTAACTTAGTTACATTGAGCTAACTGGGCTACAATTTGACGTGGCCGAGGTTGGCCCCGACGCCATCTGGCAGATAGAATTCGCTAAACAGCTTTAATGGATACCAAAGGTTGTTGTCTCGGCTGACCTCATTCTAATTAAAGCTATCGAAAAACGAGGTCAAATCGAAATCATCGATTTTAACGAATCGATTTTCATCAGTTATTGAACAAAATTTTAAATACGAGATTTTCAGCAACGAAATCATAAAAATGCGTCATTTCATAACTGCCCTGAAATCTAAAATCTAGATAATTTTAGAGTCAGCAAGTCTTCGTTAAATGCGTCGATTATTTTTTAAATTCCTAAAATATTTAAGTTCAATAATTGCAAAAAAAATCAAAAAGTGAGAATCAAAATTAACAGCGATTTAGATCACATCAATGTGCATTAAAAGATTGAAAATGACTTCGAAAGTTGAGAAGAAACTCATTTCACAATTTACAGATTTTATAAATAAACAGAATAGGCACCCTTTGATCTTCTAAAGTTGATAAATTCCCCCTGTAAAAACTCACTTCCCATAACTTTTTTTTTCTTTTAAATTCTAAAAATACTTGACAAAAAAAAAAAGGAATACTAAAGATAAAGATAAACTCACCATTTTGAAGTTATGTTCATTTATTGAAATTTACATGTTTCTGGTAATTATAATTTGAAAGAAATTACGAATTGAATTTTTATTGAATTTGAAACTTGTCTAATTTAACTTTATATAATAAAAATTGTACGTACGGTACATAAGATCTACGGTTTAATTGTTTTTCATCTTTTGTAAATCTGCTTCTCTTAAATAGTCCACGTCTTGTTTATGTTTAAAGTACCAAATATACAAAAATTAAATATAAAATTCGTAAACAATAAAAAATAAATACTGTTCGTAGAAACGTTAAAAACGTCGTGTGTAAATAATTAAAAATCAATACATATTTTCTCGTCTTCTGCGTCAATAGACGCTGATTGTGTTCGATTAGTTTAATTAAATGTAAAGACGAATGCAAAATGCTTAAACAGTTTAAAACTAATTAAGCAGTTAAAGTTACATAAATGTACATCGTATTGAAATTATTTTTCGTTATATGCCAAGATACCTCTATGCGTTGTGCTCTAAACAGCAAAAAAATCCCCTTGTAGTTCTTAAATCTTGCTATCAAAGGGTCCATGCAGGTAGCAACGACTTCAAAGTGACATATTTTTCACTAACAATAAGTTCAGACTTTGAAAAAAAGTTAAATCAAACAATAACTATAAAAAAACAATTTTACACTGGATTGATTGTTGATTTGTGATTTTACTGACACAAAACTTTTTCCAAATATTTTTAACATAAACAACAAAATCTTCTTCTGGATCGGAAAAGCAGCAATATTTTAACCTTTTGTCTTTGTCTCTTTTTTATAATGAAAGTAATGAGCAAAAATAATTTGATATTTAAAATTTGTGTGTTAAAGAAAATTATTAAAGGTATTATTTTATTTGTTTCTTATGTTCAACTTAAAAGCTAGATTTGTGATTGTAGATTTTTATTTTTTAGTTTCACACAACATAATTTTTGAAAATAAATGAAATGAGGAAAAACAATTCTTCATAATAAAGCATAAATTCTTCCTCTTCTCAATTGCAAACAAAAATATTAATTTCACTCATAAAAAATACGCTGTTTTTTTTCCTTATATTTACATTACCCTCTTTTGTGTAATGTAAAATTATATTTTCGTTGTTTGATATGCTAAATTACCTTCTTCTGAAAACTTAATTATTTTTCCCGAAGATCGGCAGAAATTGGCTTATCACGAGGCACTATGATAAAACTTATTGACTACTCTCAAGTAAAATCATATAAATAATACCCAACTATTTTACATGGAAATGAGAGTAGACGAACTATTTTGCATATTTGGCAAGTATTTCGATGTATCATTACTATTATTTTTTATGAGTGAAATTAATATTTTTGTTTGCAATTGAGAAGAGGAAGAATTTAAAGTTTTGTTTTGAAGAATTGTTTTTCCTTATTTTACTTATTTTTAAAAATTATGTTGAGTGAAACTAAAAACCGTGTCGAACTTTTCGGGTAGACCATAGGCATAACTGTTAAAATAAAGAATCTGATAAAGGTTAGAATGCTGTTCGCAAGGAAACAGCTCGAGAAAAAATAAGCACATATTCTTAGATGGAATTTTGACAACTTTTCATTTCACAAAGAATAAATTAAATTTACACTACACAGAGCACAGTTTTAAATCTCCAAATTGTTGATTGTTGAAAAGTAAGAAATTCATAAATTTTTTGGATAAGTATAAAAAATAAATTATGTTATATTAAAGACATTCAAATATGGTGCCAGTAATATCCAAAACATTATTCCTGAATCGCTGAGATTCTTGACTTTGTATTGCGATGCTCTTCCAGTTCTAATTGCCACTCAGTCCTCGATACAAGAGAATAAAAACAATAGAAACGCAAGTGAAACTTAATTCCTGATAATAACAATATCTTAGGAAAGAAAAGAAACGTTTTGTATATTACTATTCACGGTAAAGATCGCGCGTTTTCCAAATAGAAATTCACTTTAAAATGGGACTGAATTTGTTCCAAAAATTACTTAAAGCGTGCAATATTCCGTTAAAATAGGAATAGATTTCAGCAATTCATTGATATTATGTTCCTCTAAATGTGTAACAAGTTTGTCCGAGCTCCGAAGCAGAGTTGTGAATGTCTGCATATTTTCGACAATTTCTTTAGTCATGTTGTCCGAGGATCGCTTTATAAATTCCGATAATTTTTTGCCTAAGTCGCACTGAATGTACAAGTCGTCTAGATTAATGTTTGAATCGTTTTTACAGAGAAATATTGTTGACAGAATACTTAAGGCAATTAAAGCTTCGTTCTGCATGACTAAATGCTGAGAAGTCAACATGCTAACCATGCTCTCGACGGCTCCTTCTGTTTGAACAAAGGCTTTCAGACTTGTCTCGTCAACTCTCGCCGAAGACGTTTCTATTGAAGCCTCCGTCGCTTCAATGGTGTTTGTTGTTCCTGTTTCGGAGGACGAATCCTTGTCCTTTTTACACGAGGTTTTCGCCTGGTAGGCGTGCTTGATTAGCCACGCCATTAACCGGAGAGATTCCCCAGTCACGCCGGCATAGTCAGAGGACTTACTCCAATGGACTAATTGCTCAATTAAGGTTTTATTTTGCAGCAGTTCGAGGGCTAGTTTCTCTGTAACAATTATGACTTAATTATTTAGGGCAGGCTTAATAAATTAACGCCCTATACTTTACCTTGTCCATCGACAGTCATCCTCAAGGTCCCAAGCAATTTGAAAACGACTGGCGGCTGGTGGATTTCCAACATGGGAAGAATTGTTTGCACTAAACCGGCCTGAATAACTGCTCCCTTGTTCGGCTTTGGTATAACGAGGTTCCTCAGAGCACTTAACAATGCATGCTGCAGCCGCATCTCGTCATCCACGCCGTTGTTCTTTGAAAGGATTTCTGCGGGAGGCGGAAAAACAAGGAAAACTTGACGCCGCTGCGAGATTTGTGTAAATTCATGTGCTTACCCAAGAGTTTCTTCATGACTTTATTCTCTACCATATAAATGCAGTGGCTGTCAGTGCGAGCAAAATTTCCCAACGCCAGGACTCCGGTTGTTAGCAAATCGATGTCATACGAATCAAGCCAGCTCTCCATGTCCTTAAGGAGCGGCGTGGAGTAGAGGTAGTGCATAGATTCATCTGAATTTCAAAAGAAGAAAAAATATATGTATTAAGACTAATGAGATTATTATGAGACGATTAAAATTTACCTCCAGTTAAAATTAGAACAATTAAATCACAAGCCAGTTTCATTAAGGCTCTGGCTTCACTGCTATTCGCGAGGGTTTTGTATTTTTCAAGCAGTTTGTAAATAGTTTCGCACAAACCTGCTTTGGCCAGTAGGAGTTTAACATCATCTGAAATAATATTTGAATTAATTTCCTATTAAAAAGACATTGCACTAATCATTACTCTTCGAATTAAATACTAATTAATTATTATTCCTTGAAAATTATATTCTTTAATTCCCATTATTTTTCAATTACTAGTTTAAATTATATAAATTTTTGATTAATTGTAGTTATTTTTGCAATTAAATAATTCGTGCATAGAAAAAATCATAAAATCACAAATATAAGAAAATATTAAGAGACTCACCGTTTTCTGCTTGATAGTGCAGTAATTCAAGGCACATTTCTGCTAAGTCGGGATGCGTGGAGGCGGCAAGTATTTGTGCCAATTGCTTGTTCAGCTTTGGTTCGAAATTAAGATCAGATACATTTTCAGTTAAAATGCTCAATGGTGGCAGCACATTAAGCAAAAGATCCTCGTTCTTTTCCACATCGACAATACAATGATCAACGATTTTCTGTATTTTATTCATAATATCAAGGTCCATCGCCCTCTTGGCCAAATTCTCTCCTCCCAGGAGGTAGTTTGAAATTAATCCACCTCGGACTTTAATAAATTGCAATTCATTAGGTTTATCACATTGTGCTTCTATATCCAACAGCTTTATCAGGTGCTCGTCGCCCTCGATGCCCAGGACAATATTTCTAGCTTCGTCGTTCATGTAGCAGATGTTGCCCAGGGCTCTGCAAACTTGAGACGTTAGATCCATGTTAAAGTTGGTGTCGATGTCTTTCAGGCAGTCTATTAGAGCTCGAATAATCTCCGATTGTGTGAACTTTTTTCGCTGGGCTTCTGTTTTTGTTATTTCTGCGATACATTTAGCAACTTCTTTGCTAATATCAACGTTCTCACAGTTGAGCAGCTCTAAGAAGGTTTCGGTGAGCTCAAATTTGTCGTAACAATTTGGCTCACTAGAAATTATCTTGTTTAGAGTAGCTATGGTCTTTTCTGTGTCTTTCGCAATAGATGCATTTTTAAGGCTTTCAATAATATCATCGATATCAGCTGTAAAAATTAAAAGAATGTGGGTTTCAGCAATCTACACTCAAGATTATTTATTGAGTTTATTCAATTTTATTACTCAAGAGCTAAACCGATTTTGATTTTCTATTTTGCATTGTCCTCGGACAATGTATTTAAAAAAAAAAGTTTCATTATAAAATTATTGAGGATAACGTGATAATCATCTTATTTAATGATTGCTAATTTTATAGAAATTTTAAAATTGCAGAAAATTCTAGATGTAGAAAATGCACATGATATTGTCTTGCTTTTCATGTAAATATGCTCAAGTGATTTTTCTAAACATACATATGTAATTCTGTTATCCTGCTTCGTAGTTAAGTTTCTATAGTTACATACGTTACATTTATTTATATTTCGTGCTACAAGTGTGCAAAAAAAAAAAAACCTTTAACTTTGATGATACAACCACAAACCACATAGGGAACATAACTTTTGCACGGAAGAATGTGCGACCTTTGGTAACAAACAATCAGCGATATATAACCAAACAATATTAGATTTGACCTTGAAAAGGCAATCATCTAAAAAATAAAGGCAGCCTTGTGTTTACAAGCTTCTTTATATAACTCTGGTATGATGTCGACAACATTTTTCTCATTCACTTAAAGGAGTTGGGTGAAAATGCTTTAAAGGAACTGAGATTTAGAAAGCTAAAATTGATCCGAACGTGTCTCATGGTGATTTTATTTACTTTTTACCTGCATCAATTAATGATAGTACGAACTAAAGGAACATAATTTGTATACATAATTTGAAACTTTATTATATTTTGAACATATATTTTCATACACAATAAGAATGATAAATAATACTATTAATAGAACATTAATTTTAAACTTTCTTTGCGTTATTTTATAAGAATATATTAAACTGGTTGGTATTAATGTTAAAAGTAACGTTGACATTATTGCAAATGCTCTGAATTACCGAGAATGTTTTTTACAAAATATAATCAAAATCCGTTGATTGCAATTACAACTGTAACTGCGTACAACTAAAAGATGCCAAGAAAATGAACCGGAACTTATAAAGTACTAAGCTCATTTTAATTGAAAAACTTCGATAAGCTATTCATAAAAATTAAGAAGTCATTCGCAGACTTCGTGTTTTGCAAGATAGTTGTTAAGTAAAGTTAAAATCCGACGAATTTCGAGAAGTGCTCTAATTCAGTTGAAGTCTTGGATTCGAAATTAAAAGCTACTTGGTGCTCAACTATCTCAAAGTAAGTTTGCAAGGACGGTGGAATGAACTCACTGTGGAGGGTAATTAAAGCAATAAAGTCTGAATTATTTTTAAAGAAGCATTAAACATTCACAGTCGTACTAAACCAACTAGTTTTTTTTTTTTTATAGTATAGCTAATTTAAACATGCAGTTTACTTAATGAGTTTCAGACAAACCGATTAATAATTCAAAGTGTTTGCGGACGTGTGAAAATTTCCTTTGTTCATCACATAAAAATCATTCAAGAGATTAATACCTCAACACATTAAAAATTCTGAGATGTGAGTAATAATCCTCAATTCTTTGTCACCCTAAAGGTTTCACCCTTGGGCTCTACCGCGAAGCAATATGCTGGGAAATTTCTTCTACGTGACAATTACTTATGAGGATACCTGCACACAAAAAAAAAATTCTACAGTGAAATCAAAAGACGAGATTCCGTGCGAAAATATAAGCAAAGGAAAATAAATACAAAAAAATATTATTTAAGGACGTACTTAAAAACCTTGTGAGCTTTAACGTCGGCGGATTTTTCCACGAAAGCTACGAGGGGGCGGCTTGTGGTACGCAGCGCTGCAAAATTTCTTCTTAACCCCGCCAGACGACGCATGTTAAGTGCTTTTTCTAATGAATAAAAGGATAAACAGGAGTCACAAGGATGATGTATGTACCATCCCAATCTCATATTTTTTCAGACGATTCTAAAACGGACTAAATATGAAATGACTGCCTCTGTTTGCTGTGGTAGATTTTGCGGACAAGGCCTTCTAGTTATCAAAATCTTGATTTATTACTATTAAGACGAGAAAAGCCGACATATGTGTTTCCAGGCTCTGATTTCGTCGAGAGGATAACTTAATTGCTTTTCAAAAATTTCAAAGGCTTCTAGGTCCTTCGCCTGGAAACGTTTGTGCACAAAAGACCAAGGAGAGGAACTTGAGCGTTGAAAAGACACTCCACAAAGTGGGACAACTATTGCAAAAAAAAAAAAAAAAAAAAGTGTAACGCCGCCAACGCCAGCGCAACAAGGCGGATAAGGAGCAATTATTAGATGTGGAAAGTGTTTTCTGAAAACATGTTTACAATATGACCTCTGCCTGAAAGAGTGCAACATTGAAAAAATAAAATACGCTTGGTAAACTTCCACGACCTGAATGGGGTAAAAGAAGTTTCTGATTATACATGATACACATCTGAGCTTAATGATTCCCATTTAAGTTTCCATTTCGCCTCGGTATGCTTTTGTTGTACCCTCAATGGAGTCCAGAGTCTGGCATTCTCCCAAGGAATTAACATGGAAATATCCTTTTTAGCTCTTTGTCGTTCTGGTCTTAAATAATGAAGGCAGGCTTAAAAGTTTAATGCGTGCACTATGCAAATAAACGAAATATGGCGGTATAAAGAGAATTGGCAAATCCGAGTGGGTGCGTCGTCCTGTGCAAAATGAGGTAGTTACCAGTCACCACCTCGAAGCATGGAGCCCCATTAAAAACACCACTCACCGCAACTTCAGTCTCGAGGAGCACCGCGATTTGCGATGAATGAGGACAGGATAAAGCATAATCTAGGAAGCTCTACTAACTCCCATCTAAGACCATGATCCGGCATATTTAAAAAAAATATTTCTGGCGCCAAAAGCAATTCAGACAGAAATTCTCTTTTTCAACAAAACACTTGAGAGAAGCCGCAAAAATTCTGGTAAAAAAGCAGTGGGTTGGAATTGTTTATCTGCTGGAATCAAATCGGCTTCTTCATCGCACAGATTCCAATTTAGTTAATAATAAATCAGACTTTCATCCATCCGCGTAGTGATAATTCAAACTTCTCAGACTTGTTTGTTCGAAAGTTGTTTAATGATTCAAGAACCCTTAAAAAAGAAGGGAAGGAACTGAATTGCAAAAGCACCCAGGCAAATTATTCCTGAACTGCTGAATGTATTGACCTAAATGGGAAGTTCTATTTTGTAAAGTTCGTTATCATACTACAATTACGGCAGTCACGCTACTCGAAGCAATACCTTTTACAAAATGAAAATGAAAATAAAAAAAGGGGCCAGAGGGAGGTAAAACCTATGCCAGGCCATGCCGTCTGTCGTCTGTCTGCACATTCGAAATTACAATAAAAAATTTAGGTTGCAATTTAATCGTTTGCACTGCTGCTATCAGGACGTTTGCGGATTGATTCCAACATTTATTGAGTAGTCAAAAGTTAAAGGGCTGCCCTCAATAAATTTGACGATTACCCTGCATTGAAAGCTGCGGAGTTATAGAGCTGGAAAACAAAAGGAGCTCTAAATCGCATCACCGTCGCACTGATGCAGAATTTTCCTGCACGGGAAAATTGCTGATTTCGGTGCAATGATATTATCGTGAATTTTGTATTTGCTGCTGTGCATCAATGCGAATCAACCAATCGTAAAGGGTTAATCACGCGATAATAATGTAATCATATTGGAAATTTATTCTATGTATTTATAGAGAAAATACTGCGCTTAAACTATGTATATTTGGTATAACAATTTAGTCAAACCATGTGAAAATTCAAACAAAGGGGAATTGTTTGAATAAAGCCACGTTTCGGTATTTTAAATAAACATTGCTTTAATGCAATTCACATATTTATTTTATAAATATTGCAGATTACATGCAAATGAACGCTGGGCACAACGTTTCAAGACAGTATTTATATCACTAGTAAGATCATTTTATATTTGCATATTAAATTTTGAAAATTTATGTTTTCTGAATATATTTGAATATCTTTTCGTCGCTGCGCGTGCAAAAGTAGCTATGTTTTTTTTACACACTTTTCAGGAGACGCAAAAAACTGATCTTCTCGAAAAATGAGTATTTAAATAATTTATTCTTACTTTGATACATATAACAAATTTACGTAGTTTTAGATTACTTTTGGATAGATAACATTATTAATAATGCCAAATTAAACATAATAGGCAAATTTGACACATATAGTTATTTATTTGAGTCGTAAATACAAGCTATGTGCATTTAGAGCACGTAACTACTTTATAATTCTATGGAAACTAAAACGTTCCGTAACTCTGTAAATATTGCGTCTATCGCTTAGCTGTTTTTACAGTATGTGCGTTTTGAAACAAGGATTCAAATTTCATAAAAAACCGAAAATGACTAAATAACACATAGCTACTTTTGCAGGCGCAGCGACGTTTTGGAACATTAACAGAATTTCCCTTTTTTGTTTAATTTACATTTAGTAGTAGTAGAATGTAGGACTTAATTTCATATGAATAACTGATATAATACGGGAGTTAGCGTTGCATATTTGGTATTGTTTTTATTCTGACCGACTCTTGCTTTTAGTAGTGGATTAGTAATAAATGATCAGGAAAATGGGAGCGAAAATAATTTGTCAGGGTATTTAAATATGTATGCCGACTCCTTACACCTACTTCTGAAAATTAGGGAATCAAATATAAAATGACGAGTTTTATATTTCAATAGCCAAGGTGCGAATTCAAAATACTATATACAATTTTCCAATGTTACATTTCATTTTGCGTAATTTCTGTTATACGCGTCCTGCTTAGAAATAGTATTTGATTCAAGTTTAGAATGCTCGACTAAAAAATAATAACAGTTCTGACTAACATTAGTCAGATTTCACTACGTTTGGAGGATGACATAAATTAAACTTTCTTATAAAAAATAAACATAATATAATTATTGAGGAATGAAAATATTGATAAACAAATGTTTATTTATACTGATATCATATCTAAATTTGAGATCCAAATGGTTAATTGAATTAAGAGTTCTGCCTGATTAAGAAAATTCAAAAATATTCCTGCAAAGACATTCACAGAAAATGGGTTTAAATACCTTTTGAAAAACTTCTTTATTCAAAAACGCAATTGCGTTTTGAGGATAAAGAATTGATTTGAAAAAAAAAGTGGATTATTACACAAACGACGATCGCCAAAATTAAACACGAAATATTTTTCGTAAAAAATTTCTACATGTAATAGGAAAGATAAGAAGTACTAACAGTTTTTTTTTTAAGACAAAATTAACAGAAAATAAAATTAATGAAATCCCTTGAAAAAACATCTTCCGATTATTGCGTTCACCCAATTTTGTCTCCTATTTTCTATTTAATATTTTTATTTTACTCGTCTTCCCATGAGGAAATACCTTCTTCAAAATTTACCCTTTAATTCTAAGTTCTAGAGAAGCACATTTTATATAAAAGCTTGTTTTAATGCAATGAAAGGTTACTGGTAGTTTAAAGTAGAAAATGTGTAATGAGTTTCTGAAAAGGGAACTACTTTAAACTTGAATATTTAGGTATAAAAATATAATTTTTTCCGACGAAATTGAGGGCTGTATCATCACATCCCCGGTCCCCAGATGCAGCTTGAAGGAACAGGAGCCAGAATTCTTGTTACTGGATGTTGTAACCTAGTTCCTCGAAACGGAGCGAGTTCTGGAAATCAATATCCCGAAAATAACTGCAATTTATCTTGAGGCGCCTACGCCGGTTCATAAATTTGCATGCGGCGTATTTTCCTCCAGTAAGAATTGGAAGGAGCCTGCAATTTGTTTTGATTCTTTTCATCTGCCTGGCAGGAGCCCGTCTCCAGGAACAATCGCAGAAGAGCGATTCCAGTTCCAGGCCTCCAGGGCACCTAATCAGAGGATTACTCAAACTCCCGTCGACCAGACCAGGCTCCGAATTGAGGTTATGTCGCATTATTTATAGTCGAGGGAGTCGTAAATATTGATTTTCCCTGCTTGTTTATGAAAGCGTAATGAGCGGAAAAACCGTCGAAAGAGGCGCAATCAGCGAGTGTCACTGAGTGCATGGGGTCCGGCTGGGGCTGCCCTGCCGGAAAAAAAAACGCCCGATAGAGCCCCATTCCGCTGTCAGGGCGAGAAGACAACAGAACGACGAGACATAAACAAAGCCCCAAACAAACGCGAACGAGGGCGCCCCCGGAAAAGGGGCCCGAGCCACTTACTTGCCATTCCTGAAGTCCTCCGGAGTTATCTATTTTTACACAGAGAAACACTTAATCCAGATTCCAGACACCGCACCAACTTCGGGCAGGGGGGAGCACGCACTCGGCAGCGGCAGGTGAGGCGGCGCCGCTCAGGTGAAGTCCACTGGTCGCCACACGGAAAAAACACAATAACAAAAAAAAATAAAATATTTGATTCGAAAATAAATCACATTTGCTGGAGAATTTCGGGAGGAACGCGAACGTGCCGGCACTAGTCCAAATTATGGTTAGAATGAGAAATTTTTTGGTCTTGCGGAGCTACCAAGAAAAGAATGCGTCTCCTGCCAAATAGCGGCGAATAACAAAAAACACGGCAGAGCAGACGACGGCTCGTCAGCGACCAAATACAAAATCCAGCTGCATGACGGGTCCCAGGCCCAGTTGTCGCGGCAAGTCAAAGAGGTTCCTGACTGACGGGCAGATGGCGCTTGCTGCGCTTAATTTTCAGAACTATCGGAAATTTGTATTGAGTCAGATCATAAAATATAATATTGAAAATTTATTTTGATAACCTATTAAACCGGCAGAAATGAATCAACTAACTATTTCTATGGGCTAGTAACAAATAAAAAGGTATTAATATACAAAAAACGAATTACATGATATTCAAACAAAAAAACAAGGAAGAAATAACCCTAACACTGCGAATTGATAATTTCAATATCCAACGTACAAAAAATGCCAGATACCTAGGGTTATCCATAGATGAGAAACTTAGTTGGACCGAGCAAATTGAATCAATCCGGAGAAAGGCTGCACCCATTATAGGATTTCTGCGAAGAGCTAAAACCCTGAGTACTGAGGTTAAAAATAAAATTTATAATGCGTATATTATCCCCACTGTCACCTACGGTATGATAATATGGAGTCAAACGTCGCAGAGAAACATTCAAATTTTATCCCGAACGTTAAGCAAGGCAATAAAAGCGACTTTCAATTTGGACTTCAGTACTCCTTCGGACTATCTCTATAATTCGACAAAGAAGCTCAAAGTGCAGCAAATGATATTGACAGAGAAAGCGAAAGCTATATTTAAGGTCATACATCTAAGAGTCAAGTTAGCTGTTAAAATTATTCCTCTTAGCAGTATACATGGACACGATACAAGAGGATCAGTAAAGAACTGCAGAGTACCATCGCCAAGGACCAACCGGCTCAGAGATGACCCCATTTCATCGGCAATTCGTTATTATAATAGTCTGCCACTACCTATTCGAAGCGCCAGAAATATGAATGAATTTAAAGCACTAATGAGGAAATTCGTGTTAAGTTAGATTAGTTACAGATCTGAAATACAATATTGTTAATCTAATATATTGTGCGCCCTTATACCAGAGCAATCTGTCTGGGTAGCACATCTAGGCTATAAGAATATTTATATATAGTGTACATAGAATTTAACACCCTGTATATAATACCATTTGCTGAATAAATATTATTATTATTATTATTATAAAAAGGTATTCTCCACGAAATTTATCGAATTTCTACAATGTGCAGTACTAGGACTACTTAAATTAATAGAAAATGTTCGTTGACATAAGTAATTAATTAGGATCGATCCCTGCTGATCTTTAAAATAATAAATTATTTGATTGGTGAACCGATTGTATACAAATTTGAAATTACCTTAATTCTTAGGTTTTAGTAATCCCAATAATATTCACCTAAACTTGAGAGATGAGTTTTCCGATTAGCCCTTTACAAAAATTGTAATAAAAATTAATGCATATAATAAATTGACACTAGAAAATAGTTTCTAATTGTTTGCTAATACTGTTGAAATCGTAAACTGAGCAAAGTCCAGGGTTTTCCGCAAGACGACTTTATTTTCTTCAAAACAATCCGCTTGATTTTTTTTTATAAGAAATCATCTTGTACGTGTTGTTTGCCATTTTAAAAGTTACAATATATTTATCGTTCGAATTCGTTTTAAATATATATAAAAAATGTTAATAAGCTTCTTGAATTTCGTAGAGAATGGTTCAAGCTGGAAATTGGTATATATTTGTTTTTATGGAAGCAATAATTTAAAACCTATTTGAATCATTACCAATTTGTTGTCTTTATGGCTTTTACCCAGCAATTTTTGTGGGTATTCAAATACCCCGAAATTTACTCGGTTGCTTTGCTGGGTAATTTGAGAATACCAGGGTATTCTAGTGACACACATGGAGTAAAAAAGGGGGTAATTAAAATACTCGGTTAGTTTACCCTATGTGTGTCATAAGTATAAACTTGAGAGATGAGTTTTCCGATTAGCCGTTTACTAAAATTATAATAAAAATTTAGGCATATAATAAAATTGACACTAGAATTGTCTAATATGTATATACTAAAAACTTTATTGTTCTAAGAATTACAAGAAAATAGTTTTTATTGCTAATACGTTTGAAATCGTAAACAGAGAAATTTCTGCAAGACGACTTTATTTTCTTCAAAACAATCCGCTTGATTTTTTTTTATTAGAAATCATCTTATACGTGCTATTTGTCATTTTAAAAATTGTAATATATTTATCGTTCGAATTCGTTTTAAATATATATAAAAAAATTTTAATAAGAAACTTGTTGAATTTCGGAGAGAATTGTTCAAACTGGAAATTGGTACATATTTTTTTTTATGGACGCAATATTTTAAAACCGATTTGAATCATTACTAACTTGTTGTCTTTATGGCCTAAAAAAAAGTCGTAAAAGTGGTTAACTAATTTAATAAATGCTCCCAACAGTGCTTAACCAAAAATACTTTCGCTTAATACTAAAACAGCCGACGGGGGTAGTGAATTTGTTGCGATTGGGACTGTTGGTCGGGCATGGGTGGCTGATTGTGGCCAGAGCTGCGACTGGGGTACCCCTGATTAGCTCCGCCTGAGGGTTTCGGATTCTAAAAATGATATCATTAATTGGGGGCGCCCATTCGCTTTGGCAAAGCAATTCAGCCAAAGTTACGAGAAATTTTGAAAGTGATTTACTTGCTGGTTCCCGGGCATCTGCATAACTGTCGGGTGCATCGGGAGGCCCGGCATCAGGGACGTGTACGCAACACCTTCGGGAAGGTGAGGGGCTTGGGGCTGTGAGGGGTCCGGTTTAACTTCCATTGCAACGTGGCCGGGCTTCACGTTGTGGCCCCCGGCTGCATTTTGGTGCGTGAGCGGCATGTGAACGTCGATGTTTATGTAAATCTTGTCGTTCTGCTTCGGATGCACCTGGGGCTGCGGGGGCTGCGGAGCCATTTCCATGTGATAGTTTGGTCGAGGGTGCATCAGGTTCAAGTTGTACGAGGGGTACATGATCGACTGAGCCCTGGAGTCCGGCTGCACGGGCGGAGCGGATGACGTCTGGTAGAATAAAGTGCCTGGCGGATTCTGGTACTGTGCTGGTTCTAAAATTATGAAATTCATAAACAAATTTTTCTTAAGATCAATCCATATGAAATCATCAATAAGCGCACCATATTTGAGTTAGATGAAACTTGCTAAGAATTTTCGTTTAAATCTCTAAAAAGATAATTCACAGTCCTATAAGTGAAGGATTTTATCTCAAAATTATTATATTTGATAATAAATTAACTCTAATAACACCAAGACCTCTACTTTCAAAAAATATTGGAAAAGAAAATTCAGCAGAAAATTCTCGGAATAGAATCGGAATCTGAATGCAATCAAAAAGTTTACTGACTGTGGATTTCCTTGCGATTTTTTACGAAAACTCTTACCGATATTGAAATAAAAAATGATGCAGCTTCTTTTGATGATTTCAAGCGATTAGCTAATGAGCCAACGACTTTTTGGGACTTACTGTTCCACAGGACCCTGGCAACGTCCCCTCGTCTTGCGTCTTCGTGTTCTGTGGATAGGACGTTTATGAAATATCTTAAAAAGTTTTTAAGAGCCTGAGTGGGTTACTTGAAGATGTGGTGTAGGCTGGATTCTTGTAATACCCCTGCGGGGACGGCGGCGAGGGGCTCCTGCCTCTCTTGATTGGCGGATTTCCTATATTAACTGCTGCACCCTGAAAATACCAAAAAATTAACTTCCTGGATAGAAGAGAAAACGATTTGATCACTTTACTTTTTGTAAAATTTGCTGTGGGGCCTGCCTTGGTGGCAGAAATATTTGCCCATGGGGCGCAGCTTGTGGGGGGAGAGCGTGCATGAAAATCTCACTGGAATCACGAAAATTAACAAGCTTTTCACGATCCCGACACAAGTCGTCAAACCTATCCTTCTGCTGCTGCTGTTTTTTCCTATTCTCGTCCTCATTGAGGACCTTTTTCAGCTGCAGAAAGAGCTGCTGTTTCTGATTCTTCAGCTCTTTTAATTTTTGATCTAATTTTTGAATTTGCTCTCGTGTTTCGCCAAGAGTCATTTCATCTTGTTTTTCACGTGCTTCACGTTCCCTGCGAAGGCGCTCCTCCTCAACTTCGGCCTCATGCTCTGAGAAAAAAGGATAAATTAGGAAAAAATTGGAGTTTTGCCACCAAAAACATTGCAACGTACCCTCCTTTTTTCGCTGGCGCTCCTTCTGAATGTGCGTTTTCAGAGCCTCCAGCAACCGCTCCTCACGTTCACTTTTTACTGCCTGCGTGGTCGTCGCCGCAGGCATTTTCGAGGCGTTTTTATCTCCAATTTTTGCGGAATAAAATAAATATCGGAAGAAAAGGGAGAAGCTTCCTTCAGCTTCCTTCCAGCGTTCAAACGTCAAAAGTGTCAAAGTCACTTTTACGTTCATGAAAATGACCTAACTTCAAATGATTAGGCATTTAGTGAATACTCAAACCAGAATTTTATCCATTATTGCAAAGAAAGTTTTGTACACATGTCGCTCTGTAGTCGCCAAAATGCCAAGAACCACCACCCGACGACAGCGTCACGGAATACTCTTTCAGGAGTTAGGGAGGCGTTTGCTTTGGGCTGTTAAATAACGGTAAAAACGTTGTACGTGACCGTACACTGTAAAGTAGCTTGTAGAAATAGTGTGCAAGAGGGACGCCGAACTGTCACATGAAATCGGTACTCGTCGGACGTAAATTAGAAAAAAAGTGCTTATTTTTGCGGTTTCAAACTATTGTTTCGCGAAAAGTTAATACAAAATGTGTTAACATCCATTGGTGATTATTTGTTTCAGTGCGATTAACTTAAAATCGACGGTAATTTGTGAAATGAAGTGCTCTGTGCAGTGTTGCGTGAGTAATGTGAGAGTTCCGCGTGGGAAATCGTTTTGTAGGTAAGTGAACTTATGGAAATGCAACATAGCTGATATATCTCAATAAAAGGAGTTAAATTGAGTTATATTCAGAAAATTGAGAAAACCCTCAAATTTTTCACTCTAACGGTATGGTTACATTCCGCTAAAGCGAGTGAATGGTGGCGTGCAAAGTCAATATCCGGAGGGGCACTCATATGGTGTATGCCAAAAACGTTGACATTTATTTTTATAAATATGTTCTTGAACTTTCTTTGATATTGTTACATTCGCCGTCTTTATTTGTCCAATTCAAATTTCTTTAAATGCCCCCCTTAAATGTTAAATTTCAAAATGTAAGTAAAAGCGACGAAAGCGACGAAAATGAATAGTAAATATCAAACTCAATTTAAGGTGAAATCTGGCTGTTCGTTGTAATAAAAATAACGACTTCACTATTAAAATTATAATCGGCATTGTAGCTTTTGTTAAATAGTTTCTTTTGTTTGGTTTTATTTTGGGACAATAAATTTGAATTTGCCAAGTAGTCCCACGGAACTGGGAAATAGACAAGCGATAATTCCTGCAGCGACTTTCCCAATGGAAAAGAAAAAATCTTGCCGCAAAATAAGCAGGTAACAAGGAATTTTATAAATACGTCTTTTCAGGGACATACTTTTCAAGATATACACTATACAGTAGGAAAAATTATTAATAATTCGTTCAGAAATTACATATGTATGTACATATGTATATGTATATATTTCTGTTTTTAAACGTTAAACTTAATATCGACCTTCTGACGAAGTTATTTCGAAATTAAACGAGTATCCGTCATCAATCCAAATTCGTAATTTGTTCATTAAAAAGGTACATTCACGATAAATCGTTAAAAGAACATCCACAACAAATTAAAATAAATCGGTTGAACGGTTTCCGAGATGTTTTCAGTGCGAGTTGAAAATATTAAGTTTTGATAAAATTCAACTTATAAAGCCGCTTTTCATTTAGATATAATACATACTTAAATATTTATATGTCGTAAAATTAATCCACCTGCGATTACTCCATCTTATTTCGTAAGTGCTAAAATTTCGGCAAGAAAATGTCTTGCGTTTAAGAGTGTCGTAGTTTTAAAAACTAGCGCAATCAGTGAATACTAAAGTTAAAGCGTTAAAGTATATGTACACTAGAATTTGTTATTTATTTTTACGAAGTGTTCGGAGCCATAAATCATTGCAGAAACAAATTTACCCATCTTTCGAGTTTTCCTTCAAACTGTTCATGAGCTGGATGAAAATTTCATGGAAGTTTTGCTTTTCTCGAATTTTTCACCGCCCTTCAAGGAGCATCCAAAGCTCACCTCGATAGAGTTGCATAAAAATTCGTTTCTCCGGGGGATGCAATGCAACTTTACCCCAGCTGCTCGTGGAAATGAAAATTTTAAAATAGCACATCTGCCCGCTAAAACACGTGCAGGGCGTGCATAAAGTTGAGAAGGGTTTTCTGCCTAATTTTTTCGATTCATAAGGTACTTAGTCGCCTCATCGTAGTCAGGATAATCTTTACAGATTACAACTGCAACAAAGTTCTAAAAACAACTCCGGGATGCTGGGAACAAAGTTAGCAAATTCAGAAATGATTTTATAAACTGCGGTATTTATTGAAAGTTTCCATACAACTTTTGTTCGCCTTCTAGATTGAAAAACTCCTTTAAGACTTTCTTCACCGCAGTACATCGCCCTCTATAAGGTGAATGCAATTTAAGGCAATTAAAATGCCAAGGTGGGCAATTTATTAATTTGTTAATGCATGCTAATGAAGAGAGCGATTACCTTGGACTCGGGGAGCGGGTGAAGCTACTTAGCAGAATTTCTAGAGTATTCAATTTCGCTATGAAGAACCATTAGGTCCTTAGGCATTAAGCGTTTTCCTTTGAAGGGACTTTCTTAAGGTTCCCTGACAACTGGAGAATCTGCTCACAGCTCATCAAAACGTACTCGCCATGAAACGTTTTTGGTTCGCACGTAAAGTAAACGAACTTTCTGAGAAGCTCAGATGGTTTTATCAAAGAAAGAAGATTAATTACCTTGACTCCTCGCCGCTTCTTTCACAAGGACTGTTGAATTTTATCGCTTTTAGCAGTTTATGTAATGGTGATGTAACTACAATCGGCTTATTCTACTCTATGGAATTAAATTGAGGTACCTTCTAAAGTACAACAGAAAATCTTTCTTACATCTTTTACCGTACTTAAGGACACTTAAATGGGAATTTAGGTAGCTTTATTTTGGCTACCTTTAGCAGACCGTTCTTAAATGTTTATAGCAGAAATGTTTGTGATTGAAATCTATTCGAATCGTTTTGAAATATTTATGAATTATTTAAATTTAAAATTTTTAGCATTTTCTGTTTGCTATAAAATTAACTCATACTGAAATTCTATTGTATTCAAATATTCACTCCGCTTCCAACTCTTTTGGACCCTTCCAACCCAGACATCCTACTTGGTACCCTCGCCAAATTACAAATACTAGACAAATTATAATCCAACTCAACCCCCTGTAGATTAGATTTCAATCTAACTCCGGAACAAGAATTTCAAATTTATTTTCGCCTAATGTTAGGATCAAATGAATTCTACAATAATTATAGTAACACTAACTTAGTCTAATTTAAGAAAATCCTCCAACCCAAAAATGTTTGTTAGCTTAATTTTGCCTATTTGTTGGCCTAAGGTTACCTAGATTAAGGAACTCTTTGAATTGAAACTATATCTGTAACTATAACTTTACCTAAGCTTAGGACCATAGCTTTGACTTAATTTGTCAACACAACGCGCCATATGGGCTTAGCACCCGAGTGCGCTTAGAAATAGGGTATAAATTAATTTGTACTCTGTTTATATATAAATAAATAAATAAATAAATATTCACAACAAACATTTTAATTTAGTGTCTAAACTGACTAACCGGAAATGTAATTAAAATTTTCGACCACAGGCCGTAAAATTCATTGCTCAGTCGTTTCCTTCTCCAGATAGCATTTGGACGAATACAATTATTTTCGTGGCCACAATAGCTACAGAATATGAATTGTTTTGGAGATGGTCGGTTAGCCCTTAATTTGTATAGTTTTTGTATAATTTGCTAGATCAAATGGTCACCCGAGTGCAGGGGACCTTACGCTCACTCGGGTCGTATTACCCGACTTTTTAGAGGATATTTCAATACTTTCGAAGTAACGCATAGCTAATTAAAAGAAAAACTTTAAACGAGTTTTTAACCATTTTTTAACTGGTCGCTCGCAGATTCAAATTTTCAAAATAAGGCTGCACAGACACTCTATGAAAAAATGCTTTTTTATTAATTTATCAGTTAAACAAAACTCACAAACATTTTCGATCGAGAACATTAAATTAAGATGTATACAATATAAAAATTTTCTAATCTTAATGAAAATTCAATATTAGTGTTTGTTTAAATTAATGTTGGAAATATAAGTAAAAAATACCAATTTTAATAACAGACAACTCAGCGAGTTGTTTGGTGGGTAATAGTCGCAAAAGAAAGGACCTTTAACCCCTACAGGGCACGCATGTTTTTGTACCCTAATAAAGGACGTGAGGGTTCATCTGCCCAAGTTTATTTGCACTTGAATATCGTTGCTTTTATTTAACCGAATCCATAATTTTATTTTGTTGTTATTTTTTATTAAAACTTAGAATTTCTGAAATAAAATTTACCATATTTAACCGAATTTAAATATATAGTATAAACCACTTTAAGTCAAACATACGATTTTTGACATGTTTTCTTAATAAAAGTAAATGTGGGTGAGAGTCTAGCGATTTGGACTTATTTATTACCACCTCTATAAAAATTTTGCTACGAGTATGTTTGCTTTGCTATGTATAACATAAAATAAGAGAAAGCACTTTTTTTTAAAGTCAATCTTATTGCATACAGCCGGGGTGATTCATTCTTCATGGTTTGTAATTACAAAAGGTTTTATTTTGAGATAATTTTCTTTGAGCACGCAAACCAAGTTGTCCAATTAGTTTCCAGGATCATAAAGTTTGAAGAGATGTATACTGATAGACGAATGATTTAATGTTATTTTTAGCAAGAAGTCGTAATTAATCTACATAGGTATATGTTTCGAAACAGAGAGATATCTCCACCAAGATTTTACTAGATGTACTTTATAGATTTGTTTTTTAGTACCATCGAATTTTGTCTTGCTCTAACAGCTGCAAATTTCTTGAACGAACCAAGAAAACAAGTTCCACTTTTCGGGGTACTTACAGTCTGTCGAAATATTATGGCGCACTTGGAGAACTCTAAAAGAATCTGTTCTCTAGTTGTACTCCGAAATTCTCCGTAAGTGCAATTGGATGTAAGTAAGAATGTTGAATATAAGAAATCTGTAAAGACGAGTGGAAAATGCCGAACTGAATGTGTAGCTCTGCAATTTATTGTTGGATGCCCGATGTGAAATTTCATTGGAGCTTTATCCGAATAAAAGTACCTTTAAGGAACATGAAAAGGCGATGCATTTTAAACTCAAAGCTGAACAAATCAATTCCTTTTGTGAAAATTCCCAACGATTTGAATCTAAAAACAAAAAAATCATGCAACAACATCGAATTTGATTTACGTTAAAGCAATTATCTTTATTCTGGATTCAGACGGAATTTCTAGCATTTAAATTATATCCGACGGTCGTTTGTTTGAGGGGCATCTACGTGAATAAAGAATTCGCTAAATTGCAATGGTTGCAACATTCCTGCGAGTACGTGCCAGCGCGTGAATGCACAAACATCGGATACATTTGGTGGCGAACACTAGGGCCATGGGCTGCCAGCAATAACGCCACTAGCGCCACTCTAATAAAAATGGCAAAAACGTTATAAATATTAACGGCGGCATGTGCGGCGGCTCAGCAATAAATTGCTATAAATTTTGAGCCTATCATGCCATGAATTCAGCCGAAACTTTCGTACTCGATGAGCCTCAAAATTTATGAGTTTTGCTAACAGCCAATAAATGCTGTTTCCGATGAATAATCGATGGAGCAATTAGTCAATTAAATTAAGATAAATGCACTGATCAACCTACGGCCTTACAAAGGTCCGTTCAGCGCCAACGCCACCCGACACGTAAGTAAACAACATTTAATGCACTTAATGTCCCAATGGCCGTTTTGGGGGTTTCGAGTCCGCGGGCAGGACACCCAACCAAAATACCATCGATGATAGCAATTGTGTCATAACTCTCTTTTTTTTTTGCGGTTCCCAGTAACACTGGATTATTAAGTTATCGGGTGCCAACCATTAATTTATTGCATTATGCGATGAACCGATGGCAAGAAGACAGCGAAATTAATTAAGAGTTTTTGACAAATTGAACATAGCAGGAGATTAGCCCTGTCAATTATTATTCATTACCTAATTTGATCTATATTAACATCGAACCATTAAATTTTGAGCGCATGCAAATGACTGCTGTGTCAATTGCATTTTGAAATTTAATCCATCATATTTTCGCAAAATAGTCATCCAAGATTATCTTGTTGTATATTGGACGGGAAAGGAAATATATTTTTTCTTTTTATACAAGGGACACTATCTAATGAGAGTTTTCCCGATTTCTGTAAGACTTTTGGATAAATTGCGAATTCGAAAACAAAAATGTTAGGATATGTTCTTAAATAGAATCAATAAATAAGTTTATGCATTTGATAGGAATCATTTCAGTGACAGAACGTTTTCAACACGGTAGGTATACAGAATACAAGGTATAGTAAAGAAAATTTTGACATATGGCTGTGACATCACGCCGCCCTATTTTGTATGAGAGAGAGAGAGAAGCGCACACTTTTATTTCACTTAAAAAACTTCTAAAAATCGCACAATAACAAGTAAATAGGGCGGCGTGACGCGCAAGATGGCCGACAGCACTTCATCTTTACTATACCTTGTATTTTGTATACCGTGGTTTTCAATTCATTGGCAGTCAGTAAGTAAATGGCAGAAAATTTTATTTTCACCTACGAGTACCTATATCTCCATATTTAAATATATCTATTATTTATAACGTATGCCTTTTGTTATAACAATTGCTATTAGGTACACCGAATAAAATTCAGCAAATATTTGGACAGTAGAATGAAATGAGATTTTTAACACTAACTTACCTTAACATTTAACAATTATTTTGAATGATATTTGAAAATCCATTGAAATTAGTTTTATAATTTGTTATTACCTTATTTTCTAAATGATATAAAGCTACCTTTTTGCCTTGCAAATTTATTTAAATGTTTAGTGTAACTTATTTTTTACTTTCGATGCGATAGCCATAATATGTACCTACAATACGAAATGGATACAACTGAATGAGTTGTAAGCAATAAATTCTTTATTAATCTATTCGTTGGAGGACATTGCGAATCCGTCGACGTTAACGTCTGTATGCAGATATAAATTGAAATGAAACTTTCAGCCGTGACGGAGAGGGTTGTGCAGTAAAATCAACAATCGCACGTAGAAGCGTACTATCAACAAGCCCTAAATTGTTCCGAATGTAAACTGGATGAACTGAGGTAACAACAAAACTCCTTTTAATTTATGATTGAGCAGAACCAAGCACTTACTTCACTTAGGAGATTCTGCACCCTTGCGACGATAAAAACTCCATGCCATGGGAAATCGATAGAAGTCGGATGAAAAAAGAACTCTCTGCCGAGTTCCTTTCAGGAAGGCATTCAGTAGTTCTCGGCTGCAAAGAAAATGGCCAATAATTGCTTTAAATTACCGTGTGGGTGGACACTTCTGCAAATGTGCCTCAAACCGACCGCTTTGTGTGTAGGGCCAAAGTAAGGGGGGGAAAAATAATAGACTGCACGTAGCCCGGTTTTTGTCCGCTCCCAACGTGCAGTTAAAAATAACTTCTTGTGGTAATCTGAGGCGAAATTGATTTGTTACGGTCAAGGAACATGAGCGGGCAATAATTCTACCAAGTTTGCGAGTTTTTCCACCCCCGACCAAATGCTTGTGACAAATAATCAGGAATTTCTGCTGGAGCGCAGTGGTGAAATAAGGGAAAATGTTAAAATGCCTGTTAAATTTAGGTGAGTTATGAGCTCCCCCGGTTTCCCACTCGAAACCCGGAATGCAACATACGGCGGCGGATCTGTTCAAGTACACGACGGGCGTTGGTATGAATGTACTTGAGTTGTATGCAACTTTCTACCAGTTGAACCCGAAAGTGGCACAATTCAGGAGTCTCGAGGTGACCACTCAAGCCTGATGTT
Source organism: Machimus atricapillus (assembly GCA_933228815.1). NCBI lineage: Eukaryota > Metazoa > Arthropoda > Insecta > Diptera > Asilidae > Machimus > Machimus atricapillus. Next base: position 28,127,680 of record OW121786.1, on the reverse strand, counting down.
AGGAAAAATTTACGACCTTCCAAACAACTCTCTTAAGGGTGGTGTTTACAAGTTTGCTTGCCCTTTAAAATATTCAAAGTAGAACCAGTGGATACCTACTAAAAAAGGACTGCATAATTAGTAACATCTGGCAGATTAATGGGTGGTGGAACTTGGAAGCTCCTTTCGGGACATTTATTGTATTGTAAATATCTGTCCCATTTCCGAAACTACCTTAGAGCTCTTAATAGCTCAGTCAGTAAAATTATACCATATAAAGGGAACAAAAACGTATTAACAAGTTGGATTCTTGCATAATTCATTTTTTATGTTTTAAACAAAATATCAAAAGCTTTCTAATTTTTCTGTAAAAAGGGTATAATATACCACTCATACACATAAATTCTTAGACTTGGCGTAACAAAGTTTTAGTAATAGTTATAAAAATGTAATGCACCTTATAGTCTTATAATGTATTTATTACGAGACTCAGTTTGATCTATCGAAATACTGATAGTTTCGATAGGCTGCTAAAAACAATAAATTTTTGTTGAGGAGTGTTAGTAGAAAAACTTCTTAAGGTTTTGCGTAAACCTACAAATAGAGAAGTCATATTTAAGAATACAACTTATAAATAAATTATTTTACAAATCATATTCTAATTCTTCTTGACATACGTACATAGAAATAATATAAAAAGGAAGGTTTGAGTTCCCTCATGAAATAAAAACTGTTAAAAAATAATTATTTTTGAACCTTATAACTGGATAATAATTGAAAGTTCAAATTTTCTGGATAGGATGTAGCCGCCAGATTAACGAAATAAATGAAATATTTCTATACTTGCTACTTTAGACTATTTTAATACGAAATTTTTTACTGATTTCGTTATTCGCTCACTCACTGATGATCATCAAAATTTAAGAGAGGTAAGTCCAAGCTGAAATTATATTATTATATTAATTATATTTTTAATTATCGCGGAGAGGCTTACAATTGAAATTTAAAAATATAGTTAGTCTATTAAAGTAGTATTTGACAATTTTGATATGGAAGTATTTTCTTTCATTATTGAATAGAATTCAATTTAAAAGACGAAAGTTTAAAAATAAGGGGACAAAAGAAAACTCATTGTCATTTGCCATTCTGCACAAACATTAATCCTTCTGTATTTTTCTTGAGAAAGTAAAGGACAAGACAATTGATTGTGGGTATATCTCTCAAGTTGGAAAAGGGCTTAAAAGGCGACCCTTTTAAAAAATAATTATTTAGATTTACTGAACACAGAAATCCATTTCATAGAAATTCAAGAAATTCCAGAAACCTGTCTAAATTCTATTTACAAAAGTTTTTGTCTCCTATTCAGGTTTCCGTTCATTAAAAAGTCATATTTGTCTTCTCTATTGGGTATACTTTTGGAACGCATTGTTGTGTCGAAGTAGGTATTATAAAAAATAGAGGGATTTGTTAAGAATAAAACCATGGTAAGATTCTAGAAATATTCAAAAATTTGATTATTATTCAAATTGTAGTAATTGACTCAAACTGCTTTAGCTTTCTCTATTCTGGAAAAGCTTTATGAAATTTATCTCAAAGAGAGAATAAAGAAATGCATCGAAAAACATTTCAGAATTTAAAGTTGTATATATTCCATGATTGAGCTGCTCGAACTGTAGGTATAGTATTCTGCCCGAACTATCATTCATTATTAATGTAAATGAAAAATATATTTCAGAAAAGAAAAGACATTGTATCTGATATTCGAACAAAGCCCTTTTCGAAGGAATTGTCCCAAGGAAGGTTGTACTTTGCTCTATGCATTCTGGGGACTAAAGACTAAACAAAAGGATGGTAGCTCCCTCGTAAGTCATGTTCTGTACGTCGTGGCCTGCAGAGAAGAATGGCGCTTGATGAATAATAGATCATGTTGATCCACTTGGTTTATGGCTTTCCTCATCTCGAGCAATCAATGGAAGGGTTATTTCGAGTGGTCGTGCCCCAACACACACACCGGGCAGATTAAAGCATAAGCTTCGAAAGGATATTCATATCACAAAGGAGCAAAGAGGTGGACTTAAAAGTTTCCTTTCAACGTTGAAATCATTCGAGTCATTCTAGCACAATGTTGGCTATGGCTCCTAATGCTGCAAGGCATGAGCCCTGGGTTTTCCTGCAGCATAAAACAACAACAATTCTACTTAACGAGAAGAACAAATTGAATGCGAACCGTTGGCAATTTCGCTGCAATGTCGTTAAGGAGGTTTATTGGGCAGTCAGAGTCTCAAATTGCATTACTCACAACCAGGTTCAGGAGTTGGCGCGCTGTTAGACAAGTTCAAATTTAGTGCATACGTGAAGATATTGCGTTGAAACAAAACAGCTGAAATAAAAGAAATCAAGGAGCGGAACGATGCGCGGATTTATTAGGCTTTCACTCGACTCGTTTCACATTTATTTACGAGAGCATGCTACCCAAAAACCCGCTCCCGTGTCTTTTCACTCAAGGGTACCTACAAGGATTAGGTCCTTTACCCACTTTGAGTGGGGGCAGAAAAGTTTTTATTGATCATAAGGACATTTTTAATGATGTGGAAAATGTCGGAAATTTATATTCGTTGTGAAAGTCAGGAAATTCGAGATGAGCCTTTTTTCTTGGGCCCTAAGCCAACTTGAGATCCTTCGTAATAAGAAAGTTTTAAATTGCCACTCCTGATTAAATTAATGTTGGAAAATATAAGAATTTTAAGGGATTTGCGGAAGTTCTTCGTGCGCCATTTTCGTACGGATTCCATTTTTCTCCTAGCCAGCTGACTAGTTTTAAAATTTTTTTTTTTAAAGTATTCCGCGGTCTGGAGCTTTAGTAATGACGCGGTATAAAATTATTCCCCACAAAGTGTTCCTTCCGTCCGTATTATGCAAAAAAAAAAGGAAATTGTTACAAGACGTTCACAGCACGTTAAGTAAACAAGAAAATCAAGCTGGGAACTTTTAATTTATTTATTTTTTGTTAAACAAAGTTAAACAATTATTTTAGGCCCTCGGGCGTAATAAGAATATTCACTACGAAAGACAGACCTCGAAGTTACCAAGTACGGTCTCTTTCGAAACAGTGTTTCAGTATATTCAAGGTGTTTAATTCTTAAAATTAGTTACAGACATTAGTGAGAAAGGTGAAGCATAAATTGGTATATATGTATTACAATTTTTAAAAGGAAAAATGGAGAACGCCTTCAAGTTAAGCTGCAATTTCTTTATGTTCTGGAAAATTCTTTAAAATATGATCTATGCACATTTAGTATTGATTTATTTGTTAATTTCTTTTAAGACATCAATAAATGATATGTAAATATATTGGTGTATACAATATACATACATATACATACATGCCTTGAAATATCGTATTTTTAAAAAACTTACTCATCAAGAAATAACATGAAATAAATAAATATTTTTTCATTTTACTATTTGGATAAATTGGTGGGAAAGAATATTGCAGTGAATACAATAAATCAAATAGCCGAAGTTTTCTAAAATTATGGATGTATCGTCTTGAATTTCAGCATTCGTAATAACAAAAGTCATTACCTACAATTTTTGTTCTATAGATATTTTTGAAATCATTTTTAGGTAAATTTCATATTAGGCCCGTATTTCATAATCGATTTTAATTAAATTTCACCTATACGTTTATTCCGCCAATATCTCGTTAATATGTTCGTAAATGGCAGGAATCGGTCAAGAGGGTGGGGCTATGTAAGTTATATATATAAAAATAGTTTGGACCCGATATCTTTTGCAGTTTTTAACCACTAATGACCAAAATATGTTCATATAGCTTTTAGTCGTGTATCAAAATTGTGGTGATCGGTCAAACGGGTGAGAGGCTCAGTTTCTAAAAATGATTTTGTTACCGCGATAACTGCCACATTTCATAATTAATTTTGATTCTTGCGTATGCATTTATTGGCTCGATAATCGAAACTTTTACCTCGCTATATATTTTAATTTATTTCATGCAGACCGTTTTTTAATAGATTACAACAAGTTCGTTGTCCAAAGGGATTTGTGAAGGAAATGGGGACAGGTTTTTGGCTTTTTACAACATTGAAATGTACCTATTTTTGCTGCCTGCCGCCGAAAGGTTTTTTTTTCTTTTAGAAAATTCATACTTTTTTCCAGTGATATAATAGTGTGTATGTTGTTGTTTCAGAAACCAATTACGAAATTAGAGCAATCGAAAGAATTTCGCCAATTTTCATAGGTCCATTTCTGGAATTCCTACATTTGAAACGATTTTTTTTCGTTCCCGCATCCCGAAATCGGGTAATCGAACCTATATCTCAGCAGGCTTTCTGATATCCGAAGGTGGTGGTGTAAAAATTCAATCCTTTTAGGAATGAAGTTAAACTGAATTGTTATTGACACCTCGATCCTTAGCAGGTATCGATTTTCGGTCAACCTTGACCCCGGGAGGGAAAATGACAGGATTCGGAGGGCTCAGAAATCGAAGCAATTGGTTGATGGCAGCGCCATAGACGAGCCTCATTAATCATTGTTTATCGATATTAGTCAAATGAGCTTTCGACAATTGGAAGTAATTCGACACTTGGGGCCATTTTTCAATCTGCCGGCGAAGCGATTTACGTGAAGTGGCACCCCCGCTTTGATTTATCAACGTTCCCGCGATTGGAAAGAAAGTGACTTTTCGGGAGAAATGTTCACATTCATTTGCATAGTGGCGGCGGCGGGCGCTCCTTCAGGAACTCCCTAAACAAAGACTCGTTGCCTTCCCGGTTCTGCGGATGGAAAGCAGCTGGAGCCATTTTCCTCGTGGAGTCAGTCACTCATCTTGCGATTTTTCGTTTTTTGGTGTAGTGCTTTCGGAAATCCGCCGTCCTTTTATAGACTCCGCTCATCATAACCGAGCGGCTCCTACACTTACACATGAGATGCTCCCATCCGGGATAACCCGTGACGTGAGTGTTATGCAACGATGAAGAGCTGACGCAGGAACGAAAAACATGCGGCATTCCTGGAAGGCAATAAAAACTTTTCCACTTTTATCGTGGCATAAATCAATTTAATGATCGTATTACTGTGGCCCCTATTTCGGAATACACTTCCGAGGGGATTTCGCGCGGCCGTCTCTTCATGTAGCTTCGGATCCTCTGCCTGGATTTATATAAATTGACATATCAGAGGTGAAGGAGACAAATAATAATCATTTAAGGGATTACTGTAATATTCCCGAAAAGAAAAGTTTACGCCACATAATTTGATGATGTTATGGAATTTCCTGATGAAATTGCGATTTTGAATTCATCTCAATTAGCCGAGGAATTTTTCGAACATAAAATGACCTTTGATGGAAATTAGGCAGACTTACAAAGTTTTAAAGCACCCATAGTTTAAGAACTTGTATCAAATCATCAGGTATGGTACTCGCGATGTATGTAGGTATGTATGTATCTTAAGACCCGGTTACTGTGTAAGTCCATCTTAAGTACCTCAAGCACAGAGTACTACAACTTAATGTAAGTAAAGTAAGTATAGGTTACTAAAAATTAATGTAAGTAAGAATTCAGGATCATAGTGGCGTAAGTAAAATTTAAGAAGGTTATTTTGATTTTTAGTCAAAAGAACAACTTTTTGGCGGATCCAAATTTACTAACGCCACTAGGAATTTGTTGAAGAAGTTTTGGTTTACCATTTTTTCCTGTAGGTTTAACATTTAAAATCTTGAAATCTGTAACTGTTCAATTGTTACGTTTTGTGATATGTATTAGATTGAATTTAAACAAGTACAATAAAGTATTTTGTTTTGATTGACATCTTAGAGATTTGTAGACAAATTATTCCATTTTGAACGAAAATGGATTCGCTTCTTCGAAGCTGTTAAAACTTGTATATGTACATATGTATATCAATTTGATCGAAATCCATTTTGGCATTCGAATTAGAATTAGAAGTACAGCTTATTTTATAGAAAAAAAAAAATTGTTGACCGAAAGTGTAATTAGATCGTTTTGTTGGCCAGCATCTCAAATGTAATATAATATTGCAGGAAATAACGGCCAGAAAATTTTTAATTTTGAATACCTACACACAAAATATGAATTGAAAATTAAGTTAAAAGTGTTTCAAAAAATACCTACTAACTAAATCAGTTTGTGTCCATCGCTATACTATCCATTCAAAATGAATGAAATTGTTGCTAATTCAATTACATCAGTGATGTTGTTAATTCTAGCTTAAAAAATCTCTTCAGCATGACTGCATTCAAAGAACAGAAAGTGGTGGACTGGTATCAACACAGAATGCTACTTTTGTTCCCACACAGATAAATATTAAAAAGAGAGCTGGAACAAAAATTCAACCTCTACCACAGCTGAAGAATGAATCAGTAAAACGTAAACAATTTTCGCTTAGGAGGGACAGACTGAGCGCATTTGGGATTCTTTTTTTCGCACAATTTCGCCCGAAAAGTTTCCGCAACTTCAATATGAGCGTTTTTATTTGCAATTCTACAAAACAATAACTCCCCCAGCATAAAGACGTCCCTCCGCGGAGCCCAGATCACTTTTACGAGAAAATATAACACAGCAACCGGGGAGGAAATATGATATGCCTCGTGAAAGCAAACACAAATTAAAAATCCCCTCGGAGGTGATGGTGGAGCCTTTTATAAGGTCCAGGATCCGAGTAGCATCCCGCACCACGTACATAAAAATAAACAAGTCATTAAGAGAGAGGAATTTCATCCGCTGTCTTCTCCTTGCGTTTACTTTGTTGATTTCATAGTGAATTGTTTATGTGCATTATGTGTTTAGGGTGGGATTCCCCCGGCGTCAACACACATCACCCTACGCCACCCACGTGGGATTTCATCGGCGCAAATTAGGCACCCGCCTAATCCCCCACAATTCACATTAGAGTTTTGTCGGGCTGGGAATAACGTATCACGGCCGCACGATAAAACGTGTGCATGACTACTTCGTCGGTCGTTGTCTATATGCAATGAATATTTGCATAAACCTTAAATTATTCAAATGCGGTAAAACTTGATATGGTACGTTAAGCATTTAGGTGTATATTCCGGGACGTTGTACCTACGTATCTCCGAGGATCTCACAATAGATCCCAGGGGCGTTAAATGTATTTTATGGATAAAGTTTTTCCCTCTAAATTTCAAAATGTTGTTCTCCCAAATAATTAAGCGAAACTCTAAAGTGCGGCAAAGAAGCAAAAACAGGACGAGCTATCAGCCGCGTATCTTTATCTCAGAGTTGTAAAGCTCTATTTCCGCGGATACCATAAATCTGTCGTTCGCCAAGTTTTGCGGGCACTCCTCCGCAGTAATGATTCCAACAATTAGTAGTAGAAAGAAAAAAAGTAAAAAATTACCAAACTTCAAAATCTCTCCGGAAATCTAACAATCGCCTCCAGCTGGACAAAAACACGAAATTCGACGTTGTCATTTCATTTCAGCGGAATTAATAACTTAATCAGTCCTTCCACTGTTGTTCAAGTTTCGATTGGTGTATTAATTTCTTGCTCGGATTGAGGATCTTATTCAAAATGTCGCCTGATGCTCATCACCGCCTCTCATTCTCCGAAAAACCAAGAATATTTAAATACAAAAGTTATCGCGAGATGAAAGACGAATTGATGCCTTCTAAATTACATTCTACTCGAGTTGAGCCTGATTCCGCTTATTATAATTTCGTCCTATTGCCTGGGGCTCTTCTTGTCTTTATTTGACGTGGCCGAATCTAATTATGGAAGTGGAAGAGAAAGCCCACTACACCACGGGAGGGCTGTAACAGATCTTAGAATTTAGCATGCAAATTTTATGATGAAAATAATCGCTTTTAGTGACTGTCATTTGCTTTAAAGTTTACGAGGGCAAAACTGGGGACAATAAAGGCTCGAAACCCCTGAAGGACCTCTTGGCACAGCAGAAAAATTCATTAACTTGTTAACGAAATTTTAATTCAGCTGTTATTACTCTGTTTTCTACACGATTTTCGTAAATATTACCTATAATACTATACAGGGTGATAACAAAAGATGAGGTTTAATCTTGGTCGAAATTATGTAAAATATTTTTAGCATATCAGATATCCTATTATTAGAACACATATTATTATATACATATATGTAGGTATATATTCCAAGTCATAGAATAGCGAATTATCGATAGTGGGGTAACTGCTATGATTCATACAACAATGTCATATTTAAACGTACTATACTTATATAAACAATTTCTTGGTATTATAATTTTAGGACTTAAGAGTTTAAGTAATTTTATCAGAAGATATAACGATAAGTTTCATACTAAGTGCATAGTTTCAGTGTACAATATAATATGCTGCTCATTATTTATTCAAAACAATGATAAGAAAAAAATTCCCATTCCCTATGGTTAGCGCAAAACCTGCTTTAGGTAGAGCACACACAAGAGAAATGCTAAATGCAATATAAAAATGTCACAATGACAAATGCAAAGCCGCATAATTCGCGATATAATGCCAATATGTCTCATGTTCTTTTTTCATGGCTCTGTGGGTAGACTCAGTGCAATGCAAGGGTAAACGAAACAGTGGCTCTGCAGTAATTCCTGTGCATACAAAATACTCCGTAAGACGCCCTTGACGGACGACTGCACAGTATACATAAAATATGCATGTAGGTATGTTAAAAAATGATCTTTTTCAAATTGAGCTTTTAAGATAATTTGAATCGATTTTCAATTCAAATTTAAATTTAATGTGGATTCTTAAAAGCTATGTGATTTAAAAACACGATTTTATTTAACTAAATAATTAATTATATACATAGTAAATTAAGTAATCTCTTGAAAATCGAAATTCCTTTATTTTATGAGCGTTGTATTGTGTCGTTCCGAGGGTGTCAAGGACATTAAAGCATGAGACAGGAGTAGTCGCTTTATTAATAATGGCCTCAAAATGTATTACATGAAAATATGGAGAGAAGGGCGCAGCCACGTAATAATGGCGATGAGATTCCGCCTTAGGACCCCAACGCACATAATTCTCGAGCATTAATTATTTCATAAGATGACTCCTGCAGCATTTTCAATTGGGCATCTTTCAAGCGAAGTGGGGTTTTTCATAATTACTGAAGGAATGGGGTTCGGAACCTACAAAATTGCTGTTCGCCTCACCACTGGATGAATATATAATGAAAATTAATCCCTACCCGGAATACCTCCGTTGTGCTTTTGGGCAAAATTTATCAGAAAAAAAAAATTAGTGGCCGACATTGCGATGATGTCAGATTGAGCGCAACTTTGCTAGTAGCGAATTTTATTAAAATTGATTATCTGGCATAACATGCAGAATGTGTGCACGACATCCACAAAATGTCATTTAACTGCTGATGGCTCTGAAGGAGGAGTGGAGCAAAATGCTTGCTCCGTCACGAAGGATCGGACGTTTACGGTTGAGAGTGCACGAAGTTTGTCCGAATTTATTCGACGCTCAAATGCTTTGGACGGTTGCCAGCAATTTTGCGATTTTCATAATTAACTTGTTAAGGACCAGCTGTGCAGTTGCAACTTTTAATTGCAGTCTTCTTAATAGTTTATAATGCCAATAAAAGGAACGTTCCATTTCCACACGAACTGTCTACTTTTTCCTGGTACCGTCGAGAGACGATGAAGCCCGTTCTGACATATTGCAATGTGCTTTTGCTTTCGGACAGAGAAGCCAGACAATTAGGGATCCAATTAATCTCGCTCGCATTTTATTTCATATTAAATCGTTTTGCTATGTGCGACATCTGTGAGAAGAACTCACTTTAAATTGGATGAAATTCGTTATTTCAAAGTTGTATGCTAGGAAACTGGTCAAACAAATTTTTAAAATATAATTAAAAATGTGGGTTTTAGAAATTAGCACAAAGTTCGTCTTTACCTTTGGAGAGGAAAATTCATAAATTTTGACAACTCTTTTGTTTTTAGGATATAAATGTTAAATTAAATAGGGACTCTAACACTTTTTTGTTTAACAAATTTATTTAAAGGAATGAAAATAAACAAAATATGAAAAGTGTTATGTACCTAAATATGGAACAGTAAGATTACTGAAATAATATATGATGTACTGAAATGCAGTCCCATAATTCCATAATAATCCTTATTCATTAATAAAAAAAGGAAAACTTATCTATTCCACAAAAATTAAAAATATCAATGTACTATAGTGTAGTTGTAGTATGTAGTGTTGTATGTATGTAGGTACCTAAACTTTGCAATTTTTTCATCTCAGAGTTAGCAAAAATATACAAGCCAAAGAATGAGTTGGTACATACATATTACATATACATAATATAACCCAAGAGGCAAAAACACATTATTGAAATATTAAAGGTCAACTTTTCGAAGAACGCTTATTATTATTTCCATTAATACAAAATTGCAAATTTGTTGGCAGTTCGGAACCCACTCGGCATATACAATTTCAGTTTTATTGACATTAGCCCAGAATATTAAATTTATAAGAGCGTTACGTAATCATAGCATATCCAGATTCCCAGAGCTCCATTGAAATGTGAGAGTGCTCCAATCCGACCATATTATGTAAATCCTACTAAATTTCAATGTAAATAAAGTTAATCCCGAAACGTACTTCGATACGAAATGGTCATAACCAACACTTCTCAAAATCCCCTCATCATGTTTATATTTGACGTTAGAAAAGATAAAATCTCGCATGGATGGGCCATAGAAGCTCCAGGATAACTGCGGCAACTCCGAGTTTCTACAGTCCTAATAAAAACAAAAGTTCTTGCCTTGCATGGGGCCGGGGCCTGAACGTGAGTTTTTCGTTGAGCAATAGACACATCGGGACTGAGAGGACGTTAAATAACGCTTATGAAGATAATCCTTGTTACATTAGCATAATCCATTAGCAATGAAGTCCGCTGGTGAAGCCATTACTCGTGCAGCTCCTGCGGGAATATCATTGCCGTCATTATTCGTACTAACGAATTTCTTTGATCGCACCGGGAGGAGGTGGGCCTGCACTTAAGGCGCTGTTGACTGTGCACTTGCTGCAAATGGCCCGCCAGAATATGGGTTTCTTCTGTTCTCTGCCTTAAATGCGTTCTAAAACAATTAAAATTGCTCTAATCGCCAGCAAATGGGCTCCTTGCAGAGGCTCCTCGAGGACTCTCGAGTCCTTTCTTCAGAGATAATAAAACTAAAGTGACTTGAATGATTCATTGGTGGGGGCCCTTCAGATGTTTCTGTTGTGTTTCCCATTGAGGCTGAGTCTGGGACCACTCTTCCTGAATTATAAATATATTTCTGGGAAGCGCTGTTTGCAGTCACTTAAAGGATTTAAATCGGGGACTTGTTCTTATAAGGCACAACGAGATATTTCCCATTCCAGGTTGGCGAAGTTTACTTTTTCGATAATTTGATTTTGAATTATTATAAATTCCTCAACACTTGGGACAGGTACGGGTGATCCTTGAATCTTTCTCGGCAAATGTAGTCTTGTCTGCCTCTGGATACAGAGTGCTCAACCGTAAACTTTCCAACATTTTCCTTTAATTTGAAACTTGAATCAACGAATTCCCTCCTGTAAACTTTCTCTTTCTTAAAGCTTAGTACTGGGGCAAATTTTGGCTTCTGGCAACTTGAAATGGAAAACTCCAATCTAAGAAACGGCAAAAAAAACTTTTTAAACTTCTTTCCGAGTTGGTGTATCATCACTTTGTAATTTCTATATAAGACACATGTTTTATATACATATGTAAGTAAATAACGTAAATATAAACTAAACTTCCAAATAATGATAAATTTTTATTCAGAACTTTTTATCTAATTCCTCGTTGAGTGCAATACATAACTTTAGCAGAATTTGAAATTATACGACTTCTTATCTACCCATTTATGTTTTATTGAAAGTTAAAGCTGAAACCTACTTCTTTGAAATTTGCTTTTATGAAGAAATATCTTCATCTCAGCCATAATAATATTAAATAATTTTAAAGTAGTAAAGTAAAAATGAAGATTTGGAATTCTACAACTAAAAGTAAAGTTATATGAATTCGAAACTAAGTAATCTGAATAAATCTTATTAACTTCTATTTTTAATTTGATATATTCCTTTAGTGATACGATAATTCTTCAATTAGACGTAAGAATCTGTCCAACGAAGGTTTCAGAGATTTGCCTTCTGGAGCTTCCTTTGTAGGGTCCTGATCAATCTACCTTCACACTCTGATAGATTGAGGTTTATCGATTTGGATTTAGAAAAGAGGATTGAACTCATCAAAATAACTTTTTTCTTTCACTTACGTCAGGGTTCGGTTTGGAGATATTTGTCTGTTTAATTTTTATATTAGTAATGTATGTATATAGCTTTTTGTTCTGGTATGAGAGATTAATGTTTAATAAATAGATAAATACTTACATATATAATTATTGCTTATTATGTAAGTCCGAAAGATATCAAAAGCTTATGATTTGTCTACATATGTATTAATATGTATAGGTATGCGATTTTATTATTTATGTTGAAAGAAAGAAGAAAATCAAATGGTAATTTTTTTTCCTAACAAATTCCTTACTGGTGAATGGAAGTGTTCGGAAGCGCAATGAATTAGAGAATTTATGGGCGTTCTTACAGGGAAAAGAAATTTTTTATCAGAGGTAATTTTTAAGAAAACTTATGGTATGCAATAGTTTTTCCATGTATATAGTCCCGTATAAAGGTAGTCTCTAACAAGAAACGCTCCCACGGCAGAACAAATACCCACCTTGACATTCTATTATTTTTGATATATAGCTATCATCTTCTGGTATTACTTCGCGTGATGGTTCTACCGACGATGAAGACGAAATTTCGCTTTCAGGGACTTATTTTGGATACCCCCAGCCAAGATTTGTGACATTTCTCTGTAAGCTTTCATATTAACAACTTGAAGTCGTTTTACTTTGCGTGACATATGGCCACCGCAAAACTTTTTTTTTTTTGTGGAGAGTTGGAAAAAGATTTGAATTTAATATGCCAAGCCCTGTCTGTCGGGTTACAAGTGGGAAGGTATCTTTGTGGCACAAAGCGGTGGGTGCAACAATCAATAATTAAAATTAAAGGCGATAAATAACTCAAGTTTAACGTTCTTCAAGGATGAAATAAAGGCAATTATAAGAAACAATGTGCGTTCCTTGGGGTCGTTTTGAAATGAGTTTCCTTAAAGATTAGCTTAAGTTAGCTTTACGGATTCGAGTGCGTGTAAGAATTAGAATAACAAATTTACGGTTTGCATGAATCTAATGCGAAATAAGGTTTTCATTTAAATATTTAGATGTTTATAAATTAAGACTCTCATTAAAATAGGTTTTGAGTTTTATACGTAAATGAAAAACTTTTTCAAATTACATTACATATGTATGTTGCATTTTGATTCTCTATAAACAATAATAATTATACAATTGCGATATTCGGTGTTGAAATTTGTAAAAATCATATACGCATAGTTAATATAAGTTGTCTACTGAAGATAAGATAAACGCATTTCTGAAATATTCTTGACAAATTGAAAATATGTATGTGCATTTTATTTTATCTCAAAAGGACGCGACGACATCCGAAGGGGTTAAAAAGGTACAGTGAAGTGCACCTTTTTCATGGTGCTGGGATATGGTGCAAAGACGAGGTTACGGAAGTAAAATAAGTTACTTAGGTGGAGGCAAATTTGCAACGTGTCAGCCATTTGAAAGGTTCGCACTCGCAGCTATTCATCACGTATCAGCAGCGAAATTCAAGATAAACTACCAATGTTGTTGAGATCCGTGGAAAAGCGAAGGAAAATCGGGGAAAATGAGGGAACCCCATGGAGACGGGGGAAAGCGCAACTGTAATGAATAAGAAATTGTTCCAGGGAAAAAATTTAAAAAGAAACTACTGAGAGCCGAAACTTTTCAACTTTACACAAAAGTTCGTTCTAGTTACCTTATTTTCTCGTTTTCAAATAAAATGGAAAAGGAACTGCGCCGGGCCGGGTGGGGCGCTACAGGGCGAGGACCCCGGTGTGAGAGGGAAGTCTAGGCGGTGAATAATCCATTGGAAATCGTTCTTTCCTACAAATCAAAGCCGGACTTTAAAACCGCCGCCCGCGAGTTTACCTGTTATTCGGGGGGTTTGCAGGTAAATCACGTGGTTGCATGCACAAAAGTTAACACCAGCGGGCACGCGAAAGGAGAAAATGGTCAAATAATTTAATTTGCAACCTTCCTGCCGGAATGGATGGCGGAAGCAGTTGAGTTCTGGGCTTATGTTTCCTCTGGAGCCGTGACCAACACGTTCCCGATAATTTATACAAATCTGGGAAATTTCACCTGCCCGGGAAGGCAGTGAAGGTGGTGGCTGCCATTCTGGCTGCGCTAAAGTGAAAAAATGGGGTAGCGATGGCGTAAAGTAAACTTTGAAAAATTTATGGCCACTATCACATAGCCCGGAGGGGCTGAACCTAAAACCCTGAAACCCGAAACCCTGAAACGCTACATTGGCTACATTCGCCGGGAGCGCAAATAGGGAAACATCACCTGGGAATATTTTTTGGCTTTTCGGCCGGGCACGTGTTCAGTGGGCGGGAGAGTACGCGGACTCCGGAGAATAGCCACTGAAAAATCACTTTCAGGAAAATAAATTAGCTACCCCCACGCTTCCAAATTCAATGAATCTGAAAGTGCAAATTGCGATTCAGTTTTAATAAATCACTGCATTGATGAATAAGGGCAGACTTTAAAGTTGTTCTATTATATTCTGAAAAAGATAAACAAAGTGGAAGCCACTCTTTGAGTGGTATTATTGAAACTTAAACCAATTTCGCGTGCTGCTTCCCCGGAACCTCAAAGTCAAACCGATATTTAGAGGAAATTCTTCGAATTTCTGGCTCGTTGGATCTTTCCAATGTTGATTGAAAAATAGTTTCGTGAGGGCACCAATCTTGCGGTGACTTTGCTAACAGGACTTGGAGAAAGTCTTCTTCCTTTTTAACGTAAGCTTCTTAATTTGCATATTGAAGCATTTACGACAATTTTCTTCTTTAGCTACGAAGCAAATTATGTGCAGTTGAAGTGCAAATCGGTTTACATGTTTGGAATTTTTCTGATAACTTGAAAGAGTTATGTTTTATTTAGTTTATTGGCATTACATATTTTTCTTTAGGGAATAACCAAACATAGAAAGAACTACATTTTATTAAGAAATAAATGTTTTAAAGGAAGAAGTGCGTGTTTTCTTCCTTATTTGAATTTGTTTAATTTAGTAACAAAAATAAATCAGTCTTTACCACGGAAAATATAGGTATTAGAAGAACGATTATATTCAAATTTGCATTCACCTTACCTACTGGTAGGATAAAACCTTAAATTAAAAAATAGTCTATGAATATTGGCGCAGTTTAGAAATTAGGATCCTAAATTCACAGTTTTCTATTGTATCAAAAAAATACCATCTTAACATTTTATTTTTTGTAATTAAAGAACACTCTGCAGAAAATTAATAACATTTTTCGTATACAAAGTGTAACTGATTTATCAAACAATCCATATTGAAATTATTTACATTCAGCCGAAATGTTGCGTTTTGTTGGCGATTAATGCTCATTTCGATATCCTGATAAGCACATCAAATTTGTGGTCTTAGAATGGCTGGCTAATTTTGATATGAAATACAGTCAATAGCATTGAGGTTTAAGTTTATGAGTTGCATTTCAGGTCAAGCATCATACAGAATGCTGCCGAAAATGCGAATAATTCGGGCAGTTTTAATGCTAATTGAAATGATATTGGGCTTAAGGCAACTGCTTGCAGCATTTATGCTTTGTTGACAAATGGAAAGCCAACAAATTCAACTATAGCACAGGTCCTCTATGCGAATTGTGTTGAATTTCATGAAGCAAATTTTTTTCAGGGGGCACAATCACAATGAATATTGCATGCGAGATGGAAAGCGTTCGCAGCTGCTGGAAGCGGATATTCGTTCCAGCAGAAGCGCGACTTTATTGAATAAAGCGGAGCACTCCTAATCTCGGAAAGTTCAAAGGAGAAATGTAAACATTTTGATCGAATTGTTCAGTCAAATTATGCTAAGAGTTAAAAGCCGGTCTCGAATATCACCGTGTTTCTCATCAGTTTGTTTTGCATTAAAATTAGTTATTCCCGGAGGCAGGAGCGCAGAGTATCCTATTGAAATTTCACTTTGTAGCCTTCAGTGCACGAAATCTGTAATTTGACCTCTAAAAGGGAACATGTTTACATTCCGTTGGGAGTAAATTTCTTGTCAACGCGACTCCCGTCTGCCCGGTTCAATTAGATGGAGTCAGGCACTCTGGGGCCCCTAGCTGAAGGAAATTTTTCTGGGAAAGGGAAAATATAACTTTCAGAAACACATTTGTGTTTATGGGCCCGCCTCTAATTAATTTATCTGCTCCGTCTTCGAATTACATTCACTTATCAAATTGCCCTAATTTATCGCCTTCACTTTTAGGGTGTGACTTCCTTTTCGCCTGCGGAGAAGCTTCTGAAGCTGAATTGAAGTCCCACGTCTGTACGATTGTAAAGTTTGCGCTGAAAAGGACCTGCACGTTCTATTTTAAAGGCAGGGGAGCGCTACTACTTTTTATCGCAAGGATATTCCTCGACAATTCCGTATTCAAGTCACAGCAGCCTTCCATGTCAGGATGACTAAAAAGGTCTGTTAACACATTTACTATAGAGCCGTAACATATTAGAGAAGGCGGCAAATGAGGAAAACGAGCGGGAATGAAATTTGAATATATTACTCGAGTGCTTTGACCCAGTGACAAGAAATATTTGCTCTCGGCTCTCCAAGGACCCTAAGGCTCCTTTATTTAATTAAATAGCGCCCCGTGACCCACGCACTGACTTGTTGCTCAACATTCAGAAGGATTCCGATGCCTCGCGACAAATTGTGAAGCATCACGGCCCTGCAGCAAATTAAGGACGCCGCCGGAGACGAAAGCATCTTGAGTAATTTGCGCCAGAGTTTAATTGCTTTTTCTTGTATAAAATAAAGTCGCGGGTTGTACGGGTTAAAAATAAACTTAATTTTAAGTGGGAGGCAACCATAACTCATTTCGTAAGCTTCTTTTTGCGGGAAATTAAAAACAGTTCTCAATTCAACTGAGACGACCAGAACGAGCTCCTGCTCCACGATTGCAATTCTTTCACAATTATCTCGCTTTTCGCGGACGAAGGAGATGCGATGCGATTCAAAAAGATAGTGGCTGCACTTAATTTAACACGGGCACAGGAGTGGTTTTTAATATACATATAGAACAGCAAACTCTCCCCTCGATTTCGTTGCATTTTATCTTTATAGTGAAAATATCTTTCTGGAGCTTAAAGAATCTGCTGGATGAAACTTTTCACGGTTATATTTCCTAAATAAAAGATGAATGTAATTTTATGCAATTTAAAACTTCGAAGTCGTTCACAGCATTCGTCTGCAATAAATGGGAGCATCTTACACAGCTTTTGAGAATTGCGCGAATGTTGCTAATAAACGACCAGCTCTTGGGATTTGGGGATATTAAAGTAAACTGAATGTGCTCACTGATGCGGAGTGAGTTTAATTATTGAAACTTTTTCAATTGCATTGTTTTAAATATTATAAAGTTTATAGTTTCAGTTTTTATTTTTCAAGGTCATTCTCACATTAAAACTTTAAGACAAAAGGCATTAAAAAGCCGTTTTTGAAATGCTATGAAAATTTGTTTAATTGTACAATTCAAATTCTACTGCCGAAGATATTATTATTATTATTATTATACACTAACAAATTCAAACTAACTTTCTTTGAATTATTAAAACGTATTTCCACTCATTCGTTTAAGCATTTTTCTTCAATAAGTATATCTCCTTTAATTTTTGTTTTCCTCAACATATTGCCGACCAAACGAATTACATAAGTAAGGCAGCGACCGCATATTTTTTATTTAAGCGACTAAGTGAGACATTCTCAATTCTATGTACAATATCCAGATTTTTATTACCAGAACAGACTTTAAATTTTCTGTGAGCGTATTATTTCTTCCCTCCGGTAACATTTGAAAAAAGAGCATCAAATTATGTACATATGCTAAAAAGCATGTATGCAGTTCAGCGTAGCGTTGTACATTTAAATTTTGCTTTAATATTCGAATTTTTATACAGGTAGCTTTTTTGGAACATAGATGTGCCTACAATAATTTTTATTTTATTTTTTAATATAATCATCTTATACTAGCGTTATTACAAAAATGAAATAAAAGTCCTCCAAGGAACTCATTATGGTTGTTTTGTTTTTTTTTAAAGAGTCTGTAATTGAAAATGCCGACAGACCAGACAAAAGCATTCCGCAATATGACATACCAAATTACTTTCAAAGACAAAATGCAGCACATCAAAGGCAAAGAAATCCGAAAAAATATCTGATGAGTGTTTGCTTTGCTTTAGATGTTAGACTAGTGTCATTGGGCTCTTTATTTTTCGAGAGGTATTTTTTGAGAGATACAGTCCATCAGAATGTCTTTGTAAACATAAATTGGAAACAATGAATTAGGTAAGTCTGAGATAGATGGCTAAACGGTAGGAACATTCAGTAGGAACATGAAGTGCCTGACATACATAAATGTTGGTATTGATTTGAATATTTGAGGGTATTCAATATTACATAATATTTTTTAAGTATATACATATCTTTCCTTTAAAACATTAAAATTCTGGACAACTTATTATAGCAGTCAAGATTAAATTAATCCATCATAAAATTATTTTCGCAAAAACAAAAAAAAACATGAAAACAGCATCTGCGAGTATCTAATGAAGTTCGCAGGAACGCGAGGTCAGAAACTCGTAAAAGTATTTTAAAGTCATCCCCTAGAGACCAATAAAAAATTCAAACCCATAGAAATGTGTCACTAAGTTGTGTTGACTCTGGTGATTAATATCCTGACAGTGTGTCCCCTATCACAATTTTAGCAAGCCCAAGAGTCTATTGTGTCTTTCATTAAATGCCTGCTTCTCTTTAGCTATTTTAATTAAATTTATGGCGTCCTGGTTTGTAACAAATTCGATGTTTTACTTGGAGAGGGAATTATCTCCCCGAGTGGTCATTCCGTACTCACAGGATGGTGATATTATACAACTTTTTATTAGGTTGTTGTTTGGGGCATTCCGAGAATTTCAGGTATTCATAGTAAATGAAGCTTTATAAAATGAAGTAGCTTCATAAAAGTTGCTTTTGTATTGCCGTAGTAGATACAATGAAATTAAGTGCTTTTGCACTCTCTTCGGTGTGCTTTTAATTCAATTTGTAGTGAAGTTAAAGAAGATTATTTCAACTTTAAGTACGTTGTAAAAAATTTTCTTAGATAATTGCATGTAATAATCCATTAAATTGATCTAATATGCGAAGAACCCCCCAACAGACCTTTGTCCTGGTAGAAATGATTTCGGTTAAGTAAGTTCAATTCATTTTTATTTAATGCATTTTCCATGTTCTGTGTTTTTGTTGGTTTGTGCAAAAAGTAAAATCTTGTTCAGGAGAATGACAAGATATTTATTTCAAAACTTTCCTAGAATTTCTCAGAAATTCCTTGTTTTACAGATGCGAATTTCACCATTTAATTATTTACCTCAAAAAGGCGAAGGCGGAGCATTTGCCCACTCAATAAAATATATTGTGTCTGAGGTAAAATTTGTCTGGTCTGATTTCTGAAAAAAGTTAATGGAATAAATTACTTTACCCATTAGAAATTTAATGTTATTAGTGCGGCTGAGATGAGTCTAGCCTTCCCAATTAGCCTGACTAACAATCCATACTTATTAACAAAAAAAGTAACTTTTTAATTAATTATTAGTTCAAGTTTCATATTTGTTCTATGCTCCCTTTGTTTGGTTTTTACCTACAACAATTCTTAAAATATCGCTGTATTTGCTGAAAGTAAAAGTTTTTATTATTTCAAATAAACAATTCTCACAACTTAAACATTTTAAATTAATATAATTTCTAAACGATAACTACAAGAAATGCCTATTATTTCTAGTTCTGTAATGAATACCTTTTATATAATATAGATAGTAAAATATCTTTTTCATTTGAATTACCTCTGCTTCCAGGAATGAAACTTTTGTCCTAATTACTCCGACCACTGTGTATGAGATAAATAATGATGAAAACATTCAATTAAATTCCTGCAATGGGATTCATCCTGGATTATGCTGGGATTTTAGCGGATACTTCCCAATTATGGTGAATACCGTCATAAAATGGATCAACTGAACTTACATTTGAAGCGAAATGCGGATGGGAAAATATATTTTATATAACATAAGAGGAGGTAATATACCGGAAATTCTTAGCTATGTTACATCCTGCACATAGTTATCATTGTGGTGTAGTTATTATTTTAGACAACATAGTGTGGTTTGTTATTTAATGCAAATATTTGCAAGCGGAATGTAAATAACTTATTTTAAGGCCTAGGTTTTTTGTGCATAGAATCGTTGTGTGATTGGCGTCGTTGGTAAATTGATTAAGTTATTTGAATTTAATTCGTTTTATTTTAAGTGTTGGCACAATTTCTAGTGACAATGAATACCTCATATTTATCTGCTAAATATATTATATCGTGTATCATATACATAAATCACATATCATATGTAATTTATACATCATACCTATATCTCACATTTGAGCAGCATTTCATAAAACTCGTGCGAAGACCCTAAACTCAATCTGTTCCACGACATGCATTACTATGATTGGCCTCTGGAGAAATTACGCCAATTGCAGATTCAAAACAACATTTTGTTTTGTACGTTACATTCCCTAATTTGACCAGCTGAAATACAGGCATAAGGTATCTTGTGAAGATGAGCTATTCAAATTTGGCGAGGAAATTCTACAAGAGTTTCAATTTGCGCTCATTATATTTCTGGCGCTTCTTTTGGGCTGATTTTAAGGCGAATGTAAAGTGGAGCGCGGGACATTGTCTGCATATGCTAAACATTAATATTCGCCCAACATCGTGTTCAAAAGTTCCAGTTAAAGTGTTTAAGTTGGCAGCTGTTCCTATGTTTGGTTGGTTTGTAACTTTCAAAAGTTTTCAGCCACCAAAACAGTAACAAGACAAGCTGCAGCCAAAGTTGAAAAGTTTTCCCCAGTTTCAGAAAATGCCTTTACCATCTTCGATCCTTGACTCTCTGGGCTCGAAACATTTTCCCTGGAGTGATAAATGTGCATAGTGCTGGATATAGTCAATTCGACGTTTTGAAACAAAAGTTTCACTGCTCAACCGTGTCCAGGGCATACACTGCAATGCAAAATTACGTGACAGCTTCCCCCGTGCACAACTTCCTTCCATATCAGCTTAATTAGCTTCAGAGTACTCAGGGATCGTCGAGGAATTCTTAATTAATAGCCAAAGAAGAGAGCAGTGGGATTACACCCAGCATATGTATCCTGGTTTTCATGGTATTTTGCAAGTATTCAAAGAAAAAGCAAAAAATACTCTATGGGTTTTCATAGATGCAGGAGGAAATCATGAGAACATTCTTTCTCCATCAAGACTTTGACGAATTTATTTTGATGAAAACAATTAACAGAAGATTCTTCAGCACCGCAAGAAGTTCCAAATTGGAAATAGAATTCTCTTCTTGCGGAAGAATGCGCTGCAGATGAATGAATCAGCGCAACAATGCAATTTAAAATGGAATACAAATGAAAAGTACTTGGAATGGAATTTTCTTCGACTTCATTGCTAGGTAGAGATATTCTGCAGAGATGTAAGAAAAGTAAGAAAGGTTTTTTACCTGCATTGTGTAAGGACAACTCACCGAACGCCTTGAAATATCAAAAGTTTTAAATAGAAAAGTTCCTCACTACGTGTTCTATGATGTTTTTATTTATCTAGAGTGCGCTTGATTTCAATGCTCTTCAGAACTGGCTGGAAAATCATTTACAAGAAAAGCCCGTTGAAGTGTAAAATAAGAGAGTTAAAATGGTTGAGAAACCCATATGAGTCTCACTGTAAATTTAAAATCATTTAGGCTTTATAGGATCAATTTGACGCTCTAAAAGTCTCTATAGTTTGTATTCAGATTTAATTTTAAAATTTTCTTTATATCCATCAACTACGATTACATTAAACGGTAGTGAAACTTTCATCAAAGTACCGAAAGATTCTTTTGAATAAACTGTTCCTAATGGTTTTTCTTTATTAAGAGATTACATATATGAATCGTTATTTTTGAAAATGGTATGTCTTACTTTTTGAAAAAATCACATGTGGGTTATCGGCACGATAAGATTTTATTTTGATTTTGAAGTTTTTTAAAATTTTTTATAATTAGGTACAATATTTTGTTTTCATGCCTTTATTTAGCGCTATTGCATTTTAATTGTATTTTAATTTCTCCATTGCAAATAATGTTCATTATCGCTATGAAAATCGAGAATCTAACGAAGAAATCCGTAACATAACTCAGGGATTTTAGTAAACATAAAACAGAAATACCAGAATACAAAAAGATATTACAAAAGTATTTCTGCGAGTACAATTTCCTCGAAAGAAGAGGCTCGAAGTTAATTTTCATGTGATTTACATACAGCAGCCTCCTTGCAGTTGAGAAAATTTGAAGTTGCTCCGCGCAATGCACCAGAGCACTTAGAGCACCTCACATAAAAACTTGCCGCATATCCGGGCAAACATGCAACGTGGCAATTTTGGGGTACAAAAGCAAATGGTACAAGTTTACAGAAACAGCAGGGGATTTTTTTTGCGGAAATTTGAATTGCAGCCTAAACACTGCATTAGTTTGCAAGTGTAATGCTTAACAGAGGGAATCTTGTTGGAATTCAATCGGTTTCTCGGGTGTGTTTCCCGCAAGAAATTATTATCAATAAATCTCCCAGGATTTGCTTCTATCCATTGCTGGATACAGCCGGAAAAGCTACAAGAGAAGTTTATTTTGCCCTATATCAGGTCAACTAGAGCACTTACCACTTTGGAGCTAGAACTCGGGGGTGTATTGTAATTTCGCAGCCGAACTTTAGGGGCTTTATACAAAAATAAAATTCCTAACGATAAATCCAGAATTTGGTTCGCTACCTTCCGGCTGAGTGAATTCCGGCCATCGGAGCAGCTTATAAGGTGAACTATCTTCGGGGAGCTGAGTGGCCCAGCTCGATTCCGCTCTTTACCCCAAATTTATCACTGAACTTTCTTGTTTGACCTGATTAGTTTCATTTGAATGATTTCCTGAAGAATGTGATGTACGTGCATTTCATTGCAACATTATTGGCATCGGGCTCGGCGTAGCTCCCCAGGGAATCAATGGAAGCTGTATTCATTTGCAGAAACTAGACCAGACCCTTTCATAGTTTAGACATAGTCACACAGGACCGGGTTGCACCTATCGAGATTGGACGAAAATTATGCCCAGATATGCAGCACAGGAACTTAATTCATTTATTACAGGATTCCGAGACAACAACATGTAATCAAGCATTATCCAGGTGACTTTGGGAATGATCAGGCTAATGGGACCCGGCCCAAACACACCCTGCTGCGACAAATTTACGAAAAGCAGCAGAGGAGCTTCGGAGTAACGCCTGAGAGTTTTAATAATGAATTCAGTCGAACAAAATTACACTCCACAGGTGAATAAAATTTAATTGAACATTTTCAGATGCGCTGGTATACGTAGTTTTTATTGCTCCTGGAAATATTCGAGCTAGCCCAAAACTTTATTATAAGAATAGGGAAAATTACTGGAAAGAGGACAATAATTACCAGCAGGTGCTTATACCTGCGCCAGCGTGTCCAATAAAGTTCGTTTAATAGGTGACATAAAATTCAAGGCGATCCTTGCGCAGACCCTGTTAATCCCGGCCTAGTGGTTGATGTTGGTAGCTAGGTATGTATGTAGAGACGAATAGGTATTTCTTGGATACTGCAAATATTTTCGGGATGAAGAGGAGGAAATTCATTTTGCTGTAATGACGGAAGCATAAGGATTTTGCAATCAGGATGGAATTTTTAATCAAGTTGTTTGGTTTCATGTTATAATTTCTGTGGAATGCGGAAACATCTCTATGAGATGTTTTTAGTTTCGAAAGGAGCTTTTGCCCCGACATTTTGGACAAATATATGGACAGTTTTAATTTTGCGTATTTGAAAAGCAAATTAAATTATACAAGAATGAATACTATTTAAATTAATAGCTCATAATGTCCGGTTCATAAACTCGTTTTTTATTATCCACCTATAGGTACATTTTTAACAATATTCCTTGCATAATTAAAAATATTCTTCTTGTCTATGTGTTATTTTATATTTACTTTGTTATTTTTATTTATATAATTGATAACAAAATATAAACGCCTTTTCGTTTTTTGATAATTTTTCTTTTTAACAAGACGCGACCGTCTTAAGAAATTGAATTATTTTATTTGAAGTCTTCTTTTCTGGGTAAAGAAGCTAAAAAGGTAAACATTTTGCAGTTATTTCCATTATAAGTATTCCAAGTGCAGTGTGTCTGCATCGCTGTAAAGCACGCTAATTTAAAGAAACGGTCGCGAATTCGTACTGCAGAAAGTGGGCCACGAAAAGATAAATTTGGGAGTTGGCTGAAAAAGTAATAATTCGTAGAGCAGATGTTCAAGCGCCATTTCTATTTCGGCACCACTAAAGACTGTGTCCTAACCCATTTCCCTGGATTTTTATTGCAATCCTTGATTTTTGCCCCTTGGTGGAAGTTGGCCTTTAGGGAATGCCAGAAGTGCAACTAACAGTTTAGCTCCCAAAAAGTTTCTCGTGCGATGAATGATAAATATTCCTAATTAGCAACACGACTTCTTTTGTTTCTCTTAATAATTTAACTCTAGCGCGTTCCCGGTTTTAAACAGAGGCCTGGTCGGATTGGAACCCGGCTTGATATAGTGAAATTGAACTGCATTAATTATCCGCAAGATTGGTCATTTTATGCACTTTTTTCTCCAGCTGTCTTAAACCCGGCACTCTGCAGGAACAGCAGTTGGAAAGTTGAACTCTGTGTACTTTGGAAGTTTCGTTTTTCTAGTTTCTGGAATAGCGTTGCTGTAGCTTATTTAAACTTTTCATGTTCCATCTCCACCTAGGTGCGCCGGTTGCTGGTAACATTTTAAGTGGAGGATCGATGTTACATCTTGTACCGGATGCAAGTTTTATTGATTAATTTCTGCTTGCACGTAATAAATAATCGAACTTTCTAACTTAAAAGTGTTTGATTGGCAGCTTTTCACCTGTGCAGATTTATTTTGCGCACGTGAGACGTTTACATAGCCCAACTGCTGCAGGGAGTTTACTCCGGTAGCTGCTGGGGCTTTCACTGCTTTCACATGCAAATATTGCTTGGGATGTAGACGCACATCTAACAGGGGAGCAAGATTTTTCAGAAAGTTTTACACTGAATAACAAATGAAGAGCCTAACAAGTTTGCCCTCCAACATAATTTAAGGCGTTAAAGTCTGCACTTGGTGGTTCTTTGATATTTGCCACTTTCACGAGTTTCCTCCTATTGACTATGAAAATATTTAGAAATTTTATAGTAAATTAATTCGGTGCCGTTTTTTAGGGTTAACTTTATTATTCTAATGACCGTCATGTGACTGTCATTTTTTCAGAGAAAATAAAAACTTCAGAAAAGAAAGAATGAAGAAAATAAACATGTCCAATTTATTTTTTAAAGACTATGAATTTCTGTTATTGTTTGTTTTTAAAAGAACAATTGTATCAAATATGCACAAGTCCAGAAATGTTTATATGGGAAAGAGAAATTGTGTCTTTTAATTAAAATGCATATCACTTCGTTTAAAAACAACATTTCTAGCAGCAGCTTTTTAAAACCTTTTCAGGAAGTATGCAGAGGCAGAGCTAAGTGTCTTAAGCTCCTTTTATGATTTGGTTTAAGTCTTCTTAATCGCGTTAACATATCGTCTTTTCAGCTTGAGTTTCCTCTCAAAGATTAAGCCAAGTCGCATTCAGTGTGTTGCGGTGTAGCTAGGAAACTGAAAGGATATGACTTTTAAGTTTCCGGAGCCCAGCAACTGCATAACAACAAGTGACGTATGAGTGGGCACATTGTCTAAGGTGAAGACATAAGAGACATTGCGTTTTTCACTTGTCTAGGTAGATTTTCACATCTAATATTTACTGGAAAGTTAAGCACTCTATTTAAAGTTCATGAAATATTTTCATGAATTTTTCTTAAAAGCAGCGAAATGTAAATTTAATATTTTTTTTCTTATGATTTTATCTTCAATCATTTTTTTTCACAAGTGAACTATTGAAACTGTACATATGTTGTCGATTAAGAAATTTTGAATTATTTTTCGCCAACCTTTAAATTAGAAGAATTACTTATTGGTCTTTCAAAACATATTTTCATACTGAAAATCACATTACTAATCATCAAAACTTATAGGATACTTTCAGGTAACCTACAATCTTGAAATTAGGCACGGAGGGATTGGCTTGGCACAAATGGAGAAATAGGTAAGTCCGAAAATTACTTATATTTATTTTTATGTTGAATTTTGTTTTTTTCAAAGTGATAGACTTATTACGTGACATACAATTTTTTTTTAACTGAAATTATAGATAATTATAAAGCAAATTTTGTTATAGTCGAAAGTTAATAAAACTTAACTAACATCAACAAAGACATTAACTCGATATAAAGTCAGACAAAATCTCAATTTGCAGCCAAAATGACATTAACTCGATTAATCCGAGGAGCGTCTTTTTGAATAACTGTAATAAGCTTGTCTTAAAAGGACAATCAACTCTGAACTAAACCACGCTTATAAATAAATTTGTTGAAAACTCGCCCCGTAAAGTGTACACAAGGGTCTGGGAGCATAATTTCCGAACATACACTTTACCTAAATTACAAGGAGCCCCAGCATTATTTGCCCGCTGCTATTTCAGTACAAACTAAGCCCAGAGGGCGGTCGTGCAGTGCACGCTTTATCCACATTCATCCATTTTGCAGGGCATGAAATTCATATTTTAGGAACTAATCCGACCACACGGCAAATAGATATAATCCCATTTCTGACAGTGTTGCTCCCCGTTGAGGTGAGCACCTCCGCCCGTTCATTACGGGGTGCGGGGCGGCACCAAAATTAACCCGCCCATATGCTAATAGAATTAGGACTTGAAGTTACAAAACTGCAGGCCATGAAAACATTCGTGTCCGCGTGACCACGATACGACTGGCAAAATACGTACAAAATTGGCAACATAAAAAAATATATATCTCCACCCACCCGTCAGATATGTCGTTAAACCCATCTGGCTCCGTATTCTCATTAAAATTTATACTCGCCCCTGAAAGCCCCTCGTGTCGTTAACGTTCAGTTTATATTCGTTTTATTCGGTTTATTGATGGCGAAGCGAAAGGCGGCTGCAAATGTGAAATTGATTTCGCTACCTATATGAGTTCATAAAGATAAACAAAATATTCACCAGAAATCGCACAGAATTGAGCGCCCGGATCCCACCTATCGTTATTCCACAACATTCCATTTTGGAGTTATACCCGGAATTCGAGCCAAAGTACGTAGTGTAATGATGTGGGTGGATATAGGAAAATTTGATGAAAATAACTCAGTTAAACTTAATCGATTTATAGTTTTCAGCACTTTGAATATTACAATGCCTGAAATGTACAAGCACATAATGTGTAAATAGTTTTATTAAAGCATAGATGCCAGATTACTTCCTTAAAAGTGTAGCTCTATTTACTTTTCTGGGCAAACATTACTTTTCCACGTTATTTTGATGAGACTTAAATAAATAAATCAAAAAGTTAGATTTTGGTCATTGCCATATGGAATTCACACATTCATAAACTTCTATTAACCTGCTCGTGATGCTTTAAAGTGGGATGATTAGCATCGAAGTAGGTATAGTAATTTAGCATAATATATATAGGTAATAAACGTAGAAGATATTTTTACTTGGTTGGTATTTCAATTTTTAATTTTTTTTAACACAATTTTAATTTTAATCAGATACATAGTTCATCGAATAAAATTTTATCTTTCAACTGATTTTTCCACTCTGAACAGTTCCGCTTTCAGTGGAATAATCTTTATATTTTGAGAATTTATCCATTAGGACCAATCTTATTTGAAATACTTTCTAAAGAAGGAAAATTCTAACGCTTGCTAAAAATTTGAAAAATTGAAGCCTTCTTTTAAATAAATTTCCCATTATATAATACATTACGATTTTTACATTTAAATTTTGTGGAAACCAAGAATAGCGATGTATAGGTATTTTCTTTATGTGATTGATTGGATGATGTAAATTATATTCTTTTATTTGGTACGTATGTGATAACATTTTACGCATAAATGATTTAGTTTAGAATATTTTCAAAGTTACCAAAGGAATTTACTTCTTAACAACATCAAGAACTCTTACGAGAGTCACAAAGTATTTATTAATTCAAACGGAAGGTGGTGAAGATGTCTACCTTCTACTTTCAAATATATTTAGATAGCAATATGTGATGAAATTCACGTATATGTCCTTGCTGTTTGATTACCCTGAAGCCATTCAAATTTCCTTTGCCTGAAATAGAAACGTACAACTTTTATGCATAAACAATTTTCGAACAATATTTTTTTTTATCAAAGTTATTTCAAACTTTCCCTTTGCAAAAGTTTCTTTTCTGAGTTTCTGTGGTGACTGGTGTGTTGTACGCGGTTTTTTAAGTTTTGATTGAACTTGTAGGATTAAATATCTTTTGAATTTTTAAAAGTGCATGCATGCATTAATTAATTGAGAAATATATATATACATTGTATGAAATTTAATATATAGCGAAGTGAAATCTTAAGTTGGTATTCTAAGTCACTACTTTTAGATTTTAGACCGATTCAGTTCGTATTGTTCAGTAATTTTTTGTATCATTAAAAAAAAAGATAAAAACCAATGAATTATAAACAACAATTAATATTTTGAATTATTTATTATAAAAACGACCCATACAATTAGTTCATTTGATACTTTCATTATATACAGCAATTATTCTATAAGTACCTACATTTAAGCATTTTACAATTTATTCTCGGGATGGAACTATTATAAATCTTGTTAAAATCAAATTCATACGATATTTACAGTTCGTTAGACTTTTTTTCGGACTGAAAATGCAAAAACATTTTATGTTCACTCTAAAAAGGGTCTCATTCAAGGTTTTCATGAATATGCCGAAATGGCGGCTATGCCTGCATACAATTCAAGGACTTGTATGCACACACTTTGATATGAAAGAACTCTTCAGCGAATGAATAACATGAATTAATGCTAAAAAATATTTTAATTTTATTAAATAGACTTATTTAGCCGGCTTCTGATTTTATCTTTTTGTGTGAATGTTTTCAGTTTTTACACAAAATTTGGTTTACGCTAATTTTACATATGGCAGGATATTCTATTTTTATAAAAAATAGAATAATTCAAAGTTCTTATTTCATCTTTTGCAGTTGATTTATTTCTGCGAAAGCTGTCTATTTGTAAGGTTTTATTATGCAGCTAAGTTTCGTAAGCTCAACATTTACAAACATCTATTCATACTTTATATCTGTGGAGTATTTATGACCTAGTTTCTCAATTAATGACGAAGTAATTTTTTTTCACTTTTTCATACAAAAGTAAGGATGACCTCGAGTGGAAAAATTTCCATGTTGCAAATGAGTCTTGGGTTGACAAAAGTTGAAAATGTTTGATTGTATTAACTATTGTATACAAACAATCATTGTTTTATTTAATAAGTAATTATGCTACCAGCTGTAAACAAAATAGTGATCGTCCGTTCGACAGATTATGTTCCATTTCGAAAAGTTGAGATTTAATTAGAAATTTAATGAGGTTATCGAAATTATTATATTTATTAAAGAAATTTAATTACAGATGTTTAAATGATACCTACTTGTTTTGTTGTTCATTTAATTCTAAACTGCTATTAATCATGTTGTTGTAAAAATATATTTCTCTATATTCAGCACTCTCCTTAAAAAAATTTGACCGCTTAGTTTAAGTGCCAAAATGTACATTAGGCCTCGAAATTAGAGTGAAAATTTAGAAAACGGAATGAAATCCCACATTAAATTTTTCACATAAATGTATCAGTTTATGTTTAATTAGTCGTTAAATCGAACGTGACTATTTAAAAATTATATCTCCAAACTTCAAAATTGAAACAAAAATTTAGTATTTTAATTAATTTTATCAACGGTATTAAAATACTGCGAAAAACGTGAAACAAAATTATTAGGTTCATATGCTGTAATCGATCCAATCCAAAAAGGTGTGTACGAAAATGCTTTTAATTGTCAAATTTAGCTAACACTGGGAAAGAAAAGTTTCATTCGATAATTAAGTGTCCATGACATGATGCAAGTAGTCCTCTACTACATATATGGAAATTTAAAAAATAAATAGGTTAATTCTAAATCTAAAATTAAGTCAATTAAAACAAATTTTATTAACTGTTAACCGCCTAATAATTTTTGCTCGATTTGTAAATATGTATATGAATTTAAGGACATTTTTAAGCTGGAGCATTCAAAATTATTTATACAAATTACATTAGCTATAATAAAAAATAAGTAACGACTATTATACTTAGCATATCATTAGGTATTACCAGTTTACTTACTTCTGAGTACAATCACTTTTTGATTTGTTCGTTTTTTCTTATTATTGTTTTGAGCTGATGGCCTTAAAATGTAAAATATTTTAAATTAATCCTGGTTATATAAATATACTTTCGTTGATAAACGATTCACTAAAATTTAACAAAAATAAATTTCTTCTAACTTATTAGCAATCTGCCAAAATTATTGCTCTTAACCGACACTCTGCTTTTAA
The DNA here is from genome assembly GCA_933228815.1 of Machimus atricapillus. Lineage (NCBI taxonomy): Eukaryota > Metazoa > Arthropoda > Insecta > Diptera > Asilidae > Machimus > Machimus atricapillus. The sequence continues at coordinate 28,096,723 of OW121786.1, read as the reverse complement.
GAGCAACAGACAATGTAAAACATGTAGGAAATTTCCATAATGCCTTTGGGGGCCTTTGCCCTTTAATGAGATTTTCCGGGTGAACAAAGCGCACGGAGCGCACACAGAGTTGGAACAATAATAATGTGATTATTTGAATTTAATTGATTTTCGACCGCAGAGCTCCTGCCCACTAGGGTCCATGATGAGTTCTGGAAACAGATGGACCAAAGAAGGACTTATATCAAAGGCGGAAGGATATTAAAAAATTATGCGAAATTTCTTCAATTTATATCCCGGTTAATTGCACACTGGATTTATAATGACCCCGTTAATTATATTCCGCTCTCAGGCTAAACACCTTTCACGAAAAAGGGTGTGCGAATGGGACAGTAATGCTCCTGTCATCTTATCCTAGCTTTTGTTTATGACGGCTAGCCCTTAATTAGGCATCACAAAGTGCTTTTTACGCTCCGCCGCAGGCCGGAAAAAAAAGTTTGAGGGATAAAGGAACTTCGGGAAATTTATTTCCCGCAAAACCTTTTCTCTATTATTTTCTACTTAATTACCTTCTCTTGGCCACTCGATTGCACCTTTTACCTCTTTTTATGCTGCGTCACGAACTTCACGGATGGCGGTGAAAAGGTTTTTAGATTAATTTTAGCGGGAAAGGGTCTCCATTTCCTACTGGAGAGTCGGCTATTTTTCAACAAATTTAAATTTATAACACTCACTTTATATTATTATTTGTCTTATGCTGAATCTTACACGCTAATTTTACAAAGGTACCTCACTACGTGGCGGTGTAGCTGAAAGATAAGTTAATGGTCCTTAAACGCTTTTGTGCCATTCAACGAATTTCCATAAATTTTCGAATAACTTAATTAACTTAATTAAATATAGGCGAGCGTTAATGTTTTAGCAACATTGTACAGCACTCAAAATGAGACAACAATTAAAGCCCGCACTCGAGGCACACCCTCGCATGCATCCATTCGAAAACGACATTTTTGTATTCACATGTTGCCGCAGGCGAGACTAGACTTACATGTAGAAACTGTTTAATTAATATACGGGTGGTAATTAAATTTCTTTTGATGGCAAGCAATGAAAAAAAAATTGCGCACTCATGCCAGCGTTAATAAAACATTGATAATGAGATCCAAAAAGGGGAAATAAACTAACAAAGGTCCCACGTATCAGCGGAAATAAGCTCCCTTTTCAAAATGAACGCAACGACGAAATAAAAAAGAAGTCGAAAAAATATATAGCATAACATGAGCATATGCAGAAATTCGCAGGTCCTCATCCTCCCATACAACCGAGTAGTGAAATGTGAGCCAAGTGGAAAGTGTGTACTAAAAGTATTCCACAATCCACAGTCAAATTCTGGAGTGGTTGAAAATAACTTGAACGACTCTTGCAAATGGCCATATGACTAAAAAATCCTCGGATTACCTTTAGGTTTTTTTTAAATTGATGGGCAATTCATTCTGATCGGGAAATATTTAAAGCCCACGATTGATGGAGTATTTGGTTGGAAAAAAATTTTTATTTTCGTATCTATTCAGATATTGACCGATGTATTCAGTAATTGGTTTCAAACAGTCATGTGGCGTAGTCAAATGCAGGCTTTTACGGGGTGCAATTTATTTTAGTGCTTTCACACTTAGAAAGATTAATTTCAGCGGTGCGACGCGAGTTTCATATTAATACATTTACAGAAGTATAGCACTTTTCATTTTTCGTTTACTTTGAATAGGTCACATTCATGAAAAAAATATGTCCTTTCAATTGCTTTAGTCACATTGACCTATATTACCTATCATTTAATTCGAACGATCGATTGAGTGTTTGGACATTGAAATAACAACATAGTTATTATGATATTGGCATGCTTTTAGTATTAAATTTTTTAGATTTTTAAATTAGGGCTAGGCTTATAGGCATGGTAAATAAAAGTTGATGCAAAATATTAATAGCCATACATTAAGATTAAATAATTCCAAATATACGTTTGAACTTATAATGTTTTCATTGCAATTGTTTTTATATAGCAGACACGGCTTGTAGCATTCAATTAAATGAAAAATTTCCTAAATAATTTGATCCGGAACCGAATGTGAAAAAAATTTAGCTAGTGACACAAAGTTTAATGAACCATTTGCAATATTCCAAATAACGTTTGGAAAGAATTACGAAATGAGTTCATGTAGTATGTGCAGATTATCTGGAAATCAATAAGTTCTCTCGCAATTGGCTCTTTTTAACAGAGTGCTTTTTTATGTATGTATATAAATGTAGGAAAAAATTTCTAATTATGATTGGCATTTTGCGGGTTAAATAAAAAAGCTTTTCTAACGTTTGCCTATCAAACGTCAACTTAACATGTTCAAATATAGATAATCCAATTATATAAGTACATACATATATGAGGAGCTGGCGAACAAAACGGTATAATTACATAAAATGAAATTTTACAGGAGCAGTAAAAAACTGAATGACATACTTACAGTGAGCTTTTGGCGGCGGTTTTAATTTATCTATATGTAGTTTGAAACTTTATTTGACATATGTTAAATCCAGATTGCTATGTCTAATACAACGGAAGATATTTAAATTTGTAAAATGCAATTATGCCGTTTTGTTTGCAATCGGTGCAATTATTACGTTTTTGATTGTCACGAGGATGCAATTAAGCCCTTTTGATTGCTAACAATAAGTTTTTTGTGAGTTAGGTTAGGTCAATCTAAAAAAAAAAACAGTAAATTCGTTTATTTATTACTACATTTCTTAATCAACAAAAAAAAAAAAAATCTTCTTCTTTAAAAAAAAACTAATCTAATAAAAGTTTCACTTAAAAAACAAAAAAAAAGGTCACTTAATCCATTTTAATTGACATCTTGCAAATCTGTATGAAAATTATTCCGTTTTGAACGAAAACGCGCTCGCTTATTCAATGCTGTTGAAGCTTTATTGTAATTATACCATTATGATCGAAACCATGAACTTTGGATGCAATTTTAACCCTGTTTTAGGAGGTTTTTATTGAAAATGAGTTGAGATTCAAATTCAGCGGGCCCAAAACCTCCGGACCGTAAAAAAAAAAGGATTTTGACCGGAGGTGTAATTATACCGTTTTGTTCGCCAGCTCCTCATATGTAAGTGTGGTCACACAAAATCATCTCCGTCATGCAATTATCATGAAGCTAAAAACCAAAAAATTCATTCCTGAATAACCCCAATTTGGTATTATACCTATACATTTTCCAGGTATAAAAAATCCACATTGACCTTAATTGTTCCCTCGAATCGTCTGTCATTTCATTAGATTCCTTTAGGTTGAAATATTATATCTGGAGATAAAGAAAGTCTCTTAAAAAACTAGAACAAGAAAAACGCACACGTCCGAAGGCAAAAAAAAAAAAGGAGAAATTTTGATAAATAGAAGGAAAATTGAAGCTGAATGGCACGTTCAGTGCTTCCTGAGTGTGTTTAATCTCGGAGCGGAAACATTGCTTAAATACAATAAAATTCTCTCAATTAAGGGCGAACTGCTTAAAGGGATTATTGATTTTTGCTTGAACTCAATTTCTGTATCTTTTACAATAGAAAGGATTTGTTTCTTCTGCTTTTTATGAAATGAAAATCCTTAAAAATTCACCGAAGATATAACCGTAGGGAAAATGTAATGAAAATTAATTTGATTGCAAACAAAGGAATTTTATTCAGTCTTGGAAGTTTTAAGTGCAATTAATATCAATTTGGAAGTTATTTTTTTATTGTTCCATCAAAGTAATGAAAGGAGTGTGTTTTTTCCTGTTTTCACGTTAAATACATAAATTTCTCATTGCTGAAAATTGAAAGCAATCGGGAATATTTTCCTTTTGTGCTGTTATTTAAATTAGTATCCTTTTTATTTGCTCTTCCAGAAAATTTTAATTCACTTCGTGAGGAAACGTTCCTTTTGCTGCTTTGCTTTGCCTAGCCGAAACAATTTAATTAGCACTCATAACAGCGGAGATAGATACTGGGCATGTTAATTCAAAATTAACACGTTTTTGAGATAAAACCCAATTAATTTTTATGGGTTGGTTCTTTGAAAAAGGATTAAAGCAGGTCGGATTATTTTTTATGAATTATTTAATTATAAGATAGGTTTTTGCATAATGGGTTGTTACAAAATATTAGGCAACTATCTATTTGTATACACATCATATCTATATTGGTTTTTGAATATTTTTGAAACACGAAAGTAAAATGTAAAGTTAATATTTTTCGTACTTTGCAAATTCATTCAATGTCCATAGGAGTAAGTATATGACCAGTTTGAGTCCATTTTAAAACCACGACAAGTAATCAATGTCACATTAATCACATAATTTGCATAATTGACCTATTAATTACGTAATGACATAAAATTTCATACATGCATATGTTCTGGTATATATATTTTAATATTATTTGTTGTAGGTGTGTCAGTATAAAAAGAACTAAAAATTAAATCCCCGTTTTTCAAATGCTTGTTATTTTTTGGTTATACATAATCAAATTAAATTTCTTTAGTTAAACCAAAGAACGTATAACATGTTATATCTTTTTTGGTTAAATTCAACCAAAACACTGGATAAACCAACAAGTTTTGTTTAAACTGCTTGTTGATCCTTTATGTAATATAATGTTTTTAAATTAAATGTGAGTCAAGTACCTAGTTAGTTTAATCAAAATTAGACTAGTTTCAACTAGTCTTACCAGGTTCTGACTAAAACAACAATTAATTCAATTTAGTTCCAGGTAAATACATATTTAGCCAAGGTTTCAGTTTGTTCGAATATTTAATGAAATCCACTTTTAATTTGGGATTACTTTGGTCCATGAGGATTCATTCATTGTGTATCTTCGTATTTACTAGGGAATTTAACCTAAAAAAATCACCTATTTACCTATATTTATTTTTATATGTTTTCCTAACTGGAGCATAATATATAATATGTGTGTATACCTACATCCTTGAAATATAACAAAAATATATACATATATAGAAATTATACACTAGGAGAGCCCACGAAAGAAACTCTATGATGCAACCATTTTGAAATTAATTGCACGTTAATTTCAAAGCAGTATTATAATTTTTTAATGTAGAATGAATAACTAGACTCTTTCCTTTTTTACACTTCTTACACTTTGCAACTCTAGCTTTTACGACTACCTTCCCTTTGTGCTGTGTTAGTTATGTTTAACTAAATGTTAAGGTTACATTAGTCAAGTTAATTCGGTTAAACTTAAATACAACCGTTTAAAACCCTGTGCTGAAAATGACAAGACATTTATTAATAGTACTGCTTCCATCAACTTAAAAAGCCAAGTTAAAATTAACCAATTCACTTTCGTTATGGGAAACAATCTATTTTTAGGGCTTTGTTGAAACAACTTGTCGTTTTGGGTGCCTCATTCTAATTTCGGTTGTATTAAACTACACTTTTGGTAGAAAACAGAAACTAAGGCAGTTCTGTTAAATTTACCGTCTTTTCTCTGTGTAGGTACCTACTCATTTCAAATAAAACAATTTGATATAATGTTTTAATTTAATGCTTTTTCAGAAAGGCATTCTCAACAAAAACTGTTTAATTTAATGTTACACTTGACCTATGTAAATGGTCTAAAAACTCGTAATATTTTGTGCTTTATGTTTAATAATTATAAATCCTTTGCAATTTGTTCAGAAATTTTCAATACATTTTTGAGTAATAAATTAATTCATCGTTATAAAGGACTCGTTATTTTTCTTATCGTCAAGAGATGTTAAAATCACGAATGAAGAATAGAACCGGAAAAGTTTTAAACTTTTCTCACGACACTGACACGTGTAAGAAGAAAAAATCATCCCAGTGTCAGTAGAGAGGTTTTCAAAAAGAAGTAAGATAAATTCCGCGATAAATAACTCTCCGATAATTCCTTCCAAAAATTTCCAGGGGCGAAAAAACCTTGAATAATTTGCTGCCACGTGTGAAGGTACTCAGTTTTATTATTCCTTCACAATAATGCGTGCTTTGCATATCGCAGCTTGGTTCTACGCTTCTACAGAAATGTGTTGCCGAGCTACAAAATAATGGCCACCTCATTTGTAAAAAGAGTTTGACCAAAGTAGAAACTCCCATAATTCACGGAAATAAAACCCAAACGCGATGTTACACGTGTTTTCTGTATCTTGGGGCGTAACTAAATTATGTGAGAATTTTTATGGAAAAAAAGCGCGAGAAAAGCCGCGACAAGTAAATGCTTTGTAAATTTCGTTAAATTTTCTTGCTTTACACAAATTTGGTCCTTGGTAAGGATCTGAAGGCCAATTTTAAATGTAGGAAAGCTCTCAGATTTTAACAATATTATTTCTATGGAAGATTTTAAAGAGCAGCCGCGCATACCAGCAATAAATCGCGTATCTAGCAAATCCCATTAAATCACGTACGTAAGAAGGGCATAAATCGCAGAGGCTTAACTTGTTTCAATTAATCGGTTTAGCGTTTGGAGCGAATTTTGTGGTTTTATAATTATACATCATTTGAATAACAGCGGAGTTTGGGGGTGTGTGTGTGTGGCGGGATTAATTGTGGTGATAGGGCATTACGCACATCCATTCATCCATTATTCAAGTTAATTTATACATGAAGCGATTATTAAGCCAGCCAGCCACTGATGGGTAATGATCAAATTGAGTTATGTTGCGTATATCGGATTTTTTGGGACGTTGCGTTGTCAGAAATTGGATTAATATTTCATTTTGTCTGAATAATTAACACATGTATAGTAATGTGGATTGGGTGGTAGCTCCAAAGTTTGTTCAGTATTTTCGCGGAATGTATTTGCTTTGCTTCGCCAATAACATGCGAGAAATGAGCTCAACTACAAAGCGTTTTCAAATAACTTTATTAATAGAATGTATGATACTATTTATATTTATTTTCATTGAACGGAAAACAGATAGGCGCATCGTTTATCTTTAGTGCATTTTACAAGCAAAATATTGTTTATTAATGTAGGGATATGATGAATTAACTAATATTTCAGTTTATTTATTCACGAGTTGAGTAAATGCATATAAATTTAAAAATTACATAGATTATAGTCAATAATATTGCATTAATTTTCAATATCAACAGAGGACCCAAATGAATTCATTGTTTTTGTTTTATAAAATTACGATGATTTTACAATTAATCTTTCACACCCGAATCCCGAATCCCGTGCCAGTTTTATTTATTACCTCTTAAAAGAAATGAATTAGGATAGTTTCTATCTTTGCAAAAAGTATCTGAGAAATATGTTTAAAGAGTTTTAAGGTTTAAATGCTTCAGAAGCATTACTTCAAATTGAGCCTCTTAGTCAGACTCCCATTTACATTAAGTGTTTACCAGGCTATGCGTCATACTCAATTTGCAATTCTACTAATTAAATGTATATTGCCTTACGCATAACTCAGGTAAAATGGCACAATTGAAAGGAATACTCAGTTAATATATGTAAGCTTACATACATATCTTAAAAGCCATTTATTAACGATTTTGACTAGAATTTATTTCTTAAGAACTTATTTTGATTGATAATAACAATTTTAGCTTGCCATCAAATAAGCATGTAGGTACGCTTTATTAAAAAAAACACATTCAAAATACAAAATAAATGTCAATCATTTCAATTTAAAATAACTGAAATTCTTAAATATGTTTTGAAACATACATAACCTTTATATTTATTAAAAACAAAACTGCTTAAAAATGTAAGCAAAAAAGTGGCGGTGTATTAAATAAACGCCCAAAATATATTCTCAGAAATAACTTTATTAATTTTCGAAATGCCAATTATGCTACAAAGAGAGCTAATTTCATTGTCGATAAAAATAGACGTAAAATTACAGGTAATTCGATTTATTATTGGTCCTCGGAGGTTTTAATTTTTAAATCAATTTATTCAAGTCCATTCTCATAAAATAAATTTTATAGTCTTTAATTAAAAAAAACACCCTCTTTGCTAGATTTCAAAGGTTCAGGTAAAAGAACTAAATTGATTTAATAAAATTTAAATTTGTCTTGATTGTTTGAGGTCATATAATGAATCGAGTGCAGGCATAAGCACTAATTCTTATTTATGGGTTTTTTGCTTAACAAAGGGACGTAGAAGAAGTAGTTCTAGGTTAAATTATCTTCTCCTAAATTCAGTATCCATTAATTAATATTATTTAAATTCAAATATACGCTTATTAAACACTGGTGACAAGGAAGAAGTACCTTTTAAGGATGCCATTCTAACTTTCAATTTGCCTTTTGAAAACATATATGAAGAATAAAAATGGATAGTTTTTTTCAACGTAAAAAGAAAAATTAGAAATTCAACTTCAGTCAATTTAAAAACTTTTATTTTTCGCGAGGAAAACCAAAAAACAAAACCGCATATCTATAAATATATCTAATAGCTGCAAATAAATAATTTAATTTCGCCCTTTTTGGGTAAAAGGTAAACCACAATAAAATTTGACTTTAGGCGATTGCCTTTATTAATTTCCATGAACATGTAATCTTCTTAAAATGAAAAAAATTAGGGATTAAATTCAGCACAAATAATAATTTATTGTGCAGAGTTTAAATTTTATTTAATTACAATGAGTGCAATAAGTTTTTAATTTGCTTCGGAGAAATTCATTGATCGTATTTCATTTATGCAATTTTTATATTTGTTGGTTTGATTTTTAAAAGGATATTTACATATTTATATGCCACATAAAAGGTATGGTGGCAGCCAATGAAAAATATGTAATTTTATTTCGAAAGAATAATATCTCAACCTGAATTTAATGCACTGACAAAAATGTTACCATTTCAATGTTTTTCTTTGTATATATGCAAATCGTTTAAAATAATATGTTACTCCATAGATTCCGCGAAACAAACTCGGCTTTGGAATTTTTAAAAACCAAAATCCTAATTAACTTCGTGTAGTGTATACCGCCAAATTAAGACTGGTGTTATCTCAAATTCAGTTCGCATTTGAATTTTATTTTGTGAATGATGAGCCGTGTAAAGGTGCAGATCTCATCAGTATTTGAAAAGTATACCTTACCTTTTTAAGTTTTTCTAGTTAAATTTTCAGCTCCACAAAAGGTCACTGTCATGAGTTACATTTTTCACCTCACCGAAAGAATTTATTTAACGAAAATATGTCGAATTGAGACTTGTTTAGGAAATATTCGAAGAGCTAGACTCTCTGCTAAAAAGAAGAATATTACAGAGTTACGTTTGTAGTAAAATTCTCATTCACAAAAATTGTTAATAAATTTTAAATTCGTCTACATGGTGGAGCACACAAAACTTTAATTAGTTACTTCTTAATAATGGACGTTAAAGCTGTCTTTCTATCCAGAATTTGGATTGTTTAAAATATGCCACTGGTGTATAAATATATATATGTATTGTATATATATAGGGCGCAGGATATGTGAAAAAATGTTGATAAATTAAAAGATGCTTTTAAAAAACTGAAGATTTATTTACATACATAAATAATACATAGAATTGTAATTGGTAAAATTATAGGATAAATTACGTTTGACTAAAAATAACTAGGAAATAAGGTTGTGTTGAATGTATCTTTGGGAACATATTATGGCTTAAATTAGTTAACAATAGTTTTATAAAATGAAGAGGTACAAAACGATAAATCTGACAACAAAACTGAACGCTATAAATAAAGTAAGTACTAGAGGTACCTATTACTACCATATGGACATTTTCTACATTTCAATCGATACTCTGCGTTCGTTAAGAAATTAATGAAAAGGGATTTCCACTATGAATTCCCTCTTTGTGCTCCGGGACGCGGTTCTTTGTGGCGGAATCGTTTCATCGATGAAATGCAACAGTTCGATGAATACCTTACTCTGATGAATTTCTTTTTTGCTTTCGATCGAGCTAATTGTAATTTGCTGAACTAATTTTATGCGCTTTCACTGCCACGCTGGTAGGCCCCAATGCAAATTTAATTATTTTTCGATGCGCTGAACCAATTTCCGTTTTCAAAATATTTACTTCAGCATTTCCTTGTTGCTTCATAAATTATGTAGGGCACCCGTAACACTGGGTTTGGGAACCGCAGCGGTGTTAATCATTAACTCCATCGTTGCCAAATTAATGTATGTTCAATTTATTGAAAAATTTTGTTGCTGCGGTTCTCAATTTTGTTTTTTGTTCCGTAAGTTTGCGGGCATTTACAGAATTTTGGTGTCCGATAGGTTCAAAAAGATCGGAATTTTATGATGCAATTTTTGGGTAAATATACATATACAGTGCTGTCTAAAATTATAGGACCAAGCTTTAATTTTGCATATATGGTGTATTCCCAAGCCCATAACTTGTTGGTAAGGAGAAGAGGGATGGTGACAACTGGTATATATGAAATCGTTGTGTATCCTTTATTATTTCATAAATTTTTTTTTAAAATTCATGTACTAATTTTAACAAAAATCGTAAAAAACTCAATACAATAGTGTTTAAAATTATAGGACCACTTAATATGATGTCTTTGGCCTTTATATACAGGGTGTTTTGCTAAGGTCTGAACAGGGGTATGCCAATCGATTCTAAATGGTCTCCTGATCAACGTTTCTTCGGACACCCCACCCCCTTAAAATCGGTCCTTCCCCCCCAAAATCGCGATTGAAAATTTGGAGGGGGTCAACCTAGAAAATGCTTCATAAGTTCTTTCAAAGATATCCTAGAATACTGGTTGATAATGCATTAGAAAGCTGAGCCTTCAAGCTTTCCAACGATACCACCCGCGACCCAATCAGTACACAAACAAGCGGGGGAGACCCCGTCAAATTTCGAAAATGGCAATTTCAAAGCCCAAAATTTGACCTTGACCCTTCATTCTGTCGATTATTTATATGGGAAGATCGAAACTTTTCCTGAGAAAAAGCTTCCCTGTCATATGGCCTTTCTCAAGAAAAAAACCGTATTGGAATCCGACGTCGCGTTCCGAAGTTATTCGTGTTACAATAATTGATAGAACAACAAAACCCACTATCCGCAATGAAGTCCAATTGGAAAGTGTCACATCGAGCATCTGCTCCGTAGGGCTGAACCATCGAACACGAATAACTTTGGAACGCGCTGTCGGATTCCAGTGCGGTTTTTTTCTTGAGAAAGGCCATATGACAGGGAAGCTTTTTCTCAGGAAAAGTTTCGATCTTCCCATATAAATAATCGACAGAATGAAGGGTCAAGGTCAAATTTTGGGCTTTGAAATTGCCATTTTCGAAATTTGACGGGGTCTCCCCCGCTTGTTTGTGTACTGATTGGGTCGCGGGTGGTATCGTTGGAAAGCTTGAAGGCTCAGCTTTCTAATGCATTATCAACCAGTATTCTAGGATATCTTTGAAAGAACTTATGAAGCATTTTCTAGGTTGACCCCCTCCAAATTTTCAATCGCGATTTTGGGGGGGAAGGACCGATTTTAAGGGGGTGGGGTGTCCGAAGAAACGTTGATCAGGAGACCATTTAGAATCGATTGGCATACCCCTGTTCAGACCTTAGCAAAACACCCTGTATATAAAGGCCAAAGACATCATATTAAGTGGTCCTATAATTTTAAACACTATTGTATTGAGTTTTTTACGATTTTTGTTAAAATTAGTACATGAATTTTAAAAAAAAATTTATGAAATAATAAAGGATACACAACGATTTCATATATACCAGTTGTCACCATCCCTCTTCTCCTTACCAACAAGTTATGGGCTTGGGAATAGACCATATATGCAAAATTAAAGCTTGGTCCTATAATTTTAGACAGCACTGTATAAAACAAAAGCAAAAGTTCCCATCATCCCCGCTTCGACTTGTTTCGCTAAATATATCGCACTTCGGCCAAATTTAAGCTCGCATGCAGCGCAAATATTTGCAGCTGAAGAAGCAAGCTGCTTGCTCAAAACGTGACTATCGCCAAAATCCTGTGTCTGCTTTCTTTATTCATGAGGTTTGGCTTCGGCGAAACATCTTGGGAGCTCTTTTAAAAGTAAATTAAGGAACGCATGGGACGAGGACGAGCCCACAAATGCTCCAGATATGTACAGTTGAGCTGAATGGGGATTATATGACACTTTTGAAGCTTATAGCTTGCTTCTTCCGGCAGTCTTAAGCAGATGACGCTTTGATGTGCACCCACGCGTAAATATTGTAAAAACATATATTCAGGAGCCGCTCACTTCCGGTATGTTAGATTGCAAGGAAAAAATTCTGAGAATAATGTATGAATTTTATCTAAGATTTGTTATTCTGTCGACTATAAAATTAGACTAATATAATCTCAGATGTGTAAACTATTTCTTTATAAAGTAAATTTTAATAGGAGACATAGATTTAAAATTTTATTGACGCGACTGATGCAAATAATGAGTATTTTTATTTTAAATTATATTAAATACATATATGTATATATTATAGTTCGACTTACACTCTATGTTTTAAGAATCTTTTAATCCATTTTCTCATAAAATAAAAGAAATAATAATAAATATTACTTAATTTTTATTGCTTAATGATAAAGTATAACCACGTATATAACCATTGGGTATACATTCATATATGTATGTGTGTATAAATAAATTATTCCTTTTCACTCAATATTACTTTGAGAAAAACATTTTCTTTCCTCACTTTTATGTCTGAAGAATTTAACTTAAGGAAACAAGTTAACGTAACTGTCATATTAATTCTAGGAAATCGTACTTAAACATGGCACCTTTAACAAACTTTTACTTTTTAGGAATAAGTGTTGGAAGAACAAATTAATGTACATATTATGAAAATTCGTACTTGTTTTAATTTAGAATAAAGTTTGCAGAGTAGTCGGAATTTAAGTACCTTTTGCTTAATAATAGTGTAACCTCGTTACACCGTGTTAAAGATATGTTAATATAGAAATTGTTATAAATACTTTTTTCGTATATAAGACAAAAATAGAAATAGATTCAAAGTATATGTATATCTAACATAATTATTTGACATTAGTTGCGCCTTATTTCCGTTTTCTCGGCGATATTTCGAGATGCTTTTGTGTTTTGACTTTTGGGTTTTATGAAATGTGAACAATTGAACAAAGTGATCGAAAAAATTAATCAAGGCAGAAAGGAGTGTATAAAAATGATTTTGGAGAGCTCTTTGCCTCTCTTATTTCCCAAGGTAATTCTTCATTAAAAATCGAGGAAAACGCTTGTAATTATTTATGAGTATTCTAAAACAAAGAAGTCAAGATCTATATATTATAAATATTTTAAAATTTATGATTTGTTAACCTGAGCAAGTTAGAAACAAATTATATTTCAACAATATGAGAAAATGGTTTATTAGACCTTCCCTTATTTTTCGTGTTTAGTCACTGATATGTAAAAACTCAACTACTGATGATTTAAAAACAATTTTATCAATAAACTTAAAATTGAGCACGATTTAATGAATTTAGTTCCTTTCTTTTTAGACATTAATAAGTTTTTCATCTCAGTGTTTTCAGTAGAATTATCAAAGTTTGAATGCCAATATAAGTACTAAGTATAAATTAAAGTGTACCTAGATGTGGTATGTACAAAATATTTTGGAACGTATATTATATTCAGAATTTTTGCCTCATCTTATAAAGTAAGGAAAAGTATGTTTTAAACAAATAAGGCCTTTAATCCAGGGTCTTTATCGTTTCAACCAATCGGCACGGTGCACAATTTCGACAACGTAACCGCGTTCCCACACGTCCTGCACACGTTAAATACATATTCATAAATTACCTTATACAAAAGCGACCACTCACTCTCACAGGCGCATCCATGGCACGCAGACTCACATATCCCATTCACCACTACTCGCACCGTAAATCTAACGAATCCATACACTGCACTTCAAACTGCAGAAGAGATGGTTGTGGTGGTTCTGTCCGTCGTCAACGGGTGGGCGGGGCCAGAGCAGCTGGGCCGCTTCGCCACGGCCATCTGACTTGATTTAACGGCAATCCACTCGTTTCTAGAAGCGTCAAACCACGTCAGCCCTAGGTTATACCTGCCATTTAGATTGGCGTGCTGACAATGGGAGAACCACCACCCACCCTCATAGTTTGCAGCACAGTGCGTGTTCGAGATGTCGCGATCGACGTCGATCGCGGAGAACTGCATCTTGTTCTGGTAGTCTAGAGCGTCGGAGGCGTTGCCGCTGTACCCGGCCACGTGGAGGCGGTAGCCGTCCTCCCGTGAGGATATGTAAAAGCTCTGGTAGAGGGCGTGCCACGTGTTGTCGTAGATGTCCTGCATGACGATCTTCAGTTGGGTGCAGTTGTCGCTGGTAAGGTGATGGAGGACCTCGTTGCCAATCCAGAATTCGCCGGAAGGCCTTCCAAATCCAGCGGCGTAATCCTCCCACGATCGATTGAAGTCGACACTCCCGTCGAATCGGCGCTGGATCGTCGTCCAGCCCTTTGTGCAGTGGGCCACACTTGGCCTATGCTGTCCCACAGGTGCAATTAAATAAAGCCCTGCAAAGGTGTGCTCCACTTGACTACAATCAGTCGGTAATTTATTGACTATGGATTCATACTGGAGCTCCACAGATTCCAGCTGCTGGATTAGATTGTTTTCCGTTTGAATGTTCGTGTAATTTACTTCTTTTGTTCTATTGGGGCTGCCGTTCGCCCGCGCCTCCATCTGGAATAAAAGAAAATTTATGTTAGCGGCGAGAGGTTTTATACTCGTGTGCTTTTTGTGCGGGGGCGATTGTCTTTTGTTCCGGCTTACAGCCCGCACGACATAAAAACATTAAAAGCACAATGTCATATTTGTCTCCCCGCGATGGCATTAAAAGCTTCCCCTACGAATACGATTAAATTTCCGCTAGGTAAACTTAAAGGGGGCCATTCTTTAAACTGAACGAAATGTGGGCGTCTGGGGATTTCCTTTAATCTGGCTTCAGGGAAGATTAACTGCTTTTGGCAAAAATTGATGCGTTCGAGGTTATGGGCGAGGTTCATAGTGGTTGAACCAGGAAAAACGTGAAAAATTATAAAAATTTATTTGAAAATTTTCATCACTTCATTTTATTGCGTTCTAAGATTTAGCCTCAGTTCGTTTTGCGTAAAAAAAGAAGGTTTTTCATAGTAAATTACATACACCTTAAAGAATATTTTATACTATTATTACAGACAGTTTTTTTCCGTTTTTATGTAATTTTACACAATCGTGCAATTTTACAAAGTAAGGGGAATATTACGGAAAATTACAAAGTAAGGGGAATATTACGGAAAATTACAAAGTAAGGGCAAAATTACCCGAACATGGCGTGTATTGCGCCTTATTGTTTAAAATGCCTTTAGATAATGGGGTGAGTTTAAAGCTAATGCTTGTAATTTCGTGTTCATTAATCTATTAATATTAAAGTACTTACACGAAAAACGTTTCATATGGAGCTCTCGTCCTTGCTGTGTAGTATTACACAAACTAACAAGGACTCCAGGTCCAAAGAGTCACAATCTATTTTTTTTCTTTTTTATAGGTTGTGATCCTTGACCAAAATCTACTTTAAATGAACTACGTATGAACTCGCATAAATATCTTTGTAAATTTATGAAATAGTCAAATACACGAATTTTTTACAGTGTACAGTGAGTGTTAATTTTTAGGTAAATTTCAATATTTTTAAGCTGGACTTTCTCAGAATTTGAATTAAAGGAAAACGAACAAATTTCATATAAAATGTCGTCATTAAAAGATGAAAAGTAAACTGTCCCTGGAGAAATTTTACTTATTTATGCACTAATGAAGTCTGCACCCTTCTTGCGGGTATACGATAACTCTCATATTTTTAATCTATTTCGATAAAATTTTGATCTGTATTCATTGGGTCTAAATCTTGATATAACTATTTTAAAATTTGGGTATTATAATTAAAGGAATGAGCTATTGGATTTGGTTTTCTTAGTTTTTTGTCTTTTACGTATGTATTCATATCAGTCTTCTTTATGTAAATAAGACGATGTAGATAAATGTATTAATATAAACATACCAAGCACTATGTTGACGAGGTATCTATAGATTTTTACAATTGAAGAGAACATTAGTTCAATGATAAAAAACAAATGAAATGACTAAATGTAAAATATTTTCTAACCTGTTTGTTGGTTTGAAAAGAAAAGTCGAATTTTTCTTGTAAGAGTCAAATAAAATGGCTTCTAATACCAAACAAACAATTTTCTCTAATCTTCCACAACGAGCTCCAATCAAATAATAGCTTCTGCACAGATAGACAAAGGATGAGTACCTTGTTCATCAGCAAAAAGAGAAGCAGGGTTTAATCCTAATCATTCACCCTGAAAATGTATTCCCATGGGAACTTCTGATGTGTTTCTTCTTCGACAAAAAACGGGAGGTAGAAACACCTCTTTTGAAAATTACACGTATGTATGTCTAAAGAATTCGCTTGAAAAAGCAGAACCTTCGCCTTAACTATTTGATAAGTGTGCGGAAGGTTACATCCATATTTTGAGCTTCAAAACCTAAAAAACCCAGAGATTTTAGATTTGTGGAAATCTCTTATTTTTGTGACTCGACTTGAATGAATGAAACCAGGTTATTCAGGTAATGTGAGCCGTTAAATTCGGTCACCTGCATGAAGCGTGGGGGTAGAGGTGTTTAGCGCGTTAATTTCACATGGGCGGGGGTGTTAAATTGCCGCGAAACAAATGGGTCAATGCTAGTCGCACTGTATCATGCGGAAGTCTGCGGCGGAAGTTGGTTAGCGTCGATTAGCAAATTATTGCCACTCCAAAGGTAGTCCAGGTATTTGAGGGAGTGGGTTGATCTGCTTTTATCTGCACACACAAAGCCAGACTTATACCGACTTCGAAATCGAGGTCCGTCTGTCCGAAACGAAATTTGAGAGCACCATGGGCGTCCGCTTATACACACATAAAATGAACTTAAATTGAAAATCGTTCAGCATTGGATTTAAATAGTTATTGCTATCGAACGAGTGTCTGATCAGATTAAATGGGTTACTTTGCCTTCTGGACGGGAATCGGGGTGGCCTCTATATGTACAATAGGTGGACTGGCGTTTCAAAGCCCTACAATGAAAATTTCGTTTAAATATGTACGTGAGCTGAGTGACAATTGGAGCACACGTCTCGGACTGGACAGAAGGACTGAAGTTTCCTGCTGGAAAAGGGTGAAAACTTTTATGATTTGATCATTTTTATTCCTTTTACTCAAATTGTGTAACAACTGAAAAACTTTGTAGTTTTGTCCTGCAAAGAATGATGTTTTTTGCCCTTGTTCCTTATATGCAAATTTATTTCTTAAGGAATTCTTGTAAGGTGGGAAAATTACATCGATTTTAACCGTAGTTTGGAAAGTCATTTCTGAGACAATGAATTGCAATGAAATAAATATTTCAAATTATCTAAATGACTAAAATGTTTGTCAGGTTGTTGAAAAAAAAAACACTGGAAAAATTTAAACCTTATTCCATAAAATATAACATATTCAAAGTTAACGGATTTGAATTTGAAAAATCTGCTCCAAGATTGCTGCCAATCAAGTTTTATGGATTACTTTACTTTGGAGTAGGTAGCCCCTGCAATGCAAGGTTCCATTTATAATTTGGTATAAAATTCTACGATGTTTCAGTAATTTTTAAATGAATTTCAAAAATAAAAAAAGAACGAATTCCTTAATTTTTTGGTTTCATTAATAATACACATATATACAAATTACGAAACTTCACTAAAATTGATAATATGCTTTAATAATATTAGTAGAAGATGATAGCTCTACTTTTGGTTAAAACCCCCTACTTAAGATAAAAAGATTATCATAAAATTAGCGAGCGGAAAGCAAAAAGTTCCTTGTAATGGAAATAGCAGACTATAAACAAATTAACAATTTCCCTGACAGGTATACTTAGATTCAACTGGGCCACTTTTACAGCACCTCGTTTGCCCTAATGGAACTCATCAGAAAATAAAATTCCATTCAAATCGGCACGAAAAGAATGTGGGTGGCCGGGGAGCTGAAAGGACACGGCAATTACCCTTGGCGTTCGGTCTTTGTAGGCCCCATAATACATCGAAAAAATGTGGAAAGCGAACGAGCATCAGGTCTCCCCGGCAGAGCCATTAACTGGCTTAGGGAACTGGTAAATATGTCGCCTTATCATTAATCTTTATTGAACGCTAAGATTTTCGTCCATTCAGGGGATACCATTATTACGTTTTCTTGATTCCCAGCGATTCTCCTAATCACGCAACCATAAATCAATTTTCCATTCGCCCAGGAAGTAACATTTCTGGGTCGCCCTCGGAGATCATCGGGGGCGAATGATAGTTGCCCCCCAAAATCTGGGAGGAACGAAAGAAAACTCCTTCAGTTTCTTCTCGAGGTGCGGAAATAATCCTGGACGATCTCCTGTTTCCTTTGTAGGGAATCAACACTAGGAGGAAAAATTGGTGAAAGGGAATTTTTTTATCATAAATTTTCCACTTGTTTGAATTTGGGTTATTTCGCCCCTACAATGTACCTGCGTCGCGTCCCCGCCCGGCGCCCCGCATTATGAAGTCTGAATAAACATCAATAGAACATAAAAGCGAGAAGGACTTGAACGGAGCGGCCCGGAACTGGCGAAGGGAAATGACGAAATGGAAGGCTTTTATACGAAAAATCAAATCGTGTTTTATACGTACAACCAGAAGTTGGGTTGCGGGGGCCCCCTCCCGTCCTGCTGCCCTAGACGGCAGCCGGCACTAGTAATATTTGAAATTGATCGCACAAAAGACAACTTCATTACGTATGCATTCGACATACCTTTTCAATTCGACTGTGCACGATTGATTTTTGAGCGTTGGTAACTGATTGAAGGCGCTCCACATCTCGCCCTAATTTCTGAATCTCGTTCTGCACCTCCTTGACATTGTCACGTTCGTCTTGCAGGGCGCTAACGCTGACGGCCATCGCCTGGATGCTTTTCGCCGCATTGTGCCCTTCCTCACGTATGAGGCTCTGTTCCGAATTTAGCTGGGCCGATGTAAATTCAAGTTTCGAAATCTCCTTCCTAATTTCGGGAATGGTTTTGTCCACTTTATTCTGGATACCCTCAACATCCTCGAGCAGCTCCAGCATTGAGCTATGCAATTTATCCAATCCAGCAATTTGGCGGCTCAAGTTGAAATTTGCGTTCGCGATGCGATGCTGTTCGGTTTCCAAATTTCGAATTCGGTCCGCAAATCGATGGTACTGGAGTTCGCTTAATTGCCGCTTTAAATCACGCTGCGATAGCTCCACCTCGTGGATTTGCTCCCGAAGGAACCGCTGATGGCGCATTCGGTGGTCAGCTTCCGGCTCCACATAGTCGCCACTTCGATCCCCCTGGAAAAGAAAGAAATCAAATTTAATCTTCTGGTAGCCAGGAAACATCGGAGGTAATTATTAGAAGCTGCTGCTTCCATTGCTTCTGTTCTGATGCAGACCAAATTGTTAACAGCTGGGTACAAGGGTTCAGGGTTCCAAGGGTGGGTTTCGCCGAGCCAAAGGGTGCAGACCACGGAGACACCGAATCGCTCGGAATCGAATTTTATTGGGAAATTTATGGCGGGATTCGAAGGATCGGATGGCGCTGGTGCTTTATCTGTTTTAAGATGTAATTCCAGTCAGGATCTGCTTAGCACTCCAATTTACTGAAATTAGCAGAATTAGCACGCTGGGCATAATTTAAGGTTTTCTCAAATTAATATCGTCGGAAAATCCTTTATTGGGGGTTTTTGTTTTCTTTACTTGCTTAAGGCACAAGAAATTTTTGGAATTGCCTGTTGGGAAAGTTTGGGTCATTTTTGTTATTTTATTAATATAGACACAACCATAAGAATTTAGGTAATTACAAATTACCTATTTAAAAATGATTTATATGTATGTACATATGTACATATATCTGCAATATTGAAGCACAATAAAATACAAAACGCAAACAGAAAGGATACGTAAATTAAATTCATATAAAAAAAACCAGACGCAGCTTTAACTTTCAGATTCAGCAAATAATAAGAAATTCTAAGAAGACTACACAAAGCAGGATTAAGCTTTTGAAGACCTTAAAATAAGTAGGTAATGCATATCTTTTCGTTTTCTCCTAATTTCGAGGAGGCTAGACGATTGTTGAAATTTTCTTATTTCTAAGAATGTCTGAGTATGTGATTTAACAAAATCTCCAATTTCGTTAAGTAGGTACCTACATGAATACATTTTCATATCGAAAATGAACATAAAATTAAAATCAAAGCCTTTCTTCAGATCCATCTGGGTAAATAAAATATGTAAGCCAAAAGTAAGGTTACGAATTGAAGGGTTTTCGCAATTGTGATGGTTATGAATGAATATAAAATGACATTTTCTGAATTATGTAAAATATTTGAATAAAAAACCTTTCGCAAATTTGTTTATCCTTTTGCTTTTTCATCAAATAATTCTATATTTAGAGTAGTCAAAATAAAAGTTATAAAATATATAATTGTATATATGAACGATAGTCACGTTATTTAGTCAGTTTTTGAAAAGTTAAATTCAGTTAAAATCATTTTGATCGTATGAAAATTACAGTTAAAATGTGTTACTTACTTATTGTAATTTCGAGTAGGTATTTGATATTTAATTCCAAATTTGAATGTCAAAATTGAATATTTGAGTAAGTATTTAATTTCAGTAAGGGAATTTAAATAAATGCTGTCCTAAATAATTTACATGAGACTTTAAACTAAATTTGCAAATTATGGTCGATGATTTCCAAACATTTAAAGCGTTAATAGAAATTGAAATGAATGTCTCATAATTAGGATGTTATAGCGCAAAAATTATGTCGTCAATTTAGAAGTAATAAGTTAATATTTTGTACACTATTTCTTTAGTCAAAATGTTAAAAGATCAACTAAATATTTCAAAACTTATCAAAGAGCAGATAAATCAACCCCCTCAAATTCTGTTTTCATAGGGTCCCATTAAATCCATGTTTGAATTAATCAGGTTGTTGTTTTCTCCTGCATTGAAAAATAAGTAGATAATAAATAAGCCTTTCATTTGGTACTGTGCAGAGTAGGATTTGCGCTTCCATTACTTAGAGGCTCGAGCTTTATTACAATTCAGGTGGGTTGCTTTGTGGCAAAGTTTCGTGAACGAGCAGAACGCTCTTTGAAATAACAATTTACTTAGAATTTTGTCTAACTCTAAGAGCTGCCTCAGTCTTGTCAGAGCGAAGACCAAGGCAATAATCCGGAGTTGCCTACGTGAACACAATTAAGCTTCCTTTTATGCTCAAAGATAATCCAGGAGGGAAGGGCAAACCAGAATAAATCAACTTTAGTGAATCATGCTCCTGGTGAGTGTAATTCGCCGCGACTGCCACTATGAACTACCCTCGAAAGTGCAACGACACTCCAATTTGATTAACAATTTTTTCATAAAACTTTCTCCCGTTGGCCTGTTTAACAGAAAATTGGAAAATATCTGCTAGTGTCGGAAAGCAAGCCATGGTGTGCTGGCTTTTAAAATTTACTTGTTACACTTTCACCTACGTCTGTATTGTGCACTTTTGAGTAGCCTCAAGCGGTGCATACATTCACAGAAAAATCGATAACAACAAGTACGCTATTCAATGGAGAAAATAAGTGCAGCAATGAACCATGTAAAAATGATGCATGAGTGCCGATAAGTGCAGAGCACAAGAAGCAGCAAAAATGAGAAGAGTTTCTAAGCGAAAAGATAGTTGAAATTGAGAAGAAAGGACTTTTTTTTTATAGATTTTATTGAGCTTCGATCTGGACGGATGAATGGCTTCCTAAAAATACTTTTAAAACCGTTTTCTGCTTGAAAGGCTCCGTAAGCCTTGACTTCAACTCGATAAAAGTTCTAATAACTCCCTTCCTTTGTTAAAGGTTATAGTTGTGAACAATTAGAAAAATTTCATGTACACAACTTTATATCGCTCGGTATTGATTTTGCGTGCGTTTATATGGTGCAGGGGCAATAATTCAGTGATTAATAGCAAGTGCCGAGCAGTACTGCAATCAGGATAATTAGAAATTGCGAGCATTCAAGATAGAGAATTGCTTTCGGAGAATCCTGAATTCTGATATTGTTTAAGACGTACCTATCCACCACAAAGCTTAACCTAATTCCAATCTACATCGGATGGACGGAAGGTTATTCACGATCTGCCAGGAGCATAATAGCGAATAAATGCTGCTAGACCGCACTGATAATTTGGGTTCAAGAGGAAATTAGCAGTGGTGAAACTAAAATCAAGCTCTTAGCTTAGAGCGCTGCATCGATAAATTCGTTATGGTAAATAGAATTAATGAGTACCATTGTTTAACTTCCAAGGAAAGGTGCCAGAGCACCTAATTATTTTTTACTTCAAGGAGAAAATAAGCAGTTCGACATTAGAAGATTTTGAAAAGGTCTAAGATTTAATTAAAGAAAACATCCAATATCTGATGTTTTGATTTAGCTAGTGACATTTTTGTCTATAACAACATCTCCATATCTCCCTAAAATCTCGAAATTTTGTTAGATTCCGCGAAATCCATAATAACAATCTATTGGATTTCCCATAGAAGTAGGCGATTTTTAAATTTTGGGATTTCGAGAGAATAAATCAGTAGCATGCTCAATAAAATACAATAGAATCTTGAACTCAATTATAAATATCTACTTCAAATTTTCTTCTAAAAGTAACGTACGTAACCTACCTATTTATAGGCTATTTTGATGAACTGATTTATAAGGAGATATTACTTAATATCCGGTTTTGGTTATAACCTTTATAAAGTTATATCCGCAATTCTAAAATTATCAAAATATCGATTTCAATAAGTCAACAAATTGCGTGTGTGGGCTGGTTCTGCTATATGGTTTTGTATGTGGGAGTGGCCTTACAATTTGAAGAAAAATAAAATCATTTGCAGAAGATATTTCCTGTGTCGGAATATTAATATATCTATATTGATTTTTT
Organism: Machimus atricapillus; assembly: GCA_933228815.1. Classification (NCBI taxonomy): domain Eukaryota; kingdom Metazoa; phylum Arthropoda; class Insecta; order Diptera; family Asilidae; genus Machimus; species Machimus atricapillus. The sequence continues at coordinate 28,073,670 of OW121786.1, read as the reverse complement.
TTAAAAATAAATTAATATAAGAAATTTGACCTTTAGCTGAATTTAGGGCTTTGCCTTTGAACGATAACCTTCAGATCGTTTTTAAATAACGTATGTAAATGACCAGATCTCCGATATTGCATTTCCCAAATTTTGAAATCTAATTCGAAGTTATTGATAATCATTGAAGTTAGTGAATTGTTTTAAGTTTTGATATTCGTCAAAAATATAGAGTAGGTATTTTTATAGCTTGACTTTATCATAACGATCAGGGATGTTTTTCTTACATATGTATACTAGTATTATAAATACTTACTTATTTAAAAACATTTTTAGAAAAATAAACAAATAAATTAAGAAATCGAAATAAAAAAAAAATTAAATGGCTATTTCGTTCTCAAATATAAGCTATAGTATGAAATAATTTTGACGTTATAAGTCCAAATGGGTGTCAACCAACTATAATATAAACTAATCAAGGTCCCATTAACAAAATACGCCATTTATTCTAACCCGCCAACTTTAGGGGAAAAGACATTTGTGAATATTATCCCAATCGTAAACTGCCATACGATGGAAAGGACTCCGGTAGAGCTGAAACTATCACGGAAGCTCATTACGAAACCCTGCAATTATGTTCAGAGAAATTAGAAGCCCTCCAGACAATTAATAAATCCTCAAAGACTTTGCAGATATCCCGCTAGTGAAATTCTAATCCAGAATAACTTTTCTCTGTGAACACGTATGTGGGGTCCGTCAGGACTACTAGCGCGGTTACCCTTCGCCTTTGAAATAGAGCGATGAATCTCGGGTAGCCACTTTGGTAAAGTTCGGTTTTCACCGAATTTTCACTGGGATATGCTGCCATTTGTGGAGGATATGGCAGCTTCTTTTGACGACCTTTTGTTGAGGGTATCCCCACCCTTGATGCAGAAATTAATAGGAGGATTTTTAATAACTTCCTAAGGAATGTTTCCTAATTATTCCCCTCAGTGAACCTAAATTAAATTAGAAAAGGCTCTCCTAAGTAGGGACTGAGAGTCTGGTGGATGTAGTATAGAGTGACTTATTTTATTACAAAAACAAATCTAGGTTCAGGAGGACATTATACCAATGAAAGGACCTTCCCTCCTACTTACGAGATAGAAAGAATCTATAAGTCGTTCTCTTATTATTTTAAACATTCCAACAGACAAGATCCGCATAAAGGCGCACTGGTACACATTTCAGTCTGAAGAGTCCTTGCTCCTCTTCATTTCTTCATTTGCATGCGCCGTATAATAGAATCCGCCATATTCAAACGGCACAAGTGTCTTTCTAAAATTGAATAGTAATTCATGTACGTCGTTAGCTCGACAGCTCCAAAAGTTTTTAACATGTACTGCACTGCCCTGATAAAAGGGTGTCGCCCCGACAGATAGGGTGCAATCAAAAGAAATGCACCGACCCATATTCGTGCACAGACAGCGGAGTCATTAGATATCATGGTGCTGGTTAACTATTGAACGGAAAAAGAATTCCACTGTAAGTGAGTGGAAAAAGCGGGTCTTGCAGGGCGAACATTTTGCATATGTAATAAATTCATGCCTTTGCCCGCGCACTGTAAGCAAACAGACACTCTATTAGCTTTGCAGGTGAAAATATTTTAATTTGCGCTGAATACGCGGTGAGTGTCAAAGGTGCGAAGTAATTTACAGAATTAATTGCACACTTTCATTTCCGCGCCTGTCCGCTTGCATAAAATATTCCGGGTGTAAGTTTGCAATTTCATTCAAATATTTCGGATTTCCAGTTTTTCTGGTATCATCTAAAATGCATAAATTAACCAAAACTCACCTTTGGTAGGTACATGTGGCACTATAACAACTTCATGTCATATTTCGTTAAATTTTACAATCACTAATACAAAATTGAATTACTGTCAAAATGTCTCAAAATGTCTTCTCTACTTTTGAAAACAGCGAAAAATAATAACGACAAGTAAATAACTTTTTAACGAAAATTACTTCAATCCTTTATATGCATAGATGGTCCAGTTCTTTTATGAAAATTAAATTGTATTTTTTTCAGGGTAGAGAGTTTAATAAATGGTAATTTAATTGAATTAAGAGCTGCAGACGGATTTTTTTCGTATTAACATATTAATAAGAGTTCATCGCAAAATACTGCTTCTGGCACCATGATATTAAATTCATGAGGAGCCGTCGTAATTCTGAATCCGAATTGAGGGGCGAAAGTACGCTTTTGAGTTTCTCTGATATGATTTTAATTATTATTATCCCATAATTATTGTTTTCACATAAAGCATCGCAAAGCATTTATACGCGAGATAATCGATATTCTCAATTCTCATTAAAGTAAAAGCAAGAACAGTTTGAGTGGAAGTGTTATTTATTTTTGGACGACGTTAACCTCTCAGGTCATGTGGCTATTTCCAGAAAATAATTAATTTAATAATTTCCATAATGCTATTAATAATGGCAACTGATTGATCCATATAGAAGTCAGGCCAGGTCACCGGTTTTCTCAACATGTCTAATTTCCAATGTAACCGTCTGAGTCAAAATAAAATCAAAAGTAATTTGTTTTCTTTCAACTTACTTTTGACTTAAATACATATATGTTTGTCGATAAATCGAAAAAGTTATTTACGTTAATTTTAAAAATTCTTAAAAATGTTTTTGAATGAGAAGGTAAAAATGTCCTTTGAGGCATTTATTCGCATCGAAACTATATGGAAATTTGCAAAAACTCGTGGTGGTAAAATTTCAAAATTATGTAAGTATGTTAGGAAGCACAATTTTGTTTTTCCTCATATTTGTCACTTTTAACTCTAATTGAACATTTCTACAAAGATTTATTAAGATAAATCTTAATAGTAGAATTCAAATAAGCAGTCCCAACAAATTCATCAGTTTCATAAAATTTTGTGGAAATCGTACAAAATTGATATGTACAAAATGAAAACTAAAGCGTTCTTTTATAACTAAAAACGCTCAGCTAGTGAAAAATATTTATTCATCGCAAACCTCAAAATTGATAATGACACGATGGAATTTGATGGCCTAATTATCTACTTCGAGGCGACAATTCTGTTTGAATGTGTGAAATAGTTGAATAAATTATTTTATTTCCATATTAAGCATTTTAGTTTGCACATGGCTGAAACAGCCTTCCATAAATAACTAATAAATTCAAGTAAAACGGCACTGAGTTCTGGTATAATGTCCCTAATATTTGAATAAGTAAATGAATGCAATATCCGTTGTTAGAATCGTTCTCAACTCTCATAGGAATAACTGCCTCTTGCCGCTTTCCGCACATATTAAAATAAATAAATTATAGAGACCATGACGGTCTCCATCGATTTTTCTTCAACAGGCAACGGCAATGATTATTGTTTGAAAAGTTTTGCCTATACAATAGCAAGTTATTGATCGATTTGTTGTTTGCATGCCAAGCTAAGCCAGTCCAACAGTAATTATTTGTCGCCATTACTTATTTGCATATATTTAGTGGACAACAAGCGCCATGAAATTTTCGGCATTTATTTTACCGGCTTGCAGAGAGGCTAAAATATTTATGGACTTAGCAAAACATTCTCGCCTATGAGACTGACTGGATTATGGGGAGGAAAATTAGGAAATATCCAAAAACAATAAATAACTAATTCCCACAGAGGAACAAAATTATGTTGTCATAGTCCAACATTTAGCCGACTAAGTGGTTTGAATCACATTCTGTCGCAACTTTCTGTTATTCGAAATGAAACAAGTATTTAAGCAATTAATTATTTCTATGAGAAGAGGTATAAATTTTGAAAGTACATCAAACAAAGTCAATTAAAATAACACTTGACGAAAGGAAAGATTTCCATATGTGCAATCGCAATCTGCATTTTGTTTTATTACAAAATTGTATTCAATAGAGGCTCTCATAAATTGAGATTTTAATATTTTTTCTAATTTTATGTATTTTAAAATATTAATGGAACATCCTAATTTTATTATATGTATACATACCAAAATAACCCAAAGAATACCCCATGAAAATTCGTTGAACATTTTAGTTTTTTTTTTAACTTTTAAAAAAAATATGAAAAGAATATAAATTATGTACAATATTTGGTCAACTTTGATTTTTAGTTCGCGGTGACGATTATAGGGTCGTTTGCAATAAAATACAAATTCAAGGAAAAAACCTTATAATATGCACAACGCCAAGGGGCATTTCTTTAAGAAGCGTTAAATGTTTATCCTCTCCGCAATTACTCTGCAATTTCCTAACGTCTTTAACTTGCTCTTAAGGCATGTAACAATGTCAGATTGCAGATTGGCATTAAGATGGAATCGGATTGTTCGAGTCAATCAATATATAGCCTGGGAAAATCGAATTTAAGCAGCTTTATGGAAATTGAAGTGAATTTAAAGTGGAAACATTTGAATATTTTAACAAGAGAGGAGAGACGGAAACAATGAGCCGCCAAAAAAGGAGGAAAGGGCAAATTTGAATGTACCTTTATCTCGGCTTATAACATAAATAAACAGGACTGCTAGCCATGAGTTATTATCCTGTTTGCCGACTTCCTTTCGCTCCGTGTCCCCACTAATTTGCCATACACATGTGGCCATCTGCCACTTGAAGCAGAAATTTTAGACCTTTCCAAGATGCTGCAATAAATTTGTGGAACAGCTGGCGTTGCTGTGAGGAGCTCCTTGAAGATGTGTATAGTAAAGAAGTTGAAGCGAAATGGGCTTCTTCCTTCCCATTAAACTCGGGGGGAATATAATAAAAAAACTAAATACCCAATGATTCCAGGATCAGATAAGCACCACCGTCTGGAGGCTACTCCGATTGGGGTGGCAACAATTAGGGCACAATATCACAATTCTTTTGATCTACGGGGTCGGCTAGCAATCAATTATACCACCGCTCCTTTTTTTCTGAAATAAATTTTTCAACTGGGAAAGTAGAGCTGGCTGTGGCGAACCTACAAATTTTTGGGTAAATTAAAAGACCCTTATCACTTTTATGTTTTTTCCTCAGGTATTTTGCAACTTTTCATTTTTCGCCCAATTTTTAGCCCCAGTTCCTCAAGAGAGAGAGAGAGAGAGAGAGAGAGAGAATAGAGAGTGAGTGGTCCTACCGCATTCACCGATTTCTTTTTCATTATCATTTTATGGTGCTTGAACTCAATCTCGGCATCTCATTGTGAAAGCCCGAATTTTCCGCTGTACCAAATTCAAATTTGCGTTTTCAGCTGGTTCTTTTGACGGCACTGAGCATGTTTACCTTGCCTCAAAATTCAATTTGTCTAAAATAGATTTACGTTTGTATTCCGACCCATTTAGTGGAAATTTAATTAGTATTAAATATATACATATACAATAGGTACATACAATTTCCTTTGAAAGGGACCTTATTGAAAATTGAATGTCTAGACTTGCATAATGAGATTTCAAAAGGAATGTTGGAAGTCCAAGAAGGATTTAAGTTGGGTCAAGTAAAGGATTCAGATGTCTTCATCTCAAGGAAAATTATTCAGTATTGTTTCAATATTAAGCGAGGTATTTTATTACATAAATTATGTCAATGCCGTTTTCGTCATGTCCCCTGCTGTTCAGGTATTCCAAAAGAAAAGGACTAATTACTACATTCCGAAAAAGGTTTTCGCAAAGAGGCTGACAAAAATAACCGCGTCCACATAATGCGGTTACCTTTATACTTAGGAAGCATTTAATACCTGTAGAAGAGAAAACCCCTGGGAAATGTGACACAAATACAAATCACCGGCCGAGGCCGTAGGGGAGAATAGCTTTAGTAGAACAAAAACACAAGTCCAAAGGTAATTTGATTGCGACTTACATACGTCAGTATAAATCAACTCATCCGGATATAAATTTTTTCCCTTTTCCTGTGGCCCTGGCTGTCCACGGCGTCCTGACCACATCTGTTCTCCAAGGACTGCAATATGTGGAGCAGCAATTTATGACTATAAATGTTAGACCCATGCATGTGGCGCATTATGAATTATGAGGATTTTATTCATTCATGTCAACTCCACTGGGTAGACCAATTAAGAAGCCATTTGAACTCTATATTTTTTCTTTACTTTATTGAGAATCCAACACTTCAGACCTTTCAAATAGTTCTACCACGCATAATTTAATCCTTTTAATATTCTTTTACTTAAAAAATCAAATATCCTAATACGCATTAGATCTTTTGCAGTTTGTGCGATTTAGGAACTTAATTTTTCTCTTTTTTGCAGAACGTTTTACTCATTTCAAACCAAATAAAATTAAGTTTATTTAAATGATAAAATACAAATGTTACAACCTTAAAAATATGCATTGAATACATAAAATGTAAAACAGAAATGTGATGATTGCATTGTTTGTGAACTCAGTTCCGCTAAATGGATTTTTATCGAAATTTCCATGATGATGCACTTTAGAATTTGAGAAAAAGTGTTTTTTATTATCACTGATGGCAAACTAAAATTAGACTCAAAATGATTTTTTTTTAAGCCTACATACATAGTTTCGAATTTGTATTGTTTTACGTACGCTTTTAGAAAAGAACAGTATTATAATAATTTTAAATTTAAAGCTATTTTTCAAACAATTAGTTAATGTTTTAACAACTACATATCTGAATTTAAGATAAATTCAATAAAAGTCAATTATACTTTAACTGAGCATTATGAGGTTTTAGAATCACCTATTTGTCAATTCTTTTATATACTGGTAAATAAACATCTCATCTTCATGTTTTCTTAAGGCACCTACCAAGCAGCAAAATTGTATTTTTACGATATTTCTAATTTGCCATCTCTAACGTTATGAAGTTTTTCTCTGTATTATATATGTATGTACATATGTCTACGTTTTTCGGTTCGATTCCTTATTAAATATTAAGTCATAACTTCTCCTATTTTTTTTTGGTCTACCTACATATATGATGTGGCCAACTTAATATATTCATAAGTGACACCATTCCTCATTTTCATACTTTGTGTGATTTATTCTGACGCGGTAAAAGTTATCTACCTTTTCTCATTGGACCAAGTTTCTGGCTCCATAGCTCACGCAAAACGAATTATTTTTCCAAAATCTATGTATGACAATACCAGACTCTAATGGGAAAAATATGTAAAAATTTAGAAAATAATTTTCTCTGAAATGGATATAATACATCAAATCCCTTAATCCGCCGAAATGTCGAAATTCTTTTCCACTCATACAAAATTGGTAATTATTTCAGTTGAAAAATTGCAGAAGGAAGGATGGGGTTCGTCGATATATCCCTCCCAACGTTTCATATGGGTTAATGCTTCCTACGCATGCAAAGAAAAACACGGATTCAATGAGATTAAGCTTATAGCTCAGACATATGAGTTTCTTTAATGCCCTCAAAGTAATTGTGACTTTTCTCTTTAGCATGAAATAACATTTTATTCGTTGTTACCGTAGCACTGCTCATATTGCGGGCCTTCAAAGCGTTCAATATTCGAACGAGCCTCTCCACGTGCTCAAAGTCATATTTAATTTTCCTTCCAGAGGTGTACTTGAGTATTTTGCAAGCCCTTGGTGAAAGAAGCTCTTTTTCAAATCCATGGGAGCATACCAAATTTTGTTAGTTATCATTTAATAAAAACAGTCAGGAGTAAAAGAGGAAATTGTCTCTACAAAAAAAAATTCACTTAGAAACAGAGTTGGGATGAGCCTATTTGCGATCTCCTTAAATTCGAAATCTCACAGGAATAGGGCCATAAATTACAGAGTTAAAAAAATTGAGCCGTTTTCATTTTTGCTCATAGAAATTAAAAATGTTTTTGCATTCAATTTTAAATGTGCTTTACATTTTAGACGGGAATGTTGAAAAATGCATCGATAGCAGAATTTATTTAATAAACCAGTTACCAAATATGGAAATAATAATTAAAAAAATTTGATGTAAATTTCTTATGTATCCTAAAGTGTTTTTTGTTTTTAAAGGCAAATTGAATTTCCTCAAATACTTAAATGGAAAAACTAGTTGATGCTTTTCTTGTAATTGAATATGCACTGCACAATTTAAATTCGCTTAAAGTAAGGGAACTCAATGCTTTTTATTTAAGGAGAAAATTGAATTAAAACTATAGAAATATAAAGATTTATAATTTGTTCTATTTTCAGAAAGGCACATACATATGTACATATGTAAATAGAATTAAAACTTTTCTTCTACTTTTTTTTTATTTTCTCATTTGTATCCGCGCTTAGAAACATTTAGTTAGGTCTGCATATCGAAGTAGAGTCTTCTGGATCTAAGTCCAACTTTTCCGTTTCAGTTTTAATTGTCACTCAATTTAAATTTTGACATATTAAATTTAAAGAGATTTTCCTTTTTAAACTCATTAAAGTTATCTAAGTAATTTTGATAAATTTTAGTTAAAAGAAATATATTGGATTTTTTAAACGTTTATACCACTTTATCGTTATACATATTAACAAAAGAGATATGCAGTCTACAGGTGTAAAGGTATTTGATAATACCAAAGATATTATGTAACATACGAAATCTTTGATACCTAATACGTAAATGATATTTTTTGCTGGTTTTAAAGTTTGTAAAATGAAAGTAAAATTATTTCCCGTTTTAAACTAAAACTCTGTGCGTTTTGATAAAATTTACATACATATGTACATATACATACATTTTATTCTATTTTCATGCATATTTTTGCTATTACGCAATGCTTAGGGTTTTTTTTCGCGGAAAAGTCAACGAAAGCACCTCAAGAATTTCAAGATCTTTGCATCGCACAATGTGCTCAAAGAGAACAATGGGTTGGAATTTTATTTTGTCGAATACCTTAAAATCTAAGGCAGTAAGCCACCTGAATTCTCCGCCCCATTATTCACGGAGTAAGACTTTTCCGAAGAAGAAATTACAGAGGATGCGAGAAAACAGCCCGAGGAGTAGCTTAATTGTTCATAAGTACACCTCAGCTAATGGGGAACCGGATTTAGTATTTTTCCTTGCACACTTTAAAATTTTCTGCTCCTGTGTAGTCGCGCAGAAAACTCGGTAGCTTGCATTCAAGAAAGTGCGGAAGCCGTGCGGTTTCACTGAAAACATGAAAGGAAGTAGCCTCGGGCAAGTTGGGGAGAAAGGCGTTGGATTAAAAAAATTATTCGCGCTTCCTTTGCGGGGGCGAACTTATAATTAGGATTGAATTGAAAAGCCCTCAATACCGTTAAAGGTGCCTTAATCGTCCATTGCCCGCAACTTTTCTGTCGAGTGGTAGAGAACCATTTTGAAATTGGATCTGACATCCGTAGAACGGCTGCACCAGCAAAAGGAGGCCTTCAGCAAAAGCAATTTCAAAATGTCCTCTTGCTCTATGCAACTTTGAAATAGGAGAACTCTCGGCTGAGACAATTAATGCTGAATACTTTGACAAGAAGTTCTTGACATTTATTTACCCGACTTCGAACAAATCCGAACCGAACCGGGATGAGAATAATATCCAGATCCAGCGTTGCTGGATTGGTTTCCACTCTGAGGAGGAAGTACAAGTAATATTCTGTGATTTGCGCTGGTTTTGCAATCTGGGTGCTCGCTAGAAATGAGGGCGCTGGCACAGGCGGAGGAACAAAGCTTATGCTACAATATCTAGAATATATGCATACCTATGCTACGCCTGAAGTCCTCGTCGCCAGGGCATGCTACTACAAGCATAAGTACCCAACTCTTTGCGCACAGTTCGTCTATGCTGTTTGAGTAAAACGTGCGCTTAAAATGCAATTTCACACTTTCATTTGAGCTTCTTTTCTGTAAATCCACAGTACGTGAGCTACGGGGGCGCTAAGAGATTCTCGAAGAATATTACAAAAAGGAAATCAATACCCAAAAAATTTATCACCGAACATTTTCATGAATTTTAAATCACTTCTCTGTGGTACGAAGAGTGTTGCTCGCTCTCCGTCTGAATTTAATGCGAAATAAGAAATTTATATGACTGGCTGCCATCGCCAAAATTGAATATGTGAGCACGATATTCTGGGTAACGTATAACTTCTCGACTAAAATTCATTTTTATCGCTTGCTTCAATTTTCCTTAACTTATGCACCCTTTCCCCTTACGCTTTCTTTACCTTTTCTTGCCGCAACCTAGTTTCGGGTTTATCAATAATTAACACTATTTATTCTTGTTTGAGCCCGCAGTAAATTAGAAAGCTCTCTACATTTGAGTTAAGAACTAATTGGTTGCATATGAAACAAATATTACATAAATTCAAAAATAGGTAGGTACTTATCTTAATTATCAGTTTTGTAAAAAGCTTTCAGACTAAGAATCCTTGGTGAAATTTATTTATTTATTTATTACAAGAAACCCGCTGTACCCCAACTCGAAAGAAGTAAAAATGAGTTTTGTGTTGTAACGTAGGTTCTGTTGTCGTAATCATATTTGAGATTGTAAATATTTATGTGTACCTTTTAAGAGACTTTCACTCCAAAAAAGTACAATTTGTATATACTTTCACTTAATAAGCAATAAAAATCACCATATATTCAAAGTAGGTACGGAAAACAAGGTACCTACAGAAGATATAAATATGTAGGTATTATTAAAAATTTAAGAATTTTGTTTTTCGTAAATTCATTATCAATGTAATATTAAAGTGACAACTAAAGCATTTAAATATTTCGACAAAAATCTTAAAACGTACCTATTCGTTTCGATTAAAAGTTCAATGTAAATTAATAACCGCACATAATTTAACTCAGAAAATGTCTATATCTTTATGGTTTATTTTGTTTGACAATTGATATTTTAGATGATTCTTACTCATGTTTGAGTGGGGAAAGGATCTTCATTTCTTTTTGCGTTGCTTTCTTGATAAATATTATAAATACAAATGGAAAAACTGACATACAAATTAATCGACAAATTCTGCTAGATTTCACTAAATCATTATGCATTTAAACATGACGAATACTAAAATTTAAAAGTTCATAATAGGCAAATATTATTAAATACTTTCAGCGTCACAGACAAGTCTTCTAAAAAAAAATCTTCAATTATCATTAATATTGAAACATAACTTAAAATTGTGTAGGAGAAAACTTATGAGAGGCGGATTTCAATCAAAGTTATTACAACACTCTATTTTATATTCACAAAAAGCAAAAAATAAATTTGCCTTATTTAAAGTAAACAAAATCGTTTAAGTAGATAATAATTTTAGAACATCTGCCGTAGTAATCACGTCGTTATTTTGACTGTTTTATTTGACCCTTAAAACGAAATTAAGACGAAAACTTTCGACTCGCTTTCCACGAAAAGGATTGTGGTGAAATGCCTTTAATTCTACTAATTTCAAATTGTTTCTATCAACCAGTACAAGGAGGGCTCCCAAGAAAATTCCTTTAATTTATTTAGACTGCTTCGCTAGGTGCCCCTTCCAGGACGCGGTGTAGTCTCGTGATTTTGTTGTGTTTTTCCATTACAACAATGCTGCTGAAACGTTTGCTCGCCTAACCGCTCGCTATTTTCGGCATACTGTCATTATAGTAAAAAACATAATAAGGAAATAATCTATGGATTGTTAAGCAAATGTAGGTGGATGCGAAAATGGAGGACGGTCGTCTTCTGTTGTTAAAACAGTTAAGTGCACAATTCCCGCGAGCATTTCTTAGCAATTTAAGTTTAGGGCGGGTGCCCTTTGACTAGGACAAAGTGGTAAAGAACCCTTAATTTCAGTCTTGAAAACAGTTGGAATTCAATTGACTTTTCCGCCCTGGAAATTTTAATTTCTTTAGATTTTAATTAAGAGATAGTTCAACGAAGATGAAAAAGGCTCTGTTCAAAAGAAGAGACTTGCAAGAGGCAGACTTAGTCTTTTCAGAAAAATTCGTACAAGAAAGCTACGTACAAAATATGTCTGCATCTCAATAATTTGTTTTCATAATTTTTCTGCTTTTATACATATTAAATTAAAATTAATTTTCTCTGAACTAAACAAAAATCGAAACAAAAAATTGCTTGTAAGTGGAGTAAAAGTTGAAAGGTAAAATTAAAAGTCATTTTGCAGATGAAAACTTGTCGACAACATTTTGGGACACATTTCATTTATACATAATTAGCTTTTTTACTGTGATTTTATATACTATTCAAATTTTGTAATTCTAACTTCAGTGGTATGGACTGGGAATTTGTTTATTATTGTATCTTCCTAAAATACGAATTTTCATCATAATTTTTTGGAGCAATCAAGAAAGGGGTGACGAATATTTATTTAATAGTATTATCCTGCGAATTGAAAAAAATTCGACCACATTCAAATGGCTACCGCGTCTTTATAAAAACATTTATCGACCGTTCGAAAATAGCTTCTTATCACATAAAAGTGAATGTTAATCTCGTTAATAAAAGCTCTTGGACATTAAGAAAACAAATTGTCGTTTTCGTTAAAAGCTTTGTGGAAATTATAATAATGCTTTTCGACTAAAATTGCATGTAGACTCTCACAATAATTGGGGGGTATTGAACCCATAAAAATAGATTTAGATCTCAATTAAATGAATATCAACTATATGAAACGCAACTTTGCGTCTCTTATTTTTTGATTTATTTGAGATTTGTTAAACCTTTATTTTAAAACTTATCTTTTAAACTCTGTTATTGAAGTGGAAACTCCAGATCAACGAGCATATGCAGCAATTATATGAATATTTCAGGGATGGGATGGGGATGGGCATAAATAAGGGACCCGTAAAATGAATTTAACTTACACCTGCTACTCGACAATATCTATTCAAGGGTTCGCTGCCAATTCAGCACCCGCCACATCGACAAGAAGCAATATAATAAAAGTGAAATTCCGGACGAGTTTTATTTCGACATCCGCCGCATTCCACTTCAGCCTCCTTGTTACTTCCTTCGTTTAATATTGCATTTTTGTGCGGGGGCCTTCGTGGAGTACGCGCCGGGTTTCATGGGCCCCGAAAAATCCGGGCCCGTTGCCTCCGGCTGTGCCCGGCTCCTCGACTGGGTTGTATAGTGCTCAATAAAAGTTTAATAAAACGAAATTATCACAACATTTGTTGGCCTCCTAAAGGTCGGATTGTGTACACGAATCGTATGTGATATGAAATGTGAACTATGTGAAGTACGCACATGGGTCGGGGTTATTCAATAACATGGACACGGGTGGAGGAACCGAAAAAATTTCTTAGGGCTGAGTCAGCAGCAAGATTGGGTCCCGGGTGCCCACGTATTTCTTACTTCTTATATATACCCACCTCTTCATGAAGACGAAGGATTTTTCTCAAGTCCTCCTCCTTTTGGACAGCCTCCTCCCTCAGTTCCCGAACGAACACTTCGGTCCTTTCCTGCCGCTGCTTTAGAGCTTCTAATTCCAATTTAAATGCCTTGAAATCGTTTTTGATTGTTGCCAGGTCTTCGAAGGTTTGGCTCCTCCGATTGAGGTCCTTTGAGGCATTACTAGCAATTTCCTGAAGCTCTGTTAGTTCTTTCCTCATTTCTGCTATTGACTGTGTGAGCCATTCGACTGTGAGTCGCTCCTTATTAGCGCTCCCTCCTTCTCGGATCGCTTTAATTTCATGCCTGAAAAGAGAGGAATAATTTATTAGTTCTATTTTTGATAAAGGACGCTTCGGTGCTCTGCTCGTTAGTCACCGGCGAAACGCGGCTAGGGGCTCTTTCAAACTCCATTCGATGGTTTTGCCCTGGAGTTTGGATTTCGTTTCGTATCGAGTCGAAATGCTAATAAGGAGGACAAAACGCTAGATATTCGGGGTGCCACCCAAAAGTCTACGCCTGTACACAGCGCAGTGGCGGCGCGGCGGCTCTTGAGGTTTTGCCAGATTTATGCCCGTGTACTGTGCAAATGAACATCTTTCCGCGGCAGATGCTCCCGCTTTTTCGCGTGCACTTATTTGCCAACCTGTAGGAGTTCCGCCACTTTATTCGACGTAACAACGGGAGCAGATGGTTCATTATGCTCCCAGATTCCCCACCGGGTGCATAATTGGAAAAGAAATGCTTTTCCGCTGCATCTTTCAACGCCGGCGCTAACATGGCGTGTTTAATACCAATTCTGGTTACATGCAGATGACAATTTTTTCTCTTGGTAGGTACTATTCCGGAATCTGAAGTTTTCAAGAAGTTTATGAATTTTAAAATTGTCTCTTTTGCAATGTCAAGATGGAAACATATTTTATTCATTACTTTCTTTGTTAAATATCTGAAATTTCCTTAAAAATACTAAAATGGACTGAACTTTTTAGTTCACCATTGTTTAGCATCAACAATCTTTTTTGGTTAGAACTTTTATCTTCAAGAACATAAATCATAAATTAAGATTTGAGCTATTTTGATACCAACATTTTGACGGAATTTAAAAACAAAAAGATTTTTGATTATATCATATTATTTTAATTTTATATACGAGTAGATACTTTTAACTAAGCGCTCTTATTGCTGTAAACGCCCTTTTTTTGGAATTAAGATTAAATTCTCTGATAAATAGAATTAATTGCCTACATTGTTCAGAGTTGGTGAAAAGTAATTAATGACTTCAATGCTAGGCAAATTTATATAAAGCACGTAAAGTGCATTAACCTGCACAACCTAATGTTACTCCCTGATCACTTTGAATCCCCAATGGAGCGGTGCTGCTTTCACAACATGTTCATTCATTTGGACCTTTTACCTTTTGGTTCCAGGTAGAATAAAGCTTGATGCAAATCGCACAGGTGAAAGCGTACAATAAAGTAATTAGAGAACATCCTCCCACAGTCATTCATCGATAAGCACGGTTCAAATGCGTTCTTTGCATGTTCATTGTCTAGACAGCATGGCCTTTATTTATCTCTTGAAAAACAGCACTGCATAAAATCGCGAAAAGGGCGAGGCAAGAGTTTTTTTTTGCCTGCACCAATGACAATTTGATGATTGAAAATTAAATTGTTTCTATTTTTCCTGAAATTAGAGTTTGTTCGAATTCACAAAAAAATTCAAGAGGATAGTATAAAATGTTGGGGAAAAAACTTTTTATTTTTTGGATCTGTTTTAAATAGTATCTACTTTTCAAACGGATGGGCCAGATGTTTCGATACTCTATATTTTGTTGGAAGAAGAGATAATTTTTGAGAGAAGTCAATGAATCAATATATAATATTTAAATATGCAGAAAAGTATTAAACTGAACTTTAGATTATTTACTATTAACTAATACTAAACTATTAAAATGATTAACCCTACTTTATAAAGGTATGATTTAAAAGACCCACAAGAATATTTTATTTATAAAATGTATTATAAATTATCATCACATAAAATTGCATATAAAACTCTTCAAAAAAATAGTCACTTCAAAGCTATTTTCAAGACGGCAATCGGAATACCAAGCATAAAGTGGTATATAAAAATTTAAAGTAGGTATCTATTATATTTACATAGACAACAAATTTTATTACACAATTCTGTCCTATCAAAAAGTGGAAAGAATGGAACAGATTGAGGTCTTCTTACGAATTTTAATGAAACTTCGTAGATAAAAGTGACGAAAACTATTTATTGCAATATTCCCACAAAATGTTACAAATAATATAAATAGATACTATAAATAAATTAAGAGCATTTTCACATTTTCATTTTAAAAAATTCTTCAGAAATTTTTGAAATTAACGAATTAAAGGTAAATATCTTTTTGGACTTATCGACGATAACGAGCACGAACTTGTCTGATAAAATGATAAATCGAAGTAAAGTAAAATTTTTCTTATTTTCAACACTCGTGTAGAATTTGTTGTAGAAGTCCGGTGGAAATATTTTTTATTTAAGGTCTTTTCATAACTTTCACTAAAAAGTTGTGCGAGCATGGAGAGATTGCGGTGGAGAACTATCACTTTTCAGAATTTTAAAGTTAAATATAAGCGACCGAAAAATTTTTGGACATTTACTACAAAGTTTCATCAAAGTCTGTAAGGATGCCGAAATATTGAACAAGTTTTTAAGATTTGGGTCTATCAGATTTATTTTCAACTTTAATTCAACATTTTGTTTTAAAGCTTTCTGATAAAAAATATAATAGCTAAAATTAGTTTTCATTGTAAATGCAACACGAAATATCATTTTCATAGATTTATGATTGTATACCAAAAATATTTGAAATTTTTAAACATATCTCTTTTTGACTATTCTGCATCAAATTAAGCAAAACAAGACAGCTTATAATTGGGCACTAAAAATGTTTGGTAATTTGATTAATTCCGCTGAAGTAAGTACTAAGCAGCTTCCTTAATAAATATTAATACGGGTAGAAAAAGTTTCTCCAGCCTCAGAAGCATCCGCGCGCCAAAGGTGTGTTCTCGCTAAAATATACAGATTCTGTGAAAAATCAATCATATCTGATCCCGAATACCAATCAAAGTAATATATATTCAGCACAAATATGTGGAAGCGCCGCCCTAATTTTATTGGCGATTGGTTATTCATTGCACGTAACCTGGGGTTATTTTCGCTTGTTCCGAAATCTATTGGGCCCGTGCTAAATGCGAGCGAGAACATCAAAGTGTTTGCCACGAGGGGCACAATAATGTAATAAGGGACGAGTAAAGAAAAAGGAAAAATTTGCGAAATTGTGCAAAAGATGCTTTATGGTCTGATCGAATCAATTTGCCGCTGTGCGGTGGTGGAAGCTTATTACCTCATTTGCCGGAGGACTTGTTTTCCAAACCCCACAGACGTTTCATAGTCGAATTGCCCTCGAAAGTGGGTTCTCATCATGTGAGGGACAGATGCTGGATGCTCCCGGGGACCAGAGAACCATCGTATATACCACGTATCACTTATTCACATGAACCATTTTTTCCATCTCATAAGCGACATGATTGCACCAATCCATCAAAACCACCAAGACGAAAAACAAGTGCCCAAAAATTTACTCGTCTGTAGTCGTGGCAGTCCCCATAGCAAATTGTGTTACGACTTCCTCGACACGGAGGAACTGGGAAGGAACCCGGCAAGCTCTGCTCCAAGATTTTGATATCTATAAATAATTCAATAGGAAACGCTTTTACAGCTGTCGTCTGCCGGTGCCATTGTTGTTCCTTTGCTGTTCCTGGAATATTCACACAGGAACACATTATTCAAAACGAGCGTATGCATTGAATGTTGAAGGGTTCTCGTATTAAGTCAAATGTGGGATGATAAGGCTCGACGTCACATTCATATGTCTGAGCAAAAATATATTTCAGACTGAAGCCATGCACCTCGGATTAAAGTTCAAAATCCGGGAAAGATACTCCCTCTTGTCCGCCTGCATAAACAGATTCTGGAGCAGGACTCTTGTTCGCATTTCGCTGCATATATACAGAGAAATTTAAAAGATTAATATTTGAAAAGTCATCAGTTTTCTGGGAAATGACAGAAATTTAAAAGCGCTCCGGGGAGTATGAATAGTACCTAGTGCAGATATTTCTAAGAATTTTTCAATAGTTCTGCTGCAGTCCCTCCGTGGACTTTGCTTATCCGGATTTGCTTGGCTTTAGAGCTTAAGTCGAAGGCAGCTTAATATCTGCGGAATATCCTTTTTCCCTGATTTATTCAATGTTTATTCGGCGAACATATGCGAATCTTTTGAGTTCCCAAAATTAAAAGAAGCTTTAACCACGTTTAATAAGAGCTGAGATATACACAAAAGGATTTTCAGGACTTACATACTTATTGTTGATTTAAGCTTCTACAATATGCAATTCATTCAACTTTAAACTATGATTCTAAAAATATAAAAGCTATTTAGGATCTAAATATTAACGATATTTCTACCCGTTTTGTTAATTCAAAATTCGGGACCTTTCAGTAAGTCATAATTTTATCGTAAATAATATAATTTCAGTAAAATATAATTTATAAATTTTGTTTGGTTACGAAGGTTTTTCAATATTCACATTTTAGTTAAATTTGTTCAACCCGATTATATACACATATTTATATATGTATGCATATATGTATTACATATATAATAATGTCATAATGCTATCAAAATTCAAAGATCTCTTTGGGACAATATATCCTTTTAATTAGTGTGGTATGATGTACTTTTATATCAAATGTCCTCATGACCTCGAGACAGTTTGTTCTATCGCAGACATCAAATACTGGTACAAGGTGCAAGGTTATATGCTCACGCTTTTAAAGCATTACCTGTAGATATTCTATCCTTTCAATAGAATTTTGTATGCAAAGCAACAATAGCAAATCAAACATACTATTATAAGTAAAACGTTCCCATTTCCACACTAATTATTTCGTCCCTGTTCCCAACTCCATCAGACTGCCGTGGTTCCAGAAATTCTGCTGGTAAATGAGTTCTAATGCCTCTGGGCTATTAGCTGACTATGCACACGGCTAAGCAATTCGAAATCATTACTTGGGCCCCATTATCGCAACAATACTTTGATCCACTTATTAGCCCTGCAAAATTTCCGATTAATTATGGAATTCTCCTCTTTGAACTTTGCAACCCGATCCAATCCAATCCGACCCGGGTCGAGTCGAGCCGGTCGGGGAGAGCAGCGGAGGAATTGAGCCCCGCACGGACTATAGCTAATAAATATTAAAGCAGAAAATGCCTTCTTATATTTCCTCATTGACGGCTATGAGCTGATCAAATTAGCTCGAGGAGTCAATAGCGCAGTACGCCAGTAAGTTGTGCTGGCACACTGAAGCGAAAATGTAATTGTTTACCTTCTCGAGGGAGTCGCCGGGGTTGGAGGGCCCCATCCACATGGTTGGTCAAAGCCAGAGTTAGGTACACTGTTGTTTCGTATACATAGATATCCTCAATTGACCCAGTTTGGGTACTTTCGAAGATTTCGAGAGTCCCATAAGCCCTTTAAGGACGGGGCAAATAACGAGAAATATGAGAGACACTAAAAGAATTTGTAATGAAACGATAAAGCTGCTCTTTGAAGAAACTTTGTCAGATTAGCGTTAAGGACATCATTACTCCTCGTAGGGGCGGGGGTTACAAATGGAGACTCCTAGTGGGTTTAACAGGAATGACCTAACCCCCGCCCACCAGTTGCGGTTCTAATCTATTACTGTGGAGGAGACCTTATACATTCTTAAACAGATTTCGACCTCCCAAAGTTTCTGCATTGATTAAAGGGGTTTTGTTTTATTTAGGTGGAAAGGTTGATTTCATTGCCAGTTGAAAAAACCTTCAGACTTTTAGGCTCTGTTACTGCATAAATGTATTTAACATTTTTGCTTTTTCCCGCATGTTTTTAAATTTTCATAAAAGCTGCAAACCAACACATTGAAAGCCTTAATTATACAGAAATCGTAATCAAATACTGTATAAAACAATAGATCTACGGAGCACATCAATTTAACGAGTTTCGGATTTCACATCATTTTCTACTAATTTTTGTTGACATTTACGAATAGAATGTAAAAAAGTACATATATACAAATTCAGTACCCCCTAAATTCTGTAGTATAAGGATGTGCTGAAATCGTTACTTTCGTAAACATATTTTGTCTTTTCTCCAAAATTAAAGCTGCCCTGCCCATGCACTTATATATTTTATATACATATATACATATATATTTTTTATATATTGTGATTGAGGGGGACACACCAAATTCAAAAATATTTTTTGTAAATTAGCTTAAAGAAGGAAATGTACAATAAACGCCGTTGCCATGTAGTACTAACATATTTTTTTTAACTCTTTACATATGCATTTTAAAAAGAAAAAAGTATATCTATGTGCAAGACATCTTTGTAAATCTATCTTTTGAATATCAGTGAACACTATCTAAACCTAAATATTGCTTTAGTTGTTTGTTGACATAATTGAATATAGCTGTTCCGGAATGCATACGTAAAATTGTACTCGTTTTGAATCTTAATTCCCACGATACTTGGTATCGTGATTCCTGATATCAATCAGACTAAAAAAATTCACCTTCCACTTTCTATAGGAGAACTTTTTCTACAAATTGAAATTGATATATAGATCACGCACTAATAAAAGTTCAAAGCACGTCATTGAAATTCGTGAGGAATTTCCAATTTTATTTTCTGATGATTGATGTGCGAGACTTAAATCACAAATACGAAAGTGCTCCGATTTCAAAGTAGCAAGGCTTGTTCCGTAAAATGAAGTGTGGATACATTGGCATGTGCCAAAACTGTTATCCATGACTTTTGAGGGAATTTTATGACACAAAATAAAAATTTAAGTGTAAACATTTTTTATTGTAAACATCTATAAAATTGATATTACGATTCAAAATGTTTTTCCAAGAAATTTGTACTAAAATTAATTTTGGCAAAATAGTTGATGATTTATGATAAAAATAAATCGTATACATTTTATATGAAAGTTCAAAAAGCGGCTTTTGTATTGGTGAAAAACAAACTAAACTAGCTCGAAAGACAGCCTTCAATTAAATCACTATATTTTAGGACAATTTTTCGTATATTTGAAATGTTGTCAGATCAAGAGTTTTTGAAGTAGACGACTAACTGGAAGCTTATATTTTTTGTCTACGTATATTTTAATTATTAGTTTTAGTCAGTTCTTGTTTTGAAATGTTTCAGACTACATCTTTGAATCAAAATTGGTAAATCTCGAGATAGTTACGAAAAACTAGATTTCATCCCTTAAAAAAGACAACAGGTCAAATTAAGGGTACTTCTGTGAATATGCTTTGGCCACCAAAATTAAGGCAGCCATAAAAAGCCAGTAAGCGAAGTCAAAGGGTTTATTTCCTGGACTAATAGTATTTATAGTCTAATTGTTTTTACTCTGTTTTCTTTAGAATTTTTCAGTTTTATGTTCACCGTAGAAATAAAGTTCAAAATAAAATACGTTATTACTACATTAAAGTTCACGATATACGTATGTAATTAAGAATCCTAAAATGATTTAAATTTAGGTGTTAGATAATATGTCTGAGCAGAATGTTTTGTTGTTGAGACCCGGACAATCGACCGCAAAGAGTTAACAGGGCTATCGAATTTCGCATAATTCTAGAAATATGTTCACTATCAAGAGAACTAATTGGTTGCGCCCCGAGCTGCACACCTTCTCCAACCTTCGGGAATTATTGGATGTAGGAGCACCACAGATATTCAGGAGCGTGCGGAGCGCTAACAACATAATAGGATCACCGGCAGGCAATCAATTTCGATATGAATAGCACTAACTAATCGCATGTAAATGATTCAATATTCAACCCTTGCTCGGAGCAGCGAAGAGCAGATGTATGGGCTGAGGTTCGGGAACTGCGGCTTTAATTAGGCCCGATAAGTTCCCATTGAAGGAGTGTCCTTATCACTATCTGAGAACCCTTTACAGTAGCTAATCGGAGAACAATGTGGAGGCTTCAATTATTTATAGATTACGAGCAGCTTCTCGAAAGTGCTGTCGTATTGGATCTTGAAGAAAACGAAAACGAGATCATCGAAGTCTGTCCGAGCAGGGGAACGGCGCAAATTAAATTGGCTGAAAAGTTTCTCGGAAGATAACAAACAGCTTCCCATGATCGAATTAAAAGTAATTAAAGAATAAGGAAGGAGCCGAAGTTGAAGGCTTGTGATAACAGAAGTGAAATAAAATTACCAATCGAATTCGCCCTTTGTGCGCTCCTCGAAATCCGGGGATTTTGAGGTGAAGGTGAGCGTGCCGGGCTGCCGTTTCATCCTCGGCGCCCTCTCTGTTCACGCCGGTAAAGTTGTTCCCTAACAAGCGCAATATTCCTGGATTATCGCTGCCTGCCGTACAATAAAAGATAAAGTTTCAGTCGTTGAAGAGATAAGTTTTTGGGGGCTCCAGCACACCGCCCCAATGGGAAAGGAGTTAAGTACCCGACGGGGAGGATTCCCGGTGATATCGGGAATTGGTGAACGTCTTTTTCAATCTTACAGATCGAAGATTCGACCGAATGTCGAAATAATTCACCAATTCAAGCGTGTACAAGTCAAAAATTTTAATGAGCAGATAAGCGATGGCTTCTAGCATTTTTGCCCCCATTCCCGAGGGCATGGGAAATGCCATCCCCGGAAATGTTTTAATGAATATTGCGAAACTGACTTGCTACGGGATCCTTAGAGATAAAACTCCCATCCCCAATCCCTCTGCATCCTTCCAAATTGCTTCGTCCCGCAGTGCTCCTCTTCCCGGAGCTCAAATATTTGCCTAGTGGTGTTCTGGAGTTCAGATGCATAATGGCCCAACTCGTTATCGGGATGTGCAGTCCCTTGAGGAATAGCAGTGGTCTTATAGAGATCATGTGGAGGAATCAATAAGTAGCACCTGACTGTTGTCATCCTTCCATGGGGGCGTTAACCTCCCGAAGAGCCCTGCTCTACGACCTCAGGTGGTGCTCCCCGGTCGCATATTTGATTTTGGTCCTGTTCACATGTGCGCTTTAATTTTGTTTATTAAACCAAATACGGGCGGCCGGAGCCAGCCTCTTCCCTATGCACATATTTTAGTGCATTTGCTGGAAGGAATTGGTTTGTGATAAACCGAGCACACAGCCTGGATACGCTTAACCGGAACCAACACATACCTGCGGTGTACGCAGCAAACAGCCATGTCCCTATAGAATTTATTTAAATTTCCACTTTTTCGACCCTACCTTCATTTTAATGATTCTGTCTGGAGTCTTTTGCCCAGTGTCTGTCTGTCGTATTTTTTGATTTCGTCCCTGTGCATTTCACGTACAACTACATAAAGTATTTCATGTGTGTGTGCATAGGATGTTGTATGTTGGGAAATTTCGTTCCACAAAGAATGGGCGCATCTGTTGCGCGTGTGTTATCTGAAACAAGCACGTCATCGCGGCAGGCCATAAATATAAAAGGTCACGAAATCCCCGATGCGGTGAAATTGCAACAGAGGTGTTATAAAATCTGCAAGGCGGCTATTCTTTTTTTAAAAAAAAAAAGAGTACGTGTATAAGTACATGTAGAAAAGAATTATATGTATATAAATCATATTAGAGCATAATATGAATTATGAATGCCTTCCTGAGCTCTTAAAACCTGTTATCACAAAAACACAATATCTTTTAATTCACTAAAAAGTACCTACTATGAACATGTAAAGCATATCTGCATTAAATACATATAGGTACAGCAAAAATTAACTAAGGCTTTAAAAGTATATTTTTAGGTTTTTTGATAGAAATTTGTTTTTTAGACTCAGGTGTTCCATTTACAGACAAGCTTTTTTTTATCCTACCACTTCCAATAACCGGACAAATTTTTCATAAACATAGACAGCAAAATTTTAAGAAGTAGGTATACTCTTAAATTATTAATTCAATTTTTTTGATTGATTTACATATTGTACATAAAAATATTAAGGAAACATGAAACGGTAAGCCAAATATTACGTGCCATATAATGGTGTTAGAATTTGCCGCACTTTTATAAGACGCCCAGTGTTAATTCTATTTAATCAATTAAGATGAAATTTAAAATAAATCAATCCCACAATTTTTAGGTCAATTTTGACATAAAATAACAGAAAGTAAATGCTAGAATTCACATGTTATAAACAAAATTTGCTATGTTAAATTCACTTAAATAGCGTCGGTAGAAATAGTACCCCAACAAAGAACTCATTTTAATTAATTCTATTAAGGACCAGGTGAAACCTAACATTTTCTGATGATATTAATGTGAACTGCAGTGTAATGCCCCAAAAGTTATACTGCAAATCGTCATCATCAGGGATACTTGACACATAATCGGCCAATGCTGAGAAACTTTCAGATCTTTAATTAGCAACCCATTCCGAAATTAAATGCAGATCTAGAGTCCCACTTCAGACATTCTAGTTCTCCCAGCTCCGGACAGAACACCCCATCGCCTCAAGAAAACATTTCCATATTTAGAATGATAACATTGAGATAGCACTCTTGTGCCCATTTAGTTTGAAAAATGAACCAGCAAAACAGGAGCAGCCTCATGAGTTTTCGTTTTGAATTTCAATAAATTTCCAACGTTGCTCACCGGCTGCAGCTACTGGAAAAGGTCTCCAATTTTCTCAGGTACCGCATTTACGTAGGATGTCTTATCCGAGTAAAACTTCTTCTAGTTTTAGATTTCCTTCTGCTGGATGCAGACGGTAATCAACGATACGCCAATCTAATGTCAGCTGTGTTAGTTCTGGTCGTTATGCTCAATGCTCCTTACAACTACGCAATTAATAATAATTAATGTGAATGTAAACTTAAATACTGATAAATTTTTATTTTAATGTTTTAAGAATTAAATTAACAAAATAAATAAGTTTATACTAAAAATATTTTGCGACAATTTGAAGGTCTGCGCTACTTAATAAAGTATAATACAAAACTAAAGGAAGCAAATTTTTAAAAACATACTTATTAAAGAGAATTTTCGGCATTTTCTCGTAATTTTAGTAAAATTTAAAAGCTTTCTTTTTCATTTAAAGTATGTTATATGTAGTAAAGTACCTATATTTGACAAACATAGGCGTTTTTTTCTAATGTCTAGACCACTACTACTACTAATCATGTAACACTATCAAGAATCGGTCAATCAAATCATATTAATTGAGCCAGCAAGACTAAGTTCATGGAATTTTAATATACTATGGGAAACTGATGCAGTTAAATAACTTAATTCAAAGTCTATATTGTACCTCAAAGTAATATAAAACCAAGCGTTGTCTGGTCTACCTGTATTTGACATAAACGTGATAAGTAGTAAAAAATCTCAAAATTTTTTCAATATATCAATAAAAATTAATTGTCCTTAAACTCTGTCTGTCTGAGGCTTATGCTCATAAAATTGTGAAAAATTACTGTCTCGCCAGAATGTTTGTAGTTGTACTCATCACCGGCAGCCTCTGTACAGCCGCAGTTCTGCAAAGTGTGTCATTCATGCAGAGCTCGACTGCATAAAGTTTTCAATTTGAGGCAGCCAGTGAATGGCCAGAGCTGGCGCACCCGTACGCTTAATGAATTTTTAAGATCGCCGTCCTGAAGAATGGCGCGGAACAAATTGCAATGAGTGTGTTTTTTAAATAACTCATTAGGGCCATGATTTATGCAAAGCACCAAGAGCTGTGCACTACAAATGTCATTACACTTAATAAAGCAGTTTTAATGGAAGTGCACGGCTGAGCGATCCTATGGAAGTGCCAAGGGACCTGCCAGAAAAAAACTTGCACGTGAAAAATCACGAAAATTAATTTCGTACAGCTGGGCGAAATTTACTTTAGTATAGTATTCGGTGCAGTGGCCCCGGCGAGGTGGGATTTCAGTAAATAACTCCGCCGGGGCAGAAACCGAAAAGCAGGGCATTCAGCTATTGAATATTTTAAATAGACAGAGATTAGCGATTCCACCGTGGTGCTGGAAGCGGAACATGTAACGCTGCAAATAAATTCCACAAAAAGTAGCCACGCCGCATGGATCCGCCCGGACACGAAGTCAGAATCAATTAAATGGACACAATGGCACACAACAAATGCATCAAGTAAACCGGGGAAATGCAAATATTAAAAGCTTGCAAAGCATGAAGTCATTAAACATAGCTTCCGGCTATGCAAATTAATTTTAACGTAAAACGTTTCCCCCCTACAGCAAATGACGGTGCCTGTAGCAAACTTATTAAATTCCAATTATTGCACCAATTCAGTCGGACGGGACTATAAAACGCGTCGCACCCCTTAAACTCCTTTTCTCATTTCAGATTGTTCATTTTATTGTCATCCAAGCAGAAGGACTATCCCCGAGCGTCAGTTTTACTAGCATCATTTTATATTCTTGCAGATGCTAAGATATTCCCAACTGCATTTGCGGAGAATATGGAAGACGTTGCACATACCTCTCCTTGTGGCATGCATATTCCACTCAAGTGCTTAATAAGTCACGTCTAGTGACTTACATCTCCTTAAATTGCTGGATGACTTTCGCTTCCGTGTAAGTGGCCCTAGTGGCAGAGTGATGTCTGCATCTTTTCGATATTCTCTCCGGTGACGCTGGAGGATTTTCCTGCGTCTTATATCCGGTGCATCTACATTGATTTAATTCAGCAATTTGTTGGATTTCTTTAAGCCAAACGAAAATGACTTGAATTTTGAATAGAGCTTAACGAATGTATGGCTCTTATTTCATTTTTAGTTTACTTGCTAAAATTTGAATATACAGCGAAACTTTTTCATTGGTCGTGACTGGGTCATTTGAACATTTTCGGCCAATGAGATTATTTCGAGATATATGTAAATTATAAGTCTTCAACTGCAAATTAAAAATGCAACATAGAATAAATGTTGTATTTTGAAATAAACATACATATGTATGTAATTGGAGTTTTAAAGAATTGTCTGTGTGTTTGTTTACTTGTAACTCGACAATAAATGCATTAATGAACAAAGTAATTTGTAAAGAGTTAGAGTTAGACAGTTGTTAAGGAGTAATTTTTTTCCAATTTTCATTCCTATAAGTGTTTTCATTAAAGTTGTACCTATTTAAACATTTGATACTTCATCAAGAAAATATCTGTCTTATGTCATAAAAAATTCATACACTTTCTTTTTGTAAACAAAATATTGTGCTTCTCTTAAATTTCTTTATCGAAGTTTTTTATTTGTAGGTACATGTTTTTTTATAAAGAATTTAAAAGGATTCTGACGCATTATACTTCAAAAATCTTTTAACACTCTTTAATATGAAATAACAAACCTAAAATTATGTATGCCTTCGGCAATATACTTCCATACATTTTCTTGATTTCTGGAGAAAAGGGAAGGGATGGAAAAATTTCATTTTGTTCGAAAACTGAAGTTTACTTTTGGTATAAAAACACCAACTTATAAAAATTCGAATTCAGTCAGAATATATTAAATTGTAAAGTAAACGAACTAAGACGAGAGAAGTCGATGACCTATGTATTCAATAAAAAATTCAGCATAATATCAAACATTCGGAAAAAGATTGAGTTTGAAAAGAACTCAGAATGCGGTTAATAATTATATGTAATGATTGCTTTCACAAAAACAGGTCTGCAAAAGATACATTGAATAAAAGCAAATAAACACAGAAAGACAGATATATTTCATTCAGTGGACTTTGGTAGGAGTCAGCAAACTTCCTGTTTATACTTCGTCCTGCATCTTTTAACAGAAGGAAAGCTACAACGTTGTCAGTCATTTAAAAAACAAGATTTAAGTAGGTATCATAAATATTGTTTGAGAGAAAGAATTTTGATTAAAACTTAATTTTCAATAATCTTTAATAGAAGTTTAATTATGCTCTTGGTTTCATTTTAAGTTGATTGTTTACGCAAATTCTGTGCGTAAAACTTTTTTTGTTTTTAAATTTAAAATTTGAAGTATCATGTCTAGAATAACAAAAGTGAAATTAATTTTCATTTGATCTAATTTTACACGGATTCCAATGAATTTCTTGTAGAAATAATATCGGTACAAGTAATGCGTTTAAGTTATACTTCTTTAGCATTGTTAAAATCGTTTTGTTCATACGCATAAAAGTATAGTCATCGCAACAGAAAAAAATAGATGTACATATATTGATTTGATGTCCGAAACTCATTGGATCTTTTATTCCCGAAGGCATTAAAAAAAATATTTCGATTCGAACAAAGCCCCAATAACGATTAATTGAATTTGGTTTTGAATATTCAAAATGTTAAACTGGTATCAGCCACAGACATCATCAATAGCTCAAAGGCATCAAAACATTTTCAATGCAAATTCCGAATTTGTTTAAAAACTTTAAGTGGCCATATTCACAAAACTTTTGGGAAGAAAACTCGAAACTATTTGAAAGCCCAATCAAACAGATTATTGAATCGAACTTTTTTATTTCTCCGACAAGGCAAATTGCGCTAAAAATCCTTGTTAAACGCTTACCACCCTGGCCTGTAGGAAAAACGTTTGTACTTTCAAAAGATGATTAAATTCGGGTGAACACTTCTGAGTTTCGACCTTTGATGATTGATTTTGGGAACGTGCAGCGTCAATATAGCCGAAATCGATTTCATTGTGAGGACCTGACTAAGTTTGCCCAACAATTACTCGTTTTCCAATTAGGGAATGTATCCACCTCCGAAATCCATGAGGGCTGATCCTCCTCACACATACTCATACCAGTGGAGAACGTGATTAGCTAGAAAATGTGCTTCATCATGCGATTCGCACAGTGGCGGACGGAAGCGTTTTCAATTTCACTTCTATAATTTATAAAGGTCCGAAAGTAGGAAATAGCGCCATAGACGCGGAAACCATTTTACCTACTATCCAGTTACTATTATTACTATCAATTCTTTCACTTTAGCAAATTGTTGCCTTCTATAATAAAGTTAACTACATAAATACAAAGTTAAAATAATGTTTTACTTTAGCAAATTTAAAACTAATACCGTCGAAAACAAATTTCAGTGGCTATATCGCTAAACACTGTAAATATGTAATTCCAAGTGTTAAAAAGGTGTGAAATAAAATATTCCCCAAACAATTTAAATGCTAGAAAGAAAACGAAAATAGGAAAAGAAACAATAAAACAAAATAAACAAAAGAATTTTAGAAATTATAGCGTTTGAATCTGGAATTAGAGAACCAACCTTGCATAATTAGGTTAGAAATATGTATTTATGCAAAGCTTCAAGTTAATAATAAGATCATGTGTAATTTTTAATGTAATCGTGGTAACCGATTTGAAAACTCCATCAGTTTTGAGAAATGCATATATGCTTGAAACTCTCATACCTATATAAAGTTTAAATTTATTAATAGTTTTTAATAATATCATTACTACTTCAAAATGCAAGATAGTATTAGCAAGGTTGCTTTGGCGGGGGTATGTTTAAGTTATAGATATATTTTACACTTCCATTTAATCACAAAATTAAAATTCAGTACCGACATTTTGAAGCTAATGTTAACGTTGATAAATTTATTCTAAATCCTTAATCTAAAGAAACGGACCCTCATTCCTCTAACCAATTGCTTGCAATTTCAAATTCGATTGAGGTATTGATCTCGTTAATGCGCAAATAAAGTTTTATCAAACTCCCTTCCTCTTCTCTGGGGACAGTTTTTATCGTCTTTTAATGACCACATTGGAATCTAGGTCTTTCTTCTGGCTGCCGCCGACGAGTCTTTTATAAACATTTGATTTTCTTTAATATAGGTACTTACACATGTTTTTTTTTAGTAGCATTTTGAGGAGAATTAAATTTCCAATGAAAAAGGTCTGTATTAGGACTCAATTCGTATATCCAGTTGTTGGAAGGATATGCTCGTTTGAACATTACCATAAAAATGCATATTGATAGATTTCGATCAATCTATAAACATTTTAAAATCTTCTGAAACCAGAAAAATAGTTTCGAAGAAGGTTTCTGGATTGTCTGAGCGTCTGATATGCTTATTTGGACATTGAAGATATACATAAATGAAAAGGGGCTAAAAGGGTTGAATAATTATTCAAATAATCAAAAAACTTCAAAATTCTTCTCGAAAAACAAACAATCTATGAATAATTTTCATAAGAAATTGGATTTAAAAAATTGTAAATTTCAAGTGCAATGGTAACTAGATTTTCAATATTGTAAATTTTAAGGGCAATAATGACTGAAATACTGAAAATTTCAAGTGTAAAATAGAGTTTGGAATTCCAATTTTAAAGTTATCAGAATTTTCAGTTGTTTAAATATTTGAATATTCAACAATTTGCTTAAACCACAGAAGTGGTTTTAAATAGTTATTCAAATTTATGTAAAATAGTAATTAACCCCATGAACTCACTATCTGTGGATAACAGCGTGAGCTTAGCACACACATCTAGATAGCGAAAATTATAGGGCCCGATTGTAAAATCGGTTCAAATCGAATCGAAAGGAGCTTATACAAAAGCCCTTTTTGTTAAAAATTCCTTATCAATGTAATTAAAATTTTCATAGAATAATTTTAGAACATTTGATTTTAATCAATTTTTTTGTTTAAAGTGTTAAAATAACTTTGACAGAAAAATCTAATTGAATTGCTTTTACGTTATGATAGTAAGATTGCAATAATAAAAAAAACAACAAGCATTATAGTTCATTACTAACACTTAACGTGCGTGTTGCATAGATGGTATTAATATTTAATACCCTTCCCGCAAATAGTGTGTTATTATATGGGGAACTAATCTTTGTTTGCGTCGTTCACAGTTGAAGAAATTTCGGGAGGATTAGTGTTAGATTTAGATTTAGATTGATCTATGGGACCGAAAAAAACCCTTAATGGACACATGTGTCAAATGCATTTTTCACCACTGATTGAATCTAATGAGTCCGCGTAATTAACCCACAAGGCATCGCCGTAAAACCCTCTTTATGTGAATGGGTATAAAGCAATTATCATAACGTGAGCTGGGCGCCGCGACGAGAACCACCCCCTCCGGTGGCATACATTAAACCTCCTCAATTACGGAACTGTCTCCATCCTTCATGGGGGCCCGGGCAGTTCCCGGGCGCCGGGACGGCTCCAAGGGGGGCCTCTACGTTTATTACGTGGAAACGACACGAGGACGGCGCCTTAGCTGGCAGCTATCCCTTGCAATTATTAAAGATGGTTCGCAGGAGCACCCAATTTATAAATGGGGCCATCCGCAGACTCTTGAACATAAACTCACCTCAGCTGCTCCATCTCGACGCGAATATCCATATCCGAGCTGGCGTCGACCCCCGAGAACTTCCTCATTGACTTCTTGAGACTGTTCTCTAGCAACTTGTAATCCTCTTGGCGGCGCACCATTAACGCGTTTAATTGCTTCGATAGCAATCGCACTTGATCCGATAGCGAGAGCGAGGTCTCGTCACTGGGTACCCCCGGATCAGAGGGTGCTGCATGGGGCACCCCATCCGGATTGTGGTTATCCGCACTCTTATAGTTATTACTATTTTTACTGTCACGGAGCACACTATTATCCTTGAAATATTGTTTGTTAGCGAGGACGCTGTTCGATCCCGTCGAGGCCACCGCCATCAGGAGGAGGACGAGGAGTAATCCAAAGGGATGGCAGGCGGCTAGATCCATCGTCAGACAATATAAGATTAAAAGATTCCCCGAAATAATAAATTCACTCAACTAAACCGAAATAAAAAAATAATAAATAATTATATTTCTCGCACTGGGTTTTGCGGATATGCGGAGAACGTTTAAGGTCAGAATACGTTGGGTTAGCACATTTCGCGCACTGGTTTATCCCGGAATATTTAAAATGAGGTGTGCTTAGCGCGGCTAAAGGAGGCGCGCTCACGTCCGGCAGGCAAGTAACTGCTGGGAAGTCCCTTCCAGATCCTTTTATACGAAGACAAGACACTTTCTGGATGCAATATGGGGCCCCGGCTCCGCCACCAGAGTCCCTCAGTATAACAGTTTTCAGTTGCGAGAACAGACTGAGAGATGATATAGAAGTGGGTGATTTGAGCAGCGCATGGGCAGATGTTCCACCGGTGCGTCGGAGGTTCGCTCTCCAGGTCCCCGTCGTGGTGCGATGCAAAACATTTTCACCTGCTTTAACCAGAAACTGGTTCTGCTCTGCATGGCCGCCCAAGAAATGGGCTCTGGACGCATCGGGCCTTATCCCAGCCGAAAAGTTGGGAACGAAAGGAAGAACCTCGAAACTGTTCCTCGACGCTCTTCATGGCATCGCAGGGAACAGCCAGGCAGAGCTAGCCGAATCCAGCCGGCAGCAGCAACACCACCAGGAGCATTACCAGCAGCAGCAGCAGCAGTAGTCCGCGACAGTGCGGTTATGATGATATCAACAGTTAGGTAAATACGCCGCGACGCTGCCGTTATTATCGCTGTTATTACACGATACCGTCGACGGGTTGTTTGCCCTTCTCGTACCTACTATGACTGGGTGGCTTCCCGGTGGTAACCTCGGATGGTATCGCACGGCAAATCAAAACTAATTTATATTTTCCTACTGCATGCAAAATCCCACACTCACACCATCGTCCGGCTGAGCTGAGCTATTGTGGTGCATTCTGCTCAAAATTTACTACCGACTCTGGCACCTTTATGGTCTCGAGTGGGGCACTCGTCAAAGGAGCCCAAAGCAAACTAGAAATAACATATGTCCGCATTTGGCGGTTTTGGGGCGTAGCGGAGGTCCTGTCCGAGCTCCGAGCGACAATAGTCCCTTTAAGCAGCCCAGGAACGCAGCTCGGGACATGCCATGATAATTTTGTACAAGGACCAGAAAACTTTCAGAGGTTGCATAGGGAAGCCCGGTCTCATTCGGAATGCCATGGGTACCCATCTGTCCTCGTCCTTTCTGGCCCTAGTCCTCGTTCGGGGATGAATGGATGAATGGCGAGCGATGATGACGCAACTCTTCATCCCGATGCTGCCTGGAGTTATGGAGCTCATATTGTTACGCGAGGTTCAATCAGTAATCTGGCTGTGACCTCCTTTACCTTTAATTGAGCGTTGACAACCTTTGTTCCCGAAACCATAATAAAATACCTCACTTTGTCGAACTTCGGTAGCTTCTTCCCTACGGAATCTGTTCTTTACTCCATTGTTCTGTTCTAAGCCTTTGATTTGTAATAAATTCCTGTAATGGTATGTTTATTTTAATTTCAAACCAAATTCTTTTCATATTTGTATTCCTTATTCCCTTACGAATGACCTCTGAACGCTAGTTTTATCTAAATAACGGCGACCTCTTAATTAACGACATGCTCAAGTAAATAATGTAATAAATTTCAATTTCATGGTTATACATATGTATTTATACAGCCTGCAAAGTTGTGAATAATGGAAGTAATATTACCCACAAATTACTACAAAATTAAAATTTTTTTGCATAACTTTGTAAACACTTTTTTTGTTCTTTATCATCTAATATAATTTAATAACACATAAAGAATATGAATGGACTACTTAGCTCAAGTAGGTACTCTAATGTGTCTTGTTTTTATAAAAACTATCTTAAACGGCAAGTTTTCTATAAACAAATGCACACACGTAAAACTAAAACAAATGTAAATGCCATACAAAACGATTTTTCATATATTACATTTTGTAATTTAAGCTAAATTATAATGTCGCATTAAAATTTAATCCCTAATTAGAGTAAGAGCGGCTTATTGTTCCCTAAATAAAGGTTCCAAAAGAAACCCAATAAGTCCTAGGCTATAAATAAATTGCCATTTTCGAATGTCAAAGAGACTGCGGATCAAAATATTTAATAAATATAATATAATATAAGTGCTATTAAAGGAAAGGCGATACCGTGATGTCAATTAGATTTCATTAACGATTTCTTCTGAATGAGAAATGTAAGGAGGGCGTTTCTTTTACGCCTCCACCGCATTCCTTATACAGAAAATGAATAATTTTAATTACCTATTCCCAGAAATATTTTTTTACTTTTAATAAGAGATTTAATAAATGAAAATGGAATTATGTTTCGCAATGAAAGCTATGGCAGTCTTGCGTTATTTAATGCTAACAAGACTTGTAAAATGGCACATTTTGTTTTCTGGATGTATTATTTCATATATTGGGCATTACAATGAAGAAAAGTAATGTTTTCTATCAAAATTTAATAACATTTATTTACTATACTAGAAAATTTTTTGAGAAGCGTCATGCTGATTGACAGTGTAAAAAGACAGTAAAACGCTTAGGCGGATCAATAAAAACTTGTAAAAAAGGGTCATAATGTCCCTGAATTCGCTCTAATTTCTACAGATTTTTAATATACTATAAAATAATACCTTTCATTGGTACTAAAGTCGAAAAGAGTAAAATTAATAAACTAAAACACAATTTGCAACGATATTCACCTTGTGATCTCTTCTAAACGACGAGGTTTTTGAGAAAAATGTTTTCGGGCATTAATTATATGGAATCAATGTCGTGATTGAAGTTTGTGAAAAGGCATTACCTAAAACAGATAAAAGCATCACATATACAAGGATTCTAAGAAGGAAATTTTAATGGTTGTGAAATTTTGCCTCAGAACTCAGATATTCAAATGGAGTAACCTTGTGCCAAAACGAAGCATATATCAAAGAGTATAAAATATGTAATGCAAAATGGAAAGGTATAAATTACGAAAGTTAAAGCGCTGTGTACAAAATTTGATTCACTTGGTCCCAATTAAGTTCGCTTCATTTTTCTAAAGCGCAAAAGTTCGAAAGAGAACATGTAAAGATCTCGGATATGTTTTGAGAACGTTTCAAAGTATTTCCGCTCTGCCTTCTCAAGGTTATTTAAATTTAAAGCTTTGGAACTATTTGCTTCATAAACCAAATAAGGCGATTCCCCAGAAGCATACAGAACTCCACGAAATTCAAATTACGATTCCATTTAGGTAGATATTTGCTAAACCAGAAATATCCTTTATGTGAGCGAAATGACAAAGTGTACCTCCGGCTGGCAATGTTTAGACACATCCGTGCAGAGTGTCGTCTTAATTATGCAGTCATCCTGACGGAGGGCCTTAATTTCTCCACCCAGTGCAATTGAAATGTCTCAGCTGCAGACACCAGGTCGTGTCGTGTGCTTCTTTTTTGTGCACACTGTTTGCACAAATGACAAAATTCTGCACTGAAATTAATTTGGCGTGCACTCATCTCGGATGTAAAAAAATACATATATAAAAGAGGAATCTGTTGCTTTCACTCACCAGCAGTGCTCCCTTCTTCAAAAATTCCAGGTGTGGTTTTTCTTTTGTTGTAATTATTCGGGTTCCTTCTCGTTCCCGACCAGTCCCTGCCATCCTCCTTGGGATTGTGAAACTAATGAAGGTTAAGCTGAGGAGCGCTCGGGCCAGAAGCAGCCGGCAGGTGCTACAAGGCGACGCAAAAAGACTCATGCAGCCGCTTCTATTTAGTGCGTTTTTATTTTGAAATTAGACACGTAGGTATACCTGGTGCTTGTCGTGTTTTTGCAGGGCACCAGGTAGGTGCCACCGGGCGATACTGAACAAAGAACTGCCACATTCCTTTGCTGAGTACGTCCTACATAGCAACGATGTGAGCCGCACAGGAAAAACATAATTATCAATTAATGCCCGAGTTGGCTCCTTCAGCGTGAAACTCGCTCGCTGATACCACCAATTGGAGCAGCCTGCGTAATTAGCGACTTTAAATCGCACCTGAACAGATAACTTTAATGCGAAGAAATTTAATTACTGTGATGAAAGCGTCGTCGTAGTGCTCCGCTGTTCTGTCTTTGCTTGGAGCACGTTTCACCTACAAAAGGTGCTGGGGTGACTATTGATTTCCTAAGCGTTGAATTACAAAGTTTGTTTTGACTTCAAACGTAAGAGAGACATAAACATAAACAACAAGACCTGTGTCTCTGCACTTAACCATAACGATCCCGGATCCACTCCCAGAGGATATTAAAATATTCTCTACGCCTGTCGGGGGAGAGGGCCTCCTCACAGAAAATAGGTGTCACAGGCAGCACATTATTCCAATTCATACCCGTAAAGTTGGCAGGAGACCTCTTTTAGTTAGGAGCACCAGGAATGTGAACTTCCTGAAATCAGAGTTGATACCGCCTTTTTCGTCTTGTCTAAACGTTTGAGCTTGCAATTCCGCTTCGATGAATCCTGGAATTGCTGCATCAAACAATTTAATGTTTGTTGGAACTCTACAGTTCATAAACCTTTGTTTTAGGAAGTTCTAAAGAACCGAAAATTCAGGGCACTCAGCTCACGTTTTAATTGAAATTAATTTAATAATTTTAACTACATTTAATATGAAAATGTGCAAACTAAATAAACTTGGAGTCAATTTTTGTGAAATTAGCTGTAACTATTTAACCAATAACACAAAGAAGTATGCAAAGATTCTATAAAACTTCACATCAATAAGCGGAGAAATAAAGATCGTGCAGAATAGATGTAAGCAAATTAAATGAAACCGCGAGAACAAATATTGTGTGGCTGAATTAGTAAATATTTTTATATTTCTAAGAAATGCGACCATATCGAACTATCCGAATATTTTCATCCAGATTACAACTTTAAAAATTCTGGACATCTAACTCTTCTTTTTTTTTTACAAACAAAATCGACTTGTCTTGAAGATGAAGATAGAAGTTAATGTTAAAGTATTCGATAAGTGATAATAACAAAAAAAATGATTTGTAAATATTATCCTTATTTAGTCGAGTTTTTGAAGAGAATCAGTTTTCAAAATGATAGGTAAAATATTTGATATTTCTATATGTATTCTACTATAATTGTGAAAACCAATTTGAACTAAGCACTTTTTCAATATACTTACCAAACTTTCCAACCTTTTCAATTTATTCCTCAGCTGAAATACACTCAAGTAGGTACCTTAAGGTTGTAGGGATTAAATAATTTAAATGGTATTTTCAAGTTCAGTAAAAAAAAATATAATACTTTCTACAGGATAAATTGCGGCAGCATAGCAAATCTCCAAAAGCCACTAGCTTTTTTATGGGAATCTTGTTGAAGGTATCCCTACTCACTAAAATATTGCATATCCCAAAATGAAATGCGATAGATGGAAAGCGAAAACCATTCGCTCGGTTTTTGATATGAAAAGCTTGACCACAGATATGTTCTGCGGAACATTAAAGCCTTTTATTGAAAACTGTGAGATATTTTGATTTAATAAAATATAAGGTTTTTTTTTAGTTTAGCGATGTGCACAGAACCTTGGCACGCTCTTTACCAAATTGCGTAAATTAAATTGTTTTTGGGCTTGCGGAACGAGTATCCCATTAAGCAAATGGTACTCTAAAGGACACCAAAATTTCCTTCACATGAAATTTTATTTGAGGACAGTACATCAGTCCGGAACAGAAAACTCGTGATTTTCTATGCCCTCCTCTTTTGCACGTTCCTTTATATCGCGCATGGAATATTTATGGATTTCAGTCCCACAATTCTTCGAAATAAAATCGGTCTCAGAGGACTTACTTCGGAGAAATATTCTGAAGATTAAATAATTTATTACGAAAAGTAAAAGTAGCACCCCTCAAATCGGCTCTCTTATCCCTGGTAAGAAGTACTTATCCAAATTTGTTACCTATAATCGGCTTTACCCCCAAAAGCCTCAATTAGGGAGCAATAAGATGTCCAGCCGATGCGAAATTTTGGCGAGATATTCATCTAAGGACTGATTCCCCAAACTCTTCATTTTTACTTGCTTCAAATAATCGCTCTTTATACAAACTTTAAGTTCTACCGGAGCCTTTGTAATCAGTGATGGATTACGACATGATGTAATTAAAAGGAACTTTTCTTTAAAATCCACCCGCTGACTAAGTTCGTCGTTCATTTTGGAGGATCGGGAAAAGATTTTATTTGCGCGATTAGTAGAGCTTAAAGTAATGCCACTGTGCACTGTCCAGCAAGATGCAAAATACAAACGAAATCCCTTTTTAATTCTTGTACCTTTGCCATGCAAATGGGGCAGAGGGAAAAATATGATTTCCGACTAAACACAAACGAACCCTAATACGTATCTGAAATAGAAGGACAAACACGAACCGAATCAGAAAAGTAGGAAGCACAGCGGATGTTGGTTCGTTTTCCCATCTGGAAAAGTTCCGATCTTTAAAGTCATCTCCTTATTAGATGACGAGCAGCGATTTGCCAGGACTCTGGGGGCTCCTCGTACTTTATATTTAATACGAATGGCACACATGGCGTACCCCAGCAACATGTGTCATTTCCTGAATGCTCTTTTTGGGATTTCTATTTCTACTCCTGTCCCCAGAGCAGTTTACTCTCTTAGCCATTGTTTTGACGGCTCCTATCATTTTTAAAGCATTTTTTTCCTGACGAATAGCCTCTACGTGGAAAAGGAGTCGGACGTGTATGTCTTAGGGAAAAAATCGATTGACATTTCTGGCGTCGTCTTAAGGGTGAGCGCTGTATCATTGATTTTATTGTCCCATTTGCCATTTCCGGTGACATTAAAGTTGCAAAATGTGCTTTGAGTGGTCAGTTTTAGCGTAGGACATAAAATTTTACAGTCCATTTAAGATTGTCACCTTTTAACAAACTCTGTTATCGCTTTCGAAGTCAGGGACAAACATAAAAATGTTTTTACAATTTTAACAAATTTATTATCAATCGAACCTATAAAACATTAAGGTCTTATGATACCTATTTTTGTCGTAAAAAATAGAATCAATAACACTTAAAACTATTATACATAAACAAGGTTTTAAGAACTTTGAAATTGCTTCAATAATTCTTAACAACAATAGAATTGGTCCGTAGTTCATTGAGATCTACAGCAATAGCTATATAAACCCAATAAATTTATTCAAGTAAACTTGTTTATTCACAGGTCGTACAGTTTTTATATAACCTAACTAACTTTTTCGAAGAGACGATAAGATAATTATATTAAAATATAAGCTGCACTTTAACTGCTCTATAAAATAGTCTTCCTCTATTAAAAATCTTAACTTTATCATCAGTGATAGTATACTCGTAACAAATTATTTTAAGAGGAAAGTCATCTAATGTTCTCACCCTTCCTGTGTATATGTATGTACATTATATTAAATTCTGAGAAGAGGTATTTTTATAAGATTTAGAAAAAATCAAAATATTTCTCTATTGCTTCCTTAAAGTTTTGGAACACATGTGCTCAATGTTCAGAATGTCTGAATATCGAAAACGTGTTGTTTTCATTATAGGAGTCTTTTTTAAAGAATTATACAAAGAAGAAAAATACGAGTTGATGAGAGTAGATAACCTCTACGTAATATGTATTTATATTCCGAGTTTTTGCGACTTGTTTCTTGTCTCAAATTAACAACATTTGTCTTATTTAAATATGTGGATGCGTGCCTCTTTCATATTTCGTTTTGTTTCATTGTTTCTGTTCTTTTTAAGGCAGATTTTGTTACGTATTTTGGATAATTCATTTCATTTCATCATAGTTAATATTTTCGAGATTAAAAACAATTGTTAATCTTAGAAAGGCAATCTGAACAAAATTACTTTCTTATTTAAACAAACCAGATCGTAGATTATGTGTACAGGGATATGATTGCATTTCTTGATAAATAAGAGTTTTAAATTGATTTCCATTCGTACGCAAGATAATCATTATAATATTTTCCTTTTTAGTTACTGCATTCAATATCATATATAATTTTGCTAATAACCAGGTATAGTTTAAAAAAAGAAGAATGGATGTAGATTAATTAGTTAAATTAATTATAAATAAATATCACTAAATGGTTTGTGCAACTATTTTATTATTGTTGCAATAACGTTAGATATTTTCGCCAATGTGGTTGTCAAATAGTTTGTGACAGCGATTGTTAGGGGTATGTGCGAGTATAGTTGGAAAAATTTAATAGCTGCGAAAAACGTTCCATTATTACTAAATTTAAATGAAATTTGGATAAATCATTTGTTACTTAACCTTCAAAATTCAAATTGTAATTTAGTAAATTATCCTAAGCCCTCCAAGAGGGTTGAGCGCAAATATTTTTCAAACAAATTTTCCAAATGGTTTCGTCCTTAAAACGCCGTAACTCTGCTAAGGTAAGAATAAAATTAAAATTATGCAGTCTGCCCGAAAGAAGACTGTCGAACGGGTCGCCATCAACCCTCCTTAACTCAATTACAACTTACGCGCCCGAGTAAAAATGTTAATTTCGACCGAGCCCAGCATTCCGTGTTTCCTGGTATATCCAAAAGAAAAGGTAAAATACCGAAAAAAAATAAAGAACTTTTAAAGGTGAGCAGCCACGCGACATATGTTACCTCGTTTTGCATGGACTGCTCCATTCCTTCAGACCCTTTCCATGAGCCCCGGAGTCCGGAGTCGATCAAGCTGGTTTTAAACGAATCTTTCTTTGACCTCTTTTTTGAGCCCGCTGCTGAGGCCAGAGTCTGTAATCAAATCCTGCATTCGGTCAATTGCGTAGCCCATCTTTTGCCCGGGGCTACAGCGGCTACAGCGGCAACAAAGCGGCAACAGAGCGGCTACAGGTAGGTAAACACCTGCCACTGGTGTGGTTTCTTCTCAAAACGGCTCCCTTGTTTTGGTCGATTTTGGACTGATGCCGTGTGGCGTCTTTCGGCATTTTCATACCTGGCCCAAGCCCTTCTGCGGATTTTAAACAGTCCTGCTGCCATGCCGTCGAAATCATTTCACCGTGTGGAGCAGCTGTAGACTCGGATTCATCTGTTTTTTCCCTTTGTCCATTTCGAGTGACCACTGACCACTGGCCTCTTCATTGATATCTTCTTTCTGGCGGCAGGCAGCCACTTTAGAAGCCGAAGAGGAAGCGGCTGCACTTTGGCCAGCAGAATCTGATTATAATGCCGCGCCACGTCGCGCCGCGTCCACCCGACGACGCGACGTGCAACACCTTGCGATGAGGGCTTGTTAGCCGCGCCATGTGTGCACGCAATAAACGGCCGCAATTTCGCGTGTAAGCTCGGCATCACTTTCCGTCTCTTATTGCCCTGACTCAAGTTATAATTTTTTATAATTACACCTAAATTTTATAGCATACGTTGAGATCGCTTCGAAAAGCTCCTTGTTTATTGCTAGTAATGCGCTGTACTTCGGAGAAGAATTACTTTTTATTACTTAATTATTGATCCAATATCATAAAAAAAAAACTTATTAAAAAGTAATAATAATGCACTCAACCTCAAAAGGAGTGGAGTTTTGAGCACCCAATTATTATGTATAGTATACCATAACTATGGCTTGTATTCACGAAGGTTTTTAAAAAAATTTTAATTATTACTATAAGACCAATTTATGCGTTGAAAATGACGGTCAAAAGTCCATTTTCCACATGTCGTCGAATTATTATTATTGCAAAGAAACATTATTGCATTTAGAGCTAAATAATGGTATTAAACATCAATTATTGAATTATTAATAAGGCAATAGCTAGTTAAAGTATACATAGGCTCAGTTGTAAAAAGTGAAACTTGTCGCATGAGTCAACCCTGATACCAACCACGAGATACGACACAATAATTAATCCGATCTTATTCAATTCATAGTCCGTAAAAAAATCAATGAGAGGATGAAATTAATAATGAAATTAAACGACAAGTTACATTACATTATAGATTACATTAATAGATACTTTCAACGATTTCGATTTATGTTATAGAAAAAAGTTTCACTTGTAAGCTTTAATTTTGAAAATGTAAATGCAACAAAATAAAACTTTTTCATTTTTACAATAACATAAATTGCAACATCTTCAAAATCACATCTAAAAGTTAATGAATATTGAAACTAACAAATTTTGATTTCGTCAAACTTTTTAAAATAATGTTTAATTAAACGTACAGATTTTGCACTGAAAAAATGTGCACTAGAAACACTCGAGTTATACATGTTTAGCTTAAGTTTTACCTTTCTTAATATTTACATTATATTCTATTCTCCATACTAATAACTATAACATGAACGACGGGTGTGTGTGATTTATTGGAGTAATTTATCAGTTTTCTGTGAACTCTTGATGCAAAAATTTCACAGATATACCTACTGAGAAATTTAAATTTTCTTAAAGGAAAAATTAGGTATACACAAATAAAATAAAATATGAATATACCTTATTTACTCTGAAGTTATATTTTATGTATACATAAAGCTTCAAAATTATACAGGGCATATGTATATTTATTAAATTCGCCTATTATTGCAATTAAGCGAAATCTAGGCCAGAGCCATTAAATTTTTAATTTAATTTTTATAGTAGATTTAGTGGCGGTTAGTTTTTATCGAACCAAATTTGGAAGCGTCGGTTTACGCTGCACGTAGCAAGGGCGTGGAAGAGGGGTGGTTATCAGCTGGGGCGGGACAGCTTATGAGGTGATTTATTGTGGGGCGCATTATTTATGGAAGCGGTTGTTGGTGCCCGGCCAGGTGCAAAGTTCATAATCAGATACGCATTTCATTATTCGCCTGTTGTTTACCTGAATTTGTAATTAACACTGTATCGGCGTGGGTATGGAAACCGCCTCGCAGTTTCATAATTTACATTCTCCGCACCCGGACGCGATAAATGCAGTAAAGGCACTAACAGGTAAGGGTTGGACTAAGGGTTGAGCGCCCGTGGACCAGGGTGTGGGAGGTAGAACTTTTTGAACATTTCTGTAATTTCATTTCCCAAAGCAATTTCGAACCTGTGGAAACCATTAGAGCCACAGCGAATTTCCAGGGTAAGCATCCTCGCCGCCAACACCCAGAGAAAAAATCACAGGTAGCAGGTTAGCGGCAATAAGGGCGCTAGAAGAGCTAGAAGGGCTAGACGGGCCAGATAGGAATGCATTTCCTTCATTTGAAGTGGTGTCCGCTTTTGCAGAGGCAACCCTTCGCATATTCCCGCGATTTCAGGTAATTCGACGTGACTAATAGCATTACGATTTGTCAATGTCTAAGTGCCTCCCGGCGAGTGCTTTGAGGGCGGATGCGGGATCACGTCAGCAGAGCAAAAGAAGCTCCTCTAAAGGCAGATCACATCAATTTCACATCTGTCGCAGGTGAACGTTCCCCGGCGAGTGATTTCGGTTTCAATAAAGGTATTCTTTCTCTGCTCCCCCTGGGCTGTCCCCTTTTCGGATGTCGTCTGAGCTAGTCGGAGGGCATCCATTTCAGGTGAACCGCGCCAGAAGTCGTTTATCCTTATAACGTTCAATAACCACACAATCCAGGCGTCCTGATTAATTGCTAATGTGCAATCCCCTAAATTGAGCTGATTACAATAATCCGAGCCGCCATCCGCCCCACGGATTAAGCTATTTGGTCACTGGGGGACGGTCCACGCCCACGCCCACACCCCCAAAAAGTTGGTCGGCTCGATTGCTCCCCCTCCTCGATTTAATATAATGATCAGTCCCCCGTACGAGGGTGGGCCCATAATGGCAATATGTGGTGTCATGTGGGTGTTGTATGGCTAAAGTGCCAACTTAATTAAGTTGAGCAGCAGATAGACTCCACGAAGGCTGCAGTTGTTCCCGCCGCCGATTAAGGCCACAGTGGATGGCCACTTTCGTTGTTACTGCTGTTTTGCCTTCGAGAAAGTTTTTATTAAATTATAACGAACAAAACGGCTACTGGTTCTAATTAAGAGCGAATGAGCAGTTGCAAGGACTTATTTCCTTTTGATTATGTAGAATTCGTAGGGTTCACTTAATTAGGCAGTATCATATCGAACCTTTATATTTATAAGCCGTTCCTCAATAATTTCGTGACTAAGCTCCAATTTCGGAACAATCTTCTTTAAATTTTAGATTTCTTGGAACGCAACTAAAATAAAGTAGGTACATTAAAGAGAAAACTGTCTATTCGAAACTTTTCGGTTGTCCAATTAGTAGTCACCTCAATCAACCTGTTATAACTAAAACAGATACACCTTCCACTTAAGGGGGTATTCTCATCTATCCAAAAAATTACATACTTTTTGGAATTGTATTTTCACACTAGCTGTGCCCCACGGTTTCACCCGCCCTGCCCCCTTATGACCGCTCGCCTTGCACATCATAAATGCACGCAT
Source organism: Machimus atricapillus (assembly GCA_933228815.1). Taxonomy (NCBI): domain Eukaryota; kingdom Metazoa; phylum Arthropoda; class Insecta; order Diptera; family Asilidae; genus Machimus; species Machimus atricapillus. The sequence continues at coordinate 28,030,089 of OW121786.1, read as the reverse complement.
GGTGCTTGATCCTTATTTTGTTGTGGAGTTATTCTAAAACTATGATATCTCCTAAGATATTCATTGAAATCAAATGATGTAAAGGGCAATTTTGTTCAAAATTAAATACTTGTGATGAATAACGTATTTATTTGGATAAGGATTAATATCATGTTTATCAAAACACTTTCGCAAATAATGCATTATTTTAGAACAAATTTGATTACCATAAAAAAGGTTTTAGAATTTTTAAAGGGGAACAATTCCGTCATACATGATTTTTACGTAACTTTAACCGTTTACGCAGCGCACGCAACGGAAGCTCTCAAACGGAATAATTTTTCCCGTTTTTGCAATATTTTTCATTGATGCTCCGCTCCTATTGGTCGTAGCGTGATGTTATATAGCTTATAGCTTTCCTCGATAAATGGACTACCCAACACAAAGAGAATTTTTCAATTCGAACCAGTAGTTCCTGAGATTAGCGCGTTCAAACAAACAAACTCTTCAGCTTTATAATATTAGTATAGATTAGGAAATACGTATGGAATGTAATATTTGGAATTGTTCCTGCATGTTTATTATGAGTTTTCAAGTGCAAACAGTAATTTTTTTAAGTAAAGTTATTAATTTTCAGAGCACGTCTGGCTTGCTGGAACGCAAATGTACAAAAAAAAAGTTCATGTTATATAAGCTGTAGCACTTGTAAAAATGATCACAAATCAAACTTTCAAAAACTCTACTAAAATATTTAAGAACTGTTCGACGGTTTACCTACCAATAGGATTATTAAAAAACCAAATATTAACAAATGGTGGACAAATAAAATTTACGTCACGTGTTTTCTTTATTATTTTGCTTTCAAAATAGCCATATGAAATAAATATGTTCCTATTGATAATAAAACAATTATTCTTTTTCTTTTTAGGTATTCACTCCAATAAATATAAGGTAAGTTATTTTAATTTAATCAAATTGCACCGAAATCATTTTGTGAAGGTATATCTTTCATACAGTTAAGACGTGCTGTGGGAAATACATATGTATTTTCTTTGTCATGAATTGTTCATCATTAAAAAAAAAATTTCGAGTTTTTGTTGTGGAGATCTTTAGATTTAGTTTTTAATTATTACTTTAAAGACAGACAGGGTTTATTGAAAGAAATTTTTAAGAATCTATTTATTTTGTTTTCTTCCGTCGGAGCTACTTTACTTATATTTTTGAACCAAGTCAATCCAAAGAGATAAAATCAATAATGCATAAAATAATAAAATTCAAATTAGTAAGATTTATTATAATTACATATCATACAGTCGTGGGTACATATGTAATATTATGTTATCTCAATCTTCTTAATCCTCAAATATTAATTGCGCAAGCCATAAACTTTGTGAAACTCATTTCATCCATTAAATTCTCTTTAAAGTTATTGAAATTTCTATACTTACAAATAGAGCCATAGCTCGGACGAATAATATTGGCAGACACGCTGATATCTATCACGTCTGGGCGATGTGATGTAAGGATAAAGTTTGCATAAAAAGTTGAGAAACGGATAAAAATCTCACTCTGTGTGCGCGGAACACCCAGGCGAGTCTCAAAGGGTTAAATTGTGTAGGTTGCGCCCCAAGGGTTTTATTGGAGCGTGCAAACCTAGACGGAGAGTAAGTTGTTTAAAAAATTTCCTCATCAGCTGCTTGTTCATTTGCCATGTTGCCGGGGAGAAAAACAATCTTCTTTTTTTTCATCCAACAGCTACAAGCTGCCCTTGGTGGACGTTATCACTTCAAAAGCATTTGTTATTCTTTGCAAGCGAAAAGTTTGTGAGCCGTTTATTTTTATACCAGCAAGTGGTTGCGACGTGAAATTATTAAAGCACTAATATTCATATGGAAACTACACACGAGTTTTACACCTCTCGACGAAACATCAGGTCCGGTACTTTGCATCCTATATTACGCGATATCTGACCAACTCTAAACGACATATGTTTTTGGCTTATTAAATAAATTTTAATCGCTTTAAACCCATTTTATAACATTTTCACGACTTTATCCTCGTTTGCTCTTTTAACACCACAATTTGCATAAATTTTAAGCTAGGTTTTGAAACGACACCGGAGTGGCTTTAGTGGCCAATAAAATTTATCACTTTAAAAAAATGTAGGTACATACTTCAATTTTTAATAAATGGTATCTAATGAAACTACCCGTCGTACGCCAAAATTTAAAGCATAATATACTTTTACTGTTTGAACCAATAAAGTTTAAAATGTCTGAAATAACTAAAATAAAAGTCGAAATTGAAAAATAGGTGTTTTTATAGAATGCCGAAGAAATTAAAATTTGGTATTGTATTTCACTACAACATAAGGATATTGAACATACAAAAAATCATATATTACTAAATTTGAACGAAAAATTTAATTAAATCCAAAGTAACTGAAATAAAATTGTTAAAAAATTCAATTCAAAATGTGCTTTTGTAAGCTCTTTTCGATACAACTTGAACGGATTCTAAAACAGAGCCCTATTTTCATAAACATTATGCTTATCGTATTAAATTTACTACCGCAGTAAATCGGTTTTCAAATTCAGCTATGTATACTTATACCTAGTAATTTCTGGTGTAAATTATACCGTATGTACCTACCTTTAAACATTTTGAGTATTTTATTTAAAAATGCTTTAACAATTAAATTATGTTATTTATAAATAAGTTTGGCTCAAAAACCTTCAAAAAAATATCTGTTTCAGTTCCCACGTTGTAAGAGGTAAATCATTTTCTGAAATGGATCACTTCGGTATAAGAAGTATGTCGAATTTACCATCATCGAATTACAGCGGGTGCTGCTCCCAGACAACAAATTTTGCAAATTACGGTCATGAAATTCTTCCTCAAAATTCTTTCAAACTTTTCGCAAAGAATATTTCCCTTCTCCCTTCGAAATTTGATAGCTCCTATAGAGCAGAGGTGGGTGACTGCAAAACTGCAGTTATGCAACGTACAACATTTTTGTCTCCTGTGGGAATCAAGACCAGATGAACAAACTTTATTAACCATGAGAATAAACACATTACCAGAGTCACATAGCAGTCTATCGAATTCGAAAGGAGGTGCTTAAGGCATTTCATCCCAGAGGCGTTGAGAATTTATTGAAAAATGCAGGAAAGGAATGCTTACAGCTTAAGGCAAAGATATTATATTTCTTCAAAACTAAAATGGGTAAAAAAATTTTGATTGACGTTCCACTTTTGAGACACATTACACAAGACATTTGACTGCATTTATTTAAACTTTTAGCGAAAAATAACACTTATAATCGGAATGATTTCAATATGCAAAAATAGATTGAGAAAAGAGTGGCGTCGTCGATAAGATGATACTCATAAATACAACTTTTTAAAATTCGGTTTTTAACCTCAGCAACAATTTTTTTAATTTTTAGAAAATGTGTAAACCAAAATTGGTCATTTAGATAAAAATTCTTGAAAATATGTATTGCATTCTCCAATTGATTGTGTTTTTTATTCGATGCAGCTGCCTGTGTTGGTCGAATGATGTTGGTAGTTTAAAAAAATATGATGATAATTACATAGGTATATATGTATGTACTACATTTAACCAACTTGAAATTTTCAAAAATAAATAATATCTAACATTTTACTAAATGAAATCGCATCCTTAAAAAGTAATATTTTATTGTAATTTTTCAATTATAAAACTTTGGTACGGTACCTAAACAGAAATTGTATTATTCGATGATTATGTAAAATTTCACTGATGTGATTTTGGCAAGTTCCAATTGATTTTGCATTCCTAAATGCTCCTAAAATTGGAACTTCTTGCCACAAGCAAGAGAGTTAAAGCGTAAAAGGCTATGGTGTGCATGGAAACAGAGCTTCATCACCGGAATGATGGAGGTATTAACTTTGGAATCTCGTTATTAATTTCATTGCCCGCAGCGAAGGATCCATTCTGACCGCGTAAATTGGAATTTCCAAATCCATATCCTTTGCACAGACACGAGGTAAAAGCTGACGCTAACAAGCCACTGAGGTGGTGAAAGTGCGGAATTCAGTTATACGAGGCTTATAAAAGCCTAGTCGTGGTTGGGGCTACTCACGATGTAGAATCTTTGAGCCTGAGACAGAAATTCTGATCGATGTAATGCAGAGTCAATCCCCTGGGAGGTTAAGTGTCTATAAAACTTATCGGCGAAGATATGGCGAAAGCATAAATCATGGCCTGCCTGATTATTCCCATAATCTATCCCTATATTTCCATTACTCAAGAATCCGGAGCCTGGAGGACTCTTGCTTTGACGAAACCGTACACCCGGTGCAACACATTCAGATAAAAGTTATTAGGACGGACACTTATTGGGTTGTTACGTGCCCTGACTACATAGTGTCCTAATGTAGAGACATATGACATCTCGAAGCATTAATAAAGCCAGAACCCGTCCATTAACGTCAGCTTCCTTATGAGGAACGCACGAGGAGCCAAGTGGAAGATTAAATTAGGTATTTATGAGACGAATTATTTAATTACAGATTTAGGATCCCGAAATGTCTTCGGGGAAATAACATACTGAGAGGGCGATGATTTTATAGGTCACGTATGCATTTGGCACTTCCAAAAATTATGCTTTGACTAAAAGAGATTGCAAAATTCAATTAGGCTTACTTAGTAGTTAAATAACTGTTGCTCTTCAGTCGTTGGAATAAATTGCTTTTATTTTCGAAGAATAAGATATTACTCTTAAATAAGTCATGATTCAAATGGAGACAAGGAAAACACACTCACAAATTATTAAATTGAGGACTACTTTCTTTAGACGAGCGTACATGAGGGACTACTCAGTTGAAGAAGATACCGGGCATGTTACAGACTTTTGCTACTTGTAATATTATACCCAGCCTTGAATCCAATCCAACAGTCAAAATTCAAAAACGTAAGAAAGCTATTAAGAGGTGATTGAACATACATAATTCCAATTTATATTATATTATGTCTACATTATCTACATAAAAGAAGGCAAAATCATTAAAATTGGAAAGTAAATACATATTTGTTTAGGAATTTGTCGAAATTTAATAGCCAACTTGGTAAAGTAGGGGAATGGAAAATTTCATAATGTTGGTATTATGAGTTTTGATAAAAGACTTGTTTCTGTTCCGCAATAGAATGACAGTAATGCTAACGAACTTTGTACGTCAAATATGGATTTAAAATTTCACGAGTACCGTCAAAATTGGTATTCAGAGGGAATTGAGAAGTTGCTGATACATGATGCGAAATCGAATAATACCAGTAATATTCGTTTTCTGATTTGAATTATATTCATCTGATATATGTAATTTATTGTTTTTGCGATATTATTTGAATACAGTCATATCGATACTGATTCATGAAGTACTAATTAAGTGTTTAAGTTGGCATTATTGTTTCAATTAAATTATTTTAATAAATACCTATATCACGCTCATCATAATCATTTATGCGGGCTAATAAATGTTAAATTGATGAGATCACTTATCCATCATTCAGATGCATCCTGATCACCTTGCCACTCTGGCAAATAAAATGAAGTAACACGAACAGCCCACAGCCCTTGACAACAGATAAAAATTTATTTAAATCACATAAATTTTGTATGCCTTTAATGCTGGTCACTTTTTGTTTTATACATATATGTATATGAATATAATTTAATCGATTGCCATTTTGCCTGAACTTGCGCGTATATCAGCCGTCTGGGTCAGTTGTTTATTATGAAAAATTAAATAAAAAAAGGAAATACATTTGCAGATGTCCCTGGGCATTTTGCGAGTAAAAACATTTTTGCGTTTCGCACTCAAGTTGAAGGGTTCTGCTAGAACATATGGCAAACATCTGCGCGTTTGTTCGACCGTCGTCAGAGTTTTATGCAAAAAAATTACAACATTAAATTATGCCGGACGGAATGTCTACTCATGTGAATCCTTGGACTCTCTATAATCGCTTAATCCCCTCCGAGTTAATACAGAAAACACCTTTCGAATATCGAGCATTTATTAATAAAAAAATTTATTGAATTTATGGACCCCACCGAAGTGACTTTTTTTCTTAAGCAAGAAGCGTGGCACTGTGCGTGCAAAATATGTCTTCATTCTGTTCAATCAATTTACGTTTTTATTGTGAAAAAGCCTTTCTTACGTGATGGAGGCATTGTCGTGGCTGCAACCAGCTCGATTTCATGATCATATTTGGGTAATACAAGCACGCTTTTGTGGCGAAGTAACTGAAAAAGTCCTCAGCCGCAATTTTCCAGACCATTGGCTGGGAAATAAGAGAACGAATAAAAAGTGTCGTCGCATTATCCGATCGTGAAGGCCCACCAGAAGGGCTAAGATAATATTCATCGGATGAAACTGTAGAATCGGGCAGATGGTGCGGCAAATTAAAATTTCTTTCGTTTCACACCTTATTAAATTTGGTCATAAATGAAATTCAAATTTCCACCTGAAGGGCCGAAAATATTCGCAGCGGTTGTCGTAATGAAACGCCTATTTATTAAATTGCTCCGCCATTCCTTGGATGGCGATGTAATTTTATTGATGTGCATTCATTAATGCGTTTCACCTGCGCTGTAATGTAAAACCGGAGTTGTTGCTGCAATACCTGGGGCACGGTTTGAGCAGCGAAAATGTTTTACATTAAGGAAGAGTGGGAAAAGCAGTAAATACAATAGTAAACTTGCAGTTCGTTATGCAGAAGCTGTAAATCCCGGGGAAAATCCTTGTCCTCTACAAATTTTCAAAATTAAATGCTTTTCCAAGGCTTTGTGGCTTTATCTTTACGACGTACTAAGGAAATTTAGTGAACAAAACAATCCGCAGTAAAATAGTGGCAGTGTCGCATTAAATCTGTTCGGGTTAAACTGCTGTCTGGCAACCTAAAATTGAATATCTTCTTTGCATATATGCTTCGTTCGATTCGAACCGTTTTAAGGCAATTTACTGAGCAAAATAAGACAATGCTGCACTGCATTTGCCCGTTCGCAACATGAATATTTGTGTTGCAATATTTCGAGCAAGTACGCTATTACGACAGCAAATGCTCCTCATTTAGAGGGATGTGGCCACCCCTCTCGTTTCGGTCTACTTAGTACGGCCACAGTGAATAATTCAGCTGAAACTCCCTCCTGCACTTTCTTCGCAACCGTTCAATTGTTGCGACTGCATAAATTTTGCATGCTCGCATATAAGTGCACTTCCCGCAATGCATTTATTACTGCTGTTCAGTCAATGGCTTTCCGAAGCTAAGTTATAATCGCCGGCAGTATCTGGCGAAGCAAAGTACTTTGAAAGGAGAGCATTCTTGCGAAAGCCTTGATGGTTTGATACTAATGCACTTCAAAAGTACCAAAATTTAATGGAAGGGCTCGAATATGAGCATTCAACAGTCTCTCAACGAAAATTATTGTCCGCACCCACGTAGGATTTCTTCGTGTTCATCGTCTTCAAAATAACTCGGAAGACAAATGGATAGAGCGATTGATCGATCGACTTGGGTGTGTTTCTTTTTTATTTTATTTTTTATTTTTTTAAAGTATGTTTCCTTTACCCAGGAAAGCCGGAAGCCGCGAAATCCTTGGGTAGAATTTAATGGAACATCCATAAAACCTGTCATCTATGCAAACAATGTTTATTTCGAGCAAAAAATAAATGGTCCTTTATGTCTTGCAAATTTTACCTCCGAGGAAACTTTGATTTACGGCAGCCAAAGCAGAAAATTTCTTCCGAAAACTTTATGCCAAGCAGAAAAAGCCTTTTACACGCGGAACGGCCCAAAAACCAGCTCGCGAACTTTTTCGTTTGTTTGTTGTTTTCTTAAGAACTTTCGTTTCCCAGTGTCTTCTTGCCCTCTGGAATAGATTTTGTTTAAGTTGCGGATTCCATGAAATACGTTAATAAATAAATGATAAATTGCTGGAATATATTTTGTTTTAAAAGAAATGCCTTTGAGATAATTCAAAGTGCATAAACGAAAGTGTTTTGTTTTTAAGTGAAAATCGCTTTAGAAAGTTTTTAACATAAAAATAAAACAGAAATGTCGTTAGTTATAATAGAATTTATATACATTTGATTTAGACAGAGATACTGACATATATAAAAAGCAGTCGTGAACTAAACAATTATGTTTCACCCTCTAAAACCTAAAAGGTATGCTCTGAATTATGGACAAAAATTACAAGCAAATAAGAATTATATTTTGCTCCCTAATAGAAATTCCAAAAATTTAAGCTTGTCTAAACCGTAGACACCGAGAACTTCTTTAATTAAATAAGTTTGTAATAAAAAATTGTTTTCACAACCACTTTTCATAATGAGAATCTGAAAGCAGAAGGATAATAATTACAAAATTCCATACTTTTCTTGTATACATACATATCGATAACTTATTCCAACATAACTCAATTTCGCATAATTCCAAAACAAATGAGAGATTATGCCTGAAGCTGTAAAGTGTAATTGACCCATAACTTCTTCCGATGTCTGTGGGGAACTCGGTTTTGGAATAAAGTGAACCAGTTATAGTTTTAATTTAGTATTTATGAATTGTACAGAATTTTTCTTGAAAGTTTTTTCGTGTCCTCATTTAATATCTTAAAACACCCCAAAATAGCATCAAAAGAATTTGTTTCAATTAAAACAGCTTTTTAACACTTATGTATATGTTGGGTTTTAACCTGAATTTAGAACTTCTTTTTTATCGAATTCGATCGGAATAATCCTTGATTAATTTCTGTAGTATCTTCATACAGATAAAATTTCGAGTGTTTAGTTTTCGGAATAAGTAAGGGAATGAAAAGAAATAATTAATTTTTAAAACTCATAGTTTTTGGATTTTTTATTCAGTAGAATGACCCAACTATGTATACATATAATATATGAGAAGGGTAAAGAGGCGAATATAGAGAGAAAAATAAAAATATGACTGCTGTTCATAGACATGAAACCTTAAAAAGGACAAACAACATTCTTTAATTGAATTACTTTCCTTCAATTTCACAGCTTTCTACGTATCGTTGCGACGAGAAAAATATTTTCTTTAACAATTTCTTCGCAATTTTCTTAATTTGTCGCTGTTCTTGCGTCTTTCGACCAATTGATTAAGTCCTTGTACTCAATGGACAGTATATGTTTTCTCTGTATAGCAATAAGAAAATTCCAAGAAAAAAGGTAAAGTAATTTCGACCTTTTTCCCTGTTTTGGAAGCAGAAATTTCGCTGGAATAAAATACTCGCTATTTATTCTCTATAAAATTTTAGATGGATATAAACTTGGTGGTCGGCATCCCAGAAGAAGTTGAACGTAGAGGATCCACATTTTCTCCGAAAATTCTTGCCCTTTGCAAAGCAACCGAAGAGTTCATCTAGCATGCCACCAGCTTCCAAACTATGTAACAAATTGTTTTCGCTGAGTTGCACTCGAAATCAAAATATACTCCAACGAGGTTCGACGAGGAGGAAACTAGGTACCATCGACTTAAAACGGATCGGCTCACCCGGGCACGAATTCCACAAATTCTCATATAGTGTTCAACTTCTGATGCTATTTTAGTGAGGCTCTGAAGTTCACATGGCTTGTTATAAATTTTTGGTGGCGAATTTGTGGAGCAGAATGGGCACCAAGCGTTCCAGCTGAAGAAAAACGGTCAGAACGTTCATTACAAGGAAGATGTGTTGGCATCCAGGTAAATGTTTTTAATAAATTCCTCCATAAGTGAGCGAGTGCACCAAGGAAGAGGTCTCAACAGCCGGCTAGATTCACCTAGTGGCCAGTCGAAATCCGCTGCAGCCACCATCCCGTCTAAAACTTTAATCATTCTCACGGCTGCTAGTTTTCTGAGGGTTAGCCTTTATTTATGGATCTATTTTTCGCTTCGCGCTTCCTTGGGCCGCACTATATCTCGCACACTTTGTACGTAGAGATACGGACATAAAGGATGTTTATGGGAATTTGTAACGAAAACTTTTAAGGTTATTTCCAGACATAAATCTGTTACAACTTACAGGCTCCCTGATTTCCTTTTGAATAGCTTTGTAGCAAGCAAAATTTGTTGAATCTCACGTGCACCGCATGTTCTCGGATTCTATTAAACTTTTAATATGAAGGTAATTTCGTAGTAAGAGGAACACAGGGCATGTGGGGTTTACAAAATAAAACAAATTACTCCAACAGCCATCTTACTTTTACGCTTAGAGAAAAACTCAAATAAATAAATAAATTGAATTACTGGTTAAGCTCCACATTGCTAAATGGTGACATCTTAAACCAGGACGTAGAAATTGAGCTATTTTACACATACAAAAATGTCACATTGTACAACAAATTCGAATAAAATACAAAAGATATAAACCTAGAAATGAGCAATGTCTTTTTTGATAAAACTAATATGGTATATATATTAGTCACATCAAACAATTTTTATTTTATAAAAATAAAATCTAATTGCATTGATTTTTACCCGCTTTGCGTCAAAAAGTTAATCCAAAAATTTGGTCGGTTCAAGGTTTGAAGTTTGGGTGAGTAAAAATCCGAAAGTAATTTGATCAGGATCTGATTGTAAAATAAAACCGCAGCTAGTATATTCTATAAGTACCTACTATTACACGAGCAATATTTATTTTTGTTTGTAATCGTGTTCTCGAAAACGCCTCTAACGATTTCGAGGAATTTTATAATATCGGAATTTAGGTACAGGAGCGAAAAATTGATCTAGTTAGGTCTCATTTCTGGGAAAATTCGTTTTCCCCGTGTTTCCACGTACAAAGCAACAAAATCCTAAATTTGTCACAAATTCATTGTAGTTACCTTTAATTTAAATAAATTTTTCCGCACATATCGTCAAAAGGGTTATTTTATTTGAACATACAAAATAGATCTAGCTAGACGATTCACATACCTACATACCATACATCTGTCATGAGCAGAGCTCGGTTGCTCAGGTATTTTTTGAAAATAAACACAAAAGTGTCTAATTGAAATTATAATCGCGTTGTCAAATAGGTAAATTTGAATTGTTTTATCCATTACACATAAATGTACCTATAGATTTTCATCAGATTTAATATTTTGTTTAATTATATATAAATTAATTAATCAGTAATTAGTTTTTCGGTCTACTTTCAAGATATGGGGCCATGAGCTGCAGAGTGCAATAGACAAACGCTATCATAGAAACCTCAACCCTCAATCACCCGCATTCAATGGGTTATTCAGTAAACATCTTTTGTTAAACGTGCGTGCATTGTTTAGAATGAATGTCCAAACGGAAAGCTATTTGCAAGTACTTATCTCAAAGGTGATACATAACCGCCCCCACAACCAAATACAAAATGCATTACGCTTTAAATTTAAGGTTGCATCCTAGCAGAACAATTTACAGAAATCGATTTTTAATCATTTGCACACTGAAACAAATTTTTATGAATTGGAGGGCAATAAATTACTCATGATATCAATAATTTTTGCAATAAAGTAAAAAACAAAGACTATAGTTATAGTTCTTAGGGATATAATAGATGAGAGATTTAATAGCTGTGGCATTCGTAAGATAGTGTGAGAATATAGAATGTATGTATGGTTCTCCCAGAATATACCTAATTAAAATTTTCTCTCGGTGCATCATTATAGAGAATTTCGTTCACATAATCCCATAACCCATAACTTACATAGTTTAAACTTCATTTTCTACTTGATTTTTTTTTTTTTGACGTAGGTATATGTAGGTACTTTAACATCAAATTTTCAGTTACTGCATTTTCACGAAAAATCTCGTTAACAATAGCATGGCTTAAGATCATATTTTTTTCTAGAGTAAAAATAAAAATAAAACATTAATATTATTTAACATCTTTCCGCATATTCAATTTCTGATATGCCAACACCAATTTAAATCATCCAATTGCCCAGTTATAAAAACTCCCATGAATGAACACAGATTTATTAGTCACGACATCTGGTATTTATTAAATGGATTTCACCGAACTAACACCCGAGAAAATATCTTAAACCATTTAATCGTAAATTTTGTTGCCGATTTGTATGGGAAGCTTTTGTAGGCTGAAAAGATTTCCAATTTTTATCGCTCCTCCTGACAATAGTGAGGATGATCCTCGACGGTGAAACGAAAGCTATGAGTAATAAAAAATCATGACTGTTCAAATTTTGTGAAAATTATCCTCGGTAGAGCCCGTAACCGTGGCCGCCGACGTGTTTCCCTTGGGAGCAGACAGACATATTAAAAGGGTGAGACCAAAAAGGAGTGAAAGAAGAACAGCCCCGAGGTGCAAGTGGCTTAGGGTTGAGGGTTTGAGGGTTATGGGCAGATTTTTGGGCTCCAGGATACACAGAGCAGTTAGATATTCCCTTTGTACACTTTAGGTGGTAGAATAAATAAACCCTTTTCAGTTTTTGAAAGGATTGCTATTTCCATCAACGCCTCTCCTCGACCCACTGCTATTTATGTTTATCTGAATGACTTTGCAGAAAATACTTTAAAACTTCTTCCCTATCTTTTTCCTCTACGTTGTAGCGCCAACATTTTCACATGTCAGCCCATAGAGCAAAATGTTTTCCGTTTGCAGTTGTTTCGATTTAATTTATATAAAAAGGGATGACTATGGAAAACAACAAATTTTGTATTAAATATTCTTAACTTTTACCATATATTTACTTACTTAAAGCTTCCACATGTTGACTTAGAGATTAAGGGATGACAACTTTGCTTCCATTCGATTGGAATTTATAACGTACGTAACCAATACCTACAAAAGGGTTTCATTAGAAAGGATTTACCTACTTCCTAAAATCAATTTTATTGGAAATTATGATTTGCTCCCAAAGGGTTTCCACTTATTTACTTCGAGAAGATTCAGAATCAGCCAACCCATTAAATTAGTTTCGAAAACTTTGTGCAACGTTCTCAATTTAGCCGAGCAACTATAGGGTAAATATTACTCCTTTGTGCTTGCAACACCGGGCCAAAGCCGCCAATCAACGACGGCAGGAAGTTAGGCTCGTATAAGAGCAAGACATGCAGCATGCACTCTGGGACCTGCACCAGAGATCGATTGTCTATCCATGAGTGCATCAATTAAAACTTTTGTATTCATTGAAGAAAGGACGAAGAAGGGAGGATAGGATTCATTTAAACCGATTTCACGTTTCTGCAAGCAAGGAACACACATTTTCCCACTTTACTATGGCAACGAAAATAATCTGGCCTCAGCTCAAGTTTCAGTAGGTACTTTTAAAGTTCTATACCTAGCAGTTAAAATATTTTATAATTGGAGTGCCCCAAAATTGAAAGCAGATCAAATTCTTGCCAAATCATAATCCTAAAAGCATTCCCTCAAGTTGTGTATTTTTTTCTTCTTATTCCCGTGAAAGTTTCTCTACGAAAACATTCGTTTACCTCTAGCGCTGGAAGAGATGTAGTATCGTTCGATTGAAATTTTTCCTCAAGGTTACAAATTCCAGGAGAAAGTTTTCCCACAAGGGTTACTCACAGTTCTTTTAAAGACTAAAAGTAAATATGTATGACATAAGAAGGAAATAAATTATAAAAATTGTGATATTTAGAAAAATTAAAGTGCTTCTACAGACTACACTATCTTAGAAATGCACCTAATGTGATTTAAATTCTTAAAGAGCATAAAACTTAACGTCACTCGAAATTCATTTCATAGCCATATAGCCCACTAAAGGAATAAAATGAATAATAAGCTAAAGTTTAAGCCTCTAAGATTAAATAAGATTTCTTTAAAATAATTAATTAATTCAATAACTACAAGTAAAACCTTTAAAAGAAAAGCCAAATATCATTTTAAAGAAATTAATATTTCCTTCATTTAAAATAAATGTTTAAAATATTCTAATCTTTCCTCACATATACGAATCCTGCAAAAAATTACTTCCTTGTTTTGAATAAAATAATTTTTTTTCGTTCAGGAACGAATAGCGTTCTTAGAAAGGCAATGTCTTATTAAAAAATTACTTGTGGTGAATGAGGCATCTAGAAAGCATATAAACGGCAGCAAATACCTTTATTTTCGCCAAAAGCAAATATTAGTAAAATAAATTGAGGAATAGGAATAAAAAACAGGAGCAGCAAAGATTTTACATTTAAATGAGAGTAAATTGAATTAATTAAATTCAGAAGAAATGAATGTTAAATCACAGAAGTTCTTTGTAGCGAAAAGCAGAGGAAGAAATTAATTAATTATAATTAAGAAGTACAAAGACATCTCACTAGAATTAGAATCAGTAGATAAACGTGAACAAAGTGCTTTCTGACAATTGCAGATAAAGAATTAATCCGACAAAAAAATTAATATTTGCGAAATCTCTTTAAGAGGTCGCTAGTTCAAAACGGAAAGTGAAATTTATTCGATGAATGCGTTTTTAAATTACACATTTAAAAAAGCAAACAATTCAATTCTCACTGTTAGCGGAAGAATATCTCTTTAATAGCAGCAATAATTAAATAAGATGATTTTCACTTCCAAATAATTGTTTATTCATAAATTGGAAAGCTTTGTTTATTCAATCCTGGAATACAATAGATAAGGCTTTAATTTATTAACCATGCATATTCTAAATTTGGAGCGAAGCTTTCTTTTACACTTTAACATACTAGAAAAATTAACCCTGTTTTGTATAAATTAAAATAAAAATAATGGGGATAGTTTCCTTAAAAAGATGAAAACATCAATATTAATTTTACGTTCCCTGCTTAAATTGCACATTTATTAAAAAAAGGTGTATACAAAGTGTGCACAAATTTCAACAAAATTGAAAATGCACACGAGAGATTTTCTTGAATGTCGCGCAATAACCAAGCAAAATATAAATCCCATGAGAAGCAATTTCTCATAAAACTTCAGAATAATGTAAGAAGGATTTTTGCATTTTAAGAAGCACTTGGCAGCTCTGAAAATTCCGCTGAAAGTAATTCGTCATTTATGTGTCCTTCTGGGACTGGTCATATACAAACAGATCTTATTACTAACGCTTTATGCCCGCTTTTATGGGCAGTACTTCAAAGGATTTCTCCGAAATATGTACATACTTCCTTTATATTTATTTATTTTTTTTAGACACAAAACCTTTATCCTTATTCTAGGCAAAAATAAAAAAAATTTTTTGGGATCATCCTTTGATAAAGGAGGGACAATGAGCCTACTGGCCCCCTACTTTTATGTCAGTTACTTTTCAGGCCAGGGAATAAAAACCAAAAAATTGTATAAAAGCTCGTACGGGAAGGACCACCCATTTCGTGTTTAGTCGAGATAAAAGTTCCACTTTTGTGGCTGGTGGGTGAGGGAACATATCAAGTAAGTGATATGACCCAAATTTACACCCAATTCAATGAAATTACAATTTGCATTGTTTACAAACCATAAAATAAATTTCCAGAAAGGGTGTTAGCTCCACAGATGTCCGGTTTTATTTATTACACACATTTTGTTTACATTTTTATGGAAGTTATGCTTTTGATGAATGCAAATCGTAATGATGCCTATAAAAACACCCAAGTTAAGTGTTGATTAGCAACTCATCTCCATTCAATTATACGCTAAAATATGGAGTGGTTGCGTTATCCACACTTAAATTTATATATATAGACATAATAATATATAAACTAATATAAATATTATGAAAATTTTAATCATAAAAGACCGAAGACAAAAAGGGGGAACACTTCATAGAAACTTATTTAATATGCTTTAAAAACATTTCATAATTCAATGTTCTTGCAGATTCCTTCAGGCGAAATATTTAAGAGGAACAAACTATCCCGGAAAGAGTAATTTTAATTAGGAAGCGACCAGAGTTGCTAGAGAGTATCCTCAAAGACCTAATTACATACCGAGATGGGAGGGAAATAAGAAACGATTTTTTTCATTAAGGAAGCAGACACAGTTTCCCCGTCCGGTTGGTGATGTAAGAGTGCCCCATTACCGCAGTTGATGGTGAAAAATTACTTAATTCCCGATCGGACGCATTTTAATAATGAAAGGGCGACATTATTTTCAAAGGCAAACTTCTTTAATACAGAAAAGGAAGCAAATGGAATTAGTACATCTAAAGTAGTAAAGTACGTAAAGTACTTCTAAATTTATGACCTAATTCTATACTACTAAACAAGATGTTTAAGTGCATCTGACATTACAATTAAAGTGGCCACCTCTTTACTCTTCGTGTGGCTCCTAACACCTGGTTAAAACACATTACCTAATCAACTAAACGAGCCATGGGACCTGAGCCCCTTGATGGTACCGTGAAATTTTCATGGCCAGGAACATTGTTCCGGCATTTCCCCGTTTGAGTAATCAATAAGCTCGCATGGGACTGCGAGGGATTGAACGCAACCAACTGACGCATTTGCATACTGACGTTTGTCGCTGGACGGAAGCGCTTTGTTTATCAGAGATTGCATCCGCAAAGTTTATGTCAATATGCTTGGCAGCATCTCAGTTCATCGGTGCAGCCATTTGTTACCGGCAGAGCCGAGGAAATGCGTATGCATGGGTGCACAGGTGGGCCCTTTTCGACAACCGGACTCTGTAGTAGGCGGACAGCAAGGGTAAGGGTCGACGTCAAGGTCCAGATATTTCAATTTGCATTCTGCCCTTATTTTAGAATATTCGTTATTTTGCGAAAATAGCAGTTTAATTGCAGCTTGCGTAATTTACATATGAGACGACAAGTCAACAACCCTAAAACTCTCATTCAAGATTCAACAAAAGTGGGTTTTTTCTTTGCAATGCATCAAAACTGCCTATTTTTAAAATTTTGATTTGCTAAAACTAGTTATTAAATAAAATACATTAAAGCAATATAAGTTTATTACCTTGCTCTATACTGGTTACACAAACATTAAGATGTGACTGCATTTACAAAATGGTTACATCGTTTTAAAGATTTGAGAATGAACATGTAAATAGCCACTTTTAAACAAACAGTCCTCATATGATGTATATTGACTTAAAACCAACGACTTCAAAGCAAAGACATCAGCAAAAATGTAATAATGTAATTACTTTGTAGGTCTCAGGGAAAATTAAGAAGATATCGAATGGAGAATATACGGCTATCTGTGCTTCCCCTGAGCTTTAAATGTAGAAATGCTATTGATTTCTTTTTTGTCCTTTCGACAATATTCGTATACACATGTGTTTATCAATATTCCTTAATATTTTAAAATTCTAAAGCATTACCATGAAAATCGAGTTCTCAGGATTACTTACTACTCATATCTAATTTCCAATCTACATTTAGAAATTAAGTAGGACAATTAACCTTTCGAAACCCCATATATGTAATAACCAAATAACACCGATGGTATGTTTTAGCTGTATTTAAACCTAAATGAAAATAATCTCGTCCTATATTTCAAAATCAACAATGAGAAAATAGTTTGCAACAGAATTTTAAACTTTTCGACTTTAATGCAGACCACACAAAATACCCTATGAAAGCGAACAAGCTATACGTTACTTAAGTAGATTTATCAAGGCAACACTTATTCTTGGCACATGCTTTCTTAATGATTCTAATTCCGAAACTTATGTACCTACTTCTTAAAATGGTCCGCCTCTTTCGAGTTGGTTGGAATCGTGTAAATTTCTGGTTTGTTCCTCTCTCTTAATACATCCAAATGAACATTTTCCTTCCTACATTTTATTTCCCTGAAGAGTGTGTTGCGATTTACTTTAATTAAAGGAACAGCTTTCATCCATGCACAGGCATTAAAACTTCTCTCGGTGATTATTTTCTTTTAGAAAAAAATCTGATCCCATATTTTAAAAAGTTATACATGCACTTTTTTTTCAATACAAGAAGTGGAAAAATAAGAGTGTTTTTGGTTTGATGTAGGGATATATGTACATATGTACATCTCTTGTTATACATATTTTCTATTGTATATCATATCGTTGCAACATTGCAAAAAATTTATTTAAATCCTCTTAAATTGTACAAATGTGAACAAATGTCTTAGTCCTAAAAAACATATTTTATACTCTATGTGATCTGACACCGACATGATTAATGTAGGTAAATGTTATAAATTGTGATATAGTAAATGAATTCTTAGCTTCTTTTTGTGTTGTAGGTATAGGTACCAATCAGAAAATTAATTGTAATCTTCTCTTTCTGAATAAGCAGTTTAATTTACGCAGAATATTCTATGAATATCTCGCAGGTGCCCAAAGGAAATTGAAAAAGTCAAGAAAAAATTTAACTTGAGCAGCGCCAGGACAGAAATATAATGAAACGCTGACATGGCGACTCAATAAAAAGAAGCATGTCAGGAAAGTAACTCCCCAAAAATGCTCGCATTGTACAATTTTCTTACGGAAATAGAAATCGGTGGCCAACGCAAATAAAACTTCTACTGTGGAATTCTGACATCGGCTGACATTTCATTAACATTCAGAAAAACATTTCACTGCTTCAGATTGAAAAGCGATTCACCGTCTCCACGGGGAGAATAAATTTTCTCGAAACAGCTGTCATTTACATCTCCATCAAAATTTCCTTTATTATGTCGTAGGTCTTCTCTTATCTGCTGGCAGCCAGCAAGCCCTCCGAGAATTACTTGAAAAGCCTCGTTAAAGTAGCCCACCGCCTTTGCAGGCTGCACAGGGCGGCACAGGGGGAATTGGTTGAGTTGTCAACATTATTTTCAACATTTGTAGCTAAAATTGCGACGTCCACAGCATTTAAAACTATCATGGAATTTGCAAACGACATAAAACGTAACGTCTATCCAGATTCCAGGCGCACGTTGGCACGCCACCTCGGGTTTCAATCGAATTCACAAAAGGGAGTTCCGGTTGGTGGTGTTTGGCGGGAAATGACTGGTCATGTTTCCGACGGGACCCCCTTGTTGTTTTACCTGGAAAATGCGATGAACGACGCAAATTATGAACGGAAACAAAAGTGGGAGTAGAATTTGAGGTCAACCATAACATGGAATTATGAAAGATCTGAAATGCACTGCGGGACACTACGATGACCTGCGTAGATACACGTTTATTTCAATTTAAAATCGAAATTTAGTCTCTCTACCGGGTGGATTTCAAATACAAAGTTCAGAATTCCACATTTGAATATGCAATTTAATAAAACAAGGATTTCGCAAACAATGGGCTCAATTCGGAGTACCGTGTTAAATTTTACAGCGAAATTCACATTCTCAATAATACCATACTTAATATTTTGGTTAGTCTCACGTCTCACTATACAAGGTTCAAAATAGAGCTTAGGAAATTTCTGCCAAAATTAACTTATTATGTAATATTTCCTTTTATGCTTTTATGTTATATAGATTTCCTGAGATTTTAGTAAAATTGGGCAACTTCTAAATATTTCAAATTCGACTTTAAACTTAAAAACAATAAAAAATAATATTGCATTAATATATTTTAAATGCGTTAAAAATAGATTACCAGCAACGTATGTTTTATACCACTTTATAAAATCTAAAACATACATACATATTACAATTTTTCTCACTAGACTACATACAATATTCAATTCAGACTCTTCAAATACATTTCACGTTTTATAATTCTTAAGTCAATAAATTTTTGAAATGAGAAAGTAAACTCAATAGTAGTTACCTAATAGACATGATCAAGAAACTAGAATTTACCCAAGAAACTAATTTTAACAGATTTCTTTAAAGTTTCGAGAAAGTCATAAAATCTCAGAATTACAACCGAAATAATTAAAACTTTTTCGGGAGAAAATATTTCTTGCGGTTGGATATTTTAATTAAGAATGAAGTTTTGCTTGAGAATTTCATAAAATGTTCAGTTGTCTTTTGCAACCATCTTAAAAGGAAAAGTTATATCAGAATTTATCCTGAAGGTTTTTTGTGGTACCTTATAGTTTTGTTAATTATTTGGCTTCAAGATAAAATATTTATTTAGAAACATTTTTATTAAATATGGTAATCTAGAAAATTAAGTATTATGCCAATTTCATCGAACTTAAGTGAAAATAAAAAATACATAATAAAACGACATTAAATTGATATTTTACACATGCATTCAGAAAAGTGATGAAGTCAATATTCGAACTTTATGTCTGACTGTTACCAAATTACTTTTTTTTTGTTTCATTTAATCCTTTTTCCCCATATTAATTAATTTTTATATAGGCCTTCATAAAATTCAACTGAAGTGTACATCATATACATACATGATAATTACAACTTAACTTAATGAAGTTCATATAACATACATTGTATTTGAAATTAAATAATGTAAGTTCAACTTTTGAAAAATAAAAAGTGAGCATATGTACAAAACGCAACAACGAGTAAGAAGGACCAGTAAATTAGTGCAGTCAATTTCATGACAATTAAAAGGCAATGACAGAGTCATAGACATAAAAGAATTCTCTCACTTATTATCGCCTCTATAAAAGCCCCACATCCCAGATACATCCTGAATCATGGAAACAACCAGCATACACACAATTTCCCTTGCTGGACAAACCCACTCTATGTTATGAGTAGGAGCAAAAGCCCTAGTTACGGATGGAAACGAGTAATTTGTAATTGGGAAGAGCTAAATGGCACTTTTAACTGCCTACAATTACTTAACATTGCCAACAGCAAACAATAGGATTCTTTCAACGGAAGCAAATCGATGGAAAATTGATCGTTTAGTCCCCTCTTCATGTGTCTGCTGATTTTATAGGGTGATTTTAATCTACTGCATGTTTTCATTTTTATCCGAATTACATACACGATTTTGGAAGCTTCTGTACCAGAGAATATATAATTTTGCATAAATGACCAATTTCGATTTATGCACGGACAAATTTAACTTACGATACGATTCACCATAAATGTACTTGTCACTTTTAATGCTACTTTAAGAGCAAACTGAAACAACGACTGTGAGAGCGCAGTGCGGCATTTAACTGAAAATATAAATATGTACAATGTATAACATTAAAATATAAATTTGCTTTTTTATCATTTTTCTCAAACTAAAAGTCCCATATTTCAAAATGCTTTTAAGTAAATTTGAAATATGAAATCTCTTTAATTTCCCCCAAGAGTTTAAAATTGTCACAAAAAAATCTCCTTAGTGACAATATTACAAATATGCATTCCTTTGAACTTCGAAACGGCTAAGTGGTTATCTTCAATATTTCGTAGACGCGCATGTTTGACAGTTATTAAAAAATAGGCCTTATTAAATATATGCCAGCTTTCAAGACTTCACAGGGAAAAATAATAAAAAATTACCTCTCTTACATAAAATAGGAACAGACGATTTTCATTTCCCACCTGATATTTGAGTAAGGTAAAATAAAAAAATTCTGTGAAAAGTGCTTTCTGCAAAAAATCCCCTGTGTATCGAGGAAATTAAATTAAGAGCAACACAAAGGCCTTTTTTAGACATATAATAATATTATATAGACTTATTTCTCTCAAAAGCATTTTCCGTGAATGAATGGGTTATTAAAATAAATAGTGTTGAAAACATTTTACCAAGCAACTTTCAATCAGTGAGGGTAGAGAAACCGAAGGTAAAAATGTGCGGAGAGGTCTGTTAAAACATCAAGGGAAATTTTCGTTTAAGGGCTTAGGATCAAAAACTCTTCAGTTTGATATATGAAGGTACCTTTTATATTTATTACCCCAAGAGTACCCATAACGCATAAGACAAGGAGGCTATAAATTGATTTCTGTAGTTCAAGGTAGTATCAATAAACGTCTTAAGGCAAGATACATATATCCTCACAAAGAAGTTTAAATTGATGTAGTTTTTTTCTGTTTGTAGTATACGTTTTCGGAGCAAATAATTGTTTCTGGGATTAATTTTTTGAGGTCTGAAAATATTAAAACACTTTTTATTTATGCCTTTCAGCTTCAGGTTCAAATTGAGTTGCATAATTGCATCAAGCTTTTTAAAGTTTTTACAATTTTGCAATATGGGGTACATTTCTTAGAAGTAAAAGTAGTAAAACCCTGAAAACTGATTTTCATGCTCGTATATTTTAAATTAATTAATCGAAAAGTTCATTAAATTAAAATTTGTAATATATCTACATATTATATGTACATATACGATTATGGAAATTAAAATCATTTACTAGAAAATGGTTATTGTCAACATTTTGGAACAAATTGATATGACTCCAAAATCAATGTATGTATCTCAATCAAAAACTTGTTTCCCTTTACCGTGACATTTAATACTGAATCACAACAAATTCTCATCCCGCAGCAAATTCGTTTGAAACGCAAAACTGTCTGTTTGCAAGTGGCTATCCATCGCAACCACTTCACGGAACCACATAAATATTTCCAGTCCCTCAGGACATTAACTCTGCAAATATTGTATAACTGATTCACTGGCAAACAAGCAAGTGTCACACACTCGACGGACAAATATGCTTTAATATATTTAATGTGAAATATTCCTGTACAAGAATTCGTGTAATAATGCTGACAAACTTCTGCTCTAGAAAATAGTGAATGCATAAAGAATGCGGTTATTTTGGACTACGGAAATTGATTTTTAAGAAATTTAATTAAAACTTCAAAGAGTACCAGAATTCGTATTGACAATTCAATTTTTCTACGTAGGTACTTAGTAATTGGTTTTGACATTTTTCCAAGATCCAGAAAATACTTTTACTTGGGCTTGATGTTATTTGTGTTGTACATACATTACACACATACATTTATGTTATTGAGATATGAGAGAATGGCTATCAATAGACTTTTTTCAGGAAAGAAAAACTACATAACTCTAAACAGAATATCCGTCAGAGAAACTTTGTTGACAAACTGCTTTCACAGTGCAGAATGTCAATAGGTTTAATGCCTACATATTAGGGCTTAAGAGATTTTCTTTCTTGGGCATATGTATACATAAGTGTCTGAAAAATTCTTATACGCATTTGTACCCTGGGATGAAAATAAAACTTAGGAAAATGATAAGAAAGCTCAGAAAATACCAAAAAAAGATTTCATAAACTTTCAGTTTATTGTGTCGCAAAAAAAGTTCGTTAAAATTTCTTACATTAATTTGTTATTTTTAGAGTATTGCAGTATTTTGTCTATTGTTTTCAGGAACCAAAAAGTCACAAATAAAATTGTTAAGGCCTTTACAGGCGAAATTAAAAATGTTTGGGAAAAATACTGGAATTAGTTCATATGAGGTTTTTAAAGCAATATTCTCCTGTTTTATACATAATTATGTATATCGGAAGAATTTTAAACAATAACGCTAGATGTAGAACTAAAAGTGCATATAACTTTTACTATAAAATATAAATAGGCGTATAAGTATGGACGATAGTAAGGGTTGAAATCCTTCGAAATGTTTTAAGGACTTTATTCAAAATTTGAAACCAAAATGTTAATTATTATTTGATAGTTAAAAAAATATACGACTGAAGTGACTATACCAATCAAGGTATACTTAAGTCAGCAAAAGACTTCTGTGGTTTGCTGCAATTTAAGTGAGGTGAAACAAAAAGGCATGGTTTTTGAGCATAGACGTACAATTTTTTTATACCATCAAGTTGGTATTTTTGTTTATGATATCATAGAGCCTAAAAATATATTAGAATGGACATACATCTATATATCTTTTCACACTATAGGTTAATCATCTACAAGTTTCCATTGTGTTGTGTTGCTTCCAATTACAAAATGTACGTACATACATAATTTATCTTCAACTACGTATCCAAATCAAAATATATCTTACCTAATTAATCAAATGGGCAAAATGAACAACTTAAGAAAAGATTTAATAAGGAGCATCGTTGTGAGATTTTACAAACTTAGTTTGCTTACCAAAATCCGGATTCAAACTTTTGTCTTGTTTTGCATTAAATTCATCAGAAAGACATTCTTACTCCAGCAGAAGTCCACCTGACGACAGTTTCCCAGCTGGCGGTACTTGTCCTGTCCAACCTCTAGAGATGTATTTAATGTTGAGAGATTGGAGAAATAGCTTTGCAAAAGCTTGCACTAGACTCTGTATAGAATTTCCATCCCCTCTATTTTACTTTAGCGTTATTCCCGATGGCCAAAGAGACGACAAAATTTTGCTCTGACGAAGAAACAATAACAAGCAATTAAGAAGTTCCTTAAGTTGGCGAGTCCTTACCTCAAATTTTCGTCCTTTTTTCAATTCAAAAAGCGTTAAAGCCATTCAAAGTTTTCCTATTTGCAGCGTCTTAATTTCACTTGATCTTCAGAAAGTTTCTGGAGGAACTCAAGCTCTTAAATTTTCGATCCTAATGGAGGTGACCTGATTTTACCAACAATAGTGCAGAAAATTCAACAGATTAATTGCTATAATTTATAAATAAAGCTTTTAAACAGAGTGTGAATGTTTTCGGACTTGTGTCCCTGCTGCTCGTTTTAGTGCTACTGAAAAAACAATTGGGTGAGGGACAATACAGGCAAAAATCGCTAAAATAAAACATCTGTATAGGAAGTTTCTAAAACCTAACATCGCCAATTTAAAAATAAAAATTACTATAAATACAATTTTCAAAGAAAACGTAGATAAAATTAAACTATTTTTAAACGAAAATAAAAATTTAATAATACTTTTAGTTAAGCTAAACGTGAGTATTGTTTATTCACTAGGATCTTTACAATTGAAATATGTACCTACCTATGTAGGTTTAACATTTTAGCTACTTAGGAAGTAGGTAAACCTCATCTCATTAAATGAATTTATTTCTTAATTAAATCCCAAAAAATAGCAGATATGCGTACAAATAGTAAAAATTAAATTAAAAAGCAGGATAAAAGCTCGAATTATAAGTGCTTATGGGAAATGACAAATGTTATTGATTACATAAACAACAAGATTCACAAATAAATAAATGATGATGAATTAAATTCAATTAAGTTCAATTTTGCAAGGTTTTTTGTCATGATAAAACTATTACTTTTAGTTAAAACTAATAATGGAAATAGTTATATCTACAGTTCTTCGTATTAAAAAAGAAACGTCTTTTTGTTATTCAAACAGAAACGCCTTGTGGTTTTCGCAATTTATTTCCATAATTTAATATCAAACTTAAAACACACGGACTATAATTTGACATATAAATGAGCCTTTGATTATGAAAGTGGTATAAGTCCACTATATTAATTAATTAATTAACTAGTTTTCCCGCTCCCACTGTTGCTTGGGCTACCTATTGTTTGACTTAAATATGATGAGTTCCATTCTTTACATTTATAAAATTTGGTTGAATATCATATTTCATTGAAATAATAGGTGCAACGCCGAGAGAAGGCATTATCTCATAACATGAACATGACATGCCAACTGCATGAACTTTTAAAATATTTAATTAAATTGAAATAAAAGCATAATGTCACTTCATGCGAACAAACGAATGTCATTAGGAAATTAATTTATCCAACCATAATAACGAATTTAGGCTAAAAGCGGTTCCATTTAACTGCATACATATTTAAATGATTTCTGCCTACTACATCAGCTTTTTCCCTGAAGTTAATTTCATCAACGGAGTAGTGAAAAATAAACACTGCTAACAATTTTAATAACATTAATAGTTACCAAATTAGCGGTAAACATATATCATACCACGCTAGTTCTCGGTAGAAGACTAATTAATTATTGGCCGCAAAAATCACAACCCTGAAATTAGTTATCCCATCTCCTGCTCCCCGACTACTATTCGAATATTCAAAATGTTTTCCCGTCCCTCGACAACCGTGATTTAGAGTGAGGAGTTAAGCTCATTATTTATTTAATTGGAATTTTAAAGGTCATGTAATAAAATAAAATCTCATTAATTTTGACGATGCTAAATGTATTTTATTATTTCGACTTGATGGACTTCGGTGTTTTCCCGAGGGTTGTCATATAAATATTTGGGAATATTTTAGTCGCCAATTCATACAATGCAGCTAACTAGTTTGAGGTACACGTTCGCAAAATCACTGAGGTATAATAATTCAAAGGTCGAAACAATTCGTGACGTGAATTTTTGAAGACTCACGAGTACCCCTCAGTTCGTAGGCTCGATACGTTAAGAAAGTAAATCAAAATAAATGGCTCTGCCGTTTTGGTAATAGTAAAGGTTCCAGAATCTAATGCAATTACGCGAGAAAATCCATGTTAGGTGCTCGACGGAATTCATTAGATTAACTAAAAGGCTGTTGAGTGGCAGCCGTGTTTGTAACCCTGTTCCCGGCTTGCGTGTAAAGTGTTAATCAGGTAATAATTGTACTACAAAGTGTGTAATCGTGGGCGGGATATTTCCTCTCATCGCACCAGTATCCGTGCGTAATTGTTCCCAAAATTTAATTATGTTGCGATGTGAAAGGGTAAATCCTAATTGTCCTTATTATCCTTTCACCTGGAGGAAAGCGGGTAATTTTCTTACCAAAACAAGACCACCAGAGAAAATTACTTTAGCTGAATACATTGAGACAACCTGAAATTTTCAAAAAATTAGGGCGAAAGGATGTAATTGATATTTCTTAGGTTTAATTTGAACTGCATAAATGGAGGAGTACCTTCATACAAGGGTGCATTTTTTCTACGTCCCTTTCATATTTGAACTTTTTTAACTGTTCTGAATTTTCTTTCAGTACCTAACCACTTTTAAAGCACCGAAATTTTTCTCTGTATTTTTATTCAGAAAATACATGTTGTCATCGCGAGTTTATGCAAACAGCAATAAAATTTTGTTGACTTAAAGTAATCCACTTTCAACCGCTTTACCGGATACTACATACGACATCTTTTATTACACAATAAAAATTAATATACTCATTTGCAATGTTTTGGTAACGAGTTTCATTTCGATTTACATTTTTTTCGAAAACAAGAATCTGACTTAATTTTGCATATAATTTTCATCACCCATACTTTTGTTGATTTCACTCCTCATATACATACATAAATATATGGCTCGTAAAATGGAGAAACAGCTTCAGTTTTAAAGCCCGCTTCTATTTTTATTCCTGCAGCTTTTTAAACATTAAAAAATACATATGTACATACATAGATACTGATTTAGTCTCTTCGAAAAAGGAGATCAATGAACTTCAGAAAAACATTGGAGAAGAGAACATTTTGAATTTAATTTGCATTTACGCAGAAATATAGCTCCAACAAATATAATTTAACTTTATTAAAAGCAAACATCTTGCTCTGAATTTTGTGAGGAAATCTGCGTTCAATTCTAAACAGAACAATTGTGTAACGCTTCAATGGGAAGTTCAGCGGAAGGTGCGACTGTGCTACAAATGCCTCGGAAGCAATTTCTATTGTCTGCTATTAGCTTAAGTAAGGTAATAACTTAAATTCGCCGTCATTAGAGGCAGTGACTATTTGTTCAACGTGTTTGCAATTTAACTTGTCGCCTCTCAAGTCGAGGAGCCGTCGACTGCTAACAACAAGTAATGTAATAAAGCGCATAAGCAAGTGCTTTCACAAAAATCGCAGAATTAGCATTTTCGCGCTGTTAACGAACATTCGCGAATTTCACCCGGTTCTTTGTGAAGATAGACAGAACAAAATAGTTGAAGAGTGAACAATCAAAGCCAATTAGCTTGCAATTTTGATTGAATTTCCAAATACGCAGCCTCGACGCTACCAACAGCGGCGGCATATTTAAAGGTCCTTGAATTTTGTCACGAGGGAAAATGTAATTTTCATCCCTCTGACAGAATGGCTTTTCCGTGCTGTGTTTTGTTGACACAAACCTTTTCATCGTCGATCGTTTTAACATGCTTTAGAGAAGGGACGATTTTGATTCGTTTCACCATTTTTGATTCCCTTTCAGAACTAAAGGAGTATTTAAGTCGTTGTTCTCTAATTAAATTAGCGAAGCCTCGGCAAGCAGAGTCACAAACAATAGCAATTTAAAGGAAGTCGAAATCAAGATTTTCAAAATTAATTCGGAAGTGGGAAGCCCTTCCCATGGGAAATCACTTAATGAGTAATGCTCATTAACATTAATTTGGAAGAGCACCGATATATACCATCATGAATCACCAATCACTACGTTTAATGAAACAGGGATTGTACTTAATAAGGATCATTTTGAAAACGCTAAAGTATACATTAATTTTTAGTTGTCTTCGGTATCTGCCTGCTAAACGTGGATAAGGGATCATGAATTTTGATATAAATCAAGGCAGCTAAACTAAACCTTAAACTAAATTAATGCCGGCCGCTGATTTTTTTTTATTAAGCTGTATTTGCGAAGTCTCATATCCTCGGTAAAAATCAATTTATAGGTCTTGTGTAGAATTTATATGAACATTGAGCATGGAAGAAAAAATACGAGTATACTCCTTTTTCTTCTACTTAGATGCCATTTTTAAAATAACATACGTAGTATACATATTATGTATAGTGAGTGAAAATTTCAATAAAACTATTTACACTTTTTTCTGTTTTAGGTCATAATACAACTATGGAAATCTACAATCATTAATAAATTCTATCCGACATATGATTCGGCACTTCAACTTTATAATAATCTCATTGGAATTCATAATCAGTGACCCAAAAACTTTGTGATATTAGTTTTCGTAAAGATTCAAATAAATTAAAATTTAACGTTCACCGTATTAGATTCGCTATTTTAGATTTCGATAATCTAACTACAGATTTGTAATCATCAATCCAAAAAAAAAACAAGATTTACAAACAAGCAAACAAAATTAATTTTTTCAAGGGAAAAATAATACCCAAATACATTAAATTATATAAATATTAAAGGAGCTCGGTAAAAGAACGAAACCAGACACTTAATGGACTTTGGAAGAATTAATATGATTAGCATTTCGTTTGTGTTAAATATACATTCATTGTCGGTAATGCAAAGTAAAACCGTCTGTTAATTTCCTCAAGAAGTTCAAAATTACAGTGAAGAATAAAATATTAATTTGTAAAATTCGCTTAAATTAAACACGTAACGTACCTACAAACGAAAATAAACGTTTTAAGATGAGGAGGATTTACCAGAGAGTGATTACAAAAAAATTATTTATTTATAGAATTAAATTTTCGCGAGAGCTTTTTCGCCGGAAACAGTCTCATGAAAAAGTTTACCCAGGGTACACCCAATAAATTAAAATCAAACAAAAAGTAATTTTCTGCAAAGGCAGGAAGCGCGACAGTGCTAATATTTAAAATTAATTTTATTTCCCCCTGAGTTTTTGAAGGTCCATTCTCAAAGGCGGCAATGTGAGGAGCCATTAATATCTCGGGGTGGCGAAGTTTCTGCTTAAATCATAACTTTTGATTTACTTCAAGGAATTTATCATCTACCAGAAGTGGGATCTCGAAGTGGTAAAAATTTAATATTTGCCTTTTCCACTACTTCGTTTCATTTCGCGTTCCATTTAAATCAGCTCGAAGTCCAGTCCAGTCGACGGAAAGAATTTTTGGGGCCACTTATTATACGCATTAGACTTCCCCAAGAAGCCTTGTTTCGGCCGCTTGTTGACGAAGCACATTTTTTAATGCCTTTCCGCCCATTTGAACATCCTTCCTTCGTTTCGCCGAGTCGCACCCAACCAGGCCATTTCCCTTCTTGCCAGAAAAATTTTCATTTTATTTGTTACGTCTCAGTTTTCCTACCTTACCTTCCGGGATTTTACGTACGGCGGGATTTTTAGCAAAGAGGCACCAAGGTAATTGGTTCTTTCAATTTAACTGAAAAGTGGAAGAGGCTACTGTGAATGCTGAATGTTTTATATACTCTGCGGGTGAAATAGGTCGTTATAGCTTTGACATAAACTGCTTCCGGCATGAATTGCTCGAATTAAATTAAGAACTTCTTGAAATACATCTCTATAAGTTGATTATTTTGAAGACATCGCTTCAGCTTGTCTTGCACTTGAGGGGTCTCCTTTTCACGAAGAAAACTCCAAGAGGGTACTTCGTCCACCTGAAAAGAAATGCCTTCCTCTTAAACGAATACAAAGTTATTGAGTAGCACGCTGCTTAAGAGATTGTACTCAACATGCAAATTGTATACTCTGCTTTCTCCGCAAAGTAAAAGAAAATTTACTTATTTAAAAATGGGACAATCCCAACCTAAATTTTGTAAGTAAATGTCCCTTCAGAAACCGTGCTCAAATAAATAAATAATCCCGCGACTACAATTTTTAAATAATAATAAATGAAAGAGTCCTTTTATGAGAGATAATTAAATATGAATTGTAAACGATACTTTTCGCCTAAAAACCAAAAATTTAAAAGTCTACTATATTTAGTTTTACTACTACTATATTTAGTTTCAAAATCAATATTTTAAAAATATATTTCTCGTTCCATTTCAACGTAATATTATTTAATCGTGGACTATTTTGACTTGAAAAACAACAATCCTTTAAAACGAAAGCTTAAATTGTCAATAGTTCAAATGGTTTTACGTTTTACGTTACCGTTAAAAGATCGGAAGAGCTTTACCATACATGAAGAAGCATAAAGGATTTTCTCTTGGTTATTTCCTCAACTAAAAAGGAATTCATACATCTACCTATAATGGAAATTTCAAGATTGCAAATCCTTCCTTATCAACTTAATCAGCATCTCTCTTTTTTCAAACGTAATCAATATCTGCACCAATTTCACATTTTTATCGTTTCAAATATCGATAGCTGTAAGAGGGTAAGGCCACATTATTATATCTTTTATCAAATGTTTGTTTTGCTTTTTTTAATTAGATTGATTTTTGAATAAATTAAATACTGAATATCTATCATTTAATTTTAAAGGTCAAAATCTTTAATACATATTAGGAAAACCTATCTTTTTGTAAGGATCAAGATTATCTATAGACAATAATAGATGATAATCCAAGTGTATTGCGGAGGATTTTCAGGCGCCAGAAATCAATGACACGAAATAAGGGGAAATAAATATGAAGGAAGCTTTATAAATCTGGAAACACTTGATTAATTCCCAAATTCTAGGAAGCTGTGAAACCAACAGCAGCCTCCCATTGAGTACCTCTTGTAATTGTTTTGATTCCATCAAATACCTGGATTAAGTTATTAGATTAGCCGAAATAATAACTGACAACACTGCTTTGCTAGATTTCTGCAGTTCAACTCATTATTTAATAGATAGATCAGGCTTATTTCGTAATCGTATTACTAAAATTACAAAAACTCTTATATAAAATCTGGAGCTAGTATTTTGAGTAAAGTAAATAAATGGAGTTTGGTAGAACTATTTCAACTATTACTAACGAGACCCAAGAAGCATCCCTGCAGACATTTTTCTAATTTGAAATTCAATTTTTTCTTGCTTTTGTTTACTCGAGATTTTGCACGTAATCAAAATCCCCACAACTTTTATTCGCAGTAAGCTTAGCTAAATTATGGACTTTATCTTAGAGTTCCCATTCGACTTGGACGGGATGGTCCCTAATTTCGAATTCAAGATTTGATCCAGACGTCATTTACAGCCCCGGGCAGGCCTGCACTCACCTTGGTGTCTAGGGGTGGATTTGACCCGCATGCCTTCACCCTCCCGGGGGCATAAAAACTCGAGTCCTCCGCATTCATTGGGGCGGGAACAAAGTGAAAACTATTTATGAGGGTTATAAATAAAAGTTTTCTTTATTGAAGGAGCGCCGCGCATTACTGGCTCCCGAGTCCCGACTCGCCTCTTTGGCCTTCCTCCTGCCTTGGCTTTTGTGAGCGAATCCAAGGACCGTCGGGTCGAGCCGGGATGTTTATGCGCTTTTCCTCACAATAGTAGATTCTATTATTATTTTCTTCTACTTCTGTGTAGCTCAGGTTTTTTACTTTTATTGTATGTAATAACGCAATCATGCACCCTTTTTGTACCTACTCGACTTTCTTCTGTTAAAATAATGTTCTATTACCATTCCTTTATTCTCAAAAATCTTTATTTGTGCCGTTTTTTAACCGACTTCAAAGAAGGGAAGAGGTTCTTAATTCTTTTCAATTTTTTTATGTATGTATGTTACGCGATTTCTTTGCCAAATATGAACCGATTTCAATGATTCCTTTTTTATTGAATAGGCTATTTCTCGGGGGTGGTGGTATTTATATTTGAAGGAAATTTGGTGTTTATTTGTTTTTAACGATCGTCCTTTTTGTCACTAGTTTCCGCAAAACAGCGATGTCTTATTTGAGCCGCACGTTTAGAAGGTCTATCTATACTAAATACAAACAAGCTATAGTGACTTACCATTAAGAATTGATAAATAAAATAATTTTTACACAAAATAAAAACCTATTTCAAAACATTTTAAAATAATATTTTTTATCACTTTAAAGAAAAGAGCATTAAAGGACAATATAAAAAATTATTGATACTTAAATATTTACAGTATCCAATTAGTTAAGTTTGGAGTCGGTGCCAGCCTATTCAAGAAATACAAAGAAATAACCTTAAGGGGCCTTGGCTAGCGCCAACTCCAAAAATAACTTATTTCGAGAAAATGTAGAAAAATGATAAAGTTTTATGAATGGGAGGGGTCATGGTAGAAATAATCTCTTATGTAAATATGTCTGCAAGCATGTACAACATTTAATAATTTTTGTAACAAACTAAACTAAATATAAGTTTATATAGAATCTTTATTTTGCAAATCCCAAAATCGTATAAAATCAATTTCATTTCAAGATCGAAATAACGAATATTGGGCTTATGCCACTTGTATTAAGCGAAATAAATGAACAAAAGGTTGCTCATTTTCGGCCTTAACTTTTATGAACTTAATTAGAAGATAAAACTTAATTTCGACCATGAAGTGCATGGACGAGGACCTCTTAATTTCCCAGCTCGAAAGTTTCCTGCATGAGCTGTTGATTTTACCCATTTCCCAAAAATCATGGGAGCAATTCATCGCTGCAATCATGGCAAATGGCAAACAAATCGCCAGCCCTAAGCCCCTTCAATCAAGCGTCTAATCATGTCCAATAAGGCAAAGCCCCGGGCGCTTTCGCCCGGGAGGGACACAAAGCGAGTATCAGGCGGATTAAGTTAATCGCAAAAGTAAATTTTGAGAAAGAATTCCAGCAGCGGTCCACATGATGCCATCAGTTTATCGAAAACAGTGACAACCTCGATATTGGTGCGGAAGGACATAAAACCGAACCCTTATCCTCTCAAGGAAGTGATAAAACTTTGCTAATCTCGAAAATCTCTCCCGTTTAATCCGCTTTAATATCCCCCCGTGCAGTGTCAGGAGGGTCGTGCTCAAGACATTCGGTGGAGCTCCGCAAGACGTGGCGATATGCTGAATGAGGAAAAAAAAACTTCCCCGACGGATACCACCACATCCGTCCGCCTGTCGAGACTGGTTTTCAAATGGAAAATAGAGACAAAACGAAGTTTTAAATTTGCAGCTCTCAAATAAAATTTCTCAAAAGGAAAAGGAGCGCCTTCTTTATCCCAGACCAGCAAAATTCGATCTCCTGCGCTAGGCGCCCTGCTCCACTTTTCTTTGAAACTTTTATCGGGCGAACTTAAAATCACAGGGCAAGCCTTTCTTATCTCCTGGTGCGATTTTCTTTGGAGCGCCAGGGCACTCCTTTATGCGCCATAGTTGGGACGGGCGATGTTATCCTTTTTGCTCCCTTCTTCCTTTGGCACCTGAATAAATAAAAATTTCAGGTCACACGAACCAGCCGTGTCCTCTTCAAGACAGGCATCAATTATAAAATATTTGTAAACAGGAGAAGCTCCTTAGCATGTGTCGGGGCGACCTAGGGCCAGGACCCCGGCTTATTAGAAATTCCCCGTAGTTGTTGAATCTTGAATAGATAGCAGCCCCGCAGTTAATTCATCTGCTTTCAACAGCTTTTTATTTACTTTTTGTTTTCTATGTCTCAGGGATATCTTGTAAGACTCTAGTCGGCTTTCAGGCGTTCACGGTCGACAACCTCTCTTCCCTCGGGTCTTACAATTACATTTATCTGGACGATCTCTGAGTGAACAGAAACTTTCAGTTTAAGTATGTATATTTCAAAATAATACTGGAAGGCTCTAAATATCAAAATTTAGCACAATCTACATTTAAGTACATTTATAAATGTTTATTTATTTGATTTTAAAGGTGTTATAAGCACTGAGCGTTTAGAAGAAAGCTGACGATAACTGACTTTGTTGCTTTATTAATTCCACTTTCCCAGACTTACATAACAGTATTTTACACCAGGTATCCACCACTAACCCTTCTAAAATTATTTCTTCAACTTCTCAAGATAGAGAAATTGTACGAATGCCATCGAAATCCATTCACGTGATGAGCGAATATGTTTACAAATGATAATTTAAAAAATATTCAATGTATCTAATGTACAATAAATACATACATATGTATATAGATGACTCAGTATAGTAGGATAACTATCAACAACGAAAATAATTTAATAATAGTAAAGTTGTCACACACTTTCACTAGTCATCACTTGAGTTAAGTTCAAGTGGTAATTTAAGTGTCAGTGAAAAATGTCCAACTCTCTAATGGTCATTAATACGAATAGTCACTTTACAGTCTACGTATATGTAGGTATATACATAATTCATTTTAAATCATATTGCAAAATGCATAATAAAATGATAATCAATAATTTTGTTTTTTAATTATGGGTCGTACTGGAATTATTCATTCATACCATACTTTGAAGAAATCTGAAGATAATGATTGATTAGAAATATCACAAGTCTTCGAAATTGATTGTGGAAACGTTTTTTCAGTCTAAACAACTACTAAATCTGAATCTTCTTATTCTTTTAAAATTATGTTTTCTTATAGAACGAGTTTGTTTCAAATAAACAATAGTGAATAAATAATATCATCGCAACTTCTATTTTTTGGAATATCGTATTTTAGAACTAAAAAAAACCCTTTATTTTCTTTTAACGTTCCATGATATTTGAATATGGAATAACTTATTCCTCTTTTACAAGCTTTTTATTAGCTTGCAATGTATGTATGTTTGTGCGGGTGGAATCTTGCTACTCAATTTTGAAGCAGATATCTTCAACCGATTGAGCTGAAATTTTGCATACAACTTTAGTTCTGGTGACAATGCAATATGCAATACTCAAAATTGCAATATCTTCAAAATGGCCGCCGCCACAAGATGGTGGGCCGTGGAATTTTGCAGTCAATATTTCACCCACTTCCAATGAAGCTATAGGGCTGAAATTTTGCATACACCTTTAGTTCTGGTGACAATGCAATATGCAATACTCAAAATTGCAATATCTTTAAAATGGCCGCCGCCACAAGATGATGGACCATGTATTTTTGGTCGACCCCCTTAATATGGGTATCAAATGAAAGAGCTTGAAGAGTAGGAAACGATAGTAACGCAATTTCTAAATCCAATATGGCGGACGTCACAAAATGGCGATTTATAATTTTCATAGTAACCCCTATGATATGGGTATCAAATGAAAGGGCTTGATAAGCGTTTTTTAGTCAAAAATAAAATAAAAGTAAAAAAACATTTTTAAAAACAATCTTTTTAAATGCTCTAAAAAGAAGAAAATAAAAATTAAATTAAATCAAACCCATCAATTTATTACATTACACAATTTATATGATATAAAAGCTTGTCGCGAAATTTACTTATGTAGATAAACAATAATACAATAATTGAAGGGTTGTAAGTCTAAAGGATCTACATCTACAGAAGTAAATTTCGCGACAAGCTTTTATATCATATAAATTGTGTAATGTAATAAATTGATGGGTTTGATTTAATTTAATTTTTATTTTCTTCTTTTTAGAGCATTTAAAAAGATTGTTTTTAAAAATGTTTTTTTACTTTTATTTTTCCTATATATCTATGAATAGATTTAAAGTTAGTAAATGGAAGCTAATTCTATTTAATATTTTCTTTTTTTTTTTATTTTGAGTTGAAAATATATATTAAGAGATTATTTTGCAAATGTACACAAATTTACAAAATGAAAAAAACATTTCCGTTATGAGTGTGGCCTTACTTATGGTGAGTGTATTTGCTAAAGTTCCGAATTTTCTGCCATCTGGTGGATTTTTTTCACTTGTGTTTCTATTCTAACGGGTTTGCGTCACGTCTTGGAAATTTTGGAAAATCTGGAAAACAAATTCATTTCCAGGGCCGGTTGACGTTTCATATGTTTGGACATTTTTTTTTTTATTAAACAACGGTGCAGTGCAATTGCGAGAATTGGGATTTAAAGTTATTGTGGCGCGTTGTTATTTAAGGAAACGTGATAAAAATGTGCGACGACGTTGTGGCAGCAAGCCCTGTGAATAAAAAAAAGCGCCGCAGAAGGCGACGGATCGACAAATCTTCAAAAAAGCATAGGGGCTCTGATGATTCGAGCCACTTTGAAATCACCGCCTCCACTAGCAAAACTATGTCGGAAATGTCCACAATTAATGAGGAAAGTTTTGCTGGGGTCACCCACGAGGGTGAGTTCGATATTTCGGCGTTGTATGGCACCCAGGAGAGTTTGGAAGAGGCTGATGTTACTGACGTTTGGGAAGGCCGCGATATGTTCGAATATGAAACGTTGTTAGAAAAGCATGCTTTTGATATTCCACCCCCGAGACAAATTTGCTCACCGGAGAATCTACAGATAACGCAGAGGTGTATGGAGCTACATGCAACACAGGGTTTTGTAAGGGCTAGTGACATACTGGAGCTGGAGCTGCAAGAGGAGCCTTGCCATATAAACGCCGACCTTGAGCCTCATCTGAACGCGTCTGTCGTCTCCGACACCCAGGTGCTGAGACTGTGCGAGGCAGCTGATATAATTCAGGAACTCAAGGGGTCCAACATCGAGCTCTCCAGCCAGTGGGAGAGCCCTGCGAAAAGGGACGAGCCTGGACCCTCGGGGATGAGCATCATGGACACCATGGCTTTTAATTCCCAAGACTCTGTGGCACAAGAAATTCTACAGAATTGCATTTCTCAAGCAATTAGCGAATCTCCTTCCCAAAGGCCTGGAAATCTCCCTCCTGCTCCTCAGGTTGAACCGCAGACTGCCGCGGACACTTATTCCCGACCTAATGTAAAAAACGAAAAGGATAAACAAATCGCTCGGAGGCTGGCTTACGACTATGAATCGGACTCAAAATCAAGCTTTTCCTCAGAGCTGTCGGTGCAAATCGGCGATTTTGTGGAATGCACCCCAACAGATTGTGGCGACTTGCACAAATCTTTGCGGATTCGTGAAAACCTCCAGAATCTCAGTTCCTTTTTCTCGCAGTCGCTTAGTCAGGAGGAAACCATCGCGGATGGAGTCTATCGCCACATAATGGCTTTGAAGGCCAAAAAGTGGGAGGTTCGCCTCCTCGACTGGTACAACAAGGCACGTAATTTTAACATTCCCGATGACAATCACAGCGTCGATTTCGAGGGTTTCGATAATTCTGAAATCGAGTCATTGCAATCTGAGAGCTCATACAAATCTAAAGACATAAGTTCGTTTCTGGACGATGATGACGATCACCTCTTCAAAGACTTAAGAACTACTTGTCTGGCCAAAAACATAACCCAGGAAGCTGCGGAAATAGCGGGGCCCTCTGGCGAAGCACTCAATGCAGTTAACCACCTGAAGCGTGTAACTGGAGGTATGAAATTGTTTGTTAAGTCAAAAAGTTCTTAAGTCCATATCTTTTTTTTCTGTTTTAAGGCACAGTGAACAACCCTACTGCAAATGAACTGAACAACTTAGGAGAAAATATTGAAGGTATGTTTGTTTGTTTGTTGTTAGGTTTTGTTCGATTTGTAGCTTAATTTCAGTTATTTTGATTTGCGGTTTTTAAGCGCTTTTATACTACCCAAATGCACAATAGTTCGTCTGCTTACAAAAATAAACGCAGTTTTCAATAACACAGAATACATTTAATAGAAAAATATTTATAAATAGAAACATGTTCACCATTTTAAGTTACATTCTATTATTTACAAAACATAAAAATTCATATAGAACAAATAATATTAAAAAATCGTGCTTTTTGGTTACCACATTTTGACATGTCGGAAAGAAAAATACTCAAACCATTTAAATTTTTCTCCTACTCACCAAAAGACATAAAATACAATACATATATTATATAGACTTTTTGTATACTGAACTGCTCGGTCCTGTGGTTTTTCCTGCGAATCTGATAATTCTAATTATATTTTCGCTCAATTTTATCATATTTTGACCATATCTCTAACTTGGGAGAACAGGCTTGATTTCAAGTTTAACATTGGCTCTATGCGTACCAAAAATAATTCTCTTCTAGGTTTTATTATTTGCTTGTTCAAAGTAATTGCTGACTTTTGTTTTCAAATCCTTGTTTGCGAAGCTTGCTTCAAAACTTTTAGGATTGAATCAATACAAAAACGTTTTCTCTGGCTTGGTTTAAAGAATTTGAAAGATTTGAATTAGTAAATTATTGTAGTGTCGTCCCCAGATTTCTGAAGCTGTTTTTGTACATCAATTACTGTCGCGAATTACTGCTCAAAGTCAACGTTAACATAAAATCTTATAATCTCCGAAACTGGTACTGCTATGTGCTGCAGCGATAAATTATATTTTACTATAATAATTTTTTCGATTTGTTTGATTTTAATTGTAGTATTCGTAATTGCAGTAAACTTAGTGTTAAATAAATTTATAAAATCGACCTCGGGGTAACTGCTGAACCCAAAAACCTGCCACGCTTATAAGTGCGCAGAACTAAGAAAATTTTACAATTAATAATCTTGAAATTAAATTGGTTTCAGTTCGGACGTCCTGCTGGAACAGAGATAATAATTTTGCAATTCTCAATCGTGATAATTACAGTCTAGAGAAAGGGGTATCTTCACATCTCTCCAAAGATGTTGATGTATGTCCAAAATCTAAAGACATGTTGCCAGGATCTCCCAGGGAATCCCAAATTTGGCCAGATGAAAATCTTCTCTGTGAAATTTTAACGCCCTTCGTGAACTCAAATGTTACAACAAAATCAGTTAAGGAATTCGACAATTCAAGGACTGATGAAAACGAAAATAATACAAAATTCATAAGGAGCGACTTAAGTAGTATCAGATCAAATTTTAAGAGAAGAAATCAGTTACCACCAGTCCGACAATGTACGTCTGAAGAAAATCCAGTAATTTCACCAGACTTAAAAGAAAATATAGGTAAATCTGTGATAGAAACTCAAATTACAGAAAATTTGCTAGATGGTGCAAGTCAATGGAATGCCAACACTTCTTTCACTGGGTGTGAGGCAAAGTCTACAAACGAAATAAATGTCGAGGTAGAAAGCATCCCTGAGCATAAATTGGCTGACGAAATTAATTTTAAAATTCCTGAAGGAAACAATTTTTCGGTTGGGTTCAAATCGGGAAGGGGTAACACGATCAAAACTTCTGAACAAGCCATGTTAAAGGGAAAAAGTCTTTGGGCGGAAGTTAAACAAGTTGAAGCGAAAAACATGTCAGTAGACAGACATTGCACAAAAAGTCAGTCACATTCTGTATCAGAAAGATTTAAAGAAAAAATCTTCCAGCATCCAGGCCAGGAAGTTAAGAAGAGTATTCACAAGGAGCTTAACTTAAACATGGTTGATCAGAGCTTCGGAAGACACTTGAATAAAAATAAAGGTTTTATCGGGATCACATCAGCTTCC
Organism: Machimus atricapillus; assembly: GCA_933228815.1. Classification (NCBI taxonomy): domain Eukaryota; kingdom Metazoa; phylum Arthropoda; class Insecta; order Diptera; family Asilidae; genus Machimus; species Machimus atricapillus. The sequence continues at coordinate 27,990,391 of OW121786.1, read as the reverse complement.
GGAGAGCCTATTTTAGTTTCGAAAAAAGCGAAAGAGAAAGCAAGTAGAATTTTATCTGACGTGGATGATCTCATTCGAGATGAATTCGAGCAGGATCCAATAAAAGGTTTTGAAGACAAAATCGGCCTTACTGGATTTAATTCAGCGTCTGGGAAACCTTTTTTGATTTCGAAGGAAGCGAGGAATAAAGCGGGTAACCTTTTTGCCGAAGTCGTATACGATTTTGTCGAAGATGGAACCAAAGAGAATCCAGTAGAGAGTTTAGAAGATAACAAAATTCTAGCGGGATTTAAAAATGTGACCGGAAAATCTGTAACATCAAGTAGAACACCCTCATTGCAAGATAATCTCAAACGAGATGAAACCGATCAAAATCTGATGAAGGGTTTTAAAGAAAATACACGATTAACTGGATTTGAATTAGCTTCAGGGAAAATTCTGACAATTTCAAAAGAGGCTACAAACAGAGCAAATAATCTTTTTGCAGAGGTCGATGCTCTTACTCGCGAAAAGATCACTCAGGGTTCAGATCAGAGGCTAGTAGAATCCTTTTCGAATGCCCCGTTCTCGACAATAGAAATGTCCTCTGATTACAAAATATCTGAAGAATTTAAGACCACATCAAATCGGTTTCACTCGGGATTTGAAAGCTACTCAAATCGTCTTAAAGAACTCAATTCCGAGAAAGCAGAGTTAAAAGGGACTATGACAGGTTTTACAATGGCGTCTGGGAAATCACTAGAAATATCTAGTAAAGGTAAGACCATAGCAAATAAATTCCTATCTGAATTAAATAGTTGGAATGAAAAGGATTTGCTTAAAAATGTTAAAGTGGAAGAGATAAAAACAATGAAGAGTTCCCCTAAATCTACTATTGATCAAATAACGTCTGAAAATCAGCGGATGTACAACAGATTTAATGAAAAGGAAAATTATACTCAAACAACTTCATCATCGGAAAAAGGAATTATTCGGAGACAAAGTTCGCTATCTACTATAAGAAATACAAATAAACGGCCATTAGGTCTATGTGCTAAAAATACTCCAGGAAGGAGTATTATTTCTACGAATTTAAGTGACGAAAAACCGACAAAGCGCTTGAAACCCAACAACTATTTATCAATTCCGTTTAAAATGTCTACAAATAGAAGAGATGTAGCTTCTACGAGTTCTAACCCTCAGAAAATTTATGATACACCTCAAAAACCATCTATCTGTGAAAAATTTGTAACACCAGTAAAAACTCAGTCTGTTTTTCAGCAGTTTGATACTCCAGACCTCAAAGAATTTTTCAACTCAGTTGAAACAAGTACGCCACAAGGAATTAAAAGAATGAATAATTTTAGTTTAACTCAAGAAATCTCAGCGAGCACTGCTGCTCTTGTTGAGGATGAGTTAAAATCTTCTGCGGTTGGTGATGATTTCCATACGATTAAATGGGATGATTTTGAAGATTCTTTCAATAAGTCGCAGCTTGATGTAATGAGTGGAGAGAATAAATCTAAAACAAATGAACTACCGGAAAAAGTATCTGAAGTAATTATAAAAAATAGGGAAGCCTACAGACTAAAATGCGAACAAATTATTAAAGATAAAATAAATAATTCAAGCAAAATGTGTCCAGGTGAGCTATATATTAAAAAGGCCGAGAAGAATCGACAAAAAATAAGGGATTTAGTTGGTAGTCAAAAACCAACATTTTCTACAGAAGAAGAATTGATTAACAAAGGGCTTCTACCCGAAGTGGCTCAACTGACCTTCTCACAAGCATCAGATTTTAAGTTTTCAGAGCCCCTAGAAGGTAGAACGGTAATACCTATTCAAGAAAATACTTTCATAATCCCCGATGATTACAATAAAATTGGATTTAATGAAATAAAACGATGCTTCCTAACCGAATCTGGTGTATATGAATCTTTACTTCCTCGGACCTGGATAGATCACCACTTCAAAATGATTCTTTTGAAACTCGCAATGCTTGAGAAAGCATTCCCACAATATTTCGCTAAACAAATGTGCACACCAGAAAATATCATAACGCAGTTAAAATACAGATATGATCGTGAAATTGATCGAGCTGAACGATCATGTTTGAAAAAAATTTTGGAAAGCGATGATAGTGCGGCTAAAAGAATGGTCCTGTTGGTACTAGATATACAAGAAAATAATGGTGAAATGGAGCTAGAGCTCACTGATTGGTGGTATTCAGTTCGTACTACAGTGGATCTCGCTATGATTAATTTAATTAAACAAGGAAAAGTGCGCATTGGGACAAAGTTAATGATCCAAGGAGCTAAACTTTTAAACTGTGATAATGGTTGCGATCCCTTGGAATTGTCTTCTCTCGTTCGGTTACAAATTCACACCAATTCTTGTAAAAGAGCCGTATGGGACTTGAAACTAGGTTTCTTTAAAAATCCCAAACCGTTCTACACATCACTAGATGATATCAAAGAAAACGGAGGGCTAATTTTAAATATGAAGCTTCACATCCTCCGAGTTTATCCAACAGTTTACTTAACCCGAACTGAAGGTTCTTCTCAAGGTAAATATAATTTTATGCGTTAATAAAAAACTACTTCGTTTTGAATAATTTTTAATTTAGGCATTCATTCACAAAAAGTTGAAGAAAGGCTTAGAAGGACTGAAGAGAAGATTGACTTTGACAATTTCGAGATGATTTTTAGCCAAGTGCAAGATGAACTACAAAAAGAAAAGGCAGCGAAACGAAAACGAGTCAACTGTTCAAGCGTTGTGAGTAATCCCGAAGAGTTGTACAAACTCATTGATGAAGGATACGACTTAGAAGACATTGAGGTAACTATCCTTTCTTTTATATTTATTATTGAGTATTTGGGTGAATTACGAAAAATTAGGCATTTTATTGCAAGAAATGTTGAAAAGTAGAGCAGATGTCGGCTTGACGTGTTTAAGAAAAAATTGTCGTTTGTTGAATTTCTAAAGAGTCACAAAAGAATAAATTCGGGCCGAAAATAACTATATTATTTTGCATTTGTCAAATAAATGATTCGTGGAGATAAGGACGTGTATATTATTAAGTAATAAGTAAGTAAGATATTATTTTTCAGTATTTTGAGTATCAAGATGCTTTTGCACAATTTCGCGAAAGTTGGTGAAGTCCGTTGAAAAGCCGCCGTGAATTTATAAATAGATCGTCAAAAACAAAAATAAATAATATAATAAGAATAAAAAATATTGAAAGCTTTTGATTTTATTAGATCTAAAATGTCGGTTCATTTCTTACATCTATTAGTTATCGTTTAACCATTGTATATTTGGATTCCAATTAATTTTTCTAATTAAAATTATTATTATTTCATAATTTCTCGCTTTCTATATAATATCTTAATTTAATATTTAACTTCAATTTGTAATTTATTTAGTACTTTCTATTGAAGATTTCTTTCGTAAGGTGGGGCTTTTTTTTTTAGAGATACTTTTAAATCTTTCTGCTTATTCAAATTAATGCTATTATCACTTCTAGGTCGATTTACCGCCGGATGAGACAAATAACGTCATAAAATACCATCAGGACGTATTATCACGCAGAATGGATGAGGTGAACCTCCGAGTTAAAGAAAAACTTAAGGAACAGTCAGAGAAGCGGTCATCTACAGAATTAATAAAAATTCGTGTAATTGATGCCAAACATCCAAAGTCAACTGCTGTTTTATCAATTTGGAGGCCAAATGAGAACATTTGCGAATTACTTAAAGAAGACAATTGGATTGAAATCACAAATTGCACTCCGAGTGGTATGCGTTGTGGCGATATGCAAGTTAATAGCACTAAAAGTTCTCAGTTCAATTGCGTTGCAAAGAAAGTGAGTACTTCAGAAAAGCAGGATTTATTAAGGCGCGTTACAACAATCAAAGAAATAATCTCGTCCAACTTTTCACCCATTTTCAAAGAAGTGGATACGTTTGGCTTCATCGTCATGATCACCAACGTAGAAAAAAGAAAGTTCCAGTCCGTTTTTTTATGTGATGCTGAAGAAAATCTTTTATGTATAAATTTCTGGAACGGAGTTAAGCAATACGCTTACGATGATGTGATTGAAGAGGGTCGTTTTATATCTGCTTGTAATTTGCAGACAAGGACGAACACTAAAACTGGTATTATTCCATGTCTATTCGTAACTGAATTGTCGATTTTCACCGAAAATCCAAAAGCTGAATATATGAGCAATGCTTTTACGATTTTTAAAAATTCACTTAATGAGATTGATCTTTCCACATTATCATCGAATTGTGTGGAAAAAATTAAAAACCTGAAAAATGGTAATGTCTCCGGTAACTCTTTTGCTACTCCAGTTAGAGAATATCAATCTTCATTTGGGCGACTTCCCAGCTCGTTCAATAATACAGTAGAGAAAAATTCACCGGGTCCAAATATACCAACGCCGCAAAATAGAATTGACCGTTTAAAAGTTTATGGAGAGCCTCCCGATTTGTCACCTATCGCTTTCAACATTTCGCCAAAATTAAGATCAGCTTTCAAATTACCTCGCAAATTAGAATAAGATAAATTAAATGAAAGTAGGGAGCTCACAAACATGTTAAAAGTTAACTGTTAAGCAATGCAGTGCGTTATTAAAAACTCACTCATTTTTACGATGGAATATGTTTTGTTTTAATTGTTATTTTATTTTGTAATAAAGTGTTCATGAAGAACTAATTAGCAAGTAATTTTACTTCCAAATTGGGATATGTTACCTAGAACTGATACATCATTTAGAGTCTGATGAATAAAATGCATCAACAATATCGAAACAGCTTGAACCAGGGATTGGACATAGTTTGTTTTTCGTTTTTCTTGTTAGTTCTTTTCGATTCCTCATTTGGTGATGTATGAGAGTGTTATTTAGTCCCTACTTCACTAATACTTGTTCGGTATAGCATCCCATCTACTAAATTGTTTTTGCACCATTTTATTGTATGTACATATTTATTTCTTAGTGCTATTTTATAGCAGCCATTATTTTAGTATTTCTTCCAACATTTTATAACAAATGTAATCCGATGAGCATTACCACATTCATAACAGTTATTATTTAAATCTTTTTAATACCAATAATCTGAGACTTTATTTTTTTTTTAAATGATAGTGGTGCATTTGGTTGCATCATATGCAAATATGCAATTCAAACAGTGACTTTTTAAATCGTTTTAGTAAGATGTTCACGTTTTAAGACTTTTAAGTTTTTAATTTTTCTACTCAGATTTGAAAAATACTTGTGTTAAGTGTTGAAACGAAGCTATAAAATGCCATAATCACAAAATTGAAACAGTAAGACAAAACAATTGAAATTTTATTCAATCTGCTTACTTACGAAAGTGAGAATTAATTTTTATTGGAATAAAATGGTTGCTCATGAAAAACTCTGCGGTAAGTGAAAACTTCTTACTTGAGAAAATTTATTGCATAAATCGTTTTCTCTATAGCCGACCATATCACCGAGAAGGTCGCAAAAGAACCCCAGGAGATTTCCGGTAATTCACATTTAGAATTATAATGGATGGGAAATTGTAATTGCCACATTTTCATTCGTTTTACCGCAATAAAAGTTGGAAAAACGGAAAAGTTTTCATTAAATTCTTTTGAAATTTCTCTGTGGCTTTATCCATAGCGTAAACTTTAACTACTTTCCTCTTTTCGTATTTTCGTTAGTGACTATTGTTGCAAGTGTTTGTTTTCCGGAATCCTCTCATAGTGTTTTCCGGGCTGAACGAACTTCTTGTTGTCTGGCACTACGTCGCATTGTGCAAACAAATAAAACAATTTAAACCGACGCTTAATTTAGACTACAATAGAAGACATAAGTTAAGACCACTAGTCTTATTTGTCTGGAAACCAATGTCGAAGCCGGATTTCTACCTGCAGTGCAAAAATATTCGCTCGGATACAAATAAATACCAAAGCCAGAGCCCAGCAATTTAATAGCATTGCAGATACGACTCGGAGAGGGAAATCTTAATTAATGAAAAACTTTTCTTCATCTTAAAACTTGCGAAGCAGTCGGGTGCGATTGCGAGCATAAAATAAACATTGCAGAAGAGGATGAGGCGGTTTTGTCGTGAGGGATGCTGTGCTATGGCATGGCTTAACATCTGCCCAGGTAGACAAGAGACAGATGTGCAAATAATTAAACCGAATGTTAGCCACAGGTTAAGACACAAAAGCCAAAATCAATCGTCCTGCATACCTTCGTCTTTGCACTTTGCAACTATTTAGTTTGGGCACCGAGAGGAGATTGAAAAGGTTTAAAGTTCTTATAAGCTCGACCAAGCGCTTAAGTGCGGAAAAGCTTCTTCCGTTTCCTTACAGAAACTGGGGCCTTACTCCTGAAAACGAAACGAAACGAAAACGATGAAGCGCGATGCAAATGCTACTTAGGAAAACGAAAATCGTCTAGTTATCGTTTCAAAAACGATTGCACCTTGGTGATCGTCTCTCGTCTAGACGTTTGTGATTGTGACAGCAGTGAAGTTAAGTTCAAAATGTAATTTTAAATTACTAAAATATAAATTGAATTATTTAAAATAATTTTTCTATATTTAGGTCAAAAATAACCAATTCCAGGCAGTATGAAGTGTTAGTGGGCCATATGGAGAATCATCCCGACCTAGCCAGGAACTTAGTGAGGAACGCCGAGGGCCGAACACTTGCAGAAAAATTGTGGAAAAAAATAGCACTAGACTGCAATGCCGAAGGACCTCCAACTAGAGATGTTAACGCTTGGAAGAAAGTAAGTGATTGGAGGTTGAATATCTCATTTATATATTTTGTTGCTCCTAAATAATTTAAATTGAAAATAATGTTATCAGGTGTGGAGCGATTTTAAATTTTTTATTAAGAAGAAACTTCGCAAAAATGAAATACAGCAACGAGGAACTGGGGGTGGGGCTTACAAGCAATATAGTTTTTCACCTTTGGAAGAAAAAGTGATTGAACTAGTCAGCATGCGTTCTGCAGTAAGTGGAATGGTTGGAGTTAAGAGCTTTGGTTTTGGTTGTAGCAGCTCGAACAAGGAAAACGTTCCCTCCACTTCCTTCGCCGACAACAACCATGTTGATATCATGATTGAAGAATATACCCCAGAGACCTCAGACTTAAATATCTCTATCGCAGATAATCTGCAATCATCGGGTAATCAATCAGAACTTAAAACAGATACTCGACCGGAAATTGAGCCAAGTACTCCAGTTCAAGGAACTACTCGACCCGTATTAAGAAGGCCTAGGAGAACAAAGGCAGAACTTAGAAACAGACAATATAAAATTTTGGAAGACCAAGCAAGAAGCCAAAGCAAATTTTACAAAGATATTTCAGCTTCGCTGAAATCAATAAGTGTACATACGAGAGACACAAAAAGATTAATAGAAAAAACATATAAGGTCGAAGAAGAACGATTAGAAATAGAAAAACAACGATTAGAACTAGAAAAACTAAAAGTACAAATGAAGAAAGAGGCTATTGAAATAAAACGAAATGAAAGATTAGAAACAGATAAATTAAAGTGTATGCATTTGGAAATCGAAAAAAGAAGACTAGAACTTGAAGAAGAAAAACTAAAACTGAAAGAGAAGCAAATGAACTGCAAATGCCAAGAATGATAAATTACTAAATGCTACATATGAATGGATGATATTCTGTGCCTTTTAAGTATTAAAAAATAAGTTTGTTTTTTATTCAATTTGGAAATGTTTATTTTAAAATATATTTAATTAATGGATGAATTCAAAATTTGGTCTCTTATTCTTCTAGCTTCATTTTCTTCTCTTTCTCCGTGATATTCAATGTAGTTTTCATTGGGAATTTCAATATTCTCTTCGGTTAATTCTGCATTGAAATGTAAACAGATATTGTGAAGTGCTGCGGCTGCATTTGCGATATGAGCGGCTTTCTTTGGTTTATAATGAAGCTCCCTGTGAATGCACCTAAATCTTGTTTTCCACAAACCAATAGTGCGCTCCACTATACACCGGCATTTTGAATGTAAGGTATTAAATGCTGATTCTCTACTACCTTCTGGAGCGGAGCGGTATGGAGTGATTATCCATGGTTCTAATGGATATCCAGAGTCTCCTACGAAAGGTTTGAAACCAATAAATATAAAAAATTAAAACATTATAAGAAAAACACTACCTAATAACCAGCTCCTTTCTCCATCAGCCCAATTCTGGTTTAGGTGTTCACGTAAAGAACTTAACATCCACACATGCGAGTCGTGGGCAGCTCCACCATACCTGCTATCAATTGCGCGAATTCGCATATCATTATCACAGGCCTAATTGATGCACAAAATTAAATCAAATTAAAAAGAAAAATAAATTGTTCTTACAATCATTATATTTATGCTATGGTAGCCTTTACGGTTAAAAAATATGTGTTCATCTTCTGATGGGGCAATTATTCTTACATGTGTTCCATCTACACAACCTATCACATTTGGGATGTTATATTTTTGAAAGAAAGCCCTTTTTATTGAGGTTTTCTCATTTTGTGAGCGCGGGAATTGTATCCATTTCGGGCAAATGTGTTCTTCAAATATTTTTAAAAATTCTTCCAAAACAGTGGAGACACTTTGTTGTGAAAGCCCAACATTCCATTCCTCTCCGACACCTTTTTGGTAACCGCCCTCTGCAAGGAATCGTAGAGCAGCAGCAATTTTAACGCTGTTGGGGATTGACGACGACCGAACTATTTTTTTAAAAAATGGCTCCATTTCGGTCAATAAGTATCTAAATGATTCCTTATTTATCCTGAATAGTTTTATAAACCTGCAAATTTTTTAAAATAATTGCAAGGACAAAGTAGAAAACACATTTTTACATTCCTTCCTGCAGTTCCATAGGATTTGAATTATCCCGAATTGTTTTCTTAATCCTCCTATTTCCTTCATTTTCACTTTCTTCGTCCGAACTAATTAAGAGCCACGCATTCAACATTTTTATTTTTCAACTTATTTACTTCAAAACAATTTAAGACTTGACGGATGACAATAAAATTATGAAAAGTCGTTAAATTATTAAAGGTTTGTGCTATCAATGTTGGTTGTCCTGACTACATTTATGAATCCGAATGGCAATACTATAAGCATCTGACAATCGTTTTCAAGAGTAGGGTATTAGTGTTCGTTTCGTCTGACTGTTTCGTTTCGTTTCCGTCTATCGTCTCGTTTTCAGGAGTAAGGCCCCTGACCTTTTAGGAATGTATTCTTGATATTTTGAAAGTTTTAGTTTCTTTCACTTATTGAATGTAAATTTGGGTTAGGTATGCAAATTTAAAAAAGATTTTATATATCACAAAAAGAAAGTCTGTTTGGCTGGAATTATATATATAAGTATAGTTTGTACTGAACTGATTAGGATTCGATTTTAATAATAATAGAATTATGGTAGATAGATGCCTAAATATTATCGTAATCTATTGACATATTACAAATTTAAAGACTTATTTCAAAAATATGTTATTGTTGAAACTTTAAATAAGCTTTGCAAAGTGCATACTTGGCTTGTCAGAGTTATTTAATCATTAAAACTTTACAAAGACTTTTAACATTTTATATAAAGCCTGTGACCATATTTAGAATCAAGTTAAAAGTCCTAAATGAATCCTCCATAATTCCTGAAAATATATTGCAAAAGTAATCGAACAGTCTGTGTACAAATAAGAAACGTAAAAAACGTCTTATCAATTGCCTGAAGAAGAAATAAATACAATGAAAACAACTCATAGATTACAGCGTTTCTACCAGAAAGAGTATTATGTGAGATACGGCTTAAACTGTCACTTAAATTCCCCACAAAGGAAATTACTGCTTGTGTCTATCCTTTCGCTCAGCAACAGCATCAAATGATTCTTTTCGATTAGATTCAGCAAATCCCCTTTATTCTGTGCTGAAACTCGAAGCATTTTCCCTTATACGAAAATTACGGAACGGTTCGATTAAAGGCACCACACAGCATAGAGAAAAATATCTGACGCCGACAGATTTCAAAATAAATTTCTTCGATTATTTTGTGTTGAACTCCACAACCATTCGAGGATACTTTAACTCTCCGGGAAAGCTGTGGATGCATAACATAATTTATATACTGCAGATTTTCAGTTGAAAATTTTATTGCCAAGGAACCAGGGAGAGATGCCGGGAGCGGGACTCTTCTGATTCCTGGCAAAACGTGTTGATCCAGAAAGGTTTATAGTTGGCAAGCGGAAATTAAAATACTCTCTAACTCAAGGAGGATGTATGTGAAATGCTGTGACGAAACTCTAGCTGGTGGACTGTTGGTCAAGGAATTAAATATAAAATTCTATAGAAGACGTGCCTGTCGACAAAACTGTGCAAAGGTCTTATGAGAAATTGGAAAAGAGTATACTGAAACGTCTCCTGCATTTGAGAAATCATAAGCCATTGAAACATTTTGTCATTCAGAAACACATTCGAATGTCCAGAGTACTCGTACATGTCTTAGAAGTAGTCTCATAAATATTCGTTTTTCATTCATACATAATATCAAGAATTACACAAAATTAAAGCAGGCTTCTTACCCTATATATGTATAGACCTAGTATGCAAAATTTTCATGAATTAAATGTTCTCTTTCCCATAGGTAATGTTCAATATAACTCAATTTTGTTAAAAATTTATATATTATAATACTTTTTTTAAATCGAAAATGGCGGCAATAATGGTGGTCACTTCCGGAGACGCTAAAGTCTCAAAAGTGCGTACATGATAATTCAAAACAGTTTGGATCGATTCTTCTGAAATTTTAAACAGATATTCGATACAGCATGACTTTCAAGATGAACCATTAAAAGTTTAAAATATTTCCGAAGAAGTATTCCTTTTTTACTATTGACCAAAAGTCAAAAATTTGTTGGAAAAGAACGTTCAATTTTTTTGGATCAGTGCAACAGACGCGAAACTGTTTGCCATTCCTCAATATTGATAAGAACCTCAATTCTATGATTATATGATACCAAAATGAAAATGATTATTATATTACGTCATTTTGCCATAAACTACTAGTATGTACGTATAACAAATTTTGACAAGGATAGTACATTTATGACGTATCCATACTTTATTAATGACTAAAGTATTGATGCGTCAATTCGAAAAAGCGTGTCTTTCATTTTGCATTGGTTTTCGGACCCTTTCTTCAAGAAAATTAAAAACCAATTAAAAATTTAACAAAAGACACCATCAGTAGATAGGCAAACCGCAAATGACAGTATCTATTAGAAACTGAAAAAAATCCTTTTTAGCCGAAATGCGGACCAATTTGTCTACCGGAATTAATTGCATGTGTACTCTCAATTTGGGAAGGTAGTGTTGAGGGATTTTTCCTTTTCCGCTCAATTCTTTTTTCGAACCTGAATTCTTTATTGACTAAAGTCCTTCGCAGGAATAAATAAAAAGTGCTTTTACTTCCTCTCCACCTTTTGGCAAGGCGAACACATTTTCGATAGCATTGATTCCACTTACCCAAAAGGGAACCCGTAAAGGGAGAACAAATAGTGCTATCGTGTGTGGCAATTGATTATCGGCCTATTAATGGAAAAAAACTTCCTTCTTGGAGAAATTCATTTGAAAACTTGCCAATAAAATAAGATGATTTATAGCACTGCACACGCTATCTCTTATGGGCAACCTCCAGAGTAATAAAGCACTAGTGGCACTTAGTTCTAAAGGTTAAGTTTTCCTGCACAAGTCGGAGGTATGTATGTTTGCGTATGTATATAAGATATGCGATTTTAACTTATACTATAATGCGAAAATCCGAATCGGTTTTCGATATCAAATAGAACACATTAACAAGGGATTATCAATGGATGCGGATATAAATCACGAACTCAATCAGGGGTGGGTACTGCAATTCAAGGATGCTCCGTCCGGTGCATTATTACTAATTGAAAGCACTTGGTGCGGGTATTTAATGAATTGCAAACAACGTTTTCTGTTAAAACCGCAGCAATTCACTGAATGCTATTTTACGCTGAATTAAATGGTTCATGCATAGCCTTTCATTAATAACAAAAAACTTTCTTTTAAAGAAAATGATTGAAAAAATTTCCACCTCGACTTTGCGTAGTGCTGAAATAATTTTTTCATCAAACTTTTTAACTCTGTACCAAATCTGCAAATCCGAGTTAATAATGAGTTATAAATTTCTTATGCGAAGACTGGAGGTAAGAAATATTTAATTCATAATAAGATCTCGATGATTTGGATTGAAGTAATTTTGAAATGGTATACTTTTATCTGCAGCAGGGCTAAAAAACGTTCGCCTGACTGATTCTCAGATTTTTGAAGGGGTTGGCGCCCAATCCGTAGTACTCAAATTTATACTCTTGGCCATAACTACCATTTCGAAATAATATAAATAGGAAATAATGATTACATACACAACACAGCCTGCTCGAAATAAATTGATGAAAAAAGTTTTTCCAAAGTTGTACCTCTCGACTCGGAAAAATTTTACTCTTCGGGGGATGTTTCAAGTTCTCAAGTCAAGTCTCGGCGATTGATCCCATCCAATAACTTTTAACATATTCTGCGGAGAATTTTTCTCTCTAACTAGTTGGAATTCGGACCGAGACGGCAAAGAAAGCCGACTCCTGAATACTTCATAAATTGGCATCTCCTTCAATATGCATAATGGCGTTCCGCCGTAAATTAAAATGATTGACCGTCTGGTGCGGGATTTGGTGTGCCGTCTTCTGCAAAAAGACAGACAGAGCCCACGTCTTAGCAACCATCGATGCTGCGACACGGGGAAGAGATGGAATCTGCAAAATTGCCGACAAGAACTCCCACCACCTGGTCGGCTTTACGGCTCCCCGGAATATTAAACCTCCCTGACACCTAATTTTAGTTCTAATCACGCAAACCCTAAATTTTACCCAAAAAACGACGGCTCTCCTCAGATAGCGCTTAAACAGGTTGCTGATTCCCGGTTCCCTAATTTCCTCGAATCTAATGGGCAAATAGACGAAGTAGGAAAGCTCGAGATGTAAAACTGTCATGGAGCTAAGTGTTCGTGTAAACAGGAGCAAAGATTCGGTTGATGGTAGCCGGAAAGTAAAATTACATCCTATCCAGGTCCTTTACTGCTTTTATTACGCTGTGGAGCCAACCGCAATACCATGAATAAGTACGGATAACTGAATGGCCACACTTAGATACTTGACTTCCCTTTAACGACGGCTACGGTGGGTGGACCCCGCAATTAGGTATTTTGTCGCTTTGAAGCAATTTCATCCTTCTTTACAGCACTTGCTATTTTAGGACTGTATTTCCGGATTATTATTTGAGTACTTGTGCAAACCTATAGATTTAGATATGTTTTTCTCTTCACGGCGGCTTTTTTCTAAATAAATGCTCAATTTACTTATACCAACTTATGTAGTTGAAAAGAAGCGAATATCCTACGTCTAAATACTAAATTTTTGGGAAAATGTTGAGCAATATTGACGACTGTTATATATTGGTATTCATTCAGTAATTCACTTTTAACAAGGTAAACTCAGTGCTCCTTATGTTTTAAAAATGAATTAATCTACATTATGTATACATACCTTGGCATCTATTATATTATTTGATATTTGAAAAATAATGTACCTACCAATATGCCTGAATAACAAAAAAATAGCAATATTAAGACATTAGCAATGATTCAAAATTACAAGGAGTATTGAACCACCGATAAATCTGAGATACACACACATACATATACATACAGTACTTATCTTTCGAGCCGAGCCTGGGTTATTTTTGTATATATGTATGTAGATTTTGACATTAATTTGACTTTAATTTCAAAGTAATATATAATAATTGGAAATTGAATATGTACCTTAACTTAAGTAATTGTATACCTATAATAGTTTTATTCGAGCTATTACAAGCTTCTAATAATCCGTTATTTTGTTACGAGTTTTTAAAAATGTTCAAAATAATTTATTTTGTACTCTGCAAACCTATATTTTTCTTAAAATGATATATTATTATTGTAAACCATTGTAATTTTATAGTTGCTCGTAATATTATAGGTACTATAAAAACTAAAAATTATTAATTTTTAAAGGTGGAAAGATGAGTTCCTTGTTTAGAAAAGTGGGGATTAAGCTTTAGGTGTTGAGTACCTACCTACATTTTGTTACTTCGTTGTAATTTAATATACGTAGAGCTCCATTCCAGCTCAAAAGTATTAAAACTTTGTATTATCTGTACATATATAAGACAAGTATAATGTACGATTTGCATCTCATGTATTCTCGGAATTCAATTGAGTGCAGAGACTGAGAGTAAAGATCGTTCTATAGAAAATGCCTCAGGATGCATGGTGCACTGAGTCAGTAGTGTCGACACTCAACAGAGGTGCCCTCGGGATTTGTAGGGAACCAAGGTTACTTGAAAAAATCTCAAACGGCTCTTCTAATGAAAGCTGAAAGCTCACAAGAGATTCCAATAAACTGTTGACATCATTGATCTCCCCAACGAATGGATTCAATTTTTTTTTATTATGTTTTTGGTAACATACAAAAACCCATATCCGATTACATGACTTGAAAGTTTCCATTACAGAGAAGCATCCAAGACACCAGGGAGATTACAGCAGACCTTTCTGAAAATTTTAGTCCCAAAGAAGGTCCTCAAAGGCGAATAGAGGAGGAAAAAAGGAGCTCCGCAACAACAAGTCAAAGTGTAAGGTGGATGCTAAAGATCCTCATCCTTCCCTGGGAAGCAATTGCTAACAGAGCCGACAGAGTATCGCTTGGCGCTCTGCCGAGGAACACAAACGTAATCCGAGATGTCTTTGTTTAGTGAAATCTCAACGATTGAATCCCTTTTGGTAACTGAGCACGGGCCGGCGGGTCGATAGCAAATCCCCGGTTATCCTGTTCACACTTACAAAGCAAAATAAGATATAGTGAATGTAAATATCCGAAAAGGGTTGCTGAACGATAAATTAATTGTGCCGGCTAACGGCGGACGGACATCTCCACTAGAGATTGAGAGGTATCCGCAGGGCACCTTTGATACGGCTCAAGCCCAGAATCCAGAATGATATATCAAAAATATACGAAACTGATTGTGACAAATGGTCCCTAGATGTTTCGGGGGTAATTCATTTGAATGTGAGCTAACTTATGCTCCCACCCTGTTGGCACCTCCACCACCATCGTCAGGCTTCACCTTCCGGAAAAATTTGAATTTCATTTCCCTTTAACTCATTGTTATTTTGATAAAAAGGAGTACCGGCGAAACGAGGGATAAAGCTTATGCTGTCAGCATAAATCTTTCGCCAGATTCTGTTTTTGCGAGCTCGACCGGGCTACCGGATAAACATGGATAACGCTAAGTTGTTTGGAATAAGCAAGCAGTTTAGGTTAGTTTAAAAATTTTGGGGTGTATTAGTACTGCCAAAAGTTCCTTCTCTTGTGAAACTCTATAAGATTCGAACTATATAAAGGTCATACCAACTCGTTGGGTTTACTTTATGTAGGGAAATAGCTTATTTATTTCAAAAAGGGTTGGCGTCAAAAGTAAATCCAGACAGCGTGAATCCACTTGAATTTTTAAAGTGGTATCTGTTTGGAATAATAATTACTACTTCAAATAAATAAAATGTGGTGAAAGTGATATAACATAAAATATGTCAATGTCCAACAAGTGTCGATGTCTCTTACAGGAGTTATTTTATCTGAAACTTACGATTGAGTTGTCAGTCAGAAATCTTTCCCCAGGTACCTACTTTCGTGAAAGTCCAGCCAAATGAAGGCAAGTTGATTGCCTTTTCTTTTCAGAAAACTGAACGCCACCTCACCTTGACAGCCATGAACAGAGATCAATTTACTGGCGTGTAATTCGGATAGGGGCAAAAGGGGCGTTGAATTGAAAACCTACTTCAGGGTGACATACAAGCCATAAAAGCCCTCACCTGCGGACTATTTCGAAGTGGCCAGGTAGTGTAAGTTAAACTTGTGGCGCATCGGAGAAGGCATTTTTTCAGGGTCGATAATAGACACTAAATTAAAATCGCAATGTAGTACTTTAATGAATTGTAGAACAAACATTAAAACGTCGGAGGCAGTCAATTCTAATACATCGATTTGGTTTTCGTCATTTTATATTGAAGTTGGATTGAAATTTTTGATTCTAATAAAAATAATGCAGGCCTAGAACTGCCTTTTGGGTCAGTAGTTATAAAGTCTTGACAATTGACGTTGAACAAGTTGCACTTAAATTTGTGTAGGTTTGTACTTTTTCTTCCTACAATAAAACACTTAAAAATATGAATTTGATTTTTCGAACAATTCTTATTGTCCCGATACCCAACTATTCAAAACATTATCTGGTATATGTACGAGTATAAGCATTCAAATTTTTTTTTTCGGAAACTTTTGTCCTTTAAAGAAAAAATTTCAATACTTACAAATTTATTTACATCTGAATTTCAAATAGATCTAAAAGAGTGCCCTGCTGTCGCCTAAAGTTTGCAGACATTATGTTTTCAACACTGCATGCGATAATGTAGCATCTGAATTCATGTTTAGATATTGCAGAGACACAGTTCAATGGCATGAACTGTGCAAATAAAAATTCATGCAAACATTTTAACTGGTCAAAGGGGATAAAACGATAAACAGGGGTTACCAAAAAACGTTAGCTATGCTTATCCAGTTACGAAATAAATAAAATTCCCGAAATACAAAATATTCATTCTCGATTTCAGCATATGAATGGTATTGAGCGTAGCTACAAATTTGTGCATTTTACCAGCATGTAAAAACGTCCCTTTGCTATTTCCATTTCAACACGTTTAGGATCTGGGTTATTCTTTGCGTAAGGGAATGGGCTCTATCTGTATTTCTGCAGTGTCCCATATGTATACGTATGTATTTATGTATATATGTATAAATGTATCCTGAGAGTGCCCCCTACACATATGGACGCAGCTATAGAACAGAATTCCTTACATGTTGGCTGAGAGCGCAATTCTCAAGAGCCTAGACTCATTCGTAATATAAAAATTCCATGTCCTTTCCGTACCTTCTTACTCCAGTACAATTTATGTCCACTTTTCCGACATATCCCCTTTTTATTACTTTTTTATTTTATTTTGTCTCATCTCGAAGTGCTTCTTGCGCGTAAGCTCGTATGTGGACATGTGTGTTCGCAAAGGATAGTGGTTTATATGCGAAAATTTCAAATTGGATACCTCAGTTTACACTTCTTTTTGCGGGACTTGATGGCACTACACAATGTGTCGCACTTCTTTATAACCTTTTTCTGGCCCCTTTAAGGGCACACTGGTGAGTAAAATTATTTGCATTCGTGACATAGAAAATTCTGTAGAAAAAAACACATTGATGGTTTATTTGATTGTTATATTTTCATGTACATGTATATGTTATGGCGCCAGGAATATAATCAACTAATCATATGTGAAACGTGTTTTGCTTTATTTTTTAAAGAGTTGTAATGAATACTAAAAAATAAATTGCTTTATTTTCTTACAAGTATATCTCTCAACGGAAAGAAGTAAGTCTTGCACTGCTCATGATTAGGTATAGGTACTATGAAATTACATAAAATCTCGTTCAGCCCTAAAATAGATCCCTCGGTTTTTGGAAGGGTGTTATATTTTTTTATTAGCCATGTTCCTTTATAAAAATCACGAGAATTTAAAATAATATTAACGAGAATTTTTTTTGCAACTTGCGTAGTAAGGTTAAGTAAGGTGTAGTTATTTGCATTTTTAGGAATTTCTGATCATAAAAGATTTCGAATTAAATATTTAATATTAATACAGGAGGCAAAGAAGTTTATCGGTTGAATTATTTATTTTCTTTGGATAGATTATTTGCTTAGGAATTCCTTCGAATATCTTTTTTTTTAATACGTACTAAAATAACTATCTCTATCTCTCTCTAGAAGGTATGATAGTTTCGAAATTCTTTGCGTATTTATGGTAAAAGCTTAAAAAGCCGCAAAGTGCTCAATCCTTCTACACATAAAATTGGGTCGTAACCCAGTACCCTGCTCGGCGAGGACATCGGTATTGGCGCACTTAAAAAGATTCATACGGCAGCCTCTTTCCCCTAGATCCATCCATAAAACTCACACGTGCGTTTTCAAGTTCAAGTGGAACTTCAATTACAGATGACTTGAATGTCTCACGTAAATTCCACTCATTCGGCATTAACGGGGGAGTGGCGCTGTAAGGCCTGAAAATGCCGAGAGGAAGTGCCCTTTGCTTTGTCGGCGGCGCGGGCGGGACGAGCAAGTCATGCATTAGTATACTTTTGCATTCAACATTTACGACGGACACCTTCGTAAGATGTGCGGGGTCTTCTTTCTGCGGCCACTTTTGCAACTATAAATAAAATAAAGTCGTAAAGGGCTTCCCGCTGGTGCAGTTTATTTATTTCGGCCCACTTTTATTGCCACCCAGCCGTCACAGGGCCCAGTCCGTCACCCTGCGAAGGGCTATTTCGGCAGTGCGTATCTTCGACCTCAGGGGCCACTATCCAACCGAAGATATTCGCCCTGTCACTGTATGAAAGTGAAAACTCTGAGTTCGACGAATTGACAAGGAGCTCGGATGAGTACAGCATTTTTCCTGTCCTCATGGTCTCAAGAAAATTAAGTCTACGAGACGTTATACGAAATTTGTAATTGATGTGTGCGAATAAAACACGTACACGCAAGATAGGAAGATAAATTGGGCAGTTTCTACGTTCCAGAAGGATCTACCTACGTGACTCATTAAATCCTTCGAGCTGATCCCCAGAAAAGCAACAGAAAATGCTATCTGCAAAAACGGTTTACTGTTTCGTCCTTCATCGCTCCGGTCATCTGAGATAAGCAACTACATCTTTTCTGGCAGGGCATACCTGCGAGATTTTGTGGAGGGATTGGCGAACAGCCGCCCGACCACCTGTAAGTCTTCCATCTTGCGATGACGGGCGAAAGCTCAACACCCCTTAATTGCAATGGCGTAGAAAGAAGCAGGCCACCTCTCCCCATCCCACCAACGCCTACGCCCCCTGCTGTAATCCAATTCATCCCGCCCCCAAAAACCTTTAAATTAGTCATCTGCGTGATAAATTAGCTGCGTGTGAACTTCCCGAGCGGCCCTACGATAAAATCTCGGGGTGGGAGGGCTTTTGTGCGTTTCCCGAATTAAGTGAAGAATTATCGAAGATTTCTACTGATTGCCCCACAATGGAGCTTCTTTGTCTTTCCATCCACAATCAGGTGCGTTAGGGCGCTGATCGCTCGTACCGACTGTACGTGCTAAATGACTTCAATTTGTCGACAACAAAGAAATCGTAAGACGACCGACTGGATGAAGCAGGCACTATGACCCGGGTCCCGGGCGCCCCGGGCTCCTTCCAGCCACGTGTTTTGATTATGCTTGCGGATCCATCACGAGGGCCCTCCTACATATTTCCAGCCAATTTGGCAGCGGCTAAGCTTTGCCGTGAAAATTCACAATCGTTTTAGTGAGCTTTGGCTTAAAGGCTTAGGAACTCCGTTTTACACTAATGAAGTGTTTTTAGAATTTGAATTTTATTTCATAATTCAATATTTATCTAATACATATGCCGAGAGCAAATTCAGTCGTGAATATTCTCAATATTTGCTATTTTTACGCTTCACCTTAATTAATAGGTCATTCCAAAAATCGAATGATATTTTTTGGCGTATTCCTGAATCTAATCGAATTCGTCTAGATATTGATAAAATTTTACAAAAAAACAAAAAAAACATACATTAAATTTTGTGAAAAAGTTTTAATTTTAATACATGTTGAAAACTTGCTGGATTTGGCGAACTTTCCAATTCTTAATTTTGAATTTTTTTCCATAAAGGAAATCAATAATTCCTTTTGCCAATTCGAAATATGGGTTGATTGTTTACCAATTGTGGTACTTTCAATATTTTATATATACTTACACATAATTCTTTTTATTAAGGCTAAATTAATCAAGATAAACCAAGCCTAACGTTCATATTTTTATCAAATTGTAATTTTCGTTACCGGAAAAGTGTAATGCCATCTTAATAGAAAAATGTTTCTTTTTTAAGTTATGTTCACTAAAAATTACACCAAGTAAATACGTGATTTACTTTACTTTATATGTTGGCAAAAATGTAGAAAGAGTATTATATTACATGCTCCAATTACACTTTAGAATTAGAGAATACGTATGCTGTGGTGTTGCTTTTTAGATTAGTTATTATTAAATAGTTGTAAAAACTTTTGTCATTGAATTTACATATGTATATGTATAAGTTTGCTGTTATAGTGACTGTAAAGTTTTAATGATTTTATAATACATATATAATTATGCGAATATATCTGCATGTTTTCCCCTAATATTTATCACAAATTCTGCGAATATTCCTTGATTACCAGTAATAAAGAAATATGACAGGGGAAGTTGTGAAAATGTTTTGGTACCCACTTTGCTACTTGCGTTCGACCATTAAATCCTTCATCTCACTTTAATGGTCCTCGCCGACGGAAGGCGCCTGAGGGAAGGAAAAATACAAAACTTCTTAATTATCGAATTCAAAGCTCTCAGCGTGAAGGTTTGCCGAGTAACTTTTTTATTACTTTCTCCCTACTTGATATAATAGGAGCAACTAATCGCCTCACATCTATTAGAAAGCAACTTTCTGAAGCATCTGGCGAGGTCATGTCGAGGCCACCCAACCAGATAAAGCAAGGACCAGAAACTATAGTGAAAATCTAATGACCAGCAGGAGAGCGAGTTCCTGCCGCTGCTAATGAACTTCAACCTCATTCATTAACTTGTTCATTTTCGAATCGACTCCACCGGATGCTTGAACCCGTGCCCGAGTCGAAAGAATTACGAACTGAGATCCTCAAATAGAGCGGCTCCAGTGGACCCTGCGACCACCTCGACCTTGTTTAAGGGCCGAAGGAAACGGTGACGGCAACCAAATCAGGACTAAATCGTGGCTGATGGAAGACGAATGCCCGGGGCCATAAAGCTGCGAGATTGGAACCTTGCGCCGAGGGTGTCTGATGAGTTAAATTATGTATGTGTCTCATACGAGCGAGTGTGTATCGGACCGATGCCGGGAATAAGCGGGCCCAATTTATATTCCTTACGCATACTCCGCCAACAATAATTTCTCAAGTTATTTATATCCTGGCTTTTTCCTCCGCATTCAGCCACTTGCTTCACGAACACATAATGGCCTAAGGAGGGTTAGTTCGTATTACCTCCGTAAGCCCCGGTTTATTATGATATGTGCTCGAGTTAATATTTGCAGCAGCCCTCCACATCGTACCCACCATTGTTTTAGAGGTCATTCCACCGACGTGCGCCCATTTTTTTAGATCTGTTAATAACAAAACAATTGATTGCCCGTTGAACAGAACTAGGTCTGGAATGACCGGCTGACTGGGAATGGGCTACTTAATGTGGGCAGACATGGATCCGAGAAATAAAAGGGCGTCCCTCTAATGGCTTCAATGCATTTCAATAATATGTTATTGATCTGAAGAACTATGCTATAAATTTTAAATCAGAAAGTCTGTCGGAGCTTTTTCTGTTCTTAATACTTACTTTCGATGGCTTTATCCTGTTGAAGATTTATGGAATAGAATTTAAAATTATCCTTTAGCCAATTCGATAGGTTCCATAATCCTTGTAAAATAACGTTTTTTCCTAGGACATCACTTCAGATGATATATATACATATATACCTACATATGTGCAGGTAGATTGAAAAAAAAAAACATTAAATAATAATATGTATTTATGCGATAACAACCAAACAAGTCGAACTACAAGTTACCGCTATGTACATATACATATAAATCAGTTTATAAATCAAAGAGAGAAATTCAAGATAAGGCTTAAAACTATAAACTAGAAATTATTAACTAAGAACTAAGAAACTACCGAGTTTCTTAATACCTAAAGTTTTTCGGGCAGCATAAGCTAGCAAAATTACAAGAGGTTTAAAGGCAAAAGTAGAAAAATAAATCGATACTGCTAAACACTTCATTATGGTGCTTTTATATTCTCATTATGGGAGATTTATTTCTAAGATGTGTACGTGACGATCCTAAAGAAAAGGTGTATTTTTGTCTCACCAAACGACCTGGTAAATGAAAATTAAGTTTTCTAAGTAAATCTATTTCCAATTTGAAACAAAAACATTTCATTTCGGTACTTAGCCGCTCATCAAAAGAGAAAAGATTAAATTTACTTAAGCTCTCACTGTAGGATGCCTGGTGGCTCTTATTTGTCTGCATCTCCTTGAGCTATTATAAATCACTCTAATGGTATTCTAATTAATGATAAGAATATGCTCGACATAGAATTAACTTTACAAAATTCTTAAAATATGTATATGCATATCTCAAGACTTAATAAAGCATTTGTAGGGCATGCCATATGTACATTTATGTCTTATCCGGATGAACAGGTCTTGATAACCTAGTCTAGTCTTAACCATTACTTTTGGTTAAACATTTTTCTAAAAAGTTTCATTCAAAATTATGTGAATACCATATTTAAAGACTTTATCGTAAAAATTTCACACTGTATAGTTAAAAGATTCTCTGTATCGATGAGGATAACTCTGTATAATATTATTTTATTGTTAGTGAAAATATGTTTTACACCCCACAGTATAACATATAACCTCTCATAATTGGGTCAAACAAATCCAGTGCTGGTGATTTTCTTAAATATGCTTTTCTAGCAGACATTATTTTAGTATTCAAAGTTTTCCACTGCATAATTCTACAGTCCATTTGCATTTTTACACTTATACGTAGAAATATAATTTTCCCAATTACAGAGTTGGGAATAAGTTTTCGGGCGTACTCAAGGTGAAGTCATTTAGCTTTATTTGCTGACTAACACTAATGCAATTGTATGAATTTTCATCCAAGAGATGCGCTTAAGGACTGCGAGTTTATATTTAGTGTCGAATTTCAAGCGAAAGACTGGAGGAAGGAATTGCTTGATTAGACAGAATTATTTAATTTTAAAATGGAAATTCTTGAAATTGAATAATTAATACAACTACTTTTGCTTATTTTACTTAATTATAAAAATATGTCTAGGTCGATTTGTTAGGTATGTACCATTTCTATACTTAATAAAATGCATTTGCTCATTCTATTACATTAGTTATGAAATACAATTAAATACAATTAAATATATTAGGTATGTTCCATTTCTAACGAAAGTTACATATGTTTTAACAAATACATGAATACAAACGAAATACTTATATATGAACATTTTGAACAAACGCTTCATCGAGCGCAATTTTCGTACCTGCAAATACAGATGATAATGCAAAGTCAATTTTAAATCTCATTTGAAATCCGCCAAACCCGAAGTGGACTGATAAAAAATAGTATCGATGATCGAGAGCAATCAAAACATCGTTTAGGGCTTCAAAAATCAATTTCACGCCTAATAACTTCGTGCGATTAATTAGAATTGATGGACACTTCATATTGCGCAAAACGGCTGCCTCTGTCATTGTTTGCCGCATCAGTTGAGCTCAGTGTATTTCGAATGTCATGTAAACAGAAATAAATGACAGACAAATGTCGATAATGCCCTAACTTCTCCTATCAAAAGAGTTAATCCCACTCAACGGCGGTGGAGCCCTCAAGAAAGAAGTGAAAACTGAACACAAAGTGACACATCAATAACAGAATTAAAGTCCAGATAAGAGGGGAGCAAGGTGAGGGTGGACGAAAGGTGCAGATAAATTGCCAAGAAGGATAAAAGTTTCCCTTTTTACTGGATACGTGATTTGAGCCAAGTAATGAATTTATCTAAGTCCCTGTAGCGCAAGTTATTTTCTTTTACTTAATGTCGCCGTGCCGGAGCAGCTCGAATCCACTCCCGATACCCGGGGCCGTCTTCGACCCTAGTCTTGGATTACACGTCATTGTCTTACATTCATCCAACTGGTGTCGCCCGGGCACAAACACGGCTCCGGGACCCAGAAACAGACCCACGCCGAGTGTCATACATTTCTCCAGCCACAATGGCTGAATGAGTGGCAACGGATGATGATAAATCCAAAATATACGTTGACAACATCCATCAGACGATTCGTCAAGCTTTAGGTATGATCCTATCTGGAGCGATGTCCCGGCGAAGGAAGGACGCCGAGGCCTGCTCCGTGGTTGGCAATCTTCTTTCGCTCTTGTAGTTGAGTTGCTTAGAACTTTAACTTTCTCCGCATTCGAGATGTGGTGGCCGAAGTTATTTATGGTGCTGCTCGGGCGAATTGCTTACCGAATAACTTTTACCATTATTTAACTTATATGAGATATGAGATACGGAGGCTTCTGGGGCATATAATGCGAATGGGCGAATAAATTTCCCCATTTTTCCACCGACTAATCTCACAGAGCCACTCTACTTAAACCTAATAGGAGTCCTCTTAATTCTGCTAAGTCCATAAGTTTTCCGACCGAATTTGAATAAGAAATTAGGCATTAACCTTGAAACGCAAGTCCTGGCTGTTGACTTGCTCAAACATTCTTATAATACTTATGTATGCGAATGTTCCAACTTTTCATATCAAAGACGCAAGATAGGAAAGTAAATTCAGTTTCTAACCAACACAGCTTAAAACTCAATATTTACCATCAGTCCGGAAAATAATCAGCTGTGATATCCAACACTGAGACATAAAATAAAATTAATTTTTTTTTAAAGTAGTATGAACGTTAACTTTCTTTTTTCAATGCGAAAATGTGAAGTGAAAATAATTTAATACTCAGTAAGAAAAATTCTACGCGGATTAAAAAAAAATTGGACCTATGTTAGAAATAGAATTTATGCATTTAATGGTGAAATTGTGAGCAAAACTGAAAAACAAAGATTAAAAAATGTAAACAAAATGTTTTTGCCTTTTACATTTTGTCAAAATTAAAAGTGGGAATATTTCAGAATTTTAGCCGACCGTCAAGAAACTTCTTTAGATCCTTCCGTTGTAGGTCAAATGGAAGGTTCCTGCAAAATTTCATTGAAATACGAGAGGGGCTCCAGGCCCTATTCCAAACTTGTTTCAATAATTGTTTCAAAAGGTGAAAAAAAAATCCGTTTTACGGTACGTGCGTCGTAGAAATTTATAACGCATTAATAATAACCAAAAGTAATAATCTATAAAATGTAAATGGTAATGTCAAAATCCGATTTTCCCACAAGCTTTTTTTTAACCTCTTTATATTAGATATGTGAATTTTGACTCACTTTCTGATGTTCGCTTGAGTTGCAATTCTGCATATATTACATATGCAAATCTAATGATAATACAATATTATTACAGTTTCGTATATTGGATCTTGTTACCAGGTAAATACATAAGTATAGTGAAATTTTGGCTTTAATAGAGGCATCATGGAAAGGCTTGTTTTATGTTGGTTCTGTTCCTTGTTGTCTCCGCTCTAAATTAAGTCTAAATGTAAATAAGGCCTTTAAAATGATTTATATACATATGTACATTTTGTAACTCATGTAGGTGTATGTGTAAATTGATGATACATTAAATTTTAGTTTAAGGTAATGACATAGTTTATGGACTGTTATTGCTAAAACTAATGGAGAAATTGCAACAAAATGTTAAAACAGTTACATAAAAGTAAACATACAGTAACACTGATCCCAAGTTGCATAGGTTGGGTGGGGATAAGCACAATCGGTTCCTTGCATGGTTCCTCGTGTCCGTGACTAGCACCCAGAAGTCGAAGTTTTCCAATAATTTAAGATTTACCACCACACCACCAAAGTGGAACGGATCCAGGGATGGAGTTGCTCCTGATTCTCTAGTTGGTAATTGTGAAGAAGAAGATACAAAGCGAACTTTGTCCATTAGATTGCACGTGTTACCTCAACAGAGAAGAATTTCTGCAAGGCACTGTTTACTTTTGTGGTATACTTTACATGAAGGAATTTTAAAATTGTAACGAATTTATTTATATAAAAACCTTTAGGACAAAAATGTAATGTGGTGCAACTGCTAATTGATTTAAAGGCTTTCATGCAGTTGTAAACCATGAGTTACCTCAGAGTACAATAAATTCATTAATTAATCATTTTTTAATTTTGGAATAAAGTGAACAAGGAAAAGTGCTTCCTTATAGCAAACGTCGCCCATAAATCACTTAAGTTTACATTTTTCGTATAGAATCCTTCTGGGTAATAGCGGCGACAGCACATAACAGCGTGGTGGGTACCAAATGAAAATATCCACCTCTTTTCGTCCGCGAAACTTTACAATATTTTCCTTTCGAACCGCCACAATTTTTTTCATTAAAATTTCATTTTGGTGAGCCCGACATGTGCAAGTTATCCGTCCTGTCTAGCTGAGCGGCTTGGATACAATTTGTTGGTTTTGAATGCCGGGGCATTTACAATATAAGTTACAACAGTCGGTTGGGTGGAACGTCACCCAGGGAAAAGTTGCTGCCAAAGTAATTTTACATACCAAAGTCGCGCGTATGTCGCATATTGTTTGCCATCATTCAAAGAACACGCCAAACAACTTTGTCTCACTTTGATTACTTTCCTAGGAAAGGAACCTTTCAAAGGGCCATAGACGTGACTCCTCCGCTGGCATCAATAGTCTACAGAAATTTCCTTGCCCATATAGCAAGATTCTGGGCTTGATCCATGGGTATGTGCTAACGAAAGAGCCCGACTCTAGCGGTGTGTGTACATGAAAAATTTACGTTATTTGTTCAATAAAGAGAGGAACATAAATCAGAAATTTCTGCTCCCTTGCATAGAGGGTCCTTCGGTACCCTTCAATTTCCTTCGAGTACTTCATTTTGTTGAGCGAATTTGTCGTTCCTCGCTGCTGGTCGGGCGCTTTACTTGATTTAGTACTGAAGGTGAAGAACTTGTACACGTCAGGAAGAATTCGTGTTTAAGATAAACTTCTTCGTCGTAATTGAATGTTTTCAAGTAAAGTAGTGCACGAGCACAGGGTGCTCCTCTCCGCTGGACAAAGGGCCGCTAGGGCATGGTCTATCTTCGAGCAAATGGCGCTTTCACTTCTTCTTCATTTGTCTCTGCCCATCTTCGTCTCTCAATTTGTTTACTACTATTCGTCACTACTTTCAAATATTTAAGGGCACTTTAAGAGCATGTAGCATACTCTACATCTGCCTGTTTGTGCCAAGTAGACTAGAATTGAGTCCTTAAGGGTAAATCCATCTTCATGACCTAAACTTCTGCAAGGGTTTTTCGTAGATTTTCATTGGACTTGTATTTGGAGATTAGAAAAACATATGCAAACATGAAATGGACAGAATTGCGTGCTGATTTACAATTATACATACATACCTATACAACTATTTCATTCTTGGTATTAATCTTGGTCTTGCATCAATAGACTTAGTCTTGGTTTTGGTTTTAAAATATGGTTGAATATAAGAATTTTTTTTTAATCCTGAAACATAAGTATACTTAACTTCAAACCAAATAGTCTAGAAATACAAAATTACACTCCTGTAACTTTTGAAATGACGGACTTCCATACAAACGTTTCTCGCACTTTTTACCCCTATTCTGTTTTTATTTCACGGACAGAAAAAGGTAGTAATTTCATATTAAAAGTTATTCACATTTTCCATCCTGGTGTTGACTTGATGTAGATAGTGTCGTTATTATTTCATTTTGTATCTTTGAATTTTTTTTTCTAAACTTATGAATTTTTTTGAGAGATACGATTTTCAGTAAGTCTCATTTATTAGAATGAATATATTCATATCGCCAATTATTGCAAAATTATGCATGCGATCCAACGAGAAAATCGTTATATCAGTGTCCCTAGTACTAATATAATATAAAGGGAGGAAAACAGGAGATATCATCTGCATCCCGTTGCACCGCCACAGCAACATGTCCATTAGTTGGGAATACCCAAAGGCGTTCAACTCTGCGTCCGGGCACATCGCAGGGATGAGGGACCATCATCATTTGAAAAAATAACCAGAGATCTCGGTGTCCTGCTGGTTGAAGAGTCATCGCTTATCGCAAATTGTATTGCCATCAACGTAGCAATGTTTCCCTCTAGTCCTTCTAGTCCTTGAAGAATAATAGATGCCTGGGACAAATATATTTTTGCTTGCGTGAAAGACATAGTTTTGAGCCAGCAGGCGGCACTGTCCCGACCGCTAGAGATGCACTTCTGATTCGTTCATAGAAGGAACATTTTCCTCATTTAACTGAAAATTGCATAATGCCCAAGACACGGGGGAGCGCCCATGAAAAAATCCATTTACATGGCATAATTTAATCCAAGACAAGAGTAGCCTCGTATCAAAAGCATGCACTCCAGCGCCATTATGAAGTGCCATTCCGTCCACTGGAACTTTTGCATTTTCAAGGGCTGAGTCCCGAGTAGCACTGGTCCAGGAAACATGGACTGCCGGAATTAATTCTGAAGCACTTCCAAAGCAAACTATGCCCGCTGTCGAGAAGCACTTGGTCTGGTGCAGCAGGGGGATATCTGCAATTCTTCTATTTCTGCTCCTATTCTACAGCCACCATTTGAATCCCTTCGGCCGCCCGCCGCACATACACCCTGCAGCGCACTTAGCCTTCGGCATGACAATATGGTCGAGCTATAATAGACTGCTATCGCCTTAAATCTTCTTTATGAGCTGCCCAGAATCTATTTATGCAGGACGGGAATCATGAAAACTCTATTTTAAGTGATTCTGCATCTACAAAGTTGTCCTACAATTGGATTAAGCTTCGCCAGTTCCCTTTTATCCCCGATGAAGTGGCAGTGGATTAAAATCCTTTTTGAATATTTCAGGAAACCTTCAAATGCTAAGAAAGCTCATTATCGAACTTATTACCATAAGGAATAGGATAATCGCTTTGGCGGTGATGATAACACTACTGTTGCGGGATGTTCACGGTATAAATTTCCAATGAGCCCGCTCCTTGAGACGGCGAATGCATCGACTAGGAATTCCAACTCTCAATACACATGTATAATTTTTGACGACGATGTTGGATGTTCAAAATGCATCGGTGTGGTTCACTTTATATTATATTCAAAACTGAATGTTAATTTCGATAATAATTGCTACTTAAATAATTCAGCTGCCCTGAATATTCTGTGTAAAGTATTCAATATTTGTCACGTTTAGAATTTATAGCTCTGGTTTGAACTGGTTTATATGAAATTTTGCCGACTTTAGGAGAAACAAGGGTTTGCGATGTAATCAAAATTGTCATAAAAAGTTTTAAATACCAATAATTTTCCAATTCTATATGTTTTCATATGATTGTACAAAACATTTCGAAAACTGTATATTAATTAAATTTAAATGAGCTAAACTTTTCAACTAATTAACATCCATCAGAGCATCTATTCAGTATGCGTGAGGCTTATGGTTATTGAGACTTGAAGCGAAATATTTATGTGGTTTTTGAAAAAAAGTGTCTGTACAATTTTCCACAATATGTTAGAAACTATTTATCAATTTTTTATCTTAGACTTAGTTAACAAACATATTATGTTTAAGTTTAAATGATATATTAAAGTATAATTTTGGAACTTGCATCATAGCGTATTATTATGTAAGTAAACTTTGCACGCTTTTTCTAAGCTTGTAATTGTATGTACATATACTTTAATTTTTCAATCTCTCCATAGCACTTTCTAAATGTCCACAGTCATTAATTACTTTGCTTTTTCGTAGCTGAAATCAAATGATAATTTTCAAGAACCTAGTATAATTTACGTCAGCACTACGTAGGATCCAGCCACACTGCAAAAAATGCAGTAAAAGCTCTGTTTAGAAGGGGACTTGGGACAGATTTACAACTTAAATGAAGTAATCGAGTTCTTTTTACTCCTTGCGCCGGGATTAATGAATATATGCACATATGAGCGCAATTTCACATAAGCACAAGTGAAATGACTAAAAATTGTGTTCACACGTGCTCCGTTTCGACGTAAGTACATATAGCCTAGAAAACCGCCAACGGAGCCCTACACCAACACGGCTCCGCCAGCATGTCTTCATAAGCCCCGCGAAATTTATTTAATCTCATAATATGAGAGCGCCTATGTGGAGCATAGTTCTGGCTTTCGTGTGAGGTGTGTGCGTGCCAGCCGGGCGTCCTTTTTGTTATTTTTCCTCTGTGGCTTTAAAGTTTGCAATCCTTTTTAATATTTAGTAGAACGCCAATTCACTGCACGAAAATTGGAGGGAAAATTTGTTCGTTGAGCTTTCACAAACACAAACCCGCCAAAGTGGCTTTTCGGAGTCGAGGAAAATATCGTAAAGAGCGACATTCCTTTTCGGAGTCCTCCTGATTCCTTTGAAAGGACCTTCTCCTGCTGCTCTTTACATGGACAGATAATACCTTCAAAGCTCCAGGGAAGCCGGCTTGTTTGGTATGCGTGCCAGCGAAAAGGACGGTTAGAGAGCTTCGAAAAATTGTAAAGTCCTGGAGTGGTATGGTCGACATTTATCATATTCGGAACTCAGTACGGCTACACTGCATGTCGACGTTTTTACTAGTGTTGTTTATGCCTTTGTAAGGACGACGATATTTTCCCGTATTTTACTGCAAGTTCATCGAACTCGAGAGTGGGAAACATTTTTCGTTGATATTATGTCAGTGAATGAGGAAATAATAGATGTTCCGATTGTTGTTCCAACGATAAAGTTTTCCTGATATCAGTATAACTCCTTTGACGTAATGCTCGTTGAACAAATTAAAGTTCTCCTAATCTTGACAGAAATAAATTTAAGGGGGCATTCAGTGACTTAACTGATTAGCAATTCTAAATTGTCTTGCAATGTTTACCTAATTTATTTGAAGTAAGCCTAAAATAAGATCTTTAGAATGTACAGTCCTCCCCATATATTTTAAACGGTTCAAAATGTCTCTAATAAATTTAAAAATGTCTTTATTTCACTGAAAGTTTTATTTGAATTAAATTTAGATTTAATTTCTGCAATACATAACTTATTTTGCGAATATTTAGTAGGTAATCCCTATTCGCAAAATTTGCATAAAAAAGCTTTAATTGTAACTGTGTATTTTATGAAATAAGAAGTTAGGCACTATAGGCTATATTCTTGCCTCATTTCGTTGCACTCTAAATATATATGTTTCAAAGTAAATATTTTGATGTAGGTAATAGTACCTAATTTCGCGCATCAGTTTCTCAATGTTTACCATCTGGTTTTAGCTCAATTAACTGGGGCATGCACTGTTCACCAATTATGCAGGGAAATTATAACCAAATTTGCAGTGCTTGAATGTGGTATTACAGAATGGTCCATGGCGAATACTTTCTGAATTATTATCTGTTATGAAGTTACTATGTAAGAACATATTAAAACAAAATAAATCAATTGATCTGATTACGTTATGTTTTGTAGTAAAATGTATAACACATATGTACACACTAAGAAGCAAAGTCAAATCCTTACCCGCAATATTTAATTCGATGCGTACAAAAGCATTTTAAATCAGTAAATGAATAGATTTTATATTTATAAGACCAAAACAATGTTTTTTATCATTGTATTAATTAGGAATCAGCTACAGCAAAGAATATAGCGGGGCAATTAATATCGGTTGTTATAGGTGAAGTATTTCAAATGAATTTAAAAATAAATCCTAAATATACAAAATTGAAGAACAAAAAGCCCCAGAAGGCAATTATTCCACAGGATCATCATTAAACATCGATAACTTCCACCTTAAGCACAAATAAGGAGGCAATTCGCGGAAATATTTTGAAAAACGTGTTCCCAGGGGTGTGCAAATTTATTCAATTTGAAATAGCTTCAGGCAATTATTCACCCTGTTTATCTCTAATAACACAACGCAGTAAACGGATATTTTTGTTTGAAAACAGTTTCCAGTACGTCAAAGTTTATTCCCTCAAGTTGTGCTTGTGAAGACAAACTTTCAGGTAAGCCAATTGCGTGGTAATTAATTTCGTTTTCATTGCATTTTGATATTTTCGTGGTGTTTTCGTACTCACTGCTTCTGTATTCTAATGAAGTTGCTGCGATTTGCTTCAAACATAATGGGAGTTTGCGCTCACCATTTCTTATTTTTATTTATTTTTTGTTTAGATGTTTATGCTTTTTGAATGAGCTCGCTTCCAGAGCTGGGCTATTTGTGTTGAATTTACGACTTCTGACTCAGGAAATGGTTATTATTTGGATTTTTATGGTAGTCCTTCCCCTTATTTTATGCACACAAAAAATTGTGTTTATTTTGGCTTTTGCTTTGCTTCACTTTGAATTAATAGGAATTCGTTATTTTTGTTAGGGTGCATTGCAGGGATTGGTTGTTTATGTACCTAGAGATAGAAATGCGCGTGAAAATAAAATGTTAATCGGGAAAGCAAGTTATTCGTACTTTAATTTGAATAAGGAATTTATTTAATAGAAAAATAAAACGTATCATCATCACTTGTATGGGCACATGCAATGCTGGCGATCACCCGGGGCGCGAAATTTGTATTAGTCTGGCTTTGTAGACTTGTAGTGCGCCTCTGCGTGTTACTCGCATAACATAATATCAATCTTTACAAACATTTTGAAAATATATATGTAATTTAATTATTCAATTAATTGCATATTTCGCTTTTAATGTCGTTGAAAAGGATGCATGACTTTTCTAAAACTTAAGATTTTTTGTATTCTTTAACCAACTACCCAAACAAAACTAACTGATGGTGTTCTGTTCTCTCGAAAACTAACTGTTGGTTCCGAATTTCAAATTGTGATTTGGAAATTTACATATATATAATGATTATTACAAAAGAGGGTCACGGATAGTAAAAAATTGTTCATTCATGTGTACCTACCTAAATAAAAAAGTTCAACTTTTAAAGTTTAAAGATATTTATAGTTTTAATTTCTAATTTTCATATTTCACAATAAAATTGAGTGTTTTATTGTCCAAATTCGACAAAATGCAAAATTTATTGTAGCGTTTAGAAGATTATTTTTCGTCCATAACTTTCCTTCGACGTATAATAAAAGTGAAACAATTTCTAGAAATAGCAGTATTAGGGAATACATTTACAAATCTAAGTTTGGTTAAATGATCGTTAGCAACTGCTAGGGCATGTATACTCACAGTTAAACATAGGAAATAAAATAAGGTGTTGTCTTCGTTTAAATTATAGCTTGCTTATCAGCTGCCTGAATTCACTACTAACTTCCAATTAAATTGAGCAAATTTAAGGATAGTACCTAAAAATTCCATAAAAGCCTTTCCACCAAAACTTCTGTTAGAGAGATGAAAAGCATTTGCATAACACAATGTTAATAAATGCAATAAAAATATTAAGCGCAGAAGAGGACAAAAGGATCACAAGGACAAGAGCATAGTCATTTTTATGAAAAGCGCCCAGAGATGGGTAGAATGTTCTAAAGATGCTTCAGCATGCTCCACCAGAAGCATCGTCGTGAGCATTCCCGACATAGTGAAAGGCTCTTTATTAATTAAATTTTCATAGATAAAAAGACCCATTTACAAGATGCCAAGGAAGTAGTTGTCCTTCCTCCGGAAATGTGCAAGTGACTTTCTGGTTGAGTTGAATGGTAGATTCGATTTTCATCCGGCTCCTCCACGTTCGGGCATTAGTTCATTTTAGCGCTTGATTCAAGTTAGCCCACCGGATCCCCACATTTTCTGGTTCCAGAGATAGAACTAACCGCTTCCAGGGAGGATGACGGTGATAATTAGAATAATAGCAACCTGTGCTAATTAATTGGATCAACGTGGCTCTGAGCTCTAGTTTCTGTGATGCAAGAAATGCACGTGCACCGAGCTAATTTCCGAAACTACTGATGTACTTACTTATGCCGACTTAGGTTTATCTTCCTAATATTTAGTTAAGTAGGTATTAGTAATTTAAATACTAATTTTTCCATTCTATAAATGTGGATAAAAAAGAACTATAAACAGAATATGTCATTCATTTCGAAAACCAATAAATGGCATATCATATTTTCGTTAAAAATGAAAAAGGAAACATTGTTATGGTAAAAATTAGAAACAACTGCTTTAAATGTTTTCTTCTGATACTCTTAAATCATAAATATACTATCCTTATTTTCATGGTAAATAATAGGAATAAGATTTTGATATGTTTTCAAAAGACCGTCTAAAGAATGAAATCATCAGTTAGGGCATAAGAAATGAAATGGGTGAAATTCTTGAATAAGTTTTAATCAAAGAGCAAATAGAGATGGTTAGAGAGCTCTTCACTTCTTACGGTGTTGGCTTTTAGCTACTTAGAAATAAAACACCAAATAAGCACTTTGTTAAAGCATAAGTGTACAATAAAGTTATTTCAGGTAGCTTATGCCGTAGTCGTAGAGAAATCATTCCAAGGACCAAGGCAAGGAAAACTGAGTGGTGCGAAGGGAAAAACATTCCAGACATTTTAGCTGTTGGCCCCGATTGCGGAATGGGAAGCGTTGCAAATGGGAAAAACTTCAAAAAGAAATGAGCCGTGCCGAAAGAGGATAAAATGCACCAGCAGCTTCCACAGCGCGAAATAACCCTACTACTCGTATCCTTATATATATTCTTATTCTTATTCTTATATATGGCACTCAGTACAATGAAGAAGGAACAACCTCTTA
This sequence comes from Machimus atricapillus, assembly GCA_933228815.1. Lineage (NCBI taxonomy): Eukaryota > Metazoa > Arthropoda > Insecta > Diptera > Asilidae > Machimus > Machimus atricapillus. The sequence goes on along the minus strand of OW121786.1, from coordinate 27,955,664 downwards.
ACGAAAATGTCTAATGCCATGACAGGTGAACTGGAAGTTCATTTGATAATAAAAAAAAAGTTCCATTTCACACCTCGTGCATAAACAGTTTCTGCGACGCTTCATAAAACTTTTTATTCTGAATTCTAAAGGAACAAAAGTGAACAGCGCTGCGGCAACGTTTCGAATAGAAGTTTTCACAACTCGAGGTGAAGTGTGAGCTTTCGTGATGTGTAACAATGTCCTCTACGGCTTCTCTGGAAAAGTTATGATGAAATGAGTGACAATTTCTATGGGAAATATTTCATCCCTGATGTAGTTACTGGTATTCTTTTTTTTTATATATTGCTATCGATAGTAAATCCAATAAAAATTGAGGTTCTAACATGCTATTGAATTTATTTTATGAAAGCAATTCTCGCACTTTAAAGCTTTACCTACTTTTTAAGTTCTTAATAATTTTTTAAATTAGAATCATTTTTCCAATATCACTTTTTTTAGATATAACAAATTAATTTAACGCAAATGCATCCAGTTCTTTTGTTAAGCTTTCTGTACGAAAAGTTCATCATACTTGTTTTATATTCATTTCCATTCAATTCATTCAATAGACGACTTTACTATGTTTTCGCATAGCAAAAGTATTTCTATGTATCCACATATTGATAACTTGCAAAAAAGCAACGAATCAAATAAATCTAATCTATAGAAGCATAGATTTTAAAAAACTGTGCCCATTTTCCATTCAAAACTCTTTAAATGCTTCTAAGTCGACCTCGACCTCAGAAAAATCTGTGTTAATCGTTACAAATGTGGCGTTGAGAATCATAGTACCTACTATAAGTCAACAATTATCAAAAACTGAGTTAAAACTAAAATCATATTAGTTACCCATCACCCTGTCAAAGGCCGAAAGATGCTTACAAATGGTTCTGCATGAGTTTTTCAAAAAGTTTATTCAAATCGTTATTATTCAAGTGTCACTAATGAAGCAGTTTAAGTAACTTATCTGGGATAATTAATGCATATATCGTTATAAAAAGTCTGTAAAAGTGGCAGAAAATATTTTAACAAAAGTTAACTTATTTAGGTACCTTTGGATAAATTCCAAGGGTATATTTTCCAGCAAAAAGTCTCACTTTGCAGACAAAATTTGGATCACCAGTTTATCCCGAGGACATTCAGAAATTTAAACGGAAGGGGAAAAGCCTGTACCTTTGTTGTTCCTGGAGTAATATCGCCGTACTTGAGAATGGAGTTGAAATCGGACCCTCTTTCGCCGGAGTTCGTTTTCATTTACCCAACGTATTCTGGCGCCCCAAGAAGTCCGTCAGTGCAACCAAACTCCCCACATAGTTATGTATGTATGTACTTATGTATTAAACTTTTGTTGTACTTGTTACAAATATGAAAGAAAAGTGCAAAAGTTTTGCAAGGATATTGCGGCAGTCTTGAGGACTGCTCCCAAAAGGCCCGGCGTTGAACAGAATTCCCAATGAACAGAAAAAAAGTAAATTTATGAAAATTTAATTTATAATCCTCTCATTACTCCATCAATGAAATTTGCTCTGGTGAATATTCAGTGCTGTCGCACGGTACCTAAGATTCCTCTGCGATTACACGTATTTTGTAAGAAAATCTTAAGATTGTCACCTGTACGAGGGGAGTTCTTAAAACTGAGAAAAAACGCGAACTTTGTAAAAGTTGAAAACTCTGTTCAACACTTCGCACGGCGTGTTTCTGTCAATAAGTTCCTCCACGAGAATTTCCTTATGAGTTTGCAAAGTTTTGAGGAGAAAAGAAAAACAGAAACGCTGAAGCGTGCTGGTGTTTGCGGAGGCAGCACATGCCGTTCTCACTTTTATGAATTTTTCTCCATTTGCCGAGTTAGAAACTAAAAACATCAGACCAGCAGGACCTGTACGAGTAGCTACACAAAACTTTGCGCAAATAGAGCAAAAGTGAGCCACTAAAGTTTTATTTTAGAGCAACAATGAAATCCCTCCCCCGTCTCTGGTTGGACTTATACCACGGTGGTATAAATATGTTCTTGGATGTCTTAAGAATATCTTAAAACGCGAGCCAGAGTGGGTTGGGATTTACATGTGATAATGGACAGGGTATTCGAGCGTCGACACAAATTGAAATTCCTAAACGACAGCGGAATGTTTATTCAGCTCTTCGAAGTGAAATTTTTTACCAAATTGAACTTGTGTGGGCAGCTGCTTATCAAAATAATAACATTCTCCTATTAATGTTTGCTCTTCTTCGGAGTACGTTTTATACCATCGCCTTGCACTCTAGACCACAGAATTCCAAAATATTTTTACGTCAACAAAATTACCCAAAGCTAGCCCCTCTTAATGTCTTAAATGTTTTAAAAAAGGAGTATTTTGCTCGAAACTTGATTTTATTTTTTTTAGATTTAAGTTTATGGAAATAACTTAACAAGATCTAATGCTACCTAAATTAAGTAGCGTCACAATGTTTCTTCCTCGACTAGCAAAACTTTGAAGCAAAATATTTACGGCCATCGCAATTGAGGCTAATTAAATTCACGTAATGCATGAAGTAGTGCTTAAAAACGCTGAAAACTTTTCGCCAGCTGAGCCGGTGCCAGCTCTCCTTATACTTTATAGTTCTGATGGTGTTCCAACTTTTATTTTTAAGTAGCGCATTCGTTTTAAAGGACGAAACTTCTTTGAATCGATAAATTTAATGTGCTAACAAAGAAATTGATTAAAATTTCAAAGCACAAATTCATTTACAACTTGGATGATAATTTCCAAGGAATGCCGAGAAATGAACGTGCTCCTTTTTAACTTTGCGGATTAAAATAAAAATCCAATTAAACCTTATCTGCGCTTGAAAGGAATTTTCTAGAAAGGAAGAAGGATGAAATCCGGAGGTATACGGATATAGCCTTCCGTTAAAGTCACAATGCGCTGTAAAAAATGGCTTCGCATGTTGCATATTAATTGTGCTCTCTGTACCCGGCCTCCCCGGTACTGCATAAAGAGTTAGCAGGATATCATCCTCATTAATAGCACAAATTTTCCAGAATTTCCTAAACTCCCAGGCCTAGAGCAAACATTTTATGAGCACAGCCTCTCTGGATGGGAAATTAAATTTGACCTGGAGCAGGGGGACCGGGCGCTGCTGCTGCTGGCATTCGAGGCAACAATTTTAGGGGGTGCGGCAGGTATAGATTGCAACTATTTATAGAATGCTAACTCATCCAAATTTAATTATTTAAATTTAGCCCGTGAGGCAGAATTATTTGACGAATTTCACGTTTCATTAAATTCCAAACGTACACAATATGATAATTACTGTTTCGATTGGTTTTGTTCTTTGAGTGAGTTCGAATTGAATTTATCAAGAAGAAGCTTCTACATTGTTACAAAACCGAAACATATCAACCTTTCTTTACTTGCAGGAATAAATAGAGATAAATTTTAAAAGCAAAAATTACTCTGAAGGTAGGTATAGGAGGGAAAAATACGCAATATTCTAACAATAATATCAATAATTATATAGTACATACATATTAATGTATGCAAATAATGACCCAAGAAGAAAGAAGACTGTTTTTTCGAAATCAAAATATTTTGTCTGTCTAAGTCTAAACAATTGAGACCGGGTGAGGTCCCGGAACAAACGCTGATCAGGATGCTCCATAGAATTGATTGATAAATATTGGAAAACATGGAATCACCCTTCATCCTAAGTGACTTTATATACTTTGAAATGCATAATATTGTATTTTCAAAACTTCAAGGCTTAAATATGTATGTAATAAATATTATTTATACTAACACTATATCTTACTAGCTGCTATATTATTATTGTATTTACATAAGTTGTTTTGGTAAATTTTTTTGTCTCGTACATGCATAAATCTTTCTTCAATCGTAACATCGGAATAGTAATGAAACTTAAGTTACCTGTCATAGATAAATTAAAATTTACAATGCAGCATTTGGAAGCTGTTTATTTTGCATTCGAATTTGCCTAATAACAGCTCACACGGGGGGTGTGTAAAGTAGGAAAGGTGGTGATGCGGCCTCAAAAATTGAACACCTGGCGCTGGCAGAGACACAGCGATTCGATCCTAATGCGGCGATAACACCTTCTTATCTGCCACGTTCTCCTCGGGAGCGAGTGTCAAACACAGTAACTACTGCCAGAATTCCAAAAACACATCCCGACGTTCCCCAGATATCCCTGAAATCTTGATCTCTGATGCGAATATGTGTTCCCGAAGTTGGCAATTCGAAGTTTGACAACTCCTGGTAGAAGGTGTGGGTGGCATGCGGGATGAGGGCTCTGCCATGTTTGTGCGATATGTTTGTTGTTCCACATTCGAGGGAAATTGATGAGATTATCAACGTATCGATGTAAGTACACACTCTAAGTGCGTAGATTAATTGAATTTTCAATTGATGGGGTGGCTAGCGCCAAGCCTCTCCTCCTCTTTGACGCCATTATGCGTAGGAATCGTTACATCGTGGCAATGATGTAGGTACTCTCATTGATATCGGCTGCCGTGATTTGAGCTTCTCTGTTTGCAAAGGGAAACATTCCGAATGAGTTTCGCAATTACGTCAATAATATTTCGGGCATTACTTATTCGCTTCGAACCATACCAACGTTCGCCAGATAAGTATACGCACGAGGGGTGTATGCGAGAGGAAAGGGAATTGATATTCTGAGTCTTATCACGGATTTATTGCGTATGAAAATATTTTATTGCGTAAAGCCTTCATCAAGCTACATCGTACATTGTGTTGTTACATAAAGACCTCTTGAGACTTGATTTGAACATTATGTGTTGGTACATGCTTTGATTTTTCAACACAATCCGTACAATGTGTAGACAAATTAGTTTTATTCCCAATAATAAGATTTATAAATAGGGTGTTGCTAAATAAGGGGTTTTTCAAAATTGCAAAGCTTCAAATGCCAATAAGTAGAAAGGATGAAAGTAAATCTTTAAGGAACGACGTGGGTCTTTCAATAGATGTGCCATTTTCTCAATCAGCGTTGGTATTATAATATCAATGTCAAACTTTTTCTAAGCGTTTTGTTATAGAAGAAACCATGATATAAAAGAGTTAGTAAATGAAACCGAAAAAAAAGAAAAAAATTATTTTTCGCTTAAATGGTAAGAAATCAGTTTAAAATATATATGTACACTAAAAATTTATAGTTAAGCTTCAAATGTAAGCTGGAGAGGGTCATGTAAAGAAACTTGACTCCCTTTTAAGCCCTCAGAATCAAGTCTTTCCTGGTCTTTAAGTCTGCGCATCCAATTTCACCCAGAAGTAAGTGCCAAAAGTGTTAGATATGAAAATGTTCATCTTCCTCTCCCTCGTCTACTAAAAAGTGCGGTAGAGGCCATTAGCAGTAAGCCGCAATATTTATCTATCACCATGTAATTGGATGGAATGGCGTTCCGCCATCATTAAATTGTGTGCCCACGTCACGTCACGTTCTTTCCAATCACCAGCCCCTGTAATAACGCAGAGCCATAGAAAAAAATTGTCTGAATTTTTCATGTGAGACATTTTCATTTTTCTTTATTGCAGCATTATCGCATCAGCGGGAGGAATAAGTTTAGATACAAGCAGAGCACACCGAAGAACGGCGACCTGTTTTAATATTCTCCACACTTTCACATGGTGCCTGGATTTTAGATGAAAGAGAAAATTCAACTCAAAAGGTGTAAAAAGTTGACAGAGCCCCGAGATGCAACCCTAACTAAGATTAAGCACTGGGAAGGAGGTGCAAGTCTTGCAACTCTAGAGACAACTTGCTCCGGGAATATCTATGAGTGTTTTTCCTGATGGATTGCTAGACGTTTTTTCCCCATCCCCATAAAGCCGTAAAATTACTACAGACAACTTCTGAGTCCTGGTGAATGAAATATACATTTGCCCCTGGCCCACCGCCCCCGCCCGAAGTGAGTTCCCTAGAAGGGCCTTCAATGCCTTATCGTGTCTCCGCACATCCTCAAACTTCTTAAGACGACAGTTTCAAGTTTCAGGTGAAGTTAATTTTTATTTATTAGGGCGCACAGGATCTATCTTACCATGAACATGTACCTTGGTTTTACTACAACTTCGTTCTCATTCCACCGTCGCGTCGTCGACCAGACCGCGATGAAATTGTTTTATTTCGTGGTGAAGATGTCTTTTCTCAGCTTAGTTCAGATGATTTCATAAAATGAAAGTATAGATAACACTACAAAAATTGCATTTGCAAACTTTGAAGCATTTCATCGCGTACCTATGTTTTTAAATTGTATTTACAAGTTTTCTTGAAATTTAAAGTAAAAATTGTATAAAATGTTGATTCATGAATTCTTGCCCAATTAGATAGTCATAAATATTTAAAATGGAATAAGATTTTTAGGCGTAGATGATACGGTCCGAAAAAAATGAGACACTGAACATTTTGTTTTGCGTGGGTTTATACAAGATTACTATCATTTGAAAGGAAATTGAATCAAATAATTGAAATATTACACAGTGGACATGATAAACTTTTGAACATTTTAAATCTCTTTATTTTTAATAAGATTTTATTTTTGTTGCCAAATGTTAGGTGTGGGGTTTATAATATGTAGTGTGAGTACTTCTATTCCTTATTTTTTAAATTCCATTTGCTTAGGTAAAAGTATCAATTTTCTGGTTATTGAACTCTTATTTTTAAAAAGTTGATTAAAAAATAGGACGAAAATGGTTGAATAATGCAATAAACTTGTAGATTCCTTCGAGATCATAATGAAATTCGTTTTCATTAACGAATAAATTGAGCAGCCACGGCAAGGAAAAAAAGTCTCAAGATAGCCAGTTCACCTTTCACAACATCTCAAGACGAGTTATGGAAGGAAGAAAATATGAACATTTACATTTCTGTTCGAGTAATGGCTCACCTCACCGCAGAAATAATCAAACAAAGAAAGTTTTCTCATTAAATGCAGAATGTATTTTTGCATTGCAAATATTGCTCTCTCCGGGAATTATCGACTACCACCGGCTGTTCATAATTGAAAATATGTTTTTATTTTATCTTCCCGCAAAGCATACAGTCGACAGATGATAGGATGCTCCTCAAATGGAGCAATTCATTGAAATGAATGCCACAACAAGTCTGTCATATGGCAAAATAATGGTTCCTTGTCTTCATACATCACGAGTCAAATATCCTTTGCTCTTGAGATGCCCTGCAAGTCAGTTTTTATCGAGAACTGGGATTCGTTCTGCCTTCCTCCGGCATCACAATAGTTATCCTGCCCTTAAGGAATCGATTGAAAAGCCAGTAATAACCGTCGCCGAGTGGGAGTCAAGAGTAGACGAAAACAGACATGAAGACGCTCCAAGAAGATATTCTGTACAAAAGGAGCATGAGCATGTCATCCTCATGGAGGATTACTTCTTTCCGTGGTTAATGAGATATGTCAAAGAAAATCGTGTAAGGTCGCAGTTGTTTGCCAGAATCCAGTACAACCGACTGTAAAATTTTATTCCGTGAGGAGTTGAGACCCGTAATCAGGACGATATGAAAGGGAACAAACAAAGCTCCCTAGGAAAAGGGAGTTACTGGCAGATTCAACGACCGATGCATCGCCCTTGCACATGCGAAAGTTTAGTTGTAAATTAGAGCAGCATTGCAGCAGATAATTCCCAACCGAAGTAATTTTGATAGTCGCGCTCAGCAAAACTCCAATTACTTTTGGACCCTCGGGGATTAATTCCGGCAGTAAATTATTTCAATAGAGCGGGTCCTGTGAGTGCACCTCCTCTCAGTGGATCTGGAATGTGAAAGCGACAGGGAGTGCTTTTGAATTTGTTCCCCACAAAGCCTTAAAAATACAACAAGGAAATAAATCGGCTTTGGCACGACGTTCTTTATGCCGCAGAAATTAATACGTCAACGAGGACACCGAATTTCGGGAAAGATAAAACAAATGTAAGTCCTCCACAATGGCAGAAGTTGCTCCTAAGTCGGAGCCTCCGCGGGTTTTCCCCAAATATTTCCTTTTGTGGGCGAAGTAACACTTCCCTCAAAGAGGTTTAGGCCGTGCTGCGTCGGGGCCCGTAATTATAAAACTTCCCATCTTGAAGTCTCCCATTAAATTAAGTATTAAGTGTAAGCTCCGTTGTTGTGTTAACAGATTCATTTTAATTTGACACGTTTTTATAACTCTTCGCTGGTTTTATTAAATCTTGGTGAAAAGGGGAAATTCTGAAAGAAAATTCGGGATTCGCGGGGAGAGGTTCTGCTCGCGGGCAAAAGTATTAACCGCCAACTTGAAATTTTTGCACAGCGGCGAATGGGGCCGCCAAAGTATTAACGCCGGGGCGAATGGCGCTCAATGGAGGCGCAGGGAATTTTACTTTTAATGCTTTCATTAATTGGGTAAAACTCTGTTAGTGGGATATTTACCGGTTCACAAACTTTTCATTCGGTCTTGAAAAAGGGAAGGAAATGTACCTACTTAAACAGGCGTAGAGAAACTCATCGGTTAGCACAAAATGGGTGAAACTTTCGCTTTCATTTAAAAGTTGGGAATTGACGCATCCCTTAAACGTTCATGGCATATTTTCCCACGCCAAAATAAAAGAATATTTTCAGATCTTTTTAAAAATCATTCCCTCAAAAGGCTTAAGGAATAAAACTTCTTTTGAACCTTATCGTCTTTTACCTTTAGAAAAAAAAAAACATAATGAAGAGCTTAAGTTAATACCTTTTTTGTTTGTTTTTTCTTCATTTCTGGCTACTTCTACTTAACATAGAATTTTCTGAAATTCTATCAAGCATTTATGGTTAAAAATTAATATTAAATTCGTTCTCACTGCTTTAAGGGGCCATACCTAAGTTAGAGCGTTCAATAATTTATTTATTTTTTTGAAATTCGATACTCCTTCCGGAGTACAACACTACAAAAACCGATGGTGGGCACAATGATTTGGTCGATTTTAACCAAAGTATAATTGATACACACTTTTATATTTACAACTTTTTTGGTGTGGTACAAAACTCGTGGGCAGGTCCTGGTCTCTAAGTATGCATTTCAATTCAACCCATCAAAATTATGTAAACGAAAACAAACTTTAAATACCAAAAACTAAAAGTAAAATATAACTAAACCATTATTACTACCATACTACTACTTATAATAAAAAAAAACGGACTTCAGTAAAGCGTCTTTTTGTCGGGCTAAGCATCTTCGATTAATATTAAAGACGTCAGAAAAATCTAGTTTAGGTAATTGTATACATGTTTAAATTTTGTTACTTTTTGCTTTTAAATACCATTATTTACTCCAAAAGAACTCTTTGACTAGTTGTAACAAGTGCCTATTGTGAAATTTCTGCATGCTAAACTGAAAAGATAGAGATCCAAACGTATTTAGCGTGCCAGAACAATATTAATTATAAATCGCAGCGGGATGCATGCTGTCCAGCTGTTTACTGATGTGAGGAATTTTTATTTAAGGATGAATCAAAATTGAGAAATGTTAAGGGAAATGCAATCGGAAGCTTTCATTTGTAATTAACCTGCTCCCTGCATCTTTCGTTCGTTCGCTCTGTCAATGGAAAAATTTGTTTCCGGGGAACTATTCAACGACGAGCTCAAGAATTTCACAGACCGGGGCAGGGAAAAATGCGACGATGGTAATGGAATGGGGGGAGAGGGTGGGGGATGGAGTGCAGGGTGCACACAACTTTTACAATTCATACCAACATCCTGAGGGCTTTTTATAAGAAATTTCAAAAAATTTTTCTATGGGAAATTTTCTTGCAAACAGACAAAAGCACTTTTCCGAGAGGAAAAAGAAGAAAATGGAGAAACGCCAAGAACATTGGGATAGCTCCGGGATGAGGGTCGAATAGTTAAATATAAAAACAACCTCTTAAATAGTTGGTTCCGTCTGGAAAGTCTGTCGGGAGTGTAATGATAAGTAGTGGTGGTAGTGCACGATGTCTTTCGGGTGTAGATAACCAGACAGGCATGTACTTTTCTGCATTCTAAATTCATTCTTCCTTGCAGACTTTCAAAGTGGTCGATACCTTAAGCTTGCAGTACGTGCACATAGTTCGAAGTTGATTGCGAAAAAGCCTTCAGGTGGTTTCGAGGAGAATTCCTTGGATTTAAGGCTATGGCAAAGGAATTGGACTTATTTGCCGTACGACGACGTGGGGAACTGCAGATTCGGGATTAAATGAACATCGCCATTGGCATCTGATTCAGCGGTGCCTCCTCTTCAAAATCTCTACTCGGTGCCTTTTGTTGCATCGCCAACAGTCTTCGGGGCATCGTATGATGTCTGCGTTAATTACCCCCAATTAATTAATGCGGCGATAAAAGGAGGCACGATAATTGAAACACGTTTATAGTCAATTAAATCGAAAAAAAAACCAAAATCCATGCAGCACACGTCGTCTAATAACGCTCTTATAAAGTTCTATTCGAGCTACTTTCTAAGTGAGGAACTGTTTCAAACGCCACATTTTATTGAATCTCGTTATGCGGCCATACAAAAAGATGAGAAGATACGATAAAGTGGTCTTGAGCTTGTGACTGCAAGAACCGTGTCTTAAGATGGAGGGAGAGTAGCACTTAAGGACATGATATTGTAAACATTTCAGCTTCCTTGTTGGCACAAGGACTAGCATCTAACGAATCAAAAATAGCTTTCGAACAGGTTCTTTAATTGAGTACTTGATCTTCAAGTAGGCTTTTCAAGCCTGTAAATATTAAAATATTATTCCTCTCATCCAAACGCATGTTCCTTTTTAGAGCCGCTTTGTTGTAGAAAAGAAACCATGTGAAAGCGCATCGATTTCTAATATCATTAAGAGCGTTTGCTTTTTATCCGAGGATCTACTTATTTCCTGAATTTTTTTATGGTGATAAGACGGATGAACTAAATTGGGAGCGCAGAAGTTACTTATACTTCCCCGTCTTGGAGTCTTGTCATCCTAAGAAAAAGTGTCAAGTAAAAAAGTCGAATTGGAAATGCGAAAAAGCTTTTACGGCGCTGCATGTGAATCAATGGGGCTAATCGTAATCCTGGGCGCCTCCGCTCGGGCCCTTTTCTGCTCCTTGTAAGGGCGGAAGGTGATGGAAATTTAAAAGCTTTTAACTGTAGCTCATCGTTGTGCGGTGTTCCTTTTATTTCAAAGATATTCCGGCGCTTAGTCGTTAGCCATGTGCATGTTAAGGAGAGTACCCAAAATGTAGCGAGTTCAAGCGACTGAATCACTCCCAAAGTGCTTCCGGAGCGCATCATATTTTAATCAAACGTCATGCAACTCACTACTATGTGCGATTTTATGGATAAAGAACTTACTTTTCTTCTTTGTACATGCACTCTACATTTTTTTCACTAAAATATTAAACTGGTAAATTTACAGAAAGAAATTTACAGAAAGATTTCATATAATTTTAACCTAAGTATATCTCTCTTTCCAATTACCTAAATAGTAAAATAACTTCTAATGAAATTTTATTCATTTGGATAACACACCACATTTTACCTTCATTTCATTCCTAATTAAAGTTAGCTAAAGAGACGTGCCTTTAAATACAATTGCTAAGTCAATTTTTTTTTTTCTTTCAAACTGGGCTTGCTATTCTATTAGTTAACGAGATGTGCAAAAGATTTTGATAACTACGCCAGGTGCAATTTATTAGAAAACCAGCAAAACAAGTAACTCTAAATTGGCCATTTAGTCGTTAACCCTCATAAAGCTTGAAGATAACGATATAAATTATCTTTAAGCTTATTTGAATCATATATATTTTTTTTTTTTTGCTATTTTCAGAAAACATATGTATAAGAAAGTTTTCTAAATATTTCCACTTTATTTAGCGTATTATGAAAAGTAATGCTTTGGGTTTTATACGGAAACTCATGCCTTTATAACGCCTATTCGAAAAATTTAATATGGACTTTTGCAGGCACAACGTCGTGTTCCTCTTTTTTTTCTGAAGCTTATTTAACAGCTGGATGGTGAGAAGCGAGGGTATTCACATAAAACTAGATTTTTGATATGACATCAAAAAACGACGTAGAAGTTATTTCTTGGTAATGCTAAAAGTAGTTTCTTGAAAAAGCAACATGCCAAACTTAATTTTATTTTTGCGATTACAGCGCTATCCGTCACGAATCAAAAAATAATAATTATAATAAAATAAAAACAGTTTCTGACATATGACATATTGCGTACCACAGAATGGGAATCTGCTATAAAAATAAAAGTTCCGAAGTTGTGCCAACACGAGAAAAATTTATTTAAGATTAGGTACTTGAACATAAGAAACATTTTTGTTAGTGGATTTCAACAGTAGAAATAAATTTTTGAGTGTATTCATGCATACAGTTTTTATATGTATATGTATAGAGTAAGTTTTTTTTAATGTTTTGTTCTTAATTCTGTTTGTTAACATGATTAATTTTTTATTTGTACTTCATTCAGAATTGAATATTTAAAATGGATTTTTAATTCGAAAGAAAATAGAATATTTATTTAAGTTTCAGTGACCCTTCGGGTGTAAATATTTACTACAATGGGAATGTAATAATAAAACTCGCAAGTTTGCTGCTTATACAAGTTTACGGATAACAGTCGCCTCAATGGTTTTCCTATAGGTACCAACATTTGCACGACGGATGCTGGACAGCATTGCGGGCAAAAAATGTTTCCCCATAATTTTTCAAGTTATACTAGCAGTTTTAATTGCAAAACTTTTTTAATAATACCATTTCTGCCAGCCTGCACTCTTACAAACTCCTGTGAATCGACCGCACTGGGCAATGTCTGCTGATTCACTTTTCGAATCGTACGAATGATTACTTGCCGTTCACTGCAGGAGGTACCCGCCGCCGCCGCCTCTGAGGCTTTCATGTCCATCAAGTTTATTTCTGGGTTTCTCGTGGCCCTGTGAAAGGAACTTTATAGATATGCAGAAATAAATGGATACGAAACTTTTCAGCCCCGTCGCAGTAGTTTCTCTTGAAGATCTCAACTATTGCGAGTCGAAAATTGGATGGAAATATCTGAAAGTGCAAAGTCCATATAAGAGCGAAAAGTATTAGAAACTAGCTAAGCTACTTATACTATTCCCTAGAGGACGTGCAGTACCCAGGGCCCGAAAGCCCTTACTTAACCCTTTCAGAAAGTCCCTATCTTTTCGGCTAAAGCGTGCGACGTGGCTGATGGCTCTGGCTGCAACAGCGGAATGTTAATTAATCTGCCGTGATGTGAATTTTATGGCGACGATCCTTAGTAACGTACTTTTAATTACTCTTAGTGCGTAAAACAACAATTTCGGTTCAAAGAGTAAAGTTGAGTTAACGGCCAATGAAAATATTTCATCGCAAATATGAAAATAATTTGTTGCCATTGAAACGTGCGTTCGACATGCTCATTATGACGCGTACAAGGAGGCCACATAAAATGCTCGTAAAAGCAAAATTTATGCACGTAAGCGTGTGCGTTTAAGAGCGAGTGGAAATCCATTATCTGTTGTATGCGAAAAGTTGATTTCGTTTAAAATAAATTGATTCTCACCTTTTGCATAACAAATGCTTTTCAAGTGTTGAAATATCGCTCTCGAATAATCGCTCTAGCATTAATTGGATAAATGCGATAACGCCTGGAAGAGGGGTGAATTTTTTCAATAAATAAAACACATTCATACGTTTCGAGGAAAACCAGTGGAAAAGAGAGAATTCCGAGAATTTTGGTCTTTTTCAAGAGCATATTTTTTACTGTAAATACATGCAATTTTACCTTTTGAAAATTTGGCTTATTATATTTTGATTCAGCGAACGTTAAATCAGTGCCAACAACCCCCAGCCTGTTTTCGGTTAAGAGCGAGGTCCGCTTTTAGTGCTCTTTAGTCGATACCTTCCGGATCGATTTAAATCTAAATTTTGTTAAATGACTGCATATGTAGGTATGTACTCGTACTTATAATTGAACAAATATTTTAAGAGTGAATATGTAGTCTTTAATGCCACCCTGAATGTATGTACCTAAACCTAATATATGTAAGTCGACTGAGTCGAATCGTTTTGCAATGCCACAACTTAAGCATAATAGGTTTTACAATTTTTAAATAAGGAACTAAACTAAATGTTTGTAAATTTACTTTAAAACTGTCAAGTATAAGAATAAAACTGTTTTTGAGTACTATTCTACTTCTGTCCAGTTTGAAAAAAGTGGTTTGCAAATTACGGATTACGAAAAGAATATATAAGATATGTTTCCTAGGTCCAGTGTACGTAGGTACTTTATTTCTTAAACTTTAAAGTATCGTTAAAGGAAACAAAGATCGAAGTTTTAAACCAGAAAGGGAATTTCTTAACAGACGAGATATAAATTTAGAATTATTAACAAAGTTTTTATTGTGTACATAAATATTTTGTATATTTTGTATGATGCTTAATATATTATACGTGTACATATAATTTGTATGATACTTAATATACTATACCTATTCATATAAATATAAATATGTAATTTTCTGAAAGAAGACATTATGAAATAAAGGTAGTGTTGAATAAATTTCCTTCGCCGGATGTTCGAAGGCTTTTACCTCAGATTTCAATAACCCGGTACGCTTTTAGCCTGGAAAAAGTTCATGATTATGACAACATTAATGCGATAATGCATACATAATTGACTTCCAGCTGCCTTTCGAGTCCAATTACATGAAAGTCTCTCACCTTTGCTGCTTCAAACGAAGAACGACGAATCTTCGTCTGTCCGCCCGCAGCCCACCTTCGTTCCATTAGACTTCCGACCGGAGGACAAACGAAGCAACCCCGAGTCCGGAACAAGTGCCACAAAGAACTGGCGAGAACGCATAACATGAGGGGATAATTCCTTTGCATTAAGTTATTTACTCCGGCTTTATCTCCTCAAAGAAAATTATATTATTCTACTTGAGTGTACCTAAACACTCGAATGTAAATAGTCCAAAGTTATAATTAAATTATTTACATACCAGAAAGCATTTCTCTAGCAGCCCCGGTAAAAACATTTGCAAATTCGAGGCGGTGCTTCCCTGCCACTGCCGGAGCAGCCACCGTGCATTCAGCGCTTTACTCGCTCCGTTGTGAATATTAAGTCAGCCAGCACTTGCAATTATTTGTGCACATTTGTGCAGAAATTCGCTTTCTACGTACGCGCGAGACAAGAGATGCATATTTCCAAATTAATTCATGTAGAAGGCAGCGCAATGCGAGTGCATCCCCAGGAACGTGGGCGCTGAAAGCCAGGACGACTTCTCGGATTTGAAAGGGGATGTATCTTCGTGGCGAGGTACTCCCCGCAGGGTAGTGGCCCCTGTAGAACACGTAAAATCAGTATTAATTTTTGGACTTAATGATATTTGCCTTGTTGTAGATTGTGATAAAACCACAAAGGTATGGGAGCAAAAAGCGCTAATTTATGATAAACCGCCAACCCTGCAGCGCTAATTTACTGCCAGCTGGTTAATTGCAGTTTTACGGGTGCACAAAATATAAATTACTAAAGACATCGACTGCGTGCGATATGGCAAACAATGGGGCAGCTGATCTGATATATGTACAACTATACATAGATCAATAATTATAGCCCTCTTGTTTAGAAAAACAATAGGTTTAATTATTAATATTTCGAAAAACATAAAGCAAGAGTCGTGCTCCAAATAAAGCCCCAAAATCCGTTTTTTAATTTTCCATTAAAAGTTTCCCTACAAACCCCCAAAAGCATAATTTTTATAATGTGGTACCTACATATATCTTCTTAAGTAATTATTATAGAAATTCACGTTTTGTTGTAATACAAAAATGGAAATAAGGAAAAATGATAAACCCAGCTCCAGTAATTTGTTTAAAAAAGGGATGGAATTGGTAGCATTGGAATACTTACAGAACATGTTTTTCGTTATGTGGGCATGTTTGTAAAAATCATTTAAATAAATTCTTTTTTCAGTGTTCGAAATACTTGACAGAATCGGATCAAGTTTATTTCACCCATGATACTTTCGGCAAACATGATCGTTTCCGTAAAGGGTTTTTGTGAAATATAGCCAATTAAACGAACACTTTTCCCCAATTGATTTAAACTCATTGCGATTAAGTTGACTTCTGTTTCGAATAAATTAAACTGCAATATATTACATAAAACCTCTTCCAATTCAAATTAACCTCTTCAGGCACGAATTTATAAAGAGTGAAAAATGATTTTTTTTTATTTGATTACGTATTTAATTTACTCATTTTTTATTGACAGAGACAGTAAATCAGTAAACAAGGAAAAATTAATAAAATATATGAACTCCCATATTTGATTGTAAAACGATATTAATATGCATAATATCTAATAATAAAAAATATATAATGCACTACAAATAAAGTAAAGCAATAATTAAAAATTACCATGTTTTACGCTGATAAATAATTTATCGAATATGATTCTTCTTCCAATAAAAAGTGCCATTTTAGAAATTATTATATAATTACAAAATATGAGAAAATGCATTTTTGTTTAAAAAAGAAAGTCATTAAAAATAAGAATTAATTGATGGAGAGTCATTTCTATCATGCGAATCATTATTATTATTTTTTCGAAAAAATGACAAGGGTGTCGTATAGAAATGCTCGAAATCCGCTTAATGAAATCATTTTCTCCGCTGAATGTGGTTCAACGAAAGATGCCGGTGGAACTCATCCAACCGAAGTTCGTTTTCCGCATAAAATCAAAAAGGAGCAGGAAACGCGCAAAGCCCTCACACGCTCATAATTTTTTATACTTATGCTCACCGCTCTATCATAAAGAGCTCTAAACATTCCCCGGCAAATGCTATTATTCTCTCACCTAAGAAATTTTACATGCAACACAAAATTTATAACGCTCTACATCCCATAAAAATTTGCCACAAGATTTCCTTATACAATTCACAGGATAAATTAGATACAAGCAATCACTACATTCTCGGGGAATTTATGTTTTCATTTCTTTTTAAGTTGGAGCATTTTTAAGGGGATATGCTCGAAGAAAAATGACGTTCAGTCGCCGAGATGTGAGGCGCTTCGGAGACTTTTCCCGCCGGGATGAACACCCGGGTATACGTGGCGGCTCTTTTGTAATATATTGTACTCATTTATTTCGCTTTGTTCCATTTTATAGGGACACATTTTATGAAGCAAATTTCATAGAGACGGATAAGTTCGCAGGCTCCGTAATCACACATACGAAACCAAGTTCATTTTCAAATAAATTATTACGCCGGATTCTGGGGAGTACTTCTAGCATCAATTTCACACATTTTAGCATTCTTATGCCTTTTGGGCTTTTAGTAATCTGTTAGTAAGATTGCTGCTAAAAGCTTTTGACAGCATCAAGTGCTGGTGAGATATAATGCAAACAGCAATTTCTAACTATGTGTTGCGGCTAATTTATGATGTCATTTATGTTTTACGTTTAATAAAAAGGAAAAAAAACTGCAACTGCCAAAGAATTTGACTATTGTAGGGTATTCTTAGATGGCATTCCGGTTTTTCACCACATATTTATTATGTTCAAGTACAAGTTTACATGTTTAAGTAAAAATAATGTCTTCAGATCCTGTTATGCTTGCTAAAATTTTATCTAGCGTGTAGCACCCATACCAATATCTTAAAATAAATTTTGAAAAATGTTAATAAAATATACGAGAGTGTAACTTCTGTAACAAAAGCATAAAAAATGGTAAATTTTTTTATTTTTTATTTATAACTTTTTTATGGAGGCTTTTAGTGGGCAAGCATAATATGTAATGTGTCCACAAATTCTATTTTCCCAAATTTGCTTTTGCTACATACATACATATATTCATCCAATATTAACTAAATTTAAAAAAAGAAGAAGTGATACTAAAAGAATTATGCTATTTTTTTAGATGACTCACATCTCACTTATTAAAAATATTTGGACTACAATCCATTCTTTGTAACATAAATAAAATGTTAAGGCTTATATTTTTATGCGTTGCATAGTATAATAGTAATATATCTTTTACGCATATTTAATACATGTATGACTTAGCGTAAAATACTTTTTATGATCTCTAAAAGCGTATGAATATTTTGTGACACATAAACTAGTTCGTATCAAGGTTTCTAAATTCTTTTTATAACGACGGGATTGTTAAAAGGCTATTATTCGAGTATTTCTCATGTTCAAATTCCCGAAAAACAAGACTTCCACGAATCCTTGCGTTGTCGCTAAAGCCTTCTCTATATTATCATATAAATATTACATGATATGAATTATTAATAGCACATCAACGTCCTTTATAATTTGCCTATTCTGCCGGTGTGTATACCCACACCTGGAGTTTTTCAGCCTCTTTCATAAGTTACTGTTCGGGGCGCTTTATGCTGTTGCCGCCCCTGAAAGATGGACCGAAATGATGAAAGTTTCCACAGCAGTCCCTCTACCGACGGAGGCGGAAATAAGGAGGGAAAGAAAGAAATTTAATGAATATATTAAGCCCGTAAGTTTTATTAATCGAGCGGAGAAGTGAA
The DNA here is from genome assembly GCA_933228815.1 of Machimus atricapillus. Lineage (NCBI taxonomy): Eukaryota > Metazoa > Arthropoda > Insecta > Diptera > Asilidae > Machimus > Machimus atricapillus. Next base: position 27,937,105 of record OW121786.1, on the reverse strand, counting down.
TTTGTGGAGATAATTACGTTATTCATGCATCTCGGTCCTGTGTTTGTTTAAAGTCGGTCGTCGTCCGGGCGGTTTTCCGTAGGCAAGCCGCTCTTTGGGGGCCTCCTTCTGTAGGCGAGCTACTTGGCAACTCCTTTGAGCCCTTTCGGTCCATGTGAAGGGCTGGCAAACATTCGTGGGCGGAGGAGTTACTTGATGCAAAGTGGCAGCTCCAGTCGTAATTTGATAGATCCTGATGAGGGACTTTAGTTAGCTAGTAATTTTATAGAATGATTAATGATCCACAGAAAGATTTTGCCATATTGTAATTAGCTTTTACATAAGAGTTAGTTTTTCCTCTGAAAGACGAAAACACCGGAAATATTTCCAACCTAATATCCCCGGGAAATGGTCGGCATATCAATTTCCCTAGGATATTAGATGGGAAGTATTTCCGCTATTTAGATGAATAGGTGAATATCTTTCATGTTATTGAATATTCATATTGCATGTTTGTTATAGGAAGCAAGTCAATATCTACGTATACTTTTTCCACCACATATAGCTAGATTATATAAATACAAATGTAGGTTTTTTTATCAGAAACGAAAACAAAATTATCTCAAAAGTTGTGGCAATTGATCGAACTGATTTTAACATTTATTGACTCATTTAAATGTTTTGAGTACAGAAAAGAGGAGTCAAAACAAAACAATATTCTTTACATTTTTAAAACTTGTATTTAACTAAGCTGTTAGCCTATACCAATAAATAAAATAATTTCGAAACGCTACCTGAATAACCCCAATTATAATTCAGAATAAACATACTATCTGTCGTTTAAAATTGAAATTATTCCAACTTTTGAACGCCCTTTTTAAAGAATTTTTCTTGTTGCATGCCTATATAAGATGTAGTCCATAAGGAGGTATACACTTTTTTAACATCGTTTCAAATGTTTTATTTAATTTAAGAATGTGTATCTTCCGATGTTTATTTCCGTGGCTTTCCTCTATAAAGTAAATACAACACTATTTCATTTAAATGAGATAAATGGAGCCGAGTGCTCTTTCAAATTTCCCGAATTAAAATGAATTTACAAAGCGTCATTAATTCGTCAATATTTGCCAGAGGCTTAAAACATGTTTACCAATTAATAATATGCTAAATTGAATAAACAGATATAGTTCAAGCTGCCTTTGATCGGAGCATGGCCAGTTGATGCACGAGTGCGTTAATGCCCGCAGTGATTCATACTTCCAGAGTAACTAATATCACCGCTTGCCGCCTTTAGTTTGCGTAATTATAAATAAGCGAATCCAAAAATCTGATTGCGCATTTTCTCGTAATTAATTTTGGATTTCACGGTAATTTTATTTTGAATAGAATAACAAATTGCGGCAGAGCATCCCCTTTAATTACATCTCTGGGGATAGGGCTGACAACGTTCGCGGCGAGGATCCTTCAATTAAGGGCCCCAAAAGGCTGTACTTGGACAGCAGTTGTTTTATGCTCATTTTGACGCACATTGTAAATCCAGATGAATGCAATGGCGCTGCGAAAATAAGCAAGACTATTCGGTTTCCGTAAAGTAATTCATTCCCGGGAAAGTCGCGCCATTAAGAGACTTGGCGGCGCCATTAAGTAATGATATTAAGTTGGCACCAGGTTAGCCCTGCAGCTCATTTTCTAGGATCGCCGTGCGCCATGTACACCTTACTCCGCATCCGAGGTATTTTCATCTTTATATCTTGAATGTCTCGTCAAATATTTGCGGTTGTATGAAGTGAATGTTCATTTACTGAAAATATAGCCTGAGGGATCATTAAAAGTTCCCTCTATTGTTTAGGAGACGTACCACGAGAATTGAAAGGAAGTCAGGGGACTCTTGGGGATGCAGTCCTATCCCTTAAGAAATTTTACAGTAGACCTCATATGAGCCAAGGCACTGAATGGCGGCTGTGTATATTCGCGATCTTATATACACACTATGACTGAAAGCCGTGATGACTTGGTCTTTCTCTGTTGAAGGAAGAAAATTGAATTTTAATTCACAAAGGAGTTTACTCAGCTTTATCAGTGTTTACAAAAGCCCTTTTTTTTCTGGTTGCCTGCAAGGATAGCGACAGAAATTGAAATCGTCAGAAAAAGACGCTGTAAGTTGTGTATATCTAAAAAGCAATAGGAATGTGTGCACCATGCATATGAAAGCCGAGAGACTGTGCCGAGGAAGCAAATCAAATTGCCTGAGATTAGAGAGATGATTCAACAGCAATTTCCCTTTGAGCTATCCACCAATGAAATTATAAATAAAAAGTTAACACAACAATGAATTTAAGAAAAATAAATTAACTTTAAGTGCCCCTTTGAAGCAATTTTTGATGTTTAAATCTTTTATATGTAATTTGAGCAGATAAATGTTGATGTTAGTTTTTATGAGAGAAAATCATTTAATATCCGCATAGTGTTCATTCAAATTTTTCAAGGTAAATTTAGTATAATTTGATATAAAATTAATGAAACAAAGTATAAAGTAGGTACTTAATTTAATATGAAGTGAAAGAACAAGTTTTATTAAAGTTTACTATATATGTATTTGCTTGTATTTACCAATATATTTCTTCATATTAAATATATGATCGATACTTAATGAACATTAAAAAGAAATTCCTCCTTTGTTCATCTAATATAGTGTTTTAAATTAAAATTCGACTATTCTGCAGCAATAAATTTGAATGATGTTATGTTATACGATTATTTAAGGGATTATGCTTTATTGTTGAAAGTGTTGACAAAATTATGTAGGTTTCGTTGAAGGTCGCCTTCAACATAAATTGCAAAAGAGCTCGACGAAAGAGCGAACAACGTTCGGATTCTTTTTGTCAGTTTGGGGATATTTCCTTGAGCAAGGAATTTTCTAGGAAGCGTTTTCACAGAGAAAGGAAATTCTTCAGTTTTCTCTGGTATGCAGCATCCCGGCTAAATTATGTACAAAGTAGCTTCCGTCATAAAATTAAACATCTTCTCGCATCCGCGTTTTATCTCCGACTGCAAAACATCCCTTTGGCTCCAGTATCACAGGATTTTGGGGTTCCGCTGGTATGCGCCCTGCCCTCCCCGGGGACGGGGTTTTGATGCTCCTGTTGTTCCCTTTGTTGCCATCTTGGACGTACCCCGGTCTTCTTTCTGCGGCCTGGCCAATCTCGAGCACGACACGAGCGACGGTTGCGGACGGTTTTGCGAGGTGGCTGGATGCTGGTGGTCCAGAGGCCTTTGGATCGTCCATGGAGCGGGAAGGGCGGTGCGAGGAGCGGATCTGGTGCACTTTAGTCGGAATGCATTTGCGCCGGCAGCAGAGTGAGCCATGCAAGATTAATTCGCACAGCATTTTTGCGTCAGAAACTAAGTCCACTGCGATTTGCGGAAACATGACCATTATGTAAATTGCAACTTTTTGCGAGTGAGCCAGCCAAGAAGGCAAGATTTATCCTGGATGAAATGAATTGCCCTGAGTAGCATTGAACCGAATGCACGCCGGACGGACGGTTCCGCAGAAAGATTGCTGCTTAAAAGTTAATTTAGGACGCAGTGCATTAACAGCGGGCAATTTCTGTCTCTGGAGAGTTATGCATTGTTCCGAAGTCCATTCCGGGACCTGGGAAGGGTGCTCCTTAAGCTTAAACCAGTTCCTTAAAGAGTCCTAGGGTTACATAATTAAGAATTGATTAAACTTGAGTTAGAAGCGTCTGTGCGGACCACTGCTCGCAAATGAAGTAAATCACTAATAGAAGAACTTTCATCGAGCACAAATACGATTCAATTCAAAACAAATTTTTAGCATGACCAAATACGAATAAAAGTTGTGGAACTTTCTCAGCTCTCCCCGGGCATTTATACCTTCTGCAGAGACTTCTGCAAACTTTAAACGAGATGTACGGGATGTGTGCGAAGTTATATTGTCTGCAAAGTTGCTGACCACCAGAATATTAGTCTGAGTTTGACAATTATTCTAGGAGATGCAGTGGTGAGACCCGAGCTAGATTCAATTAGAGTGGAGCAAATTAATATCATCATCGAGCTGTTTTAGTGCTAAATCCACACTGCATGGTTATTGTTACGGACAGCGCTAACCAGATTAAACCATTGTAACACATCTCTCACTTACTGTGGGACCTGGAGTGATTGCAAATAGCTTTGTTTGCAGTCCTCATTCACACAGTCAGGCGGAGAAGTAATATTAATTTTCACAGCCCTAATCAACTGCGTTTGGTGTATTCCTGGGACAATTCATTCTATAGGAATGGATCTTGAACGATCCTTTCATCATTCACTACACTTCCGATAGTTTCTTGGACTGGTTTGGTTTAATTGAGATAAATACTTAATGCTTAACAAATTAATTAAATTTCCAGTAAAATTAATGGTAGTTAAAATAATAGTTACCCAAAACATTTTTAAAACCTAATTTCGATCTAAAAATTTTTCCAATTTTTTTTATCTGAGCGAACTGGCGAAACAACATTTAGGACATTGACGCTCGGGGACTGAATTTATTTATATCAATAAACTATTAAATACTTTCCTTTTGGCATTATTGTGTTAATAAAAGTGTATAGTATGGAATCATTTTAATGTCTTTTTAACATAATATGTATATCAGAACCACTCCTTCATATATTTTATTGAAAGTCACATTTCCTAAAATTGTAATTTACAATTTGATGTTAGCTTCTTTTGTTTAGTAGTGGAATTTAAAATATTCTTAATTTCTTTCGTCGTTATTTCATGTTTTTTATTTTAAAAACACTAATAGTTTAAAAAACTAAAAAATTCTTTTTTTATTGTTATAAATGATTTATAAGCTCGGGAAACTCCACTAACTTGTATTGTCACCGAAGTTATACATGTTCGCCAAATTTCATTGAGTTTGGTAAAGTCTAAGTATAAAAATTTTGCATTGCAAGATTTGACGACACGTCGACGACACGTAGTGTAAGTTAATAAAAAGAATTTAAAAAGGGATTCGTTGTGAATTAATCACTTCCTATGTGACTATTTAACTATGTATTGTTATTCGAATAACAAAAATTTATGAATCAGCTTCCCTTTTCAGAAAAACAGGGTTTAAAAGTGTATAGGTAAAAGACTAGATTTTGATCATTTATGAAAATCGATTAAATATTTGAGAGTTCTACATATCAATTGCAAATTATAATTTCAAGGAACTGTAATTAAAATGCAATCGAATTTACTGAGCTGTGGGTTATTATTGAATTCTCAGTAAAAGTGTGGTAGGTACCTACTCCAAAGTCTAAATCATCATTGAAACTGATTGGCAAAACGCTTACTGAGTGTTTGTTAATTCTTTGTTGTTTTGTTAATTTGGTCCTACTTCTCATTGAAATTCCCTCTTCTATTTGATTTTTGAAATTCTCATTTAAATTGTAGTATATTTGGTATTTGGAAAGTGGTGAAAATACAGGTTTATAGAATAAATTGTGAGTTTTTTATTATAACTAATAATAACGTTATCAATTTCTGAAAAACTTTTGTGGTTGGAACAATTCATGAATATACAAATTTGGCAAAATAGTTCCTTCATTATAATCGCATGTACCTATAATTTATGTGTATAACCCATAAATTATTTTGTATAGTTTGTTAATTAATTTTGATTCTGATTGACTTAAAGCGCTCTGTATTAGTTTTGCATCAAATTCACTATTCACTCTCTGTTTGTTGTGCATTTTTAATCATGCCTTAAGTAAAGACTTCGAAGGTTGTAGCTTATCAAATTAAATTATTTAGATTTTTACTTCGTTCCACTAAGCCATTTTGCTGACGCCGTAGTCGAGCAGATACCCAGGGCTACTTGACTTATTAAATGTGATCTCCGAATAAACAGTCTGCAGTCTTCTCTTACACAGGGGCACAGCATCGGGAAAACTGTTTCAATATTGCCTCGGCGAGATCCTAAAATAAAGAAGCCATCACACTGCATATCACAACTTTTGCTGCATGCAGTCAACGTTTAAATCCTTCAACTCACACAGAACTCTATTAATATTTAAGGGAATGCTTTTATCTCGGCGTAGTAAAAGTTCCGGTAGCGCAATTTATCTCGACATCCTACATGGAAGCGGGTATATAACAATGTAATTATTGCTACTGAGCACAGCCCGTGCAGCTTTCTCGCATCCCGGCACGAACGTTGGGAAATTGCTCTCAAATGGTGATACAGGGAAGTCGCAAAAGGTCTACAGGAAGAGCGTTTTTTCCTTCATTTTTATTGCGGTAAGTGTACCTCTTCATTTATCATTCCATTTATGCATAAATATTGGCGAAAGTGCACTTTCCGCCAGCTAACGACGTTTCTTACTCGCATTATACAATTGTGTGAGATGAAACGCCCTCCAGAGCATCTAGGGCTTACTTTTTGTATTGTTGCTCGTGAAATGGGTAAAATTAAGAATTATAGCACTGTGGGATTCCTAAAAGCTCTATGTTTTCTGGTTTTGGTACCAAAACTAATTAACTTAAGTTTGTTACGTATGCTGTGTATAATTCTTGATGTTCACATTTTTATTCAATTATAGTGAAGCCAAAAGGCGTGGTTGTGATTTTTCGCTATATGATCGTATCATGACATTCAAGCGTAGCCTGAAAAGGTTTGAGCCTCACTTATCTCACAACTTATAACAAATACAGTAATGGTGAGTTAGATCTCTAAAGTAACTATTACCAGGTAGGTACTAGTTTTTCAAAAAATGTAATTGTTTTAGAAAGCTACTTTGATCCATAGATTAACAGTGTTCTACTATAACACTCAATATTAAAACTAATACCAATTAAAACATATGTATTTTATAACTAGGTACATACACAATTACCGCAATAGTTATAGAACTATAACCTTCTGGAATCTTACATTGGCAATTTCATATTAAAGGATCGCGAAAACAGTCAGAAGCAGAACCAAAGTTTAACAAATTAACTTTTCAAAATACTAAAAATCAAGCACTGCAGCCAGGAAAAATTTTAGCAAACCCAAATTGTTATAAACTTCATAAAAGCTAGTTATTAATCAACAAAACACAATGTGCGTTTGAGTTTGTTCGGAAACATTTAAATTTGTAATGATTCGTATAAATCTGGTTGTGTGCGGCACCACGAGAAGAACACTTACATACAAAAGAAATTGTAAAAGAAAATGTCCTGGAGCGAAACTGTCCAGAACGATGGAAAGTTTTGCAATTGTTGTCGTAGTCACATCAACGTTATTTGATAAGAATTAGTTGTACTCGAGTATTCTTCTTAATAAAAGAAAAGTTCCATCCTTCGCAGAAAATTTTATTTGTGCGATAACTCGCACTCGCTCGGCTGCCGTTTTGTGCAATCCCGCCCTGATTTCCTGCGATGCGGGCGGTTTGCAAAAGAAAAGGAAAAGGTAGAGTCGAAAACTCTATCAATAAAATTCAATTGAGATGTCTCAGCAAATAGAAACTTATTGAATATAACTTGAAAATCTTACTCGCGCTCACTATACTCTGAATTGAGCTATTGAAAATAAGTTACAGAAAGTTGTAACTTTCAATTGGATAGTTACGTTCGGATGTGTGCGAAAGACGGAGACCGTTGAAACTGCCAGAAGTGGTGCTAGCACTTCTGGGAATCCTTCTGATTGAAGGCTCCAATAAAGCATCTTCTGTTGGGCTCTCATGCTGCTCGGATGGTTTTCTAGATAATTTATAATTTTTAATATGTCAACATGTCAAAACCAGCAATGCCGCATTTAACTTGACATGACCATGCTAACTTACCGTACCAACGATAAACTGAAATATTTTTAAAATCACTTATTTGAGTGCCAATTCATCCCGGAACTAGAGGAGCGGAAAATTTTGTTCCGGATATATTCGTCCTTCTTATAAATTTTTTTCTCTTTTGATAACGTGATATTTTAGAAAGATAGCGTTTAAAATAAACATATAGCTATTCTTTAAAATACTATACTTATTATTTTAATGCTAACATGCTATTAAAAATGATCAGAAGTGCCTAATCGAAATAATAGTAAAAAAGCTGTAAAGTAAAAAAGCTGTATAGATATGGACATATGCAAATGGCACACTAAGTGGTGTGAAGTGAGCTGAAAACGAAATATATTTTTATTTAATAAAATATTGATTCAATCGTATATACATTTTCCATGAGACGGTATAAGGTTTCCATTAAAATTTAGTTTGGTGGATTTCTTTTTGTAAGTTTGTTCATTTTGAATTTAATATTAGGTACTGGCCTATTTTCTAAAAGTTTGTAAATTTCGTTTAATAATAAGATTTGTAAACTGCCGTCCTTAGTATTGTACTGGGCATCATCTACATGGGCTTCATATTTTGCAATGGGAAGTACCCATTAAGTAAAAACAAAGTTAATGCTATTATATAAAAGATTATAAAAGATTATTACTTGAAATACATACATTCAAAAGTGCTTGGGTAGTAACAGCACCTAGTAACCCATATTAAAAGTAATCAGCATTTCAAAATTCGAGCCATAAAATCAAAAAGCAATAAATCGAAGGAAATCAATAAAATATTATTTATTTGTGGCCGTTTCGCTTCCGCGCAGTTCTAAAACTTGAAAAAGTTTTTTGTTGTATCAACAGACCAATTCGCATAAAATTCTCAATGCGGTTAGCCCATAATTTATAGGTACCTTTGCCGAGATAAAATTGTCTTATCCCATCTCCTCGGACAACCATATCCATTTCTGTAAAGATAACTCCAGCTTCCATGGGTATCCTTCCAGAACAGAAGGGTATCTGATGGCGAGAATTAAAGATGAACAGCCAACTGGGGGCGAGGGATGCAAGGATGGACCAATACCACAACGCTTTTATTTCTATCCCGGCTAGCTATAATTAAGTGAGGAATTTTTCCTTTTCGTTTTCTCCCACCGCAGATCTTAAAACTTCTTTCATTATTTGCTGCGAAATTCCTTGATTTTTGTTCTCAGTTCGACCCACTCGACAGCCGTTCTGCTCCCCCTTCGGCGTTTTCACCCACACCCGGGGCTACTTGCCCCAGCATTCGTGTCGGTTTAAAAAAGATACTCTCGCTAATACAAAAGTTTTATTTTGCAATTAATCTTATTTTTTGGTATGTGTAGTTAATAAAACTGGTGAAATTGCACCATCCACCCTGGCACCCTCTTGTTGCCCCTCTTCAATTGTCGTTGCGCTGCGCCCTTGGAAAGGAAACACCCTCCGGCGATGTGCGGCGGAAAGTGCTCCGGCAAAGAATTTCGAAATAAACTTTTCAATAACTGCAAAGAGTAATTAGACTAATTGGAAGCAGAAGTAAGAAAATAAGCGGATTGATTGGTTGCATTTAAAAGTGAAACGAGTGTTGATAGCGGCACTTAAGAATCCTCAAAGTGGATTCTTTCAACACACCCGAGGGAAAATTAGGCCACGACTTAAACGAAAGGCTTAGTTGGGATGAGTAAAACTTCCAACATTTAAAAACAAATTTAAATCATTTTGAGATAAAAGCTTTTTTGATTATTTTACATGTCTGTGTTGCTACAAAGACTGTTATATTTGGACAGCTTCTCGAATTATGCTCTTCAAAATATTTTGTAAAAAAATTACCAAGAAAGATGAATCACTAAGCAATTGTTTGTTAGCTTTTTAAACTAAACCTAACAAGATTAGATATACTATACTATTACGAAAATCTAAGTGATTCTAGCAATAGTTTTATTTTAATGAAAGTTTGTACAAAAATCAATATTTGTCATAAAGAATTTTATTCAGCCATTAGGTATCACATGTTTGAATTTGCTGACAAGATTGAAATAATTTCTTTATAAAACTAAGAATAGGAGACTTTTTAAATTAAAATTACAAGTATCTTAGGTATGTTTGTTTAGCATTTTTCAAGAAAATTCGTTTTTGAATTTTTTTTCTTGAACATAAATTCATTTTGTTAATGATTCTGCAAACCATCCCATTCCCAAAGTTGCAATAAACTAATCATTGCAGAAGCTCTTATGTTTTACTTGAGAATGAGACTAATTCATTACAAATAATTTAGTTTGATTTCCTTTTAAAAATTTGCAATGTATGTTCGTACTACATATATTGTATATCTTTGAATTCTTTGATTTTCTTCTCATCTCGAATTTAATTAGGCACAAACTATAGCTAGTTAATACTTCAGATGTGACATATTACATATATCATTAATAATATAACGTCGTTTTTTCGTTCGTACCAAAAGCCAACCATATATGTACATATCTCAAAGAGGATTCTAATAATGCGACCTGTGACTTGACGTTCGCGGCCGAAACGTGTATTTGTAACGTATATTGATTATTTAGCAATATAAAACCAGTGCCGCATGTATCGAAGTAATTCCGACTGTCAAGTGGGCCTGTGTAGCCCTTTCGGTCGATTGGGGTTGCTAAAGTTTTAAATATCCATCGAGTGGCGGCAAGTGCATATCTCTGCGAAATAATCAGTGCATTTATTCCGCAGGGGACCCAACTGGGGCTGGCGGGCTCACCCTCAAAGAATTCCTCCGGCAGCGATGAATGGCGGCTGTCCCACACTTCCTTAAATATTTTGCATACACAATAAAGAGCATATTTTATGTCCCACACGCACGGCTTTAACACTGAAAACAGATTGTGTTTATACAAAGAGGAAGATGGTGTTTTCGATACATGGAACAGGCGTGTTTTCGTTTTGTTTCCCGGCCACCTCCATCATCTGAAAACTAGGCACCTACAGCCAGCCCCATCCACGTTAAATTGAGTTTGATTGTTTTGTGTTATACCCATCTGTTTGCTAACTTGTATAGAAATTTCAGTATCGCTCGCATAAATCTGATATAGTCTCTCCTCTGCATATCCAATATTTGACACAATAACATGTTACACATCCATTCACGTGTAATTGCCGGCGTTGTTGTTGGTGCGGTGCCCAGGGCCAGTAATAGAACTCGCCTGCGGACGGGGCTATTATTTCACGCACTTGACCCTGTGTCACTTTCAGGTGCCCGATGGTTGTCAACTGTCGTACATCCAGCAAAGTGTTTCCGAACCTTTCGAAAATTTTTATCCCTGATCCATTCAATATTTTAAAAGGTCAATAACATTTTTCAAAAACTTATTTTAATATTAGTTTGATGTGTACTTGACCGAAAGACTGGACTACCACTCACAGAAAAATGTTATTGTAAATCATATCGGTCGTATGTTTATTAAAACATTCGATTTTTTACTTTGGAAAATGTTAATGTATACGATTTATCATAACGACATTTTTAATTGAGAACGACCAGTTCATTTCACAAGTTTCAATTGTATTTTTACCATGGATATAGATAGTATTTCTCTATTCAGATCTATGAATTTACAATATGCTGAGTATTTCTAAAGTATTAGATATTAAATCATACACAAATTTACATATTTTTTTATAGAAATTATATTTTGTGATGACGGCAGTATTAAGATTTCAAGATTTGATTTTTACTTAGGTTAAATATGACTGTACCAATAGTTGAATCATATTTTTTCGTTTTGACGTCAGTTTTAAAAGCACCCTGTAAATTAAAATTCAAAATTCATTGATTGTCCTTGAATTAAAGTTTTTACCTACTTCTTTTAACATTGGTTGATAATTTAGAATAGCTTACCTTCACGCACGTTAGTAACTTATTTTATTGAAAGCGTTCAATGTCTTCTATACACTAAATTAGCAAAGTCCCAATTATATACATATGTATACATACATATGTAGATGTTTTTACGTACATTCGCAAGTCTTAAATCTCTTAAGTCTAGAAGACAAAGACCTATATCAAGTTAAATTCATTAGAGATATTTTGTGTTATGATATTCGTCTCATCAGAACTTTTGAGCTGTCTCTATACATATTTAGGCATAATTCTTGAGAAATCTCTTAAATGAATATAACTAACTAGGTGTCACGTGGGCCTTGTGACTGATTTCTTATATTTAATAATGTATATGAAACAAGAATTTGAGTAGTGGCTTCGAAAAGCACTTAAGTAATCACTCAATGAACTACTGACATTATATTTCTAAAGAAGTTGTTGGTCTTACAAAAGTGTATTCTAGATTGATATAGTTAGGTAAAAGTTTTGTAAACCATTAGTTTTTTGCTATGTAGATTAAATGGGAAAATTAAATATGTAGGTACCTACCTATACAAAATATTGTTATTAGAATTTAAAATTTTGAAAAGAAAATTTAAAGAAGAGCAGGCAGAACATAAATGAAATTACAAATCATAAGGGCTATTCTTTTTCTTTTTTTAGTAGGATTAAAACGCGGAAGCATTTTTAATTTAATTTATTCCTTTCTTTCAAAAAATCAGTCCGTGTAATTACTTTCAGCATCTTTTTAAAACCCATTGTTTTATAACTCTCTATATCCTGCCGTGAAGCTATAAAATCTGTCTTGTACCTATTTGAGAAAAATGTTTTAAAGTAAAGCCGAGGTAATTTGAAGTTTCTCCATGAAAAGTAAGGGTCATGATTAGTTATTTAAGTTTTTCAGCTCATACAATGTTTTTCCACGGTTTGTTTGTCCCCTCTGCCCCAGAACTCGGGCCATTCCAGAGGGAGCAGTTTGAACTTTATGGGACTTTGTAGCTTACTAAGGCTGTTTGTCCGCACTAACTTAATAAATGAATTTTACTTGTGTTGCCGCAGGTAAATTGCTTTAACGACGGCTTTGTCTACATGATACCAACACGCCTCCGGAGAATGCCTGCGTGAGGTGAATTTATTCAATTCTGAGCCCCGCCATGTCGGTGGGGCTGCCAACTTTTTATGCTCTCTGGCATGATATTTTATATGAAATTTACAAGCAGTTTCCACGGATTATTATCCTGACTGGCTGTGTCTACTGCCGCCTCTCGCCCCCCAAAGATCTCGCTAAGCTGGATGTAGTTAAGGGAACAGAATTTCTAATTTTACGTCGACGGTGCTTCCAACGTGCTAAATGTCTGGTTTAGCTAATTACATCGGTTGGAGATTTTTACCTGCAAGTCTTCTGTGCACCTTTAACATTTTAATAACCACGTCGCCGCAGAGCGGTTGAACATCTGAGACGTCTTGTTTCAACCGAGAAATTAAAATATTCGTTTTTCCTAAGTTGTTTAAAGAAGGAAGGTTTATAGTGGGTGTCCTTGCAGTAACCGCCCCTGATTATCATCTAACTCCCTTGTCATAGGGCATGCTTATGAATATCTAATACGGCGAGATATTGGCCCTCGACATGGAGAGGATGTAATTTGCGTGGAGTAGCAGCAGTCAGGAGTCTCGTCAAATTGCTTCGAACTTGTCTGCCCAAGTTATTTTTAAGACTAATGCCTCAAGTGTTGCGTGCTGCATCCGAATCGACTTGCAAACTTTCGTGGAGCATCAGCTTCATCCTGTTATTTGCCTTTGCATGATGTCTGTAATTCTCAAACTTTATTCAATTACGGCTCATTTAGCTTCCTTCGGAGTTATTTACGAAATAGTAAACACTTTGCAGCATGTATCGCACCAGCTGTTACTACAGGGATTATCCACTCAGATCTTTAGGAAACAAACTAAAATTCAACTTAAGGGCTCCATTGAGTACTCATCAGGGGCTGAGGGACCGCACGTACCAAGGGACAAGAGGCATTTGTCTTCATAAATCATAAGGAGCCGTAAGGTGCCCTGCTGCAAGAGCCCACGTTGGGATGCTTCTAATTTTGGATAGTAATATGAGGGTGATGACATTCGACAAGACGTTCAAGTCGAGACGACGACGGAGAAAATTTAGTAAAAGAAACCGGTGAAGCCCGGGTGCTCCAGGGGCCAACAGCGACAAATGGTTGCGAGGAAGGGGAACACGAAAAATGTCGTGAAAATGTGACGCGAATGCGAATATTGCACCCAAAAGTTGGGAACGGATCCCTGTCGGATTTTTCACCAGAGGTAAGTATGTGTGTTCATTGGTAGTCCCTTTCGTTTTCGACAGAACGTCTTTGCTGATCAGAGTTGGTTTACCCAACTCAATATAAACTTATTTACGTCTGGCATTTTGTTTTAAACCTTCAGTGATTCTGTAGATTGTAGGATATTTACTTACATTAGATATGTTGTCCATAACATTCACCTCAGCCAGTTTAGGGTCGTCGGTGTAACCTTCGGTAATAAGCTGACATATGATGCTCACATTGACGAGTTCAGCAACAGATCCTTTGGACTAGACGGGTTCATTGTACATACTGCAGCCACGCTTTTTTTTTAGAAGATTTTGAAACATTTCACCTGCTACGTTATCATACCATCAAATTAAAATTGATTAACTGAAACGGGTATGGGGAAAGTTCATCCACAGTATTTTGGAATATGTATTCAACAACTTTCGATATTTTGGGTACACTTATCCATATTTCATCTATATAATACTATGCCTGGACGAGTGTGTTTCTTAATAGTTCATATAATATAATATTCGATTCAGAGCTAGCTTTTGATTTAAAATTGTGTGCGCTTAAAGTTTGATACTAAAGGGGTTACAGTATACCTACCTACTTGCAGTGCTCAGAGTGACAAATAGCCATGCGATTTAATACAAAGTATAACATTTTTTTAAAAACTGAATTAAATTAAGAAACAAATCAAATATCCGCAGCGAACAAATAAAACATTTTAAACAGTAAGTAAAACTGAAACAAGCATTGAATTCAGTCGAAAGTAAGGAAAGACATATGTATTTAAACTTTATTTACTTACAGAAACGACAACAATTTCACTGTTTACATCCAATTTGTTTTCCTGTTCGCTTTTCGAAGTTTATAATATATATGTATATTATAACCTTAATATGCTTTAATCCTCTTAAATATGCTGTGATTAAAATTGTATTATTTTCAGGTTTGACCGACAACTGTTTCTAATCTTGCCCCAATTCAGTCAATATTGTAAAAAGGTAAGTGATTCAGTTTATTTCTAAAATTCCGATTTTTATTTTTAAATTTTTATCCTTGCCTTCGAGCTGAAGACCAGATTTGTTCTCTCTCAATCAAGTAATCTTCGATTAACATAGAGTTGTTTTCGAGTGTACTGCTTTATTATAACTTAAATTCAATTAAATTTTACGCTTACTAATCTAATATGTGCATCAAATTTGTAGAATATGTATTAAAACATTTTTAACATTTAAATCATTAAACAAACTCAAAACATTTTGTCTAATAGTATTCAAATTCTGAAAAAAATTACAAATAAATGTGTGACATTACTAAATATTGCAAATTAAATCAAATAAACATTTTAAGTTTATCGACAAATTATAAAAACATGTACATAGTTCATAGAGAATTCCGAGATAACCGTCTGCTAACTAAAGGAGCGATTTAAGTAAATGAAGAGCTCTAGATTTTGGTTAAAAAGGAAAAACGGAGGAATTCCTAACGAGGGTTCTACGTGGCAATCCGGGTTGGCCATAGGATAAATCAGTGAAAACTAAAATCGGAAGCATATGCAAAGGATCTGAATATTCATGACATTAATTCTGGCTTTCCATGAAAAACGATTTCAATTTCAACCCGTTGTCAGAGGAGACAAGCGGAAAAATTATTCCCCTGTAATTCTATCTCAGATTATGTAGGTTGTTAATTGCGTTTTGCTAGCTGAACGGGAGCACTCAACATGCAGACTTTCGCATCCGTCAAGTAAAATTAGCTCCTCATATAAGGCACAAATCCTTATGGAATGGGCGGTTTTTAAATTAATTTATGGGTTGTTTACAAGAAAATTTGGTTTTCACATGGGTTTGCCTGTGGAATACTTTGGATTTACATATCAGGAGTAATTTTATTTAATCCTCTAATTACACATTTTTTAATATCTACATTGGCGTCTTCTATGGCTATTAACTGTTTGTTTTCGCCATGGTATGGTCTTAACTATACCCAGTGAGTGTATAAACTCCGAAAAGTGTACGAAACAAGAAAAAGTATCGCGAATATATCTTTCTTGCAAGATAAAATCTTTCCCGTCAACTAATTTTCCCTTCATCCTTTCTTTTTTTCAGTCGTTGTGGATGCCAGTGAGAATAGCACCCAGAAGGACAATTTGGCTGCAACATAAAAGTCAGTCCTCCCCCTTGCATTATGCAGACCAAGCACTAAATTTTATGCCAGCCTCCGCTGCTCGCCGGGAGAGCTCCGGATGAAATAATTAACAGCCCCAGAAAATGTCACACCAGAAGTTGTTGGGTCCTCATCCCCAAGCCAGTATCTTACACGAGCTTGTAGATACCAGCGTTCCTCTGTTCTGCCCTAATTCTTAGCTTTTTAAATTTTATGTTTTAATTATGAAATTTTTACAAGAGTTGACTGGATGTTACGCTTGCGTTACGGCGCGCTTTCTGAATTTATGCTTTTCCAGAGCATTTTACAAGACTTACGTGAATTACTCCTGAAATATTTTAGGCATGCAGTTTCCTTCCAGATTTTTCGTGTTTTCTACAAAAAAAAAAAAAAAAACAGAAAAAAAAGGAAAAAGAAGACATCAAGTAAGATTTTGCAAACTTTTCACAAAGATTCTTACTCCTAATGAAAAATTAATGTTGATGTCGTTAAAAGTTTTGCTAACATTAAACCATTTGGAAGCAAAAACTGAAGCATACCAATGGGAAAGTACACAACGCATGTTTTTTCTACTACTTTTTTTTAAATATACGTAAATCATGTTATTTTATATAAACACTTTTATTATGTGTTACACCTAACTATTGCAGAAAGTTATACCTATATCTCAAAGCTTTTGGAGAAAAACAAATTAGTGTGCAAATTATGAATATAATATAAAAAATAAAATAATATAAACTTTTGTAATGAGAGATATCAAATAGTTCACTGCAAATTTTAAACGAAAAGTGTTGTTGGAAGAGAAATTAAATTTCGCTGACCTCATTACTAAACTTTATATCTCAAAATTTCATTTAGGAATTAAGTGGCAAAATGTCTTGAATGCGTTTCTTAAGAATCTCATATTTTTTGCAGCTTCCTCTTAAATATTACGTGGTGCAGAAAATAATTTCATAAGCTTATTTGTTTTACATGTATTATGTGGGTTTCCAAGATTTTTACAATAATCAAAACCGAGCATTTCCATTGTTTACAGATATGCTCATGCTCATGCACAAGTGAAGTAAGCAAAAATAGCGATCTAAAAATATTTCTAGAAAAGAAGATTATACATTTCAATAAACCGAAATAAGTGGAAGCTAAGTTCCATCATCACAAGTGTTCATTCGCAATAAACCAGATAAAGTTGCACTTTATGCGCGGGGGAGCCTGAAGTATCATCATGCAAGAGCTATGGGCTTCCTATTTCAAAAGTTGACACATTTACTGAAAATGGAGAAAAATTCTGGAATAAAGTAAACAGTGCAAGAATTTCTGCAAATAGCAATTTCGGCGAAGAGCACCCACAACATGAATTTGAAATAATATAACAAATCAAAAGGGATAGGGGCTACATCTCGAATCGAAATCAGGAAATTTTTGTTTTCGATTGTCTATAACCCTCCTATATGCAGGAAGGGATGTCTGGAATAGGAAAATCTGCATATGTGCATTTCAGAGCGGAACTCTTCTCACATCCATTCCATTCATATTCCGAAAATAAACGATTCCGCACATGCCACATCTCCAAGCAAATGTGAAGTGAATTCATATGTTAAAAAAGATTTCATAATTTATACAGCCTCCCCGGGCGCTCTGCCACTGCACCAGAGCCGCATGCATGCCCCGGACCTCTTTAGGGGGGTTGGTTGGCAGTAGCGCGGTTTGGAAGAATAGGGTGGCTCAAAATACCCTTCACCCCTAAAAATGTTGCACACAGATGTTAGCAGAAGATGGCATTTCCCACAAACACTCAAAGCATCTTCAAATTCAGGCCAGACAGATACCGACGTTTATTCGCCAGAGATGTGCACCACAAGGTTGTCTTTCCAGACAATGGGCCGGGTTCTTTTCTTGCCTCCTATTCTCTAGGTGTATTGTGCTAAAGTTTGTAAACAAAAAAAAAAATAACGAAACGAATTCCAGCCTGGTCTCCTTTCAATGAAAGAGAAGAGACTCCGTTGAGCTGCTTGTGGTGGGCAACGTTCGGGTATTTGCTCATGTTTCCGAATATTTGTGGCTCCACAATTGCTCGTTCTGTTCATTGCCGGCAGGTAAACATTAAACACTAAACAATATCTAACTTGGCCGCAACAATGACTTTCGCCAATTTATGCATCTGCGAATTGTGCACCCAAAGACAGTTTAATTTAGCAAAACACGCCCATTGTACCTTTTAATTGAAAGGTACACTTGGCTACCAAATGGTCCATAGCTATCTCATTTAAACTTTGTAAACTTTTCTAGTACTTAAATTTGATAAATTCTGACTCGCTTTTAAATTTGATTATTTCACGAATAGGTAAAATAGAAGCAAAGTATATATGTAAGTGCATAAAGTGAATTATAAGAAAACATCCAGACAATAAATCCTTCTACATATTTCTATGTATTGTTTATTGTTCGCCGTACCGTATTATTAATTGAATTTCCCAATAACATATATATATTTTTTTAGATTTAAAATTGAATACTATACTGAGAAATATTTTTAAATAGTCGTAAAATTAAAAGTAAAATTATGAACTTTAAATACATGAGTATTAAATAGTTTATTAAGCGGTTACTTTTAAAAAGAAGTTTCATTCTCTGCTTACCAAAATGGATCCAAACAAATAAATTATATATACCGTATTTTGACATCCAAATTCAGTTAGCTAGCAAAAGTTTCAAAAAGAGCACGCCAGTAAACAAATTTTGTTCGTTATTTGAAAAGATAAAGATTTATAATTTGGTATAAGACTATTGGTTCATTTATTTTTCAGGGTTTTAGGAACATCAACCCTTAAACCTATGTACCTACCTACCAATTTTCATTATTTTAACCTTAGAAATGGCGGAACTATCATACAAATTTTCATCTTCTATTTTATCCCGTTTTTAAAAATCTTGAAATACATCTTTCTAAATTTCTAACTTAAAGGCTAAATCTTACCAATTTTCATGGATTTGGCTTGAAAATTTAGGATTTGAATGCAAATCGTATTTTAACCCCTTCAGCAAAGAATCTCGTAAGATTCTTTCTTTAGTGAATGCTTAAGTCACAAAAGAAACCTGCCGTTAAAATTTTAGACCTTTAGGTTCAGCGTTTATCTAGATAGATAGAAATAAGATAATAAGTAAACAGAAAATGGGCTTTTGCTTTAGAGCTCTGGCTTTAATTTTTTTGTCCTATAGTTTCACATGGATTGAGCTAGCTAGATATAGGACTATTGAAACACCAATACAAAAATGGTTTTCTTCCTTTTAAGTTAATTAATGATTGAAGTGCATTAGGAATACAATAAATATCTTATTTACAATTTACAACATTTTGGAAAAGGATACAATAGAAGACCAATTAGTCTAGTTAGCTAGTCGCCGCTAGTCAACGTAGTAACCGGCTTGGTTGACCACTAAGCGGAGGGCTCAAATGACGAAGGTGTCCTTTTCAGCTTTCAAGTTAATTGAATTGCACTCATTATCGTAGGTGCAGGGCGTCTGCCCGAGTGGGGCACATAAACCAGTCATAAATGCAGGTGCACACTTCTCGCAGCACACCTCAAGGAACCGGCAACGGTTGGTGCAGTTGCTTCGGGTTCCCCAAGTACCCCCCAGACATGGTAATAACACCTCGGAAGTCTCATTTATCTTTAGCACGCCGTGTAGTGGGTATGGAACCTTCCGAAGTGATTTCACGAGCAGACCTCTTAAACAGCACGAGGAAATGTGTCTGGAGTCGTAAAACGTTGCTCCTGGATGCAGTTACGTTCTGAAAAATTAGGTGAGTGCTCAATGAGGAAAGCGTGGTCACATGGAGGTGACATTGGCCCATACTCGGAAAATCTACAAATCTATCGCAGGCACGTCCGTCTCATAAATCACGACGTTTGCAGGGAGCCGCAGATTTCACTTAATTTAAGCGATATGAAGGTTTCCCTTATTGACGTAGGCGCAGTGCTGCCGCCTGGTTCACCTGCAGGATCATTTATAACTTTAAAGAAACCTTCTCCTCAGCTTGAATTCAAGCGGATCCCGACGACGGAGGGCACAGCGTCAAGGAAACTTTTTCTGAATCTGTTTATAAAGTAGAGCAGCGCCAGACAAATCCTGTAAAATATACTTAGGGAACTGTCCAAGAAGCCTCGTGAAGGATCTTGACGAGCGCCCGGATAACTCCTCCAATTGTGTAAGATTCTGGATGCTTCCAAGTGGGGCCGATAGTCCCTCACGGCACGGTGCCAAGGCGGAATTGAGTGTGGATTGTCGGAGCTTGCAGAGGACCACAAGTACGCCATTCGAAGCTATAGGTAAACATTGTTAAGGGAAACTCCCTCATAAAACATTGACACCCAGTTACGAGGATGACGTACATCCGCACATCCCACTCACATCCCGACCCCGGGGCCATACAACACACAAATTTATGAACTACGAAGCTCAAATGAGGGCACGTATAGTTGCATTTCTCGGTGGATAAAACCCGCCAGACCATCCCGGAAAGGCAGCAACTTATTGAATTTATAACGCCATTTGCTCGATGGTCTGTAGAACTGTAATAGGTGCCATTAAAGCGACGAACTTTGTTTATTTTATGGGCCATGGCATCATGGAAGCGCCCCGTCTTACGATTTTAAAGAGGTCCCAGAGTAATGAGGTGATAACGAATTATGAGTTACTCAGCCGTGCCGTACGTCGAGTGGCTGACGTGCGGCAGTTCTGTTAATTTTCATTGCCAAGGACAAGGGCGATGGATCAAGCACCATGTTTTATGAACTGTCAGCTGGGGCAAGTGACAGGGAAGCGTTAAACTTTTACCGACGTTCAATTAATAAACGATGTCATCCAGAAGTTATGTGGGGTAAAATTATCCGAAAAGTTTTAAATGAGAGATTAAATTATTATATGAATTTCCAAAAAAAAAAACGAACTATGTAATAATATATATGTATATATAAATATTCGAACAAAATTTTATTTTAATATCCAAACCGATATCTTTGGGTGAGGGAACTTCATTATAAAATACACTTACATACTTAAAATTGTCTAAATACTAATAAACTTCTTTGAAGTTCAAAACCATCGCATTTAATTTAAGGAATCTTACAATATACGATAAGAGATTATTTATGTAAGTCCAGTTACCTTAACTTATAAAAACTATATTCAAATTGAGAAATCTTTAAATGATTTCTCAGGAGAGGATGTTACTGTCTGTTTGTTCAAAATAAATTAGCGAAGATCTAAAGAAATTATAATAAACAAATTCCCAACTTGTGTTGTAAAAAGAAATTCTTTCTTCAACAAAAAATTCAGTTTAATCTGCAATTTAGAAAACTTTCTGAGAATAAGTTTTCTTTAAGCCTACAAAACATTTCCTTTGTATTAGAAAAGATGTTATGATGGTTTCAATAATTTTTTTTTTAATAAGAATTTAAGAATTTCAGTACCTATTGAACGAAAACTTTGTTAAATGATTGATTACATTTTATGTAATTTTTATGAAAATTGTATTTTCATCAAAACGATTTTTCTTATGCTGTAACACCCTTAAAGTAAGTACTGACAAGTGCTGTTCAGAAATTCGACACTTGTAATTTTTTGTAATATAAGAAATGACTCTAAAGACCTTACTTTCTTTAGAACAACCTCGCCGTAGCTTTCCAAGCTCAATATTGTATAAGGTGATATGTCGGGTTTGCGGACGTCTGATGACCACCATAAATCGATGCGATATAACAGCAGAGAAATTACTGATACTATCAAGTATCAATAACATGATGTCAGCCTATGGGTGACTTCAATTAGTTAAGTTGCTTGTGGCAGTGGCTTGTTCTGGCACAGTTTAATGACATTCAACCTCAAGGGTATGTTCTTAAATGTATTCAAAACTAGCTTCATTCTGCTATCTAACTATAGTAACAGATGGGAAAATGAAAAGAACACAGCTATTAATCATATTAAACTTAAAACGCACTTTCCCATTTTTCGAAATAAAATTTTTTAGCCAAAATATCTCAAGAATTACTGAACTCATTCCTGAGATAACTCTGTATCAGAAACTCCTCTAAGTTTTAATTTTTGGCATAGGAATTGCTTGTTTAAACAGTAAGAGGTTTCAATTTTACTATTTAGATGTAAAATACATATGAAAATTTTTAAAATGTTTTTCTGTTCGCTTATTAAGAATGAAAGCAAAATTAAAAGTATACGTTGCGCAGTATATTGATTGTAATTATGTAGAACTTTAGTCCTTATTTAGTTCTTATTATATAAGGATATATTTTGCTGCAGCAATCAGTTGCAACATTGTTCTAAAGTAAGTAGAGGAAATGCATTTTTGTTAAGGAGTCGATGTTTTTCTTTCTAAGACCACACACAAGCGATTCAGTAGCTTATTTCAATGCCAGTTTCCTTTAATTGCCATTATTGAACGGATCTTAAGAAATTCGTTAGTCTTACAACAAAGTCCATCCGGTATAATGGAGCAAGTAGTCAACATGTGGCTCATCCAATTTCCTTGTAAAAGCATTTGTCCGTCTTGATTAGCCAGCGAGTCCACTACAAAGTTGATAAAATCCATTTGATCCCCCGAACAGCAGTAATTGTGCATCCTCTCAAATAATTCTTCCGAATTTGAGTGGAGTCAAAGGATTACTTAGGAGGAGTCGGTGCTCTGTTAAACAGGATAATTAACTGGAAGCTCAAGTGCCTTTCATACCATTGCTTCGTTATGGAGAGCTTACTTGATTGCCCTCAGAACTAAATGAGAAGTTCATTTTGAGCGAAGGAATTTGCTGCTCTTGTTAGATATTTTTGGTATAAAACTTAAATTTTCTTAGAAAGTTTGGTTACACAAATTATTAACAAGATTGGGTCTTTTGGAGAAACTCGGGCACCCTTCTGGCAATCATTTAAAACTTAGATGACGAACTATCTAAATCGATTAACGCTTACTTATAAAAGCTTTCGAAATTACTAATTAGCGTGGCTTTTAAAGTTAAACAGAGTTCCAACCCCTCCTCATGCAATTAACCTCGTGAAAGCCGACAAAAATTTCTCCCCAATTGGGTAAGTGCCTGATTATCCCAATTAGCGTTAATTCAGGGATTATGATTGGCCTTTAGAATGCTTAACGCAAAATTTTCGAAGACGTCTGAAGATGTTGAGAACAAGTCATGGAAGATTAATTGTAAATGTCAAGGACATTGATGAAATTATTTGTTTGTAATTAATCAAATTTAAATACCTTTTTGAATGTCCATTTTTTAAGAGTTGTACCTACATATGTATATTCAGAAATGACGGATTAAAACGTTCTCCTTTACCTTTGCTCTAATACATGATATATAATGTAATTTACTCGTACTTTTTATTTCTCTGGAAAATCTGAAATGTATCATTAATAGAAATTTTAAATTAGTCTGTTCTTAATTAAATTATGAACTATTTGTACCATTTAATAATAATATTTATTTGCATATCGATTTACAGAAAAATACATGAAATATTTTTCTTCAAAAGTAAAAAGGGAAAGTAAAATTTCTTTTAAGGACATGATTTTTAGAAGTTATAAAAGCGCACCAAATTCAAAAATCGTGTTAATTTTCGCATGAAATGGACAAGAACGAAGTATGTACTTATAATGTTAGTTTCTTAGCATAAAGCCAGAAATGTAAAGTACCTACCTAGAATGCAAGATTGATCTTGATCTTAGTTTTCAACAAACACTATGAAAATTAGGGTTCTGTAGAGATATAAACTATACATACGATCAAAATAATAAAATGAACAAAACTTTATTTATACCATGAAAACATTCTGATTTTTGAAACCGGGTATGAAAAATAAAAGGAAGACACCTTTGATAAATGTGAGAAAGAGAGTTTCCTAAGGTTGAAACTAAAATATCTCAAAATATTTTCATTGCATCTTGAAAGGCATACCTAACGAAAATCAACAATCATTAACTTTCAATTAAGTTAGGTAGGAGAGGACAAAAGTAACATATATTTAGTTTGTCAAATTTTCTTCATTTTTTATTATAGCTAATAAATAAACATGTTAACACCTTTCATTAAAAATGACACAGGAGGACGACAATAACGAACTCTAAAGAATTGAAGTTGTCCAGGGAATCCTAATGAAAGAGTCTTATCCTATTCAGATGCTAGCACCATTGACTATAGCTTTACAATTCACGTTACTGTTGCATTTCTGCAAATGCTGTTAGAAAAGCACTTGCAGAAAGTAGCCCTAGCGAAAAAGATCCTGAAGGGCTTAGCTCGAATACTTGTGGCCCTATACATGCTTTTAAACAAAGCTTAATTAAAAAGTTTTATTGCTCATTAAAAGTCGCATTTGTAAAGTCTCACTTGTCCAATTAAGAAGTCCTCCGATAGCCTCGTTATGTATTGTGACTGTCAGCAATTAACAGCGAACGCGTTCGCACCGGTGCTAAAACTCAAAACTTCACGAAAAATTATCTAGATTTTGCCAGAGAAAGTGGACTTTGATTTGCATAAGCGCTTGCATGGCCAGCTGCCCTACGTATAAAGTTGCCGGTTATTAAAACGCCCGGGAATATTCCTTGCAATCCAGGAACATGACGCCATAATTAACATCGTAAGCGGCAATAATTAATCTTAAGCTGTGAAGTTTACATCCGAAATGGAGTTCGGGGTTGAGGGTCCGGGGCAACTGCACGACCTAATGGCTTCAAAACAAGTTCCAGTTCAAATGAAAATTGGAGTTTGGAATGGAGCGCAAATTGCTCCGATGCTCCGCAGCACTAGACCAGGAGTTAGACAGTTTTATTCGGAAAATATTTCCGCGCTTCTATCAGCAGTTCATCAGAGGCAAAACTGCTGGACGAAATTTTAATGCAATCACTCTGCTTTGGAGCCCGGCGCTAACTTTTTATAAATGAAATTTTCGGGGAATTTCAACGCCAAAACTATCTAATTATGTTACTCACCAGCTTCTGCTAGCGAAAACACCTGGTTCCGCGGTAGTTGCATTTTGTAGCGGCTAAAAGTTTCACTGCCGGCACCGCGCCAAAATTCGTCGAACGATCGCTGGTTTAACTACTTTAGCGCAACACCCATATTATGTTATTCACACATCACATGACTAATTTTGTTTAATTCAAAAGTAATAAGCTCTTCGGAGAACACTACAAAATGAACAGGGATGTAAATTATATACACAATTTGCACATCTTTGACTTCTATAGGCTGCGATTGCACCAGGTGATGATAGGATGATAGTTCAAGTGGTATCAAATAGCATAGGAAGATTAAACAACACGATTGATTGAAGCTGATGACTAGACCAAGTTAGGTGGTGTCACTTAAGATAGCTAACATGTGAAATTAGACTCTAATTTTCAATTTTTTTAGAACATCCTGGT